>OZ007543.1:2677825-4040561 GCA_963931895.1 Eupithecia pulchellata
GGTCTAGGCTAGAATAGACAGTATAAATAATTCCAAAACATCTGACTTTATACAGAACTATCATAATTAACAAAATGGACGGTCAATCAAAAACTCAGGGTCTGCCCGGGTGTACAATACAAGCAGTTTTAATTAAAATTAAATAAATAAAAAAAGAATTAAACTGTATAACAACCTTAAAGTCGTAAAATAAACCTTATTAAAGTAGTGCATGAATAGATAGACGGTGTCAGTTTCACAAAATCAAATAGATGTCGCGACTAACTCTGAACGAGCGCTACATCGCGCTTACGAAGCGTTCTCATGTTTTGACCACATTAGAACCATTTTTTTATAAATCAGTTGATAAGGAAATTAATAGTAGTGTTAATAAATGAACCCAGTGCGTGAGTAAACACTCTGGGCTAGATGTGGTGGAGCGTAAAGAGCTCCAATCAAGGGGTAATCCAAGGGGGTATTATCCGACTCAAGTCTGATGGACATGTTACCTTGAGCGCTCGCTTCACGTTCCCCGACACACAGAGCTCGCAGAGGCGGCGTGCTGAGGCGGGGGGGTGCGGCGGCGTGAAGGTAGCGTCGAGTCGGCGCGACGGCGCGCGCTCCCAGCGCCACACCGGCGTGAAGTCGCAGCCGCATTGCGCGCACACCGCCGGCACGGTCGAGCGGGGCATGCTGTAACAATAACGGGAAAGTTGTAGGTTCGCAACCAAAGAGAAAGTCTGGTCGATGTAAGATTACACATACTTATGTAATTTGTGTTTTGTGACGTGTCCAAGAATCCTGCAGCCTTATTGTCTAACTTGAAATCAATTACCAGTGAACTTCAAACCAATTACCAGTTGTTGACCCAGTCAGAATGTCGTCAACGGCCGGACAATCCACATAGCATCATCTAGCCCCAAGCTAAGCAGAGCTTGTGTATGGGTACTAGATGACTGATATACATAATACTATATTATTACATATATAGATATTTTTATTATACATAGAAAACGACCACAACACCCTCAACAAATATCTGCAGATCGTACAAATATTTGTCCCGAGGCGGGAATCGAACGCACCCACCGCGCCACAGAGGTCGTCGAATGAATAATGACGATGTTGTCCAGTATAAGCGATCTTACGACTCACCGATCCTCGTTAGTGAGATAGTCGACAACATGCTCCAATCCCACCAGGTACACAAAGTCCGTGTTGCTCGGGGATGGGATGAAGTTCATCTCAGGCGGCGGCGGTTTGGGGGGCGGGATCTGGAATAAATTGATTGAGACTGATACTTTATTGAGTTACTTGATATCAGTTTGTGAATAGACAGGATTATGTTGCCATCAACAACATTCATGAAGAAATATTCAAAACGACCAATAATAAACCAATAATAATGGTATATATGGTTATATATATCGTCACAACGGAGAGCAACGGAGCGCCCTCTGTAGAAAATCTCCACCAAACTGCGAGCCCCAACCCGCATGCCCAGAGAATCATAGGCAATAACCCCCAAATGATGAATAATGCCATCTATGGCGCTCATTAGGGGAGGCCTAGAGGTCCAGCGGTGGACTATTATAGGCTGATAATGTGATGAATGGTTATCTACCTGTAGCAGTGTCTTCTCAAGCTGTTTCCGCAGTGCGAGCTTGGCTGCTGCTTGGCGCTGCGCCGGGGTCTGCGTGTCTTCGGAGCTTCGGGTGCTGGCCTGAAAGATTAAATTACCATAAATATCACTACATAGTATAAAACGAAGTAGCGTCCCGCTGTTTGTTTGTCCCTATGTATGCTTCATCTTTAACACTACGCAACTTTTGATTTGATTGTTTGAATTGAATAGGCTCCGAAACTACTGGACCGATTTGAAAAATTCTACCACCATTAGAATCCTCATTTTCGCTGATGAACATAGGCTATAGAACATTTTCAAAAAAGTTAGGGATCCGCATGAAAATTTAAATTTTTGTTAAATACCTAAGCTAGTTAAATAAATAATGCTGGACAATCCACACAGCATCATCTAGCCCCAAGCTAAGCAGAGCTTATGTTATGGGTACTAGATGACTGATATTACATAATACAATATTATTAAATAGACAGATTTTTTTTTACTATACATAGAAAACAACCAGAAAACAACCAGGACCCCTGAATAAATATCTGCAGATCGTACAAATATTTGTCCCTAAGCGGGAATCGAACTCGCAACCTCCTGCGTCGCAGGCGGACCTTCGCCCACCGCGCCACAGTGGTCGTTAATTAGAATTAGTTAGAAACATTAAGGTAACAAGGTAGTGAAATGAAATCACATTTCTGTACTCACTGCATCGCTCGTGCTACTTGTTACCGACGAATTATCCTGAGACGGCTTGTAACAAATACGAGGAATAAATACTATGTTACAGAATTATTTAGCATGGCAGAAGCTTATGACAGAACATTGCAACACTAACGATATCAGTATGTTTACGTCATCGCTCAGCCTCAATAGCCGGGCTGCAACGTCCACGGCGAAATTTATTTATATTTTTTTACAGTAACTCAGCCCGCGGGCCTTTCAATATGTCCCCGCGGTTCAGGAATATAGATAGACTTATTTCCGCGGCTAATTAGAGCCAGTCGCAGACAACCGCCAAATCCCTAGGGCAACACGTCATGAGTTAACGTATGAATCAACTGTATAGCTTAACAAGCTACTAGCAATTTATAGGATGGTAGGGGCACACTACGCACCCTACGTGAGGTACAGTAATACCCCGGACTTACGCGATAGGTGGGTCCGAGCGATTGCCGTGTAAGTCGAATTCGCGTAAGTCGGGGTTCAACTATGCATATAAGTACATATAAAGTTTATTAAATCGGGACTAGAGTCTAAAGCAAACAATAATTCTGAAGAAAAAAGTTAAATAAAACAATTTACATTGTTATCAATAAACTAAACCGAAATTATTTTGATGTCGAAGACTTCAGATATTCTAACAATGTTGCCTGACGACTAAGTTTTTCTTCTCATGCAAAATTTCCTTGTAGCTTACCTGTAATTTTTTTATACCCCGTTTTGTAGTAGAAACTAGTTTTTCATTAGATACTATTTTTTTTTATTTCTAACCTTTTTTCAATTGAATTGAGGCCTACTGTTATTTTTGCAATTGTCATTTGATTTTCCGATTCAACTGGGTCTAACTGGGTATAGCGAATCTAGAAATTCTTGAACGTCATCATCATCATCGACCTCTAAGTTTAATTGTTTGGCTATATCAACCAATTCTCTTCTATTATGCTATCAATTTGTTCTGGATCTGACACTGATTCTGAAACCACGTATCTCAGAATTCGCGTAAAACGGGGTAGCGTAAGTCGGGGTATTACTGTATTAGTGAGTGTAACATAAACTCACTAGATCCTATTTATAATAGAAACAATCTAAATCCCTTTAGTTTAATGTTTGAGGTTACCTTTGAAGAAGCTTGCTGCGTTGACGGCGGTGGCGCCGGCGTAATGGTCACGGAAGGGGTGATACTAGCGCCGCCGCTTGTAGACGACTGAAATAATACACAGATTATTAAATAAATTTTTCGCAGTTTATCTAAATAACTTATAATAACGAGCAACTGAAGATGATACTAGCTATGTGTGGCTCTCGTCTTTAAAATTAACTGTCATAATGGGAGGCCTTTTTGACCAACTGTCATAATGATGGCCCGTTTTGTTGGCTACGTCCCCACGCATGCCTCCCTACAAATAGATATAATCCACGGTTTTAATATATTTTTTTAATGTAGAATAGTTTTTTATTTTATTATATTTTTATTACTTGTCTAAAACTACTACTAAGTCTACTTGTCGAAATTTGACTTGTCTAAGTGCTTATTTTGTAAGAAATAAAGTTATTGAAATCTTAGATAATTCTGTGTGAATTTTCCAGGACTATTAATTTATCTATTCTTTAAATTATTCCACATTTTACCTGTGATCGATATCCTCCCGGGGTGAGAGTGGCGCCCCCTGGCAAGCTAGCGCCGCGGCGGTTCGAAGAGACATTGTTAACAGCGCTTGAAGTCGCGTTGCTATTGGCTCGGGCAGCCTGCAAAGGTTAAATTTTTCTATTATCTATATTTTATCAACGTTGTGTTGAGCAGTGATGAAGGTTGTAGATTTGCAAAACATCGCCGTAGAACGCAGTCAGGTGGGATTTATAACAGAAACTAATAACTGTTTTTTTTTTATAAATAAATATAATTGTGGACAATACGCACAACATCTTACGTATTTTGCGTGTCCAAGAGTCCTGTAAGCCTTACAGGACTCTTGGACACGCAAAATACCTTACAGTGTAAGGCTGTGCATAGGATATAAAGCGCATTGATTTAGATTTTGTTGATAGAACATACCTTGTTTTGATGCGCAGGCGGCGGCGCCGGTGTCACGGTGACTCCCGGAGGCACCACGCAACCGCTGCCGGCGAGGGCGGTTCCAGTGCTTGTGTCCTAGGAAACATAACAGGTTTAAGATATTTGCTCCATTGCACAGTGGTTCCGCGCCCTAGGAGCGGCGGTCATAGGGTTTCGCGAAGGTTATGACTGTCGTTATCAATACTCATTATTATTATTATGCTTTCTTGTAATACTTAACGTTATAATAAAATGAAAACAACCAATTAATGCTAAAAAAACTTATTTATTTGAAAAAATAAAGCATTTATGACGCTTGACAAAATACATGCTAAAATACAGAAAAATAATTGGAACTTAATATCTAATAAATTGAAATATTTAAATTTTTATACTAAAAATAAAGTAAATACCGATCTACTTACTCAGAAATAGTCAAAAAAATAATTATTTACACATAAAAATACAAATTAGAAGCAATAAATAAGATAATATAGGTACATCTAGTTCTTATTACGTAATTTACTCTTGGTATAGAAAAAACTGTATATAGTATACAGTTTTTTCTATACCAACAGTAAATTCAACGCTTCTTTTGATAGAACAGACTTCTTCTTCCGTGGTAACCTTCTTAAACCAGAAATATAAGGATCCGAATTTAGAAGAAGTCTGTGTATCAAGTCGGTGTTTGTGAGAACCCGGGACATTTTCCTCGTGTCACGCCTAAACTGTTTCACTAATTTGTTGCTAGATTCGGCGGCCTCTTCCGAAAGCTCACCTATTGACAATAATGAGTGGTCAATTACTTCCGACCCATGAATTAGGACCTTATGTACAGACGAGGGCAAGTTGTACCATGGATAAGTAGCAACAAGCTTACGTGCTGTGTTTAGAGCATACTCTTTAAAAGCCGTGTTATTAATTTTGTATCCCGATGAAAGACACTGCAGCATATTATAACATTTGTCAATAAGGTCTTTGTCTAATCCAGTAATTTCCGATGAAATAGCTGAATTAGCAAAAAACCTTCTGGCAGTGTTTCCGTCGTTAGATGTGCCACTTCCTCCACTTCGCGGTTTGTCGACTATTGAACCAAGTCGTTGCCTAAACTGTTGCTGGACATGTTCGCCATCTTTCTACAATCTTTTACAAAGATTTGTAACTCTTTTTTCCAAGTCATCGGAAATAAAATTTTGAACATCAGGCAGCAACTGTATTAGGGCTTGAAAAACTCGATGCTTTCGCTCTAGTTCGGATTTGCTGTCCTTAATAGACAGCCAAGTATCTAGTACGAACATTCTTTTGAAAGAACACTCAATACTAGTACCTAAAACAAAACAACAAACAGTTATATGCGTATCAAAATACAATAAATATTTCGTAGCACGTGCTACGCGCCTGGCCGCGCGGCGTAGACCCTGGCTGCACTTTAAAAATGCAGGTAGAAGCAGATAATTTTTTTAAAGCCTAGTAGTAGAAATTCCAAGTGACATTTTTATACCAAACTCAATGTTAGAAGTAGATGGGAACATAAGTAAAAGTTTCAACTTAAATAAAATACAGAAATTAATACGTAAGAAATGGAGTGGCGTAGCACTCCATTAAAAAAAAAAATGCTTGATTGAAAATGCAAAAAAGTAAAACAAATTTATAGAACATACCTTTAACTTGAATTTCCATTGCGAGATAACAGGTCACAAACAACAGGAACTCGAACACACGCGTCGCGTCTTGGGCTAATTAGCACTTGGTGATAACACGGTTGACGACTAATTAGATGTGTTCACTTTCGATGCCGAAAAAGCAATGTTGCGAACAATAGATTGCAAAACTTTTTATACCCTCAGATAGTATGACAATTAGTGGGTAACTGAGCCAGGTATCATGGCTTAGCTCAATCATTGCTTTCTGAGCCCTATGACCTATTACCGGAACCACTGTGCATTGCTAAGCTATCGGGCGTATAAACAATACAGCGGCTCTATAGTCTAACTCAACTGGTAATCGTATAGGCTTCAGTTTGGCATTTCAAACATAGCATGGACTTCGATTGTCACTTTCGAATTGTGTAAATAGCTGAAACCGAAGACCAGTTGAATACTTTAGACAATACCGAGAACATTTTTACTGGGTCTACAAGTGTTATGAAGTTCACTGGTAATGGATTTCAAGTAAGACAATAAGCCTGCTGGTTAATCCTTAGTAAGGTTAGCGTGTTAACGATAACCCGTTTTATTCCAGTGTGTTGGAAGAACACCAACGTTTCCAAAACAAACCTGGTTCGCAGTTAGCCTAGCGGTTTAATTGCGAACCAGCTTTCTAATGAATTCGTCAATAACGAAAGTTTACTTAACGTTCGTTAAGGGATCAAATGAGACACATAATAGTCATCATCATCATCATCATCAGCCTATGTTAGTCCACTGTTGGACTAACATAGGCTAATAACATACATCCAGATGCTGGATGCGACAAGCCGAAGACAGGGCGCTATGGCGCTCATTAGGGGAGGCCTATGTCCACATAATAGTCAGAGCAGTATAATACAAATTCTGCATTAGGTATTATGCACAAATTAATCCCACGGGGACCAATCCGCAAGCATCTGCGTCGCAAACAGACTATTGCCCACTGCGTCACTGAGGTCTTTCTAAGTAGCCGCGTCTCTTCAGTAATGTGATCTCTATGTAACACATCAGAGAGTGTACAATACCTTGGCAGGCGGCAAACCGGTGGCTTGCTGCGACTGGAGTATCTTCCTCAGTAGCACGAGCCGCGTCTCTTCAGCGCGCAGTTTCTCTCAGAGTAATGTGAACTCTATGTAACATAACAGAGAGTGTACAATACCTTGGCAGGCGGCAGGCCGGTGGCTTGCTGCGACTGGCGTATCTTCCTCAGTAGCACGAGCCGCGTCTCTTCAGCGCGCAGTTTCTCTCAGAGTAATGTGAACTCTATGTAACATAACAGAGAGTGTACAATACCTTGGCAGGCGGCAGGCCGGTGGCTTGCTGCGACTGGCGTATCTTCCTCAGTAGCACGAGCCGCGTCTCTTCAGCGCGCAGTTTCTCTCAGAGTAATGTGAACTCTATGTAACATAACAGAGAGTGTACAATACCTTGGCAGGCGGCAGGCCGGTGGCTTGCTGCGACTGGCGTATCTTCCTCAGTAGCACGAGCCGCGTCTCTTCAGCGCGCAGTTTCTCTCGGAGGTTGCGAAGGCGACGGTCGCGCTCCCAGATCTCTGCGCTTGACTGCTCCTGTTGATAATACAAGTTTGGTTGTAATAATAATAATAGTATAAAAATTATTTTATAACGAGATGTATAAATAAATGAAGTATAATAATAATAAATTGTTTGTTTCCTCTCCACACAAATGGTGTAGTTATAACTAAATCTTAACTAAAAGAGACAACACATGTATTTTACACCTTTATTTTGAGAGGCTAGAGCTTAAAGTAATGTGGTGCTTTTATTATTACATCTATACTTGATTCTAAACTCTAAACAATATCCACCAAAACAAACTAGCCAGGTTTACTAAACAATGTAGTGATTACTATGTCACCACTCCTAATCCTCTCTCCGGGCTCTGCCTGAAAGCTTGTTTTCAGTTAGAGCCTAACTAAATACTACACAATGCTGAGGTGGGGGCCTTATGCCTGCCTTTCAATTCTTTATAGACAAATTCACTGAACTATAGTTTTATTGACACATTTATTTAAGATTTAATGCATAGAATATTCACAAAATAATTAATTAAATGTCACAATCAGACCAAATATAATAATTACATAATCATAATTTTCGATAAACTATATAAACAATCAAAAAGTATTTAAATAGAATTTAACAGTGGGATTTACCCATTGATATGGTCATCGCAGGCGCTATGGAGCTCATTAAGGGAGGCCTATGTCCAGCAGTGGACTAATATAGGCTGATGATGATGATAGCCATCCATTTATGTTGAATGGGACATTCCAGTTAAGTGCTACTATAGTTTACCTTGTGATCCTTGAGCACCTCAGGTAACGGCGGATCGTTTTCTCCATCAGATTCCTCTTCATCTCGCGGCTCCCGCGGCGACTCGGGCGCGCACGCCGCCGCGGTTATAGACACGTTCACTGAACTGGAGTTCAGTTTGCTGCTAACATCTGGGACAAACGGATTTTATGATGATAACTGTTCGGGCTGGTTTCGCACGGGTATTTAACAAAATGATTCGAAAATTTTACACCATTACATGTTGGGTTACATAACACATCGATGTATATTGATCAAACATGTTCACTCAAAAATCACTATTTGTCACCTTTTTACACGTTTTGCAAATAAATGACTTTTACTTTTTTACTTTACTTTACTTTTGTTATACATAGAAGGATCCTACCACCGTATAAATGTTCATCAGCCATCAGTAAGATTCTAATGGTGAAAGAATGTTTCAAATCGATCCAGTAGTTTCTGATCCTATTCAATTCAAAAAATAAACAATCAAATCTTTCCTCTTTATATTATTAGTATAGATAACAGTTTCGCACTGGCTTTGCAAGGGTATTAAACAAAAAAATTAAAATTTTTACACAATTACACATTGGGTTACATTATTAAAGTCTTCATACGGAACCCTAACTTTTTTGAAAATTTTCTTTAAATGTTCATTTTTTTTTTTTTTTTTTTATTTTTTATTTTGTTTATTGCGATGCACAAAACATAAAATAATCACAAAATACACAAAATTTAAATGTTTTAGATCTAAAGCTTGATTATTTTACAACTTATGTGCATACAGAGAATCCATATGAACTAGTAGAACATGTAGAGCAAACAACTGAAAATATTAATGTAACAATAATTTTAAGCAAATACCTATTACCTAATTATTAATTAAGTACTAAACATACAATTAGGAACTTAAGTTAAGTAATTTTAGAGTTCTAGTAAACTGGCTCAATTTAGGAACAAAAATGTCAAGCACAGTGTTATCATTAGCTAAACTGTTGTACTGACGGGCCATTCTGGTCAAGGGGTTGTAAAATGAAATATTGTTTTTATATGTCAACAAAGCGAAGAGGTTGGTTGAGTTGGACCTGCGCGCACTAAATCGAGTATTAAAACATATCGCTGATAACAGCTTGGGGGAATCAATAATTGCATGTATAATTTTATATAAATAGATTAGATCAAAACGAATACGCCTGGTTTCCAAAGACTGAACATTAAATTTAGACAATCTATCTTCGTAATTCATGCCAGAACGACCTGGATGCGTTCTAAAGCATAATAGACGTAGGCATTTTCTTTGCACTCTTTCAATTTCGTGAATGTGAACCTTATAGTTAGGAGACCATATAGGGCTACCGTATTCGAGAACACTTCTTACAAGGGCAAAGAAAAGGTAAAGTAGACTATGGGGCTTTTTAAAACCTTTAGTTGATCTGAAGACAAACCCTAACAGTTTATTAGCTTTAGAAATAATGTGTTGGTAATGCGGCCGAAAAGAAAGCTTATCATCAAAGTAAATTCCCAGGTCTTTGGCTACTCGCGAACGATTCAAAATATGGCCGTTAATGTGGTAATCGTAAATAATCTTATTATATTTATTCGTGAACGATATGGTAAAACATTTACCGACGTTTAAGAACATGTGATTACTAATGCACCATCGGGACAACGTGTTTAGATCATTTTGTAGAATTTCACAATGAGCCGTGTTAGTAACAGTGGTAAATATTTTTAAATCGTCCGCATATAGGAGACTATTACAAGCAAGACGCTGAATCAGATCGTTTATAAATATTACGAATAGTAGAGGTCCTAAATGAGATCCCTGAGGAACACCAGAGGTGACCTCTACAGGCGATGAAACAAAGCCCTTCAACGCCACCAGCTGACTTCTTTTATCTAGGTAAGAACACAACCATCGAAATAAGCTTCCATGGACGCCATAGAGTGACAGTTTGTGGCATAGTATAACGTGATTAACCTTGTCAAAAGCTTTTGAAAAATCGGTATAAATTGAGTCAACTTGACCACCTTTCGCGAAGGATTGACAAAGGTAATGTTTATATTCCAAAAGGTTACTTACCGTTGATCTGTTTCTTACAAAGCCATGTTGATTCTCTGATATTAAAGGTTTTATGTGATTGTAGAGATAACCATACACAAGCGATTCAAATAACTTTGAAAAACAGGACAATATACTTATTGGACGGTAATTCTCACATCGCGATTTATCACCACCTTTAAAAATTGGGATGATGTGAGCTGTTTTCCAGCGCGTAGGAAAAACACCTGATATAAGTGACTTATTGAAAATAATACAAAGAGGGATGACTAGCTCTTTGGCGCAATTTGTAACAAACGATGGAGGGATCAAATCGGGACCAGGTCCTTTATTTTTGTCTAACTGCTTGATTTTTAATAAAACATCCAATTCGCTTATATAAACGCTTGACAGCGTGTTAGACAATCCATCGATATCTCGGAATTCACTTAAGTCAATTTGGTTAGAATTACTCTCAAACACCGAGCTAAAGTAAGTAGAAAACATTTGACAAACATCATTACCATTGGATGACGAGGCACCATTACAGGACATCGTTTGTGGAATAGAGACTTGTCCTTTCCTATTATTAACGAAGCTCCAGAAGGATTTTATATTTGTTTGGATAGCATCTTCAGTAGATTTCAGATAATTTTTATAACATTCAGCGGCCAGTGATTTGCATCTTTCTCGAAGAAGTGAAAAAGTATCATAGTCTCTAGGGTTACCAAATTTCTTAAAGAGCTTATGGAATTTATTTTTTTCAATGTTACATTTTATTAAGGGCTTGCTGTACCAAATTGGGTATGACGAATCTTTTAAACAAATTAACGGTGTGTGTTTCCTAATTATTGTAAGAAGAATGTCATAAAAAATGTCGGTGCACTGGTCCACGTTAGGTGAACTCAGTGTAAATTGCCAATCAATCGAATTAAGTTCAGATTTAATTTCTTCAAACTTGCATTTTGAAAAGTTAAGTATCTTAGCATTACGGCGCTTTAGTCCTTTGTAAGCGTATATTAAGGGTATGTTAATCGAAATAGCGGGATGATGTTGGTCCTCGCGGCTCAGGGCAGACGTCTCATCTACTGTAACTGACTCTAGCGTTGAAAGAACTAGATCTAATAGACGATTACTAGCATTGGTGACATTATTAAATTGCTTTATATTACAAAGAGTTAATAATTCGTGTAAAAGAGTACATTTTTTGTTCATTAGGGTAATATCTGGTGTCGTATTTAAACTAAATAAATCAGGGGTGTTGAAATCGCCAGTTAAAATATAACAATCATCCGGAAAATCGTTTAAAATAATTTTTTGACAGTTCGAATAAAATTCTTCGATTTTTTTAATATTTAAATCAGGAGGTAAGTAACAGACACATATATTAATTCGTGGGGCACCCTTAGATTCAGGCAAGATAGATAACCAAATATCTTCCATATTGCTGTCCCAAGAAACCTGCCGAATAACTTGGTATTTTTTGAGTACGGCTAATAAAACGCCACCACCCTCACGTTTTACAGAGCAGCTATCTTCGCGGTCCCTTCGGAATACATTATAGCGTGAGTCAACTACTTCTGCGTCAAAGACGCTGCTGTTTAGATTAGTTTCTGTCAGACTTACAATATCAAAATTAGAGTTTAGGATATTTAATTGAAATTCAGCCAGTTTACTACGAAATCTATTGACATTTTGATAATAAACAGTAAGCATCGTTGTAACAGATAGAATAAAATAACAAGCAAAAAATTAACTACCTACTCAGGTTTTAATTTACTTAAAGTTTCAGAGTTTTTAATTAAAATAGCAGGACTCTTCTCGTCCTTGCGTATGTAGATTTGACCATAACGTACCCAGTTAAACTTATAATTACTGTCTTTACAAAATCTTCGGGTAAGACTATAAAGCTCTTTACTTTCAAAAGACAGATGTTCTGCCAAGAAAACTCTAGAGGTAGCGCCTGCTAAACCCATGTGAGCAAGACACAGCTTATCGCTAGAGTGAGCTTTATTGAAGCGCGTGACAGCAGAGAGCACTGTATCACGCAGACGTTGCGACGACAGAGTCACAAGAATGTTCCGCGGTCTCTTGGAGTCCATGTTCATTTTCGCCACTCGGCGGCATGCTCGAATGTCAGAGACAGAGACTGGAACCTGTAAGGTCTCGCAAAGACTCTTAAATAAAGCCACAAGATCTTCGCTTCTATTCTCAGGTACTTCATGAATCTCTAGGTTGAGATCGCGGGAGATCTTTTCGACCATTGATAGGCGGTTTTGAAGCTTGGAGATACCGCTGTTGGTTTTTTCAAGCTCGAACTCCAACTGCTTTATACGGGCGTTTTTCTCATTGATCTCCGATCTTATTTCTTTATGCTCCTCAGCAATAAATTCTGTAGTGACAGAAAAATCTACTTTCACTTGCTCAATGGCGCGGCTCACTTCCACGGCCACCAGTTCTTCAACATCTTTTTTCAGAGCTGAACGCAGGTTAGTCACAAATGCAGAGCCCATTGATAGCTTTAAGTCGAAAAGTTGACTAATACTTTCCATTGTAACTGGTTGATCTCTCATAGTCGAGCCTGACGGAGTGTTCATAGCAACCTCTGAATGCGAATCGTTTGAGACTTGACTAAATGATAGGTTCAAAGTTTCATTAAGCAATTGTTGACGTTGTTTAAGCGGAGTATCATCATTATTTTTGCGCCGAGTAACATTCTGGCAAGACGGGCAACTAAGCGTTGCTAGTTGTTCGGCGCTGAGTTGTTTAGTTGACTCCGCCGTTAAATTGAGGCACAGATAGCAATATACGGACGAACAATTATTGCATTTTAAGTAGTTTTTGCTATTGATTATGGTTTTACAACCGTGGCAAAGCATGGCTAGTAGCAATTTTGAAGTATTATATCACAGTAGAAAAACCACGTAATGCAATTGCAGAGAAGGATGTTAGGCAGCTTGTAAAGTGACTACAAAATTCGCGCCGGCGATGAGCGCTCAATTGGCTCAGTGGTAGCAGTGGTGGATCCAGACGCCGTTGCACCGCGTTCGCGTCCCGGCACCGCCTCTGATTGTGCAGTCAAATTGCGTTTATAGAGGTGGGCAGCTGCTTACTATAGTCAAAAGCACTCACAGAAAACAAACCCGGAACCACGTCACTCTTGACACGACGAAGGCAGCCGACGCAACAGGAAGGAGAGGTCCGACACTTTCCAAGATGGATCCCAGGCAGCACGGCGATAGTCCCAGGCAGAAAAGAGAGCGGCCGATAACCGCAATTCCTCGAGGAGAGAGAAGTCCGACCCCTCTCAAGATGGCCGACAAGGGCAATGGTACCAGCCGCGCGGAGAAACGAGAGGGTCCGATAATTACGTTCACAAAAATACGGACAAAGTTAGGCAAAAGTATAAATAAAAATTAAATTAAACGGGAGCTCTTAACACACGTCTGCTCAGTTCGTAGTCAGAAGGCGAAAAAAAGTTCAGCAGGTATAAGTAAGATTTTATTGGTGAAAGAAGTAGAACAAAATTTGTTTGTCTTGATCTACCCAAGTCGCATTTAAGAGGTTATTGATCATCTACTTATAACCCTGTAAACAAATGTAATGCCAAAATGATTTGTAATTTGAGCATATTTTCACCATGATCTGCTTTTTATTTAAGTATATTGAAATTGTATTTATCTAGGTTCCTAGTAGGAACTTCCTACCACAAAATTTATTCAAAATACTTTACTGAAATTAAATTAATTAAATCGGATTTTTTCAAAGAAAACTCGTTTTCTTATTACTTGTGATTGTGAAGATAGGTAGGTAAGCTTTTTCAAAAAAGCTGTGGTAGGAACCTTGATAAATACTATTCTAATACAAATAAAAGTCTTACAACACCCACCAACCCAACACGGAAGTGGTGAAATTCTATACCGGCACCACACGGCAGTCGCAATCGTGATAAACATACCAGAAAAAGGAGCAATGGTGGCTGAAGATGGCTTTCGGTGAGGTGGCGCCGCCGGCAGCAGCACAATATCCGGACTTTCAGCATAGCTGCGCTGTTCCGAACGGGGGCGAAGGACCCGCTTACCACTGGAGCCCTAGAAGTTAAGTTAGACTTATAATTAATAAGCTGCTTCCATGCAGTTTTAGGCTATGTTTAGGCCTATGTCCAGCTGTGGACTGATGAGGGCTAATGATGATGATTATGCGTCTTTACTCACACTTGTACTAAATATAGGTTTCTACAGTCCGACCGGATTTTTTACTTGTGTCTTTAAGTATGAATTTTCAAAAATATTCAAACAGTCATTTGAACAAATTCTTTATAAAAAAAACCCATAAAAAATTATTAATCTCTAGCCAACACTAAAAAATCACCCTTATTAAAATCAATATTGACAAGAACTTGTTATCAATTAAACTTTTGGTTTCGAGCAAAGCTACTGCATTCTAAACAAAATGGCCTTAATATGGTAAAGGTAGAGTTTGCTTGTCTAAAACTTGCTTTAAAAAATGTGAGGCTTAACTTGCCTTGGTTTAGACTACAAACTCTTCTTTTTACAAAGTAATTTAACTTTACCACAAAGTGTCACCTTTTTGTTAAAGTTATTTTAGTAGCAATGAAGTCTGGGAGTTCATATTTCAACATGATTTATAAATTACTATGCCAAACCAATGGCATATTCAGCAGAGGATGTATGTGCCATTAAACCATGCTAATGTTATAAATGTGGAAGTTTGGATGTTTATACTTCTTCAAACAAAAATTACTGAACAAACTGAGCTGAAATTTTGCATAAAGGCTACATCAGTTCCCATGAGATACAAATAACCTTAAAATGTTTTTTTTTGAAGGAGTCTGCAAAAGGTAGTATTCCAAATATTTTTTTATGATATTCATGTCAACAATACCAAACAAATATTTGTTCCAACTTCATAACCTAATCTCTTAGTTACATTGATTGATATACCTTACATAACTTAGGTAGTGTAATAAAATTTACAAAACAGATAATCTTAACATTTTTAAAGTCATTCATTATTTTTATGATTTATTAAGCAATAAGGTCATCCGTTAATGTAATTTTTTTTTGGTTTCTCTATTTTGTAAATAAATAATTTTTCTTTTCTTTTGTTTTGTTATGTTATGTTAATATGTATTATAACTTTGTATTTTTATTAAAAATAAGTATTTTTATTTATATTTGAAGCACTTACCCTTTCAATCTTCCGGAAAGCAAAGAAACAAAGTTATGTAAATAAACAATAAACACATAAATATTATAATAAAGTGGTAGTGGTTCACTAGGATAATAACATTATCTAAATACTATTCATGTTTGAGTTAATAACAATAAAATTAGATCATAATAAGGATGAATTCAATAATAATTGAATAGGCCTCTATTTTGACATTAACAGAAATTCCTAAAAATAAATAAAATTATTTGGCTGAATGTCCAGGCAGGTACATTCAGCCAAATAATTGTATGTGGCAGGTATGAAAGGTTCTGGTTTTTCTAAAAAATTGTCCAGTTTTGGAGTAAACAATGGCGATAAGATAACACTTTAGTCAATTATTCCTCGGTAGATTATTTCTGACAACATTCTATGCAGTATGTTTCGACTTACATGGGGCGGGGGTTGAGCTGGAGTGATGGTCAGCCCACTAGCCGTTAGAGCCCTAAGCTCACTCAGCTCAGGTGGCAATGACCTGTAAAAATATAAAACATTATTTATTTGTATCCTAAATAAAAAAATAAAATGTTTAAGTGTATTATTATAA
The DNA here is from genome assembly GCA_963931895.1 of Eupithecia pulchellata. Classification (NCBI taxonomy): domain Eukaryota; kingdom Metazoa; phylum Arthropoda; class Insecta; order Lepidoptera; family Geometridae; genus Eupithecia; species Eupithecia pulchellata. The sequence goes on from OZ007543.1 coordinate 2,694,037, forward strand.
AACTTGTTCTTACCTCACGCTAAGGTCAACCGCGGAATCGTCTACGTCCATTGTTCTTTACTGGAATTACACGACACAAATAATTATCAAATCAATAAATCTAACAAATACGTATAGGGAATGTAAACACAAATATATCGATCAGATAAATTAATAAACTTGTGCAACCGAGAGATCTAAAGTTGCATAATAGAAACTTGGTATAATACTTACGAATCTGGAAATAGATAAATCGATATTTCTAATTATTTGGTGAACACGCACGCATCAACCGGGACAATTTTTATCAAGACAGCGGTCAATGACCGCGACGAAATTCAGATCTTCCGGAAAACTTACAATTTGTGCCGTTGCTTGAATTCTTCTAATTACTTATCACATAGCGCACTCGTTATGCAAATAGAAATAATTACACAGTCAAAACCACAATAATCACAACTCTCGACAGACAGCGGCCATTTAATTGATCACAGACAATTTTAATTGATTTTTGTTTTTTTTATCCAAAATCTTTCCCATAGACAATGGGTCCTGCTTTCCTCACCTTGCCTTTCTTTTCGGCTTCACCCACCGGGATCAAATAAAATCCCATCATTTTGTCTCTCTTTCTTTCATGAACCAAACTGTATAGCTTATACTCTAATAATCTAAGACCTTCTGTCTAATGTTTCACAAAAATAATATTTTGGAACATTGGATCAACAAGAACAAGATTTTGACACTACTCAAAGTTTTGACATGACAGCCAGCATGTTTTGTTTGTGTTTACAAAATCAAAATCTCTAGCGAGGTTAGAAAATAAGAAATTGGTAGTTTTGTAATGAATTGAAAGCTTATGCATTGTAAAATAAAGTTATAGAAATATGCCTGGCCCAGACTTATTATCCAGCCAAGGACTTCGCCTTGATGGACGGAGGCCGAACGAATTGCGACGGATAAGATGTAAACTTGGTGTATTCACTCAGCCCGATGGAAGTGCGTATTTGGAACAGGGAAACACGAAAGTTTTGGCTGCTGTGTACGGTCCACACCAGGTAAATCTGTTTGCTCCACAAGCTAGAATATATCTGTTTGCTCCACATCATAGCAGTCATACCATACCGAAACAAACCAACCTAAACAACCTGCAAGCCCTGCAAGCAATATGCAAACCCAGACAATGTTATTGGGAGGCAGAGCTTACTTCTATCAAGTCAACTTATAATAAAATCAATAAAAAACTAAGCTCAACTTAATATCTCTTGTCGACAGGCATCAAAATCCAAAATGTCCACAGATGGAGTGGTAGTAAATTGCCAATACAGTATGGCAACTTTTTCAACAGGTAAAACATTACTTTCATTGTCTAAATAGCTTTAAAATTCTGAGGGCATAACTCTTGTGGTTAAAGATATTTATTTCACAAAGAACATGACATTCACTTACAGAGAAATGTGTTTTTCTTAGCGTCTAATGTACTTTTATGTCTAATTAACTCTTACAATACAATACATCAACCACTGCTGGGCAAAGGCCTCTCTTTTTTTATGCCAGTATTATTAGGGGGTAATACTATTATCCACATACAATGCATGTAGGTTGAAGATTGCAGTATGATAGCTGATCTGTACTGCAAAGCCTACTTCTATTATTATCGCTATGTCCTGTGACAATCATAATCAAAAAAAATCCCTAAGTATCAGTTCCATCTGGCTTATGTTATGATGACTAGGCATGGAGGGATCAGGGGGAGGCCTCTAGTAGCGTGGCTTAATAACTTATGTGTGTATTGTATAGCATTAATCTATGCATGTGTGCATACCCAACACCAGCTGTGTGTACAATATTATGTTTTCATCCAACACTGGTTACCCTTACATTTATGTCAAAGAGCTCCCTATCTGAATATTTTCAATAACTAACTAATGTTCAGGATATTTCAGGAGAAAGAAAGAACCAGCCGCGTGGAGACCGCAAGTCCACAGAAATGTCTCTCCACTTGCGACAGGCTCTCACTGCTGCTATCAAAACGGAGCTGTACCCGCGATCACAGATAGATGTTTACATTGAAGTTTTACAGGTAGGTTTATGTTATGTATGTTACATGTAGAGACATATCCATCTTATTTGTCTAGCATGATCAACTAAGCTAAGGCAGCAGTATGTTTTCACGTCTCAACCTGTTGGCATTGCTACAAAACTCAAAACATGTTATTTACCTAAATATGGTGCATAACAGTTTACAAGGATAATGCTTGCTCAATAATAATACGTAAAAATTCTAATTAGGACAACTGTCAGGTTAGTTTAGGTAATAATGTGTACCTTTGTTATATTATGTTACTTTAGAGGAGGCCTATGTGGTATGAAAGACAAGCTGGTAGAAAATAACAAAAAATAGGACTAGGTTATTAGAATTACTATAGCAAAGTAATAGAGCAATAAAAAGGAATATTTTATTTTATTTCTACATTGTAGAATGCAATTCACGACAATCATTCAATTCATTTCAATAAGACACAGTACATTTAGAATATCAGCATGAGGGACTGATACAACTCTGTGGTTCTTAGATTCCAAACTAGTTTTTGAAATTTTGGTAACCATTGAAACCATTGGAACCATTTGAAAAAGGTCGAAAAAATTACCATTGACCGGAACCTCCCGCTTCGTAGGCGGACTCACCGCGCCACAGAGGTCGTCGATATACGTACCTATACGACAAAAGTTCAAAACCCTCGGCGCGAAGGTACACTCTCACTTGACGAATCTTGTTTATTTCTTTGCAGGCAGATGGCAGCAACTACTGTGTAAGCGTCAATGCAGCGACCCTTGCATTGATTGACGCTGGTATACCGCTCAAAGCATACGCGTGTGCCTGCAGCGCTTCTATGTCATGGCTAGGACCTCAGGTATGTGTCTCTCTCTTTCATACCATGTCTCAACTGTAGTTGTTGGAGGGAGATAGTAGTAACTTGTGTGTAAACTCCATCGCAACGACTAGACGCTGGTATAGCGCTTAAAGCATACGTACGCGTGTGCCTGCAGCGCCTCTATGGCTAGGACCTCAGGTATATGTCTCTCCTTCATACTACTGCCTCAACTGCAGTTGTTAGAGGGAGATCACAATAACTTGTGTGTAAACCCCAACGCAACGACGTGAGGGGATATTATTGTGATCAACTCTGTATAAACTCTGTATACCTTTTCTGACGTTTCTCACCAGGCGGAGCCGCTTCTAGACGTAGCACACGTGGAGGAAGCCGCCGGCGGGGTTGTGCTGACTGTCGCCTCTTTACCCAGCACTGGTAAGAACTTCAGCTTAGCCGACCTCTTTTGTTCGTATGTCATCGGAGTTCGAACCCTAGTCCTTGGGAGACCTTGGGAGAATCGTTTCAACTGACAGCTATCACATTTCTATTGAACCATGATAATGGCTGAATGCGAAAAATAATGGCTAATGCTAAGATATGGATTTAACGCCTGGTTTCATAGGAGAAGAGGCTGTAACAGTAGTGGAAAACATTTTACTTACCTTGTATTCATGTATCGTATTTATTAATCAAAAGCACAGTTTTTATGTTTTTTGGGTGAAAGTAAGTTATTTAGTCCCTGTAACTATTGGCGCACTCGCTACGTTTGGGTGTCAAACTCCGTCTCGGGGCTAAATAAGGTAATTCCAACTCTAGGGTAACAATGTACCTACTATTGATTATTAATTACATAAGAAGGTAATTTGTATCTGTGTCCAACAGTGAGTTAGAGAATAAGTCGTGAAATGAGTCATAGCCTCAATTTATGAGAAAATGAAATTATTTCTGTGGTCTTTAAAACCACAAAACTAATTACCAACATCATGTCCCATTGAGGATAAACCCCATTATAATACAAGCTAACTATCTTGGTTAGACACAGAAGTTGTGTGTACCTAATGATAATCCATTGGTGAAAATTCAATAACTTTATTTCTTTAGGCTTACAAAATAAGCACTTACACAACACACTCTCATTCTTTATCCCTAAACTCACCTTTCACCCTGACTCCCATCTCAAAATGCCACCCTGTATACACAACTAGCGGTCCGCCCCGGCTTCGCACGGGTATTAAACAAAAATTTCAGAAATTATACACACTAAAACGATGGGTTTCACAGTTTTCATACGGATCTTTAATTTTTTTAACAGCATTGGGGTTTTTGACATTGACTCGACATTCCAAAACTGACACTGGCCGTAGAGAAAAAGCAAGCACCGTGCGCTATACAACCTCTTTTTCTATTCTGACGCGCCATAATAGAAAAAGAGGTTGAATATACAGCCCACGGTTCAATTATTGAATTTTTCATGCGGATCCCTAACTTTTTTGAAAATATTATATAGCCTATGTTCATCACGGAAAATTAAGGATTCTAATGGTGAAAGAATTTTTTAACTCGGTCCAGTAGTTTCGGAGCCTATTCAATTCATACAAACAAACATACAAACAAACAAACAATCAAATCTTTCCTCTTTATAATATTAGTATACCTCTAGATATAGATAAGGGCCGTGTAGTGCCGGCATAGAATTTCACCACCCCAACTCTTCCCGTGGGTGTCGTAAGAGGCGACTAAGGGAAACACAGCGGGGGGCGGGCAGCAGCGCCTTCTGCAGAACAACTACACCGAACTGCGATCCCCAACCTGCATGCCCAGCGTGGGGATTATGGGCAATAACCCCCAAATAATGATGCCATCTATGGCGCTCATTAGGGGAGGCCTATGTCCAGCAGTGGACTTTTATAGGCTGGTGATGATGATGTATACACAATTACCCTAAACTCATGTTTTTTTTTTCAGGCAGCATATCCCTATTAGAAATGTCTCACAGACTTCACATGGATTACTTCGACGTCGTCATCAGCAGAGCTATGCAAGGCTGCAGGGATATTGAGGTGATGACATTTTAATATTTATGTAAAACATTTTCATAGAATTAGATTTGTCCTTTATCTGTGACGGACCTAATTCTAATAAACAAATCGCTTCATTATAGCAATACGACTCAAAAGCAAAATCGCACCAAATTCAAGTTTTTTCAATTTCAAAAATTCTTTATTAATACCATAACGTCCATAACACACATAACATTGATACTATTACTAGTGTAAATTTTAATCCTAGAAAGTACAAACAAATCTTACAAAAAAAAACGTTATAGAAGCTAGGGTGGGCGCTTGTCAAAACTTACGTAGGTAACGTACATTTTTACTATTTTTACTCTTCGCATTACAAAAACATATTTACTTAAAAGTAGATGTAGTTTTTTTTAAATAAATAGGAAATTACATTCCTATTAAATATGCAAGCTTTAGAGGAGCATTTGCATTTGATAACATAACTATTCAATATAATTAAAATTGCATTGTTTATGCGATTCTGCTACAATATCATTGTCAAAGTGAATGAATTGGTTTAGGGGAGTTGGACGCCACGATTTTCAAGATGAAATAAGTACGAAAAAACCTATAAAGGTTTTTTGTACCGTAATAGGTACGCAAACTTATACTATATAACTATATAACTATAGCTAACGTATTTAGTAATAACGGTAAAACACACTACAGCAGATAAAGCTAGCTAGCCTAGATAGATGAGTACAGCTGGCTCAGTTTGTCATACTTACCCCATATGTATATTTTGCATCCCTTCATCTAAGGTTTGTGTAGTTTGCGAAATGTGAGGAATGAACTGCGTTTACTATGCGACAACAAAAAATATGTTGGCTTAGGAATCGGTTTACAACTCGGGAGCTTTTGTTCAGCTATCTTAATCAGCATCAGCCTATAATAGTCCACTGCTGGACCTCTAGGCCTCCCCTAATGAGCGTCATAGATGGCATTATTCATGGGCATGCGGGTTGGGGATTGTTGTTCGGTGGAGTTGTTCTGCAGAGGGCGCTGCTTCGCGCCCCTGGTGTGTTTCCCTTAGTCGCCTCTTACGACACCCACGTGAAGAGTGGGGGTGGTGAAATTCTATGCCGGCACCACACGGCTATCTTAATAATTTAACAATAATCTTACAACGCTATAATTTTTCCAGGTGGTGCTGGATAAAGCAGTGAGGGACCACATGGCTGATGGCTGGACCAAACCAGAAGCGGTCATTAGTGTATGAAATAAATTTATTTTGATTGAACCACATTTTTCTTGTTCCCTTTGGATTAGAAGTGTAGGTACCTATCCTAGTTTTCAGTGTTGTTTGCAATGTGTCAAATATGGTTATAGTTCGACCGAAACCGCTGTACCGCTCCTGAGGTATGCGCGCGGCGAGACGGGGGGGAAGTATCGGCCGCTCCGATCCATCAGTCTGCCGTCGACGCTCACGGCAGTAGGTCGCCTTTGTACCGGACGGTCTATGTCAGATACACATGAGATAAATATCCAAAGATGGGCCGAGCGCTATCTCGTGATGTCAAGGCCATAATTTTTAAAGTGGCCGAATATTTTAAGAAAAGATATGCAGACAGAGAGAGCTTTGAATATAAAAGTGATGCAAATATTGCCAAAATCGTGGCAGACGCTACGGGGTACTGCGAAAAAACCGCAAGAAATGTGATAAAAGAGGGCAATTCATCAACTGAAAATTTGGGCCGATTGAAATTTAATTCGCCAAAACAACCAAAAACTATAAAGAAAAAACATGTTGTTGATGATTTTGATTTAGGAGTTATCAGAAGAAAAATTCATCAGTTTTATGAATTTGAAAAAAGAGTGCCAAGTGTCCGTAAGTTACTTTCAAGTTTGAAACAAGATGGCATATTAAATTGTGGACGAGAATTTCTAAGGAGCCTCTTACACACAATAGGTTACTGTTTCAAAAAATGCAAATCGAAGAGACATCTCCTTATAGAGCAGCCTAATATTGTAGTGTGGCGGAAAAAATACTTAACACAAATCAGAAATTACAGAACGCAAAACCGCAACATATATTTCCTTGATGAAACATACATTAACGCCAGTCACCATGTAAGCAAATGTTGGCAATCATCGTCCGAACCTGGAATTCATGCTGATATTGGAAAAGGACGGCGTTTGGTAATTCTTCACGCTGGATGTCGAAATGGCTTGGTTGATGGTGCATTGACGATATTCAAATCAGATGCTAAGACCGGCGACTATCATGGAGACATGAACGGGCCTACTTTTTATAAGTGGGTAGATGAAAAGTTAAAAGATAAATTGCTTCCGAATTCTGTGGTTGTCTTGGACAACGCGTCTTACCACAGCGTTCAGGTTGACAAGAAGCCAACCATAGCAAGCCTCAAAACCGAAATGCAGAACTGGTTACGGCGCCACAATGTTGAATTTTCGGAAGCTATGACAAAATCTCAACTGCAACTTCTTATCGATAATACACAAAAAGAGCCCGTGTACAGAATTGATGAACTCCTGAAAGCCAATGGACATACTGTTCTACGATTACCGCCGTACCATCCGGATTTGAATCCCATAGAGTTAGTCTGGGCTGATATTAAAAACAATATAGCTCATAACCATATTAACTCTTCTCTAGATGAAAAGATAAACTTATTGAATACATTGTTTTCGGAGTTCACGGCGGAAAAATGGCAGAAATGTGATGATCATGTCCAAAAAAATGAAAACAATTACTGGGATCGCGATAGTAGATTTGATATTATTATCGATCCATTAATTATAAATTTGCAGAACGACTCTGATTCAAATTCCGATGGCGAAACGGAAGATGAAGTTGAAGCAGAAGCTCTGTCAGAATATCTGTAGATAATTTAGTTATAAAAAAATATAAACATATCGATATAATATATAAAACAAAAATATTGTTTATATTGGTACGATATCGTAAGATATATCCGACAATATCGATCTCATGTGTATTCTTGCTCTTTTTTCCTCGGCCCCCACTTCGCCGCACTTTCTTAGGGAGCGGTACAGCGGTTTCGGTCGAACTATAGTACAATAGTTGCCATTTTAAAGCGTACCGTAACCATTCTAATGTCATCAAACTACAATTAGGATAACATACAACAAATAAAACAGAATTACAAAAAGATTTCTTAAATGATCAGGTTGGCGATAGAAATTACGTGAAATTATATTTAAAGACTTTCCAAAAATTCGTGATTATTTTCCTGAAGGTATGACGATTGTTATATTTTCTCGCAATCGAAAGAAGAAGGTACCTAGTTTTAGCAAGGTTTTAGCTTAGGTGTACTAATTTTCTCCATGGGCTAGGGTTGGTAGATTCGATTTATAAGTCGTAAAATCATGTGCGTGTGGATTGAGAGCTCACTTTTGAATCTTTGGCAAATCGAATTGAAAAAAATCACAGATTTAGTAATGAATTTGTAAGAAATGATGCATAGGTCCAACAATTTGTTAAACTTATATCAAAGCCGGTATAACCCTTAGACTGGAGCTCTCAGTCCACACGCTTGAATAATAGGCATACCTCATATCTCAGGAATTACTACGTCTATGTTTTTGATTTATATTAAAGCATTTAGTTATAAATTATCAAAGGTCATTCGGAAGTTTTCAACTCTCTAGAAAACGCTGTTACATAGTTATTGAGGTTCAACTAGAGCTCTCAGAAACGAAAAAACAAATTGTCATAACTTAAATTTTAATACATTTAAAAATTATTTGACTATCATAACTTATACTTTCGCACCTGTGTAAATTAGTTAAAACGAAATAATGACTTATAATTGAACAGTTTAGAAGTTATACAAGATCATAATTTTCAATCTGAGAGCTCTATGTTTTCGACTATATTGGTTAAATTAAACCTCCAAGGATGAATCAAGTTAGGTCAATATATTTACCTCATTTGTACAAAATATTGATGTAGCATCCTTTGTTCTACATGCTATACTTTAGGAGAAAACACTAATTAAATATTTGTATGTAAGAAAACGACTTAGGGTGTATATGATTTTTTTTTTCTTAGGACTGACCTATGGCGTGATTCATCTTCTCTACTCGTATATTTTTCTACAACACATTCTAATATCGAATGAATGTCACGCAGATAGGTAATTAGTTCAATAATTAAAATACTAGGTAACAAAATACCATGGCATAATATAAACAATGACTACGCCACGCAATGCCGCACCGCCCCGTTGTCGCCGCGCCGCCGCGCCGCCGCCGCCGCGCCTTACTCTCCAACTGTTCTGACATGCAAATGTATGGTATGTTACTCTATAGGGTAAAAATTTTATTTACAAAGTAATAACAATTAAAAAGCGTTAAATTAAGTTTGGATAAATATTATCTTGTTTCTTCAAATCTTGTTAAATCAAAATCAAAGTGTTTTATTTCCTTTAGACATTACAGGACTCTTGCACTGCTACTACACTTGACCATCCGTAAAAATTTTTTACCTTGCTTACTTCACCAAACTGCAAAATTACCACCGCCAAGCCTCTAAAATTTTGCGGGGTTTGCTAATCATAATCTTTTGTCACTCTTGATTCTATTTTACAGAACCACCGAAAAGTCGCAAAAAAAAATGCTGAGGCTGTAGCCTTTTGGTCATTTCTACCAGCTTCCCGAAAATATGTCAAAGAATTTACGGCTCGCTTCGCTCGCCATTCTTGCATTGTTTTGTTAATCTTCAAAAAAACTAAATCGTCAATGCAGCATAGACCAGAAAGGAAAAATAAGAACACACCAATTTCAAAAAAATGTGGCTCACTCTACTCGACGACATTTAGTCATTTCTCAACCATTTGAACGAAAAAGGTACACAGTCTAAAATAATCGCTTTAGAAGCAAGGCTGAATACGATGGAACAGAATGCTCGCTATAAAAACATTGAGATCCAATGTGCGCCAGAAAAGAAGTCGGAAAACCTGATTTCAATAGTTGAAGACCTCGGCGCTACAATAGGATGTACAATTAAGGAGGCAAATATCCTCCGCATAACGAGGACTGCTAAACAGGACAAAAATAGTAACCGTCCGCGCTCGATTGTGGTGGAGTTCAATACTCAACTGGTGCGTGATGAATTTTTGGCCTCATCGATCCAATACAACCGGCGCCACCCTAACGACAAACTTAACACCACCCACCTAGGGCATCCTGGGCCTAAATTACCTGTCTACGTCTCGGAGCACCTTTCTCCTTCCAATAAAGCCCTACATGCCGCAGCTAGACGTGCGGCTAAAGAAAAGGGATATGAATTTGTTTGGACCCGCGGTGGCCGCATTTTCATGAGAAAGGACGCTAACTCAGAATACATTGTTGTGAGGGACATGAGTACCATAGCCAACCTTAAGTAAACACGGCTACAGTTTCTTCAACTTCTGTGATAGATGACATCAGCATTTACTATCAGAATACCCGTGGACTCCGTTCTAAAACACATATTTTTTACAGAGGATTGGTACAGAGTAATTATGACGTCATCGTTCTGACAGAGACGTGGCTAAATGCCAGTGTGTTGGACGCAGAGTTGTTCGATAATAGCTATATAGTTTTTAGACGGGATAGGTATACTACTGGATTTGACACTGATAAAGAAGGCGGTGGTTGTCTCATCGCAGTTTCAAAAAGACTATGTGCTACGCGAAAGGTCAACTGGGAAAGCTCATGTGAAGATTTATGGGTCGTTATCCAAATCCCTGGATCTAGTACGCTTCGTGAACTTGCTCTTTGTGCTATTTACCTGCCTTGTCCTGTAAGGATTAGTGAGTTGGATCATTATATAGACCATTGTAATTCTGTTTTTGACTTTTTTGATGGTAGTTTTTGTATAATAGGTGACTTTAACTTAAGTAAAATCGACTGGAGCTTAGTTAATAATGATCAATTTAATAATGGAACTTCTAAAATTTGTAAAACTTTGATTGAATTTAGTTATCTTGCGAACCTCAAACAATGTAACTATGTAACGAATAGCCAGCAAAAAATACTGGATTTGGTTTTTGTTAACACTCAATCTTGTACTGTCAGTCCCTGCCTAATCCCACTCTGTAATGTTGACCCTTTGCACCCTCCCCTTGAAATTAACTTTGACCTTGGCAATGTCATCAGTTTAAAAGCAAACCCTAACAACAGAAAGCTTAACTTCCACAAAGCAGACTACGAAGCTATTAACGCTTTTCTCTCTGAAATTGACTGGTCGCTCTTCGGTGAATGCAAAGACGTAAACTCTATGGTAGACGAGCTATACTTAACAATCAATGAATTAATCAAAAAGTACGTACCGGCCTCTAGAAGTTATGCGAAAAAATATCCTGCGTGGTTCGATAGACGACTCATAAGATTATTGCGCGAAAAAAACAATATAAGAGTCAGGCTAAAAAAATACAATAATCCTTTGGATAAACTGGAATATCAAACATTAAGTAAACGTTGCGATAAACTTGCTTCAAATCTTTATAACACCTACGTAGAAGAAATTGAAAATAGAATCCGAAGAAACCCTAAATATTTCTGGTCTTTTATAAAATCTAAAAAGGGTAGCAACTCGAATGCTATACCTAACGTAATGACTGACGGTCATACTACCACATCTGATGGCTTCGATATATGCAACCTCTTTGCTAGCAAGTTTTCCCAGGTATACGTTCATTCTGTTAACGACCCGAAGTCAGACTTCCAAACGAAGAATGCGTTTTCTGTCTGTGGTTCTCTCTTGTGTAACGCACATATTCCCTTGGAACTGGTTAAAACTAAACTTAATACTATTAATATCACTAAAGGCGCTGGACCAGATGGTATTCCACCCATCTTCATCAGGAAATGCTCAGATAATTTGGCCCTACCACTTTTTCTTATCTTTGAAAAATCATTGTCATCCGGAGTTTTCCCAAATAGATGGAAATCTGCTAGGGTTGTTCCTATACACAAGTCTGGTGACATCAATCTTGTCGCTAACTACAGACCAATTTCTATCCTTTCCACTATGGCTAAAATATTCGAGTCCTTGTTATGTCCATTTATCCAGAGTCATTTCCACCAGTTCATATCTGATCATCAGCATGGATTCGTTCATGCTAGATCAACAGCCACGAACCTGGTCACTTTCGTCGATAACCTTGCTGAAGCCGTGGATAAGCACCAGGAAGTTGACGTTATATATACAGACTTCAGCAAGGCATTTGACCGGGTCTCCCATGCGTTACTTATTAGCAAGCTTTCGTCGTTTGGCTTAGCAGGCAATTTAATCGAATGGGTTAACTCCTATCTGACCGACCGTGTTTTCACCGTGGTAGTAAATGGCTATGAGTCGAATTTGTTCAAAATAAGTTCAGGTGTACCGCAGGGGTCACATTTAGGTCCAGTATTATTTAATATATTCATTAATGATATTACTAATTGTTTGTACCATACATCACCTTACATTTTCGCCGATGACCTTAAAATCTCCCGTATAATTAACTCTGAGCTCGACTCTGCTTTACTCCAACAAGATCTAGACAGCCTACATCAATGGTGCTGTGACAACAAAATGCATACCAACACGGATAAATGCTATTTTATTAAATTTACACGGAAACATAAACCACTAAAGTCACATTATAACATAGGGGGTGTTCCCATACGCGAAGTGGATGAGATCAGGGATCTGGGCGTCATACTGGACAAAAAACTAACATTTATACCGCACATTGATAATATCACTAAAAAAGCTTCTAAAATGCTGGGATTTATTATTAGGAATGACAAAATGTTTAAAACATCTCAAACAAAAGTTTTATTGTACAATACTTTGGTTCGCAGCATTCTTGAATATTGCCCTACGGTATGGCGGCCGCATTATGCTACTCATATATTAAAAATTGAACGTATCCAGAAACGGTTTACTAGACATTTAGCTTACACGGCTAGGAAGTCTAAAATACTTCGTTCATATTCGGACCGCCTTGAATATTTTAAAATGACATCTCTTGAAAAACGCCGTACTCAACTGGATCTTATCTTTTTATATAAACTTTTAAATAACCTAATTAACTGCCCTCCGCTTCTCAGTAAAATTTGTTTTAAAGTCCCTCGTAGAATTCCCCGTAAACCAATCCCCCTCCTTGACCCACCACGCCGTTCGACAGTCCTCGGAAAAAACTCCCCTATATCCAGGGTATGCAAATCATTTAACATCAATTGCGCTCAAATCGATATTTTTTCGATAAAGCTACCAATATTTCGCAAGTTCTTAACTGTAAACTTGTCAAGCAACCCTAAATAAGTCACTTATTATCACAAACAATTCTATTTTCTTTATTAAATAAATAATTAAACAATCCACCTAAAATTAGCTGATAAGTCTTTCTTTAAAGTTATCTCCAAGAATAACACCATCTCAATCTATTGTTAATTGTTAAACTTACCGTTATAGTTCTCCCTATCTATTAATTAAAGTTTTTATAACATACAAATATTGTATTGGAGATGGTGTAATTGTAATTTGGTTATTTTTAATGTATTTTTATTGTTACATAAGTACCTAAATACTATCTTTGTTACCTTAGTTGTTCTTCTGTACATTTACTACTAAGCATGCAGTGTTTACCTTTAATTGGTTGTACAATTATCTACTTTAAGGAACTTGTATTTATTATTGTAACATTGTAACACCCGCTGGTAAACCAAATAAATAAATAAATAAATAAATTTCCAATGGCCGCAAAAACTACAATATGTCGTTCCACTCGCTGTTATTTATGTTTTCATACTAATAAATAGTAAGTAAAATGTTAATAACCTACCCCTTAACTACTACTGCTAACTTTTTTGTCACCCGAAAGTATCACGCTCTAAGTTATTTATTTTTTGTGTTTCTCTCATTTTTTTTTTGTTGCTGGCATACCGCACCAATCTACAATATTACCACCCCGAAAAGTATTTCTGGCTACGGCCCTGCTTTTAGCTGCCAGGCTTCCCGCCACGGGTGAAAAAACGACTATGATTGCTACGCACCCGTGGCGTGTAGAAATTTAGCGGCTGTGTTTACCGCTAACAATTAATTCCTTGTTGATTCGCTCTCTTTTCATCATTGAACCAATGACGTAGGAAAGAATAAGCTAGCGATATCATGCTACATATCTGACGTCAAGCACTCCTCGAATTGATTCAAACCTCATAAACATCAGTCTTTACTTGGTGTTTGTGACACTTGACTTTAAATCAATGTAATGTCAGATTTCTGTATCAAAACCCACTAATTTTTAACATAAAACTAGGTTAATCCTGATGTAATAGAAAACAAATTAAATAAGTTTTGATGTAAAATAAAGAACTAGGTATAATAAAAAAAAAATAGTTTTTCTTTGTACCTTCAGAACTAAAATAGGTACCTATATATAGTTATACTTTAATTATTATATTGCAAAAATTACACAAACGGATACCTACATAATATATAATAGATAACGAAAATATACAGGTTAAAGTATCATTTCTAACATAAAACAGCCCTAATTTCAGTTTTAAACGCCCGACGTAGTAAAAGTCTGGCGGCTATTTAAGCGTTGGCAACATACGTCATAGCTAAATCAAAGTCTGGCATTAGAAAGGATATCTATTAGTAGGTATAAAGTTTGTATGGATTAGAAATAAAAGGCTCTTTCATATCAGTTGGTCACAAAATCTGCGGGTCTCTAAAAGAGTTAAAATCTAATGTACCCTGAAAGAAAAATCAAAGGTATCCGAATTTGATGCAACCGAATGCCTCATTTTGCGGATTTGTTGTAGAAAAATATACGAGTAGAGAAGATGAATCACGCCATAGGTCAGTCCTAAGAAAAAAAAATCATATACACCCTAAGTCGTTTTCTTACATACAAATATTTAATTAGTGTTTTCTCCTAAAGTATAGCATGTAGAACAAAGGATGCTACATCAATATTTTGTACAAATGAGGTAAATATATTGACCTAACTTGATTCATCCTTGGAGGTTTAATTTAACCAATATAGTCGAAAACATAGAGCTCTCAGATTGAAAATTATGATCTTGTATAACTTCTAAACTGTTCAATTATAAGTCATTATTTCGTTTTAACTAATTTACACAGGTGCGAAAGTATAAGTTATGATAGTCAAATAATTTTTAAATGTATTAAAATTTAAGTTATGACAATTTGTTTTTTCGTTTCTGAGAGCTCTAGTTGAACCTCAATAACTATGTAACAGCGTTTTCTAGAGAGTTGAAAACTTCCGAATGACCTTTGATAATTTATAACTAAATGCTTTAATATAAATCAAAAACATAGACGTAGTAATTCCTGAGATATAAGGTATGCCTATTATTCAAGCGTGTGGACTGAGAGCTCCAGTCTAAGGGTTATACCGGCTTTGATATAAGTTTAACAAATTGTTGGACCTATGCATCATTTCTTACAAATTCATTACTAAATCTGTGATTTTTTTCAATTCGATTTGCCAATGATTCAAAAGTGAGCTCTCAATCCACACGCACATGTAAAATCGAGGCAATATAACTAAGACCCTATTTTGCTCTAACTCCCTAAATCAAAGTTTTCAAAGATTTGAGGCTTTTTTTGAAGACTGGCACGACTGAGTACCTAATGTGGTAAAACAAATAATAGCATGGGGGCTTGTTTTGTAAGATGACCATCACGATATCTAAATATTCAGGTTGACAGAAACGACGGTAAATGAAACGAAATCCTGTAGACTTACATATTTATTAGAGATCTGAACAAAAATAAGAAGTTAAATTAATATGTACAGTCTATGTTAAAACTAACTAAATTATAGGTAAGTTAATAGGTACACACTAGATGCAGCCTAAATGGTAAGGAAGATCTTACTTTAAAACAATGAAAAATAAAGATGTTTCTTTATGGCAAACAAAATATTGATATCAATCAGCGAGTGTTAGCTCTATAACAGTCTGTAGAAGTTTGAAATGTTGAAAGGTTAAAATATATCTCGGATGTAAATAAAATCAGTCCATCCGTTACATATTGCACGAAAAATTAATAAAGATACTATATTTTTAAAATAAATAACCAAGTACACAAAAATTGTACTCTAAACTAAATTTCTCCAATTAAAAACTTAATAAAATATTTGCTACTTTGAAGCTATATTAACTATTATATTAAAAATAGTAAAAAACTCTGCAACATCAAGTTGCATTACAATACAATATGAAATACAATATCGTATATAAGTTATATAACACAATTGCACTCTAACAAGACCGTGTAAAATCGGCTCAATATAATATTATGACATGAAAACATCTACAGTTTATTACGGATATCTTAATAATCAAACATCGAGTTGCTAAGGCACTCCTACTGTTACATTAGGAAAATATAGACGCGAGAAGCGATACTGGTAATATGAAAAGGAAATAAATTGTAATTCCGTTCATCTATGCATGAAAAACAAATGTTCAATTCCAAAGGATACTTAACTAATGAATAATAAGGTATAATAATGTTTTTTGCTATGGCATGTTAATGCTATGTTATGTGGTAGAAAAGTAAGCGTTTTGGGGCGTTACTTGGCAGGCACGGCCTCGGGCGCCGGGGCCTTTTGACTGGGGTCGCCGGCTGCGGCGCCTGTGGACACAATACAAGTATTAATCAAAACACTATCGCTATACTAATATTATAAAGAGGAAAGATTTCGATGAACATAGGCTATAGAATATTTTCAAAAAAGTTGGGATCCGCATGAAAAATTCAATAATATATCATTTTGTAGACAGGGCGCTATGGCGCTCATTAGGGGAGGCCTATGTCCAACAGTGGACTAACATAGGCTGATGATGATGATCATTTTGTAATTTGACAATATTTTCACCATAAGCTGCTATTATTTGTATTACGAAAGTATTTACGTAAGTTTCTACCACAAGTTTTTTTGAATATACTTACCTATCTACACTTCAGTAAAGTATTTTGAAAAATATTTGTGGCATGAACCTATATAAATACTATTTTAATAAAAATAATAGCTGATCAAGGTGAAAATATGCTCAAATTACAAATCATTTTAGTATAACCTTTGTTTATATTCGGTAAATTCATCCGTGTCGCCGGGGCCTAAGGTATTTTTTGTTCCAGAAACACTACACAATACATTCATACCATTATTGCTTGTCTTGTTAGGAGACGTGTGCGGCGAGCTGTTCTGAGAGTCGGTTGTGCTGCCCTCTGCGTCGTTGGTCTCACCGGCTGATGATGTGGCCTGCAACGATAATGTCCAGTCAATAAATTTAAATAATAGTTTATGGTAAAACTTTTGAAACTATCATGGTTATGAACACTAAAGTCGGAACAACTGTTGTTCCGTGATCATGGCGCATGAAACTGTGCCGAAATATTGGAAAACTCAAAACTCTAATCATGGTAAATATATAAATGACTTTAATAGTTTATGATTTCTGTATATAGATAACTTAAATAAGTAATGTTCCTCTTTCTGTTTTTTTTATACTTTGCTGTTCTTTTTTATATTTATCTGTGTAATCCTTTTTGGCCTTATCGTTAACAAAATTTTTTCACACAGCATCATCTAGCCGCAAGTTAAGCAGAGCTTGTGTTATGGGTAATAGATGACTGATATACATAATACAATAAATTAAATAGATAGATATTTTATTATACATAGAAAACGACCAGAACACCCTGAACAAATATCTACAGATCGTACAAATATTTGTCCCGGGAATCGAACCCAATAATGAAAGTTCTCTAAGACTGAGCTATAGGTATATAAGCATAATATCCCTTATGTAATAGCTCACCCGTGGCCTGATGTTCCTCGGCAGCCTTGGCTTCGGTCCTTTCGGCTCTTTGGCGGGGTCGAAGTGACAATCAAAGATCTCTATAAGCTCCTTTATGTCTTCTTCTTTAGCTGACACAGATAATTCACCCAGCTGTTTCTCTAGACCTGGAAAGATAAGGTTTTTTAGCTCTGTCTTAATCACTTCTTCCATGAGTGGACAAAAAAATTTAAGTGAAGAGAAATCAATAACAAACTATTTCTTTTTTATAATAATTTATCTGTATAAAATTTGACTTTTACATGCTTGTTTTGTAAGCCTAAAGAAATAAAGTTATTGAATCTCAATCTGTTATACCAGTATCAAGCGCTGGCTACGACATAGCGTCGGAGCGCTGCGCTCGCTATTACCTGCGAGCTGGTCCTGCTCCCAGGAGGACTGCAGCTGGTCGTAGAGCAGGCCCGCGTCGGCGAGCAGGCGCCGCAGCTGCGTGACGCGCTTGCGCTCCGGCCGCGCCGAGCGCAGCAGCGGCGCGAATACCGGCCGGAATGTGTTCTGTCTGGAGGACAAACATAGGAATTAAGCTACAGACACAGCGAGCCATGAAAAAAGAAGAAGAAGAAACATCAACGCTCTCCTGGACGACAGCCCTGATGTCGACTTGTTCGCTGATAAGTAGACTAAATTAATAAGTGTATTTTATTTTGCGAACGTCATGGTTATTTTAGTTTTTCTTTGTGTGTATTATTAGATTAAGTGACGTTATTTTTCTGAAAAAACTATTCGATACTATGTTATTGAGCAAAAAAATATGCTTATGATAAAGTCCTTCGATCAGTATGCTAAAGCTACAGGGTAATTATTTTTCTCGTGTAACGGATTCGATTCCCGATTCACCCATATAATTAATTAAAAATCTATGAATGCAATTTAAATTGTTTTTTAAATAAAAATAATGTGTTATTTCAATAAAATCTTCCATCTACAATATTTAAGGTACTTTCCCTCCATGTGGCATTGCTGTGGGAGTTCCTCTATAATTAATAAAAGAAATAGAGGGTTTTAAAGCATGAGGTAGTAAAGTCATAGTGGGGATTACATGGATAAGGTTAGCGAGAGCTAGAGCAAAGTAGAGAGGACAAGAGGATTCCTTTGCCAAGAGGGCAAACAGTAAAATATCGATGTCATAACATTAATATAGGCTAGTACGTATGTTTGAAACAAATTGTTAATATTTTTTAAATTGAAATGAATAACCATGATAGTTTTAGTTTCAAATGTTTCACCCGAACTCGGAAGAAGAAGTTATCTATCACAGCAAAAAATATAAAAATAGACTACATGAACACTGCATCAACTCATTAGCTAAAGACCTTCTACAAAGACCATATAAAACGCCTTAAAAGATGGCACATACTCGAACTTGACCAAAGGAACTGAAGTGTTCAAATCTTACAATGGTGCTTTTCACTGGAACTACACCTAAACCTTCCACTCCAGAACCACATCTAATTATGGCTACACAGATAAAAATGAAAAAAAAAATGTTTCACCTGCAGTATAGTTACCTCTCTAGGAGTTTCTTCAGCTTATCCAACGCCTCCAGCTCTGTGGCGACGGGGCGCGCCCAGGCACGCGCCGTCTCCACCATGTCTTGCGTGGCGCCGCCCTCGCCGCCGCCGCCCACCTCCTGTTGCTCACCTGAAAGACCACATTGCATTCTATATATGTGGTTAAAGATATTTATTTCTCAAAGAACATGATTATACATTCACTTACAGAGAAATGTGTTTTTCTTAGTATCTAATGTACTTTTATAACTAATTTATGGTTGACGTTTACAGTGCAGTTCTTATATTTTTCGGTTATTCTACAGGAATATTTTCTAATACATATTTCATGAGTTTTTTCTTGAAAACAGTTAAGGTAGAGGATTCTTTAATATTTTTTGGCAAGTTATTATGCAGTTTTGCTCCTTCAAAAGTTATGTTTTTCTTTCCATAGTTGAAAAGTTATTTGAAGATCTCAGAATATATTTGTGCGTTTCGCTTTTTCGTTATATATTAACAATTCAATTAACAGTCAATTGACCGTGTAGTGCCTGCATAGAATTCCACCACCCCCACTCTTCCCGTGGGTGTCGTAAGAGGCGACTTAGGGACACACAGCGGGGGCGCGCAGCAGCGCTTTCTGCAGAACAACTCCACCGAACTGCGATCCCCAACCCGCCCAGCGTGGGGATTATGGGTAATGATGTGCACTATTATAGGCTGATGTTCTGCTGATGCCTCTTCTGACTGATTATAGTGTATACATATATATACGGTATTAATATGGATCAGTTGAGCTACTTGTTTATTTGCCTCAGTTTGCAGTTAGCTCAATTGTTTTAATTAAATACTAGTTCTAATTATTTATTGATAATTTATGAGTTAATGAATGTTTTATTAACTGAATCAATCATCCAATTAATACTTGCAATAAATCAATCTGAATAAAAGGTACAGTGCACAGAAACATTACCTTGTGCCAAATGCTCGAGAATCTTGTAAGAAGCCGTAGCCCTATCGATAGCACTGTCCACTGCCAGCGAGTCGGCATCTAGCAGCACTCGCGCCAGCACCCGCAGCGAGACAGACTTGACGGTCGCCTTGCACTTGTCGGCGGCCAGCGCGTAGCTGTCGGCGAACCCGGCTACGATGGTCTTGAAGCGGTCCAGAAGCTTATACCTGGAAGTGGTCAGTTGTTGGGTATCATGAGAGACTATGATCAGTTGTTGGGTATCATGAGAGGCTATGGTCAGTAGTTTGGTATCAGAGGTATTTTTTTCGAAATTGAACACTGCATTTCAACATACAAACTTTATGTTGTGTAGTTTCAAAGTAGGTAAATGAAATTCGCGATAAGGTATGACGGGATTAGGTACAATCTTTTTCTAGGATAAAGTTGTAGCAATTTCCTTATAGCTGAGTTCAGCTTATCAATCAGGGGAACCCCCCAGAAATATAAGCGTAGGTATATTATGTAATATCTTTTTATATTACTCTTCATATTACTACCGTAAGTAATCTGAACTTAATAACATACTTTTTGTGATATTGTACCACTTAAGATTATTAGGGGAAATCCCGAAAATCGTGTTTTGATAAACAATGTACAATTCGATATCTTATCAATATGGCCGGCAATACACGTCCGATTTTTCGTCTGATTGTCGAATCAGATTGTCTATAGATAGGCGTATTCGATTATCCGATGATTCAGAATGTTTTTAAATTAAATTATGTTTACTTTCATAGGCATACTAAAGGGTACATTGAATCATATCTAAATCTAATTCTAAGTGGGGGAAATGTGAATTAAACGACTGATATACTTACAATGTATTACATTATATAGATACTTTCTATTATACATAGAAAACTACCAGAGCACCCTGAACCAATATCAGATCGTACACAATCGTCGCGAGGCGGGAATCGAAACCGCAACCTCCTGAGTCGCAAGAGAACCTTCGCCCACTGCGCCACAGAGGTCAAGACCTTGATTATCATTATTTTTACCAAAATTTATTTGAACAAGAGATTTTATTCTTTTTCTATCTACAAGTTACTTGCCCATGATTATCTTGTGCATGCTGTATTCACCTAATTGTATTGACACTTGACATGTTACTTAACTTAGATAACTTTAAGCTAGTTTTAGTGTACAGTATCAACATCATCAACATCACCAGCCTATAATAGTCCACTGCTGGACATAGGCTTCCCCTAATGAGCGGCATAGATGGCATCATTATTTGGGGGTTATTGCCCATAATCCCCACGCTGGGCATGCGGGTTGGGGATCGCAGTTCGGTGTAGTTTTTTTGCAGAAGGCGCTGCTGCCCGCCCCCCGCTGTGTTTCCCTTAGTCGCCTCTTACGACACCCACGGGAAGAGTTGGGGTGGTGAAATTCTAAGCCGGCACCACACGGCAGTGTACAGTATGTTGGTGATCAATTAATATATTATCATTTGTTATTTTTGTTATTTTACCTGGTAAGAGCTTCAAGCAGCATAGTAGGGCTGAGGCGTCTCGGCTCGTGGTAGATAAGGATGACGCTACCATCTCCCTTCTCTTTCTCCAACCAGTCCAGGAAGTCAGTCAGAGCCGATATTTCAGACTTTGTTTTCAATATCTGGAGAAATATTATCATGTTAGAGGTTCACTATGTATAGTCGATTTTAAAGATAAAGATCATTTATTTGCATAAACATGTGTAGTTATAGGTATACAGGTATCAACATGTTTTACCGATTACGGTGTACAAATTGTGAGAGATGGCATGCAACAGAGACAGTAACTAAAATATTAATTGAGTTAATGTAATGTCAAAAAGTGAATTAATTTAGGCATGTAAATAATGTAGGTGATTTCATGTAGGAAATGTTCTAGTAAAGTTAAGTTTATGTCCTGCTATGTAAATTGACAAAGATAGATATAATGACCATCCATTGACTAAATCTATACTAATATTATAAAGAGGAAAGATTTAAGATTTGTTTGAATTGATTAGGCTTCGAAACTAATGGACTGATTTGAAAAATTCTTTCACCATTTGAATCCTTAATTTTCCCTGATGAACATAGGCTATAGAAAATTATCTATTATTTCAATTGTTTAACTTATTTGCCTCATTTCATTGAAACAATTTTTTTTATATCAATCTATCATTCTATATTATTATGTGTTTTTAATCTTAGGTAACTAGTTTAATTGGTTGTATTTATGCTGAGAGGAATTGCAGAAATGCAGTTCTGCAATTCCTTTAAGCTGAACAGTGAAGTTGGTGGGGTTGGTTTAGTTTCTAATATTTATCACGATCTGCAGGGTTGGTCATACTTCCTGAATGAGCCTCTTCAATCCCGTCTTTTATCTGGCATCTTTTTACCTTTTACCTTTCCTTCTTTTTACCTTATGTGTTAACTTACCTTGTGAGTATTGGTATCCTTCAGCATACGGTATCTGCCGACAGTAACGACCCGCACATTGTGACGTCTCCGGGCACCTGGGTTCAGATCTCCGTAGGGCATGATGTACTGGGAGTAAGTCTGCTTTGGGGTGTATGCAGCTATTTGGCAAATCTGTGGGGCAACAACCACAGTTATTTATTTGTTAATAGACAAGCAGCCTATGTCTGATGTGTCTATATCATACAGTGTTGAAAATGTTCCAGTTGTGCACCACTCTATTGCTAGTAAAATGGTGCGCGGCAAGGGATTTCGCAAGGTCACAGGTCAATCTAGATGGTTGCCCATGGGTTGAACTACTTTTTTTCTTTATAAAGATGTCTTGTAAGGATGAAAAAGGATTACAGTTACATACTTTAATTGCTCATTCCCATAAGGCACTCAATAATATCATACAATTCTAGGAAACAAATCTGGAGCATTACAAAACTTACCAATAGCCTGCGACCAGTCATATCCATATCCCAACCCACCAGTTAGTACTTGCTGGGCGACAGACCTGAATGCCTCATTCAAATGAATAAGGCACTCAGAAGTACCATAGAATTGAACAATGTGGAGCGACATACACTAACCTCGTCAATAAGCCTGCGACCAGTCGTGTCCATATCCCATCCCACCAGCGAGTACTTGCCGGGCGGCAGACCAACAGGTTTCTCTGCCAGCGCTGGGGGGAGCTCTCCGGAACCCTCCACCTCTCCCCCGTTCACCTTTGCCTCCAGGACCATTGCCATTAAAACTGATCTTTACCTGCAGACAAATAACCACATTTATCATAACGGGCAACTCTGTTTTCAAATAGATTCATGGGTTACAACGGTGGTGGTTTTTACAGATGGATGATGTTTGTTTCTTCTTATGACCGAGTGTTGATGACATCCGTAAGGCCATTATAGGTTAATCAAATTCAGACTAGCGCAAAACTAAGGTGAACAGCAAAGAGAGCTGGCCTGTAATTGATACTAAACAACTGAAGTTGAATAAATATATAAACT
Organism: Eupithecia pulchellata; assembly: GCA_963931895.1. Taxonomy (NCBI): domain Eukaryota; kingdom Metazoa; phylum Arthropoda; class Insecta; order Lepidoptera; family Geometridae; genus Eupithecia; species Eupithecia pulchellata. The sequence continues at coordinate 2,717,756 of OZ007543.1, forward strand.
ATTTATTCATTTGATAATATACATATGTATATGATACATACATATGTCATATGTATATGTATATGAGCAGCCTGTCTCCTAATCCTAGAATTACGCTAATAATGTTTGCTACGTTGTGGAAAAATGTCATGAACCGCAAAATCTACAACGGTGTACTTATTGTGAGGCTTACACAGGTGGTTAAAGTAAAAGCAGATAAGGTCCTGGAATGTTATAGATACCTTGGTAGGTATTCCCTCTTAATTATTTATCAAGAGTTATAGGAAATGCATGCATATTCAATAACGCAATAACAAAATTCAACACTGTATGATATAGACACATCAGCCATAGGCTGCTCGTCTATTAACAAATAAATAAATAAATATTTACTTATTTACTTTACTTAGCATCGGTGAAACAATTGGTATTTTAGATTCCTATTTGTTAAAATATTCAAAACCAGTTAAAGTAAGATTTAGTTTTACATTGCATTATTTTAATTACAGACTTTGAGGGTATCCCGAAATAGTTTGAGAGGTTGGGTGAAGAGATAGATGAATCACTAGATTACAAAGATTACTATGTCTGAAAGCTATAAAACATCATAAAGAAAGAAAACTTTGAACAAATCATGTATTTATTATCCTTAATGAAATCATGAATAATAATTAGCCGTACCGGTAGGTAGCAATCAAAATATCGATCATGCGAAAACAAATAAGCAATCAACGACTGGCCAAATATGTCTGCGCAACTTCTTTGTCATCTCACTAAGCAGAAATGTGGTCTGATACGTGTACCGGCAGCAAACTTGACTGTAGTTGCCCAAAAAATACATAATTCTAAGAAAAACTAAATCGTAGGACACGTGGCGGTCTTTTTCTAGACATTTGCCCCACCCCGCAAATCAAAACCTTTTTGCTAATTACTCACCCTAAGTTCTAATCACGATCAAATGTTATGTTGACAAACAAAATTAGCGTAAATGAAGACGCTGTAAATTAGTGCGTGATTGCTGAAAAGTAAAATAAATTTGAAGTAAAAATATCACAAAATCGCAGCACGTGTGCGGCAAATGATGGCAAACCGCAATAGTGCGAGGAAAAATCCTTTGCTTGGCTATTTGTTTTTGCTTTGCTTGCTAACCTATATCGTAGCAATTTTTTTAGTAAACCATGACCATGAATGATCTTCCCATATTGACGACCTCTGTGGCGCGGTGGGCGAAGGTCCGCCTGCAACGCAGGAGGTTGCGGGTTCGATTCCCCTCGGGACAAATATCTGTACGATCTGCAGATATTTTTTCAGGGTTTTCTGGTAGTTTTCTATGTATAATAAAAATATCTATAAATGTAATAATATTGTATTATGTTTATCTGACATCTAATACCCATAACACAAACTCTGCTTATCTTGGGGCTAGATGATGCTGTGTGGATTGTCCGGCATTATTTATTTATTTGAACTGCATAGTTTCTATATTAAAAATGGACGACCTTCTTGTTTGCGAAATGAGAAGATCAAAACATCTGAGAAGACAAGTCAGACTGATGATGTTAGTTTAATTTTCATTGTTATATGATTAGTAAAATCAACCAACAATAAGATAATCCAGATTTCCAAAGCTCAGCTATACAAAGTGCCTTGACAAAACTCTTATAACAACATACAATAAAATATTAAGGTAAGCTTTTAGATTGGAAAGTTTACTAGACTCCTATGAATAATCGATAATAAGTAGGTTGGTAGGCTTTAGGATTCACGAAAATATTTCACAATACTCGAGTGTAGTGAAAGTCATATCATATTTATAAATAACTCTATCTAGAAATATATAAACTGTCATTTAGTGTGTTTATTATCAGGCCTCATTAGCTGTAGAGGCTTTTTGCTTGATACCAACCAGTATCAATCAATCATGATTATCAATCACAACAAGCACTTCACTAGTTGCAGCAAGCGCAGGGAGCGTTCTAAGACTTCATCACAAGCAACTGCAGTTTCTTTTGCAATCTTTACTGTAATGAGAGATTGAGTGATAGAATCAAACAAAACATCAGAAATAATAATAAGTTAATAAAATAAATCTATATCATTTTCTTTTTGTTTTGAAGGATACACCCAACTTCTAAAATTTTGAAAAAAAGATATATTATAAACACAAAGTTATGGTGGTTTATGAACGAATCTCTCAATGTCAAGATGTCTGTCATCTCAAACGGGCTGCCTGCAGGTGGCTAAATCTGTCATGAAATAAAAACTCTTGCAATCAAAACATACTACAATAATGACCATTATTTTATACCGGGATGGAGCTGTGGCTGAACAAAGACCACCTATGCCATCCGTCGTCACCTCCTACCACTACCACCAGCAGATTATCTAGCCTGGCGGGCATTCTGAGAGGCCGATATGATTATTAATTCAGCTGTTTATTGTGACTTTTTTTTAGTTAGAGCTGGCAATTTATTCAATACAAAACAAATCAGGCAAGGCGAGTTGACATACATGACAGACATGACAATGAAATGAAAAGTTGAAAACATCGGAAGGGGAGCTCTTTGGTACAATGGGTACAATCAAAGCAGTAGGTACTTTCTAAAAGAAAACAGCAGGGTTGCCAACTGTACGAGGTTCCTCGTACAAATACGAAATTTTTGGTCTTCCGTACGAGGTACGAGGACACAGTCAACCTCGTACAGTTTTGTACGAGATTTTGACTTAGAATAAATAATTAAAATTTTTAATTGTAGGTAGCATTTTATCTGTTGCATAAATCGTAAGTATTATATTTATTTTTCAGGTAGGTATTGTATTTACTATAAATATTTTTGGACTCAATTACTGAAAACTGAAGACTTTTTCCGAACTGGTTCAGTTCGCCCTGTCTACAATGTCCCTACCCCATGCGATTGCTGACTGCGAACGGTTTTTTAGTACAGTACAGATATAAGAAACCGGCTAACAGGCTCCAGTTATTACTAGAGGCTCCAGTTGTTATATCTGGACATTCTCATTTCCACATCTCCAAGAGATGTTAACTAAGAGTAGTAGCCAATGTAAAAAACCTGTGTAAAAAATGATTTAAGCAAATTCCGTTCATATTTTACGTAACCTGATAAAGATTAGGTAGGTACTTATAATTTTAATACAAAGTTATGTTTTATGTAGCAGAAAACTGGCAATGGTTCATTTTAGTGTAAAACGCCCTAAATTCAATGGTTTTACAAGCCTTAATTTTGATTTGAGCACATTTTTGATGCTTAGGAAATTAATGTACGAGGTTGGAATGCCAAAGTACGAGATTTTGAACTGCTTAGGTACGAGGAAAAAATGTCTATGGTTGGCAACACTGGAACAGTGTTGTTCCGGCTACGGCAATTGCCGTATTATACGGCTTTCGGGCGGGTAAATCGTCAAGAATACGGCATACGGCAGACATTTCAAAGCCGTATATTATTTGTATGAAATTATACGGCCGGTATCAGAAGCGTTACAAAAATGATTTTTTTTTCGTATAACGGAACGCACTAGCGACAGGCTTCTTTCTGGCTAAGGGTTTCCCTGTAGTCATAAATAACCTTGTAAAATGAGACTAAATGTTGTATTGTTCTAGTTACTAGAACTACTAGAATCTACTCGTAGTATGTGTAATGAAAATTTTGTTTCTAGTTACAACTTTTAACTTATGACGACCCTTTCATTTGTAGACTTGAACTTTTTTCTGCAATTATTGCTTCAGTTTTCAGTTATATTAGTTTAAAGTTATCTTTGCTACATTGTAATAATGAGTGACGAAGGTGTTGATTGAACACCAAAAAAATAAACAGATCAAAACTAATCACACCAATCAAAAATATAGGAAACAGTGACGACTTTTATAGAAAACAAGTACGACAAGTGCGAGTGTAACTCGCGCGCCGAGGGTTTTGAACTTGTGTCGTTTAGGTAGGTAAGTACGTATATGACGACCTGTTGGCGCGGTGGGCTTACAACGCAGGAGGTTGCGGTTTGATTTCTGCCTCGGGACTAATATTTGTAGGTTATTCAGATTATTTGTTCGGGTGTTCTTGTCCTTTTCTGTACACAAAAATAAATCATCTAATGTGATACTTATACTTTATTAAGTATAAAAGCTATCGTAGTAATACTAAAAACACAAGCTCTGCTTAGCTTGTGGGTAAATGATACTGTGTGGATTATCTAGGATACATATCTCTTCTCAAAAATTTTGAGAACAACGGTTTTGGTGCGCTGTGGAACTACTATAACAGTTACTACAGAGATTAGTGGGTAGGTAAGTGGGTTGGTACCTACAATTTTTTTTCGACTTTTTTCAACCTATTTCACTTAGTATGAAACTTAGACGATTTTCAAAACCTGTTTTGAACTGTCGAAATCCATACCTTTGATTTGATATTACTCTTAATGAAATAGCCCCCATTGTATGAAAATTTGTTTTTTGACCATATTTCAAAAAGTATTATATTTACAGACTTCTCTATATTTTTCCTGTAAAATATAGATTTATATCTACAAACGCTTAGTACATTTTACATCAATCACTCTGCAATCTTCGGAGATAGAGGGGGGGTACCGGTAAATTTTTCGACCTTTTTCAAAATATATCAAAAAGTGTAAAATCTGTCGAAATTTCAAAAACTGTATTAGAATGTACAAACCAATACCTTTCATTTGATATCCAACTCGGTGGGGTAGTCACCCCTTCAGAAATTTTTCCCGCCCTTTTTTGACCATATTTCAAAAAGTATTATTTTTACAGACTTCTCTATATTTTTCCTGTAAATTATAGATCCATATCTACAAACACTTGCTACATATCATGTCGATCACTCTGCAATCTTCGGAGATAGGGGGGGGGGGAATGGTAATTTTTTTGACCTTTTTCAAAATATTTTAAAAAGTATAAAATCTACCAAAATTTCAAAAACTATTTTGAAATCTACAAACAAGTACCTTTCATTTGATACCAATTTTGACTTTGTACGTCCCATTTAAAATTTTGATTTCAAAATTTGTATGGAAAATCTTCATTTTGATTTTTCATTTATTTTTATTTATTTTTCTATATATAATATGTGCGGGCGCACAAAATGTATTATTATTTCAAATTTCAAGTCAATAGCTGCAGTAGTTTCTGAGATATTAAGGATTCAAAACACAAAACAGACCCAAAGCGATTTCATAAGGGTTTTGCAACCGATGGCAAAACCCTAAAAAAAATTTTTTTGTTCCTTTATGTTATAATCCGCCGTTTTTAGTAATCTACCAATGGTTAGGATTTTATGGCGTCGGATTGGCGTTATTTATAAACATTTGTTATAAAAACATAAAATATACGGCCCGTTTTTTTGATTTTGCCCTAAAATACGGCAATTTTTTGATTAAGATACGGCAATCCTAAAATTGACTTGGAACAACACTGCACTGGAAAACAGTATTGAGTGATCAGTGAGAGATTGAGAAGGAAAACGTATGAAAACCAATATACTTACGTGAAAATGACTGAAAACATTGAGAGTTACAATACACAACTAGCAGTAGCCCGAACAGAAATAAAAAACTTGAGGTGGGTACATACCATACATCAACAGTCAACACCTATATTATAATAACAGAAGCACAAAAACTATTTAGTAACTGAGTAACTGTACCTCTTATTTTTTCAGGCAGCAGATTGCTTCTCTGAAACATGAGCATTTGAAAGAAATCAAGGCAATAAAGAATGTTCTAGATGGATTACGTTGTGCATCTTGTGGAGAGAATGGTAAGGAATGGGTACTGTGCCGTACCCGTTCATTTAACATTGGATGACTATCGTCTCTATATAGCTAGAAAAAGTCATTCAGCTATGTGTAACAGCTGTTCCCATTATATTAAAATGACTGTTTGCGGTCGCGTTTTTTTATAACTGTTCCCATTGTGTTTTGATGACATACACACATTTGGAACTCGTCCCTATGGGTCGCACTTGGTACATTATAAACTCAAACTGTTTATTGCACTCATTTGTTACATTGCATTAGTTGATTTCTAGCATAATATATATATTTCCACAAAACAAATTTAATATATAATTTATTTCGTAAGTTTCTTTTATAAAATGTAAATCTTTTATTGGCTGTAAGTTAGATAATTAAGGTTTGAATTGTTTACATTAAGGGCTGTTGATATTGTTAAAACAATTTATAAATAAATAAACCTTACATAAACTGATTAAGTTCAGACAGAGCTAATGTACTTACCATGCTAGTTTACAACTGTGTTACAGTAAAGTAATTAATGATTCTCATTTGATAAATAACAGCTCATAATTTGCATGCAAATTGCTGCTTTCCCAATATTTTTTCTTTAGCATCAGCCATTATTTTTTACGTTCAGCCAATAACATGGTTCAACAAAAATGTGAAAGCTGTCAGTTGAAAAAAAAATTCTCCCTTGGGTTGCAAAGTATCACTTTCAACCCGCTCCTCAGGCAATAACAGACCTACTTTCGGAGTAAGAGTAATGAAAAATATTTTAATGAACATCTGTTCTTCTTGACCTTTTTAGCTTCAACAGTGGTCTCCAATCACGCACCATCTCAAGAGACTATCACTTCAAACGGAGAATGTATATCATTCAGACCCATAGGAGTGATTAGGACCTCATTTAATACAAAGAGGTGTGTGCCCAGACAAGCCTCTGTGGTTGGTAACACTCAAGGGTTCATAGAGATATACAACTCTGTGTTTAATAACCCGGAGCATGCTGTGTTTGGATTGGAGGAGTTTTCCCACATGTGGTAAGTGTGAATAATATTATTAATTGAGTAGGTATTTCTGTACAAGTGATACTCATATTGTGAAATTTAACAACTACAGTAAAAAATACAAATGGTAACACTTTAAAGTAGTTTATAAAAAAACACAAAAGGCAATAAGGCTGTCGATTGTGCCACAATAGATTAAAGTAGTAGTTTATGTTTGTTATTGTTTAAAAAGGTGCAATACAGATATATTTTTGTTTTATTTATTTGTTAATAGATGAGCAGCCTATGGCTGATATGTCTATATCATACAGTGTTCAATTTTGTTATTGCATCACTTTTTTTTAGTATCTATCTCTAATATAGATTTCTATCTATTTATAAGCTTCCTTCTGTATCTAAAATGACAGATTGTAATCATTAATCTTTAGTTTCTAGTCTGCTAGAATAATAATTAAAACAGACAAATTGCAAGATTGTTTTGTTTTAATGCTGGTCATTTTACCTCCCGGACCCGCAGGCGCCGGGCGGGTTGCTAGTAGCTAAATGATCCTATGTAAATGTAAAAATGTAATTAAATTAATACAAAAAGCCTTTATTAACAAATAAAATAACAATGATCTAACTAAATAAAAAACTAGTATATACCTACAATTGAAACAATTGAGCTAACTGCAGACTGTTGTGAACAAACTACAGGTAGCTAAATTAATTAAATTGAATTGAACTATATAACAATAGAAAAAGTTTTAGATCACAAAAATCAACACCATCTTTCGAATTTTAAAATATTTTTGTGTGATTTTTCCAGGATTATGTTCCATTTTCACCAAACGGAGAGTAACAGTGTTCCCGCTAAAGTATCGCCGCCACGTCTCAGCGGCGCGAAGCGAGGCGTATTCGCAACGCGGTCGCCGCACCGGCCGTGTCCTATCGGCCTGTCGCTGGTCAAGATCACTAAAATAGAAGGTATTTATAGTACTTAACATTTTAAAGTACAGATAATGTTCTACCACACCGAGAGTAACAGTGTTCCCGCTAAAATGGCAACAAAGTGGCGTATTCGCAACGCGGTCGCCGCACCGGCGCGGCCGTGTCCTATCGGCCTGTCGCTGGTCAAGATTACTAAAATAGAAGGAATCTATAGTACTCGACATTCTAAACATCAGATAATGTTCTGCCACACCTTGATTAACAGTGTTCCCGCTGAAGTAACGACGCCACATCGGTCGCAGGGACAATTCCGGAGATATGGTAACCCTAGTCGCAGCGGCGCGAAGCGTGGCGTATTCGCAATTCGCTCGACGCACTGGCGGCGGCGTGTCATATCCGCCTGTAGGTGGTTCAGTTCAATAGAATAGAATATTTGAGAAATAATTATAAATAAATAATGTTGGATAATCCACACAGCATAATCTAGCCCAAGCTAAGCAGAGCTTGTTTTATGGGCACTAGATGTCTGATATACATACAACAATATATTAGATTGATATTTCTTATTATACATAGAAAACGACCAGAACATCCTGAACAAATATCTGCAGATCATAGTAACATTTATTTGGGAATCCTTTTTGGCAGGAATCGAACCCGCAACCTACGTCGCAGGTCGCAGGCGGTGGACGAAGGTTATTATGATATATTTACCATCATTTGAGTTTTCGGTTATTTTGGATTATCCCAAAATATTAGACAACTCAGTTTCTTTACAAAAATCCTGTGTGTTATAATAAGTATTATTATTTTCAGGCAACAAGATCCACTTCCTAGGCGTGGACATGGTAAACGGTACGCCAGTTCTTGACGTGAAGCCCTACATACCTCACTACGACTCCCCAGCGTTCGTCGATGTTAACGACAGGCCGCCGACAGAGGGCATTGCTGATGGGATAGGTGTCTCTAATGTAAACCTGGATGATGATATCAGGTATGTACTTTGCTATTATACTGGGTGAGTTTTTTTGTAAGATGTATTCAAGGTGATTACACGTATAAAAGCACATAAACAAGTATAAATCACAATAATGTGCTTTAATTGATATCCAATATATATTATACTAGCGGTCCGCCCCGGCTTCGCACGGGTATTAAACAACAATTTCAGTTATTATACACATATTTATTTCTTTGAATTTTTGGATTCACTGGGACCCACAATATAGATTACACGAATAGCCCTTTTCTGCAGCACAAATAATGACGTAATATCGGCAGAGTTCCCCCACAACAGTTTGCCATACGACCATACTATGGAAGTACCAATAAGACCATACTATGGAAGTAGCTGAAATAGACTAGTCTAGAAGTATCAACGTCTGTAACATGGCGGATTTTTTGACTGCATACGCTGCAGAACTAAGTCTCTTTGATAACTTATCTATTTGTGGGCCTCATTGAAGTTCACTATCTAAGGTTATTCCTTAGAATACAGTACTTTCTACTATTTCTAAAGATTCCTCTTTTACCTTTACATCGGCCTTAACTTGTTTTACATTAGGTAAAATTATAGGTTTAAAGAACTTTATTTTCATACAAACACAATGGTTCACTTAAAATGAGATACAATTAGAAACATTAATCTAGGTTTAACAATATATAAATTACTTTTCGTTTTGGTTCCGTCTGTAAGCAAGAGATAATTGGCACTAAACCCATTAACTACTTTTGAGATTGCATTATTCACATAGTCGAAGTTTATGTTTTGTAGTTTTAAAATTAATGAAGTATCGTCAGGAAACAATACAATCTCGTGGTTTTTCTTAACAAGATGGGGCAGGTCATAAATATAAACTAAAAATGGGAAAGGCTCGAGGATAGATCCCTGCGGCACGCCCATTTACGAAAACTCAATAACTTCTACACATATTTCTTTTTATTACAGCACCAACTCCAGAGAAACAGCTCCAGTTGGCAGCTCAGAAAACAGTCCGACACCTCTCGCAGACATCCGCGAATCCATCTTAAGGGGAGCTGGGGACCCAAACATACCCCCTGCTCAAAGGCAATGCGAGGAAGCTAACCAGGGTACTGAACGAGGGTCACCAGATGGCCAGGAACACTACACACCACAAACAGCACCTATAGATCAGACAGTACGAATCGCTCCGTGGATATCCAATCCAGGGCAAGCCTATGAAGTAACATTCACCAGCGAAGCCCTTGATAAACTAACAGACTTAATCGGTGACAGAGCTGAGTCGTTCAAGACGAATATACAGAGTCTTTTGTGTGAAGATCCGAGGTCACATTATGTGAGGACTCGGTACCCGGATCATGAATTCAGTTGTGTGTTGGAAGATCTGTGTATTAGTTGTATATTTGATGCAGGTACGTCTGTTTGTACTATTATCGCTGTTAGGAATGCGGAAGAGATGCAGAACTGAGTTTGATCTTGGATTAAGTGAATGCTTTGGACAAAAAGCAATGGAGTTTCTCAGGTTGAGTTGTGTGGATATTTAAGTTTTGCTCTGGCCTGACTAGGTAACTGAAATAATTTTATTTTTATATTGTGATGTAAGATGTTTTTGACTGGTGATTTGAATGATCTTTGAAAATAAGCGGCCTACTCTAATATAGGTATTTTGCCTCAGTAATTTATTTTTTGTTATTATCATGCAATAAAATGTTTTTTTTAGACTAAATGTGTTTGAACTAATATTCCAATCAATAAAACAAGTTAGTATGTATTTAGTGTATATTAATACCTAATTATATTTTTAATATGTTTAAGCTAAGGCACAATATTGTATAAGTAAAAAATACTGTAAGAAAAGTACAAAGTTCTATAAACTAGTTTCTATAAAATACGTAGGTATAGGTAATACGTAGGTATTCATTTTGGCTCTAAAAATAAGTTTTTAGGTAAGTACGTAAAACTACATTAGTAAAGTTTTATGGTAGGTACCCAAGCCAAGCAGTGTACATAGTTGCCATGATAAAAATACTGACCGCGTGCTTTAAATTGAGCTGTTCTACTAATAACTTAATTGGTGCTCGGAATGTTTAAATCAGAATGCTTTGATTCCATTATCTGCATTTCAGCCCACATTTGCTGAACACAGGCTTCTATAAGCCACTAATTCCTTAACCGCTTCCATCCATTCATTCGCCTCCCCGTAACCGCTTAACGCATTTCCATTGTCCAGTCGCCGTACGAGGAAACTGCGCATTATAGTCTATGAAAGTTTTTTTATAGCTGCGTATCTCGTCCGTCTATCAAATCGCGGGTCATCCCGTTTTATTTCATTTACACTTTCTTATAGAACAAAACGTTTCTTCCCGCTCCAAACCCACCGACGGATTCCAGAACATTCAGTTCGAAATACTGAAACTTCACCCCATCCATCTTAATCACTTTTGTTTTCGCATCGGCGTTCCAATTTATCACTGGCGATACTTTCGACCACGTCTTTCTATCTACAGAATGTCTATACTGGACCTTCAGAAACGTTCCGTTTCCGCCATCTTCTCTTGGGACGTATTTAATTTCGTTTATCGGGTAAACATCGTTGAGGTCAAACGAAAGGGTAATAGTTTTCCCCGAACCCGCTAGGCAAGGTTTACCCCAATGTGTGTGCCACCAATTGCTGTCCGTTTTGGTCAGATTATGTATCTCTTGTGTTTTCTGACAAGGTGTGTTGCATATTACTGTAACATCTTCCACTATATCTTTTAATGGGTTTGGCTTTGTTTCAATGATAATGCCATAGCTCCATTTAGATACCCCGTTGCTTGTAACAGATCGGATTCTAAAAGTGTGCTTTGATTCGTATTTGAAATCGTCGAATGTAAATTTATCTCCCAGAATATTGCTAAAAATTGTATCATCTCTTTCGATTTCATAGTAAGAGGCAACATTGTTGGGTTCCCACCTAATAGTTATAGATGTCGCCGTTATTTCTTCATCAAATGACGTCAAGTACTTCGGAGGCTTCAAGCTTTCGATAACTGTAGAGTTACTGCCAAATACTTCACCTTTGTTAGAATATCCTTTAATTTTTATTTTCATTTCTGTCTCAGTTACATCAGCTTTTTCAATTTTGACGCATAAACAGTTTTGGAGAAGCTTTGCGCCGAACGTTTCCATGTATGGATTCACCATGTATTTTTGATCGAAATAATATACATTGTCTTTCTGTTCAAATTCAGCCTTGGTTTTTACTTTTTCTATAACAATGTTTTTTTCTTTAATGTGAGCTTTAACGCTTTGCACGTTGTCTGATGCCATTATCTGCAAAACCGTGGTTCTTTCTTTGACCATCCCTTTATATTGGCCTGTTGTTTTGTGAATGTGAATCGAAACGTTTCCACTCTCATTTGATGGAGGGCCGTTGATATTGATCTTAGTTTTTGCAAACTGTTGTTCTAGATAATCGGATGACTTTCCGTCATCTTCATAGACCTTGAAGGTAGTATCTTCGTTCGGGTAAAGTAAGAAAACCCTGTTGTTTCTATTAACTTCCGAAGGGTTATTGTTAGGATTGACTAGAGGTATGATCGCTCCGTCCTTTACAAAAACCGGTATCTTCCACAAAGGAGTTTGCAAGTTATTGTAAATTTTGCCTCCTTGATATTTATCTCCTGTAAAGAGATCAATCCATACTTGGGCTGAATCGGGCAAGTAAACTCCATTGCGGACTGGTTCATTACTATCTTCTGGTTTGGAGTACACGGGTGCAACAAGAATGCTAGGTCCCCACATAAATTGGTACTGGGAATCCTTTGTATAAGCTGATATTTCATGTGGAAATCCTAGAAACATGGCCCTTATCATCGGTAGACCTTGAATAGATTCACGAGCAATCGTATAGTTGTATGGTAAGAGCATGGATTTCAACTTAAGATATGCTTTGTTTATTCCGGCTCCCTCGGTTTTGTCATTGTTAATAAATGGCGTTTTTTCTACGTTTCCCCAGCCATCCATGTTTAACTGTAGAGGTGTAAAAGTCTTCCATTGAAAATCTCGGATGTTAACTTCTTTATCGCCCCCTCCGTAGATTCCATCCATATCGGAACCAACGATTGGTATACCAGATAATCCTGAACCGATGTAAGTAGGAATGTGGAACCTTATGTACTCCCACTGCCCCCCTGTTTGGTCTCCGCTCCAAATTCCGGCATACCTTTGAGTCCCTGCCCATCCATCGACCATTATGATAAGAGGTCGCAAGCTTTTTTGTGCTCTATCTATAAATATTTTGGTCGCATTTTCAACAGCGTTGAGACCAAAAGAGTATCCTTCTCCAATCCAGGCGACATCACATTTAAGAGCCACGGCTCCCACTTTTATTTCTTTACTCAGATCTCTTTCTCCTTTCATAGGACGGTCGGGGTCTTTTGGTTCTAAACAGGATTCCGTCCAAAGAGCAACTTCAACACCGTTTTCATTAGCATATTCTATGAATTCTCTCAAGTTATTTAAATCTCCTTCTAAGGAATCTGTTTGTCCGTATCCCGAGCCGTATCCATCGTTAGGAACAAACCAACCCAGTGGCATATCATACATTTTGTATCTGTCTATCATAGCTCTTGCCGAAAATTGGTAGTTGTTCTTCTCACCGTTAAGTGATTCCAAAATGCCAGTTTTGTCATTAATTTCCTTGGGCTGAAAACTTTTATAATACTTGCCGTCTTCGAACAAGATTGCGCGTGGCTCGTTTGGTCCAACCTCAACCCAATAGTCACGATTAAAAGTGTTCAGATGAGCTTCATAAAAAGCAAACTCTGGCATAAAAATCGGGCGGCCGGTCAGTTCATAGTAATCGTTTAAAATGTCTTTGGGCAAATTGTTGATAAAATAGAAAGCATCAATGTGATCTTCATTGTGGATAGTTTCAACGACATGGTCATTCGAACCGAAGTCATAACATCCATCTTGCCAGGTGTTTCTTAGCACACCGTAGCCTTTCGTTGTCCAGTAGAAGGGATTGGGGGATGTTACCCCTCCGTCGACCCAGTTGTTAGTGTTGACAATGTGTATGATTTCACCTTTGTGTGTGAATCTGCCGTTTTGCATTCCCCCACCGAAGTAATACTCTTCTTTGTTTTGGTGCAATGTTTGTTTACATAATGAATCATTGTATTTGATTGGCTTTTGTTCATTGAAAACTGTGTTATCGGTTTTCTTGTCGTGCACACTTAATGTTCCGCTTATCTTATCAAATATTATTTTCAGTTTATTTGTTTCTACAATGTGTTGGTTATCAGTTTGTTTGAGCACCGATTTTACAAACGCATCTTTGCCGTAATCTGTCACGGATTTAGAGTTTATTTTAGCAAAGTCATTAGCGTTTTTAGGAGCGGGGTACTCCAGAAACTCTCCTGTGGGTGACATATAGAAGCGAAATACATGGTTGTTCAGAATACTTAGTCGTGCATATTCCCCCGCTTCGTATCGTATGGAGTAGAAGTTTTCTGACTTTTCAAAGGTAGCAATGCTGCCTAAAGTTTTCTCTTCCGCGTCAGCCATGATGAAATCTTAGAACAAATCTATCTGTAAAAGAAAGAAAAAAATATGAGCGCATTTTTAAAATAACCTTAATTCTAATAAATCCACAACATTCTATTATTTACGATTGAGAATAATTTCCATTCGATGCAAGTGCACGACAGTAAACTGTATCATAGGACATGTCGTTTTATAACAAGACGCCTATCGCCTGTCCCCGTTAAAGACAAAAGAACATTATTTACGCTGTTAAACAAATACATATTAAGTAACTTTTAACGGCACGTAACAATGGTTATGCTCACTACTTTTCTTGTAAACTTAAAATTTAGTTTATTTCGTTTTATTTTTGTATAGTTTGACGTGGGACAAAAAAATATGTTAATGTTTGATACCTATGTTTAATAATCAACGTTACATGGACTTGTTACAACAAGACAAGACTAATTTTGGAAATACACTACAGTATCATATAGGTACTATACTATAATTAACTTCAGAACGTCGAAGGGGCTTCCAGTCTTTTTTACCTTGACTTTTAAACAGCATCAAGAATTTCAGTTTCAAAGTATCTGTACCACAGTCATATAATATAAATTATGCATTTGTAACATATCGAACCAATCAATTTAAGTTTGGTCTTGCAATGTAGTGTACCGCGACAACGTTGGTGATATTAACAGGATTTGGGCTTTCCGCAAACTGCATGATATTTGCTACCGGAAAACTTACCGGAACCCTCAGAAAGCTGACCCTTAAAGACGATCGTCTTGATGGCGAGGGTCATCCGGTAAAACGATGCTTTCTAATTTTCACTCTTCAGAACGAGGGACGTAGCGTAGCTATTATTTGTCTTGGCTTTGGAAAAAAAATACGAAAACCTAAATTCGATCGTGTATAAAGGAAATAAAACCATTTGATACTACCACCAAATAAATGTACCTATTTGATTTGACCAATTAAGTCATCATGGTTGTAGGGTTAGGTAATTAGTATTTTTCCATAGGAGTACACACAAACAAACTTTATTCGGAAATATTATGTATTTCCACGAAAGGTAGGTATGTATAGTCATCAAAGAGTATTGGTAAGTGCCTATGTAAACAGAAACATTGATGTTAACTTGGAATTTTATTTTCGCAGCTGATAACCAGAAGGGTAGGTGCCTATCATACCAAGAGTCATGCAGTTTGTTATATCTACCTATCGCATCGCACGACTTACAAAAATAGGTACACCAATTATTAGCGATTGGAAATACATCTATGCCTGCCTATCTATACGGATAGATATTATAATGAAAATAAATAAAAAATAGGTAAAAATAAAATAAAAAATAGGTTTAATTATTTATGGGATCCGAAACTAGGTACCTACGTACCTACTGAACGGATTTTAAAAATTCTTTAACTATTGGAATCTTACATTATCTCTGATGAACATAGACTATAGAATATTTAAAAAAAATAAGAGATTATCTTGAAATCTTCAATATTGTACCTAAACCAAAATGTGTAAGTAATAAAATAATGAACAATTTTTAACTTTTTTATGAATGTGCGTAGCCGAGGCTACGCAAGTTATGGAAATAAAGAGTACCAAATTAAGTATAGGTACCTACTCGGTCGGTCTATTCAGTATATATTTCGTTTGCAAAACATTGCCGTTCGTCCCCACTGGGGACGAAACGTTGGGACGAGCGGGAATAACCTGTATAAAATAGGTAGGTATGTATAGGTATGTAGGTACCTTACCTTGTTGCTGGAAAGCACCGAATTCACGAAGTTAAGTTCTTTGGATAAAATAAAAACTTAGTTTATCTACATGATATAGGTAGGTAGGTATCCTATCTACAATCAGCTGCGAATGGCAATAAAATACAATTAATTATGTTTTAATTTAAGTTCGGTTAATGTTACAAAACCAAACTTAAGAAAACCCGAGTAAGTAGTTGAAAAAGAGTAGACCCCCAGGGGGTCTTCTCTTTTCCTTCCTTTTTCCTCTTTTTCCTTTTAGATCCTTACTGCCTTGAATTTTTATGCCCGGGGTAGTTGCCTCTCAAGACTTAGATGCAGGCCGAAGAGCAAGAGCTAGTTTAGTGGAGATATTAGAAAGGACTAGGTAAAATAAAATAATAAACCATTATGAATACAATTATTTTTATTTTAACACCTACCTACTTACATTATAATCTTTCTTAACTAAAACAATTCACTATTTCTATTTATTATCTATCTAAATATTCTCTCTCACAATCCCACACAGCTCCAGTAGGGCAGCCCTGATGCCAACTCGGTGTTCCTTGCTCTATCAGTTGCTAAACGCTGCTCTTCAATATGATACAATCTGCTTCTGACATCAGCACCAGCAGCAGATTGTCTCGTACGTCGTGTTGGTTGAGAGCCTGTAAAAGATTATTCCAATTCACAAAATGCGAAGACAGTTGTATGGGTTTAATAAATATTCTTGTCTCAAGTGTCTATTTTATGATTTAAGTATTATTTATATATCTTTAGATTTAAAGTTCATCAAATAATTACTCTCCAAATAATGCTATTATTATATCATACTAGTAGTTCAACTGATTAAAAGATTTTCTTGCATTAAAACCTTTTGCTGATAGTTACGAACACAATAAAAAAGAAATCAACCAAATTGGTAAATGCTACTGGTAAATGCTGGCTATTCTCAAGTTGTGGGGTGACCAAGGGAAATAGGGATTCATTTATATGTATAGTTATCTAAATGTTTGAAATAAAATTACTGAAAACACTTACAGCGTCAAGAAGTCCTGAATTCTTGTAACACCGGTTGACTTGCAGATTCTGGATGCTGTATGGGCTGAACACCATCCTGGCTGGCTCGACAAACTCCAAAACTTGCTCAGGAAAATCCAATAGGCTGTGAGACTCTTATCGGTTCGAAGGCCGGTTCATCATCATAAAATTGAATATTAGGCTGACTGGAGGTAGATGGGGTTGATTCACGGTTCTGAAAATAAATTAAATTTATTACATGATACATTTAATTTATTACAACAGTTTAAGTTATAAAAATACTTCAAAATGGGCTCAAAATGGCCTATTAAAATAATCTTGTAATAACAACTAATATTTTTGAGTAAAATATATAAACACAACAGACATTATTGTACTGAGAATTGAATGTATAATTACCTCAGGGAATGCTGGCACTCTGGCTCCAGTTTGGCGTTCACCAAACCCATCTCCCTTTATACACAGCACGTTCATCTCCCATGGTGTTAGTTGGGGTGCTGTCACTGGTCCACCTCCAGTCGCAGAAGCTGACCTCCGAGATTCAGCAGCAGCTTTTTTGGTTAGATGTTTTTTGTCAAACCATACCTGGCAAAAATATAAACGAATTAGATATCTAAAGTAATGTCACTTCATAATAATTAATTAATTTCACTAGCTTACTTTTTGCCACTGCTGAACAGTCTTTGTACAACCACCCATGGAATTGAGCATAATGCATATTTCTTCCCATAGTCTTTTGGCTTGGACTTTCCCTTCGACACTCCTCAATCTCCCGCGAGCTAAATCTCTATGCTCGTCCAAGAAATTAAGGAGTGAATTTGTACTGGAGTTGCCGAACCCGTATGTGGAGCCATTTGAAACTGAAAAGTGATAAAATATAAACGAGAGGTGCCTATTATTATTAAGAGAAGTCATGTTTTCAGTAAAAACACAAGTATAACGCATATTTACATAGGTACTTACAAAGTTTTATAATCCAACACAAGCAAGTTTTCGAGTGCCAAAATGCAGACTGCAACTTGAAACTTTCCTAAGGAATGTGTATCGCGTTTGCGATAAAAAAAGCACTTTTGATAACACAACACTTGAGAAACATAATTTATAACAAATAAACCACCTAAGTGTTTTTATCGAAACAAAGAATGCAAACAAAAAATGTTCACGTACGGGCCACGGCACAATAGATAATAAGTAATTATACGGATATTTGTGGTTGCCTTAGGTTACTACCCAATTCAAAGTAATAGTGGTTCTCTTATAATTAGTCGGATAATAATGGGTGCTCATATAATTCGTTCAACTTCATTCACGAAAATTGTCTATGAATTCGAACTTCGCCTGCGTATCCGAAAATGAAAAAGAGTAGGTTCATTATCGAAGCTTCGTTTAAAATTCGTTCGTTTGCGAAGCTTCGTTTTGAAGAAAGAGAGTAGCAGTCCTGCCTACACTTTCCGCAACAAAAACATCGAGTAGGTACTTACGTAGTGGTTAGGCTTAATAAAACCAGAATAAACCGTCCGTTTTATTTTCTTTGGTACCTATCCAATATAGGTTGACATAGTTTGAGTTTGTAGCACATAGCTGAGCACATAGCACACCAAAACAAAAACCCTGACAAGATTTTTCAAGTCAACTTCTTTGTTTTGGCTCAATGGCAATATTGTGTGTTGTGTCCGCTTCGAGAATCGGGCGCACAACATCCGCGTGGACCATCAATCAATTATGCACACCTAAGTTCGAATCAACGTCGAGTGGCATAATGAGTGAGTTGTTTTTTTACGCTTTGATAGTCCTGCAGGCCGCTCAATAGTTGTTCTTTAGCCGATTGACCATATAGAAGGAGTAGTGTAGTGAGTTGAGTGTTATTACTGTTATTAGGGGAGACCTATGTCTGACATGGGCTGATGATGATGATGATGCGTTGAGTGCCATTAGGGGGTTTGAGCAGGTCCAGTGAAAGTGGTCGTCAGGAGGATTTTACATCTCAATAATAGTTCAGGAGAGCGAGGCCTTTGATTGAGTGAGGTGAGCTTGGCGAGGATTGTCCGCACGATCATACATTTGCGCTTTATTGTTGTGGGTGTTACCTAGTTAGAGTATTTAGAACTGGTGTTAGCAGGTCACGTATAGTGGTTTTATTATCTTTGGTCACGTTGGTACGATCTTTGTTATTTTATGTCGCGTAGGTACTTTGAGCATTAGGTCGCGTACGATAGTTAACCATGTTTCAACTCCAATTTAAATGAAGTGTACGGCTACGTAGCCGCTCCTCAGCTCCTATCAGTTAGGTAGGTACTTCTCTGTCATTGTCAGATATAAAATAAGGGTTAAGTACATTGACTTACTGGAACTTCATGACTTTGACAGACACTGACAGACATGAATCCAACATGACATTCACTTTTGATTTTGATAATCATTATTTTGTTGTAGCTGCTGGATTAGACGCTTTTCGCAAACTATTCTACCGTTTTCCATTTTTTAGCGAGTTTTTCAGTGCAGTGTTGTTTAATAAATAGAGCAAGGTAAGAGTGATATTAAATCGTAACTAAAATAAAATCACAATCTTGTGAAAATGCGTTTACAAACCGCCGTGTCATCTCACCCTAACCTAGCCGGTTAAAAAACTTGTAGGTAATAAAGTCGTGATTTTTCACATTATTTCAGATGTTTCTAACTCGTTCTGAGTACGACCGAGGGGTCAATACTTTCAGCCCCGAAGGACGGCTCTTCCAGGTGGAATACGCCATTGAAGCAATCAAATTGGGTTCAACAGCGATTGGCATCTGTACGTCGGAAGGCGTCGTTCTGGCGGTTGAGAAGAGGATCACCTCTCCTCTCATGGAACCTACCACCATCGAGAAGATCGTGGAGGTCGATCGCCACATTGCTTGCGCCGTGTCTGGTCTTATGGCTGATTCTAGGTATGATTTTCCTATGGATTGTGGTATTTTTTAAGGAGATATTTACTACTGTGTAGTAGTATCAAGTGCCATTGCGGTGCTTTCTATGCACTGCTTTGTTGTGGACACATTTGGGTGTGAGATATTAACTTATACACAATTTTTTTTAAATACAGCCTTATAATATAAAGCAATAAAGTATATTTTTTTCTGCACAGGAGCTTACACAAACGTTTCCTTGCAGGACTCTTGTGGAGCGTGCCCGTGTAGAATGCCAGAACCACTGGTTTGTGTACAATGAGCGTATGAGTGTAGAATCCTGTGCACAGGCTGTGTCTAACTTGGCGATACAGTTTGGAGACAGTGATGATGACAGCGGCACGGCCATGTCTCGGCCTTTTGGGGTTGCTGTTATGTTTGCAGGTACTTTGTAGTTTAGTTATAATAATATTACTTAAGACTCTATTAACTTTCGAAAATCTTGAACTCATTGTGATTGTAAGTTAAGCTATGAACCTGATTTATGTCGGAAGAAAACCTATCCAAACTAGGTTTGTTGTAAACCCACTTACACTCTTTGAATTTATGAAACTATGAATGTTTTATACTAATTTATTTATTTAAATAATTTATATAGCAAGTGTTGAAAATTTGACACAGACTAATTTTATTCATTGTTGTTAAAAAATACATGAATAATCTTCATAGTCCTTCACAAATGATAACAACCATAGACTATAGAGGTATATTGCTTTAATTAAACATTTTATTTTAAATATCAGTGAGAATAAAAAATTCTAAGATGGTATTTATTATAGCTTGAGATATTTTAATACATTTACTAACTTAATTTGTTTGGGTACACTTTTAACCTGCATTGATTGATATGGATCAGTTGAGCTACCTGTAGATTGTTTGCAATAGTCTGTTACCTCAATAGTTTCATTTGTAGAAATCAACATCAACATCACCAGCCTATAGTAGTCCACTGCTGGACATAGGCCTCCCCTAATGAGCGCCATAGATGACATCATTATTTTGGGGGTTATTGCCCATAATCCCCACGCTGGGCATGCAGGTTGGGGATCGCAGTTCGGTGTAGTTGTTCTGCAGAAGGCGCTGCTGCCCGCCCCCCGCTGTGTTTCCCTTAGTCGCCTCTTACGACACCCACGGGAAGAGTTGGGGTGGTGAAATTCTGTGCCGGCACCACACAGCATTTGTAGAAATACTAGTTCTAATTTAGTTATTTATTTGTTATTTTCTTTGTTAAAAACTGATTTATACATAACTAACACCATTATAATCCTCATTGTTCCTAACAAAAAATAACTGATAGATATTTTTAAGACAAATGTAGAAATGTATGGGATGATAGATAAACAAAATAATTACTGTTGAAGGATTTTGCTCTTCTATAACAAAGGTAACCTTTGTAAGAAGACAATATTTAATGTAGGTATCAAATCAACAAAGGAAAACTTAACATCTATTCTAAGTTATTATACTAATTAACAAAATATTAACAAAAAAGAAAAAAAGGATGATGATGACACTACCAGAATTCATCTGAAAGTCGAATATTGGTACTTACCTACTTTATTTATGTATTTAAGTAGTACATTATAAATATTTGTCTATATACTTACATATTTAGCCGCCCATTGTACATGTCTTATGTAAAGTCTTTTGTTATGATATTTTTCTACAGTAAATAATTTTTTCTATTTGTATGATGATGATGATGTATGATGTTGTTACAGGTATAGATGAGAAAGGTCCTCAGCTGTACCACATGGACCCGAGTGGAACATTTGTCCAGTACGATGCCAAGGCCATTGGCTCGGGCAGTGAGGGCGCTCAGCAGAGTTTGAAGGTACCTTTACATTTATCTGAGTCTGACTTTCTCTGTGAAATTCCTGGGTAGATTTGTTTGGTTTGGCTGGTTATAAGTAATTATGATTTCAAAAAAAAAAATTCTTTAGGCTTACCAGATAAGCTCTTTTATAAATATAATTTCAATTTATTGTCCAGTAGTGGAAGAAGTGAAAAACAAGACAAAGTGGGCCTGTGGGGTCAGCTGTGAAGCTGTAATGAACCAAATTAAAGTCGAAATGCAGAATGTTCATGCATGGTAGGGGTATGGATATTGTTTAGGGCAGGAGAGCTTTATTATAACTTTAATTATAATATGATAGTTATTATATAGTTATAATTATTATTATTTGTTCACTCAGGAACCAATATTTAAAATTATTGGTTCCTGATTTAAACCAATTACATTAGTTGCCCAGAGAGACACCTATCTGTACTAATAGCACTGATTTTCATACCACCTTTCATTCTTCCCTAAACTGTAGCATTTGTCAAACTGAGTTTTAAAAACCATAAATAATATCTTTTCAGGAAGTATACCACAAATCGATGACACTCAAAGAGGCGATCAAGTCAGCGCTGACCATCCTAAAGCAGGTCATGGAAGAGAAGCTTTCTGAGAGTAACGTGGAGGTGGTGACCATGACTCCAGGGTCCATGTTCCATATGTTCACGAGGGAGCAGCTCGCAGAGGTCATTAAGGATATACCTTAAGTGGATTGGTAACGGCTGGGGTTGGAAGATTAGGGGTTATATTTTTAAACCAAATTTTCTTATTCAAAAGGGTAACATTCCAAAAACAAGTCTGAAAACATAAATTCATGGGTTTTGATTTGTATAGAATGTTATTTTGTTTATATAAGAATTATTGTCATTTTCTAAATTACTTTTCTCAAGTATCGAATAAATATTAAAAAAAATGGGTATAGCTTAACTATAACATCAGTTTAGACAATACATAGACTTTTCAAAAATAAATAAGACAAATGTATTTGATTCTTTTGCTTTAATCTTTCAACCTGGCCTTTTGAGTATGTATTTTAGAGTAATATTTGAAGTAAATTGTGTAGAAACTGTATTATTAATTATTATATACAAGTATTTCGTAAACCCGATTTGCATTTCTTCATTTATAGAAAGGTTTCAATGTAATTTGAATATCCCAACATTTACTCTCTTTTAGTTATTATAATTTTAACAGATTGTTTTTAAAGAGTTTGAGAGGGTTTATCTCGATTTTTTTAAGCAATTTATTTTAAATATTACTTTTTAAGTGTTTGGATCTACAGTAATTACGACTGTTTATTAAATTAAAGTTTATATAAACATCTGTTATTATTTTTTTATCTTTAGACTTTTCTTTAGATAGTCCTGTAGCTATAAGTATTTGTAGTGTCATAGATTTGATATAATATTTTTTCTAAAAGGAAATTGTTTATTTAGTGTTGATATGTGGGCAGCAGTCAATGATATGGTAAAAGTAAAATATTTACCTACATTTTACCTACTAAAGTATTGCATATTAGTTGTTTGCATCGTAGATGAGTGTCCTTCCTGGTGTACTTAGACCATTCTCTTGGACAAACTTTCATTAAACAATTATGTTCTGTCCTAAGTGATAAGATAACTAGATGGTAGGTACCCAATTTGATGTTGCAGATAAATATTTTTATCTAAAGGGTTAGTAAGTTGAACTAAATTTATATTTATTATAATAATATAGACCCTGAACTGTAACCTAAGCGTGGAAACGTGTTCTTGAGTGGACACCGCGACTCTGCAAACGAGGTGTACCTAGGAAGCCCTCCAGGTGGGATGACGAACGATCTGCGAAAGACTGCTGGCAGATGCTGGAAGCGTCATCTACGCCCTTGTCACATGTCTTATTAAGTTTAGTTCAGCATAAACTTGAAAGATATGAGATCGGCAAGTAAAATTTCCTTTTATAATAATGGATTATAGGATTTCCTGTCAACCTTGTTGACAAGACAGGTAATTGCTAACATTTGAGAACGTCTGTCCAGGCGACGCGAAACCCGAGAGCTGGTGAGTATCTGGCGCAGCGGGGCAATGCAGCCAGCGTCTTAGCACGCTACCCTTTGAGTATCTAGAACGGGAGTTGGCAAGGTCAGGATACCCCTCTGTTGGTCACAAGACTTTACTGACCATAGACGAATAATAAAACTACTTCACTCGTAACTTCGCGGCCATTTGCTATCGTTTCGTATCGCGAGGTAGTGCTCACCAAAAATGGTGAATTGTGCGGTTTATGGGTATAAAAGGCAATTGGAGACATCCAACTTAAGGGTACATAGTGTTTCCTATCACAAGTAAGTGATATTTCTCTGAATTGTTTTTGTTATATTGTATAATTTCGATTTTAATAGAATATCAGTTGCGACATTTTTATTCCTTGGTAGAAGGCGTAGTGCGGGGACAAGTTGAGTGAAATTGATTGAACGAATGATGGAATGAACGAAAAATTTGTGTAAAATGCGATGTTTTTTGTAACAAAAAATCTATTGATATAGGAAAATTGGTTATGCAAAAGTATACAGATACCAGAATCCATTTTTTATGGAAAAAATGTGTACGTCACATTGTCATTTACAATAAATTATTCCATTTTAAATGTAATATAGATTTATAAGAAACAACAAATAAAATAACACAAATAATGATATATAATAATGAATGGTGTTCAGAACCTCGCTCCTCAATACGTCGAGTGTGAAAACACCGCGCTAGTTTACGCCGCGCGAGAGATAAGCGAGCGACTTTGATTCGAGCTGGCCTTAACCGCGTGCTCATCAAAGTGAGGCTTGGAACGGCGCGCTATTTGAAGTCGAGTCTGAGAACGTCGCGCCAGTCGAAGGCGCCTGCAGTTGCTGCGACACTGAGCGACATATTTTGTAGAAGCGCTGTTCTTTAAAAACCTAAAATTAGGGGGCGGGTGATGCAACCTAGGCGCTATATTACTTTTATTGAAACGTCCCGTTTATTATGAACCTATAATTTCCCTACTTTCTTTTGTACAACTAACGTTATTGACACTTTACTTAAATTATAGGTTCATAATAAACGGGACGTTTCAATAAAAGTAATATAGCGCCTAGGTTGCATCACCCGCCCCCTAATTTTAGGTTTTTAAAGAACAGCGCTTCTACAAAATATGTCGCTCAGTGTCGCAGCAACTGCAGGCGCCTTCGACTGGCGCGACGTTCTCAGACTCGACTTCAAATAGCGCGCCGTTCCAAGCCTCACTTTGATGAGCACGCGGTTAAGGCCAGCTCGAATCAAAGTCGCTCGCTTATCTCTCGCGCGGCGTAAACTAGCGCGGTGTTTTCACACTCGACGTATTGAGGAGCGAGGTTCTGAACACCATTCATAATAATATAGTATAAATAATATAATATTATTATAAGTCAGAAGCAGATTTATTTATAAAAAAAAGGAATTACAAAACAACCTCGATACAGAAAGACACAAGCGAAGTGATGATAGACAGCTCGTGTTTTTTCTTTTAGTAGGAATTTTCTCCATCAATTTATTAATAATTATAATATAAAAATACCTTTTTTATAGGTAGCGCAGGAACACCGCACTGATCATGACATGAAACACGGCGGCGGGGCGGCCCGATCTACATAATGTTAATATAGATAAAATTTTGTTATCCCTGTACCCTGCCTGTACCTATCACAATAAATATATTTTCTGTCTTTCTTTCTCTCTTTCTAACTGCCGCTTTTCTTCTCCTGCTCTCTATGAAAACATATAGATATAGATAGGGAAAACTTTTCGATTTGCAGAAATAAAAAAAATAAAAGTCCCAAATAGACGGGGCGTCAATTACAAATTATGGTTCTTAGTTAATGTCAAATGAAAGGAAAACCAACTTTTCGCATTTCTCTCATTCTGAACAATTTTTTTTCTATATTAAAATGCATGTCTAAAATCCCTCAGTAAGAAACAATACCTTTATCAAAAAAAGCATAGTATAATTTTAATAACCCTGATTTCATTCATTCGAAATCATTATATTTTCGGTCTTTTTACATCCAGCACTACTTTTTTGTGTTAGTGTGTAACTAAACAATAGTGTAACAACACTAATTCTATATTTGTGTGCGTGTTCTTTTGTTTGTGTTCAGCTTTTACTTTAGTGTGCGTTTATATGGACGCTTTATTTTTCTGCATTAGTGTGCGTGATTATGTAAACGTGTGCTGTACCGTATTACCTCGCCCCCCTCGAAATCTGACAGAAAGATTTTAGTACTGACAGAAGCGCTTGGCAACTCCCGTTCTAGATACTCAAAGACGCTACCCTATAGATCAGTTGAGCTACTATAGATTGTTTGCAACAGTCTGCAGTTGACAACCTCTGTAGCGCGGTGGGCGAAGGTCCGCCTGCGACGCAGGAGGTTGCGGGTTCGATTCCCGCCTCGGGACTAATATTTGTACGTTCTGCAGATATTTGTTCAGGGAGTTCTGGTCGTTTTCTATGTATAATAAAAAATATCTATATATGTAATAATATTGTATTATGTATATGAGTCATCTAGTACCAATAACACAAGCTCTGCTTAACTTGGGGCTAGATGATGCTATGTGGATTGTCCGGCATTATTTATTATACCATAAAAATAAATAAAACACAATATACGTTATTAAGTTGGGTATTTAAGTAGGTACCTTAATTTACACTGTTTGTAACATAAACAACATTGTTATATTATATGCCTTTTGTAAGTGATTAATTTACTTAATAATCAGATTCAATAACTTTTTTCTTTAGGCACTTAGCCAAGTAAAATTTTAATTATCACTCATTTCGCCTGAAACAGGATTACCTAGTTCAGGCTATATTGTTATACTGAGCTATATATTTACTTAGTGATCTTCTGTATTATCAATTTAATTTTTTTTTTGAATATTTGGTTGTCTCTTCAGATGATAGCGGCGGTACCAGAGCTGCAAAGCGATTCTAGCTCATCAAGAACTATACACCAAGATTTGTCGAAACTGCGTTTGGGAAGACAAACTGTTTAGAGAGACGGTGAATAGAAGAAAGGAGAAAGATTATTTTAGTTTTAAAGTTATTTTGTGATGCCTAGGCATCACCTACCTAGAACTAGTACCTAGGTCACAGATAACAAGGTACTAGATATTAGTAGTAGTACCTAGGTACTTAATGTAAAACGTGTTTTTAATTTGTTTTACTTACAATAAATTAAAATATATATTGGTTTGTTCTTAACGCATTCAATGCTCATCGGTTGTTCTTATTATGTATGTATTAGTGATCTAGTAGGTACCTACCTACCCATACCACAAGCACAGAGAACATAGCCACAAGCTTGCATAGGTTGGGGTCTAGATGATACTGTATGAATAGACCAGCATTTTTTATACACTAAAATAAAACAGGTTTTTATTCAGTAGAATCGTATTTTAATAAGTAGATAAAATTGATATTAATATCTAATAAAAGTTGTAAAATTTAAAAAAGGGTATGTATATAAGTACAATCAAAATATTAGACTTAGGTAATAACTAACTTACGGAACATTTGAAAATAACCCGTAAATGCTTTTACCCGTAGTATGACTGCAACGAAAAAACCCCTATTTATTTATTTATTCACATTGTTGACTGAGTTACAGAAAACCCAAAGCTTCAGCACTAAACAATTAAAACTAAGTGCATACCTTTAAAAATAATCGAATAAAAAGTATAAATAAATTTAGAAAAATAATGTCAGAAGAATACAAAATAAAATAAAAGTTAAAAAAACAATATTTACATTAGAAATTAAATATAAAACATTTGTCAGGAACAACATAATGTCAAGAATTATGTACTAGAATTTAAAAAGCACGAAAATAGATAAAAATGTCATCGCATCGTCATACATACCCACAATACATTGCGTATATTATTTAAGTTATTTTTTTTCTATTCTACCATAGACAACAAACCCCGTGCTATGGCATCAGGAACAAGGTTAATCTTCCGATAGCCCCCGAGGCGTCAATCTGTCTGTGGATGAACCGATTTTGATGTAGTTTTTACTGTTTGAAAGGAGTCATCAACTGAGCTGAGTTTAAAGTTAAATTATCGAGGATTTTCTTTTGTAAAATTAGCTCACCTTACTTTATCTAGAAGTGTACGAAAAATGTTTCTAGTTATCTAGAAGTGTACGTAAAATGTACAATAGTTGAGCTTTTACTTGAGCTTATTATATAAATTAAATTTACAATATACTTATATAATAAAGTAAATGAAGGAAACATTCCATTTTCTTAAAAAAACTTAATCGTCTACAAATTCATTCTAAAAAAAATTACGCTTTCATTGCCATCGCTGATCTTGGACCGCGTTCATAGCTAATATCAATTCATACATTTTTATTGTCCAATCCAACCATTTTAAGACCCTCATTATTTTTTACCTATATTATAATAACAAAGTTATAAAAATAAAAATTACAATTAAATAACCAATTTAGAACTAGTATTTACAATTGAAACAATTGAGCTAACTGCAGACTGTTGCGAACAAATTACAGGTAGCTCAACTGATCCATATCAATACCAGTTGGAAGTGTACCCAAGACGCTGGCTGCATTACCTCGCTTTTTGGCAATACTGATGCGCTGCGCCAGATACTGACCAGCTCTCGGGTCACACGTCGCTTCGACCAGACCCTCTTTATTAATTATAACTACCGTTAGGCCAAAGTTTTTTAAAATCACAACGGCCTGGAATGTTTATAACAACTAAGGTAAAAATCACAATAGCGGCTGTAAAATCTCTCAGACCTATCACAAATCTGCCGAAACTCCTCTTCAAACAAGTCTCGAAGTTACGGAACGTAAAAAAAGCTCACTTCTTCAAATCTCAGACAGGTATGAAAATTCTCGACGAAAACACGTTAAATCAACTTCAATGGTTAAACTAAAATGTTCCGCCGCTTTTAAAGTATTTTAAGTTCAGAACTAATAAAAATCTTTTATTTGGTAAGGATGACCAAAAAAAAACTTTTTCATTTGGTAAGGATGACATAAAAAAATATTTTTACTGGTGATGGCGAATAGTGAAATGTGTCGCCGATTTCGACGTATTTGAAGCTATCATAAAATCTAATAAAAACTTTTTTGCACATCCTTACTATTTCGCCTGAGCTTGAAATAAGCTACGACACATTTCACCGTTCACATCGATTACGTGATTTCGTCGAGAATTTTCATATCTTCAGGATATTATGTATCTTAATTTACAACTAATCTACCATGAAGGAAATGACTGGAACTATTGCTAAGTATATTTAAAAAACCCTTGGGTCGAGAAAAATCTTAATTATGATTTAAAACACTACTGACCAGATAGTAAACAGTCATCTTATCGCGATTAAACTTTATTTGTGTTATCTATCTGTTACATATTCATATTAAGAAAATCGGAAACAACCTGTGTAGGTACTTTTTAGCTATGGTTGTACTTTTAACACTTACAACTGAACTGCAACCCATAGATATTATTAATGTATACAAGGTGTACGTTACAAAGTAATCCAAACTTTCACTGGTTTAAACTCGGGAGACACAACTGAGGAATTTTTAAATTTCTAGTTTTAGTTACAAAAAAATAAATAAGAACGATATTACCAATAGATAAGTCGATGGCTCATAAGCAAAGGTCTCCACGATACAGGTTTATCCTAGTGTGGGGATCGACAATGCAATAATTTTAAGTCTTAAATATTTTTCAATAAACGTTATTATTATTAGTAAAAGGTGTCAATGTCAGTCTGTCCATGTCTGTCAGCTCTTCAGTCATTGCCTTGCCATTCACTCATGTGCTTATTGTTTACATCTATGCTAATATTATATAGCATATTTTTCTTCGAAAACTGTCGGAATTTTGTATATTTTTCCAGTTAAGTGTTCTGTGATCGAACCTGAAGCCCCTTAAAGTTTTGTCTTTACTTTTTGATACACCCTGTATAGTTTAAGCAATTTGTATTGCAGTTCAATTTAAAAACTGATTTAAGTACCTACATACTTATTTCCTAAACACAATAAGATTCAACCCTTAAGAACTGGTAATATATTATTATGAAATGGTATATATATATTATTATTATAAAAAGGTTAGGTAAACTTTTTGATAGCAAAGGCTATGAAATGTATAATATATTATTACCTATATAAAAAGAGTAAGTAACCTTTTGTATAGAAAAGGCTGTAAAAACGACTCAGTTACCTTGACACCAATCTGTGCCTCGAAACTCACAACCGCAACGCGTATAATAATAATAAGACATTTAGTCCCATTTTTTAAAATTTAAGTCTATAAAATTTAAATTATAATCATGAATAATTGGGTAGATACTTATTGCATGCATTAATTTAATCGATTTAATCTTTAATTTTCTTTGTGGGATGTCCATTTATGAACGTAGGTCCTCTGTCCTGTTCCACTCCTTCCCTGAGCCAGCCGTGTCCAGGTGGCAACGCGTATACACCAGAAAAATCTCGTTGTTTCACAGCATCATACCGTCCAAAGCACTTCGCACTTCCTTCTTGGGACTTTTTGTTCCTTTATTACATTATTTATTGTTCTTATGGTCGAATACTAATTAAAATTTTTAATTGTATTATTTTAAATTGAATTATTATTTGAATTGACGTAATCCATATTTTATTTCGTCTTTCATGCGATATTTGTATTTTTTTATTGTATTTATTATTTTAATTAGTTAAAACCTTTGTTGTACATAGTACTTGTATAGAGCTTTGTGAGTTCGGTGTAGTTTGGTCAGAGATGCACATTTTGATGCTACGTTTATTTTAAGAATGGAGGCTCGGTACGTTTCAAGACTGGTTTGCCGTGAACGTCGTTAAATTGTGTTGTTGTTTTTGGTGCGACGATCTGTAAAATAAAAAATGTTCAGTTAGTAAGTTAGTATTTATTTATTTTCAACTCAAAAATATATTATACTAGCGATCTGCTCGGCTTCGCACGGTTATTTAACAAAAATTGTTTTTTTCCGGCGGATCTAAACATGCTATTTTTCATCATTATAATATTGTTATAGATAATACATTATTATAAAGAGGAAACATTTGATTATTCGTTTGTTTGAATTGAATAGGCTGCAAAACCACTGGACTGATTTGAAAAATTATTTCACGATTAGAATGATCATCACAGGCTATAGAATATTTTCAAAAAAGTTAGGGTTCCGTATGAAAACTTCAATAACGTAACCCAACGAGTACTATATTTTTTATGATACATAGAAAACGACCATAACAAAATAATAATTAATAAATACCAACATGTGTTTTGTATACCCTAAATAAAAATAAAAAATAATAGGTACACAAAACACACTAAATATTATGTGTTTGTGTACCTCTAATAAATAAAAACGAACCTCGATACGTTCTATTATATAGGGTTCCTCGCTTTCACATAGAACTGTCTGAACGCCCGCACAGCCTTGTAGATATCGTTCGCGAGAAGTTCCGGGTTCTCCAACGCAGCGAAATGACCGCCACTGTCTACGATGCTGAGGAATAAAATAAAATACGTTATACGTTAATAAAATAACGTTGGTGTTCTTACAACATATAATAGGTTCGTAGTTAACCCGCTTACATTCTTAATGAAAATAAAATATCATAAATAACGCTTTAGGACTAATAGTAGAACTAATATCTTTGTTGGCTTTAAAAAAAATGCCGGACAATCCACTTATGGGTACTAGATGACTGATATAATTATGTACATAATACAATATTATTACATATATAGATATTTTTATAATACATAGAAAACGACCAGATCAGAGTCCAGAACGACTGGACCGATTTGAAAAATTCTTTCACGATTAGAATCCTGAATTTGAAATCCCTAATAAACATATGGGGCTATAAAATATTTTCAAAAAGTTTGTAATCTGCATGAAAAAATCAAGTTTTGTTAAATACCCGTGCGAAGCCGGGGCTGACTGCTAGTATATTTTCTATAAGTGTCATCTTCAACATCACCAGCCTATAATAGTCCACTGCTGGACATAGGCCTCCCCTAATGAGCGCCATAGATGGCATCATTATTTGGGGGTTATTGCCCATAATCCCCACGCTGGGCATGCGGGTTGGGGATCGCAGTTCGGTGGTTGTTCTGCAGAGGGCGCTGCTGCCCACCCCGCGGTGTGTTTCCCTTAGTCGCCTCTTACGACACCCACGAGAAGAGTTGGGGTGGTGAAATTCTATGCCGGCACCACACGGCAAGTGTCATCTTGATCGGTGTATATTGTTAATGTTTAGTATTGAATACTGTTTTAACCTTAATTTACGAAAAATTTTAATAAGACATTATTTAAGAGCCACCGTCGTTTTACTTCATGTCCAGCCCATCCCATGGAAAAGAAAGAAACCACCATTTATACTTAATCTACCCTAAGCATGTCTGTTTGTATGTACTATTTTTTTGTTGTATAATAAAGTATTTTCTATCTATAAAAATACTTACGTGCTTTGCAAATAGTTAGTATATTTGAGGCGCAGCATCTTATCCGAATGGTGTATAATCTCGTGACGGAACTTTATCCCCCATGTAGGCACATTCGTCGGTATCCTGTAATAAATTACAAATTACTATATAAAATAGTTTATAATAGATCAGTTGAGCTACCTGTAGTTTGTTCGCAACAGCCTACAGTTAGCTCAATTGTTTCAATTGAAAATACTAGTTTTTTTATTTGTTAGATCATTGTAATTTTATTTGTTAATAAAGGCTTTTTGCCATATATAAAAAAAATATAAATAAATATTTATTAAAATAAAATATTAAAAATTTAAATATTTATACAGGGTGTTTCAAATAAGTACACAATACTGAAGCTATTATTCTATTTTGCTATTCAGTTGCTAACACAGCACAGGTTGAAGTTCAGTGAACAAACCAAGCTGTAAAGGTGTTCGAAGATTTTTGTATCGAAGCCTGGCTTAGCAAAGATAAAAAAATACGTCAATAGCATAAATAGGTAAATTATCTTCAATGTAACTATTCTACTAACAATAATAACCTCGCTTTTGTCTGTATTCCGAGTTTGAAATTGCATACAACTATGATATCAGTCAAGCATGGCGATTGTTCTCTAGTGTAGAATAGACAATAATGACATCGCATCGCTAACTTTGCGTACATTATCGAAGTTGAAGAAATTAATTTCAAATAATTTACGCATTCGATGACCAAGTGACGTAATTTTTGTCCATTCTACCTTAGACAAGAAAGCCCGTGCTTGCCCTACTGGAGCGTCGGATTAACTCAACCATAGGGTTCTCTGTAATAAAGCTATACCTACATAAATAAAAATAAATAAATACTGTTAGGCCGTTTGTCCACCGCAGCCGTCTCCGGGACGTCAACGAGAACGAGATGACGGCGCCGAAGTACTGATACATAGACTACTATAGCCTTGTGTCCACCGCAAGTCCGCCACGTCATCCTTAACTCGGCCGAAATAATCTCGTTCTCGTTGACGGTCCGGTGACGGCGGCGGTGGACAAACGGCCTTATACCGCCTACCGCCCCCGGAGGTGCAGATTTAAATTAGCCTAATCATTATTTAAAGTATCTTTCAGCATTGCCATACAACGTGGCAATGCAGCCAGCATCTTGGGTACACTTCCAAGTGGTATTGATATGGATCAGTTGAGCTACCTGTAGTTTGTTCGCAACAGTCTGCAGTTAGCTCAATTGTTTCAATTGTAAATACTAGTTTTTTATTTAGATAGATCATTGTAATTTTATCTATTATATATTAGAGTACAATGCTCAAAATAAAAACAAAAAAAAAATAGTATCTTTTGTATCTCATTGTAAGTGAACATTTTTTGTTTTTATCAGAATAAACATCTTTAAACCGAAGCCTGGCTTAGTGCACCCACGCCATTTTGTATTTTTTTTTTCAAAATAGAGGCGCACAATAGAACTAACATCGATTATCGACGGACCTACGAGATTGATTGTATCGAACATTAGGATTATGCCGCTTCAAGCGCAAGCTAGTACCGGCGGCTCTATCGTCTAACTCAACTGGTAATCGTAATCGGCTTCAGTTTGGCATTTCAAACCTAGCCTGGACTCCGATTGTCACTTTCGTATTGTGTAAATGGCGAATGCTACACGCTCGATATTTATCGTGATATTTGGATCGTAATCCAGGATCACGATATTTATCGAGTGTGCAGTGAAGCGTATCACGTATCGTGATACGGATCGTAGTATATCAAAATATTACTCGATAAATATCGAGCGTGTAGCAACAAAAATGGCGGCGGTGCAACCTAACTTTACCGGTGTGGCGCCCTCTGCGCCCGCCAAAAGTCCGGTAACGCTGTCATGGCCATCTGCGGTCAACAGCATTAAAGTCCATTCGAAAAAAAAAAAAAAAAAAGGTGCATTATGCCAGGCTTCGGTTTAAAGATGTTTATTCTCATAAAAACAAAAAAAAATCACTTACAATTAGATACAAAAGATTCTTAAAATAATGAGGCTAATTTAAATCTGCATCTCCGGGGCACCGGTAGGCGGTATAACACCGGTATGAAACCGAAGACCAGTTTAATACCTTAGACACTACCGACAACATTCTGACTGGGTCCACAACTGGTTATCGGTTTGAAGTTCACTGGTAATGGATTTCAAGTTAGACAATAAGGCTGCCGCTGATTTCCAGACCCTTACCAATCGAATATAACCGGAATCTGCCGTTTATTCAGCGTCTCCGCGTAGACCCTCACACTGGTAGTGATGCTATTCGTCACCCAGTATATCATCACATTGTCCAGGAGCTTTGTGAGGGAGAATTTATCAAGTAGGTTTCCGTCTCGAGCTCGCTTGTTGCTAGGGTTTGTCCAGGTTGAGAACTTCTCTAAGATATAGGCGGCTAGGCCGGCGGGGGAGTCCGATAGGGCTGCGCCTGGGGGTAGAATAATAATATATTAATTTTACATGAAGCGTTGGGTCCTTAAATACAGCCTAGGCTAGTTTAGGACCCTACGGATTCAATAAGCCACTGAAACTCTGTAATTGTGTTGAATAAAGAATTTTTATGTATTTTTTTCATTAATAAATTATATTTTTAAAAAACAGCAGACTAATATCTATAATATAAAACAGAATAATAATAACTTAGAGTTGATTACGTGTGCCTGAACTAGGTAAAACCGGATATATTAAAAATAATGCTGGAAAATCCACACAGCATCATCTAGACTAGACCCAAGCCAAGCAGAGTGGTGTTGTGGGTATGATGACTGATATACATACCTAATACAATATTATTACATAGATAGATATTTTTTATTATACATAGAAAACAACCAGAACCCCTGAACAAATATCTGCAGATCATACAAATATTTGTTCCGAGGCGGGAATCGAACCCGCAACCTCCTGCGTCGCAGGCGGACCTTCGCCCACCGCGCCACAGAGGTCGTCGATAAGACAGCTAACTAACAAAAATGGACTTAAAAATTATGTCTGAAATAATAAATGGATTTAATTTAATAAACATTATTATTGTCATACCAATGGTATCAGGTTTGGTGGCTTGCAGATGGAGGTAGCCCGTCTCCTCAATAGTCGCAGCGAGTTTCTCTTTGTACGGGTAGAGGCGGTACTGCAGCTCCGGTTCCTCTATCCACCAAGGGAACCATGATCCTGGAATAGGAACACCAAGTTTGATTGAAACAACTTAAAAAACTTATTTAATCGTTTTAATTTTGTTAAAAATATATATCTATCCACCAGGGAATTCATGATCCCGGAGTAAAAACACCAAATTTTATAGAAACAATAAAAAAAAATATCTATCTCTTTCAGATATTCATCTATACTATAGAAACAGTTTTTTTTAGACAGAGCCAATTGTATGATTTACAATTAAATGTTTTTTTTTTTCCACCTGGGAAACCATGATCCTAGGATCCCTGGAGAGAATGGTAAAAGGAGACTGGTTTTTCCTTACCGATTACCCAAATCTATGAGAGTTGGAGAGAGTGGTAAAAGGAGACTGGTTTTTCCTTACCGATTTTTTTATTTTATTTTATTTTTTATTTATTTTATTTTTAGGAGAGTTGGAGAGAGTGGTAAAAGGAGACTGGTTTTTCCTTACCGATTACCCAAATCTATGAGAGTTGGAGAGAGTGGTAAAAGGAGACTGGCTTTTCCTTACCGATTACCCAAATCTATGAGAGTTGGAGAGTGGTAAAAGGAGACTGGCTTTTCCTTACGGATTACCCAAATCTATGAGAGTTGGAGAGAGTGGTAAAAGGAGACTGGTTTTTCCTTACCGATAAGGTGGTAGACAGATGCGACGGGGTTGAAAGTCACTGTCGGGAGGTTCGTGTGGAATCCGAGGACGTGTTCCGGGAACATTGTGGCGAGGATAGATCCTACCTGGAACACAACACACTTACATCATAAATCTTAGCCCCAAGCTAAGAAAATGTGTAAGTAAGAAAAACTGTGTATGTTTGAATATTTCAGTGCATGGATGTTTGTTACTCTTCTCGCAACGACTACTGGACAGATTTGGTTGAAATTTGCAAAGGACTGGAAAAAATATATACAAGACGCCAGTTGTATATAAACAGGGTTATAAGCAGTTGATCAATAACCTCTTAAAGATGACTTGGGTAGATCAATATGAACAACTTTTAACCTATAACCCTATTATCTGTATGTTTTAATATACCATAGTTTCTTCTAGTTAGCCAATCATACAAAATTCAATATAGATATTAAAACAAACTTCAAAACCATGTCTATCCAGCCCGTGGACCCCATGTTTTACGGCAGCGGCTTGGGAACCGCCTCATTAAAATCATGCTAGTTCAAAGTAATAGTAAGATATAGATTCTGACCGTGTGTCCAAGATCCCCTCCTTGCACGTAGTACCGGCGGAGCCCTAGCCGCTGCATCAGGTTGTGCATCACAATCGCCATCTCCATGGGACCGAAGCCCGGCCGAGTGGGAGCCTGCGGTAGATTGTTTTCGGGTATTAGATTATGGATCTTCCTATCGAAATTCATGGATCACACTTTCAGAAGATTGTAATTGGGTATTAGATTATGGATCTTCCTATCGAAATTCATCACACTCACACTACATCTCATCACACTCACACTACCTCTCGTCACACTTTCAGAAGATTGTAATTGGGTATTAGATTATGGATCTTCCTATCGAAATTCATCACACTCACACTACATCTCATCACACTCACACTACCTCTCGTCACACTTTCAGAAGATTGTAATTGGGTATTAGATTATGGATCTTCCTATCGAAATTCATCACATCTCATCACACTTTTCAAAAGAAAGTTTACGAACATTATTAAGGTCTATGTGTTTTCTTCAGAGCATATTCAATTCAAAAAACAACTGTCTTTATATTATTAGTACAGATATTTCCCAACGTTTCAACAAGGTTACAAACTTTTTAGATAGGTAAATAAAAGCGATGAATACCCATTAAAATAGTTTTAACTAACTGTTTTGACGAAATCTGTGGCGCGGTGGGCGAAGGTCCGCCTGCGACGAGGTTGCGGTTTCGATTCCTCCTCAGTACAAATATTTATACGACAAATATTTGTTCAGGGTGTTCTGGTCGTTTTCTACACGTATATTATTATGTATATCAGTTATCTAGTACCCATAACACAAGCTCAGCTTAGCTTGGAACTAGATAATGCTGTGTGAATTGACCAGCATTATTTATTTTTAACTACTACCTACTAATCTACCTATCTTTCCCTAATGATAATGAGCCATGACTTCAGCTTATCGCATCCAGCATCTGCCAGGCCTATATCCAGCAGTGGACTAATATAGATCTGATGAATTTATCTTCTAAATTACCTCAGAAAACCCGAACCCTGGCAAGCTAGGCACCACCACCTCGAAGACAAGGTTGTTGGAGCTGGGCTTGGTAAGCCTCGGGATGAGCTCGTAGAACTCTCTGATGGAGCCCGGCCAGCCGTGGAGGAGAAGGATTGGGACGGTGGTGTACTGGAAATAGTAAGCTTGTGTGTTTAACAATTTCATTGCGGAATGCGTATCAGCGGCCACATCTGGCATAGAGGTCAATGTATTTGATTCTACTACCAAACTTAAAGTGAGTTGCAAAAATTATAAAAAAAAATTATGAACTTGACAACAAGGCTTATTATCAGATTATCAAGATGATTTAAAAGGTTTGGAACGCGTTTTGCTCCAACTCAAATCAAAATCAAACCAAGGATATCTCATAAAGATTTCTCATTCACTTTTTATTTTACCTAAAATTATTCAAATTGATCACTTTATTACCCAGTTTACTTAAGCCTAAGCCTAAGTTTTTGGTCACGTGTAAGAGTCCTGTAAGGTCTAAAGGTAATAAGCACTTTGGATTTGCTTTTGATAGAGTGGGAGACAGTTTGTCTTGATTAATAATTTTGATAGAGTGGGAGACTGACTATTTTAAGTTCCAGAACTTACCTGTTCATCCTCCTTTATCTTAGGCTGAACATGCATAAAATGTACATCCAGTCCATTAACTTTAGTCTTAAAATGTTTATACTGGTTTAAAAAACTCTCTCTCTCTTTAAAATTGTAACTGTTCGCCCAGTAATCAACCACTTGAGAGAGAAAGTCTGAGTTGAATCCGTATGTGAAACCAGAGTTTTCTAGTGGCTGTGGTAGTGGACGACGGTGGAGAAGTCTTTCTCGGAGGTCGTTTATGATCTGGGGATAAAATATTTTACACCTATAGGTCACTGGCTAAACAATATTTAGTTATCTTTGGGGACATCATGTCATGTTATATTGACAACCTCTGTGATGCAGTGGCAAAGGTCCGTCGAAGCAGAAGTTTGGGTGTTTGATTCCTGCCTCAGGACAAATGTTTGCAAGCACGGTGCAGGATGCCCTCTGGCTAGGCAGGATGACATCTGTCAAAGATTTCAGCCAGATGCTGTTTGGGTTAAGGGGAGGCCTGTGTAGTCGACAATAATATACTGATGATGAAAAGCTGCTTATAAAAATCTTGGACACTTCAGTCCAAGATTTTTTCTCAAAGCAATCATTGGTCAGGCCCATGCTGAAGGAGTCTTCTTCTGTATCTGTGTCATAGGTACCCCAAAACAATTTGAGTTTATGTTTGTATTTGTAAGTCATATTTTCAATACTAAATTTTACTTACATGGTCCGAAAACTCAATTTGATAAGGTTTGACGCTGACATCAGTTATAGGATCCATAGGATAAGTCCCCCAGTACTCATTCAAGTCATATTCTGGCATAGGAGGAGGGGTCATCCAGTGTCTGATATAATACACTGAGAACCCACCGATCAGCATGGAGGAAATTACTACCCAGTTAATCTGTTAAAAAAAAATATTTCAAAATAGTTTGCACATAGAACCTTTGATATTTGATTTGAAGGACGTTGTAGGCTCATTTATTTTATTTTTATGTGGTAATATAACACCTAAAAACATCTAAAATCTAACTTACCCGGCGTGTAGGTACATCATTATTTTTTTCTTCACGTTTAGGTGATTTTCTAGTGGCACTGGTACGCATTTCTTTTCTACTAGTTCTGCTTGACATCTTTACAGCCGGCTACTTTTAATGCTAGATAAATAGAACTAAAATCACTGAAAAACTGCCCCGCTTATTCTTAAAGATACTGATGCTCTTCTTTCTTTGGATTTGGGAACGAACGAGCGATGGCGACTATTTCGCCGTTGTACGACGGTTGACGGTTGGGATGGAATGTCATTCCTATTCTTCCACAAGTTTCAAAATTGACACCTATATTGATTTGTCAAGGTCAATGTCAGAATCGAGATGCTTGTCAACGTCTAAAATAATATAAAATGGGGGCAATGAATGCGGCGATAACCGACGAAGGCGCCTAAGGGTGGGTGGAATGGAATAACTCTCGGGAGATCGACACAGTAGATAAACCTCTGCACGATCACGATCACTTCTCTAGACAGCCGCTTGGGTATCTGCCAAAAATATGATATAAGACGGATTTAAATAAGTGCATTATCATAATCTACCTACCTATCTACAACCGTCTCTATTATAGGCACAGATTAAAACTATCTATTACTTACTGATAAGGCTAAGAATGAGGTGGTCAAACTTGCCTGCTACATAATGTAAAACCAGCTGCTAGGCTAAGAAAGCTAAAATCAAAATCAAAAATCAAAACCAAAGTGCTTTATTTCCTTTAGAACTTACAGGACTCTTGGACACGTCACAAAATACAAGTTACTTAAGTAATCAAAATGGGAAGAAAGTGATCACTTTGATTCCTTGTTCACATCAATCTTTTTAAGGTAAAGTTAAAGAAGCGAACAAGAAACCTTAACCTTGTTAGATTGTTAGTTTTCGAGGTGGAGCAAAACTCGTCTCAAATTTTTTTTTCATCTAGGTAATCCAAGTAATAGGTAATACTTCAATGAGGTAATCTGATATTTTATAGTAAGCCTTTTTAGCTAAAGTTAAGCTTTTAACTACCTACCTACCTAAGCAGTGCTGCCGCAACTAAGTTCCCAAAAGGTGTCCAACCAATTTTTTCTCGCCAATCAAATTGCAAATTTTTAAGCAAGCCCAGGTTAGGCATGGATTATTAATTATTCATCTATATCTATATTAATATTTCAAAGAGGAAAGATTTGATTGTTTGTCTCTTTGAATTTAATAGTACCCGAAACTACAGGACCGATTTGAAAAATTGTTTCAGCATTAGAATTAAAAATTTTCCCTGATAAACATTGGTTATAGAATACTTATTTATAAAAAAATTAGGGGTTCCGAATGAAAAATTAAATTTTTGTTAAATACCCATGCGAAGCTGGGGCGGACCGCTAGTTATAATACAAAATTGTTTGTAGGGATATATTTAAATGCTTAAATTTCCAATAGCTGCTCTTATGTAGTGATTTCGATGGGTTCCTACAAACAAGTTGTTTCAAATGTTCAGCCAAGAATGCAGTTACTTTTACCATTTGTTCGCTAATGGTCAACTTAGCAAACCGTCCACTACAATTTTCTGTAGGAGACGAGCAATCGGTCCCTTTCGTATATGGTCAACTTCGCAATCGGGCCACTTCTCAAAAGGTCCACTTCTCAAACGGTCCCCCTATTCCTTATGTCTGAATTCATTACTCTAGTCTAGAGTGTTGTAAAAAATAATAATAAATAAAATACTTCTGCCCGTCGAGCTTAATTTTTGTTATACCTACATTATATTCTTGAAATATTTTTTTGTTAAATATTTTGATATAAAATCAATGATGTTGATAACTGGCTTTCGATATCGTCTTATACCAAATGGCTGGTAAAAAAGGAAGAAAAAGATAAAGAACCGACTGCATTCTAAATTCTGTGAAGTCAGCATTGCTAAGCACAAACCTGTGTTGTTTCTGAATTCTGTGACGTGACAATTGCTTATCACAAACCTGTAACATAACGTGATTTGATTGGCGGCAGAGTTTCCTGTATTTGTATGTATTATGTAGGTACGTATGTAGTAGGTACCTAAATAAAAATAAATGTAAATATACCATCACGAAGACTGTCCGTGAGCGGGTTTCCTTGTTATTACGCTATTAGACACTTCCACCCCCGAGTCTGTATCTGAAGATGTGTTTCTTGCGACTCGACTCAGACCGGCCAATGAAGGCAAGCAAGAGTTGGGGATCGGCTCTATTGTCTAACTCAACTGGTAATCGTAATCGGCTTCAGTTTAGCATTTCAAACCTAGCCTGGACTTCGATTGTCACTTTCGTATTGTGTAAATAGCTGAAACCGAAGACCAGATGAATACCTTAGACAATACCGACAACATTCTGACTGGGTCTACAACTGGTCTGGTTTGAAGTTCACCGGTAATGGACTTCAAGTTAGACAATAAGGCTGGTTCCCTTGGTATGCCACTCCTCAGCGGAGACGAGAACCAGAAACTTCCCCGGGAACACTCGATACCCGTGATGTCGAGGCTCCGGCCACTCGGATGAATTTCCCAAATTATACAAACGCAATACTTACGAAAATTATTTGTATTTTGAGCTTATTTTCATCATGCTCTGCTTTTATTTGAATTAAATTTGTATAGATCTAAAAAAATACTCTACTGAAATGAAATTAGACCATTTCGGATTTTTTCAAAGAAAACACGTTTTATTTGTGTAGGTAAGTATTTTCAAAAAGCTTGTGATAGGAACCTAGATAAATACTATACTAATACAAATAATAGCAGATCATGATGAAACTATGCTCAAATTACAATTACAAATAATTTTGGTATTACTGGGATGGGAAATTCATTCATCACCGGAGCCTTAAGTGCCACCGTCTATAATATTCCTGCATACCCATCTTAAGGCAACCTTGGAAGAGATTGCTCATAGCGATAAGGCCGCCCTTTATACTTCTACTACTTGTACTACTTAATGTCTATTTGTAATGTTCTGTTTCTTTATGTGGTATAATCTTAGAGAATTTATGTATAATAAAATATTTTCCATCTATTAAGAACTCACATAAAATTAAATCCGTATGTACGGGCTGTCACAATGCCGCCACAATCTGCGCCGGCTTAATTGAACTTGCGGGGCCAATATAGCTGGCGTTTTTCTTTTAATTTTTCCACTGAACCGCATCGTTGGTACTAGGGTTGCCATGATACTGAAAATATTTATAATAACAAAGTAAATTAATAATAAATAGGTAACAATTAAAATGTCTCGATCCGCTCCGTCTTCGTACGGGTGCAATGCTTATACATATAAAACATAATGTTATTTAATAATTTTATGTAAGGAACGTTTATACTTTCTCCTTGAATAATTCTATCTATTACTTAATAAAAACCGCATCAAAATCCAGATTCGGTTATTTTGCGAATATCCCCTATACTATCCCGCGGGATCATGATACCGGGATAAAAAGTATTATGTCCGTTCTCCCGGTCTAGACAACGTCTGTGCCAAATTTCATCAAAATCGGTTCAGTGGTTTAGGCGTGAAAGACAGACACTTTAGAATTTATATTAAGTAGGTATTACTAGCAGCCCCCCCCGGGTTCGCATGGTTA
Organism: Eupithecia pulchellata; assembly: GCA_963931895.1. Lineage (NCBI taxonomy): Eukaryota > Metazoa > Arthropoda > Insecta > Lepidoptera > Geometridae > Eupithecia > Eupithecia pulchellata. Next base: position 2,760,686 of record OZ007543.1, read on the forward strand.
TTTAACATAAATGGTTACACACATTGAGTTAATTTATTGAAGTTTATAAGGAACCCTAAATTTATCGAAAATATAGCCTATGTTCATCAGGGATACTATAGGGTTCTAAAAGCGGACCGCTGGTTTACTATAATTAGGGAAAATTACAAAAATACATTGGTACGTCGTCGACGGATCCAACATAAACATAATCAAAACTGTAAGAATGTAATCCTAAAATCATAAAGTTAAAAAAAAAAACGAATGAGTGTCATCCCTCGTAACACCCAACACGCCCACCACGCTTTCATCGCGCTATCACGGCTCTCAGCCTGTCACCATTTTCCCATTTTTCCCGCACATCTTCGTTACATTTTCAAACGCAATACCCTCCGTTCCCGCGCAAGCAATTTCGGACCTTTATTCGACAAAATATGCTCTGAGCTTCAACTAGATTCGAAAATCAAGGATAGAAGCATACGATATTTTTTGGCGGGATATAGATTAGCAATGCGGTTTTTTGAAATGATCCTTTCGCAAAATTGATGGCGGAATTGAATATTGGTTACTTTCGTTCGAATTTACTTTAATTTATCAATTATCGAGTCCGACCAGCCAGTAGTTTTGTGGTTGAATGTAATGAACTGATAATGAATGTGGGTGCCAACATTAAAATAATAAATAAATGCCTACCAACTTATTGCCCAAATGATCAATTAATTTATCTTGCTGCTCACGAGTTTTGTCCACCAGAGTATTAATTTTACTTGCGCAAATTTTTGGTGTAAAAGTAACATTACAGTAAAAGTCGTTTGTACCTACCTTCACTTACACTTGACCGAGTTCCTTCATCTTAGTTAAGTAAGTAGATCGGTAAAAACCTCCCAAAATTGACTCTACTTATTTACCCTACTTTTAATCTAAGACCCTACTCTACGCTATCAAAAGGCTCTACCAAAGATGACACATTTCTTACGGTCGACGCGACGTCAAGACCTATCGTTACATAGCAGCCACAAGTACCCGAATCCCACGATTATCCAACTACCCTCAACTGAAAATCTGCTTTAATCTGACGGTTCTAAGGGTGATTTTAAGCTGAAGGGTAGATGGGGTGGTTAAACAAGGGTGTGCCTTAAGTGGGTTTAGATAACGTCACAGGTTAAGCTTTGCAGCGAGTCTCGCTCGACGCTCCGCTTTCAGAGCAGGGATTTAGCCAATAATGGCTAAGATTTAGGGTTGCCACTTCTTGGCATGGAAGAGGAAATTTATAGGTTGTCAAAATCACCTTCTTTATTCAACCAAAAAGGTCCTAACTTAAATATTTAGATTTCAATATGGAGTCGGCTAGGGCACTTCAAATTGTTAGTAGATATCTTAGCTTGGTGATTGAATAATAGCTAAAGTAAGTACTTACAATCGGTATCCCTAAAGTACTCGACGTTATTAAGTACACTGGTTTCAAAACTCAATCTAGTTTGCATAGAGATATAGATTTTACTTCCTTGCGATTTTTTCTTTGTAGGTAGTATACCAATAAAATAAAAAAATAATACGAAGTGTAGATGTTTTAGTATAATGTTTTTATGTAATATATTATAATCTATCTTAGAAACCTAAAATAACATTCAAAATAATCAAAAATGCAAGAACCTCCACCAACCCTGAGCATCTAGTTACGTACGGCCTCAGAGCGATCAGATAAGGGCGGGGGTAAGTTTAATTGAATTCGCAAAGTTCCGCCACCCCTAGCTCTCGCGCGCTCTGATTGGCGCGGCTCCGGCGCCCATCAAAGACATTGTACACGGACAGAGCGGTAGGGTTGTCACGAGAGTGCAACTTATCGGGCTGTTTTTGGTACTAAATAATTATGGACTATATCATTAATGAGGCAAGTTAAGTAGTGTAACTAAAAGTATTTGTATTTTTTTTGTATTGCACCCGTGCCACGCCGGGGCCGGCATGGATGCTATGCTGATACTAAAGCTTTTTATACATATTATAAACTTTTAAATTTAATCACTGTATCTATAAAAAAAACCGTTGCGTAGTTTTAAAGATCTAAGCATTCCTACTGAGGACAGAAACTGGGAAGCGACTTTGTTTTATACTATGTACTGATAAAGTATCAATTTTTAGGTTTCATTACAACTTTAAAAAAATAACAGCATTTTTCTAGCTAATGTCCTGTACAAAAGTAAACGCTACGACAGGTGTACAAAAAAAAATACAAAGCAACAACTCGTCCCATTTAAATTGCTACTCACCCCATTTGGCCTGTTATCTAGTGACTCTAGTGGGCCAAAATGCACAACGCCTTTGCTCCTTACCACTATGAATTGTGGACGGTATAATAGATTTTAATGAATATCGGAAGTTCATAGTCTTTAGTTTCAAATTGAGGATGTTATTTATAACTAAAGTATTTTAATTATGCAGTTAATGGAATACCTAGTAAAATTAAATTTGATTTTAATTCTATATTTACCTAATCTACCGTCCTACATACATAACTAAGTATATTTTAAAAGCAAACAAATTAATAATCATAATTTACAGAAAAATGGTTTTTGAACACTGCTCATGTGGTAAGCTAAGTAGTTTGGTAATTATATTTACGCTAGGCTTGAATTAAAATAGAGCTACTATATTATGTGGTTTGTCTATTCCAAAAGTTAATATTTATGAGTACGTTCTCCATCTCGCTACTATCTCTCCGCTGAATAATTAGGGCCACGTCATTTACTACAAAGTGTGACGAAGAATGCATTGCATTACACCTATTACGGCTACACAATCATAATTTGAACCTTATTTTAATGCCAGTAAGAATACATTTTTTAGGTGTAAGTTGTGTAGGTAACACTCATCAGTGGCTTTTTGCAAGGTTGTAGTGACGCCATCTTAGTTCCATATTTGAAAACTGGACCGGAAGTATGGCAGCGGAAGTTGAGATAAGTTTTGTAAGTTGGCAAGACAAAGGAATCGGACGCCATCTCTAAAATGGCCGATCTAATTTAGTTAGAGCAAAATGTAGAGTCAGTGAATTGTGTTTCCAATACATTAAAATATATAGTGTACTGTACATAATTATGTTTGCGCGCGCATTTGTGTATCTACCAATAAAATTAGAATATTTTATTGCTCTCAATAAAATTTACGCACCGTGTTGGTTTAGGCTTTGAATGATTAGGCCCTTCCTAGCGAAATGCGACTGGGACAGAATCCTCATCATTTCCTGATGTTGTTAAGGTTCAATTCAATGTAATTGTACAATAAACAAACAAGCAAAAGTATTTTTTTATACAAAGAGACACCATCACCATCAAAAAAACTTAAATTTAAACGTATTTATGTACTTATCAAGAGTTTAGTTAGAGCAATTTATAAAGAGTTATTACTTATTAGTGGTAAGAGGTTGGTATAATAGTAAGTTTTCGAAATCCTCGCTCTTCCTAAGATAAATATTGTATGAAGATCCGAGGCATTCCAATTTCGGTTAGTTCAATTAAGTCTCTATAAATAAATCTATAAATGTATACTAATAATACAACGAGGCAAGATTGGGTAGTTTGATGTTGTTGGGATGGTGAAATTCTATGCCGGCACCACACGGCTTTGTGTGGATAGGCATATTCTGTTAGAAGATGCTCGTGCTGACTCTACATCAAGTTATCCGTGGATATGGTTGGGACTAATGTATGAAAGTTTTTTTTTCAGTGACCAATGGGTTTTGATGTGATGGGAATAAGCCTCAGAGACTACTGGACCGATGTGAAAATTCCTTTACAATTAGAATCTACATTATCCCTGATGATCATAGGCAATAGGATATTTAAAATTTAATTCTAATTTTTAAAAGATAGATCCGTATGAAATCTTTAATACCATAACCCAACGTGTATGCGTGTAAAAAATCAAAGTTTTGATCTTTTTGTTAAATAACCGTGTGAAGCTGGGGCGAACCACTAGTATTAAAACAAAAAATAATTCTTGTTTTACTTTCAGTAATAAAAAACCTGAATTAAAAATCTCCAATTTACTGTATTTAATTACGTACTCTACACATAATAACTAAGTCTGCACCAATTATTACAACGCTCGGGTAATTCCGCAAACTAGATTAGACTATTTGTTAGGTGTTACTTGTTTAACTACCTACCTAAACGTTAGTTAGTAGTACTGTAAATTATTTATTTATTTTACTGCATGCTGCTGAAATTAGTCAAAACTTATTCACTATAATTATTAGAGGGTATAAACAGTATGTACCTGTTTAGGGTATTCTAATGGGAGACGGTCAGATAAGTTATAAAATAATATAATAATATACATATTATTGTGAAACCGAGTATGATAAACGCTATGTGTAGCGCCCGTCTTCAAAATTAACTCTCATAAAGGGCCTCTGTGCTGTTGGCTACGGCTCCACGCATGCCTCCTAAAGGACCAGCTGCCTTATTGTCTAACTTGAAATCCATTACCAGTGAACTTCAAACCGATTACCAGTTGTAGACCCAGTCAGAATGTTGTCGGTATTTTCTAAGGTATTAAACTGGTTTTCGGTTTCAGCTATTTACACAATACGAAAGTGACAAAGTCCAGGCTAGGTTTGAAATGCCAAACTGAAGCCGATTACGATTACAAGTTGAGTTAGACTATAGAGCCGCTGGTCGCTATATGGCCCGTGACCATGGAAATGAGATACAAATAATAATAGTTTATTAAAATGATATCACTTTACGAGTCACCAAAACTATCACTTTAAAATTCATTTTATTCGTAATAGAATTTTTCTAGCATATGTTTTAATTTAATTTCGATAATTTAGTTATTTTCTTAGCTTTTTATCAGATCTGGAGTTTTATTATATACTTTTACCGACATAGAATGTTAAAAAAAATGCATTTATTTCATTAAATTCTTTGCCTTAACAGTATTATGTTATCTGTACCTAAACTAAGGGATGATTTTTTATCCCATTTTCACAATACCAGTTTATCCCATTTGTACAATACGAGTAGGTATATTAGAGTTTATACATAATGTATGTATTAGGTGCTAAAACGTTGGTTAAATCTAGATAAAGTTGCGTAAGCTAGGGTCCAGCTTAGAATTGAAATTCAAACTACCGTACAGTTACCTACAATTTATTTTATAGTTAGCTCTCTACAGTGAAAAATGAAAGTTGATTGTCTAAATGTTAATCCGATGTGTTGGTAGTAGCCGGTTTGGTTTTATTATAGTGAGCAAAGTTCTTTCTTTTCAATATTCTACCCTAAAGTTGGCATAAGTCGCTCATATTCGACGACCTCTGTGGCGCAGTGGGCGAAGGTCCGCATGCGAGGTAGGAGTTTGCGGGTTTGATTCCCGCCTCGGGACAAATATTTCTACGATCTGATATTTGTTCAGAGTGATCTGGTTGTTTTCTATGAATAATACAAAATATCTATCTTTGTAATAATATTGTATTATGTATATCAGTCTTCTAGTACCCATGACACAAGCTCAGCTTAGCTTGGGGCTAGATGATGCTGTGTGGATTGACCGGCATTATTATTATTATTATATTTCTATTCAAACGCGGAATCATAACTACTTCACTGTTTGATGTTGATAATCGAAAACCGATAGATTGGCTTGCTGTAATATTGCATTTTATGTATATGACATGCATTCATTTTCTGCTAGTAGGTACAATAATTAAAAATAGACAAAGACCCTAGGTCCGTGGGGTACCGAGGCTCTCTGGATAAAAAAAAATGATCTGGGCGTCTAATCGAAGCGACTTGTGACCCGAGAGCTGGTCAGTATCTGGCGCAGCGCATCAGTATTGCCATACAGCGAGGTAATGCAGCCAGCGTCTTGGGGACGCTTCCAACTGGTATTGATAATTAAGCGCTATCCACACATTTCCGGGAACTCGTCCCGGCCGTGTTCCGTCAGGGACGGGGAAAAAATCGGTTACGTACAAATTGTATGAACTTGTTCACACAGCTCCGTGTCAGGGGTCAGGAAATTTTATGAACTTGTTCACACAACTCGGAACACGGATAGCCCTGACCCGGAACTGACCCGGGAATGTGTGGATAGCGCTTTATGGTTCAGTTGAGCTACCTGTAGTTTGTAACAGTCTGCAGTTAGCTCAATTGTTTCAATTGTAAATGGTAATTTTCATTTGGTTTTGCTATATAACTATTTTTTCTTCGTAAATGTGTTCACTTAAATTTTTTGTTCACTTCAATCTTTATAATATGGTAACGAAGCGAACAAGAAACCTCATCGTTGTTAGGTTGTTAGTTTTCGAGTTGGAGCAAACCATAGAGCATAACTCATCCCAAAGCTTTTTATCGTCAAGATTTTAGCAAGAATTTTTTAAGAATATTATTGATGTTTGAATTTATTTCTATATAATTTTTTGCAATTCACCTGGATTTTATTGTAGAAGCGTATACATTGCCCTTTAAAAGTTAATCTTGTGCAGCATTGTAGTGTACACAGCGAGTTAATTCTTATTACTAGTATTTAAATTATGTATATAATATCACTATTCTAAAGGGGCCAGTTGATATTTTTATGAGGGTACATCAAGTTTTCATAAATATATTGACATGACACTGAATTTTTTTTTTTTTTTTTTTTTTTTTTAATATGCCGGACAATCCACACAGCATCATCTAGCCCCAAGCTAAGCAGAGCTTGTGTTATGGGTACTAGATGACTGATATACATAATACAATATTAATACATGTACTTATAGATATTTTTTTTTATTATACTTAGTAAACGACCAGATCGCCCTGAACAAACATTTGCAGATCGTACAAATATTTGTCCCGAGGCGGGAATCGAACCCGCAACCTCCTGCATCGCAGGCGAACCTTCGCCCACCGCGCCACAGAGGTCGTCAATTATACTGGTAGTCTTTGAATTTATCTCGCAAGGATTCTCTGGGACCCATATTATAGATTGCAGCCCTCTTCTGCAACACAAATGGTGTTAATAAACTTTGCGTACGAAAGCGTGGTACGAAAAAAAAAATGTAGGAGAAAAGTAAAGTACCTGTTTCATTTATCTCAATAAAATTTCCAGAATCATTAGCCAGATCGATAAATAATATGCACGGCCCAGTATGACTACATTATGCAGTAACTACGTAACATAATATTAGAATTTGATTATGAAATCCTGCGCTCTGATGCTTTCTGTGTCTATCATATTATTTCTTCGTAAGTTAACATTAGCTATGAACTGTTTATCAACACTGTGGTAATTTGGTGTATGCAACTTGATTTTGTTATGGTTTACGCTTTTAGGGCAGATTAGTGAACTAACTGGGCTAAAACTATTAAACCTGACATGGTTAATTAATGCTGGACAATCCACAAAGCAGCATCTAGCCCCAAGCTAAGCAGAGCTTGTGTTATGGGCACTAGACGACTAATATCTTGAGAATACATTAAAATTATCATAACACCCTGCATATATCTGCATGTTGTACAAATTCTTATATTTGTCCTGAGGTCGGAACTGTGTTGGGTTATTCCCGCTCGTCCCCTCGCTTCGTCCCCTGAGGGGACCAACGGGAAGTTTACTTCCCGCTCGTCCCCACATTCATATACGTGGGGACGAGTGGGAAGTAAACTTCCCGTTCGTCCCCCTTTTAGAATTGGTACCAAAATGGTTTACACACTAGAAGTGCATATTACTAAGTAAAAACAAAAAGCTTATATAATACGAGGTATTTTATTTATTGTATAAGTTTATTTTCTATGTTTGTTTGTATATAGCGTAGGATGTTTTTTTATTTTGCTATTATTGTATGTTTTGTGCATCTTATTGAGATGACATAAAACAAATAAACAGAGCTCGGTAATCAAATTATCAGAAACTCTTATCGGCAGTATTCACACTAAAGACATTTTGATAGTGTTGTCGGGTACACTCATCTATACAAAACATTGAGTTTTTTTTTATTTTGACTTTCATTACTGCATATTAGGGCCAATTCGCGAGTGTGTCATGGCCGAAATATCTACCAGCGTAAGCATGTCGGCAATTTATTTTATAATTACAGTAGTGTAAGTGCAACACGTAATGATAGGTAGTTCTTATTTATCGAATTAGCTAAGATTACTTGCATTATAACTACAGTCAGGCGCAATATTTATTGATTGGCTTATTTTAGACTAGCGGTCTGCCCCGGCTTCGGACGGAACAACAAATTAAATTTTCATGCGAATTCCAATGTTCTATAGCCTATGTTCATCACGGAAAATTTAGGATTCCAATGGTGAAAGAATTTTTCAAATCGGTCTAGTAGTTTCGGAGCCTATTAAATTCAAACAAACAAACAATCAAATCTTTCCTCTTTATAATATTAGTATAGATTTAAATTTAGAGTTGAATTTTATTATTTCTTTAGGCTTTCAAAATACACTTAGAAACTCAGATTTCACACTGTAATAAAATATTATAAAATTATAAATTTAGTTGTATTATGCATGGAAACTAATTTGATAATTGTACCATAAACATTCTCAATACGTACTACCGAATGGAAGAAACCCTGGGCAGAACTGGGAACTCACTGCTGGGCCTCCCATTTGCCCAGCAATGGGATCGTGAGTAGGACACTCCAGCGCTAGCACGGTTCTTCCCAAGGGTAGTAGTTACAGACTAAAATTACACACATCGCCATACATCGCTTACATTATTGAAGTTGAAGGAATAAGTTTCATATAATATATTTCGATGACAAAGTGACATAATTTTTGTGTATTCTACTATAAACAATAATCCCTGTGCTGTTTTGTGATAGAATTAGTAAATTTTATTAAATCTTATTTGTTTTCTTATTTGTTTCTTTAGTTCATCAGCCCATGATAGTCCAATGCTGGTATAGGTGTAATAAAATAAAAATAAAAACTTTTAAAAATAAATAAACTTCATTCATAGGCTCTAAATACAATAAATACCTAACGATAATTTCAACTAGACTTGTTTTAATAGTAGATAATGTTTATTATTAAAAAGGATGAACTTTTAATGGGAGTAGAGTGTTAAATTCTAAATAAGGATTATCTTAATCATCCTTTTTAACAAAAAAAACGCTATCTATTTATATTGATAAATCTAAGCAATGAGGCATTAAAACTGTCAACCAAACAACTACGCTGACTGTACCTTCATCAATAAATAACCGCCTAATCGATAAAGTTGCGTCTAGTCAAATAATTATTATCAAAATACATAACAATACACCTTCAGTAAATAAGAAATTAACCAAATTAGAACTAGTATTGACAATTGAAACAATGAGCTAACTGCAGACTGTTGGAAACAAACTATAGGCAATATTAATTTATTATATGAAATTTTACTTGTCAAAGTGCTAGTAATAGTACTTCAATGGTCTAAGTGCTTATTTTGAAACCATAAAGAAAAAAAATTGAAAGCTGAATCTGGTCTAATGAGATGCCAAGGACCCTAATTACACTAAATCAATCGCTATGGTACCGTCTCAGAATGACACTTTTAGCATTCAACTTCTTATGAAAGAAACTATAGATGAAGACGCGTCACAAAGATTCGCGGAAAATTCACCGAGAAAAATCGTCGAAAACAATTCGTTGAAGCGCAATATATCGAAAATTATACATAAATGAAAGAATACTGTTTTAAATTATAGCGGACACTGAGTTTTCGGCGAAATGTTCTCGGTGAATTGTTATCGACGAAATGTTCTCGGCGAATTGTTTTTGACGAATGATTGTCGGCGAATTTTCCGCAGACACGTGTAAGTTGAATTCATGCTATCAATAACCCCGTGCAAATAGCATCCCACGCACTATCTAGACTTCCTTTCATTTATAGACGATTATTTTATGGGTTCTGGTCGTTTTCTATGTATAAAAAAATATCTATCTATTTAATAATATTGCATTATGTATATCAGTCATCTAGTACCCATAACACAAGCTCTGCTTATCTTGGAGCTAGATGATGCTGTGTGGATTGTCCAGCATTATTTATTTATGGACTAAGTTTATGGACTACGATACCATTGTCATAGTAAAGCGATAGCTTAACAGAATTGCCCCCAGGTATATTGACCAACATTATGACAATCACTCGACTAAAGGAATGACGTAAGGTAAATCAACTCTCACGAGAATTTGTATCCATGTCGAATGCGAGATACTATCTCGAAAGGAAGGATTGCCCCGTGGGTGGTAATAGGCACCCAAAGGCTATTTCGAAATGGAACGAGGGCTGATATCTGATACTAGCGGTCCGCCCCGGGTTCGCAAGGGTATTGATCAAAAAAAAAATTTTGAAATATTATGTTAGGTTACATTGAAGTTTTTATCATCATCATCATCATCAGCCCATATTAGTCCACTGCTGGACATAGGCCTCCCCTAATGAGCGCCATAGCGCCCTGTCTTCAGAAGTTTTTATAAGGAACCAAAAATTTTATTTTTGTAATATTATGTGTTACATTGACGTTTTTATAAGAAACCCTAACTTTTTGAACATATTCTATAACATATGTTCATCAAATAATATATTAGGATTCTAATGCTGAAAGAATTTTACAAATCGGTCAAGCAGTGTCGTCATCATCAGCCTATGTTAGTCCACTGTTGGACATAGGCCTCCCCTAATGAGCGCCATAGCGCCCTGTCTTCGGCTTGTCGCATCCAGCATCTGCCAGCAGTCTTTCGCAGATCGTCATCCCACCTGGCCGGAGGGCGTCCTACACTACGTTTACCGAGTCGCGGTCTCCACTCAAGAACACGTTTACCCCAGCGGTTATCGGTTCTTCGCGATATATGGCCGGCCCACTGCCACTTCAGTTTGCTAATTCTCTGAGCTATGTCGATGACTTTAGTTCTCTGTCGGATGTATTCGTTACGAATTCTATCCTTCAGAGAAACTCCGAGCATAGCTCTTTCCATAGCTCGCTGAGCGACTTTGAACTGGTGGACCAACCCTATCGTGAGTGTCCACGTCTCAGCTCCGTAGGTCATAACTGGTAGGACGCACTGATTAAAAACTTTCGTTTTCAAACATTGCGGTATGGATGACGAGAAGACTCGACGTAGTTTTCCGAACGCTGCCCAGCCTAGCTGGATCCTCCTCTTGGCTTCCTTCTCGAAATTGTTTTTACCCAACTGCAAAATCTGCCCGAGGTAAGTGTACTCAGAAACAATTTCGAGAAGGTGGCCATGTACGATCACCGGTCTTGGATCAATGTGGCCATTGATCATGATTTTGGTTTTATCCAAATTCATGCCAAGACCGATACATCGGGAGGCTGAAGCTAGACTGTCCAGCATCCGGTTCAGCTCCTCTAGCGACTCCGCCATTAAAACTATGTCATCAGCGAATCGCAGGTGTGAGATGTAGTCGCCGTTTATGTTGATGCCCTTGTCTTTCCAGTCCAGCGTCTTAAACATGTCTTCCAACGCGCTCGTGAACAGTTTCGGGGATATGACATCCCCCTGCCTCACTCCTCTGCGCAGTTGGATTGGTTTAGTCTGTTGGTCCTGTACTCGGACACTCATAGTGGCGGCTTCGTAAAGACATCTCAGCACCTCGATATAACGATAGTCTACTTGGCATCGCTGTAAGGATTGTAGAACAGCCCAGGTTTCAACGGAGTCAAAGGCCTTCTCATAGTCCACAAAAGCCAGACACAGGGGCTGATTATACTCTTCGGACTTCTGTATAATCTGCCTCACTGTGTGAATGTGGTCTATGGTACCATATCCTCCGCGAAACCCAGCCTGCTCCGGTGGCTGAAACTCGTCGAGTCTCCTGGCGAGACGGTTCGATATAACTCGTGAGAAAAGCTTATAGACGTGACTTAGGAGCGAGATGGGTCTATAATTTTTAAGAAGGGTTTTATCTCCCTTCTTAAAAAAGAGCACCACCAAACTCCCACTCCACGCCTTTGGAGTTCTCCCACTGTGAAGGACGGCGTTGAAGAGGCTCTGTAACTCCTGTATAACAGGGTATCCTCCAGCTTTCAAAAGCTCTGATGTAATTCCGTCCTCACCGGGGGCTTTTCCATTTTTAAGCTGCCTTAGAGCTAACACGATCTCGTCTTGACTGATGTCTGGCAGTTCGTCGGTATAGTGGCGTATCAAGGTGGCTCTAGAATCGTGGCCGTCTCGTTGGGAACGGGGAGCATGAGCAGCGTATAAACGGCCATAAAAGTCCTCTATCTCGGCCGATATCTCCGGCTTCGACAATACGGTCCTTCCGTCGTGCGTTTTAAGCTTCGTCAGGTGGCTCCTGCCAAGCTGCTGAGTGAATACTTTGGACCCTCGGTTTCGCTCTATCGCCTCTGCAATGAGGCGTGTATTGGAGCTCCGAAGGTCGCGCCGTACCATCTTCGCAATTCGCTTGTTCAGGTCTGACCTTTCCGACGAAGTCGCTTGGGTGGTTTCCCGTCTTTTTGTCATCAGCCCAAGAGTCTCATCCGAGAGTTTGGACTTCTTACCAGTACGCTGCTTTTTGCAAAACTTGATGCCCTCGTCACTCAAAGTTTCGACCAGATTGTGTAGGGTCTCGTCAGCGTCATCAGTGGGTTCCAAGGCAGCGAATCTATCCCCGAGAAGCTGCTGAAACTTCTCGGTGCCCGCCATGATTCTGATTGGGTTCGGTCGGAGCGTGGACTTCATCAAACGGTTCCTTTCAAGCTTCAGATTGATATTCAGAGAGCCTCGAAGGAGTCGGTGATCAGATCCGGTATTGACCCTGTTGATCACTGAGACATCTCTGAATATATGCTTGCTATCCGTCATGATGAAGTCGATCTCATTTTTTGTCACAGAATCGGGACTCCGCCATGTCCACTTCCTTTGGGGCTGTTTCTTAAAGAAAGAGTTCATTAAGAACAGCCCCTCTTTCTCAAGAAAGTTGACAAGCATTTGTCCCCTGTGATTTCGAACACCAAAACCATGCGGGCCTATCCGGGATTCGTTGCCAGTCTGGGTTCCCACCTTGCCGTTAAAGTCCCCCATAACAACGTTGAAGTGAGCCTTGGTGGTGTGATGTAAGGCTTTGGATATGTCTTCGTACATATCCTCCACTTCATCATCCGAGTGTGCCGAGGTCGGTGCGTAGACCTGAATGACCTTCAAGCTGTAGCGCTTATCAAGCAGTGTCGGAGCCTATTCAATCCAAACAAACAAACAATCAAATCTTTTAAAAACCAATTAAAACTCCTACTATTCGAACCATTTTCAATTTCTACATGGACGAGTCGAGGGCAAAAACCAGTATGTTATAAAGTTTTATGTACCTATACTAAATTTTAATAAGGTACTAATTGCATTATATAATAATACCTACTACTTACATTATTAAGTAAGATTCTACCACAACTAGACTTGTAATTATATTTCCAAGAATCTGAATCTAATTTATTTATAACTAGCGGCCCGCCCCGGCTTCGCACGGGTATTAAACAAAAATTTCAGATATTATACACACTAACACGATGGGCTTCACAGTTTTCATACGGATCCCTTACTTTTTCTAACAGCATTGGGATTTTTGACATTGACTCGACACTCCATAACTGACACTGGCCGTAAAGAAAAAGCTAGCACCGTGTGCTTGTGCATATTCAACTTCTTTTTCTATTCTGACGCGCCATAATAGAAAAAGAGGTTGAATATACAGCGCACGGTTCTATTATTGAATTTTTCATGCAGATCTCTAACTTTTTTGAAAATATTATATAGCCTATGTTCATCACGGAAAATTTAGGATTCTAATGGTAAAAGAATTTTTCAAATGGGTCCAGTAATTTCGGAGCCTATTCAATTCAAACAAACAAACAATCAAATCTTTCCTCTTTATAATATTAGTATAGATGAAAACAATTGAGCTAGTTGCAAAGAATTTAGAGTACCTACAGGTAGCTCAGATTTCGGATTTCAATAAATTTATTTCTTTGGCTCATTAGAGGAGGCCTATGTCCAGCAGTGGACTGACATAGACTGACGATGCGACGATGTGATCAAAGGAATTATGTCTAGACAGGGCAAGCACGGGCTTTCTTGTCTAAGGTAGAATAGACAAAAATTACGTCACTTTGTCATCGAATGCGTAAGTTATTTGAAATTAATTTCTTAAACTTCAATAATGTACGCAATGTATGGCGATGCGATGTCATTATTGTCTATTCTACCCCTAGAGAACCATCGCCGTGCTTGGCCTACAGGTTTGATATAGGCTGACAATACGACGTTGTCATGCAAAAAAATCTGTCTAGACAGCAGAATCTCATCTCAAACAGCTCAGCCTATCCACTTACCAGATACACATTGCATTCACAACACGTAAGCACTTGCATAATCATAATTAGGTGATAGGAGAGCACTTGGCTATAAAAAAAACAAAAATGTTGCTTATGTAAGACATAACGTTTAATATCGATAGTTCTTTACGAGGTCAATAATGTAGGTGATTAAAAAGAAAGTATTTTTTTACGTTAAGTAAGTAGATATAACAATCTCTTGTTCGCTTCTTTACTTTACCTTAAAAAGATTGAAGTAATTAATTAATCAAAGATCACTTTATTTCCCATTTTATTTCTTATTTAACTTGTATTTTGTGACGTGTCCAAGAGTCCTGTAAGGTCTAAAGGAAATAAAGCACTTTGATTTTGATTTTGATACAATGTACAGTGCGCGTCAGAAGTAAGAACCCCTTTTCTACAAAATATTTTCGACTAATTCTAATTCCCTTGTAACTTATCACAAAGTTTCACATGCAAAAATTTATGACGCCGCCGCTCAGGATCGAACCATCACATAATACTCAAAGTCTGAAATTCCCGAGAATAAAATCTATTGTGTCCCACATACATTGAGATAGGGGGTACTTATATGTGACGCGGACTGTACATATAACAATCTCTTGTTTAATGAAACCAATACGAAATTAAGGTAAATGCAAAACAAGGTAAGGTATAAATATAAATTAATAAATAATGATGGACAATTCACATTATCTAGCCCCAAGCTAAGCAGAGCTTGTGTTATGGGTACTAAATGACTGATATACATAATACAATATTATTAAATAGATAGATATATCAGTGATCTTGTACCCATAACACAAGCTCTGCTTAGCTTGGGGCTAGATGATGCCGTGTTAGTTGTCCACCATTATTTATTAAACGGAACTGGAGACCGCGACTCGGTAAACGTAGTAACGCCCTCCGGCCATGTGAGATGACGATGTGTGAAAGACTGCTGGCAGATGCTGGATGTGACAAGCTGGAGACAGGGCGCTATGGCGCTTATTAGGGGAGGCCTATGTCCAGCAATGGACTAACATAGGCTGATGATGATGATTTATTAAACCAATTAATATTAAATGATTATTTGCCAATAGCTTTCAATCTTTTCGAGACATCGTCTCAGGTTATGTTTCTTGATAGTTCACCTGCAAATTGCATTGCATCATCAGATATCAAAGAGTTTGACAAATGAGCAATAAATTCAAATTCCTAGGTAATAACTAATATACCTGTTCAGTCTAGCCTTTCTATTGCAAAACCTAGGTCACTAGGCTCCAAAATTATATTGACCTATACATCTGACCTCATTCTTATTTGATACTTTTAAGTAATATCGACGAACTCTGTGGCGCTGTGGGCGAAGGTCCGCCTGCGACGCAGGAAGTTGCGGGTTCGATTTCCGCCTCGGGACAAATGTTTGTACGATCTATACAAACATTTGTCGATATTTGTTCAGGGTTTTCTGGTCATTTCCTATTTATAATAATAAATATGTATCTATCTATTTAATACTATTATAATGTATAATATATATAATGTTCACTCATCTGTTACCCATAACACATGCTCTGCCTAGCTTGGGGCTAGGTGATGCTGTGTGAATTGTCCAGCATTAATTTTTTTTATCTCTTTATTGTACTTAACACATTTAAAAAAAGAAAAAATAAACTCTAGTAATACGGAAAGTTCTAGTAATTTTACAAAAGTAGATCTTAAAGACCCTGACACGCTCTTAGGCGATTTATTAACAAACCTATCTTTAAACTAGAAAATTTGTGGGTTGAAAGGGGCAGCAATCACATTATCCTTACATAGATGGAAAATTTGTGGGTTGAAAGCGGCAGCAATAACATTATCCTTACGTGGATAGATAGATCTAATAAAAAATGCAGTTACCTAATACTCCAAGCAGCAACTCGAAGATCTAAAGTTCATTGCCAAATTGAAGATTTTGAATTAGCATAACATGCAATTGACAGTTAATGACATAACAACAATAAATGTTGTTCCGTAGACAAAGAAAGAACGTACTTCTGCGTCGTTGCGGGTTCGATTCCCGCCTCGGGACAAAAGTTTGTATGATCTGCAGATATTTGGTCAGGGTGTGCTGGTCGTTTTCAATATAATATAATAAAAAATATCTATTCATATAATATGTTGTAGTATGTATACCAGTCATCAAGTACCCATAACATAAGATCTCCCCGGACCACAGCGCGATATGAAATCCACTGCATCCAATGATTTCCTCAAACCACGGGAAATTGAAAGATGTAAAATTTTAGCATTTTCATTGGCAAGCAATAAAATTAAATGAATCGGATAAAATTGTTTTTTAGTGGTTAATTCTAAATTTAGAATCTAATTGTGACACTTCAAAAATTATTATAAATCTAGGGTATTTTACTGTATTTATGAGCTTACGCAACAAATAGTCGGGAAATGCAGGGGAAATGTTAGTTAAAAGTTATAAAATAAAAATCCAACTTTGTTTGGAGGAAAAAATAATTCGTTTCAAGTCTTTTGTCGTCCCCCATGAACTTTATAGAACAGCTTCATAGTTTTACAAATGTTTAATATAGGTCATTAATTATGTATATAATTTCCATGATAACGGGCCATATTAAAAACTAGCGGCCCGCCCCGGCTTCGCACGGGTATTAAACAAAAATTTCAGAAATTATACACACTAAAAACGATGGGTTTCAAAGTTTTCATACGGATCTTTACTTTTTTTAACAGCATTGGGGTTTTTGACATTGACTCGACATTCCAAAACTGACACTGGCCGTAGAGAAAAAGCAAGCACCGTGCGCTATACAACCTCTTTTTCTATTCTGACGCGCCATAATAGAAAAAGAGGTTGAATATACAGCCCACGGTTCAATTATTGAATTTTTCATGCGGATCCCTAACTTTTTTGAAAATATTATATAGCCTATGTTCATCACGGAAAATTAAGGATTCTAATGGTGAAAGAATTTTTTAACTCGGTCCAGTAGTTTCGGAGCCTATTCAATTCAAACAAACAAACAAACAAACAAACAAACAAACAAACAAACAAACAAACATACAAACAAACAAACAATCAAATCTTTCCTCTTTATAATATTAGTATAGACTACTAAAAACTACTGTCTATTCCTTCAACCCGGTCCTTGAGAGGCATGCGTGGCCGCGTGGGGCCGTATGCTGTTAGCAGCATGGGTCAGCTGTTAAGTTGCGGAGGCCCTTTATGAGAGGTTATTAATTTTAAAGGCCTACATAGCGGGTATACACCCGAAGATTATATTCGCCAAGTGTAGAGAGTATTGCAAAGAAAAATGATTATAATTATGAACAAAACAGACATCAGTACAAATTTTCGTTTCTTTTCATCAGGGGTGAGTGGAACCTGTGCCTGTAAGTATATAATTTAGCATAGAATGGGAAATCCAAATAGTCTTTAGTAACTTTTATTAAAGCTGTGATCAAGTCATAACTGTCGGCGAAATTATCATCTACGTATTCATTATGGCAGTTCAGCAGTGAAATGTTATAGGCTGGTGATGTGATATGATGTGAAGTATTCATTATGTCTGCTTATGACATTACTGAGGAGTTATGTATGTGTGCCACGCAACCATCAGGTCAACATCGCTGGCTAATGGTCGTCAGGAAGAAAACCCATCATTTGATCCAAGCCCATAGCAACTGTTTTCTTATAAATTCTAATGTTAGGTATCTGCAGCCTTATTGTCTTACTTGAAATCCATTACCAATGAACTTCAAACCGATTACCAGTTTTAGACCCAATCAGAATGTTGTCGGTATTGTGTTAGGTATTCAACTGGTCTTCGGTTTCAGCTATTTACACAATACGAAAGTGACAAAGTCCAGGCTAGGTTTGAAATGCCAAACAGAAGCCGATTATGATTACCAGTTGAGTTAGAGAATAGAGCCGCTGGTCGGAGCATCTATATTATTAAAAGCTGACGACGTCTGCTGTTAAGGAAAGATAGAAATTTGCCCAAATTAAAAAAAGATGGTTTAGTGGACGGACCTATTTGGCGGTGACGGGAAGTGGTCGGTTCATTATTTTTTTCGTTTCTACGTGCTTTACTTTTCTTTTTAATCTTATTTATTTTTTAAGGACTTTTACTTGCAAAGTATGTCAGTCCTATCGTAACATAAACTTATTACTAACAAACAAAACAGGTTTCATACTTGATTTGACTTCTTTGTTATTTATGACAATGTGGTGTTATATCCTTTGTATGTCGAGATTTCAACTTCTTGATTTGAAAGCCTATTTGTGTCTCGTTTAATACAAATCTGTCGATGTCCGTTTCAAGAAATATAGTAGGTATAACAATAGAATAAAAACACATTTATTTATAACAACCATACTATCAGGTAGATATCAAACATGTCTACCTGACATGATTGTACAAACATGTCAGGTAGACATGTTTGTACATGTATAATAATATAGTTGTTAGAAAAAGGCCCTAATTCGGCATAATACTGACTAAAGTCCATCAAATTATTGCCCCCATGGAGTCGAGACCTAAATCCGTAGGGTACCGAGGTTCTCCGGTTTGGGCCTTTGACCAAAACCAGGTGTGACCCGAGAGCTGGTCAGTATCTGGCGCAGCGCATCATTGCCATACAGCGAGGCAATGCAGCCAGCATCTTGGGGACACTTCAGACAGAGAACAATCCTCAATTGTAAATCGACCTCTGTGGCGCGGTGGGCGAAGGTCCGCCTGCGGCGCAGGAGGTTGCGGGTTCGATTCCCGCCTCGGGACAAATATTTGTACGATCTGCAGATATTTGTTCAGGGCGTTCTGGTCGTTTTCTATGTATAATAAAAAATATATATGTATATAATGTATTAATATTGTCTTATGTATATCAGTCGTCTAGTACCCATAACACAAGCTCTGCTTAGCTTGGGGCTAGATGATGCTGTGTGGATTGTCCGGCATTATTTATTTTTATTTATTCATTTATTTATATGGATCAGTTGAGCTACCGGTAGATTTTTGGAACAGTCCTCAATTGTAAATACTAGTTCATATTGGTAATGTTATAATTGTAATTTTCTATGTTAATAAACTTTTACCCTTCATAAAAAGCAATAAGGTCTGAATTCCTTCGTGTCCTTACTCCGGGACCACCACAAAGAGGCTTGTGCATAAAGTTCTCACACTTCAATACCAATCTTGTTGCAAAATAATAAAAACCTACTTTCGTTTCGATGCATTTTACCGGAGCATTTGGCTAAAAGCCCGTAACGTTTTTAATTAATAAGGTTTCCTGTTATCTATATGAAACTTTTTTGAATTCCGCTCTGGTTTTATTTCCATTATATCTCAGTTTTTGGATATAGGATTTTCGATACTTAAATAGGCAACAGGAGCCGTGTGGTGCCGGCATAGAATTTCATCACCCCAACTCTTCCTGTGGGTGTCGTAAGAGGCGACTAACGGAAATACACCAGGGGCGGGCAGCAGCGCCCTCTGCAGAACAACTCCACCGAGCTGCGATCCCCAACCCGAATGCCCAGCGTGGGAATTATGGGCAATAACCCCCAAATGATGAATAATGCCATCTATGGCGCTCATTAGGGGAGGCCTATGTCCAGCTGTGGACTGTTATAGGCTGGTGATGTGGTGATATGATAGGCGACATAAATTCAATTGCACTTTGCTTTAAATCAATGTTAAGTAAAATATTTTTATCTTAAATAAAGAAAAACATCAGTGATATTACTGTGTGATGCTTAATCTACATTCATGATCGATAAAAATTTCAATTTGCAAGAAAATATCGTAAGCTGCTTCATTACCGCCCATTACTGTTTGTCGAATCGATAAACAGCTCATCTCTAGCATTCCTAATTTAAAATTAGCCTCCAAAAACAACGGTATGTATTCTCAATTCAAAACATCAATAACACAGCAAAAACGCCGTAAAATATTGGTTAGTCCACAATGGTCACACTTACGCATACCAAATTGAAAATGATATAATTAATTTGGTATCATTATCAGGCCCGGCTCTTCTCGCTTGTCTCTGGTAAGAGGGAGGGACGGTATATAACCGCTGGGGAGGCAGCACTAGCCACACAACCGGTCTTCGACGTCGACGAAGACTCGCAGCAACATGAAGTTCTTGGTGAGTCTAAAGAAAATAGTGAAGTGACATTGTGACGTGAAAGTGTTTTCGATTTTCAAATTTCGAGTTTAGGAACGGTTATTTATAGTGCTTCGATTTTTAAAAATTGCAATTGCGATTTTAGGGGCGGTTAAATAGTGCGTTTTTCAGGACTGTTTTAAAAAAAGTATTCATATAGAGAATCCAAAATTGTGCTCCTAATATGTTGTAGAATAGAGGGTAATAAATTAGCTGAGTGATGCATCCATCAAATAATTTGAATAACCAATTTCTGGTTGACTCAGTAGATTATTTAGTATAAAAAACACAGTAAGCCCACGTAAATCTGAAAAAGAAAACCACAATTTACTGATCTGAAAGATTTTGCGAAATTATTCCCAAATTATACAACATAAAATAATACCAATAGTAAAAATACTAATATATGATGTAATAAAATTATATACCAGTATTTATTACCGCACGAAACAAAGATGTTTTCACTACTTCCGTCTCTATGTGGAAACACAATTTTCACTTTCATCTAGACGCTGAGAAAGCACAAAATTGCAGCTTACACCACACGTAAGGAGGTTTAATTCCATATAATTTACTATTATGCAAACTGTTTCTATGACGTTCTAGGTAAATACGCGTTTCTCAGGTTTTCTCACGATTACTAACGACTAAAAGTAATACTAAAATCAAAATAAAATAAAAATTACAAAAAAAAAAAGTGATGATGATATTTATCGAAAAATGCTTTCAAAAAGCTTCGGGTTTGTAGCACATCACTATGTATAACTAATCAAATTACTATGAAATCGAAAAACCGTTTTCGGGTAGCCTGCTCCAGTTTATTCTCAAGGTCTTGTTTTCTTTTCTGTCTGTACCTACGTATTTATGGCTCATAAACAAAGATAATAATGATAAACATTAAAACAACATTGAAAACGTTACTAAAAAACCATGATAATCATAAAAACAATAATTTAAAAGTTAAAAAACCTTTTTTTCATTTGGTCATCATACGTAGAGAGACTTTTTTTTAGCGTATAAAAATGAGAGAAGTGTTTTTATAGAAAGGTATCAAGGATGCATATTTGAATATAAACAAAGTAGATGTCTAGTAGATGTGGCCAGTTTTTTGTAAAAAACTTATGTCTTTATTTAGTATTTTGTTTTTGAGATTAATTAGTAATATTATAAATCTTTACAGAAATTCCGCACATTAATTTTCATGTCCAATTTCAAGTCCGAAAACGGTCTTTTCTAGTGGACTAGGATCAGACCTATACGCAATAAAACATATCTACCTATCTATCTCATTCTATCTTCATAGAAAATGAGATCGTAATCTCTCCATCATTAGATAAATGTATTTTTTCAGAGCAAAGAAAACCTCGTACGTTCCTCACATAAGTTTGAGCGCGTTTAACTCTTTTGTATGGATATTTACGCTAGTTCGAAAAAGCAAGTTCTCTTCTCGAATAATAATTTATCGTTTTTTTTTTAAACTACTGAGGTATTAATATAACTGTAATACATCTGTACCTCTTAATACCTCCGTATGTAAGTACCTAACGGTACTTACATATCTTTCTATTCTAAAAATGCTTCATATCATGGTTTATGTCAAATTACTATTCCGACCGTATTATTTTTTTAGAACCCAGAAAAAAATCTAATCCACAAAAAAAATATCTCTCCCTAAAACCAACGATTTCAGTGTAGGATTAAATATGTATCTATATTAATATATTTATCATATAAGTATCTGCAATAATAATGCCACGCCCAGATGCATACAGGCACTTATCGCTTAAATGTATTCATTTAAAAAGCTGACATAGGCAAAATGTAACAATGTCTTCGTTCCATATCGGAGGGAAATGGGTGGAACAAACACTGAAAAAAATGTAGGCCTACAACTTTTTAAGGTACTTACCATCGCTAATCAATCTACACATTCTGCCAACAAAACCGTAACATTACAAAACTAACGGGTTCACCTGTGGGTGCAGCAGTGATTACAAAGATTACACTTGTAATTGTGCTCGACGATTAAAAGTGGTAAAATGGCATAACGCCTTATGTAATGGTGTTACTGTTACATGTTTGCTCATCGAGTCATCACTCATTGGACATAGATTATTAACACGCGAGGCTCTTGTAATTATTGACAAACCTGACAACTTCGCATCTAGGACGGTACTTGACATTTCATACAAGCAATTGAAAGAAACGCCGTCTAATATACCTAATAGTAGGCATATAAGCTAAAACTTTGCCAGTGTGCCGTGAAATTTTTGATCATAACAACTCATTGCGTGATCTCAATGGATAGACTATTCCCAATTTCAAACAGTAAGCAAAGACAGCGACGTTCCTAATTTAAAAACAAAATCGTACGAATGAGTTACGAACCTCTTTAGATTTAGGTGCGTTGTGAACTTACCTGTTGGAATTCAAATTCAAAGTTCGAATAGAATTCAAGACCAACAAAAATACAAAAAAATTACGAATTCGGTATTAAACTGATGGGGCCTCTAAGCTAATTATGTTAGTACCTAAACAATGTGCAAATAGGCATGTAGCCTATAGATTCATACATCTTCTATGGTAATATAATGGCTGAGAAATCCACCCCATAAGCACCTTCACCGCAACACGCCTAGACAGTATTTCCCCATAATTCCATAGAAAGTTTTAAAGATAGGACTAGATTTCTAGACTATGTATTAACTATTAGAGTCAGGTTGTCCGGACTTCCTAGTGAAACCAGTTGGACCTTATGTCAATGCCCCTTGCAAATATAACTTGATTCAAGCTATGTTGAGGACTTTCTTCAGTTTTATTGCTTTTACTTTCGTATGATGTTGTTGTTGATGCGATGACACGCAATGGTGAGTCATTTGACTCATTTGGGAGGCATTGCCATGTAAATAATGGAAGATTTTTTGGCAGTTGAAATAAGATAAGTTTTAGTGGTTTTTTCTATTATCACTTGTTGAATATTTTACACCTTGTCCTTAGAGGAGAACGTGGAAAACTGCCAGCAAAATATATATTAACCTTAGCTTATATTTTTCTTAGCGTCAGTAAAAATAAAAAAACCTTATGTTATTTAGTTTTATAGTTTCATAATTCTTTTAAAACAAGCTACCTTAGCAACAATACCCCAGATCTTGTGAGAGCAAAACCTTAAAACCGAATACAAATCCTTCAATTTACATAAAACTCACATATTCTCAGCCATTACAATAAAATATACAATTCCATACACTTTGTTACACAATCTCAGTCTACAAACGTCCTTTATAAGCACATATAGTAACAAACACGATTCGAATTAAGGGCAACTTTTGCCTTTCACTAGACCATTGCATAATTTGGTTTAAACTCCGTTATGTTTAGATCCGGTAACTTATAAGATCATTTTGTTTCTCGGGCCCAATTATTGTTATTAAGAGCTTTAATTTTTTGTTTTACCAATCGCTCTTTCGTTAGAAGTCGCCCCACTGTCGGGTGCCTAATTGAATCAACATCCGCATAGACAAATTTCGATGTCATAATATGGTGGACTGGAAGAAATCACTTATGGCCCGACTATTAAACTTCCTCTTCTTTAAACAGGTCTATTTATATTGTAATTTTTTTTTGTGTGGTATAATAAAATACTTTTCTATCGATCTATCTAATGTGGTTAAACCATCGCTGATAAGCGATATATTTATTCACAGGGCGTCAGTTAGAAACGCGGGGTACATTGCTATTGTGATTACTCTAATCATCATCAGTCTTTACTTGTCCACAGCTGGTCTTAAGCTTAGATGATTGCTCTATAATGGAGTAAACATTTCTTTGATGGTCTTCTGAGCCAATTTATTAGATAAATAAACTGGTATATGCTGTCGTTTTTAATTTTTTTGGGAAAGATAGACTAAACTGTTTGTAGAAGGAACGAGATAATTTTTTACCTATTTTAACAGTGCTAAAACGTCAAATTGACAATATATCCTTTCATTTTTTAGTTCAAGATCGCTTCTTTTAATGATGTCCTTGAATTACCATAGACAATGAAAAAATCACAGAAATGAGCTAGCACACATCCTCATTTTGTATCAAAATAGGTTATAATTATTGTACCTTTTGTCTTCGGAGACAGACTATGAAATTACCTCGCCTTTGTGAGGCGTAATTCCTCAATCAAAACTTTTTGATGGTAATTGAATATGTTTTCTTAATACGTTAGATATTTTACGTGGTTTGAAGCTGTATAAAATAAAATTTGCCACATCATTTTTATTACCTATTGTTTGACAACTGTTTCCCAAGACATACCTATGTGTGGTCAAAAAGTTGTTGTCTTTATACTTATGTTAGTTATCACTACTGTGGTACTTTAAAAACTTATGTTTGTTATTTCACCTTTGTAAAGTGAATAAAAAAAACCGTAAAAACATGTACATAAATTTTCAAGGAATAATCCTGTACTTACATTTTCTCAAAACTGTTACATATAACAGGATCCTTTATACGACTTAGTACAATACCTCATAACAAAACAAGGTCGACTAACAGAGCCCGCGATGAGAATTGTTCCTATTTCAAAATAAGGTGTATCTTTATATCATAGAGTTTTGTTTTGTCAATGGTGTTCGACCTTACAGGATATGTGACACGGTCAATGTCAGATCAAATTCACCTACTTTGATAGCTTATGTAATATATTATTGGAGTACTTTCACCAGCTACTAATAATAATATCGAAGCTGGTAAACTTCCTCGCTGCCATAAATTCAAATAATGTTATCTAATAACTCTGTAAATTATGATCAAGGAAGCTAAACTCTCGTTACAAATACTTGCCAATAAACCTACATCCAAATCCAACAGTGAACGGCTCGTGCTAGATCATATCAAGTAATTGGACGTTGTGTAACTGTTGTTTAAAAATAATAAAAAAAACTTGACTACTTTGATACGAGAGGCGTTGATTTTGGACAGAGGAAATCGCATCCAGTTCGTTATCGTTATATTTCACACTGCTGAAAAACCGAACGCACTCCGATTTTGAAAGTCTAAATTCTAAATACAAATATTTATACGTAGAATGTTGATACCAACAAAGAAGGTTCTGTATAATAACACCAATAAGAGTACTTAACCTTATTGTGCTATCTTGCCATGCCAACCACACCAATAAATTAAATGGCCTAGGTTACATATTACCTTAGAGACATAATAATGTCACTTGGAAATTCCAAAAAAAAAAATATACTAGAAAAAAGAAAGAAAATAAACTTATTTGAACCCAGTAACACAATAAGCATACAAAATATTATATTGAATATAGGTACAAAAACAAGGAACAGAGAAGGATACTTATAAATAATTATACACAAATGTTATTTAATATTGAAAACTCACCCTCGCTTCCGTCTTTCAATAACATACGTATCAGGAAAGTAGGATTTAGGGAGATCCTCAAAAGATTAACATTCTATGCAAGCGGAATATCGAATTCGAAGTAAAAGTACTGATCTAGTTACTTGTTATCGTAATATGAGATTAGAATTGTAAGTTTTACTTTCTAAACCTTGCGTAAGTGCAGTTTTCTAGACACATGTCTTAATAACAATGTTATTTGAATTATTTACCTATTATTTCATTATTAATGATTTCTTTCGGGTATCGAAAACACTACGTCAATATTTTGAGAATGCGATTACAAAACGAGATCATAGTTTTGTAATAGCATCGTTATTTATATCATAGATAGATAGAAACCGTCATTTGTTTTAGTACCCGTTTAAAAACTCAAATGTGGCTCTTTCCGAACACTCTCTTTATTTTTACTTAGTTGTTCCTGAAATACTAATGTGGTTATTTCTTGTCACCAGGTTGTTTTGGTGGCAGCATTGGCCGTTGTGGCCTTTGCCAAGGAGGAGAAAGGCACACAAAAGGCGGCAGTCGAAGATAAGAAGCAAGAGAAGCGTGGCATCTACGAAAGTGGATACGGAGGCCAAGGCTTCGGAGGAGAAAGCCACTTCGGGGGCCAAGAAGGTGGTTACAGCGATGGAGGCCATTACGGCGGTGAGGGTCTGAGCCTTGGTGGTCATCAAGAGTTCGGATCAAGCGGTGGGGATTGGAAGCCCATCGGTGGAGGCGGCGGCGGCGGCTATGGCCACGGCCACCAGGAACATCACGAGCATGTGAAACACGTGGAGATCATCAAGAAGATCCCCGTACCATACACCGTCGAGAAACGCATCCCTTTCACCGTCGAGAGGAAAGTCCCCTATGAAGTCAAGGTCCCGTACCCTCAGCCCTACACCGTGGAAAAGAAGGTCCCAGTCACTGTCAAGGAGTACGTCAAATACCCAGTGTATGTCCCAGAACCCTACACAGTGGAGAAGAAAGTCCCCTATGAAGTGAAGGTCCACGTTGACAAACCCTACGAAGTGAAGGTTAAGGTACCAACCCCATACACCGTCGAAAAGAAGGTGCCTTATGAAGTCAAGGTTCCCTACCCTCAGCCTTACACCGTCGAGAAGAAAGTACCGTACCCCGTTAAATACGAAGTCAAGGTACCCCAGCCCTACGAAGTTGTTAAGAAGATCCCTTACGAAGTCAAAGTACCAGTCGACAAGCCCTACAACGTATACGTTGAGAAGCCTTACCCTGTGACTGTTGAGAAGCCTTACCCAGTGACTGTACACAAGCCCGTGCCTTACGAAGTCAAGGTACCAGTCGACAAACCTTACAAGGTTGAGGTTGAAAAGCCGTACCCAGTGCACATCAAGGTCCCTGTACCGAAGCCTTACGATGTCTACAAGAAGATCCCTTACACCGTCGACAAGCCTGTTCCTTACGAAGTTAAGGTGCCCATTGACAAGCCCTACCCCGTGTACTCTGAAGTGAAAGTACCCTTGATCAAGGAGGTTCCTCATCCCGTGAAGTCTCACTACCCGATCTACTTCAAGAAGGAGATCGAGCACCACCCTCATCATCACGAGAGCCAGGGACAGGAGAGTTATGGACAGAGCTACGGACACCAGTCTCACGGATGGCATTAAGTCTTAAAGCTTGGGTTACATTAACACCAGACCTAGCTTAATCAATCTTAAGTTCTAAGCATAGTCTACACTCAAATCCAGCTGTGACTCCAGTCTGAAAATCTTTAGGATCTGGCTAGGTTACGTGTTATGTCCCCAGCTTAAACCAATGGTGTTACTTGCGTTGCTCACAGATCTGGATGATAAGCTTCATGCCTGAACTGCTCATTGATAAGTAACGCTTTTGCATCATTGTCACCAGTACCTTATAGAGTAAGCTCCTAAATGTGATCATTAGTTATTAGATCGAAATTTCGCTCACGAGATGGGTTGTGTCACTGGGCAAAGCATTCTTTGTTGTATCATTATATGTTTCTAACATACGATCAAATTAAAAAAAATCTAAATTCTCCGAAGAAAGCTCTAGAAAATTCTCGAAAGATTCCTACAAGACCTAAAGATTCCACTTGCGTGTGACATTATTAGGATATCTGTGACATTAATAAAAGGCAAAATGCGTTTCGACTAAAATATTAATGTTACATTGATTATTTTTATTGCAATGCTTTTGATCGCTTATTGCAAAACATTTAGAATCCATTTTGCTAACATCAAGGTTTCCACATTTCGAGTAATTTGGCTGGGCTTTGTTTTGTAAAGGAGTTATGTTAGAAATAAATACTGATTGCAAATAAATGGATGTAAACGCTCGAGTGTACATAGTATAATCTGTTATTAAATGTTTAGATACTACTGCTTTGTTGACTGTACATGGATGTATGTGTTGTGAAATATATGAGAAAACTATTTTTATCTTGTTGTTTTTATTCATCATCATCATCATCACCAGCCTATAATATTCCACTGCTGGACATAGGCCTCCCCTAATGAGCGTCATAGATGGCATCATTATTTGGGGGTTATTGCCCATAATCCCCACGCTGGGCATGCGGGGATTGTTTTTATTATTAAGCATCTATTTAAGTAGGCAGGATGAAAAAAAGTTACACAATCAAACCACAATAATAATATACTTTTAGTTTTAATTTCGACTACCTTCAGTGTGCCATGGAAAATAATAAACCGTATCTAAATTCCCCTCGCTCCAGAAGCCCCCTTTTAGCTTAGATACTCATTCTGTGACACCCTGTATCTATAAAAGTATACAATACTAGCGGCCCGCCCCGGCTTCGCGCGGGTATTAAACAAAAATTTCAGATATTATACATACTGAAACGATGGGTTTCACAGTTTTCATACGGATCTTTACTTTTTTTAACAGCATTGGGGTTTTTGACATTGACTCAACATTCCAAAACTGACACTGGCCGTAGAGAAAAAGCAAGCACCGTGCGCTATACAACCTCTTTTTCTATTCTGACGCGCCATAATAGAAAAAGAGGTTGAATATACAGCCCACGGTTCAATTATTGAATTTTTCATGCGGATCCCTAACTTTTTTGAAAATATTATATAGCCTATGTTCATCACGGAAAATTCAGAATTCTAATGGTGAAAGAATTTTTTAAATCGGTCCAATAGTTTCGGAGCCTATTCAATTCAAACAAACAAACAAACATACAAACAATCAAATCTTTCCTCTTTATAATATTAGTATAGATAAAACTAAATAATATGTCCAGTTTAAGTAACAAAAGCATTGATATAAAGAGAGGCAATGCAGCGCCTTGGTGTTGAGAACAGATAGATAACTGATGAATCAAATGGTCGCTTGTAAACTGTTACAAATATGTTACAGTTTTAGTACAAGAAGCTTTTGTTTGTAGATTATTTGCAAGTCTGCAATCAGCCCAATTGTTTCAGTTTTAAACACTTGTTCTAGTTCTAACTAAAACATTTTTAATAATTTGGACGGTACCATAATGTAAATTTATCTAAACTAACCTTTTTGCAAAGCTAGAACAAAAAGGTTTCTTTTCAAATAATAATCATCATCATCAACATATAATAGTCCACTGCTGGGCATAGGCCTCCCCTAATGAACGCCATAGATGGCATTATTTATCATTTGGGGGTTATTTCCCATAATCCCAAAGCTGGGCATGCGGGTTGGGATCGCAATTTGGTGGAGTTGTTCTGCAGAGGGCGCTGCTAGGTTTGCTGGAGGGGAAGGTGGATAGACAACTTTTTACTTCCTGCCTTTGTACTTATATCAAGTGGGACAAAGGGATTCAGAAAGCTGCAATATTTTCGTTTCATATTTAATTAATGCAAGATCACTTTTAATTCGTTATTACGCGCGAAAGTTTTAAACGCGAAAGTTTGTAAGTATAAATGAATGTTTGATATTCTTTCACGCAAAAACTGCTTAACGGATTTTAATGAAACTTGGTACAGAGATAGTTTATGACCTGGAATAACATATAAGCTACATTTTATCCCGAAAATCCCACGAGATCGGGAGTTACGCGGTTGGAACCGCGGGCACCTGAGGTGTAGCATGCAACTAATGTCTTAATTATATACTTTAATAATAAATCCACAGTAGTCAGATGCACTCTTTTTAATCATAAGCAGGAACCATAACTCCCTTCACACCCAGCTGTACTACCTTTATAATTATTTCATTTATTTAAAATTACGATGTAAAATTAACACACCATCATCGAGCCCCAATATCGTACCTAGATCTAGGATCTTTGTATGTAGGCAATATCGTTGCATGCATACTTACTTAAGATGGTACATACTAACGACACAAGCTAGGCCTTTGCCAAAACCATCATTGTTCCAAAAGTCATGTAGGTATATAAATTTAAACAAATTTTTAAATATATTCTTTGCAAAAAGGCTAACTATGTACATATTATAATATTAACGCACTCAGACCTTTCATATGCTATATGATACATAATGGTACCAAAGTGTCCTTCTTGGGTACATTATTCTTCTTGTGTCCTAAGTCCCCATGTCGGGGCAGAGGGCAGATACAGTGTTTCGCCATCTTGTACTGTCTGAGGCTGCATGCTTTACTTCACTCCAACTCCAAGTGAGTCCGAGTTGTCGTGCTTCGGCAACGACTGTTCGTTGCCAAGTTTGCTTCGGGCGGCCACGATTGCGTTTCCCTTGTGGATTCCAGTCCAACGCTTGTTTAGGAATATGGTTTTCGGGTCGGCGCAGTGTAACCTATCCAATTCCACTTACGGCAGCGAATTTGTAACTCTAAACGATTTTCATGGCACAGATTCCACAAGTTGGCGTTGGAGCTGACAGTGTCCGGCCAGAAAAATCCCATTATCTGTTGTAAGCAGCAATAAACACTTGGAGTTGTTGCATAAGATGTTTAGTTTCCTTCCATGTCTCGCATCCAATATACACACAGTATATTGATGCGAGGGTACATTATTAGCAATAGTTATTGAAAGTGGCAATGTACTGGGTTTTTGTCAGACAAAGCTATAAAAAGCACAATATTCAACTATATCCAAATTACATAATTGAAACAAAAGACTGCGAGAAACTTTCACAATGCCAAAATCATGAGAGCAAAACAAGAAAGTGAATTGGTTCGCACGTGTTTTGTTTTATTTAGTTCTTTAAGTGGTCATTTAATATGTAACGAGACAAGTTAAAAGCTTAGAATTATTACGTAGGCTAAAACCTCCAAGTCAAAATATTTTCTTCAAACGGAGGTAGTGGCTTCAAAGCAGCAGTAAAACTTCTAGTTCAAAGGTTTACTAATATGTTCAAAGGTACTATATATAATATTGACGACATCTGTGGCGCGGTGGGCGAAGGTCCGCCTGCGACGCAGGAGGTTGCGGGTTCAATTCCCGCCTAGACAGATATTTGTACGATCTGCAGATATTTGTTTAGGGCGTTCTGGTCGTTTTCTATGTATAAAAAATATATCTATCTTTGTAATAAATAATATTGTATTATGTATATCAGTCATCTAGTACCCATAACACAAGCTCTGCTTAGCTTGGGGCTAGATGATGCTATGTGGATTGTCCGGCATATTTATTATATTTATTATTTATCTATTATCATGCTGTAATAGTGAGTCTAGTTTTGTTAATCTGAGTTTCGGCAGAAAATGGTGAAATTGGACCTAAGTTACATGCTCTTAAATATAAACTTACTCTAGGTACATAAGTGTTGAGCCGTGTGGTGCCGGCATAGAATTTCACCACCCCACCTCTTCCCGTGGGTGTCGTAAGAGGCGACTAAGGGAAAACACCGGGGGGCGGGCAGCAGCACCCTCTGCAGAACAACTACACAGAACTGCGATGCCCATAATCCCCACGCTGGGCATGCGGGTTAGGGCCGCATGCCCAGCGTGGGGATTATGGGCAATAACCCCCAAATGATGAGTAATGCATTCTATGGCGCTCATTAGGGGAGGCCTATGTCCAGCAGTGGACTATCATGATGGGCTGTTGATGATGATGATGACATAAGTGTTTCATAAATCCGTGACGGTTTGAAAGTAAAGTAAAACGTATGAAACAATTAAGAAACGTGAAGGTTAACAAAATTATGCCAGAAAACGCACGACAAGAAAAACATTGACCGAATTTTATTTTGAAAGGTGTTTTAAATTTTTTGCGAAAGAGGACCGCTTTAAAAAGTCACCTAGACATAACAGGGTTTATTTTTAGTGGACGGTTCGGGAGCAGGTTTGGAATGCATGAAACATTAAGCTACGAATGTTATAGATGTGTTAGGAAATATTCACAATAATTAAGTTTATTTTTGAAACTATCATGGTTATTAACACTAAAGTCATTTATAACGGGATATTTACCATGATTAGAGTTTTGAGTTTTCCAATATTTCGGTACAGTTTTATGCGCCATGTGCAACTGTGCCGAAATATTGGAAAACTCAAAACTATTTATAACGGGATATTTACCATGATTAGCATGGTAAATATCCCGTTATAAATGGCTTTAGAATTAAGTTTATATAATTTTTTTTGCGTTTCTAACTTGTTTATATTTATTTGTCTATGGTATTTGTTTTAGTTATGTAGCTGGACGCACGAAATAGGACAAAAAGTGTAGGTAGTTTTTTCGCCGCGTAGCAAAACGCAGGAACTCCATCTTACTTGGTCGTTTACTAAGTAAACAACCAAGTAAGATGCAGTTCCTGCTTTTGTTGAAGTCTTCAAGTCGACGACGCACGCAATGCAACTAATCCCTTCAAACGGATTATATATTGTCTATACTAATATTATAAAGAGGAAAGATTTGATTGTTTGTATGTTTGTTTGAATTGAATAGGCTCCGAAACTACTGGACCGATTTGAAAAATTCTTTCACCATTAGAATCCTGAATTTTCCGTGATGAACATAGGCTATATAATATTTTCAAAAAAGTTAGGGATCCGCATAAAAAATTCAGTAATTGAACCGTGCGCTGTATATTCAACCTCTTTTTCTATTATGGCGCGTCAGAATAGAAAAGGAGGTTGAATATATACGCACGGTGCTTGCTTTTTCTCTACGGCCAGTGTCAGCTATGGAGTGTCGAGTCAATGCCAAAAATCCCAATAATGTTAAAAAAAAGTAAGGGATCCCTATGAAAACTGTGAAACCGATCGTGTTAGTATGTATAATTTCTGAAATTTTTGTTTAATACCCGTGCGAAGCCGGGGCGGACCGCTAGTCTACAATAATAAGTTACATGTACTTAAATTAGAAAATTCGCTCAGTTCTTCGCTAACTATATTAACCTATTTCTATACTATCTATATCTATACTAATATTATAAAGAGGAAAGATTTGATTGTTTGTTTGTATGTTTGTTTGTTTGTTTGTTTGAATTGAATAGGCTCCGAAACTACTAGACCGATTTGAAAAATTCTTTCACCATTAGAATCCTGAATTTTCCGTGATGAACATAGGCTATATAATATTTTCAAAAAAGTTAGGGATCCGCATGAAAAATTCAATGATTGAACCGTGCGCTGTATATTCAACCTCTTTTTCTATTATTGGCGCGTCAGAATAGAAAAGGAGGTTGAATATATACGCACGGTGCTTGCTTTTTCTCTACGGCCAGTGTCAGTTATGGAGTGTCGAAAATCCCAATGCTGTTAAAAATAGTAAGGGATCCGTATGAAAACTGTGAAACCCATCGTGTTAGTGTGTATAATTTCTGAATTTTTTGTTTAATACCCGTGCGAAGCCGGGGCGGCCCGCTAGTAATAATATAAAGAGGAAAAATTTGATTGTTTGTTAATTATTTGAATTGAATAGGCTCCGAAACTACTGGACCGATTTGAAAAATTCTTTCACCATTAAAATCCTAAATTTTCCCTGATGAACATAGGATATAGAATATTTTTACAAAATATAAGGGATCCGCATAAAAAAATATATGGTGGACCGCTAGTACTAACATTACAAACAGATTGGTATCTCGCGCCAGCGATCATCAACAACATCATCATCAACATCACCAGCCTATAATAGTCCGCTGGACATAGGCCTCTCCTAATGAGCGCCATAGATGGCATCATTATTTGGGGGTTATTGCCCATAATCCCCACGCTGGGCATGCGGGTTGGGGATCGCAGTTCGGTGTAGTTGTTCTGCAGAAGGCGCTGCTGCCCGCCCCCCGCTGTGTTTCCCTTAGTCGCCTCTTACGACACCCACGGGAAGAGTTGGGGTGGTGAAATTCTAGGCCGGCACCACACGGCAACGCGATCATCAAGCCATCTTAATACTAAAAGCGTCAAGAAATGAACAGTAAATATCTACCTTCAAAGTAAACCTAATTTAAAATTACTCAATCGCTTGGACAATAACGCCTGATGAGGATTATTTTATTACGCCAATAATAACGGCATTTGATGAGATTGCACAAGACTGTGACTACAGGGATGTAGTTATGTGTGAGTTGGTAGATATTGGGGGTAAGGGGCACCATTGAATATCACCCAGGGGGAAGACATTGACACTCCGGCCAGGTGGGCTAACGGACTGTGAAAGACTGCAGACAGATTTAAAGAATATTTATCGGGTATTTATCGCGTACCTTTTGTTTTTTATTTTCCCCTACGTTTCCATCGCGTTGCAGCGATCGTGGTCACGGGGCGACTTCAGACTTCACGTCAGTCGCCCCGTGACCACGATCGCTGCAACGCGATGGAAACGTAGGGGAAAATAAAAAACAAAAGGTACGTGATAAATACCCGATAAATATTCTTTAAATATGTCAACAAATCGTGAAAGTTTAAAAAGTTTTACTGCAGACAGAGATCAGGCCTTTATCCAGCTGTGGACTAAATTGTATGATGATGAGAAGGAAATTCCTCCTAGGTAAATATTGTTCTAATACGTTGATATCTTAGCGGATTTTAATCAATGGAAGAATATATTTATATTAAGAAATTAAATTCTGAAAATACATCTGATCCGTTAAGTAATTTTGGCATGAAGTTGAAACAAACATTAAAGCTTTTGCATTTATAAAATAACTGTGACCAACACGTTTGTGTTTGCACCCTATTACGTCTAAATTTGCGGGGTGACAAAGAGATAAATATTCGAGCCGCTACAGTTGCACTTCAAGAAGTTAATACTGAACTGCTGCTGTACAATATCAGATATGGAGTTACTTTACGCACTGCTGGAGGAGTAAGACTTAGGCTGTACAAGTTACAAAATGTCGCCCCACAACATCAATATATTTTATTATAAATATTCACGGGTATTTATCGTATTTGCTTATGTTTTCAACATTTCAACAGGCATATTTATAAAAATTTGTTCAGATCGCGTAAGTTTACAAAAATTTAAGTCTAGAAGCCCCCCCAAAGTTAATCCTGAGTCCATCCCTGGCACGTTCGCAATTGGTGCACTACAAGATCAGATAAGTGTTATACTTCACGCACTGCTGGTAGTCTGAGCCTTGGCACGGATGTCTACGTGATTTTGGATTTACGCATCTTTGGCGTAGGCGCATCTTGTATCTGGGGCAGGGGCCTACTCGGAAACGCAAAATCGAAGTTTCGCATTCGAACAAAACAAACTTCTAGGTCGTTTGCATAAAATTAGCGTAAGACCAATGTTGCACGTTTTCGTGCAAAATTAGTCTTATAAAATAAAGGAAGCTTTATAAACAGAGAAAATTACCATCAAGTCATTAAATCAGAATAAGTATTAACAATTGAGCTAACTGCAGACTTATGCAAACAAACTACGGGTAACTCAACTGATCCATATCAACGCAAGTTGGAAGTGTTCCCAAGATGCTGGCTATTTAAAATTATACACTGGGGGGTAAAACCTTTATTAACCATATTAGTAACCATAATGTAAATACTCGTTGTATTTAAATTTGAAAGAATTGAGCTCACTGCAGACTGTTG
The DNA here is from genome assembly GCA_963931895.1 of Eupithecia pulchellata. Classification (NCBI taxonomy): domain Eukaryota; kingdom Metazoa; phylum Arthropoda; class Insecta; order Lepidoptera; family Geometridae; genus Eupithecia; species Eupithecia pulchellata. The sequence continues at coordinate 2,796,540 of OZ007543.1, forward strand.
CATCTACGCTTCATCGTAGCTATAAATAGTTCACTCAATAAACCAGCGTTTAAATTTAATTTAAATGAGATGTGGTTTATTTTACATAAGAAAGGGTCTATTAATGTGAATGCCAGTAGGTAAACCCGGCAGCGAATGCGTTAAATCAGAGCAATGCCCTATCACACAGGTTTAAAGAACTTTATTCTCATACAAACACAATGGTTTAAAATGAGTTACAATTTGCAGCGCATCAGCATTGCCATACAACGTGGCAATGCAGCATCTTGGGTACACTTCCAACTGGTATTGATATGGATCAGTTGAGCTACCTGTAGTTTGTTCGCAACAGTCTGCAGTTAGCTCAATTGTTTCAATTGTAAATACTAGTTTTTATTTAGTATTTCATTGTAATTTTATTTGTCAAAAAAGGCTTTTTGCACTTAAAAAAAAAAATATTTGAAACATTCATCTAGGAATAACAATATATAAATTACCTCTGGTACCTAAAATTAAATTATAGCTAAATGTTATTAACTTTTCGTTGATTTACATTAGGTTATAAAGTATGTACATGTAATTTAAATAATTATACATTGCCGTGTGGTGCCGGCATAGAATTTCACCGCCCCATCTCTTCCCGTGGGTGTCGTAAGAGGCGACTAAGGGAAACACACCGGGGGGCGGGCAGGAGCGCCCTCTGCAGAACAACTCCACCGAACTGCGATCCCCAACCCGCATGCCCAGCGTGGGGATTATGGGCATTAACCCCCAAATGATAATGCCATCTTTGGCGCTCATTAGGGGAGGCCTATGTCCAGCAGTGGCTAGTGATGATGATGATATAATTTAAGTGTACAAGTATGACACATGTAATAAACATCTTATTTAATCGAGAAAGTCTTAAAATCTCACTACTCCAGTGATGCAGGAAGTCAGCGTACTCCAATTAGATCTGCAGCTTGTACAGCTATACTGGTTATTTGTTAACATCATTATTAGCCTTAGATTTCAATCCAGTTTACATATTACTGATGCTTACGGCGGTAGGCGTGGATATTGGTCTTCCAAGTTTTATCTTATCGGTCCCGGTGTTCGCGCGGATAATTTTTTACACACGTTGGGTTATTTAATTGATGTTTTCATACGGATCTCTAACTTTTTTGAAATATTCTTTAGCCTATGTTCATTAATTATAATTTAAGATTCTAATGGTAAAAGAATTTTTCAAATCGGGTCATTAGTTTCGGAGCCTATAAAAAAATTAGGGTTCCGTATATTTAACAAAAATATAATTCAAATTATATTTTTGTTAAATACCCATGCGAAGCCGGGGTGGACCGCTAGTTATTTATAAAACTACAGGAAGCAGCATGCTCCAATAACAACTGACAACATAATTAGTTATCTCGGACAAGTTATACAATGGCTTGGGTAATAGCTATAAAGCTCTAGTTATTTACAAAATCATACAGGCTATTATGAATTCAAATAATAACTACGATCTATAATGCAATGGCTTTAAATTTTATGACATTACGCGTTCTAATTTAAAGAATACAACGTTAGATCAACTTCAACTTCTTGATTTATGGCGCAGCTGGCTTTTCGTTCTGACTTTTTTTTCTACATACGGGTGTTATAAACAGCGAAGATCAGTTTTGTCGTCATAAAAAATATTAATCACCATAACTATTGACCATGTTATTTGTATTACTAGTTCTAATTTGCTTCTTCTATTGTAATTTGCTTTGTTAATAAAGGTTTTAAATTAAACTGATAATATTATTTGTATTTAATCAACTTTATACCATGTTTGACGCAAACCAATGTTTAAATTTTAGATAAATAAATAATTCTGGACAATCCACACAGCATCATCTAGCCCCAAGCTAAGCAGAGCTTGTGTTATGGGTACTAGATGACTGATATACAATATATTAAATACAATATTATTAAATAGACAGATATTTTTTATTATACATAGAAAACAACCAGAACCCCTGAATAAATATCTGCAGATCGTACAAATATTTGTCCCGAGGCGGGAATCGAACCCGCAACCTCCTGCGTCGCAGGCGGACCTTCGCCCACCGCGCCACAGTGGTCGTCAGATGAATAGATAGAATAGAGAAAAAAAATGCAAGTGTCCCATTGTTCAGTGCCAGTATCCAGGTGCGTGCGCAAGCCATATTAATTAGATCATTAAAATTTAGTAACGCCAGAGAAAACACGACTTGAGCACAATATACATAAATGGATACTGTGACATAGGTACTTGACTTTGGACTTGGACGCACTCAAATACTCAAAGGTGCCGTTGAAACAAGGTAAATGATAACTCTAACGCTGGTAGTTCTCATCTAGTTTGACTGCTGGCAGATGCTGGATGCGACAAGCTGAAGACAGGGCGCTATGGCGCTCATTAGCAGAGGCCTATGTCCAGCAGTGGACTGATTTGGGCTGTTGATGATAAATGAAAGTTTGATACGGAATAATATCATTACGTTTTGAACGTGGGACTTTAGAGGAATTAATATGGCTTACATGAGGAACGAAGAACATAACATACTAAATACACGTAGGAATATATGGGTGTTACACATTGTTCTTTCTACAGCTCTGATCTTTACTGTAATTTCGTCCACGCGTGATACCTAATACTGAAAGGCCGAATGACAAAATCCTTCTCCAGTTTCGTGATAGGCAAGGTCCAATCATAATGAAAGCAAAGGTCTTCAAGGACATGAGATAAAAGTAACCAGCATCCTTTCAAGAGTGGCACACACAGGTGACCAGTCCAATCGCTGTTAATGGCTCACGTATAACATTAGTAGCATTGATACAGTCAGTGAAAAAAGTGTAAACTTTACTAGGATGAGTAAATTTACTGATATTGAATATTGTAATAGTAAATATACTGGACAATCCATGAAGCGTTGTCTAGCTTCAAGTGAAGTAAACTTTGTATTATGCGTACTATCTGATTTACTGAATACGTAAAAAGATTACTTATCCGGTTTGACACTTGTCCCATGGGAGTTGTGGAGGCCCATTGTGTGAGACGCTACTTGCGTCGACACACTTGCACCCTCCCATCTTCCGAGGACATCCGTGAGGGCTGGTGCGGCGGCAGATTTGGCCGAGGATCTCAAGAGGCGCAAATATGTAGGTCTCAACAGAGACTACAAATTTGCTCCCCTTGGAGTCGAGACCTTAGGTCCGTGGGGTAACGAGACTCTCCGGGTTTTCAAAAATTATCTGAACGTCTGGTCGAAGCGACGTGTGACCCGAGAGCTGGTCAATATCTGGCGCAGCGCATCACAATTGCCGTACAGCGAGGCAATGCAGCCGTCTTGGGTACACTTCCGACTGGTTTGATATGAATCAGTTGGACTACCTGTAACTAGATTGCAATGGTCTGTTTTTAGCTCAATCATTTACTGTATTTTACTGTGTAATTTACCCCATATGGATCTATGTTGTCCTAAATAAAAGGAAAATTTATTTTTATTTTACTTTATTAATTGTCTCCTCTGTAAATACTACTTATATATTGGTTATTTATTAGTAAATTTCTTCGTTAATAAATATATTAATTCTAATTTAATTGGACTTTGAACTAAGACTGCTCAAGACGACAACAAACCCTACATGAATGTACCGCTGACTGTACCAACGTAACATTTCTAGAACTGAGTATTGAGTTATTGACACATAACTGTGTTGAAAGTTCACACGCTTGCCAAACTGTAATAGTTAGCAATAATTGATTTACAGTCACTTATGCCAACATTTACAGTGTTTCTCCAATATCGACTCTAAATGGACACAATCGATAGATTGTGCTTTATTACATAGCCATAAAAAGAAAAAAACATTCGTTACTTAATTTAACTTATCCTATAGAATGGCAATGGAATTGGAGGCCTTATCGCTTATAGCGATTTCTTCCAGGAGAAAGGAGATCATTGCGGTGCTCATGCATTTATATTTATGATTCTTCATAGAAGGTCATTTATATCCTTTAAGAGCTAATTTCTGGGATAAAAAAGAACTTATGTTTCATTCTAATCCGAAAACTACCTATCAGCAAAAATCGATGCGTTCAGTAGTTTTTCGTGCAGAAGTAACAACATTCATGAATCAAAACATCTAAACTCTCGCATTTATAATATTATAATTATTAATGACGGTAGGAAGTCTGCAAGGAATGCCCGACACTGCAGTGATCGTGTAAAGCTCGCTATTCACCATCCAACATTGAACAGCATCGACGCCGCGACGGTAGATTCAAATTCAATAACTTTGTTTCTTTAGGCTCACAAAATAAGCACTTAGACAAGTCAAATGTAGATAAATTATTATAAAAAGTAATCAAGTTATAATAACGAAATTAAACATCATCGACAGTAAAGTTATATGAGTTAGGTATGATTATTAATCAAACTTGGTGTTAAGGCTCCGGCGACGGGTGAATTTCCAATACAAACGTAGTACCAAATGATTTGTAATTTGAGCATTATTTTATCCGTGATCTGCTATTTTTAAAATAGTATTTAATCTGGGTTCCTCCCACAATTTTTTTCAAAATACTGATGAATATGATATGATCTTTTAATTAAACCTAACCGTATTTATACATTAAAGAAGACATGTTGTCTAAGTAATTGTCTATTTTTTAAAAGCATGTGGCAGGTACTTACATAAGTACTCCTCTAATACAAATAATAGTAAACCATGTTGATAATATTCTCAAATTACTAATAATTTTGTTACTACGCTTGTATGGGAAGTTCATCGGTTGCCAGGGCCTTAACAATAAAGAATTATAATATGTTAAGGCCCTGGCATTGTAACAAAAAGATAAAAATAATTTCTAGATTTTACATAAAAATTGCTATTGAAGTGACGCAATTTTACAAATAGAATTAGCAATTTTTATGTAAAATCTAGAAATTATTTTTATCTTTTTGTTACAATGCCAGGGCCTTAACATATTGATGATAGGTAGTTAGGGTGGGCCCAAGGATAATCTGTGTCGTGCAGTTTACCTCAATTGTTTCAATTGTAAATAACTAGTTCTCATTTGGTACCCTTATATAACTGAAATCATAATTATTAAGACTTTAACTTGTGATTATCTTAATGACCGTATTGATTAACATTGAAAAACAACATAGTTTTATTTGTCATTATTAATATTTTATTTTATAATTTGACTGTATGCACATAATAGATATAAATAATTTTTAGTCTAAAATAACCAGATTATTTGCATGTTAATTTTATTTTGAATTGAATGTATAATGATATTTTGTATGGCAGAATCTAGCGGAATCTAGCGAAATAATTATGTCCTAAGAACTGACTGTATACTAGGTACCTGATTCACAACAATAAATGAATTACTGAAATGTGCACATAATTGTAAGAACTGACTATATACAGCCTGATTCACAACAATAAATGAATTACTGAATTGTGCACATAATTGTTGCCCAACAAGTTCGTCAGTGAATAGCCCCCTCATACATATAATCACCGAGCAGCGGAGTAAAATCCTCACTTCCACGTATTACGAGATATTTACGTAACGTAACAATCACGTGTACGCAAGAACTAGATACACGTTGTAAGACCATTGTAATGGCAATGGATATCGTCTACTGTTTTGTAGCTACTGTAGTTGTGAGGCAATAATTTAATAATGCTGGACAATCCACACAGCATCAGATAGCCCACAAGCTAATTTTTAATAAGTAAGTACCTACTTGCTATGTGCAGTCATCATTAAAAATCCTCATCATTAGACTATAATAGACCATTGCTGGACATAGGGCTCCTCTAATGAGCGGCATAGATGGCATTATTTCTCATTTATTTTTTTATTTTTGCCTTCTATTTATTTTTTTACCTGAGGAAGACCAAATTGTATGGTCACACATTTGAGGACTCAAAATTATGTAGGTACCTAATAAATTCTTAAATTTGCACCTGTAAAAAAACAATAGAACAAAAAACTCTTCGATTATTTAAATTGTTTAATATTGTATATCTAGTGTATACGACACAGGCATTTACTCAACAGTGGGATAGCTGTTGGGCAAATACCAGATTCAGATTCAGATTCAATAACTTTATTTCTTTAGGCTTACAAAATAAGCACTTAGACAAGTCAAATTTTATACAGTTAATTATTATAAAAAAGAAATAAATATGTTATTGATTTCTCTTCACTTAAATTTTTTGTCCACTAGTGGAAGAAGTGAAAAAGAAACCACTAGTACATTCATATATAACTTATGTGTCTAATACAATGTTTGTTTTTGCCTATCTAAATCTAAGTTTAAAATGATTTAGATAATGTCAATAATTATTTAATACATATATGAAGCTAAGCACAACATTCAATTTCTTACATGCTATTGTCGGTGTGGAATGGAGCGACATCTGGCCAAGCATTATTATCGTTAACGTAATCATCTATCGAGTAAAATGCTTTCTTAATAAGATTTTGTTTTATGTATTGTTTAAATTTACGAATAGGGAGCTCAGTTGCTTCAGATGGAAGCTTATTATAGAAGCGCACGCAATTTCCCATAAATGACTTCGATACCTTATGTAATCTGTACGATGGTATAAGTAATTTGTTTTTGTTTCTGGTATTTCTAGCGTGAACATCACAGTTTTTCAAAAAGTTGTCTCTGTTTTTATGCATATTATTTATACCTTCCTTACACATAATAAATGCGTTGATGGTATATCATATTTACTATCAACTAGAACATATTCATATTCATTTATTTATTGCATATATGTAAATACATTATTTGTAACATAGTTTTAGCTTAGGTGGTAGCTAACCGGCAGCCTTATTGTCTAACTTGAAATCCATTACCAGTGAACTTCAAAACGATCACCAGTTGTAGACCCAGTCAGAATGTTGTCGGTAGTGTCTAAAGTATTCATCTGGTCTTCGGTTTCAGCTATTTACACAATACGAAAGTGACAATCGAAGTCCAGGCTAGGTTTGAAATGCCGAACTGAAGCCGATTACGATTACCAGTTGAGTTAGACAACAGAGTCGCAGGTTTTGTAAAGAGCCTCAAAAATAAATAAAACAGTAAAACTTAACGTTAAAGATTTTAAATCATCCCAAATAAGATAATTAACGCCAAATCAACCAGCAAGTTATAAAAAATCTCTAATCGTTATAAATAATCTCTAATCTATAATTCACATATCAGTGGTATTTATCAGTCAAGTGAGATTAACTCGTCGGGGTTAAAATGGGGTGAAGGTATTTAGGGGCGGAAATTTGAAAGGGAAACAAATAAAAGGTTTATTGTGTTTAGCAGAGTAGAGTAGTAATATTAATACAGAGCATGGTCTATGATCAGACAGAGTCTGAACCAAGGGCAACTGGATAATAGCAGCAGACAGAGCTATGGCCGAATCTAGATGTTTCAAAGCTGGTAAATGAATTGTATTAATATTTATTTGAAATACCCAGGCTAATATACGTATATAATGGCATTGGTTGGGATTTGTTAGATGATCGACGGATTCAGTCCGCGCTTAATCAGAATGGGATGAAAATGTCCATTGAAAACGAAACTTTTACTTTGGCATGGTTTATTTTTCTCTTATATAAGTGGAATGGAACCATGCTAAAAAGCCAAAGGCCAAAGCCAACAGTTTGATTAGTACTTCAGATTTTTTCTGCTTTTATTTTTTCCTGGTGTGCTGGTGGGTGGGTGGGGTGTACCTGCCTAGTAGTAGTAGGTATTTAGCACTTACATCAATCAAGCTATGTTTAGCTTGCGGCTAGATAATGCTGTAAGGACTATCCAGCATTATTTATCGATTTATTATCACAGCTAAAAATACTACTCCGGTGTCTTAGTATGTTAATACACCTGTACGATACAAATTGGCTTGTTAAAGGATGAAGTGATTAAAATAATCAGTTCCCACAAATTCAAAATACATAATATCCGGAACATTTGAAACAATAGAACCGTTTCTTTTATTGTTTCTTGGTTATTGATTTTGGGAAAAGTTACATCTGGATCTTGTTGAGGGCAAAATAAACGGTTTGTATGGAATACAAATTATTGTAGATTGTGGTCTTACAAGCTGTGCTATTTCATAAATAGAATTAATAAAAAGATATTTTTTTAAGTAATAAGTAAACAAATAATATAAAATGGACTTTGAAACTGATTTAAATTACTTATAACCTTACAGTAGGTACCTTAGTGCGAAAAAAATTACAATAGTTGCTCCTAAAATTATAAAGTTTTATATCTGCGGTGATTGCGATTAATAAATGAGCAGGCACTGGAAAATTTTATTCGAGGTTTTTATTCGATGTTCAAAAAAATTGAGAAAGTTCTTTAAAAACATCATCATCATCATCATTATCAGCCTATGTTAGTCCACTGTTGGACATAGGCCTCCCCTAATGAGCGCCATAGCGCCCTGTCTTCGGCTTGTCGCATCCAGCATCTGCCAGCAGTCTTTCGCAGATCGTCATCCCACCTGGCCGGAGGGCGTCCTACACTACGTTTACCGAGTCGCGGTCTCCACTCAAGAACACGTTTACCCCAGCGGTTATCGGTTCTTCGCGAAATATGGCCGGCCCACTGCCACTTCAGTTGGCTAATTCTCTGAGCTATGTCGATGACTTTAGTTCTCTGTCGGATGAATTGGTTACGAATCCTATCCTTCAGAGAAACTCCGAGCATAGCTCTTTCCATAGCGCGCTGAGCGACTTTGAACTGGTGGACCAACCCTATCGTCAGTGTCCACGTCTCAGCTCCGTAGGTCATGACTGGTAGGACGCACTGATTAAAAACTTTCGTTTTCAAACATTGCGGTATGGATGACGAGAAGACTCGACGTAGTTTTCCGAACGCTGCCCAGCCTAGCTGGATCCTCCTCTTGGCTTCCTTCTCGAAATTGTTTTTACCCAACTGCAAAATCTGCCCGAGGTAAGTGTACTCAGAAACAATTTCGAGAAGGTGGCCATGTACGATCACCGGTCTTGGATCAATGTGGGCATTGATCATGATTTTGGTTTTATCCAAATTCATGCCAAGACCGATACATCGGGAGGCTGAAGCTAGACTGTCCAGCATCCGGTTCAGCTCCTCTAGCGACTCCGCCATTAAGACTATGTCATCAGCGAATCGCAGGTGTGAGATGTAGTCGCCGTTTATGTTGATGCCCTTGTCTTTCCAGTCCAGCGTCTTAAACATATCTTCCAACGCGCTCGTGAACAGTTTCGGGGATATGACATCCCCCTGCCTCACTCCTCTGCGCAGTTGGATCGGTTTAGTCTGCTGGTCCTGTACTCGGACACTCATCGTAGCGGCTTCGTAGAGACATCTCAGCACCTCGATATAACGATAGTCTACTTGGCATCGCTGTAAGGATCTTTAAAAACACCTGTTATTAATTAAGAATAATTTGCGCCTATGTTGTACATATCTGGCGCGGTGGGCGAATGTCCGCCTGCGGCGCAGGAGGTTTCGGGTTCGATTCCCCCCTCGGCACAAATATTTATAAGATCTGCAAATATTGGTTCAGAATTTCCTGATCGTTTTCTATCTATAGTAAAAATATATATCTTTTTACTGGTATTACTGTGTATATCAGTTATCTAGTACCCATAACACAAGCACTGCTTAGCTTGGGGCTAGATAATGCTGTGTGAATTGTTCAGCATTTATTTATACATTGCGTTAAAAAAATCTGGACAAAAATAAATAAAATAGTTATAAAAAAATTCTGACGACACCGACACAATGCAGTAGGCTAGTCGACAACTTGATTCAAACTTTAAAATATTTAAGTCAAATTTATTTGTTTTATTACCATACTCACCTATTTCTATTAATGTTTGTTGGTTTGTCCCTCCTCTTCAAATTGCCGACGTTGATTACCTGATAACCTACACCTGTGCTTTGGCGGCGTAGAGTTACCTACACTTAGACACGGCACACTAAAGTGTTTGCAATATTGTCAGTTCTGAAAAAATTGAAATAAAATATATTAAGGGCCGAATATGGCATACAAAGTGGGACGAAAGGAGATTTTTTGAAGTGGGCCGAACTTTCAAGGGACGTATATGGCATAAATCAAAAATTCACTGGACAAAGTGAATGCTGTGATGATATTGTTACTCTGAGAATAAATAAATAAATGAAGCTGGACAATCCACACAACATCATCGAGCCCCAAGCTAAGCAGAGCTTGTGTTATGATTACTAGATGTAATCTAGAAAGATATTATATATCTATTATACAGAACACACTGGCTGAAAAATATCTGCAGATGGTGCATATATTTGTCTCTAATGGTTATCGAACTCGCAACCTGTGTCGCAGGTGGACCTTCGCCCACTGCGCCACAGAGGTCGTCAGACCACGAAGAAGTATTTATGTTTTGGCATCTAAGTGTAATAAAGAACGGCATGGTTTTAGTAAATAATAATTCTTATATATATAATTCTTGGAGCTTCATAGCTACATTTATTTTGTAAGGATATTTCCGCCTCAAATGAAAACCAAGACCAGGTTTTTTAAGCTTTATTTTCAATAAACTACTCGTAGTAAAATCACGTTAATTATTTAAGCGGTAAACAAATTCCTAATGCAAATGTTAAGAAGTGAGTCCCTCGACAGATCTAGCTCTGAACTTTCTAGCTCTGTGGTGAATGAATGTCTGAAATGTTCACATTTATGTCAGAATTCGTTGTTTATCGTGATATCTATCTATTACAGGCTACCCTGCGTCACCCTATATCATGTTTAGCTTTTGATAGAACTCTATTTCTAAGACTATAAGATTCAATATGATTCCATCGAAAAAAATACTTCTTGATAGTAGATTCTTGCTTACTGTAACTTTATTAGCTTTAGAAAGTTACTAAAGAACTAACTAATTTACTAAAATTAGAAAATAATATCGAAATCTATACCTAATAATATTATAAATAAGTTTCCTGGTATGTATAAATTACTATAAAATCTGTAATTATAAGCTTACTTTAAATAAATAAATAAAGAGAAACGATTTGATTGTTAGTTTAAATTGTTTTGGCGCCGAAACTATTGAACCGTGTTAGTTTGTGTAAAATTTATAATTTTTTTGTAAAATACCTGAGCAAAGCCGGGCTGCACCGCTAGTAAGTCAATAAAACAGTAAAATATAATATCTATATATCATATAGACAATAAATATATATAAAACTATAATTATATATTAAACCAGTTCATTGAAGTCAATTATTTAGACTGTAATTATTGTATCCCATTTACATTCAAAATAATAACAGGGCATTAAAATTTGGATTATGTCGTAAATTCTAATTAATTGTCGCTTGAACATGTTTGTTAAATGTGTGTTGTTAAATGAGGCGTAGTTAGTGTTACCGCATCTTTATGATGTAGTTAAAACCGACTATATTTTGAATTAATTGTAGTTACTGTTACTGTACTGTGTGAGCATTGATTTATGGATTAAGATAGGTACTGCTCGAAAACATAATCGAAAAATTACATCTTGAAGTTTTTGATAGAAGTATTTATAGATTTAACTTCAAAATTAACTGACAAAGGGTTATATAAAAATTATCTGAGAGGGTTGACGCAACGTGTAACCCGAGAGGGTCAGTATCTGGCGCAGCGCATCAGCGTTGCCATACAGCGAGGCAATGCAGCCAGCGTCTTGGGGAAGCTTCCGACTGGTGTGGTGGATAAGTTAAGCTAAAGTCAGTTAGCCTGCAGTACTTTACTGTTTTTGAATAACTGTATGTATTTATCCAATAATGCCACTACAATTACATTTTATTAATTACTTAAATCGCAATAATGCAACCGCAATGAACCAAAATTGATTGCGGATGTATAATATCAGGCATCGTAATACATTTTTTATAATATTATTCAAAGGGATATGATAATATTACAAAAATTTTAGTCTTTGTATTTATAATTGAATATGAAATAAAATGTGAAAATATGGAAAACTCATTCTTTGTTCATAAAAATTTAATCTTCGAAAAATAAAGCATAAATTTTACAATGGTTTCAAGTTTTGTGGGTCAAAAACCTAGGGAATAAATAAAAACTGGACTATAGCTAATGTTCAGGAAAATTTAGAATTCTAATGGTGATTGAATTTTTCGCTCTAATAGTTTCGGGGCCTATTCAATTCAAACAAACAAAACGTATTAGTATAGATATAGAAAAGTACTTTTTTGGTAGGATTACCAAGGAAATTTATAATTAATATTATCACTATTATACCTAAATTATATTTATAAATGTATGTGCTTGAAATATAAGATTATTTTCTTATTGAAATAATATAAATAACTGAAACTGAAGCACACATAGTAATAATTCCGGTATTTTATAGGCACCGGAACCTTAAAAGGCCCCCTTATCGATTTTTTCCTGCCTCAATGATTTAGGAAGAGCGTCTAGCGGCATCTTTGGCATATCGGTGTCGATTCTAGGTGAGATAAGGTTTGGCGACAGGCTTTTTATAAATGTCGTTGGGTTGATTTAGTATGTCTTATGTCCATAAGTGTGCCGTGGATTTGTTTTTTATAGATTTCGTATTGAATTTCGACGATAGCTCTTTGTGATGTCTTTATAAGTAATTAGCTAAATGGATTCCCGCCTCAAGACAGATGTATGTGCGATCTGTAGTTATATGTTGCGGGTATTCTGGTCCTCTTCTATGTTTTATAAAAATATCTATCTATGTAAAAGTCATCTAGTATTCATAACTCAAGATCTGCTTAACTTAGAGCCAGGTGATATGTGAAGTAGCTAATAAAATCTTTATTTATTACGAAAATTACAATTAAATTACCAAATTAGAACTATCTACAATTGAGGTAATTGCAGACTGTAGCAAACAATTTCCTGGTAGCTCAACTGATCCATATCAATACCAGTCGGTAGTGTACCCAAGACGCTGGCTGCATTGCCTCGCTGTATGCCAACCAATGCTGCGCCAGATACTGACCAGCTCTCTGGTCACTCGTCTCTATAGTAGTAGAATACATAAGTGCTTATGTAAAGTTATTCACAGAACATAATTGAAAGCATCCACGTCGGAACATTGCTCCAAACATTCTTTAGGCTAACAACTTGAAGGCACATACACACCCACAATATTAATCAGTTGAATTTTGTTTATAGACTGCAGTTAGCTCAGCTGTTTGAATTGTAAATACTAGTTTTAATTAGGTTATTTAATAGTAATTTTATTTTTTATTAACTGAATAATTCTATGAATTTGCCATTTTTTATTGTAGTTTGATGTAAACTGATTTCTCAGGACAAACTGCAAATAATAACGAATAAATAATTCAATAAAGACTTTTTTAATTGTCCTAGAGAGGTAATGCATCTAATCAATCTCTACATTTCGACCCATATGCCTATAAAGACGTGTTATTTTAACTAGCTATTACCATAACAATGTTGTGGTCTGACAGACCGACCTGTCTCATAGACCTCCCGGGGTTGGCAATGCCACCCTACTGATGCACGGGGGTCGTCGTAATTCTGGCCAAGTGTGCTGTATTTTATGTCCGACTGTCATCGATGTAGTTAGTAGACAGTGATAATAGAGGCTTCAAAAACTTATGAACTTATGTTGCAAAAAACACTTTGTAGGTAGGTAAATCGTATAAAAATAAATAAAAAATGTTTGTTTCAATATTCCAGGTCCATCTTCGTAATATTGTTATGGCACAACAATAACAATTATGTATTACTTACAGTTAATACTAAAACAAGATACATGATACCATCTCTTGGTAGGTATCTGGCTTTTCTTTTCACCACAAAGGGTAATACTGAAAATCAGTGTTTGCTCCCCGCACAAAACTATTAGTTAGGCGATAATACTAGGTAGCACCCAAAGTTGTTGTACCTTACTGATTATAATTAATGCTGCCTGTTTTATTGTTTTCCAAAGTGTTTGTACTTAAGAAACCCTTGCACTACTGTATGTGGCAGAAGTAAAAACATATCATTACAAATACAAATATACTTTATTGCACACCAAGATAGAGTAAAACAGAACAGAAAACATAAAATAAAAGGGCCTAACCCAATCTTACATTTCGAGTTTATTATTCGTATGAAAAGAAAAGGAACCAAGTTAGAGCACAATTATAATTTGTGCTACCTCTAACTTGCTTTTGGATAAGCTAGTCTTAATAATAATATAATCAGCCTAAAATTAGCATGATTAAAGTTACTACTTAGACAATAATCCCTGAGATGGGTAGGACCATCTCAGGGATTATTGTCTAGGGTTAAATAGAGAAAACTTACGTCTCTTTGTCATAAAAAGTATAAATTATTTGAAATTAATTTGTTCAAATGAAATAGTGTACGCAGCGTTGCCAACTCTACGTCTTTTTACGTAGATCTACGTACTTTAGGCCTTGCCTGCAAACCTACGAACTTCAGTCCCAGAATCTACGTATTTTCTATAAAATTTTACAATTTTGTAAAATAACATTCATTATGCTGAATGGGCATAATTTCCCTTTCATTCGAATTCTAAATTCAATAATAAAACAATTACTAAGTAAACGTTAAAACTAAAATATCCTAAAACTTAAATATAACTAGACTAAACAAGATTTAATATTTTTCCTTTACATATCTTTATTTTCAGCATTATGTCCAACAGATCTGACGGAATTAGACAGGGAATGGAGGACTCTAAGAAATACAAATCTTCCATTTCAAGAGGAACAGAAAATTAGAGCAGACGATTTTTGGCGTCATATTTCAAAAATAAAAAAAGGCGATTCGTCTCAAATGTTTCCTTTATTGGCCCTATTTGCACAAAATTTGTTAACATTGCCACATAGCAGTGCCAATGTCGAGCGGCTGTTTTCTGCGATCAATTTGATGAAAACTAATATCAGAAATAGACTTTCTACTGAAACGCTAACAGGCTTACTTTTCACGAAAAGTGGCTTAAAAAAACCGCGAACCTTCACAAGAACATATTAAATTTTTTAATAAATTTATGTATAAATTTAATTTGCCTGAAAATGAATAAATTGTATAACATTTTGTTCAGTTTTACCTACCCTACCCTCTTCATTTCACTCTGAAAAAAGTTCGTAGATCTACGAACTTTACATACGCAAATTTTACTAATTCTACGTAAATTTCTAATGTGGTCTACGCCTTTTTCAAAATCCGAGTTGGCAACACTGAGTGTACGCAATGTCCGGCCATGCGATGTAACTATTTTATATTCTACACTATAACAATTCCCGAAATACACAGATATAATTTAATTTACAAACAGCTAAGATCATTCAAAAAAGAAATTAACAAAACACAAACATTTATTATGACATCGCATTTAAAAGTCACATTTTATAACTCAAGTAGCCACGAAACTCGCTTTTTGTAATGACACCGCAGGGGGCGCTACCGCTGTTAAAATGACAAAATAATTTAGCTCCAACCGTTCTGGACATCTTAAACGGTATTTAAGATTGTGATGTCTTTGTTTTTAAGTTATTTATGAAGGTCAGATTGTGGAAAAAACTAAAGATTTGCAGGCCGTGTGAAATTCATTAGTGGGGATAAAAAGATGCCGAATGAAGAATAGGTAATTAAAATTGTATGAATCTAATAGATTAGACTAAGTTCAACCTTAGTAGAACATAATAGAAGTTTACTATAAGTTAACCCTATTAGACAAAATGCTTTAAGAGTATCAGTAATAAACAGTGAAAGTGTGGTAATATATTATTATATGTATAGTATATTATTATATTAGGTCTTTGCGGAACGTGAAAACCAATAGGTCTATCAGCACCTTAATGAGTTAAAATTAACACAGGATAACTTGTTGTCACAAAGGAAGGAAATGGTCGGATTGTCTTTAAGCTAGTTAGAGAAACCACACGTATTGTTTCATTGTGAAGTCATATTTTCTTGTTTCATTTATATTATATCAAATATCAAAGTGCTTTATTTCCTTTAGACCATACAGGACCCTTGGACACATCACAAAATACAATCACCTAAGTAATACTGGGGATATAAAGTGATCACTTTGATTTTTTGTTCACTTAAATCGCGAACAAGGAACCTCGTTAGGTTGTTAATTTTTAAGTTGGAGCTAAACTCGTACTGAATCTTATGTGGATCTCTTTTCAGTTTCGTCAAAATGCACAAGTGTTGATACAACAAACGCAAGTGCGACAATAATAACACATTGTAATTGGGATAATAGGCTAGGGTGACCACATTTCTAATAGCCAGCTCGCTACAATATGCCACCCCGCTGCGGTCACCCTAAATGTTTGATACTGTTTGCTGTAATCTAATAATCCGGGACAGATTTATATGGATGAGGTGATTGAATTAATGGTGGAAAGTGTGAGTATTATTCCACTTTAATGCGAAAGTTGGAGGGAAGAATGGAGTTTGATTCTTTTTAAATAGAAACAACTGAATAACTTGAGCTGAGCAAGCAAGCTTTGTACAGCTGGATACCCGAATGTGTAGCCTATGCATAGCTATAAATTGAAATGAAACAGCAGTTTATACCTTTTTTATACCAAAAACCCGATCGTGTATCTTTTTAAAAACAATGCTTGCGAATGCGATCCCTAAAATAGACCCCAGAACTTAATAAAAATAAGGGATATCCATGCTTTTCAAATGCTATCAGCCATTAGAAGGTAACAACTGCATAGCTGTGATTCGAGCATCCCAATTACGTGATTATTTATGTCACGTCACACACTTGCTGCGCCAGTTCTCGTGGACCTCTATGCACTTGAAACTTTACCCTGTGATGTGTTAGATAGACGGATTTTGATGGGTCTTGTTACATTGATAAATTATGTTAGAAACACCATGTCTTGTAGACCTGCATAACTATTCGAGTTTGGCTTCAATTGTATTGCATTTTGGGGTTTAAAGGGTATTGGTATTGTGGTTATTGAGTTAGAACAGATGCGTTAACAAGTGCCTGTGGTTCTATTGTGTTATAATATTGTTTATCTGTTTACGAGGTCGGTAAATACGCGTATAATGATGTTGCTGACTACTCAATGGGTGTAATAAATGACCAAGGGAAGTTGCATTAGTTTTTGTTATTTGGATTTTAATTTTAGGAGTTCTTGGAATTAATATCAAAATGCGTAAAGATTATCACTTCAAATGTTAATTATTTTCGTCTAACTTATCGTTTATTGGATTAATTTATTTGGAGCATAAATTGCCTATTATAAAATTAAATATATTTCATATCAGTGGGAATATCATTCGCATTATTATATCTGGTTCAATTTAGCCCCAATTTCAAATCAACAGCCAAATCTAAATCTTCCGCCTTCACAATTCCTGATTGACGCCATTTTTTCAACAAAACGTGCCAACTCCGAGCAAGGGATTACGGTTGAAGACGCCACGCGACCAAATTAACTTTATGTAATCCCTATCATCGATAGGTTGCAGGGACGAATTGGGAGCCACTCAAAGCTCTGTTCTCATTATAATTTAGGGCTATATTTTAAAATAAACGGTTACCGTTTACTGTGTGAATTTGCATTAATTTTGCATAATTTTCTTAAGCTATATTTTAATAGAGATTATTAGATGGTATTCAATGCAGGTCACTAATATTCTGTTATTTTAGTGTGTAAGTTTACACTATCGGGGTATTTTCTCAGAATTCATGGTAGGTTGCGGTTTCAAATCCTATAAAGTCGTATGAGTTCTTACGTCAATAAATAATAGTCGAAATAATAATTATAATATATAATGCCGGACCATCCGCATCATCTAGCCCCAAGCTAAGCAGAGCTTGTGTTATGGGTTCTAGATGACTGATATTCATAAAACAATATTATTACATTATAGTATAGATATTTTTTATTATACATAGAAAACGATGAAGCCTTTCATAAAAAGCAAAAATAAGACAACCTACTGCTGAATAAAAAAGGTTATCATAATAACCTACTGCTCTAAAATAAATATTTTATTTATAATTATTTTATTCTGTTCCAATTCTACTGAATCCAAGATCCGTCCCCAACAGTAACTGTTATCTCTAGCCCCATTCGCTAACGAGTCGTTTTTAATAGTTTAATTCGGATTAGATAATGTCCCACGGGTGGTCTCCGAGGGTTGCTCCCCACCGCGCTGACAGGTTAACATGCCGGCGGAGGGTTAAGGGTGTTTATTCGATTTAGATTTAGTTTTGTGTTATTCAGTAGTTATTTAATGAAATGGCTTTCATGCGATGCAAGCTCCATTTTATACTACTAAATAGGTAATATTTAAATATTTCGCGAAGAACCGATAACCGCTGCTAAACGTGTTCTTGAGTGGAGACCGCGACTCGGTAAACGTAGCGTCGGACGTCCTCCTGCCAGGTGGGATGACGATCTGTGAAAGACTGCTGGCAGAAAGACAAAAGACTGCTGGATGCCACAAGCAGACAGGGCGCTATGGCGGTCATTAGTGGAGGCCTATGTTTAGTAAAGGTTATAATCTAGTAGAGGTTGTATTATGATAAATTGTTATACATAAAAGCCATTAAGAGCTAATTCCTAGAGGTCCACGACTCTATTGTTTTCAAAAATCTAAGCGACCAGAACACCCGGAAGAAATATATGCAGATCGTACATACAGAGGATTATGGGCATTAACCCCCAAATGATAATGCCATCTTTGGCGCTCATTAGGGGAGGCCTATGTCCAGCAGTGGACTATATAGGCTGGTGATGTTGTTGATGTTGAGGCAATGCAGCCAGCATCTTGGGTACACTTCCGACTGGCATTGATATTGTTCCGAATATCAACCCATTCCAAGAATATTGACTGTAATGACCACTTTTGACGTAATGACAGAAGGCCGGTTAATTACGTCATTACTGCAACTTTGTAACGTTACAGAAATTACTAAATATAGGTATTTTTTTTATTTATTTATGAATGTTTAATTTATTATTCATGCATAATATTTCAACTGTATTTGAATGCATAAAATATATTATATAAAACAAAAAAAATTAAAATTGTCGCTTAAAATCTAATTAATGCTAAGAAAATTAGCGGCTGCTTACAGAGTCAAAATGTAAAGTCGTCTAATTCGTACAAGCACTTTTCCAACAAAAACTTTTTCAATTTGGATTATAAATATACGGACTATCAATGCTTTTTAAGTCAACTGGTAGGGCGTTAAATAACTTAGCAGCTTGGTACCGAGAGCCATGCTTTACAACATTTAACCGAGGCTGAAAAGGGGTGTCAAAATTTTTTCTTCTAGTACTTATCCGCAATGCCCTTTGTTCCGCAAATATCACATTAATTTATATAGTTTTTTTATGTATTAGTTTATACATTTTTATTATTTGTGTATTAGTTTATTTAGTTTAGGTTAGTATATAATATTCTGGTTAGCTTAAGTATCGCCATCCTATCCTCCTTTCACCTTAAGAAGAAATCGCTATAAGCGATAAGGCCGCCAATTCCATAGCCATAGATTAAGTAAACTTTAGTACCCATTGTATTCTATTTGTAAGGCTACGAAATAAAGAATGATCTATCTATCTACTACTTCTATGCCTTCTATGTATAATATCTATCTATTTCTTTGCCTTGGAGCATGTCATAATTACTGAAAGAACTGAAAGTTATCTTTAAGGTCCACCCGATTTCGCATGGGTATTTAAAAAACATTATAAATTTATACACGCATAGACGTTGGGTTACGTTATTTAAGATTTCATACGGATCCCTAACTTTTTTAAAAATACTTTTTGGTCATCAGGGATAATGTAGGATTCTAATGGTGCAATAATTTTTCAAATCGGTCCAGTAGTTTCTGAGCCTATCCAATTCAAAGAAACAATCAAATCTTAGAAGAGGTTTTCATACGAATGTAAAACTATTTTAAGATTCAGCCAAATCGGATGGGGTTCATCCAATTTTCATGAAATCACATGAAGGAACAGCCATCACTTTGATTGCCTTCCTTTACAAAATATACCTATAATTATTTTATTTTATTTATTTATTAATAAAATTTTAGAGAAACTTTCAGCTAGGTTTACATATAGAGGTATTAAAATCTACCTACATTTTGTTTAATTGATCACAACTCTTACTATCTTCTACATAAAATATAATTATAAATCTACTATCTACTTCATTAAATCTACTTACATTTTGTTTTATTGATCACCTACTTACTTAGAAGTTTTACTTAGCGTACTATATAGATATTCTTTGATTATATAGTTATATATCCTGCGCCCATTTCTCACTATACAATCTATGTGTGTGCTTTAAAAACAAACTTATGCGATTAAAACTCATACTAATGAAACTCACTCACATTATTTTGCAAAATAAATAAATAAATATAGGAAAAAATATTCAGGGTTATACGTAGATGGTCAATAACCTCTTAAAGGCGACTTGGGAAGATCAAGATGAACAACTTTTGTTCTAAGTCTTTTGCCCAAACGTAATACAAACAACCCCTTTCAATAACGCAACCCCTTTCTTTGCAAAATACCAACACACAAGCGCGCCGCCTGGCTTGTGCTACGTTCATATTAGAGCTTTAATCTGTGACTAACTACAAAGAACTAAGAAGATTAGAAGATCAGAACTGAAAATTTACCTATAATTTTTTTTGTATGGGAAATATCATTGAATTAGACTAAGTGTTCTTTCCAAGTCGCCTTTAATAGGTTATTGATCATCTACCTATAACCCTGTATATATATATATTGTGTTTTAGTAACCTGTAACTATAGATGTAACTATAGATGTCATGGCGCGATGGCGGCGTAAGGAGCATAAAAACTCCAACAGAGATACTATCTGCATCTCAAATACTCGAATGTTCGAACATGGCTTGCTCGACATTTTACGCGGAAGGAATGCCTAAATATTATTTTAATGAGCAATTTTTTAGTTCGCTCCTTTATTTTTGACGCCCTTTGTTATTCTACTGAATTTGTGCATGTAATATGGACAACCGTAACAATTTCTCGAATAAAAATTTGCTCATAGCGGAAAGGCCGCCTTTTGAGTATTTCTATTTCTCTATCTATCTAATATAATAAATAAATAAATAATGCCGGACAATCCACACAGCATCATCTAGCCCCAAGCTAAGCAGAGCTTGTGTTATGGGTGACTGATATACATAATACAATTACATCATCATCATCATCCCCGGCCTATTATAGTCCACTGCTGGACATAGGCCTCCCCATATTACATAGATAGATATTTTTATTATACATAGAAAGCGACCAGAACACCCTGACAAATATATGCAGATCGTACCTAATGAAATAAAAGTCAATTTTACTGCACGGAGGATGATTTTGAAGGCACGCTTTTTGAACCTTGAATACAAGAATTGATGGCTCGGTAAGAAAAATTATCTGAGCGTCTGGTCGAAGCGAAATGTGACCCGAGAGCTGGTCAGTATCCGGCACATTGCCATACAGCGAGGCAGTGCAGATAGGATCTTGGGGACACTTCCAACTGGTATTGATATGGATCAGTTGAACTACCTGTAGTTTGTTTGCAGCTCGATTGTTTTTAGAGTAAATACTATGTAGTTCTAATTTGGTTATGAGAGTTTTGTTTGTATTACATTCAGTTCATCTGATTCAGATATGGAAATAATGCCTGATTTCATAGGAGAATGCTAAAGTTGTAGTAGAAAACATGCAAACCTCACATAAGTTGTTAGTTTATGTTAAATAAAATTTACTCAGTTTTTCCTTTAGCTTACGTATTTATTTTCTCTTCCTTGTATTGGTAGTGAAAATTTTAGTGTTTACCTCGGGTGAAAGTAACTTATTTAGTCCCTCGAACTATAACCCCGTCTCGGTACTAAATAAGTTACTGCCAACCCTAAGGGTAACAATGTACTATCTTATATCAATTTACATCACATTTTTATCAATATTCCATTTCTATGACCCATGTTTACAAGCGAAGAACTTGATTTGACATCTTAGTCACAATTTATTCTGAAAATATCGATTCAGAGATGAGCAACTTAGGTATGTATTTTGCGGTAGTTTTGTTAACAGGATTTTTCAAATGTTTGGCAACATCGAAAAAATTCTATCTTAAATATTTCTTTGATGTTATTAGAGTACTGGATTCCAGTTTTTTCCCGTCATTGGATATTATAGCTTCACATCAGTTTATTATTTCGATATCTGTAATTTCTGCTAATCCTAATGAGACGGTAAAAGTTAAATTAAAGGGTTACAGAATTATTTTAGGGATCCATAATTTGCGGGCGGTATTTGGTTCTTGCGTTTGGAGAAATTAAAAAGGGTATGAGATGGAGATATGAAAAAGGTATATGATAAGAGAATTAATTGCGAATATAGCTGAAACTATTCTGCTGATGAATATCTACCTGGTAAGAGTACTACCACCAAGAGTACAAGTTTGTGACCGTTAATTCAATTCAATTTATTTAATTCATCTTCACAAAGTACATATTACAGCCATAGAGAGTTAAGAGTTAGAGTACATATTATGTAATTTTTAAAACTGAATATAAAAATAAATTTTAAAACTAAAAATAATTATATCTACCTGGTAACAGTACCGCCAAGAGTACCAGTTTGTGACCGTTAATTCAATTCAATTTATTTAATCACCTTTACAAAGTACATATTACAGCCATAGAGAGTTAACAGTTAGAGTAGATATGTATTTTTTACTATAAAAACTATCGTAGTTTGATGAATTCATTATCGCGCCCGTACCGCCTCTATGCGCTCCTCAGTGAGCGCATAGAGGCGGACGGGCGCGACGTTAGACGTGAGCCGCACTCACCCTGATGAAGTCCCTCGTTAAGGGATGAAACGTTGGTGTTCTTACAACATATAATAGGTTCGTAGTTAACCCGATTACATTCATAATGAGTAGATATGTAATTTAAAATAAAAATAAAAATCTGAGATTAAAACTAAGATTTTGATTTTTCGAAAAAGGGGGCAACTTACACTTTATACATATATTTACTGTAAAATATAGATCTATATCAGCAAACACATGGATCAACATTTCACATGGTTCGCTCGGTGAGGTGAAATTGTAAATTTTTCGACCTTTTTCAAAATATGTCGAAAAGTATTAAAACTGTTTTGAGATGAGAAAACCGATTTGGTACTCGTTATAGGAATGAAAGGCCTCTTTTGAAAATTATTCCCACCCTTTTTGACCATATTCAAAAAGTATTATTTTAACACTATTATTTTTCTTGTACAAACCGATACGTTTCATTTGAAAACTCTTTTGACTTTGTAGGTCTCTTTTAAAATATAATTTTCATATTTTATTTATTTTTCTGTAAATCTGTACCTATAGGAAACGCGACAGAAAAAACCAAGACCTTCGACGACAAGGGTTCTGAAACCCATCTCGGAAATATCTCTTTAGTTAGCGCAAACATAGATGCACTCTTTCCCTCACTCTCATTATCCAATGGGTTGTTATACAGCGACCGGGGTGAGGTCAGGCGCAGGACTAACGTGTTTTTTATACAACTTGCCGACAGAACGTGTCTCGCAAGTAAAGCCATGGGCTGAACCTAACAGCCTAATAAATAAAGCTTAAATTGGTTCAAACGCGATCAATCACTGAGTGATTGCGAAGCCGCTTCTTAATTAAGTTTAAGTTAAGTGAGGGTACTTAAATTTAGTTAAGTCATGGGCGGTACTTAAATTAAGGGGGTGACACCCTGAAGCCATTCATACTCGGTGGTTTAAATCAGTTATACCTTTAAATGTACCTATACTTAAATGAGAATTTACCTTCATTTGTCGTGTAAAATTAACATACTAAAGTGAAGGTTAGATAAATCACAGTTTAGGTTAATAATACAAATTAATTTCCGAAATGCAAGTAATATAATATCACCAACAGAAGTGTCCCTAAGAAGCCTCTGGCAATGCAGCCAGCCGGCTGCATTGCCTAATAATATAAAGAGAAACTGTCGTTTCGGAAATCAATTTATATTGAAACAATTGGTTTCAATTGAGTTTTTTTTATAAATCTTCTGTGTTCAATCTGTAGACTTTAAATCCTTAGTGCTTTTAATTTTATAATTTAGAAAATGATTAAATTGTAGACTAGAATCAGGCAGGTTTCTTTTAATTTTGAGAGTTTCGGAAATACGACTTTTAGAAGATGATGTAATATGCCGTTATGAACCCAATTATTTTTATACATTGTCCTTTTTATTGTAGAGGTAGTTTGGTTTCTATAGGAGAGAGCTATCTTTTGCATTTTGTGGTTCTGTTTTTATATCACACTATAGATAGCATAACAAAATTATTTGGTAGGTATGTCATCAGCACCAAGAACATTCTATAACATACCTTTGGCTCCCGTAAACTCTTATGTTCCCTCTCTTTCTAGCAACCATAACCATCCACAATCAAAATGAGACAGATGTATCTCCACAGCCAAATTACTGCATTAGTTCCGGAAGCCTGTCTGGCGCCCGAAGCGACGCATGCGCATGTTAGAGCTAAGTTATGGAGACGGATGATTTTATAAAGAGCTTCGAATATTCACTGATTTATGGCGGTAAAGGATATTGGTGGAAATTAGAGGACTGATTGATCCGTCAAAGATGAAGTCTTGTTAAAGTTGAATATTTTTAAAGTTACGCGATCTGAACACGTAATTATTAGTATTATTTTAACGCGATAAATACGCCTTTATTTAATTTTTTTTAATAATGCGATAAATACTCATTAAAATAGTACTAATAATTATGTCTTGTTAGAGTGCTTAGAAGAATAAAATCAAGCAGTTAGTGATTTATTGACTAAGAAAAATACAGTATAAATAACAGAATAAAGCAATAATAACTTATTTTTATTTCATATAAATCTAAGCCGTCACCAGAAGGCAGAGCCCAGAATACTGGCAGTGTTGCCACGTTTGGCTTTGCTAATTCGTAGACAATTATATATTGTGTATGCCCTAGGACCCTAAGGACCTAGGGTTTCCACCCCAGTAATGAGTAGTGTTAACATAAATACAGTAAAAGACGAAAGATCCTATGTTTTTGTGACGAGTTTATAAATGTGTATGTAATAATAAGCGTTAAAATTTTACGCTTTGGTTTGACACTCACAAAGCTTCTCACTTCATCTCTAAGGGAAATTGTATAATGGTATTTGTATGGATGGGTTGAGCTACCTGCAGTTTGTTTGCAACAGTCTGCAGTCAACTCAATTTGTTTCAACTGTACATACTTTTTCTTATTTGGTTACTAAATTCCAATTTTCTCTATATGATATATGTAAATATATATTTTACAAATGTAATTGATTCCTGATCTTTTGTAAATCTTTGACGAAATTACTGTGAGCCATTACATAATAAGCACCTTACAGTAACCTAGATAAAGCCTATTTTCCCGAACCCAAGAACAGTGCCACAACCAGACCAAAACATGGTGAAAATTATAATACAGTTTCACGCAAGAACCACCGTGGAATATTGTCGTATGCACTAATGATGTGCTTTTCTGCGGTTTAATTGCTATCAAACAAACCGACAAACTTATCTACGCACTCTTTATAACTCTTATCACAAAGGTATAAAGCTTATTTTACCTGAATGTAAGAGACGAGGTCGTGTATCATCCGCATCCGTCGCCATGAAAAATGTATGAAGGTTCATTTCGAAAAGCGTGTAAAAAGCGCTTATTGAAGTTGATTTTAATCTTGTGTATCATAACGTACGGCGTACCAATAAGTGTTTCTAACTGTATTTTTAACAAATGAGCCGAGAAGTGATATAAAAACTGGTTGTTAACACAAGAAGGTGAGAATTTTAGGTTTTGAGACTTCCATGATTGCCGATGATGATTGGCATGAGGTTTTCTAAAGTTAGTAAAGACATAAGGCTGTAAGTTTTGTATTTTAAAAATAATACTTCACAGATAACCTTAATACCTTTTGCTTATTATATATAACTGCTCTTTGAACATGCTGTGTACACATATTTACGGATACTGTCCTTGTAATCGTGTCCTTTTATTTGTATATTATTTGATTGTCTTCTGTTTTGTCATAAGCCGCATTGCCCTTGCTTTTGTCTCTTGTTAGCTATTAGATCACTTTTCCTTTGCTTTTCCTGTCATGCAGATTTGAACTTTCAGATTCGTAAGTCACTGAAATAGGAAATGTGTGTAAAATTTGGCGCTAAAATAACAAATTTTTTACTGGTTTTCAAAGTCTTACCTAAATCATGGTATAAGGATTTCCAAAATCACGGAAAAACGCATAGACAGAGCACAATGTCAAAACAACCATTCCACCGAATACCTGAGAGCCAATATTGTCTCCGGGCGAATTCTTCCAGTTTTCTGGACAATCCTCCTTTTTTCCCCTTTCCCATAGCTGCCGATGTTTATGGACAGACAATCGAGCTTCTAAAAACGACTCGTAAGTAAAGTGCGAGGAGAGATAGTGCGGTAAAGGAGCCATTGGTATGAACAAGGATATGAACTGGATTTTAAGCTATATCTTGCGCTGCGAAGTCCTGCTGGACATGATAAGTGCCTTAATCTGTTCTGTTCAAAGTACAACGTGTAAGGTCAGAATAATCTTGTTCCCCTTTTGTGATAAGGTCTAAAGGAAATAATACAATTTGGTTTGTGATTTAAATTCCTACGTGCAATGCATCATGTTAGTTGTTCCTCATGTAAACCTAAATTCATATTTAATATCCTATAAGTTCTTCGTGCAATGCGTGTTGATTGTTGTTCCTTATTAAACAACATATTTACCTAAATTTGATCAATACCACTTGCGAACTATCAGCGTTTGAGTTATAATTTCCATGGTTTCCACGTTACTACCTCTTACAAAAGCCCTTTTCATTAGGTGGCATCATGCTCACGTTGGGGTTGGTAATCGCAGAACAGGGGTTTGATATAAATAATGCTGGACAGTCCACACAGCATCATCTAGCCTCGAGTTAAGCTTCTGTTATGGGTGCAAGATGACTGATATACTTACAATACATAAAATGTATTACATAGAAGAAACTTTATACTAAACATAAAAACTATCCGAATTTACATTCATAAATCATAATCTGTTATAGTTAAATCTGAAATTAAATTATTTATACGCATGATTGTTGTTAGCTACTGGTTAGTTATTGGTTATAGAATTAAAGACTTTTTTATTAAAATTTTTAGTCTGTTAGAGATAATTAGATACGGAATCTGAAATGAGGAATGTGTAAAGAGTCGCTGGATTTTCAAAGAAGTAGTGGTAATAGAAAGATGGTCATGCTTTTTTTTTAGACCACCAAGTGGGCAAACAAACCTACGGCCTCCCTAATGGGAAGCGGTAACCGCAGCATAAGGACGCCTGCAACATTGACATTACACGAGAGTTGACAACCCATTAGGCGTCTTTTTACTGATGGAAAAGACCACCACGGTAATCAGCATCCAGAGTCTAGAATCCCCCCCTCTCCGCTAAATGCCGTCCTGTATCAGAACGCTGCGCGGTCATTCCACCGTCTTTCCCTCTCGCCAATCATATCCAGATATTTATGAGTTCTGGAATCGGGATAACCTAAAAAAATACAGCGCCAATCCGTCCGACCTTTTTATGTCTTCCTCCCGTCTCGCATTTTTCTGGCAAAACTGATTGTTTACCGGAAAAAATTACGCCTGTTAGTCGAAACGGTTGGTATAAATAAAAGATGCGCTTGAAGAATTTTGATTCGGTGCTTTTTGTGACGTAGAAATGTCGATTGTGCGAGGGTGTACAAAAAGCCGAATGTCGGATCGGAAAGGCTACGTGGTGTCAAGTGTGGGATTTATAAAAGCCGTTTTACATCTTGCGGGATTGAGATGTTTTTGCTGGCGGGCTCAGCTTTTCACACTTGTGTATTTATTTATCGGTGGAGTTGGCTAAAATTGAGGCTGTTGATCTCTAGTGCAGGACGGTTGAATTTAGTGGAAATGTGGCAGTAAGTATTGGTGATAAACACAGTTGCCAAATGTCTTGAATTTGTTGTAGGCAAGAAGGTATATCCTTATTGTATGTGGTCAGGTCATCTTTATTTTTTACGTTTTGCCGATCAGCTTTTTGATACAATTGTAAAAACATTCTATATATTTTTGCTGATAATTCATTTGGCACCTGCCTTTGCATGAAGACGACACGATAGCTTCAATAATTACGAATCGTGAATCGTAAAGAGTCGCCCGTGGCGATCATGATCGATGCAATATTTAAGGTGTTTTAATAAGCGACAAATTAATTTTAAACTATGGAATTGCCTAATTAATGAAAACGATACGGGATTTTATTGCGACGTGCTCGAAATAAAAATAGATTCGTGAAATCAATATCGTGCTTTTCATCTATAATAAAAAAAGATATTCTAGAGTGAGTAGGTATATTTAATGGGTATTCCCTAATTGTGTCTGTATAGAAATAACAAATAAATAATAATAAGAAAGGAGGGGGGGCGGGGCAATAACGATGAAAGTTAAGAGGAAGAGGAAAAAAGTTCACGAGTTTCAATTTCTGTAATTGAAACTCGTGAACTTTTTTCCTCTGAATGAGAAATTATTAAATAAACAACATCACTGTTAAATATATTTTTTCTAAAGTTAAGATAAGTTACCTGATTTTACTTAACAGTTTTCTAAGCCAACCTTGTTGATATCTGAACCGGATGTAAAATAAGCAGCTAACGCTCTTAAAGCAGAACCAAATATTAGTAAGCCCGCATCAATAGCAATTTCTTTAAACTGTCTAATTTTCCAGTCTGAACGCAAGCAAAACAAATGGCCCCAACTGGCCCTTGGTACTTCCGGGCGTTCGCCAAAAATACATAGGTATGCAGAATTGGGGCTAAAAACTCGCGTGACCAGCAAAATGGTCAGTTTTCACACATGGTGTCGCAAATCACCCTTCGAGGTTTTTTAGATTTGGGGTGACCATGCATGATAATGAGTTTTGACATGTATCTAAATCTCATGAAAGTTAGGTTTAGATGCCAAAACAACAAGTAAATTTTTCTACTGTAGGTACTAATTCTTTTGCACTTCTTAGTGGAGAAAAATTGAAGTGAGGAGAAAATCAATAACACCTTATTTAAATTCCTTATTTTGTAATAATTTATTCAATGAAATTTGAATTGTCTAAATGTTTATTTTGTAAGATTAAAGATATAAAGTACGATAGTATATTTATCTAAGTACCTACGATATAAATAAAAATCTGAAATTGCATTTACAATCAGAACAGATAATTTGTATTTTGTTATTTTTGGCGACTTGCTGCGCTCACCGATAGAGATAAAAAGTCATTTTAAGAATATATGGCCACATTAACGTGTAAACAAAATAATTGTAGTACTACCCACTGTTGGCACTCGGAGGCGACCGCACGAATTGTTACAAATTCTGCAAAAATGGACCAATTTAGCCATATTTGCTCTAATGATGCCTCGGGTTCGATGGCCTAAATTGCGGACTTTCGTACAAGTCTAAATTACGCAATAGAATGGACGATATGAAACAATTTGTGAGTATTTTTGCCTTGTGTTAGTTTTGAATTTTACAAGCTGTATACATAGCAATTTCTGGACTTTTTGTCTGTTCGTTATAGACACCCATCCGTTGAGAAAATCGTAATGAATATTATACTTTGAATATAATGAACCCAAATTCCACTAGATTTATGACTTCACCTTATCTATGGATGGACACAAATATCCAATTTTTGAATTTTACCTTGACATTTTTGACACAAAAGTCTGTCAAATGTGTCAGTGTTAAAATAATTCTATCATTCTCTCCGTCCAAATACGCACTATTTAGGGTTTTCTTCATCCATGGACGAATCTGCTTCATTACCATTGTCATAGTTAAATTGATAGCCCGATTCAGGCTCAGTAAAGACCCATTCATAACGGAACCCTAATAATCAAAATGAAATAGTAGCATGAGGTAAATTACCCATTTCACAATGATTAGCCGGAACAAGGTGTGAAAATTGATTTGATTTGATAATAGCCGTAATTTTATCATTTGAAAACGTTCTAACCCTGTTGATTTCTTTTTGTATCGGGATCTTGGTTAGGTTATTTTTGAAGCTTTGTGATTGAGAGGTGATGAGGTTCTATCACGAACGAATTGGTGTTTTAATTATAAAATAATAGTTGCTACAGGTTAGTGAAATGATAGCCATGGACCTTATTATTGTTTAAAGTTTATATTTAATTTTTTTTTCTATTTCTTATTTTATCTTTCTTCATTTTTATTTTTTTATTTTTATTCCAATGTGCGCGTATTTGTTATGTACACAAGAAATTGTCGTATATTATTGGATTATATACATATATGTTTGTTTTCTTTAGATAATTCAACAAAATAAAATGTAATATGTACCTGCTAGGTGAAATATAGTAGGAAATTTATTGATATATCTATTTAAGCTAAATTTACGCTTTCATATGAGTTATTTGTCTTGTGACAAAATCACATGTCATAACTAAACTGATTAGATAAAATTAAAACATAAAAATATATGTTAATATGATGTATGTTGTTTTATATATTTGGTATTCTCTGATATTTATTATTATTTATGTTAAATTCTCTTTTTATATTAGATATAATGTAGATAGTAGATTTTTTCCTTATTCTTTTTCTTTTTGTATTGAGGTCTGATAGAGAGAAATACCATAGTCCAAATTTTGAAATTGGTATTCTTAGTGAAGTTTTTTTTAAAGTTACCTACTTGTAAGGCTTCATAACTTTTGTTTTGAACCACTGAATGTCGCGGAACATAGAAGAGCTCTAAAGCGATAACTAATGAGGTCCCCCCACCCCCCAGCCACCAATAATAGACTCCTTTAGTCACACCTTGTATAGCTTACTTTGTATTTGTAGATAAATAATATTTTTAAACTGACGCGATCTGAACACATAATTATTAGTACTATTTTAACGGGTATTTATCGCGTTTACTTAACTTTATTTTTTTAAAATAAATAATAGTATGTATGTAAGTTTTATTGTCTTAAAGGTACTTTTTATAATATTGTATGTTTTATTGACCATTGGTTAATAAGTGTTTTTCTGTTCTTAATTTGTACGAATGCATAGCGAACCTAATAATCGTTTTGTCATTTAGCCGTGAAGGCCATTTATTAGCTCTTTTGTTGCTTAATTTTGTTAATCATTTTGTATTTATAAAAACTGACCTTCCTCAAAAATAAATAAATAAAATATTTAAAATGTTATGTTAAAATAAAACTTCTTTATATAAAACCCATTTCTTTTGACAAAAGACTGCAGGACCAAGCAACTCGTAGAGTAGTTCGTAGTTCGCATGTACCTAATTGGGCGGTCGGAGTCGCGTGCGCGCGCACATGCCCCCGGCCAATGCTGCCAACACGCAGAAATTATACAGTAATCACACAGGGTGGCCACCTTCCCGATATTTACATTAATCGCTTCTTTAAAATCGTTTTCTTAATACGCTTGTTACTTCTGTGTTCTTCCAATACTTTGAGGGAGAGGAAGTAAAGATGGCTAAAGATAGCATGAATTTCTGTCTAATTACTTTAAGTAGGTACTAAGAAGACCTCTGCGGCGCGGTGGGCGAAGGTCCACCTGCGACGCAGGATGTTGCGGTTTCGATTCCCGACTCGGGACAAATCTTTGTACGATCTGCAGATTTCAGGGTGTTCTGGTCGTTTTCTATGTATAGTAAAAATATATATCTATGTAATCCGTTGTATTATGTAATCTAGTACCCACAACACAAGCTCTGCTTAGCTTGGGACTAAATAATGCTGTGTGAATTGTCCAGCATTATTTATCACTCATCACCATCAGCTCATGTTAGTCCACTGCTGGACATAGGTCTCCCCATAGCGCCTTGTTTTCAGTTTGTCGCTTCCAGCATCTGCCTGCATTCTTTCGCAGGTCATCATCCCACCTGGCCGAAGGGCATCTTGAACTACTTTTGTCGAGTCACAGTCTCCGCTCTAGAATACGTTTACCGCAAAGGTTGTCTGTTATTCTCGAGATATGGCCGGCGCATTGACATTTCAATTTGCTAATCCTATGAGCTATGATATGAAGATAACTTTGGTTTTCTGTCGGATGTATTCGTTACGAATTATATCCTTCAGAGAAAGCTGATGACTAGATAGAAAATCAGCCGGAGAAAATCATAGTACAAAATTGATAATTTGCATTTCGTTCGTCGTCATTTTGGTAAATAACCAAATAAATCCCAGTACGTGCGTTTTGCTGCGTGGCGAAAAAATACTTAAACATAAGTATTGTCGCGTTTCGTGCGTCGAGTTCTTTTAAATTATGTATAACTTAGTTTTAAGAGAGTAGCCAAAGATTTAGAAGTGGCATTATAATTATAAGAGGTACCTTTCATAATTTCTTCTAATAGTGGAGTTTATTTTGAAACAGAAACAAAAAACACAGCACATGAGTGTCACCTTGTACAGACTGGTTCCCAGAATCCTGGACTTTGATATTCGATGCATCCAAGCCATTAGATCATTATTTTCGGAAAATTTAATATTCCATCGGCAGCGTCTTTTCACCCAGACATATTTTTAGCAACAAAGTTTCAAAGCAATCAGTTATTTATAACGAAAAGGTGTAGTTAACCGGTCCACACTTCTCGTTTGCGGTAAAAATATTTTTTAATGAAACTTTACGTTACCGTCTCCTGGCAACACAGGGTTAGACTTTATTATTATTATTTATCTTTTATCCACCATAAAATTGTTAATTTATAGAGTGGGAGAAAAAAAGCTGGATAAGTTAATGACAGACCCGAATTAGAACAAGTATTTACAGAAAAAAACATCAAAATTTTTTTATACACAAAACCAAAATTACAGTTTAACTAATTTAATGAATTATGCGTTATCTACGCCAGGTTTACTACCGAAATATTCAAATATAAATCAATAAATAATGCTGACTAATCTACAAAGCATCACCAAGCTAAGCAGAGCTTGTGTAACGGGTACTAGATGACTGATATACATGATACAATATATTACGTTGAACGACCACAACACTCAACAAATATCTGAATATCATACAAACATTTGCCCCGAGGCAAGAATCTAACCTGCAACCGCCTGCATCGCAAGCGCGTCGCAGAGAACCTCAAATATGTAGATAGAAGGTGTCTGTCAAAAGACCAATAATGGTATCACTCCCGCTGTCATCTAAAAATTTACCTACCCTAATAGAGCATTTCTACAGTTACATACGTCATGATGTTCTTCAAGTATGATGATGGAAAAGTATCCCAGTTTTCATCAGCTCATTAGCCAATTTGGGGCTTTTGCATGTGTGTTTGGCTGCAAGGTACTTTATTTATTTATTTTTTATTTATTTAATAGAAAACTTACGTCTATTTTTACAGGTATAACCCTAATGCAATAGCGTTGTCAACTTAATATATTTAATAACTCATAGTCAAAAACAATTCATTAAAATAAATTAAATACAAAAGTCAATATTCAAAAACATACACTTACAATTGGACAAATTAAATAACTTAAATACTTATGTTGATATGTCTGTATATTTTTTTTATGTAACCTTTTTTTATATTAAGGGTAAAACCTTTATTTACAAATAAAATTACAATTTAATTGCCAAATAGTACTAGTATTTACAACTGAAACAATTGAGCTCACTGCAGAATGTTGCAAACAAACTGCAGACTGTTGCAAACAAACAACAGGTAGCTTTAATTAATATTAAAGAAATAATTTGTAATTTAACTAATTAATGTTATTCAATTATGTTTTTCATTTAATTATTAGAATAATTTAAATTCTTTAATAAGATGCCTGAAATAAAATAATTTAATTTTGATGATGATGACTATAATGTTCGAGTGCGTCAATAAAATTACAGGCACGTGCTCCCACTCTAAATATGATAATTTAACCCTAAAACGCTTGCAATCTTTTGGCGATCAGAATGTGGTGATTTTAACCCGATCGAGCAACATTACGTCCCATTTTCATAACTAGAGGTGATTTGTTAGACGCTTCTTTAGTGTCCACTGTTTGTTTTTCTGGTTATGAATGGCTAATTTATTAGCGATTCCATTTGCGATAAACTGAAAACGGATGATGGCCGAAAATTATGCGAAGTTGCGAACATGACTAAAGAATGATTACTGATAATGGTTTTGTATTAAAAGGGTAATTGGTTTGGAAATGTTCCTGATTTATAACTTACTAAGAACGCGAGAATTTCGAAAATGTTTGTGATGTACAGGAAGACAACTTTTGATAATAGATTTCGTGTTTAATCCATCTTATTATATAATAATATGAAAGTAAAATTCAATGAAGGACGAAGAACTTTTGGTGTGAATTCACTGAAAGGAAACAAATTTTCTATGATATATTCCGATCTGCTACCTGTCTTAAATTTTTGAAACTACATGTTCTCTAAATATTCTTTACTGAAATAGGATAGGATACGTACTATCACAATAATATTAAAAAAGCGACAGTTTGTATGTACCGATGGTTGTATTGATGGTTGTTTGTTACTTGTTTGTTACTACTGAACGAGCTGAAATTTTGCAAAACAAAAAGTTCAAAGCCTTGCAATTAACCTTGGGCTACTTTGTATCCCATAAATCAGTTTCGAGGTGCTTAGAGCTACACAAAACAAAATTTCATCCCAATTGTTCAGGATTCTTAATTTTTTTTGTATAAAGTGAAGAAGTTATAAACATCCGTCGAAACATCCAAACTTTTATCTATAATGTTTCTATGATGATGCGACTTTTTTAACTATCCTTATCATTTTTCCCCAATGATCCCCATCAAACTATAGACATGAATGCACTATCCCGCCTACACGCGTGACAAACAGACAGACTGACGTGTGAAAATCACGGGATTGTCCGCTCTACTGCGCACGGCCCTATCGTAACTCTACGGGATTATGCGGGCAAATTAGTAGTGTAGTTTTGCAGGGTTAATATAAGGACATGGAAATTTTGGACCCGCAAGAGTTTGTCGTCTTTCTGTGCTATTGTGGATCAGTTTTACAACAACAACATACAACAACATCAGCCTATATAGTCCACTGCTGGACATAGGCCTCCCTTAATGAGCGCCATATGTGGCTTTATTCATCATTTGGGGGTTATTGCCCATAATCCCCACGCTGGGCATGCGGGTTGGGGATCGCAGTTCGGTGGAATTGTTCTACAGAGGGCGCTGCTGCCCGCCCTCGGTGTTTCCCTAAGTCGCCTCTTACGACACCCACGAGAAGA
Organism: Eupithecia pulchellata; assembly: GCA_963931895.1. Classification (NCBI taxonomy): domain Eukaryota; kingdom Metazoa; phylum Arthropoda; class Insecta; order Lepidoptera; family Geometridae; genus Eupithecia; species Eupithecia pulchellata. Next base: position 2,831,960 of record OZ007543.1, read on the forward strand.
GTTGGGGTGGTGCAATTCTATGCCGGCACCACACGGCAATCGTCGGCAAACGGGATCAGTTTTACAATTATTTCTAATTATTATTATTATTCATTTATTTCAGATTATCAAAATCCATATACATAGGATAACTATTACACAAAACAACTTAAACACTATACATAATAAAACTAAATTAATAAAATGTCACAGCAACTTTAAAATTGTTTATATTAAAAATCAAATTTTCTTTATGGCTATAATTATTTCCTTGAAACACCTTGATACAATTTGACAATCACATTAAAAAAACATGTCACTTGACAGTGTTATATTTTAATCACTACTTACAACGTAACCAATTTCAAACTAAAAAAGCGACCAATTATGACAATTAATCCATGTGTAACCGGTCACTTAGGCATATTTATGTGTAATCTGTACATCATCGGCATGTGCGCCGGCGCAGGCAAATGGCTCCGAATTATAGTGGTTTTGTCAACTCGTGCGCAGGGCAGGTGGCAGCGGTGGGTGCCGGGACGGGGAATGAGGTGTAGATGCGATACTCGAACGGTTACTATGGATGACGTTAACCTACGGCTCAATTCACACTGGCATAGCAGCCGCCCCGTCGTCGTATCGTACGCACGCGGCCGTGCGGACTTGGCCGTGTCTCGCCGCGACTGATACGATTTTAAATAAACAATATTTTTTAATTTTAAAGCAACCCTAAATGTAGCGTTCCTTTTAAAATTAAAAAATATGTATTATGTAAAGTTAAATTTATTGAAAATTATATAAAATTATTGAATAGGTAGGTACTAACACGTTTGTAGGCAAATAAAGCAAATAAATAAATTAATTGAATAACACACAACCAACAATCTAATAAATTACACATTTAAGTTAAAAATAAAATATGGTTATGCCTCTCTGTAATAAAGTGGTCTGTTACATGCACTAGCAAAGTTGTGTCAGTACAGAAACAGAGTGCTAAGAAGAAGAAGACCTTTTTCAAGTTAGTGTGTGAATTGAGCATAAAATACATCAATATTTATTGGCACGGCAATTAATCGCATCTTTAATAACATAATGTAGATGCAATTTGTGCCAGTGCGCATAGCTGCCATAGGTACTAGTTGTGTTTTTAAATCATATTAGAAAACTCTACTGCTTAGATAAACCTAATTTAAGTTTTAAAACTACTTAATCTAAAAAAATACATCTTTTTTTTAACAAAAAACGCTATTTAAGTAGCGAATAATAATGGACTCAATAATGCCTGACTTTTGTTGCTTTTATTTAAAACTGCAGTTTCAGTTCTATCTACTATGATAAATTATCGGAAGTCCTGCGATAAACTGATTTCGATAATGCGACCGAACACCGGCCTGCCCGTAGATGGGAGCGACCAATTGAGATGTTTATTAGGCTCCACCGCCTTGTATCCACTCTTGCGCATACTAAACGACATAAACTCTACTGCTGGGCAATCATTTATCGCTTCTAATGGATAAGGCCGCCGATTGTACGTCTTCTATAATGTCTCTTTTTAATATATTCTTAGTGATTTGTAACAATAACCCCGAAATGATAAATATTATTGTCATCTATGGCGCTTATTAGGGGAGGCCTATGTCCAGCAGTGGACTATTATAGGCTGATGTGGTTATTGGGAGTGTTACAAAAACACAGGGAGAACTATATCCAGCGTTGGGTTTGGTGAATGCTGTTTTGTGTTGGCCCGTACTATTTGTATCCTGTGTACAAATTTTACGGGTATTCTACCAAAATAGAATGTTGCCAACTGTAACGCCCAGAAGTCCTCGATATACAATTTGCCAAATTGTAAGCACTTCCCGGAAAAGACACCACATAAAATTACTTCAATTGTATATTGAAGACGTAATTAGTATCGAAGATTACGTAATCCCAGATTAATCCAGAACTAATGATTCTGGCACATCCGATTATTAACTAATGAGAGTGGTTATTGGGCCGACTGGACAAGAGTAATTATAATAATGTTGAGTCTGGGGTATGAACCATCAGTAGCGCGTCATACTACGATCGATTGACGGGTAGCCGCAACACGGGCCTAGAGCCATGACGGCGACAAATAGCACAGTCAAGGTAAAATATATCCGAGGACGAATGAAAAAGAAAAAACAATCTGTCGTATGAACCATATAATTAAGGATCAAGTAATAGTCACGGTAAACAAAATGTGTGCTCGATTAAAGAAATCTACTAGAGTATAATTTTATATCAAGTACCTAGTAGTGGTGAACAAAGTGTGAAGAGGCAAAAGTAGTGATGGATATCGTAAACGGCGATTAAGTAAATCTAATAGAGGTATGGCAGAAGCTTTCCTATGTGTATTTGAAAAAAGAAATGAAAATTAAGGGTAAACACATCCACGGCATCCCAAATCCGCCTACCAAGCTAGGTAGTGTTTGTACTACCATGAACATTGAACATCCTATGATTGGCATAGACGTATTTATGGTATGCAGTCAACGAAATATTCTCTGAACCTAAAAATAATAATCGGGTATTTATCGCGTACATTTTGTTTAATTTTCCCCTACGTTTCCATTGCACGATCGCTGCAACGCGATGGAAACGTAGGGGAAAATAAAACAAAAGGAACGCGAGAAATATACCAACCCGATAAATATTCTTTAATATGTCAACAAATCGTGAATGTCTTAAATATCATATTCTCTATTTTTATTATGTTTATTCTGCTAAAGCTAAGATTACCACTCCTCGAAATATTGTAAAGACGGTGTTGCCTCCAATAAAACAATAAACTTCCGCGGCAAATTACCCGAAATTCGGATAATTTGTGCTCACTCCAATTTTATAATTCCTTCAATATAATTAAACCAGTTTAAGTACGCGGTACCCTACGCTGTCTTAAAAGGGCTTTGGTAGACATGGACTATATTGTGTGCTCTCTTAAATATGATTAATGTCTAACCTTATTCTATCGTCATGTTAAAACTATTATGGAGATAAAGTATGTAGTTGAAACTGAAGCCTAACGCAAAGACAATCCACCTTTTTAAATTTACTCGATCTGGACTCATTAAGTGTCGTCATCCCGTCAAACCGTTTAAAACGGGAAAAATAGGTCAATCAACGAGATAAATGCCCGTGAATATTTATTTTGTCTTTGGTGGGAAACGAACCCACAACCTCTTTCGTCGCAAGCGGATCTTCGCACACCGCGCCACAGAAGTCTTCGCCACAAATTTATCTAACTAGCAATTTGTATACGATAACCAGTTTTTTAATCCTGCGCCATTCTGGCAAGATTCAATCAGGAATGAAAAGGGGGATCAACTCCATCCAGGCCAGCTTTAGGTAGATAGTCCAATTGTTCTCTGAAAAGAAAATTTTCATACATTAATTCCCAACTGCACCCAACAAGCATTTTATTAATAAAAAAATCGTTCATATTATTATTCCCCACTCACATAATAGTTGAGGTAGAGTAAGCACGAGAATCTTCTGATAGTAGGCTTAAGTAGTAAGGTACCAATACTAACAATAAATTATATAAGAAATTAGCGTAGATAAAAATAGATCTTTCTCATACAATTAATTAAAAAGAAAACCTAGGTATTCAGAAAATCACAGATATTCAGCAAAATCATTTAAAACCAAATAATTAATTAATATACGTAATAAAGGAACAAGCCAAAACCCAGCCCAAACCACTGAAACTAGAAATCAGAGAGCGTACTTTTTACGAAGAAGAGATTTTTTGCAATTCCAACACTATAAAGGTTAAAAATAGGGGTTGTTTTTTGAAATTCTATAACCAGTGGCTCGATTACGGTCAACGGGAAACGGGTTTCAGTTCAAGACTTCAAGGAGACCCAAACAAATGTTTAATGAAAAAAATATTCTTCTTCATGTTTATTACTGATAACGGCTTTCAAGAATTTTTACGCTTAGAATAGGGTTTTAGCTGATTTTGAAAAGATTTTAAAATCTAAGCAAATGAAATCGGGTAACAAACATAAAATAGAATATTTTCCTCGTCAACATTTTCGTCACCACTGTACTTTCTTACGATACTAATTTACTTCTCAAGGTAACAGCCGCGAACACACGATCGCCCGCGGCAGACACCAACGCGCCGTTTATTTGCGTAATGATGATCAGGCGCATGCGTCGTACACGCGCGCCAAATCGACGACGCGAGGCGCAGTGTTTTTTCCCCTTTTTAAGGGTACTTTTTTGTAAATGGCAACTTTATTCTTTTGGACTTTCTTTCACGTTTTTCCTCGCCTAAGGTGCCTTTAATTTGATGTAGAAGATTCACGACATTATTCAATGGATGGGTAGGTACTTATTGAAGGTAATAAAAATTACGGGGTATAAAATTAGTTTGTTATCTACTTAAATATGTTTAAAGCGCTCGCGATTTTTTATATAATCGCAGTTGAAAGTTTGTTAATCCTATATAAAATAACAAGTTGTTAACCAAAAACTCACATTTAATCTTAGTGACTTGTAAAACTGGTCTATAAATAAATACAAACATATTTTTTGCAAAGGCTTAATATAAAATATCAGATTAAGTAGACCATAAAAAAGATTTCGCAGACTCAACATAGATAGAACTCGAAAGATCCCCTTAATAAACAAATAAAGGGTCTAGATCAAGAATAACGCATAATAATGCTTCCTTTAACTTCTTTTAAACCTATAAACGTGCAAACCTTTTAAAGTTTCATAGAAACAATGGGAGCGAAGCCGCAGGCAGATACTAGTCATTTCAATTAAAATTTATTTACTAAATACTATGAGCAAAACCGCCTAGTAAAGTCTAATAATCAATAATGCTGATTGGAGGCAATCTTATTTGTCTTGAACCCTGCCAAGGAAAAAAGTAATTGTCCAAGTACTTTTTTTGTATGCCTAAAGAAATAAAGTTATTAAAATCAATTAGGAACCCTAATTTACTACACATATTTTTCAGACTACTGTGTGGTATGTAAAAATATTTTCTTTTTTTCATTAATATTTAGATTGCAACAACAACATCAACATCAACAGCCTATAAAAGTCCACTGCTGGACATAGGCCTCTCGCAATGTTTTTGCCCGTAATAAATATCACATAACGTTCCATCATAGAAACATAGCCATGTCATAACGTTCCATCATAGAAACATAGCCATGTCATAACGTTCCATCATAGAAAAGTACCTACCTAACTATAGCCATGTCTTTACCGACTCACAAAAAGAAAGTAACATGTTCAAAGCGCGGGTACAGGTGCTCAAATCGTTTCCAATTAATTACACAAAACGAGCCAATCGTATGCTACAGCAATAAAATAAATATTTTTAGAGATTGGCCCATGAGGGATACCTTTGGAGGTTTGAGGGTGCGGACGTAGTGAGCGCGATTTAATGGGTAGGTAAATATTAAAAATGGGAAAGTATTTACTACAGAAGGCCAAGCACGGGGATTGTTCTCTAGGGTAGAATAGACAATAATGACATCGCATCGCCATAGATTGCGTACTTACATTATTGAAGTTGAAGAAATTAATTTCAAATAATTTACGCATTCGATGACAAAGTGACGTAATTTTTCTCTATTCTACCTTAGACAAGAAAGCCCGTGCTTGCCCTACAGCATAAGGCTAGCAAAAAACTGGTGATTGCACCCTTATGCGATCAACAGTTTTTTCTAGCCGTTGTACAGTAAAAATTTAAAAGAACTGTATGTATCACATTTGTGCAATAAATGTTTTGGCATCCGGTTTTAACTTAAGAACCCAATAATGGCCAAAAGTTAAAGGGTTACACAAGAAGAATTCCAAAACGTATGAACATAAGTTTTAGACTCTAGCTGGGGCGCATAAAGTTCATTTCACCTTGTACTTCAGAGCTTTAACAGGCTGGATTTTCTTCACCTGGATTTCTTTAGGTTAGCTTAGGTTAGATGTTATTTTATTTGACGCAAAAGGTTGCGGGTTCGATTCCCGCCTCGGGACAAATATTTGTACGATCTGCAGATCAGGGTGTTTTAGTCGTTTTCTATGTATAATAAAAATATCTATCTATTTAATATATGTATTGTATACATAACACAAGCTTTGCTAAGCTTGGGACTAGGTGTTGCTGTGTGGATTGTCCGGCATTATTTATTTATAATCCACTAGCCGCTAAGTCTTCGCCCATCGCTCAAAGGGCGGTCAGTGCAAAAACTCAAATTAAAATATCTCATTTGACAGGTGACAGTCCATTGACAGATGACGTTTACGAGATAACAGTTTTTGTTTGGATAGCTTTGTTGAAATTGATTTGCTTCACATTTCCCCTTAATGAGACACGCGCATGCCCAAATGACAGTTTTTGCAAATAGCGATTTGGATAATTATTTTTAATCTTTACTTAAGCGAAGAATAAGAGAATACTGCTGGTATTTATAAAAAAAGGTTTTTACCATGAAAAATATACAAATAGTTTATTATAATTGAAAACAAAAACATTTAATATAGAATATCACAAAATGTGAAAGAATGGCATATTTAAGGACCTAGTAGTACATACTTACTTACACCATCTGATAATAGCCTTAAATATTTAATTAGTTAAGTCAACATTTCTATAATCAATTGCTTTCTAAAACCTTACTTATAAATAATTCCAGTAATTTATAATCAATTAGGAAACAACCTAAAGGTGTTCCTGTTTAATGTGGCTTTTTATACGCGCACGTGTCTAAAAAAAGACATAAAAAGTTGTCTATGGACGCATAGGACGCGGCAACTCATTAGTCATGTCCATACTTTATTTGTCGTGTGTCTTGTCATACTGTTTTTTAATAGTTAATTCGAAAATAATTTGTCAAGACTTATGAAGGGTTTAAGTTAGCCTAGGTATATATCATTTTCGGTTTTATAGTCAAAAATATCTAGACAGGGTCTAATTTTGTTTTTCGAAGAAAAATTTACCATGGTATAATATAGATTTTGTAACAAATAAAATCATAATTTAATTCAAGAATAGAAACAAATTTTAACTAGTATTTCCAATTTTAACGATTGAGTTTACTGCAGACTGTTGCAAACAAACTAGAGGTAATTAATAAGGCTAAAAGTAATTAGTGTACACGGTGGAGCAGTGGCCAACCAATAATAAAGTTCAACTTCAAGTCAAAATAAATACGTACTTATTTTGACTTGAAGTTGATCTTTGTTTCTGGTAAGCCACTGTTCCATTTATAAAATAAGTCAACAACATTGATTGAATATCGAATTACAAAGAACAATAAAGCTAATAGATTCTTGATTAACAACCTTTTTTCAGTGAAACGACCTTTCCATACCAACTACGACTATTCTGCGGCTAGAATGCAAATAAAAAAGACACATTCAAAATGCGAATCCTACTTATCTATTTAGACACGCCTTCCCTTCGAAGCTGTATTGATTGTGTATAGCGGTCTCTTTCGCTCTAGTGGTTTTCGTATTATCTCACTTGCTTGCTTCGTTTACAGTTGGATTGATGGAATAAGTGTGCGGATTGATTAAATCGTGATAGAATTTTAGATATAAAAGTTTTCACAGATGGGTTATGAAAAGTGAATTTGAAATAAAAAATATAGAACTTCTTTAAATTGACTTTTACCTACTCAGTACTTCAGTACTGATACAAGATGAAATAAGAGTAAAGTACTTTTTTATCGAAAATAGTTTCAATACAAAATATAAATGAGAAATGTTTTATTTGCAAGTTTTTACGACATCCGTTTATTTAGCAAAAGGTGTAGTAAAACATGTTACCAAAATTACAACATCACCCAGTCCCCGAATTGTTTAACAATAACTCATTTTAAGTAGCTAATTTTAAGTTTTTAAGTAATCTTTGGAGTTATTAAGCACGCACGGAAGAAAGTAAAACGGCCGGTTTAGTAACGGCGCACACGGACCACAGACGGAAGGTGGTGACGTAGATAGGGCTTTATTTTTAAGCGATCTGATGATTTCAATAACTATTATTTCTCTAGCCTACAGATCGTACAACATTTTTGTCTCGGGAGTCGAAGCCGCAACCTCCTGCGTCGCAGGCGGAACTTCGCCCACCGCACCACAGAGGTCAGTGTGGTAAAAGAGCTGACAAGGTTTAAACCATCTGCAAAGCTCAATAAAAATCGTCTCTTTCTAATAAAATATTGCAACCCCTATAAGGTAGACTTTAATTGGACATCTATATACTAATAATTTATAGAGGGAATTGTTTATTTGTTTCTTTGGATTCAATAGGCTACATTATCCCAGATGAACATAGGCTCATGGGCTATACAAAGTATGAAAACTTCATAGAGATCCCCAACGTATACATTTTTTGTTAAATACCAAGCCTGTGCGGCCCACTAGTTCAACAGTACTAGTTTAATATTAAGAATTATTGTACATACACTCTGGCAAAATACGTACCTATGATTGTGACTAATATTTTCAAAAATTTTAATACGCGACTTGACAGGTTGCCCATAATGGCCGATGGCCCGTCTGTGCCCACACTAAGTCCGTTTGTGGTAATTTTATATTTCTTGTAATTGCTACATGGAGAGGGCAGATGTGTGTGACTTCGTTCAAATTTTCGTGCACAATTCCTGCGACTGGGTAGAGTCGGGACTTAGCACATTTTTGCATGGGAGACGATATATTTTTTATCAAAAATCATCATAAATTATTTTTATCGATAATTCACGCATAATAGCGCTCTAAGAAGATAAAAGTGTAAGCTAAGTTGAAGGAAAAATTTAGGTAAAATTATAAGATAAATTATAAAATTATACCTACTCAGCTTATAAATTCTGAAAAGAAATTTTGTTAGAAGCTGGTGATATTTATTACGAAACTATACTTAATTAGTTCAATGAAGACAACTATCATAAATTTAAGCGATAAGGTATTGTAAGTATGTGTGAGGTATCTCGTCTTATCGAAATGGAATGTCTATTATAAACTTTTACACATAATATACAATTAAGGCGCTATCCTAAGACAGAAGTCGTAAAACGTCCACTTTTTCGTCGCTCAGTTAGGCTTACTGCGACATATTACAAGCCCAAAAAAAATACAGTGTATAGTCAAGTGTATGGACAAAAGACTTATACAAAAATATTTCATAAAAATCATCTAGGAACTTGAAAAACAAATCGCAAGAAAGAACACGAAAATACTTTTTCGTCTCGAATTGCTCAATATTTTGAGTGATAACATTTTATAATTTTGTTACTGTAAGAAAGGTAATTTTATCATCTAGAGAAATATGTATAAAGATTTTAACTTACTGGTGTATTTATTTTCAAATTAAATATTTTCAGCAGTCGCTTCCATTCCTTCCTAACGAAAAATTACCTCTTGTCACAGATAACATAATACTAATTAATACCTCTGACTACCTATCAGAGTTAATTTTTAATTTCTTTCTGCAAATGTCAATGAAGAAAACATGCCCTGTTGTAGCAGACAGCTAACTTTTGATGAAATGTAAATTAATTATTACTTCTTAATTTTAAATTACTACTTCAATCATAATCTGGGAGTTCCGAAGGATATGGCTACCATTTCTTCATAGGTTTGAAAAATTCGTCTGCTCAACAACAACAACAACAACAACAACAACGTTACCTTTAGTTTGATTGGATCATACTTATGTATGATTGTATATTTAATAGTACTGCCGCATTTACAAAAGTTATAAAAAAGTGATATTGGTTATTCTTGCTAGGAGATTCTCATTTCAGTAACAGCAGTAGCAGCTAACCCATTTTTTAACGAAGGCCTGAAAACAGCTTTCGTGTAACGATCTGTATTTCCTTGGTTTTATTTAGTTGTTCATATATTTGAATTGTTTATTGATTTGTATTTCATATGTTGATTAGACCAGAAAACTCAATCAATATATGAAACAATAAAAAAACACAAAACAATAAACATTTAATACTAGCGGTCCGCCCTGCTTCGCACATAAAATAAATAATAATAATAAATAAATAAATATTAAATAAATATTGCTGGACAATCCACAAAAAAAAATCGGATTTGTGTCCACGGATCCCGGGATCAGATTTATTATAATAATTTTATTAAAATATTTTTTTTGATCAATATAACATAATGCAATAATATACATTTGTTTTAATTTAAACTTCTAAACACTACAAGCGGGATCCGTTTCCAAAACTATTTTAAGTAATTTTTTGTAGCCACGGATCCCGGGATCAGTGGATAAAAATATTTAATCGTTTTTTCATTGGAAACCGATCCCGGTATCTGTGGATAAACCTTGGCGGTATCAGTGGCCAATTAAATCTGATCCCGGGATCGGTGGACAAAAACCCAAAATTTCAGAAGTTTTACACACTAACACGTTGGGTTTTACAGTTTTCATATGGATCCCTAACTTTTTGAGCAGCATTAGGCTTTTTGATATTGACTCGACACTCCATAACTGACACTGGCCGTAGGGAAGCAAGCAGCGGAACCATAATAAAAAAAGAATTTAATACATAGCGCACGGTTTGATTATTGAATTTTTCATGCGGATCCCTAACTTTTTGAAAATATTCTATAGCAGTTCATCGGGGAACATCAAGGATTCCAATGGTGAAAGAATTTTTCAAATTGGTTCAGTAGTTTCTGAGCCTATTCAATTCAAACAAACAATCAAATCTTTCCTCATTATAATATTAGTATGGATTATAAATATAATTCAATTCAAAAGATTTTTAACTATATGTAGTAAGTCACAATCATCACTCAAATGCAAAATTTATTTTGAAATCCCGGTTTTTCATCCCGGGATTTCCCATTCGGTGAACAGAATACGGATGCCGCGCCAGAATAAGGCTACGCGCTGCTGTCAACGCGTAGGGGCGGAGCTACGTGCACCACTTCCCCTGCTTCACTTCCTGAAATATCTAAACATTGTCTCTATCTAACAGGGCCTTAAACAAACAACAAACTTTTACACAACCCAACGTGGGTCACATTATTGAAGTTTCCATACGGTTTGCTACCTTTTTATGTCTCTTGTAATGTTATTTCTCTGGTGTACATTAAAGCTTTTATTGTAAATTTAAGCTATATTTAATTTTAACTTTCGCTTTACGACTTTATCTGTATCGCCATGATATTTGTTTATCTGTATCGCCATGATATTTGTTTGACGATCCAGCTCAGCAATAATCGCAATACCGTTGCAAAATCAACAATTTGACGATATCTGTGGCGCGGTGGGCGAAGGGCCGCCTGCGACACAGGAGATTGCGGTTTCGATTCCCAGCTCGGGACAAAATATGTTTGTACGATCTGCAGATATGCAGATTAATAAAAAATATCTATCTATGCTATCTAGTGCCCATAACACAAGCTCTGCTTAGCTTGGGGATTGATGGTGCTGTGTGGTTTGTCCAGCATTATTTATATAATAAAAAAAATACTCAGGTCCACAGTTTACGTAGCCCCATTAGGCGATGTCCAGGCATACCCCTATAATTTGAGGGTGCCCGCAAACAGATTGGTGCGATAGTACAAACGACGTAGCAGTGACGTTGAAGGTGCAATGAGGTGCACCTGGATTTGACAATCGCTAATTGTTTGACGGAGGGTTATTTATGCAGAGTTTGATGTCATCATTTCAGAAGGTTTACCCGCCGTTGGGTTAACGCATTTTCGGAGGTACGAAAACGGTCAGCAGTTTTTTAGGGTACCGTAAAACGTATTGTAACTTTGGAGTTTTCACAAGTCCTTCACACTAATTAATAATAATATGGTGGAGGGTAGCTCGGGGCGATGGCACCGAGGAAAGTGGCAATAAACGATATTCAGTAATGGCTGCTTATTATTCCTGTACCTAAATAGATACATCACAGAACGAGCTCGAGAATAAAGTTCTTTAAACCTAACTCGTTCCGTATGTAGCTACAGTTAAAATCCATGACACGTAAAGTGATCATGAATTTTTTCGCGTTTGCCATGTATTGGGATATTTTTGATGGGTTTTCCAATTTTCTTTTTCTTGTTGTAGGGTTATTGTATTTTTTAAACTATTTTTGATGGAAGCTACAATTGGCGAAATACATATTGCCATTTATTATTAAAGCTTAAAGCAATGTTTGTATAAGTGTGTTTGAGCGTATTTTGCCAAGTACATAGGATATTAGTGATAAAAAAATAAAAATAAAATATAGTTATTAATATATCATTTTTTCTATGAATTTGCTCGCCTTGGAGTGAGTGACCTTAAATCCGTGGAGTATCAAAGCTCTACGGGTTTTCACAAAATGTTCGTTACGTAACGACATAACGACGCGTTAACCGATAGCTAATAGGCAAGTATCTGGCGCAGCGCATCAGCATTGCCATACAACGAGGCAATGCTGCCAGCGTCTTGGGAACACTTCCTACCTACTGGTGGAATGGATCAGTTGAGCTAACTGTAGATTGTCAGCAGTTAGCTCAATTATTTAAATTGTAAATACTGATCTGATTTGGTTTCGCATTTAATTTTCAAAATTGTAAATTTTCGAGATCTATGATTTAATATTATAAGAATATTGTAGAGTGCTTTCCGCGGGGTGCCGGCATAGAGTTTCACCACCCCCACTCTTCCCGTGGGTCGTAAGAGGCGACTAAGGGAGACACGTCCAAAAAAAAAGGAGACATCGGGGGGCGGGTGGCACCCTCTGCAGAACAACTCCACCGAACTGAGATCCCCAAGCCGCATTCCCAGCGTGGGAATTATGGACAATAACCCCTAAATCATAAATAATGCCATCTATAGCTCTATTTATGATTTGGGGGGGGGGGGGGCTATGTCCAGCAGTGGACTATTTATTTGTAGGCGATGATGATGATAATTCCGTACTGGTATCAGATGACTCATACCGTACATCGATTAGGTATGGTCAGCAAATAAGGCAGCCGCGACGATAATAGCCAGTCTCTGTTTAAGCACCATGACTGGTGTCACCATGTCCTGTGGTGGTGGGTCAAGGGATAGGATGTAGAGGTCTTACAAGCTTATAATAATACTTGTCCAACAACCATATAATAATACTTGACTTACAACCATATAATACTAATACACTCGAGAGCAATGAATCCGGGTCACTCAAAGAAAAAAAAAATCTCGGAAAGTAACCCTTAGTTGCATTAACCTAGCATTCTTACTTTCCGAGATTTTTTTTTTCTTTGAGTGACCCGGATTCATTGCTCTCGAGAGCAATGAATCCGGGTCACTCAAAGAAAAAAAAAATCTCGGAAAGTAACCCTTAGTTGCATTAACCTAGCATTCTTACTTTCCGAAGTAACCCTTAGTTGCATTAACCTAGCATTCTTACTTTCCGAGATTTTTTTTTTCTTTGAGTGACCCGGATTCATTGCTCTCGAGTGTAGTTAAAAATACTCGTTGTGTGAGAGTTAGCAGATTAATCAACACACTTTTTGGCATTGACTCTCGCACTTTTTTTTTTAAATTGACTTTCCTTGTGCTCTCTGTGATAAATTGTGTTGAAAGTTTATGACACTCTATAACTGACATTGGCAGAGTTAGCGAAAAGCAAGCGGCACCATAATAAAAAAGAAGTTGATTAAATAGCGCATGGTTTTATTATTCAAGTTTTCATAAGGATCCCTAACTTTTCTTTTTATATTCCATAGCTTAAGTTCATCAAGAATAATGTGGGATTCTAGTGGTGAAAGAATTTTTCAAATCAGTCTAGGACTTTTGAAGCCTATTAAAGTCACACAAGAAACATATAATCAAATCTTTCCTCTTTATAATATTACTAGCGGCCCGCCCCGGCTTCGCACGGGTATTAAACAAAAATTTCAGAAATTATACACACTAAAACGATGGGTTTCACAGTTTTCATACGGATCTTTACTTTTTTTAACAGCATTGGGTTTTTGACATTGACTCGACATTCCAAAACTGACACTGGCCGTAGAGAAAAAGCAAGCACCGTGCGCTATACAACCTCTTTTTCTATTCTGACGCGCCATAATAGAAAAAGAGGTTGAATATACAGCCCACGGTTTAATTATTGATTTTTTCATGCGGATCCCTAACTTTTTTGAAAATATTATATAGCCTATGTTCATCACGAAAAATTAAGGATTCTAATGGTGAAAGAATTTTTCAACTCGGTCCAGTAGTTTCGGAGCCTATTCAATTCAAACAAACAAACAAACAAACAAACATACAAACAATCAAATCTTTCCTCTTTATAATATTAGTATAGATAACTTATGTATATCTATACTCATATTATAAAGAGGTAAGATTTGATTGTTCGTATGTTTTTGAATTGAATAGGCTCCAAAACTTCTGGACCGATTTGAAACATTCTTATACCAATAAAAACCTTAATTTTCAAAAACTAGGGTTTCGCATGAACATTTTTTTTGTTAAATACCCGTGCGAATCCGGGGCGGACCGCTAGTTTATAATTTTGAGACAGATCAGTCCCAAAAAAAGCTCAATCAAAAAGAGGTTTTAACCGCTACATTTTTATCTTACACCACAGCTATACAGACAGACAGACAGGCGTGTCCCGGCCGTTACACGTAGCTATTACAGGTTTACACTCCATGCATTTATGCACATACCGTAAAAGATAGTAGACACCATATTTACTTTTAAAACGATGGTTATGTGCATACAGATAATTAGAAGAGCTCAGATATATAGATAGCGTTTGTTGTTATAAATGTAATTTTTTATAGTAAATCTTAAATCTTAAAGTAAAGTAATATTGTATTGCATCAAATACATGTGAGTAAAATGTGTAAAATACATTATTCTTATTTTATTCTTATTATTCTTACATATTAATACTTATATAGATATTTTTTTATTATACATAGAAAACGACCAGAACGCCCTGAACAAATATCTGCAGATATAATACCTATACCTTACAGACTAACATAGATACATACAAATTTAAAGTCTTAATAGTTAATACTAAATGGTACATAATACGGCGACGTGTGTAATATAATATATAATATCTAATCAAGATTACCCAAAACTCTATAATTTTCTAAATAGCCCAGGGGCATGTCAATGTCACCATTTCACCCTTAGCCTAACGTACGGACGGGCCGATGGGCTGATTGATAAGAATATTGAAGTCCGTTGGACAAAATATGGTTGGAAAAATATTTCCGAGAAAAAAGCAACGTAAAAAAGTATTTATTACAGGAAAAGATAGGTAACCACAGAGTAATTATATAAGGTGGCAATGTAAGAAGTATTTATTATACCATAGATATAGGTAATCATAATCACACATGGTATAAAAAAATCGGACGGACCGATGGGCTGATTGATAAGAATACCCCTAAGAAGGGATATTAAGTCGGTTGGAGAATTTATGGTGAAATAATGTGAGAGAAGTAAAGTAAAATGTATTTATTAGGGAAAGGACTGGTATCTGCAGAGTAATTATTTAAGGTGGTAAAGTAATGTAAAAAGTTTTTATTATACCATAGATATAGGTAATTATAATCACACAATGCATAATAAAAAAAGTTAATTAAAAATAAAAATTAAATATCATAAAATAATAATAATTAACTAAAAAAAATAAGGTAACCATGCATAAAACATTATAGGTATCGACGACCTCTGTAGCGCGGTGAGCGAAGGAATGTAAAATTTAAAATAACTAGATAAAATAGGTGAAAACAGAATACATACAATTTTCAATAAAATTTTGAGAAAGAACAATCTTTCAATTATATTTTCAAATTTCGAATTTCTCGAGATTTTCTGGAAATCTAGAAACTAGTTAGATTAAATGAAATAAACAAAAAAAAATTACGTCAGGATGAATTCATATAAATATCGTCTTACTATCTTGTGTAAGAAGAAATTGCAGTGATATAAATTGCGAGTTGAAGCTTTCCCCTTTTATTATAAACTTCATTAGGTGACATTAAATTTTAAAACAACTCACGAAATATCGTGGTATGGGAAGGTATGCTACATCGTTTATTGAATTTTACTGTTATAACACTAAAATTCAATGAACAAAGATCTAGCACACCCATATTTTATGCGGTCATGTACGAATTTATCTATTTGACAGTCTTGCTTTGCTCTCCGCCCCGCAAAATACCAGAACTTAAGCAACCTCATACTACCAACCAGTTCACCTTTATTACCTTCGAATAAGATTCATAATATATTTTCTTCGAGAAATTTGGTGATACATATAACCGGCACAGAAAGAGCTCTACGAAACCGAGCTGCAAAAAGGCGGTAAGTAATCAGCAGAGACCAAGATATACTGGTCATTCTAGTAGGAAGAGTGATCTAAGCCCACCAGCACAGAAAGGGCTCTAGCAAAGTGGTTATTCAAATGGTATTCGAGGAACAGCGGGGTGTCGTAGAGGTCTGGATATCCTGGTGGTTCTAGTAGGTACGAGGCAAGTGTGAAGAAGCTAAGAGGTGTATCCCCTCTTTCCGTTCCGTTTCGCGGTAGGCGGGGCGTCACCGTCAGTTACAGTCGGCCTGGGGCTCACACCGAGCGCGTACGGAACGCGGAACGTATTCAAACGTCACGCGTTTGAATTTCGAGTGATTTATTTTTTTTATAATAAGGTTGAGTTCGATTGTTTTTATTAGTTGGACTTGTGTTGCCTGTTATGATATTTTCCGTTTGCAAAGCTGAATTAAGCTGTTGAAAAGTTTGGTGAGTTTATTATTTTAAACTTAATACTTAAGCACATAAAATTGAATTGGTTTAACCGTAATGTATATGTTTTATTTTAAATTAAATATATTATCATTCTAAAAATATTTAAATAACCACAAACCAATGACATAGCTTGCCTAAAAAAAACGGCCTTCCACGTCCCAGGAATGCTATCTACTATAACTTTAAGTTTCCAGTATTGGCAGGGTATCCATTCCAAAAATTAATAATGAATAAAGCCTGCTTGGCAGGGACTTTTAAAAAAAATTTATAATGAATTATACCTGCTCAAAATAAATGTCATTTAAACTGCTTGTACTTCAAAAGCGGTCCGATAACATCTTTTCGCCTAAGAAAAGACTTAAACGCGCTCTTTTCGGTTTCATAGCTAATCTTATATTATATTATAAAGGAATTCCTTTAATTTGCCTATTAGCTATTTATTAATAATAAATAATTCTATAAAATATTTATTAATACTAGAATTTCATATTTATTGACACTTCTATCATTAATGTTTGAACTAATTCGATTCCCGCCTTGGGACAAATATTTATGCGATCTGCAGATATTTGTTCTGGTATCATGGTCTCTATAAATAATAAGTAATATGTATGTAATATTGTATTATTGTATATCAGTCATCTAGTACCCATAACACAAGCTCTGCTTAGCTTGGGGTTTGATGATGCTGTGGGGATTAATTATTTATTATTTTTTAAAGCTGTCATTAGTTTTTATAATTCACTTTTTTATCATAAGTTGGTGCTACGCCATATAAAACTACATTTTGCAGTATATATTTATCTAATATGAATGTAAGAGAATTGCCAATTTATAAATTTAAGCCAAAACTCCGTATCTAACTCATACACAAACGTTAAAAAAAACAGTTAATGAAACATTAAATTATTTTTTCAATTTATTTATAATCTAGCTGGGTGCCCGCGGTTTTACCTGCGTAACTCCCGATCCCGTAGGAGGGATAAAAAATGTTATGCCATATGTTAGTCCAGATCATAAACTATCTGTGTACCAAGTTTTATCAAAATCCGTTAAGTAATTTTGCGTGAAAGAGTAACAAACATCCATCTATACATACGATCTTTCGCTTTTATAATATAAGTTGGATTACGACCATTACCAATAGACAAACTGTTGTTTTTAGCTAGTTTAATAATATATTTTTAACAAACTTTATTTGAACAATAATGTGTAGATTGTACGGCATTATTTATTTAATAAACATTGTAAATTAACACTTTTGGATCTATAATTCAAACCATAAGGTAAATCCAAATGCAAATAATTTAGGAATCTACAAGAATCAAAATTGCCAAATTATTGGCTTATCTTACTAAATTAACATCCCTACTTTATGCAAGACTAGGTTTTTGAAAACTTAATAAGAACGAGTGAAACTTAAATAATATAATCAAAACAATTTATTTACACCCAATTAAATATGTAAGACAAAACATATTAAGCTGTCTGTTATATACTTGAACGTAAAACATAAAGCCGTACCTAATTTGTTTTGGTACAATCACACACATAATAGCAGAATAGATAAATAATTTTAATGCCTGTTTAGGTACATATCCTATCCTTTTTTGCTTTTAGAACATGCTTGATGACCCTTAATCAAGAAGGTAGTAACGTTAATCAAGATTTATAGTTGTAGATTATTTTATTTCTTCTGTACATAAAACTAAGAAAACTATGAAATATACGTAAAAATATGTTTGTCAAATTCATAAAACTTATAGTTCCGTTCTATAACAAGTTACAGTTCCGTTCTAAGTAATCTATCAATACGGTATTATCCACAGATGCTTTATTCAGGTTACAAAAATAATACCTATGATAATTATTTATTTCATTTTAAGGATGAAGAAAAATGTTAAGTTAGGAAATTGAATTTCTTCACATCTTTTTACAAAGGTGGAAGAAAATATAAAAAATATTGTAACCATTGGTATGTTATGCAAACTGTTTTAAATTTTCCTAACATAATTTTCTATATGACTGTACAGTACAGTAATAATTATTTTGACAAAGTTCGTCACACTGCCTCCCCATCGTGAGACACATAATTATCCAAATAACAGGGAAATTAAACAATTTTTAGTTATTATAATATAAATTACAGATAACACATAAATGTATCTCCTAAATATATAAAACTAGTGGTCCGCCTCGGCTTCGCACCCGTGAGAAACCGATTTAACAAAAATTTAAATTCATGTGGATCCCTAAGTTTTTGAACTGTACGTATATCAATGCTGCGGATCAATTTAGATTGTTTCGTGAGTCACTCATACTATTTTCACCACTAATTGAATAATAAATAAACAACAAAACAATATACGAAAAGATAACTCACAAATAAATGTGATGTGATTTTCTATGCGACTGTACAATAATTAGACAAAGTTCGTCACGCTGACTCCCCATCGTGAGACACATCATTATCCACACATCGCAATTAAACCAGATCATATTCCAAGGGCATAAGGTCTAGTTTTATACGCCACGTTGTAACTTAATCGCCTATTTACTATTGTAATACTAATAATTGTCGTGAACCTTGTTATTGAGGTGTAAGGTCTAATTTTAATGAGCAATTTTCTAGGTCTAGGGCGTGCAAGTTGAGAGGTGAAGCGGATATGATTTTTATGATTCTCATTAGGTACCTACCCACTTGGCGTTTTTTTTATCTGTATTTAATAACGACAAAACAATACTATACAAATACTCTTTATTGTACACCATATATGGACAATACAATACAATTATTTTTTATTGTACACCAAGATAGAGGAACCGAAAAACGTAAAAACATAAATAGTTGCACAATGGGCGGCATTATCGATGATAATAATATAATTTATTTCAGGCAACAAAGAATGTGTACAAAAAGTAACCTAATTAGGGCCCATATAATAAACACCTTAGAGACTAACATAGATAAAAATATTTAAAACAAGAGCAACTTCAATTAATGTAACAATTGTAAAGGTATAGACAGTGGCATATTATAGACGAATATTCACAATCTAAATCTAATCCTCTCTAAATAAACAGTTCTGTTTTATACCTACACTAGCGGTCCGCCCCGGCTTCCCACGGGTATTTAATAAATAAACAAAAATGATTTTTTCATGCGAAACCCTAACTTTTTGAAAATATTCGATAATATCACGAAAAATTTACTAACTACTGCACCGATTTGTAAAATTATTTCGCCATTAGAATTCTACATTATCCCTGGTGGACATAGGCTATATATTATACGCATATTTTCAAAGACATCAGAGATCCGTAAGAAAACTTCAATTAATGTAACCCAATGTATATTATCATCATCATCATCAGCCTATGTTAGTCCACTGCTGGACATAGGCCTCCCCTAATGAGCGCCATAGCGCCCTGTCTTCGGCTTGTCGCATCCAGCATCTGCCAGCAGTCTTTCGCAGATCGTCATCCCACCTGGCTGGAGGGCGTCCTACACTACGTTTACCAAGTCGCGGTCTCCACTCAAGAACACGTTTACCCCAGCGGTTATCGGTTCTTCGCGATATATGGCCGGCCCACTGCCACTTCAGTTTGCTAATTCTCTGAGCTATGTCGATGACTTTAGTTCTCTGTCGGATGAATTCGTTACGAATCCTATCCTTCAGAGAAACTCCGAGCATAGCTCTTTCCATAGCTCGCTGAGCGACTTTGAACTGGTGTACCAACCCTATCGTGAGTGTCCACGTCTCAGCTCCGTAGGTCATGACTGGTAGGACGCACTGATTAAAAACTTTCGTTTTCAAACATTGCGGTATGGATGACGAGAAGACTCGACGTAGTTTTCCGAACGCTGCCCAGCCTAGCTGGATCCTCCTCTTGGCTTCCTTCTCGAAATTGTTTTTACCCAACTGCAAAATCTGCCCGAGGTAAGTGTACTCAGAAACAATTTCGAGAAGGTGGCCATGTACGATCACCGGTCTTGGATCAATGTGGCCATTGATCATGATTTTGGTTTTATCCAAATTCATGCCAAGACCGATACATCGGGAGGCTGAAGCTAGACTGTCCAGCATCCGGTTCAGCTCCTCTAGCGACTCCGCCATTAAGACTATGTCATCAGCGAATCGCAGGTGTGAGATGTACTCGCCGTTTATGTTGATGCCCTTGTCTTTCCAGTCCAGCGTCTTAAACATATCTTCCAACGCGCTCGTGAACAGTTTCGGGGATATGACATCCCCCTGCCTCACTCCTCTGCGCAGTTGGATCGGTTTAGTCTGCTGGTCCTGTACTCGGACACTCATCGTAGCGGCTTCGTAAAGACATCTCAGCACCTCGATATAACGATAGTCTACTTGGCATCGCTGTAAGGATTGTAGAACAGCCCAGGTTTCAACGGAGTCAAAGGCCTTCTCATAGTCCACAAAGGCCAGACACAGGGGCTGATTATACTCTTCGGACTTCTGTATGTATATTATGTGTAATAAGAATTTATAATTTTGATCAGTTGAGTAACCTGTTTGCAACACAATTGTTCCAATTGTAAATACTAGTTCTAGTATGGTTATTTCATTGAAATTTTCTTTGTTGATATTTAAATAGCGGTAAATAAAACGCTCTCATCTTATCATACGAACCAACGTTAAAGCTCATTTTCGCTTCGTTTATTAGAGGCGGGAACGCTTTGAACATTTTCATATTTAGCAGTTAATATTCACTTTATTACGTTTTATTTTGTGAAAGAATAAGAAAGTTGTACTTCTTATTTAAAAACAAGCGACCCGCTCCGGCTTCGCACAGGTGCAATGCTAATAAAAAAATCGCCTCTTGAATCACTCTATTCATAAAAAATCGCATCAAAATCCGTTGCGTAGTTTTAAAGATCTAAGCATACATGGACAGACAGACATATATGTGGAAGTGACTCTGTTTTATACTACATAATATGTAGTGAAAGACGATAATTTGAGGGTCTACCGTCAAAGAGGTTTTAGAAAATAATACAATTTGATCGTAGACAAAATAAATCTTTATTGTTAAATCCTCTAAATGTGATAGTTTTTTGTCGAACTTCCTACAAAAAGTTATTTTATTTTTAAGTGTGCAATGTTCTCTATATTTTACTTTATTTTTGTGTTTAGAAAATGATTGCACTGAGTTTAAGGCCAGGTAGGCCAACAGAGGCCGCACTTTTGTGGTTTTCAAAACCATCTGAGATGTAGGAATACTGATTAAAAATTCTGTAAAAAAGATATGTAATAGTTAAGGATTTAGTCTAGTCAAATTCGCATTCAGATACAAGATTTTATAAACTTCGCTCGGGAAAAAAAAATCTCGAAGTTACCCCTTTTTGAAATGTTTTTTCAATATTATGACTAAACTATGTGATATTTTAAGTTTTTTTTTGTACTCAATTAAAGACAGTAACTATTTCTAGACAAATTCGCAGAGTTTGTCCTGATAAAATGATTTTCAAAATCACTATTTTGAAATAACTACAAAATTCACAAGCGTGGTGGCTTGGCAGACACGATCAGTCGCGCTCTGGCGCTTACAGACGACGGACCTATGTCAATTTTTCCGCTAATTTATGAAGTACGTAAATGTTTCATTTGTTATGCAATTTTAGTCTCTGACACAATGGCGTTAGATTCAATTTTACTTCAACCTTTGACATGATATGTGACGGTCGTAGTGCCATAGTATAAAATCATCGGTATGTAAGGCAGAAAATTAATAAAGGTTATTGTTCTAGTTTAAAAATATATTATCTACTTACTGGAATGATTTATTGAAGCCAATAATATTTAGTTAACTACATTAACATTTTATATATCTATAAAGCATTGACATAATTGTTCTCCTTGATGGTGGAGCCCCCTCCACCATCATAGGTATGGTTTTTTTTACGGAATCGTATAGAGGGCATCGGGGGGACCTAAGGAAAATTCCGACTTTTCCAAATTTGCCCCTTCTCCCCCCCCCCCTTTAGGGGGGCTCCCAAACAGAGCCATACTGAATGTTATTTTTTGTGGGGTTGTATAGAGGGGGTCAAATAGTTCAAAGGCAGGCAAAAATTCCCCCCTCCCTTTGCCCCCAGACCCCCCCTTTTGAAGTTGCTACCGGAAATAGTCGTTATAGAAAAAATTGGATTGCGGAGTCGTATAGAAGGTTTCTTCTAGTGTTGAAAAATAAAAAAAAATCACCCCCCCTCCACCCACATTTTCACCCCCCCTTTTTGTATCTCCCAAACGGATCGACCTAGAAGAAAAATTTTTTCACAGTTATGTAGAGGAGAAGAAATCATTTTGAACTCCAAAAAAAGTTTGAACCCTATGACCCCCCAGACCCTCTTTTTTTATAAAAAACCGAAAATTGGCCAAATTTTGACCTTCTTTTCGGGTGGAGCATTGCGGCGAGCGAAGCGAGCTGCAATGCGACAAAGAGGAACAGCACGGCGAGCGAAGCGAGCTGTGCTGTGTGACCTAACACCCACTTATATGGGTATCGTTTTCGACTAAATCAAACACGTAGATTACGAAAAAGATGTCCATTTTCAAATCCAAGATGGCTGAAAGTTTACTATCGCAGATTTTACACATGGATATCGATTACCATCAAATCAAAGACGTTTTAGGTTATGAAAAGTAAAAACTCCAATGCGATAAGGCCGCCTAAGGCAAGGCACTCCCCCCGAGCTGCTAACCTCTAGTTTTTAATCTATAATTTTATTACATGTTAATAGGTTTCTTTTATCTATACTAATATTATAAAGAGGAAAGATTTGATTGTTTGTTTGTTTGAATTGTTCCGAAACTACTGGACCGATTTGAATTTTTTTTTTATCATTAAAATGCTAAATTTTCCGTGATGACCGTAGTTAGGGACCCAGATGAAAAATTCAATAATTAAACCGTGCGCTATACCTATATTCTTATTCTATTATGGCTCCGCTGCTTGTTTTCAGATTTTTTAAATTATTATATAGTAAAAAACTGCAATTAAAACATGAATAAGAGCGTTTTCTACTTTACGTAAAATAAGTTTTATCTTTTTTTCCCGAATAAAACCGCAATCACATCTTACAATAAAAAGCGAGATATCGAGGAGTGAGTATTAACCTGTTGCGATGTTGTTCGGATCAAAGAGTTGTTTTTATTTTTCGTTTAATAAAAAAGTAAAACCCATTACAAAAAGCCTATCTCAAGAACTACTCGTACGATTTGCCTGAAAAAAATTCACAAGGTGTAATCGCACCTCAGAAACAATTATTTCAAATAAAAACACTTCTATAGTAATAGTCGGTTACCATATTATGTATTCGGTGGGGGCGGCGAATTATGAAAATATTTTTTTTTTTTTTTTTTTTATTTATTCTTGAAAAACTTATTCTTGTTATTAAATATTAACATTCGTTAAGCCCTTGAGGATTTGACTCGAATGTTACATTCCTCTGGTTACATACTTTACGTTTTTTATTACGTGAGTGATAAAACAAAATTTTTGTGTCTTAAACTACTAAGGTACCTAATTGATATAAACAGATAAAGAGTAAGAATAGTTATTGAATAAACGCAGCCCGAAGTGTGCAGCATATCGATGCAGTGTTCGGGCTTTCTCGGACGGCCGAGCCTCCCGAAGTTCCCCGAACACTGCAGAATGCGCCGACCTCGCTCTGGTCGGCAAAAATGAAAAAATGAAAAATCAAAATAAAGATTTTCAGTAGGTACAAATTTTGAAATTGAATATTGAAATGGGACCCTACAGAGTCGAATGGGGTATCAAATGAAAGGTTTCAATTTGCACATTCCAAAACAGATTTTGAAATTTTGATGAATTTTATACTTTTTGAAATATTTAGAAAAAGGTCGAATAAATGACCATTCCCCCCCTTATCTCCAAAGATTGCAGAGCGATCGATGTGAAATGTAATAAATGGTCAAAAAATTAACCATTCCCCCACCAACCCCCTATCTCCGAAGATTGCAGAGTGATCGATGTAAAATGTACTATGTGTTTGTAGATATAGATTTATAATTTACAGAAAAAATATAGAGAAGTCTGTAAAAATTAAACTTTTTGAAATATGGTCATAAAACAAATTTTCATACAATGAGACTTTTTCATTGAGAGCAATTCAAATCAAAGGTATGGAATTCGACAATTCAAAACAGGTTTTGAAAATCGCCTAAGTTTCATACCAAGTAAAATACGTTGAAAAAGGTCGAAAAAAGAATTGTAGGTTCGAACCCATCGATCCGAATATCGTTGTGATTTCAAGATGAAAATGTAAATTATAGACTTCCTAGCCTTACCACAAATGGAAAAAATAATTATGTGATGTCCATAGCCTTATCATCTCCTGAGCCACTAACCGGGTACAAGCACGCTAGAATTGAATATTGGAGAATTTTGAGAAAATAATAATATTTTTTTATAATTGTTTTATTTGATACCTTTTATTCTTTGTATTTATTTCAAACAAAATTTTAAATCATAGAAGCGAATGTTCTCTATTTGCTTCTTTGTCTTCTTTATTTGAGTATTTATTTCAAATTTTGTAGGTACCTACTTAAAAAACGAAGTTCGGAAATTAACTATGCCTTTTGTTGGTCTGGTCCAGACGTTTTTCAGCGTTCTTGGTTTGGTTGGTTATCTTGGGATCAATTACTTTATTATTAATTCATTATCTATATTAAGAAACATAAATAGAGATGAAGTTGTAACAACTTCATTTATTTACGAAACTCTAACTGAAAACTATTAACAAAGTTTGATCATAGCAACAGCGTTTCTAAAGTGAAATAATATTATGCTACTGCTTATTTCTATACTATGTCGTTGGCGCTGCATCTGCGCTAAGTATTTCGCGCGCAACTTTAGACAGGACAAAATGCCTACAGCTGCAGGAATACCTCGCCTTAATGTTAATCCTCAAAATGGTGTCCTTGAGACTTCCTGCATAAAGTTATTTTTAAGTGTGAAATATACTTCTTGTACATTTTTTTGTTTCTTTTTGTGTTTCAAATTATTTCAACTTCTTTTTATGTGTATGTCCATTGAATTTTATACGTATTTTGCTACTAGTGGAAAATTTGTAAATAGCCTTCAGTAAGGTACCTACTTACGTGTAGCTTTCATGTATTCTTATTTTAATGAAATAATAGCAAAAGCGAGCTCATAGGAGTTTTCTTGCAGAAAACCTTATTGGGAGGGAGAGTCAATGTTTTAAAAGCATATTTGGTTCTTAAACCAATTTAGTTATATTTTACTGACTTTCCATACAATGAATAGAGAGTGACTACGTTTTAAAATCATATTTGGTCCTTAAACCAATTTAGTTAATTTCTACTGACTTTCATACGACGAATTTAGACGCGTGTTCTCAAGTGCATAATGAGGTGCATTTTAGCACCCAATTTAAGGGCTTTTTTGCACCTAATTTTCGACACATGAACTTTTTAACACCCAATTTTCTCACTTACCACGAACGTCCTGTAATTCGGCACAATTTGACTGTCGATATATGGCATTACGCCTTATTAGTGTGAAGTTGGCGAGGATGGTAGGTGTTGGTACCAGTTGGTACTTAAGAGCAGTCTAATGAAGGACAATTGAAAATCTGGAAGGTTAAGGCTTATTCACCAGCTGTTTAACATCGAGCGTCTTGACGTATAAAAAGTTCAAATTATTTCCCAAATTATATTCATAGTACAGTCAAATAAATAGACAGTCTTTTTGAAATAGTCTATTATTAAAGTACGGATCCGGCGACGGCTGAATTTCTGTTACAAACGTAATACCAAAATGGGTTGTAATTTGAGCATATTTTCACCATGATCTAGCTATTATTGGTATTAAAATAGTATTTATCTAGGTTCCTCTCAATTTTTTTTCCTAAATACTTCTCGGAAACGAAATTAAACAGTATCGCATTTTTACTTCAAAAAGACATGTTTTCATAGTATTTGTGTAGAGTAGTATTTGAAAAAAAAGCTTGTAGTAGGAACCTCCATCCTAATACAAAATATAGCAAACCATAGTGAAAATATTCTTAAATTACAAATCATAATATCTATCAGATATAACAAATAATAATAATAAATTACAAATCATTTTGGTACTACGTTTGTATAGAAAATTCATGCGCCGCAGGAGCCTTATGAGACTATTAAAAAATATCTCCTAAATATCTAAAAGTCGTCTTCGTAGCAAATTGCATAATGGCAAAGTATATTTGTAAATCGTTTCAGCTTGCTATAATATACATAATAGCACAGTATAGCATGGTATACTGCTATCATATATTATAGCTACGTCTGTGATTGGCTAAAAAAATTTATGAAAAATCGAACAAGACATTTCCAAGATAATTAAAGTTATTAAAAACATTATTTTTGATAGTGGTAAATAAAAGTGGCCGTTTGAAATATTAAATTTTTTGATTCTACTAACATTATAAAGGCAACATGTTCTGAACATTTTTTCTACACTTAAGGAGCCGTCGGGTTACTTGAAGTAAACGCGCCCTTACCACCGAGGGCGGATCTTCCTGCCCTAGGGCTCCTCAGCAGAATCTCTTCAGGTTTGCTGTCAACCACTAATTTACCGCAACGTGTGAAAATTAGACGACATCTGGTCTGAAGTTAACAGCAAATTACCGTCGTTTTAACCGGCGAAAAAAGAAAGAGGTTCTATGTTCATTCGTCTTATGTATAATTTTTTATGCAGGTACGTTCGTCTCCTTCAAGTTCAGTATTACCGATTTCGAAAATTCTTTAGATGCTGTATAGAAAATGGTCCCGGTCGAAACTTGAAAATAATGAATAGTGAAAATGAGACGCCAGCTGTGTTAGCGGCAAAATAGCCCATTTTGAATATAGTCTCAGTAATATGCAAATTTCCAAAGACCCAGATTGTTAGAGTTTGGAACTTAGCATTTTGGAAATAAGCTAGAGCTCGGAAAACTAATTGTAGGATGCCCTTCGGCTAAATAGGATGACGACCTGCGAAAGAAGGCAGTGCCTGGATGTGGGAAACTGAAGACGCTATGGTGCTCATTAGGGGAGGCCTATTTCCAGCGGTGGAATAACAGGCTAGGCTTGACGATGATGATAGATTAACAAAAAATCTTAATCTAAATTTTGTTTTATATAGTTTAGGTAGATGTACGAAGTTGCTTTTTGGCTAACAAACTCTATTTCCGAATATCTGACTAAATAAACTATAAAAAAAACAATGACAGAGGAAATAAAATAATAAAGGTATCAGAAACTACCCAATGAAAGTTTACAAATTCTCTTTGTTCAATGTATTTTACTATTTGTTCTTTGTTCATATGATAAAAATATATGTAGATGTCGGGTAAGTGAGCAAGAACCTTAAGTATATCCGTTATCTAGTACCCATAACACAAGCTCTGCTTAGCTTAGAGCTATATAATGCTTGGCAGATCGTCCAGCATTATTTACTCATTATACTTATATCCTTCAATTCGCCTCACCGCTATTCCTACCACTTTTTGAACTACCTACCACTTTTTGAACTACCTACCAATTTTTTGAACTACCTACCAATTTCTTGTAATTATCAATTATTGGCTACCCTTTGTTTCCGTCATCACGACGTATTGGGTATTACTGTATCATTACCGAAATAAGAGGATTTATTACAAAGGATGTCTTTTTATGCTGCACTGGTTTCTACACGCGGTTTTGGACGTGTTTTTCTATTGAAAAATAACTTTATTAGTAAACTAGCAGTCAACCTCGGCTTTGCTAGGGTTCTTAACAAAAATAAAAAAGTACTCACTTACACGTTGGGTAACTTCAATAAAGTTGTCATTTGACTTGACTAAGTGCTCCTTGTGAGCCCATGGTATTAAATAAAATGAATTGAATTGTCATACGGATCCCTAACTTTTTTCAAATCATTATATAGCCTATGTTCATCAGAGATAATGTAGGATTCTAAAGGTGCATGAATTTATCAAATCAGTCTAGTAGCTTCGGAGCCTTTTATTAAAAAAAAAGCAAACAAAATATCAAAACCAAAATTTTTCTTTATAACTATTAAAATAAGAAAAAATACATTTATTTGAGAGCTTTCATAATATAAATAAAATTTCATAGTAAAAACATACCTACCTATAATATTAAACATTGACAAAAAATTATATAATCTTAAATCTAAATTAAAACGTCGGCCTCATTATTCAATGCAATTTCTCCCAGGCAACCTTATAATCAACAGACTTAAAGATCACATCACATAATAATATTGAGATAAAAGTAACCTAAGCTTAATACCAACCCTTAGAAACTAAAACTACCTTAATGCAATACTTCACAAAGATATGTTCAGAAGTATGTATTTATTTATGTTCAGTACTTTTACCGGAAAGGGTAACAAACCTCCAAATATTCGCTTTTATAATTTTTATGATCCCGCCAACGGCTGGTCTTGTTTGAGTAATTGGTAATTGGCAGACTCAGGACAATGGGAGCCAGGTTAGTAAATGGCCACGATGGGATGATATCAGTATGTCAGTAATTGGGGAAATTAGGGAATGGTATGTACAGTGCGCGTCAGAATTAAGTATCCCCTTTGTCTACACTACAAGATACTTTCGACTACTTTTAATTCCCTTGTCACAAATTTTCACATGCAAAAATGTATCGCGCCGCCGCTCAGGATCGAACCACCCATGATACTCAAAGTCTGAAATTCCCAACAATAATAACTATTTTGACGACCTCTGGCGCGGTGGGCGAAGGTCCGCCTGCGACGCAGGATGTTGCGGGTTCGATTCCCGCCTCGGGACACATATTTGTACGGTGTGTAGATATTTGTTTAGGGCGTTCTGGTCGTTTTATATGTATAATAAAAAAATATCTATATATTTATTAATATTGTCAGCCATCTAGTACCCATAACACAAGCTCTGATTAGCTTGGGGCTAGATGATGCTGTGTGGATTGTACGGCATTATTTATTTATTTACTGTGTCCCACATACATTGAGATAGAGGGGTACTTATATGTGACGCGGACTGTACGTGATCGGTGCTCCTACGAGCGAAGAGTAAAATGTCCCTTAGAAATAAGGTGACACTTTACAAAGCGGTCGTACGTCCTATCATGACCTACTCCTCAGTGGTATTTGGCCATTCGGTCAATGTCCGCCACCTTCAGGTTGTCCAAAATAGATTTCTGCGCAAAGCCACGGGCTGCCCGTGGTACATGCGCAATAAAGACCTCCATCGAGATCTCAAACTCGAGTCCATTGCCCACTTCATAAAGACTGCTTCCCAGCGTCATTATGAAGCGGCAGCTGATCATTACAATCCCCTGATTTCCACCATTCCCGATTATCCCGTGGATAATCCGCCCACGAGTTCTCTCCTCCGTAGACCGAGACACGTTCTCGGTGACCCCGTTGACCCAATCACCGCCGCTAACCCGGAGGTGACGTCAACTAGTACCGATTCGCTTCCGCACACTACACACACGACCAAAAACCGACCCCGCCGGATGCGGGGTCGAAGAATTCCCCGCTTCCGCCCATAGGTGCACTTGTGCACCTAGGCGAAACCTCCATACCCTCTTGTAGCATCTGGCAACAGCCCAAGCCGAGGTTCGCACCTAAGTGGTGGCCCTTGCGCGTGTTGCCCCAACCTAACTTTACCGGTGTGGCGCCCTCTGCGCCCACCAAAAGTCCGGTAACGCTGTCATGGCCACCTGCGGTCAACAGCATTAAAGTCCATTCGAAAAAAAAAAAAACGTGATCGGTGTAAATCAATCAGGTTATGCAGTTGTAGCGTTTTTGGTTTACCGCGACAACAAGCAAGGAAAGCGTGTGGTTTCGAAAGTGGGATATTTCTTCCTAGTTACTTAAATTCGTGCTGTTTTTTTTTGTTATTTTTTTGAATAAGGATTTTAAAACCATTAATGATTAATAGTTAGACAGAGCTCTGCTTAGGTACATCTGTAATTAATTAAGCCAGACATAGGTCATAAGATTTGAAATTTTATTTTAAGTTAATAAGTACCTAGTATGTACCACAGTTTTTGTGGTTAAGGCAATAAATACATTTTTGTTTTGGTTAAGCTTTTTGAATAAGGTTTTAAGACAATTTAAGTGAAGAGAAAATAAATAACAGCTCATTTATTATTTTATAATATTTATGACTACCGGTCCGCCCCGGCTTAGCACAAGTTTTTAACAAAAATTTAGTTTTACATACGGAATCCTAAATTTTTTAAACTTATACTATAGCCGACATAATTCATCCGACAGAGAACTAAAGTCATCGACATAGCTCAGAGAATTAGCCAACTGAAGTGGCAGTGGGCCGGCCATATTTCGCGAAGAACCGATAACCGCTGGGGTAAACGTGTTCTTGAGTGGAGACCGCGACTCGGTAAACGTAGTGTAGGACGCCCTCCGGCCAGGTGGGATGACGATCTGCGAAAGACTGCTGGCAGATGCTGGATGCGACAAGCCGAAGACAGGGCGCTATGGCGCTCATTAGGGGAGGCCTATGTCCAACAGTGGACTAACATAGGCTGATGATGATGATGATGATACTATAGCCTATGTTCAGCAGGGAAAATTTAGAATTCTAATGGTGAAAGAATTTTTCAAATCGTCCAATAGTTTCGGAGACTATTCAATTCAAACAAACAATAAGATTTGATTGTTGTACCTCTATTATAATGTTAGTATAGATTTAAAATTTGACTTGTCTAACGCCCTAACACAAAAGCAACACAAATTTAACAATACATTTACATTGAAAACTGACAAAATATCACGACTTGATGTTTCAAAGTGACTGGTTTGTTAAGTTGTCATACATGCACATTACATGCATTATATATGTATACTAGCGGCCCGCCCCGGCTTCGCACGGGTATTAAACAAAAATTTCAGAAATTATACACACTAAAACGATGGGTTTCACAGTTTTCATACGGATCTTTACTTTTTTTAACATCATTGGGGTTTTTGACATTGACTCGACATTTCAAAACTGACACTGGCCGTAGAGAAAAAGCAAGCACCGTGCGCTATAAAACCTCTTTTTCTATTCTGACGCGCCATAATAGAAAAAGAGGTTGAATATACAGCCCACGGTTCAATTATTGAATTTTTCATGCGGATCCCTAACTTTTTTGAAAATATTATATAGCCTATGTTCATCACGGAAAATTAAGGATTCTAATGGTGAAAGAATTTTTTAACTCGGTCCAGTAGTTTCGGAGCCTATTCAATTCAAACAAACAAACAAACAAACAAACAAACAAACAAACATACAAACAAACAAACAATCAAATCTTTCCTCTTTATAATATTAGTATAGATAGAAGGGCACTGCAAAACTGAGTTCGGCTTTATTGGCACAGAATGTCAAATAGAATTGAAATGTCTTAAGATTTTCTGTTTTATCTGTGGCGCATATCGGATTTCCACCTCGGCACAAATATTTGTACGATCTGCAAATTGTAGTTCAAAGTGTTCTGGTCGTTTTATTTGTATAATAAGAATATTTATGTAGGTACTCGTATATTGTTATGTCGTTAGATCGTATAACCATAACACAAGTTCTGCTTGACGAGAATGTTATTAAAAGTACAATTCGTCTGCAAATTTACCTTTTTGTTTACCTTTAATATTCATTTATTCACAAAAAGACAAATTATGTCACTTACATGAGAAAAGGGGTTTTTAGGTTAAGTATACATAGATAGATACATAGGGTGTGGTCGTTCAATAACTAACTCCTTTAGTGTGTTCACTTGATAAGAAGTGAATCAATGTTTTGCATTCGAATTCAAAATAATAATCATATTTATATTCAAATCATCATCATCATCATCATCATCAGCCTATGAGAAAAGAATATTTATGTAGGTACTCGTATATTGTTATGTCGTTAGATCGTATAACCATAACACAAGTTCTGCTTGTGGTTTCTTGCCTATATTTAAATGCAAAGCAGCTTTTGTTTGTTTTGCATATTCTATAAAGTGTTTAAAATTAAGTCCAGGTAAATTTCCGTGACGTCACCACACTACGTGTTAAGTACAAAACTGGAGCAGCGAGGCAATATCAACCCCTTAAAGGCCGATGCATGTAAATTTTGTGCGAATTCATTAAAAATTTTGTGTTTTAAACCGTGAGTATCAAAACTGTTTCATGTCGCACGAAAATGCTAATTTTGAGGCTTGATTCTGGCACAGAGGGATATTTTGTGGCTATGTTTACTAGCAGACCTTTTGTTGTTTATTTAAAATAGACGGTTATTTAAAAATAGGTAATTTAGCATGCGATGTTAATAGAATCGCCAAAATCCTTTTGCATGTGTGTAAATACAACCTTAAAATTTTAGGACCGCTATTTATGACTTCTTGTTAGGAGGACCTTGTACAGAAGTGGACGTTTAGTCTCAAAAATATTTTGTACGTCAAAAAAAAAAATACAAAATACGAAGTGCAGGTATGTAATACATTGTATTAATTATATCATCTAGTACCCATAACACAAACCCTGCATAACTTGGCGCTAGATGATGCTGTGTGGTGGACAATCCACATAGCATCATTATTTATTCATTTATTATATTCAGCAATAATTATTTATTAGTTATCCAAAGCTTTGCTTACTGTTCATATTCGCACTCACCCTTTATACCACTCCTTCAAGGTTCCGCCATTTTCATGATGCCAAACTAAATAACGAGTTGCTTTTTACACATATGTTGTTATGCGCTTAATTAGAAATTTACTTATTTTAGAAACATGACGAATTCCTTGCGGTTGGTTCATTATGGTTTACATCTCGATATTTTTATTTTATTTTTATTTCAGCGATAAATTTCCCTTTGCATGAATTCATTACTTGCATAATTTTATAATAGGTTTTGTTATTTTAAAATAATAGACGAAACTTACACTTCTTTCATATTTAACCTTTTGTAAGTCCTACTAATATAATAAACGCGAAAGTTTGTAAGTATGATTGGATGTTTGTAACTCTTCCACGCAAAAACTTCTAAATGGATTTTGATAAAATTTGGTGCACAGTTAGTTTATGATCTGAAAATAACATAACACTTTTTATCCCGAAAACCGCGGGTAACCAGATAATTTTATATATTACTGTAAGTTAATAATAAGTATATTAAGACGCAAATAGGTTAGTTTAAATGCCTAAAAAGATACTAATCAAAATATACGAGTCTTTTATAAACGCATGTCTGCCTGTACTAAACTTATATGAACTTACTGACTTCCGCCCGTCTTGTAGCTCGATTGTTTTTTCCCGTATTAAATTTTATCTATACTAATATTATAAAGACGTAAAATTTTATTGTTTGTTTGTGCACAAAATCCTTCCCCAGAATATTATCTAGCTTGATTTTTGACTTGTCTAAGGGTATTTTGTATACGATTAAAGGAAATAAAGTTATTTAAATTAGAAATCTGAAATAGTTGCCTTTCATTAAGATCTGTTCCATCGCGATATGATAAATAAAAAGTGCGATTATATCATCATAGATTTTTAATAATTTATCCATAGTGATTTGATCTGACTTTACTTCAACTTCTTTATTTATGGCGCCGCTTGAGTTCGCTACGACTAAGATAGCGTCACATAACTTCAATATTATATTCTTTATTATACTCTTGGCAATATATAATAGTTTGGCATTTTTCTGCCAGTGTCAATAGATCATATTCAATAGTTTGAAGACTGTTGCAATAATTATGAGCGGTTTTATAAACACCAACCAGATTTATACCTCACAAATACATATAACATTAAATAAGTGAAAAATAGATTCACCTACCCTCCAGTTTAAATACACAAATACCTATAACATTAAATAAGTGAGAAAATAGGTTCCACCCTCCAGTTTAAATAAATCCCCGTGAACGTAAAGTTCACGACATTAGCGATAAAGTAAAGCTGATAACCAATTAAACCCTAACTCCTCTGAGGTGTGAGGGTGGTCCGGCCTGTGTGGCGTAATGCAAATACGTTCGGCAAGTATCTTTATCTCGTGGTGGCTGCAGTCACACCGTGCTGTAACGTTACTTTGGAATTGTCTGGGTTTTTGGAAATTTAATAAGTTTATTGTAAAGAGTGTGCTTTGTTCTTATTTATTTATTTACAAAACTTTGGGAAAATTATAACTAGGTTTACAAATATTTAATATGATGCAGATTATTGGATAGACCAGTGTATGTTTGCTGTAAGTTTGCTCTGAAAAAATGTTTATGGGGTTAACTACGAACCATGTAAGAAATTGAATGTTATGGTTAACTGTGGGTATACCTATATAAATAAATATTGACATGTATCGAAATCACATTAAAATTTAATTTTGATAGGCAAAATAAACATGTATGTATTAGACACATTAATAAATGCACTATTTGTTTCTTTTTCACTTCTTCTACAAGAGGACAAAATATTTAAGTAAATCAAGAACACCTTATATCTTACCTATTTCATTATAAAAGTTAACAAGAAAAAAATAAATATGAAGGTACTATTTCTGTTTATATCTTTTGTTTCCAATTCCTGCTATTTCAAAAATCGAATATTTCAAAGGTCCAAGAAAAGTACCAACCAAAAAGGTGAATAAAAATAAGGCCTCGGTTACACCACGGTCTAAACTCATCTAATTTCAATACTGACAAGCTGTGTCGCCGGCTGTGACTAGTTAACACTTAATGAAGATATATTCATCCTTTATAGTAGTGAAATACACTTATTTATCAAGCCCACAAGTTTGTGCCCGTAGAACAACACCGCCTTTAACGGAAATGACATAAATAAAATTACAATGATCTAACTAAATAAAAAACTAGTATTTACAATTGAGCTAACTGCAGACTGTTGCGAACAAACTACAGGTAGCTCAACTGATCCATATCAATACCAGTTGGAAGTGTACATAAATTATTTTTGTATGAAAACATTTATAATATTTATATAATATACTATTAGATAGAACCAGACGATGTTTATTTGTTATTTATTTACAATACAATATATTACAAAGTACTTTAGTATACTAAAGAAATAATGCCGAACAATCCACATAGCATTATCTAGCCCCAAGCTAAGCAGAGCTTGTGTTATGGGTGAGATGACTGATATGCATAATAAAAGATTTTAAATAAGTCAAATACAATGAATGGATACTGAAAATATGCGATATTATTTTTTTTAAATTACACCATTAAAATTCCTAAAAAGTTTTGGCGGACAGCGAATATTTGTTGTTTTATAAATTTCAAGATAACGTATGAATATAATGGACTATAAATATTAATTAGTATTAGATTTAAATTGAAACTGTCCTAATTATATTAATGGTCGAAAATAAATCTGATCGGTCCAATAAATTGGTTTGGAATGGGTTGTGCTAAAATATGCGATGAATTTGATTAAGAAATGTGACGAATTGAAAAGTGATGCTATGAAATATTTAACAGTTGGTAATAAATAAAAATTTAAATTTTGTCTGACAATACTAGTGATGTTTATGATAAAACAGAATAAATAAATAAATAATTCTGAACAATCCACGCTTGCAGTGCTTGTATTATGGCTAGATGACTGATATTTAATATAGTAAATTACATAGTTATAATCTATACTAATATTATAAAGAGGATTTTTTTTTTGTTTTTTGAATTGATTAGGCTCTGAGACTACAGGACGATGGCATGACCATCGTATAGGATAAGTCAATTATTGCGTAAATGAATTATAATTTGTGAGAGTTTTAATAATAATAATAAATAGTTTATTTACTCTTCACACAAAAGGCAGTTTTGTTATTTAAATATTACTAGCGACCCGACCCGGCTTCGCACGGGTGCAATGCGGATACTAATGCATGTTATACATATAAACGTTCCTCTTGAATCACTCTCTATATTAAAAAAGTCGCATCAAAATCCGTCGCGAAGTTTTAAAGATATAAGCATACGCGACTGCCAAAAGCGACTTTTTTATACTACCTATGTACTGAAGATAAAGTTTTTAGATGATTTTATTCCTCGCACAACACTCATTTATGCAACAATGAGATGTTACATAAAATATCAACTAGTTTTTCCACTTACAACTAATAGGTTAAATTAACTTGAAAGATCAAAAAAGGTTTTAACGAATAAAATGGCCAATGAGTTTACTATCTATAAGATCGCGTTAAAAAATGGTCTAATTAACAAAACGCTCGCCAATTCCCGGAATGTAGAACGTCATTCGCTAAAGACCACACCACGATATCTTAACCCGTCGCTCGACTAAATTATACGCTTTTACAATAAAATGGCGCGCGATACGGCGTACGGGTTCTGTATATTTATTTTAACTTTTTTTGTATATGGTGACTATGAATCGTATACTACCTTGTGTGGTTATGTGGCAAAATTAACATTAAGCGCTTCGAAAAGCAGTGATGTTGAATAAAGACTTTTGAATATTGTATGCACCAATAGCCTCTTCTTACCTCTTCTTTTTTAAATGTATTTTTTCTTCCTAAAGCGATCAGAAATTATTGTGCTTGATAAAAAAGCTATACCTACGTCACTACACATAATTAAATGGACTATATAAAACCACAATAACCAAATGACCAATCTAGATCCAATCATAAAAAAACAGCACTATCCCACCACCGAACCGTACCATGGCTACAAAATAAATATTTATAAACGGAATTAATTTTCCGTTTGTGGACACGGCGTTTAAAAAAAAAGTAAAAAGGTATTCCGGTGGCGATTGCAAGTAAAAAACAAACTAGTGAATTGATTAGCATAAAGCGACGACGCAGGGACCTCCCATGGGTCAGCTCTCAATTAAGCCACTTGTCTTTTCGCGCTCGCCTGGTGTGGCACCGGCCTTATCGAGATTCGAACTTCGAACGTGTTTTGTGCTTTGGCTTTTCCATTATTTTGAAATTCGAGTTTAGCATTTTCACATCCTACTACGAGAGTGAAGAAAGTCAATTAGTATCTTTAATACTTCATTGGAGTTTTTTGTACTTCTATTTAAAAGTCAAACCAAGTACTTTTATTTCCTTTTAGGCCCTACAACAGTTTTGGATACATAAGATATTTATTATTACAATGTAAAATTATTTATACACTCGAGAGCAATGAATCCGGGTCACTCAAAGAATCCAAAAAATCTCGGAAAGTAAGAATGCTAGGTTAATGCAATAAATTGTATTTAATAGACAATTTAATACTCCTTAAATGAAAGTTAAAAAAATATGAGTCACCATACATTTTATTTACACAAAATTACATAAAGAAAAAAAAACTGCTGATCTCTCCTTAAAACAAAAATAGGAAACATGACATTTTTGAACTTTATGACGATTTTCTTGAATTTCAATACTTCGTATTACCTCCTCGTGCTTCCATTACTGCGTTTACGCGGTTTGGCATGCTGTACACCAAGTTCCTTATACGATTTTGGGGAATATTCTCCCATTCCTCTGTGAGAGCAATTTTGAGCTCAGGAAGCGTGATTGGGGGAGGGTTTCGTTGTTTTACGCATCTCCCTAGCTCGTCCCAAGCATGCTCGATCGGGTTGATATCCGGGCTGCGCGCTGGCCACTCCATACAAGTAATGTTCATCTCTTGAAGGTAGTCATTCACAATCCTACCTGTATGAGGTCGGGCATTGTCATGCATAAATATAGCATCCTCACCCAAATTGACCATAAATGGACCAACGTGTTCGTTGAGGATTTCTTCCACATATCTTACGCTAGTTAAAGAGCCGTTTTCTATGATCACCAGCTCTGTGCGACTTTCAGAGGAAATTCCGGCCCACACAAGTACAGACCCACCACCGTAGGCTACTTTTTCTTCGATGCATGCTTGCTTGAATCTTTCCCCTGGTCTTCTATACACTCTGTGTCTTCCATCGTGCTTGTAGAGCATAAATTTTTATTCGTCGGAGAACAATTTATTGCATTAACCTAGCATTCTTACTTTCCGAGATTTTTTGGATTCTTTGAGTGACCCGGATTCATTGCTCTCGAGTGTAGTAGGTAGTCACTTTAATTTTTTTTTCCGCTTCAATCTCATTTAGGCAATACATTGATTCACATAGATATAACAACACCAGCTGTACCTACATACATGTATTTCATGCAATAAACCATACTTTACTTTTTACTTTACTTATAGGGTAGATGTTAAAAAAACTACGAAACATTATAATTTTTCTTAAAGTTTTCATCAAAAGCTAAACATATTTAATTTACTCTCTATTCAGTTGCAAAGCTTAACCTTGATTTAATTTCAAAACCGTTTCTGATGGCGTGTGGCCCAGCTCGATCATAATTCAAACATTTTGTCGTCCGGCATTATGGCCGCGCTTTAATAATTATTTTTGATACGCTCCCTAAGTTTCCGTGTTCTAATCAGGTTTTTGGTTTTAGGGGTGAGAAATTGTCGATAGATTTTATCGATACTTTGCATGCACACTTTACTTGGGTAGATTTGTGTTGTGTAATCGCTAAAAAAACTTCAAATGAAAACGCTCTTTCAAAGTAATTGATCTCGGAACCAAGTCCATGATTATGATATAGTTACTATTAAGATACGTAGATCCCCACTTAATTTTTAGTAAAACTGTATCGCGAACATAATTTTTAAGAAACATACAAGATGGCGCTAAGTCCGCCCTTTGCACTTCCTCTACTTTGAGCATATCAGTTAGTACTATTCTCTTTCTTTGTTTAATAAAGTATTTTGTATGTAGCTATCTATTTACATACTTTAAATTAATAAATATGTATGCTATTAAATGGACTATTATTGTATAGATCAGTTAAGCTATCTGTAGTTAGTTTGCAACAGTCTGCAGTTAGCTCAATTGTAAATACTAGCTATAATTTTGTCTATGCTTAAGGGTACGGTCAAGGTTATTGAAAATCTTTCCGAAAGTCTACTATTACTACAAGATGTACGCGGTATTCGCTTGGGATAAGCCAAGAAAAATTCGCTTGGTTGTGTACGTCATCCCACCTTATGTATTATAGATACACCCATCGACCTATTGTAAGTATATAGCGATTACACACTCAGCTTTCGTTGCTCAGGGTACCAAATGGCATGTATTTTTGTGAAGGCCTTCACATAGTCACCGATCACAGCGCTCTATGTGAGTACAAAATTCAATCCGATAATGACTGCTCCATAAAAATATGGAATCCATCTTTAAGTGCTAAGATAAATGTTAATAGTTATGCACCTAGATTAATCGATAGTAAATCGATACACGGTAGCCATAACTATTAATCGATATCGATGTTCCAATTTACAACGCAGTCATATTCTTTTTACAGTTACAAAATATTTTATGAGTTTGCAACACTTTTTATGAGAATTCGATTATGATGACCTTATACGATATATGATATGACCTTATTTATTTACTCTTTACACTAGGACATAAACTTACCGAACAGACTAAGGTAATCTAGCTTAAATATATGCTAAAAAATTATTTCACCATTAGAATCCTAAATAAATTTTCCTTGATGAAAATGGGCTATAGAACATTTAAAAAAAAGTTAGGGATACACATAGATAGATAGATAAAAATATTATTTTTTACTACAGACACACATACAATTTACATAAGTATACAATTTGAAAAATAGATATAAACATAGACACAATAGATTTAAATAAACACACAAACATTTACAAAGACAAGTATACTTCAAAATAATTATGTGCAGGTATGTCACACATGTGTGGTGACGGCAAAAGTGCCGTGTGGTGACGGCATAAGTGCCGTGTGGTGACGGCATAATAAAGAATTTCACCACCCCAACTCATCCCGTGGGTGTCGTAAGAGGCGACTAAGGGAAACACACCGGGGGGCGGGCAGCAGCGCCCTCTGCAGAACTACTCCACTAAACTGCGATCCCCAACCCGCATGCCCAGCGTGGGGATTATGGGCAATACCCCCAAATGACAAGAACCGCCACAAAATGGCCCCCAGTTCCCGGCCGCCTCGCTATTCCTGGCCATGGTAGCGGCCACGGTAACGGCGGGGCAGGGGGTGCTAGGAATCACCGGGCTACATTAGGCTACCACACCCCACACACACTGACCCTGGCAACGTTTAACGGACGCACTCTGAGGCTTGATCACCATCTAGCGCAGTTGGAAGTGGAGTTAGAGAACATTAAATGGCATGTTCTAGGGTTATGTGAAGTCCGTAGAGAGGGGGAGGACACCGTAACCCTAGACTCGGGCCATCTTCTCTACTTTCGTGAGGGTGATAAAACATCCCAGGGTGGCGTAGGTTTCCTCGTCAATAAGGCCCTCTCTAACAACGTCGAAGAAATCTCCAGTGTGTCGACCAGGGTAGCGTACCTGATCCTTCGGCTGTCTAAGCGCTACAGCTTGAAGGTCATTCAGGTTTACGCACCGACCTCGACACACTCGGATGATGAAGTGGAGGATATGTACGAAGACATATCCAAAGCCTTACATCACACCACCAAGGCTCACTTCAACGTTGTTATGGGGGACTTTAACGGCAAGGTGGGAACCCAGACTGGCAACGAATCCCGAATAGGCCCGCATGGTTTTGGTGTTCGAAATCACAGGGGACAAATGCTCGTCAACTTCCTTGAGAAAGAGGGGCTGTTCTTAATGAACTCTTTCTTTAAGAAACAGCCCCAAAGGAAGTGGACATGGCGGAGTCCCGATTCTGTGACTAAAAATGAGATCGACTTCATCATGACGGATAGCAAGCATATATTCAGAGATGTCTCAGTGATCAACAGGTTCAATACCGGATCTGATCACCGACTCCTTCGAGGCTCTCTGAATATAAATTTGAAGCTTGAAAGAAACCGTCTGGTGAAGTCCACGCTCCGACCGAACCCAATCCAAATCATGGCGGGCACCGAGAAGTTTCAGCAGCTTCTCGGGGATAGATTCGCTGCCTTGGAACCCACTGATGACGCTGACGAGACCCTACACAATCTGGTAGAAACGCTGAGGGACGAGGGCATCAAGTTTTGCAAAAAGCAGCGTACTGGTAAGAAGTCCAAACTCTCGGATGAGACTCTTGGGCTGATGACAAAGAGACGGGAAACCACCCAAGCGACTTCGTCAGAGAGGTCAGACCTGAACAAGCGAATTGCGAAGATGGTACGACGCGACCTTCGGAGCTCTAATACACGCCTCATTGAAGAGGCGATAGAGCGAAACCGAGGGTCCAAAGTATTCACTCAGCAGCTTGGAAGGAGCCACCTGACGAAGCTTTCAACGCACGACGGAAGGACCGTTTTGTCGAAGCCGGAGATATCGGCCGAGATAGAGGACTTTTATGGCCGTTTATACGCTGCACATGCTCCCCGTTCCCAACGAGACGACCACGATTCTAGAGCCACCTTGATACGCCACTATACCGACGAACTGCCAGACATCAGTCAAGACGAGATCGTGTTAGCTCTGAGGCAGCTTAAAAATGGAAAAGCCCCCGGTGAGGACGGAATAACATCAGAGCTTTTGAAAGCTGGAGGATACCCTGTTATACAGGAGTTACAGAGCCTCTTCAACGCCGTCCTTCACAGTGGGAGAACTC
This sequence comes from Eupithecia pulchellata, assembly GCA_963931895.1. Lineage (NCBI taxonomy): Eukaryota > Metazoa > Arthropoda > Insecta > Lepidoptera > Geometridae > Eupithecia > Eupithecia pulchellata. Next base: position 2,874,367 of record OZ007543.1, read on the forward strand.
CAAAGGCGTGGAGTGGGAGTTTGGTGGTGCTCTTTTTTAAGAAGGGAGATAAAACCCTTCTTAAAAATTATAGACCCATCTCGCTCCTAAGTCACGTCTATAAGCTTTTCTCACGAGTTATATCGAACCGTCTCGCCAGGAGACTCGACGAGTTTCAGCCACCGGAGCAGGCTGGGTTTCGCGGAGGATATGGTACCATAGACCACATTCACACAGTGAGGCAGATTATACAGAAGTCCGAAGAGTATAATCAGCCCCTGTGTCTAGCTTTTGTGGACTATGAGAAGGCCTTTGACTCCGTTGAAACCTGGGCTGTTCTACAATCCTTACAGCGATGCCAAGTAGACTATCGTTATATCGAGGTGCTGAGATGTCTCTACGAAGCCGCTACGATGAGTGTCCGAGTACAGGACCAGCAGACTAAACCGATCCAACTGCGCAGAGGAGTGAGGCAGGGGGATGTCATATCCCCGAAACTGTTCACGAGCGCGTTGGAAGATATGTTTAAGACGCTGGACTGGAAAGACAAGGGCATCAACATAAACGGCGACTACATCTCACACCTGCGATTCGCTGATGACATAGTCTTAATGGCGGAGTCGCTAGAGGAGCTGAACCGGATGCTGGACAGTCTAGCTTCAGCCTCCCGATGTATCGGTCTTGGCATGAATTTGGATAAAACCAAAGTCATGATCAATGCCCACATTGATCCAAGACCGGTGATCGTACATGGCCACCTTCTCGAAATTGTTTCTGAGTACACTTACCTCGGGCAGATTTTGCAGTTGGGTAAAAACAATTTCGAGAAGGAAGCCAAGAGGAGGATCCAGCTAGGCTGGGCAGCGTTCGGAAAACTACGTCGAGTCTTCTCGTCATCCATACCGCAATGTTTGAAAACGAAAGTTTTTAATCAGTGCGTCCTACCAGTCATGACCTACGGAGCTGAGACGTGGACACTCACGATAGGGTTGGTCCACCAGTTCAAAGTCGCTCAGCGCGCTATGGAAAGAGCTATGCTCGGAGTTTCTCTGAAGGATAGGATTCGTAACGAATACATCCGACAGAGAACTAAAGTCATCGACATAGCTCAGAGAATTAGCCAACTGAAGTGGCAGTGGGCCGGCCATATTTCGCGAAGAACCGATAACCGCTGGGGTAAACGTGTTCTTGAGTGGAGACCGCGACTCGGTAAACGTAGTGTAGGACGCCCTCCGACCAGGTGGGATGACGATCTGCGAAAGACTGCTGGCAGATGCTGGATGCGACAAGCCGAAGACAGGGCGCTATGGCGCTCATTAGGGGAGGCCTATGTCCAACAGTGGACTAACATAGGCTGATGATGATGATGATGATGATGATGTCACACATTAAAAAACAATTTTTGTTAAAAATCCGTACGAAGCCGGGGAGGACCGATATTACTACAATATTCCAACTAATATTATAAACGCGAAAGATTGTATTGACGGATGTTTGTTACTCTTTTACGCAAAAACCACTAAACGCATATTGAAGAAACTTGCTACACAGATAGTTTTATGACCTGGAATAACGTATGGCCCTTTTAATCCCAAAAATCCCACGGGATCGGGAGTTACGCGGGTGAAACCGCGAAACTAATTAAAAATATATAGAAAGTGTCCGATAGGCTCCGATAGTGTGAGTAGTTCCTCCGATAGGTTCCGGCTCTTGAGAGATCCACAGACAAGATTTTGGGTCGCTCCTGACCCCAAAACTGCCACGGTCCCGCGACAACATAAGAAACAATAATAACCTAAAAATGTTATGACCATAAAGCCGGTTGACTTTGAACCGATTCATTTGCATATCTCCGCTATGCTTAAGTGTAGTCGAAGCCTGAACACCACGCGCTTTAAACTGATATTCGCGTGTGAACGAAACCTTATTTCGTGGAAGGATAAAACTTAATAGAGCAATCGTAATCCCCCAAAGTTTTCCCTCAAGACTACAATATTGGTTTTTCAAAAGGGGTATTTAAAGACTCTTAAATTGTTGGCAACGTTGTAAACCCTGATGTTGCAGGGCTGCTGAAACCACTTTCTATAAGGTGAAGGTATAAAAAATAGCATTGTACACAACATTTTCCCAAGACGGGAAACGATCCCGCAAAATCCAGCGTCATAGGCGGAAATCGATTGTCAATCTATATTTTATATATTAGTCTAGTGAGTATGTTGACCCATGGTGTTGGTCTAGGGAAGGTAAGACAAAATGTAAAAGAAGTCAGGAGCTCAGCGACTTCTGTTATCTTGCGGATTCAGCGGTTATAGGAAATGTGTAGTGTAGCGGTTTGTTTTGCGTGTACTCATTGGATTTTAATCTGTTCAATGTTCTTTGGCGTTAACTGTACAAACATGACGAATCCCTAAAAAATCCCTACTTTTTACAACTGCTGATCCATACCATACTTCGGTTCATACCGTTCGTAGTTCATCAGTATCGCTGCAATATTTCCCCTCCGCGTTTTCCTTTTTCGGATTTTCACGGGGCGATAAAATCATTCTCGAACACGCACCACCTCACTTAATTCCTGATTTAGTACCGCATCATATTTTGATAAGTATTTTTAATTTGAATAAATTATGATTTAACCGTATTATCGCATAATGGGCGGTTGTAATACCGCGGTGCGTTCATGCTATAATGTCACAGTTGAATTGTGTTCACGAAAACTGTAGAGCAGCAACCTGGAGGTAGTTTCTTACGTCAATCAATTTAACGGTATATGGTATGGGTTTAAAATATGCATGATGCCCTACCGTTGAGCGAAGAGTACTCGAATATAGGATACGTATCATATGTAGGAAAGAGAAAGAAGAGGTGCTAGTCAGAGACCAATAGTAGGCCATTTTTTTTGTGACATAAGCAGCATCATAGCGACACTAGTGTTCGAGATTGTTAATACCGATACCAGAAAGGATGTTTACTCATGCTTCGCCAAAAGATAACATTAAACTAACTTTAAGTATTTCAGAGATCAAAACAACGCTTAGGTACCTACGTGTTCGGCAAATATGCTTCACTGAGCAATTTCGCGCATATTCGTTCCGTACAGTTTATTCTCTTGAACTGTAAACTGACTTGTAAATATGACGTAGAAATAAAACCCCGAGCTCTTGCGCTACAAACGCAAAGGGGAAGTGCGATAAAGATGTCCGTAGCATTTTTTGGTTTTGACTGATTTTTTCACTAGATTAGCGTGTTTATGAGTAAGAACTTAACATTTTTGAAGTTTTTATTGTTTAAGGCAGCGGAAAAGGTTTAAAATTAAGCTCGGGTTAGGAATGGGGTCAATCATGCCATTGGGCAGTTTGGTATTTCCCAAAGAAATTATTTATACTTTCGTGAATGGAAATGTGATAAATGAATTCTTTGTTTCAGATTTCGTTCGAGATGCCTCACACGGGTAAGTTTTGAGTTATTCCCAACAGCTATATCCAACTCAGTGGTTTTTACTGTGTTCCTTACTACTCTGTAAAGAGAACATAATTATGATAGTAGGTACTGATAATACATACAAGAAGAGAGTGCTTTAAGAAAAGTTAAGATTTAAAACATAGGGTAAAGTGGCAGAAGGCGGTAGACATAAGCTTATTTGAAAGTATGTAACTTGAAAATTTTCAAGTTTACTTTGAATTTTTTTATTTTTTGTATATTGCATGTTATTTAATTTTTTTGTATAAAGTCCTAAACCAAAAGACATCTTTAAATCAAATACAAGGAGTAAAAAAGTTTTTGACACTTCACTAATTTCTGTTTTGCTAGTTCGATTTGTCAAAAAATGTGATAAAATACTGGGACATCATACGAAAAATAATTGTATAATATCGTTTTCCTTGTTTTCTAGCTAAGGCTTGAGAAGAACAGTAATGCTTTATATAATAATATATATATTATATATATATGTAATATATAATAAAGTCAAGAATATTGAAAGCTTTTGTAAAATTATGCGATAGATTTACTAATGAAGCAACAAGATTTTATTTTTTGCTTTGTCAATAGTTTTCGAATTTATGTTACTTCAACCGTACCTACATAGATAAAATATTAATAATACAATATAACAAAAACAAAAACTTTCAACTCGACCTAAATCACTACAAAAACTGGAGGTATTCATAAATTCTATACAAATCTTATAACTCAAATGATAAACACTCTTATTATTAATAAAAACCAAAGCTGTTATTAGATTACTGAGATTCTGAACGCACACGTAGCTTCCGGTGGCCATTTTGATTTTAGATTATTGTTATTACTGAAATTATTATTGCTAATAAAATTCTAGATTTTAATTACAAGAAATATGATACATTTTAGAAAAAATTATTTCATAATGATGCTGATTTCGTTGCGCCTTTTTAGTTTTGACTTATAAATTTTAATGGAATGATTTTCGAACAGATTTTTACTAGCGACCCGCTACAGCTTCGCACGCGTTTTGTACGCAATGTTGAGTACCAAACCTTAATGTCGAATTTATACCCGTATTCCCCACTGAGTGATAGTAGTGAACAACATCATCAACATCAGCCTATATCAGTCCACTGCTGGACATAGGCCTCCCCTAATGTGCGCCAAAGGTGGCGTTATTTCATCTGGGGGTTATTGCCCATAATCCCCACGCTGGGCATGCGGGTTGGCGATCGCAGTTCGGTGGAGTTGTTGCAGAGGGCGCTGCTGCCCGCCCCCCGGTGTGTTTCCCTTAGTCGCCTCTTACGACACACATGGGAAGAGTGGGAGTGGTGAAATTCTATGCCGGCACCACACGGCAATGAACAAAAAGTTCGTAGTGAACAAAAAGCGGTAAATTTAGTGTCAAATGTTAATAAGTATTTAAGCATGTATAATGTATTAGAACTGGTCCAAACGTCTGGGTGGGCCACTCGCTCGATACCATCTCAATAGGTACAGATTCAGCCCGATTCTCTTAATTACCGGTAATGGGTTTGGGGACGGTGGTAAGTCACCAGGGTTGTCAAGTTATGGGGGCTTAAAACTTACGGAATTTACGGTTGTTTGTAGATGTTTTTTTCTATACTAATATTATAAAGAAGTAAGAGTTGATTGTTGGTTTGTATGTTTTTTTTAATTGAATACGCTCCGAAATTACTTAACCGATTTGAAAAATTCTTTCACCGTTAGAATTCTAAATTTTCCGTGATGAATTTAAGCTATAGAATATTTTCAAAAAAATTAGGGTTTCGTATGAAATGTTCAATAACCAATTTTTACCCGTATAACGGTATTATATACCCGTACACGGGTATTTATATACCCGTGCGAAGCCGACCGACTAGTTTTTTATAAATTTATGACGAAGTTTTTCATCCCATAAATTCGAAACTTACTTGATTCGCCGCACTCAATGTTGGTGTTTTCCAAAATATTTTTTTACTTATATTTATTAAGGTGAAAAACAAACCTATAAACACATAAATAACTTGAGACAGTGGTACAACTAAAGCCTATGTCTAAGTGCTTATTTTATAAGCCTAAAGAAATAAAGTTATTGAATCTGAATCTGCCTAAGAGTTTTCACTTTAAGTATTCAATTCAAACAAACAAACAATAAAACCTTTCCTCTTTATAATATTAGTATAGATCTACCTACCTATCGGATAGTTACTCGGCTGACTCGCTAATACCACTTCCTTACAAACCTCTGTGGTTTACATAGTGTTATTATTATAAGTTTCTTTGTAATATAATTTTTAAGATGATAAATAAATAAAAAAAAAAGATAAATCCAACGAGACAACCCTACCCCAGGCTTCTTTGAAACGCTTATGATTTCAATGCGTGAGGTAAAATCTTGTCCGTCCGATAAGCGCTCCCTTTCGGCATCTTATTATGTGGCCATTAATGATAATTAAGAACTGAGTTTTGTAGTTCCACTGCTACTGAATTGATTCGGTATCGAGATACCTAAACATTGGGGAACGTAAAACCATTGGGGAAGCGTTGATAAGGTTTTATGCGTTTAAAGGGAATGGTTTTGATGTAACGGAGTTTATCGGTATTTTGAAATCATCATCATCGTCAGCCCATGTTAGTCCACTGGACAAAGGCCTCTTCGTGTGCCTTAGCGCTCTGTCATCAGCTTGTCGCATGCGGCATCTACCTGCAGTATTTCGCAGATCGTCATCCAATCGGTCGGGATTTAATAAATTGTTTTTACTATTTAGGTAAAAGTTTAACGCCTAGTTTTTTTTACGGAAAATACGTTTGTAAATATTTGGGATATTAATCTGTGTCGCCGAAGCCCTTATTGCAATTTTCTGTTATTGACTTGACTTGACTTCTTTGATATGGCAATAATTGTTTGGTTTGCCACTTTTCTGCCAGTGTCCAGTTCATGGAAATGTCTTAGTCATGGAATGGAGGCAATTTACAATGAGCGGTAAATATATTTCCTAGATTAGGTTATTTGTACATACGCTACGCTATGTAAAGACGTTAAGAGGTGAGTTTTGTTTGGCTGATCAAAGAGGCTTTAAGTGAAAGTTATAAGGTCATCGTGATTTAGTCCCCGGGGTTGCCAGTTTCACAATAATAATTTACCATGACTGTTCATTGATTCACAAGACATAATTTATTGATTATTTAAGATAATTCACCTGAAATTATAGGCGTCAGAGCTAGCATGAAGTTAATTTAAAACATAAATCTTTACAAAGCAAAATTAAAATTTAATAACAAATTAAATTAAAGATCTAGTATTTACGACTGAAACAAGCTAGCTAACATTATTAAATATTACGAGATCAATAATTGTAATCAAGAGTATGTAGATACTTCAGATTATTGCTAGAAGTGGTTTTATTTTTAAGGTTCCGTACATAAATTTGCCTAACTGGATCCTATATTATAGGCCTTCGCCGTCTTCTATCCGTCCATCACATGCCTTTATATTAATTTATTAATCTAGTATTTACGATTGAAACAAGCTAGCTAATATATGTAAATAGATATTACGCGATCAATAATTGTAGCTAGAGAGCTAGAGTACCTCAGATTATTGCTAGAAGTGTTGCATGCCTTTATATTAATTTATTATTAACTAGCGACCCGCCCCGGCTTTGCACGGGTGCAAAACTAATAGGTACATGTTATACATATAAACCTTCCTCTTGAATCACTCTATCCTATTAAAAGAAACCGCATCAAAATCCGTCACCTACTCGTAATCATACATAGGGACAGACATAAAGTAGGATAGTAGATAGTGAATAATGTAGGTTCATTTTGGCCACAATTAATACAATACAATACGAAAATGCTTTATTGAACACCAGAAAAATCACAAATGACATTACATAAGACAAGTAAAATGGGCGGCCTTATCGCTTAGAAGCAATCTCTTCCAGGCAACCTTTGAATGTAAATAATTATCTATATATAAGAAAGGCAAGCATTAACTCGCGTTACACTTGACCAATTTATTAGTTTATAGAAAGTAAAATTAAAATAGAACGATTTGAAGTCTGTCACGATCAATGAGTCGGCTTTTGACGCCAAATTAGCTTAATAAGCATGAGCTTAGACGTTAACATGTGCATTGGCTTAATGTGGATATGCCCTCTATATCTATACTAATATTATAAAGAGGAAAGATTTGATTGTTTGTTTGGATTGAATAGGCTCCGAAACTACTGAACCGATTTGAAAAATTTCTACTTAGAATCCCACTTTATCCCTGATATGCTATAGATATAGAATATTTAAAAAAATTAGGGATCCGTATAAAAAAAATCAATAAAATAACCCAACAAAAAAAATTACAGTTGTACCAAGTGTAAAAAAAAAAAATTTCCGAAATTTTTGTTAAATACCCGTGCGAAGCCGGAAAACCCGCTGGCTATTTAAATAAATAATGCTGGACAAAATTACCGTGAAAAACTTATAAGAACTTTTAATGTAAACATTTAAGATTTTTATATCCAAAATAATTGAAATTCATTAAGTTAATCGGCAAGTATTCCTAGTTGGTTATTATTTACTTTCATTGATGTATTAATAATTAGGTTTAATTGGATATTCAGGGAAATAAAAAAATAAAAAAAAAACCACAGTCATATCCCCACAAAAACATCGTAACGGTGAAAACGGCTCCCTATCAAACGAATCTACACATCGGATCCGATTTTCTACTCCGCTGTTTACAACTATGTTACAATTTTACATCATAAAACTTTATTTCCTTTTATTATTCTTAATTAATTTATCCTAAAACTAGTTTAGGGTTTAATGAACATAAAGGTATAGGAAACAGGATGAGATCGATTTTGTAATCGCGTTCGGGTATCGGTTAAGAATAGTGGAATCATGTGATTTCCCAAAGATTCTAAATCTCATTAAACTTAGATTTAGAGAGGCAAAACAAACATTGTATTAGACACATAAGTTATTATACTAATGTACTTGTGGTTTCTTTGCACTTCTTCCACTAGTGGACAAAAATTGAAGTGAAGAGAAATCAATAACAACTTATTTATTTTTTTATAATAATTAACTGTATCAAATTTGACTTGTCTAAGTGCTTATTTTGTAAGCCTAAAGAAATAAAGTTATTGAATCTGAAAGAATTGATTTTAGCTAAAAATGGGTGCTTGAAATCGGTATTCTTAGAGAAACCGCAAATTTTTTAGTGTTCCCTCGGATTATCCTCACTTTGATTGCACAATAGGTCCTTCTAGGTTTGTAAAGCTGTTTTACATACATGATGATAAGTAGTAAAAGAACCACAAATAAATACTTAACTGTTTATCGCCTCGCCCCGTGTGGTGCCGGCATAGAATTTCACCACCCCCTCTTCCCGTGGGTGTCGTAAGAGGCGACTAAGGGAAACACACCGGGGGGCGGGCAGCAGCGCCTTCTGCAGAACAACTACACCAAACTGCGATCCCCAACCCGCATGCCCAGCGTGGGGATTATGGGCAATAACCCCCACATAATGATGCCATCTATGGCGCTCATTAGGGGAGGTCTATGTCCAGCCGTGGACTATTATAGGCTGGTGATGTTATCGCCTCGAGGGAGTTTCAAGGCTGGTCTGAGTTACCTCACGTCTGTCAATCGTGAGGTACCTCATAAGTTTCAAGGTAAGGTAGGACGAGAAGGAAGACGTTTCTGTCAACTGTGAATATGATTTTGGAGTGAGGTTGCGTCGAGGAAATCTCCAGATCTATTTGAATTCTCCGAAATACGCAAGTGATTGTTTAGTTTCGTTCTTTGTGCAAATTACTCTGATACGGCCTTAGAGTACACCAATCGGTCGAAACGAATCAATAAAATGTCGTTGGGAGGTTTCAAAAAACCATGAGGTTTAGATATAAGGTCTTTTTCACATCATTATGGGCACTTTGAGTATTTCTAAATACTCAAAGTTATGGTCACAACAAATTTGTAAAGTAACTTAACAACATCAACATCACCAGCCTATAATAGTCCACGGCTGCACATAGGCCTCCCCTAATGAGCGCCATAGATGGCATCATTATGTGGGGGTTATTGCCCATAATCCCCACGCTGGGCATGCGGGTTGGGGATCGCAGTTCGGTGAAGTTGTTCTGCAGAAGGCGCTGCTGCCCGCCCCCCGGTGTGTTTCCCTTAGTCGCCTCTTACGACACCCACGGGAAGAGTTGGGGTGGTGAAATTCTATGCCGGCACCACACGGCAAGTAATTTAACATTAGCCTTTATTATATTAATTTATATTAGCTATTTGGTTTGAAATAACCATAAACACTCATAATAAATACTTATAGGGTTTGATTCTACGGGATTTGTCGGCCGTTTTCTCGAGACCAGTTTCTGTTCGTCCGTCCATCTATTCATTATTATTCATCTAGGTAATTATTATATTCAAATATTTTTACCAAATAAAATACAATAAAATAAGAATAAGTATATAAAACTATTCTACAGTCAAATTATGAAAATGATGGACACCGCGAAGCTTTATTCAAAGAAAAACGATTTATTCAAAGAAAATGCGTTTTCTTATTTGTGTAGATAGGTATATTTTCAAAAAGCTTGTGACAGGAACCTAGGTAAATACATATAATAGTAGATTATGGTAAAAATATGCTAAAATTACAAATCATTTTGGTATTACATTTGTATGGGAAATTCACCCGTCGCCGGAGCCTTAAGACTGTTACTGTAGATGTTTTTGATTGAGCTATTTATTTAACATTTAGAACTCCAACCAATTAGGTGTCAAAGCTTGTCTCTCTATTTTGCACCCTCAATCTGTTTCTGTCCACTTTTCTCTTTCTTGTCTCTAGGGTCTTCCTCCTCAGGTAGTGGCTCTTTGTATTGACTCATGTATGGACACCACATCTGTTCCAGCTTCTTGGCTTCTTTAGGTATATTGTCAGGCATGAGGTGTTCTGGGAAGAGCGGGCTAGCTCTCGCGATTTTGAACTTCATGTCTGTGTAGTCGACACCGTGCTTTATCCAAATAACTCTGTATCCGTCACCTGAGGGAAAATCATCATAGTTGTAATATTTTAAGTCTAGGTCTTTCTGTAAGACCAAAATGTTTGAAATGGGGCAGTAACAGAATTTGTATCTGATAAGGGTTCCATCCCCAACCCGCATGCCTTATGCATTATGGGCAATAACCCCCAAATAATGATGCCATCTATGGCGCTCATTAGGGGAGGCCTATGTCCTAGCTGTGGACTATTATAGGCTGGTGATGTTGTTGAAGGGTTCCATTTCAATCTGTGAAACCACAATTTACAATCTGTGAATTCACTCAAACCTCTTATGGAATTCGGTGTGTGGAACCAAATCATTGTTATCATTATCAGGCTATGTTCGGATAACATAGACGAAAGATTTGATTGTTGGTTTGTTTGAATGATTTGAAAAATTCTTTCACCATTAGAATCCAAAATTTTTCCTGGTGAACATAGGCTATAGAAAATTATCATCAAAAGTTAGAGGTCCGCATAAAAAAAAATTTTTTTGTTAAATACCCGTGCGAAACCGGGGCGGACCGGACCGCTAGTTATCATTTATCTCTTACGATTTGTCTTATCCAATAGTAATGGCATCATAGTACCGACGGTGAAAAATCTAAGGTTCTTCACTGCTTCTTTATAGTCCGAACATCGACATCTATCCATTCACAGGCTGAGAAATTATGAAATTAGAAAGGTAAGTAAAGTATATTTTTTATGCTATGGTCATAACATAACTGAAGAAAAGCACGGTAACGGACATAAAGAGTAAATATATAAATAGAATAAAAGAGCTGTGTTGTTTATGTAGATTTGATGTAGATAATATGTTGTTTTGGTAAAATATTTAATTTGTCAAGTTGACTTTATTTTCATTTTGTTTTGTTGACGTGTAACAAAACTAAAGAGGTTACGAATGCTTTGAACTCCATGCACCTATTGACGTGTCAAAAAAATAAAAGAGGTTACAAATGTTAGAACTCCATGCACCTAAATAATCCTCATTGCAGACTATAAGTTTAACACAGTTTAGGTACCATGAAGTTAGGATACGGTTGCCTACTAACAAGGTTTTATACAAGCTGATCGATGCCACTCATAGAGCAACGCGGGCCCCCGGCCGGCGGACCGGAGGGGAGTAGCCATACGCAGCTTTCCCCTCTGTCAAAAGTACAAGTCCACGCGGACCTACACGTACTATAAAACTAGTTCATTCTGTGACAGAATGTATCAATGTGTGGGTGAATTTGTTAGAGTATTTTTAATTTCGTATGAAAATGAGTGCGCAGCGCAGATTCCCCCCCCCCGCCAAAATTGCCTGACAATGTTGAATCGACAAATAACGCTATGGCCACTCCCCTCCGGTCCGCCGGAGGACCGCGTTGCTCTATGATGCCACCTAAAGAAGTTTCAAATAAAAATCAGGTACGCCATAAAATACTAAGATAAAATACAATTTACCTATAGACATATTTTACGCAAAACTTATCCATAGTTAAACCTAGACGATAAAATACCCACATAATTGCTTTCGTTTAAGACAAGGAGCCATAGTCGAAGCCCGAAGATACGTTCGGGATAATCGAAGGAGACAGTCTCGGAGCTATATTTTAATATCTCAATAAAAGTATGGTAGCGAGCCCTAACCTCCAATTGTCGGCATTGTAAAATCAGTCACAAGTTGTAAACCTCGCCATAACCTACCCGATTTAATGCCGATATATTCGCAAGATGCTCGCGAAAGCAAAAGGGGAAAAAGTTGGACTTTACGATCTTGGACACGTATTCTCTAGGTGGGATTCCATGGCGAGAACGCGCGATGATAACATGCTTCGATAGCTAACACGTAGAGTGCGCTTAGAGTCAATTAACAAATAAAAGCATTACGTCGTGGCGCTATAAATTAATAACTTATGTATTACTAATGTAGTGCCGTTTTCCACTGAATTTTAATCTTGATATCACCGCACACCCAAAGTTAGCCTGAGCTAGTGCATCGGGAAAAATAATTTATCATTCCAACAGGGAATTGGAATAATTGAATGATTTTCCTCATGAGCAAATTTTCAGTATCTCAATGCATATTTGATCAAAAAATATATTATTGAGATCTGACTTTATTAAGGTCTAATACAGCTGGCGATCGGAACAGAATCAACGACCTTAACTTCACAGGTGAACCTTTGCCCACTACGCCACTGAGGCCATCATCAGTAAGTAAAATGAGACCTTAAATAGATCTTTTAATTACGGAATCTAAAAAGGAACCTTACCTCCGAATACTTAAATGCAACTTATGTTTAATATTGTAGTTATGTTTTTATGTTCTCTGCAGAGCAAAAATAATGTAGAGCATAGGACAATGTAGAGTCGGATCTTTGTTGACGCATTTTGACAGTTCAAAACGTAACACGGCGCGTTACTTGCCTGTTATAGTTATTACCGAATAAGGATCCTGGATTGCAAAGGAACCAAAAATAATATTGCCGTACATCGAGAGTTGTAATAAAATGTAAACATTAAGTTTGCGCTACCAATTTTCGACACATCGGAATTCAACTCGGGATTTTTAGGGTTCTTACTGTATTTAAAAACGCATTTTCATCACTGAAACATAGTCTGTGATTTTTTTAAGTACTTGTGTATTCGTTTATACGCAAGAGAAATGTAGTATTATTTATTTATTATTTCTTTTTCATAAAACTACAAACTATTATGTACTCTCAAGTGGGGAAAACGCTGCCTTCTGTAACAGAGTTTTAATAACAAAAAAGAAGGTAGAGCTGCTTAGAACTTTGTCTGTTTTGCTTGACGATTCCAAAAACTAAAAACTAAAAAAATCATATGTATTTAATTTCATTCAATAACACATCTCAACTAAGTGTCAGCCCGGATAGCATAATAAAATACTAATAATAATACTAACTATACTTTTACTTGATCTTAGAATCGTAAGAGTCCTAAAAAGTGTGTATCAGTATAAGTAATTAAAAAAAAATACCAACGGGTCGTCTATCATCTTCCAATAAAATTTCGCACCAATTTTCAACACCGCTATTTTCAGTGCTATGAAATCAAAAGTCCAACGTTTGTACTCTTTATAAGGAACGCTCTCATTATGAATGTAAGCGTGTTAATTACGAACCTAGCGCTACAGGCGTGACGTGACCCGCACTCACCCTGATGAAGTCCCTCGTTAAGGGATGAAACGTTGGTGTTCTTCCAACACAAAATAGGTTCGTAGTTAACCCGCTTATATTGATGATGAATTTGTCAAACAACGACAGTTTCTATAGTATAAAAGTACGCTCTTATAAAACTGTTTCATTAGCAATATCTTTTTTTAAAAATAAAAAAAAACTTACGCGATCTGAACACATAATTATTAGTACACGGGATGAGTCATCCCGTGTACTAATAGAGGGGAGTCATCCCGTGACCACGACAATGTGTAAACCTGTTGAAACGTCGGGAGAAATAGGTAAATACCCGTTAAAATATTATAATTAAGCATTTCGATCACCTGTGGACTGTAGCTATACGACCTATACTTAACCGAAATCTAATCAAACCTACCTATAAAAACACGTAGATCTTAAATCCACGAATTCGAATATTTACATTGTTATAAGATGTAAATTTATATTACATGTTACACTACATTGTTATATGTGTTAGCGTCAAATAGATTATATTGTTTACTGCCTGGAATAAGTATCCAGGATAAGTACAAGAGACGTGAAGTGTTAATTTCAAAAATTGTAGGTTTTTATAGTCTTTGTAACTTATGAAGGGATTGTTTTATATAGTTATGTACTTTTATAAAACTCTGTTCATTATTAATTATGAACGTAAGTAATTATTTTGTTATGATATTATACAATTAGTATGAAAAATTTAGTATTGTTTTTATTATTTGACGACCTGCAGAAGGTCCGCCTGCGACGCAGGGGGTTGCGGGTTCGATTCCCGCCTCGGGACAAATTTTTGTACGATCTGCAGATATTTGTTCCGGGCGTTCTGTCGTTTTCTATAAAAAAATATCAAATTATACTCCAGACTGTTGCAAACAAACTACAGGTACCTCAAAAGCAAATTATTATATCTACATATTATATACATATATGTAGGTATTTTATTTCTATTCTATAGAAACTAGTACGACTAAAACCAGGATCAAAAGCTATTGCTTTTTTGATCACTTAAAAGCGTCAAAAAAAAACAAGATAGATCCCATTTACTGAACGCTCGTAAACGAAGCTCAACCTGACTATACTGACTACCGAGATTGAACCTCACGAGCACCCTTTATGTGATACTAGCGGTCCGCCCCAACTTCGCACGGGTATTTCAGACAAATTTCAAATATATAAATTTTTACACTACTCCTTTATAAAATTTTACACTACTTCTACCTAACAACCTAAATTAATAGCTACTTATATTAGTTTTACAATATTAGCCTAATCTTTATCCATGCTAATATTAGAAAAAATATCTAATTGACATGTTAAATTTTCGTGAAGATAACATAATTATACCTACTTATGTCTTGAAATAAAAAAAAGTGTATTTCAATAAAATCTAGACCTGAAATAGTACTTTATTTAAAGGCCTTTTAATCTATCTTTTAAAATAGAAACAATATAGGTACTAGTGCCTACTTGATAAAAGTAAATTATATAAATAATTTATAATTAAATATCTTTTATAAAACTGAGTTGGCAATAATAATAAAATAACTCAACAAAAACGTAAGATCGATTTGCCATCGCTTGCGCATCGAAGTTATTGTTTTTGTAAAGTGTTGCCTGATCAGCGGGAAATTAAGGCTCCCGGTGTTGCCAAGTTTAGCAATATAAAACGGAGATTGGAAGCTATAACTCGAACCCGGTTTCGGCTGTAAAATATTAATCTTGTAAGGGATAATGAAGATGATTTTACAACATCTATCTGCAAAATTAGGTATTAAATTGCTTCACATAGGTAAATTTGATAGTTCGCAACTGGTTTATAGTATTTAACATTTTTAACATTTTTATATATATATATATATATATATATATTTTATTTTATCTTGAGCGATAAGACCGCCGATTGTCACATTTATTGTAATTTTTATTGTGTTTGTTATTGTATTGAATTTTCTATATATCTATTCATGTTAGAAGTACCGTACAATGGAAATTTGATAGTAAATTTTTAGTAGTTGGATAGATAAATTTGAAAGTTCGCAACTGGTTTATTGATTGCATTTAGGTAACAAAATAAGGTTTAATACGGAACAACATACATCACGTATTGCCATAGGTCTAAAGAAACCAGACGAAATGCCAAATTGTATAGTAATCTACATGTCATAAATTATCTGTAAACAAAGACAAACAAATATTGGTGGAAAATATTTGACGTTGTTACGGTAAAAAATATTGACTTGTAAATAAATAATGCCAGACAATCTACACAGCATCATCTAGCCCCAAGCTAAGCAGCTTGTGATATCCCCCTATCACCCCTATCACTAGATACTAGATGACTGATATCCTTAATACAATTTATTAAAGAGATAGATATTTTCATTATATTATAGAAAACGACCAGAATACCCTAAAAATAACTGCAGATCGTGCATATAATTGCCCCGCAACGGGTATCGAACCCGCAACGAAGACAGACCTTCTTCCACCACGCCACAGAGGTCATTGTGATAACTGATATGTGATTATTTTGTAACCGTAAAGCGTAAAAATTTTAACGCAGAAGTTCGTAACATTTTCTTATTCCTTATTTCGCTTTAGGTGGGGTTGCGACGGCACAATATTTTTAAATTAAGATATAGGTTATAAGCAAGGATTGCCAACTCATTTGCAATGTTGACAGGTTTTAAGATAATAACACTCCCTTAATGACTGAACACAAAAACAAATGAACGTTACATCTCAATTATTGAACGAAAGACGTCAAAAGTTGAATTATTATCCCCCACCTGCCTTTAGAATGGCTAATATTTATTTGATTGCCAAAACCTTCAAGTTAAATATCAAAATGTAGATCTTTCTGATAATTTTTATGTTTCTATGTTAATGGGATTGTTTGTTATTTTAGTTGTTCGTCCATAAATAGATCAAATCTATTTTAATTTACTCTGAAATTATTTCGAACATTTTATTGATCTTTTGTATAAACCGTAGAGTTCGTAGAAACGATCAAGATTAGAGTGACATTCGATTTTTGCAGAACTATTTCATAATTTTCCTAGTAAAATCGTTATTCTTTTCAGCGCCATCTACCGTCAGAATTGCACATTGATCTGTAATGAATCCAAAGATTATATCTCCATAGTTCACAGAAACATCTTCTATAACCGCATTTTCCCCTCTAATGCAATCTATGCCCTACGAAGATCTAAATAGAGTTTATTTTATGACTGCTGCCAGATGGTCATTAAAGAACGGCTTGAAAAGAAGCCTCGTAAAGGTAAAAGTAATTTGCATCGAATAATGATTCCGCGACAACAGGCGTGAAATGGCGTATTGGCGGGAGCTATCCTCGGAAGCATCGTAAATACAAATTGCTACGAGCAAATTAGAACGCAGTTTTATTGCATTAAGGTAATAAATCGCGCGGCGTTTGGTGATTGTATTGACTCCAGTAACTGCAGAAGCGTTACTTACAACCTACATTTGAATTGGGCAGGGCTTAGGTAGATTTTGAAATAAGAACATTATAATTAACATTTTTCTGGTTTGCCCCAACAGAAAAAACAAATCAACAATTTTTTTTTACTTATTTCACTTTATTTAATTCGAATACTTATCACTTATTTTAGAATTAAATAAAGTCTAAGCATCGTGGACTTTTCATTCATACACCTCCATACTATTAGAGCCTCCATCTTTGAAGTAGCTGTCAAACTGTCAATGTCACTGACACTCACCAGTCAGTTTGTAGAAAGCGCCAAAATTCCAATTATAGAATTGGTACTATTTCTCTATCTATAATCTTTCTAAAAAGCGTGCAAAAACAAGCTTCTAAATAGCTTTTCATTGCAGGTCAAGCTGGCGTCAATCAGCTGGGAGGTGTCTTCGTGAACGGCAGACCATTACCTGATGGCGTCAGAAAGCGAATTGTGGAGCTCGCTATCATGGGCGTCCGACCCTGTGACATCAGTAGACAGCTGCTCGTGTCGCATGGATGCGTCTCCAAGATCCTTACGAGGTTCTACGAGACGGGGTCGATTAGACCTGGCTCTATCGGCGGTAGTAAGACTAAGGTACCTATGTATTTTTTACTACAATTTTTCATAAGTTCTGATTTGTTATACACACCCTAATAAAGTTCTGGAAACGGTGATGCTCTTTTAACACAAACAAGTGGCGACCACACTAATATACATGTCATGGCCGCAGTGGCACAAAAGCCACCAAACTTTTTATTCATTAAGTAAAAATAAAGAAAATTACAACTCAGTAACCAAATTAGGACTAGTATTTACAATTAAAACAATTGAGCTTACTGCAGACAATTGAAAACAATCTACAGGTAGTTCAACTGATCCATATCATAACTAGACAACAACAAGATTTTGGCTGCAACAAAAAGTATCTAGGTACCTAACAATGTTATTTGATGAAATCGTCGATTAACATTTGCAACCCTATTAACGAAGCTTTCCTCACAACCTCTTTAAACAAATCCTTCTTGCAATTTTAAATCAGCGCCTCCCTCACACATCACGCGTAAAAACTCCTTTCTCAAAAGCAACATACGTAACACCATCGAGTAAGAAGCGAAGCAGTTACATTACATCCAGAATCGGTGGTCACGGAGGCAATCAGTAATTATAAACTATAAAATTCAACTTTCGGCTTCTTGCGGTGGCCTTTCGACATGGGCAGGGTCATCAAGTGGATTGGGAACTTGGGTTCCGTATAGTTTTGTCTTTAGTTGCCTGGCTGCGAAGAAAGATCATTTATCTATATTTATGTACAATATCGTGTGTGTGAACACAAGCTCTGGCTTAGTTTGGGGATGATGCTGTGTGGATTATCCAGCATCATTTATTTGAGGTTGCGTTTTTGGGATCATCATAATCTCATGTTAGTCCACTGCTGGACAAAGGAAAATTTTTAGCTTTTATGGATAATCTTAGAATATTTCAAGAGTCTTCTTTAACCTAATGGTTAATTTATTACTCGTTCGTCCGTTTTCAAGTTAGTTTAAGCACAACCTTAACTAAGTAAAACTCGTAACAACTAAAATAAAAGAATAAAACGAAATTCCAAAAAAGTATAAGTTCAGATCGACATTAATCGATGATCTATAAATTCTAACGTTTTCCTATCATCCCAAGGAACCCAAACCCAGCTCCGGTAAGCATATTCAGCCGACCTCACTAAATTCGGTACGCCAATAAAAGAACCATTCGTACGTAAAGACTCCCGCCGTTCGAAATTGATTACAACAAAATACGGAGGAATCACCCATACGTTTATAGATGTTCTTATGGCTACGGTTAATTGACGACTAATCAACTTTTTTGATTGACCCCGCTTCTTAATCTTTGCTAGAAACCAGTTATCCGATCGAGATTGCTTCTTTCGAAATAAAAGACGATCACGTTTGCGACGTCTTTTGTTTCTGGGTGTAAGGATTCTGACACTGCTTGAGGGACAATGGTTCGAAATTCCTACTAATATTAACGCCAGAGTTTTTATTTATGGATGGATGTTTGTTACTCTTTCACGCTAAAACTACTGAACGGATTTCGATTAAACTTGGCACAAAGATACATAGTTCATAACCTGGAATAACATATGGGTTTTTTTCATCCCGAAAATCCCACGGGATCGGGAGTTACTCGGGTGAAACCGCGGGCACCCAGCTAGTAATTTTATAATTTCAATAATAATATTAACAAATCGCATTTGCATCCCATCATATAGATTACATAAGGTAGGGAAATCATTTAAGGGAAATCAATTGCGTGAGCTTATAGAGGTATATTACTATTACTCTATAAATTTAAACAGTAGATAAAACAAAATCTTGTCAAGAAAGCTTTCTAGCCGATCGTCTCGTTTAACTCTTACGACGCAAAATAAATCAGTAATTATATTCACAGTTCTAATGAACGTGCACATAAGTCTAAAAATCATAAATACAACTCGAAAAACTTCATCGCTTCTTTACATTAGTCTACATACCGAAGTGACAGAAATCGAAGCAAAAAGCAAGCGTCCCATAAAAATAAAGAAGTTGAAGTTCCTTGTCAGTTAATTTTGAACTTTTCTGAGTTTACATTACTGTATTTAAAGAAATGTTTGATTTCGATTGATTAAGATACATCAATAGTCAGAAGCCGGGCCAGATTGCTAATATTTTATAACATAATTAAGGTAATTATGGTATAAAAGACTAGCGATCGGATCGGCTTCGCTCGGGTCTTTATGAAAAATTTCAAAAATTATTAGTTTTCATACGGATCTCAAAATTTTCTGAAAATATTCTATAGCCATCTTCATCTGGGAGAATGTAAAATTCTGGTGAAGGATTTGTCAAATCTGTCGAGTAGTTTCAGAGACTGTTCAATCCAAACAAACAATCAAATATTTCCTCTTTAGAATATTATTATAGATATAGGTGACCTAATGGTTAGGTAACAATTACCCAACCAAAAGCGTCAGTACCGTGGATTAAAAAGAGCTAAAAGCATAAAAAGAAGTTCATTACCTACTCTAAGTTTTCACCCTATAAAAAACTTACAGATTTTTTTTATCAGGTGTATAACTATTGAAGGTATAGGTACCTATGTCCTTTAAAATGAATTTAAAAAAATATACCTACAATATCGAACGAATTTTTTTAAAATTCGAGCACTTAATCCTTCCACGAGTTTTCGTTAACTCTCATGGTTTCACTTCCATTTCGTAGCTCCAAAAAAACTCACTGTTTTTTTCTGTGTTCCTACGCGTACAAATCGATGTTCCCAAATACAGCCTTGCCTCGTTTATTAGTTTTTATTAGCAAAATAAACCGTTTACCAAATCATAGCATACCGCGAATCAATAAAATACCGTTCGGTTCTTTACATAATTTGAAACATTCCGTCAAGATTATTGTTGGGGATTAAATGTAACCTCCAAGTTATTTCGGATATTGGGTAAATAGAATGTTAAGAGGCTCCTGAATTTATTTTATACCATGAAGAACCCAATTAAATCCTGTGCAAAAAGAACCATTATAATATGTAGCGTATATATTTACATTATATCTTTTTCGTCATACTGTTAAAAATCATGCTGACCTATCAGCAGCTTTAAAGTTGGTAACATTTTAATTACACTAATTGAGGTATCAAAACCGATGCCTTGTGTAATTGATGAATCAATAAAAAGTAAATTCATGCACAAAATAATTAAGCAGAGATCGAAATTCGTTGTAAAATGTTTGATTGGCCGATGTGACCGGCCCCGACTTTATAAGGTTAAAACCATAATTTTGAAGGCACCTAAATTATTTTATACGATTCGGTATGGACCAAATAAAAGTTTATACCGTTTTTCCTTATTTATTGTGGCGTCTGGACCATAGCAATTGATTTAGTCTAATGTACCTACGAGTTAAAGCTACCGCGTTTCTTAATTGTTGGACATAAAATTGTAAGTCATTTTAATTTGTTAAGAAAACCCCCTAAATCTATTATTCTTTTTCTTTTAACCCATACAATACCATAAGATACCAATGCTCGTTACTGTAAACCGAAAAGTAGATCAGGAAAACACAAATACAGCCTTATCCCTAAGCACCTAAGCAAAAAGGCTCTATTTGTTTCCCTGTTCTATCTCTTTCATGCAACGTACCTAGTTGTATTTTCCGATCCTATATTTATGGATCTTAATTTGCAATAAGACGTATTGTACTAGGTCTTCAATTTCGTTGAAACTCCATTTTAGGAGATGACTATTGAATAATGAAATTGATGACTACTAATGATTACTACTTTAAAGCAAAAACAACAATTTAGAAGAGTCGTCGTCCTGATTACATTTTGTCGAATACTTCAGCTGAACTCGTTACTATGTCCTTTCTGAATCATACTGAAAAACAGCTACAAAAAATATTTCGAAACCCCATGTCAAGAATCTAATCGGATATGTTAGTATTGTGAAACATAAAGCCCGAAATCTCACCAAATCGAATCACTAGTGTGGGAATTCACGATATAAGAACGTTATGCCCAACAAATATTTACAGCTATGTACCAGCTATGTTACAAATAGCGAAAAGCTCGATTTCACGCTCGAATCAAGGCAGTCCGATACGCTTTTTCTAGTAAATCGATGATAGCCACAGAAGCGAGTGGTTTCTACTTCTACAGTGGTACAGTAGTGTAGCCTTCTTGGCAATTATTTTTAATTACTCTCTGTTCGTTAATTTTTAACTTTCGAACGGAAGCCGGTGAATTATTGGATGTTTAATCGCTGGTTGTGAAATTAGTTTTTGATTGAGCTATGCTAAATGGTGATTCTCAGAAATGTTTGACTTTAGATGATCATCAATTTCACCGGATAATTTTTGATATAATCCTTCTACCTTTTCAATGGATCCATTTCAATATTGGTACAGCTAACGACAAAATTGCTGAGCAGGGGCATGTGTACACGCCCATACTATGTATTTTTTTCGTTCACTGGTGAAATTCATCCCATTAATATTATTAGGAACAGGTCGACTCAGTTTTCACCGACGACCTCTAAATATACCTATACGTATTTTATGATTTTCCGTGTATACCAAACAAAATGAAATCATTTGCTTTTTATTCGAAATCTAAATGCAGCGGCGAAAATATAATGAGTATACTCACGAATACTGAATTGTCCTGCTGAACTAAAAACTTTTACAGCTTTCTAGAAAATTGGTCGCGTTCAGAGTATTTCAGAGGGTTCCGATGGTGGCATGGATTGCGATTGGGATATGGCGAAGATGAAATATGAAGTTTCAGTATTTTTACCACAGATAGCGTTTATTAATAAAAATACCTACAATAAAGTCTTAAATTCTGAATTAGGTTTATCTTCACTAGAATTCTCTCCACTACCACGAGTTCTCTAGGATCATAGGTTTTTACTGACTGCTAAACAGGATTTTCAGACAACACAAAGCGTCAACATTTTTAAATTCCACCAAAAACAAGCTCCAACATGGAGGCTCCATGTTTGGCTAGAAGCAGCCTCCGACCAAAATAAAGAACATCCAAGATTTGCATCCAAGTTTTACGACCATAAGTTATTGCATTTATGATGGATAACCCGTATTTATGGCCAAATGGTCGTATTATGGCCATAATTAGTGGAGCCGCCACAACCTCTTTACGATGGGGCGGGGAGAACTTTCACACTGAATTTAAGTTAATACCTTTTATGGTTGTATTTGTTCTGGTCGAGCTTTACTATTTCGATGTAATTATAGTATTATTTGGTGTAAATTATTGTAATTAGGAATGTTCTATGTTATTAATGTGTAATTAGCAGTGCGCGATGAGTTTTGGAATTCGGAATTATTCGTTTCTAAGTCTGACCTTTAGTAACGAAGATAATTATAATTAAATAACAAGATAAGAACTAGTATTTTCAATTCAACAATTTCAATTTCATCGAACCGATGACTGTTGCAAACAAACTTCAGGCAATTTAGTTTCTTGAGTTTATTTATATTTTTTTTCCTAAAGCATCTTGATTTATAGGTTTTAAGAATATAATATTTAGAAAGTTGGATTTTCTGTTATTACTTATCTAGCACGTGTATTACCGAAATATTTCATATTTTCAGATTTCAATAACTTTATTTTTTTTGAGCTTTTCTATTTCGATTTAATTATAGTAGGTATTATTTGGTGTAAATTATTGTAATTAGGAATGTTCTGTTATTCGGTGTAAATGTGTAATTAGCAGTGCGCGATGAGTTTTGGAATTGGAATTCTATCAAATAAGAAATAAGGTGTTATTGATCTACCTACCTAGTACTTATAAAAATATTTTGCAGTCTTGGACATTCTAGGTAACCTCAGTGTCCTCAAATGTTTGGACTCTTGAAATCTCTCTGAAGACTCTGTGAAAGCAACACGAAATCGACATTTTGGTTTGTTGGTAGAACTGTTTTAATATTAAAATCACAGATTCAAAAGGAAATGGATTACCATTTCTACCTTTATGCTGAAGGCCTTTTAATATTGTTTCTTTTGAACAATTATTTAGCCACCTATAAAGTAAGCTTGAACTTGAAAACTTTTTATTTGTTTTCGGGTAAAATTACAACCCTTGCAAATATCTGTTTACGACCAATTAGGAAGTTAGCGCGGCATTGCGAACCAATGACAAGTGTATGTTCGCTTGTCTATGGTCGTTGTTTTGCCGCGAAAAACTGTAAAATGGAGTTACAATGTGTTGAGAATAGGCATTTTTTTTACGGTAAGTAGGCAACTGGCTGACGCGTTTTATTTTTACTGGTCGAAAGTCAATGTTAGGTATTTGACACATATTTGTTTGACTCTGAAACAAAATGTTTTAAAAAGTCTGTTTTTTATTATAAAGTTATTTTATTCAATTCGACTTTAAGCAGCAATATAAAAAACCGGCTGATTAACTTTTGAAAAGATCTAAGTTTGTTCCGTTTGGGAATAAAATATATACTCTAATAAACTAATAAAACTTTTAAAACTAATTAACTTTTAAATTGGAATATTACCATTGTGTCCCTGATTATTATTCCAACATGAGTCCATAATCAACATAAAAATAAAACAAATAACAAAAAAATGGGTAGTGTACCTAATTAATTACTAATTCGTTACTTAACCTCTTTCTTATAAAACTTATTGGTATTAATGAAATAAAAAACCAGTTATCAGTTGAAAAAGAAATGCATCACAGTCGACAGCACAAAAAGAACCGCGACTAACAAAAAATTAAGCTACAAAAAACGTCCTTGTAGCATTCCAACCGCCAGATCTAATAGATACCACAAATGAGCGTTCATAAGCTTGGAACAAAAAAATAAAAAAAACGATCCTACGATGTATTAACATGTTATTTAGATAAACGTTGTCGCCCTATGTCCACATTAGGGAGAATTGCATTTAATTGGTAATTCGTGCACGGTGCACTTGTAATAGCGATGTCCGTTTCGAATTTAATTGTGGCAGTTCTATTGGTTTAAAATTATTATGTCTATGTTAGAAATTATGTGCAGATACCTACATCTAATGAATCACCAGAATTTAATGTTCTTTATAATTTTTATTCATTTTCGTACTGTTTAAATGGTGTTTTTTTCAGATTATAAATATCAACGTTATAATATGATAGTATTTTAAAGATGTAAATAGCTAAAACTTATTAAAATATAACAGCATATCAAGTAGGTACCATAGGCACCTATGCAGACTGGTTCCATTGATCTAGAAAAATCTAAGTAATTACTAGGTAATGTGAAATACAAAAGAAAATTAATTAGGCCCCTAATCAAATTAATATATTTTTCTACGAATAGAAAGCATATTAAGCATTATTGAAAAAACAAAAGATAACCATCGCGCCCTCCATGACATGCTAAAGTGACATTAACAGCTTTGTCAAACAATATAACGTGGCATCTAATATTCAGCGCTGGCAACATTCATGTACGGATCGTGTTTTTAATTGCAACACCGAAGCGCGGTAATTTTATTCCTAATCTGTGTCAATCGGTGTTTCATGGAAGTAAAATGTTTATAGCTAAAAAAGTTTCTATTGAGTAAATAAGGTGATTATTGGTTTGTTATAGTAAATAAACGAAGTACCTACTTTATTCTACTCTATAGCTTTATTCTACTCGTGTAATAATTTATATTAACAAAGATAATAA
The DNA here is from genome assembly GCA_963931895.1 of Eupithecia pulchellata. NCBI lineage: Eukaryota > Metazoa > Arthropoda > Insecta > Lepidoptera > Geometridae > Eupithecia > Eupithecia pulchellata. The sequence goes on from OZ007543.1 coordinate 2,899,772, forward strand.
CAACTTATTAAAAATTACAAATAATGCTGGACAATCCATAAATCAACATCTACCCCAAGCTAAGCAGAGCTTGAGTTATGGGCACTAGATAACTGAATTGATATTCTTAATACAATATACTTATGGATAAATATTTAATTTAATATTGAAACTAGAACGAGATTTACAATTGAAACAATTGAGCTTACTGCAGACAGTTGCAATCTAGAGGTAGCTCAACTGATCATTGATAATTATCAATAGCAGTTGGAATCGTCCCCAAAACGTTGGCTGCATTGCTTCGCTGCAGGTATGTGTGGCAATGCTCACTAAAGTTCATCTTTTATTCAAATTATGGAATTCTAGCAGCATTCCCGTTGGATGGTGATGCTTATTCGTTGACCAAAATAAAGACAGCATTCCGATCACCTGTGGACTCTATGAGCAGTTTTCTTTATTTTTATTTTTCGTTTTTTATGTATAAATAAGTATAGTAATAAACGAAAAATCTAAATAATTAAATTTATTTTTATTTATCATTTATATAAGACAAACAGTATAAAATATTCTTAAACTAAAAGTATTAATTATCCATGTATAAACCAATCCCGATTGTATATCAGACTTCTTAAATCAAATAATTCAGACTTTTTGAATACAACATGAATTAAAAAAATCTGCCGTCTATTATTCATTTCTATAATAAAAACTAACTAATATCCTTTTTTATCGGTCTTATGAACTCCAAATGTCAGTAGGTAATTTCATAAGCCCAAAGACCACTGCTACCTATTCAGCAAAACCCACTTAAGCCTTCTATGAAACGTATTATACGTTCCCAGAATAATTTTCCGCATTCATAAAAGTTTCAAAAGCGATTGAGTTATCGCAATACTCACACACGCACAATGAACAAAGCGGCTAAACCATCCTAAGAGCGATAAAATGCCCACATCGCCAATAATTTCCGATATGTTTTATAAACCAGCTTTACGGTATTAAGAAGCGAGTAATAATATTGACAATATAATCCAGAAATATACCATAAACCGAACGTTATCGGTGCAAATCCTACTTAAGTTGTGAAAATCCATGAGTACAGAATGACGTTTACAGCGTAGTGGATAACTGGTCCATGCAAACTTTAGCTAGACGCATAAATAATCTGAATTATTGTGACAGTATCGAGCGACAAATCCATAGACCAGATTTTTTTGTGATGATCAATAAACTTCTCATAACATCTCACAATTTACTTTTTTGTTTTAAAAATCACGTGTAGTGTAGTTACAGTAACTTCAATAAAAAAGGCCTTATTCAATTAGTTACATAAGAACTTCAACACTATCTATAAAAAATAAATATTTAGGCAACTACTAGAGCAGAAAACAGCATTGCATTTTTATCAACATATTGGCACAACCGGCTTGGCAAAGTTCGATCTTTGAAATAAGAACTCGTTTTATAAATCTTATTTGGTCCTTCGGGCCGGATATCAGATATCACTCTGTCACAGCAGGTAACACTTTTCAGAGATCGCTAGAAGCGGATATTTCCAATTTATAATTCGAATCATTTTAAAATGTAGCAATTAATGGCAAAAAACAGATCCCAAGCCTTTAAAAACATGTTTAATAAATAATGTGTACGGTACATTGATCGTAACTCATCGTGTCCCGCCCTTTACCACACTATTAGGCCTCTGATAACATCCGCGATATGACAACTGCCAGTTGACAGGTGGACTTCGCTCCCATGACCCGTCAACCCTACGCTGGTTTATTCCCAAGCGATCCCTTTTGATTTTCTGATCATAAGTTTGATTTTATGATCATACTTTTAACTATCTTTGTGCGAAAGCTCAGGTCTCCGAACCAAAGAACTCTTAAGTATGAATGCTCTTGCTTTTTCCTCACCACATTACGTGATTTTCTTTTCAATTGCAGCGGATTTCAAATTATATATTTCAAATTGTATTACCGATAATTCTTTAAATTATGATTAAGTGCGTAGATAATAATAATAACAAAATACGAAAATCGTTTTTGCATAGATTCTACATAACTACCTACTTTTTTCTCTTGAAAAAATTTACTTTATAATGTAATTCTATGTTTTGGTGCTTGAATGTCATTTTAGTGGGATAAAAAAGCGGGTTCGTTGGAGAACGACCCTACCCGGAAAACCCTACCAGTTGACCAATCGTGCCATTATCGTTTTAAATCACCCGAGATCCTCCGATTGTCTACGGAACGACCTAATTACAATCTAATTTTAAATTAAAAGGTTGTTCGAATTTCGAATGTCATTTGTCAAATGTTTTTATCAAGGGTTGCGATGGCTTCGATCTGATTTTTTTGACAATCGAATTTCAAAATGTTTTGATTGTTATGTTATCTGTTGTTTTATCGCTGATAGATTTGTCTTTGGACAGAAATAAATACCTACCGATTTATAAAAATGTCTAAGGCTTTATACCTGACTTGCTTAAGCCCGCGGCTTCACATGCGTTATAAAAAGTAGGCTATTCCGGATCAAAATCTTTCGATATCTATTTTTACAGCGACACAACTCACAAACTTTGGCTTTTATGATAATATAGGTAGGAAGATTAATCGAGATCTAGGTATCATTAAGTATCGGTCACCAGGTGGAGATGTAATGAGTCGAATCAAAAAAGACGTCTTCCAAGGCCTACTTTAATCAAGACATGGATCATTGTAAAATCATTTGTCTCGAAAATTGCCTGTGGGACAGATGCATTTCGCTAATATCCTAGACACTGCTTCCGCGGACCCTACCCCATAATTACCCTTATAACGGAACGTAATGATCAAAAAAAGTCACTCCAGTCAACTAGACGCAACCGCAGGTGAGGTATTAACTGTAGAAATGTCTTCCTCTTATTAATATCGAATCAATTCTTCATTAACGGGCCGTCTCACGCCCTCAGATTTCACCCCATCAGGAAGGTAGGTGGAAAGTCTAATAGAAATCCGTAATAAGAAACGCTAATCGTACACGCGCTTGCGCACAGTTACTGGCAGCCATTTTGCAGCAAAGCGCGCAAAAACTGATATTGGATGTGTCAAGGAATGATGGATGCGTGCGCGCAGCAAAAAGCTCCGGTGAACGGAACGGTCCGTGACGCGCTACCGTGCGCGCTTCAACAGAGATTATGATTTATTTTACTGCCTTTGTTGTTTTGTATAGCTGATTTTATAGTATGGTTAATCATTTTAAGGAAACGTTGTCTGGGCAGGTTGACAAGGTAAATTGGCTACACTGATTGGGTAGACAGTGAAATTATGTACAGGTATTGGATAGAAAATCCTCTGAATATAACGTATCCTGTTTTAGATTACTTATAAATTAACCTAGGTACCGAGTAGTTGCCGAATAAAATAAAATATCTAAGTTTTCTCTCTAAGCTCTCTTCTAAATCTTTTTTCGTGATCCCAAATAGTAATACCCTCAAAAATACGAAATAATTGACCGCAATTATTCGAATCGAATGCCACCATTTTGATTTTAGAACCTTCCAATTTCCGGATTCTCATAGCATCTGTTTGATATAATCAATAACTGAGCAATTATCATAGCGAGTTTAGAAATCCATTACTTTTTGCCGCCAAAACGCTTCTTCCTTTCACGCGTGTGGTTTTAAAAATAATTACAGGACTTTTAAGTAGCCTGTCAGTTTTAATGTTAAAATAGTAGGCTTCGGTTGAAGGTTGTGGTGGATTCGTCCCGCGTCAATTTTGGCGGGAACTTGTAATTACGCCATTAGATTCGATCGATACAATATCGAAAAAAGAACGAAGTAAGTAGGGAACTATCGAACGGTTGATTTTAACGCCTTTTTCTTTTTTAATGAAGCGAGCGGTTCATCTATAATTATTCTGATTCGTTCTGATGCTGCTGTCAAAATGTTATTGATTTTTTACGCTTAGGTTTTTATCTATGCTGCATCCGTCAGCTTTGCACAATGAACGCAGCTTTGCTCAGTAATAAATAAATAATGCTGGACAATCCACACATTTAGCCCCAAGCTAAACAGAGCTTGTGTTATGGGTTTTATAGATTACTCGTATACTTAATTAAATATATTACCTACATGGATACATTTTTATAATTGAAAACGACCAGAGTACTTCCATCAAATTTCTGCAGATCGTACAAGCATTTGTCCTGAGGCGGGAATCGAACCCTGTGCCCAATGCGTCCCAGGCGGATTCTAGAGTTGGTAGACTAATAATTAAAGCACTTTACTTATTTTGTATAAGAAGTTTAATATTGGAAACAGAATTTGAGTAGGAACGTACTACTGACTTTTAAACGTAGGTAAATAATCATGAAGGTGACGGGAGAGACGAAAATACTTCTTTCGCTTAGGTTATGTTAGTTTAGTTTGCTATGTCTTTTGAGCTACGTTTATAATCATCATCATCATCATCACCAGCCTATAATAGTCCACTGCTGGACATAGGCCTCCCCTAATGAGCGCTATAGATGGCATCATTATGTGGGGGTTATTGCCCATAATCCCCACGTTGGGCATGCGGGTTGGGGATCGCAGTTCAGTGTAGTTGTTCTGCAGAAGGCGCTGCTGCCCGCCCCCCGGTGTGTTTCCCTTAGTCGCCTCTTACGACACCCACGAGAAGAGTTGGGGTGGTGAAATTCTATGCCGGCACCACACGGCAATACGTTTATAACCTATTACCTAAATATTTTCATTTGATGACTCGGCATACCATAAACAACTATAATAGTGTAGGAATTTTTCATTACGCATATCTTTACCACCACACTTCTAAATGCAATAATAACAAAATGAAAATTCGTGTGAACACACAGCTGGTTATAATGGCTTAGTACGTCGGCTTTGCTCATTAGTCTATGGTCGAGTGTTTCCATAGATAATATCAGATTCGTTTCGACTACCGGGGGCAGTATCGCGGGTATCTTTTGAAAATAGAGTTATTTTGAAAGTGTATCGGGCACTTGTTCGATAAGTGTGTGATATGGAGTTTATCGAACACAACAACAATAGCCCCCGACGAAATAAAAATGTTTGAGTCAATGTAATCGTTATCGGGTTAAATACTTTATTGCTACTGACCAAAGTTATTTACAAAAGCACGGGAAAATCTAGTTCTGTCTGGATTCTTATGGCTTATCACAGTTCTTACACATTACCTATAATGTTATTTAGTGGTCGAAAATGTAAAAAAATGTTCTTTTGAGATGTGTACCATTTGTCACTAAAACTTTATGACTATTATTACTATGTACATTTTGACGCTAGGGCTTTCCAAGTCCCTAAATGGATTTACTAAGTACAATATGTAAGGTCTGACTAATCTACATAGTTTCTCTCAACTTCTCCTTGCAATACCTACGTAAATAATAATGTTAAAAATATTATTTATTTATTATACATAGGTAACCTTATAAATATAATAATGGCAATAAACCCCCAAATGATAAATAATTGATAATATAATATTTAAAAATATATTATTATACATACCTACCTATATTTGGCGATAAATTTTTTAATTTAAAGTAAAAAATAGATTTAACGTGTTTAGAATTATCCATCTATAAAATATAAATACCTACGTTACTGGTCGTAAAAAATGGATTTTAAGTCTATGCAGAATAAGGACTGTGGATTTTGTTAATCATCATTATCATCAGCCTCTCAGTCTACTGGACATAGGCCTCACCTGATAAGCGCAATAGATGGCATTGACTAATAATGATGGCAATAGCCCCCAAATGATTTTGTTAATAATATAATATAATAAATAAATTTAGGCATAATGGTCCCTGTAGAGTCTTTTAAAGCAAACGGTAAATTATGAAGTAATCCTTCCATAACTTTCGCAGAAGTCGATTTCATACTGTTTTATAACAGAAACTGATTCTCTGTCATCATGAGCACAGATGAGGTGAAACGATAGAAGTTTTGACTAGTATCTTATGTAGCCGACGATATGATACAATACTAGCCTATTCTATAGAAGATCAAATAATGTATGTGTGAAAAAATGCAATAGGAAACTTTAAAATATCATCAAAGACCTCTATGGCGCGGTGGGCGAAGGACAGCCAGGACGCAGGAGGTTGCGGGTTCGATTCCCGCACACATATTTGTACGATCTGCAAATAATTGTTCAGGGTGTTGTCGTCGTTTTCTATGTAAAATAAAAAATACGTCTCTAAGTACTCGTATATTATTATGTATATCAGTTATCTAGTACCAATAATACAAGCTCTGCTTAGCTTGGTTGGGGCTAGATAATGCTGTGAATTTTCTAATAATTAATTTAAGATACATTTTTTACATTTCCGATATAAGTTTTAAAAATAATAATTATGTAAAATAACATAAAAAATTTACTTTTCAATTATTATTTTACACAAGAAAAATTTTGTCAGCCATCTCTCTCACAGTAGCAAACAAGACAGTAAATCTTCTACACTTATCTTACTTATCTATGGCCATAAGTCATTACGATAAGTGAAGTTGCGTTCACACTTTCAAGTAATACTTCCTTATTTACTAGCTAAAGCGATTTTTTTGCTGATGCTTCACTACATTAACAACCTACCTATATTTCTTATACTTAGATGTTGTATAATTTTATACGTAACCCTAGGCTATGGAAAATCATTAGAAAGTATGTATATTTGAAATATTTAAAATCTTACGGCTTGCAGGTGCTCATATAGAAAATATAATTTAGTTTTTTCTAAACAGTCCAAAAGGGTCCAAAATATTAACAATGCAAATTAGAATAGAATATAATAAAATATAAGTTTATTAGCACACACAGAAAAAAAACAAAGAGAAAGTACTTACAACAGATCAAAAACCTTACACTAAAAACTCTACATTAAAACTTAATCCAAAAATAACAATGAAATAAACAAATTAGAACTGTAGGTATTTACAATTTAAACAATTGAGCTTACAGCAGACTTTTGCAAACAAACTAGATAGCTCAACTGATAACATAACAATAACTATCCATATAGTATCTGGATACTGACCACCTCTCTGCTATGGTATTAAATGGATCGAATGCTGATATTCTGCCAGCACAGCGCATCAGCATTCCCATACAGCGAGGCAATACAGCCAGCGTCTTGGGGATACTTCCGACTGGTATTAATGTTCAAAAGTGATTTCATTACGGTCTAAATGTCGCCGTAGAATTGTGTAAAAATGATTTATACAAAATTAATATTTTATGATAATAAATTATAATATACTAGCGGCCCGCCCCGGCTTCGCACGGGTATTAAACAAAAATTTCATAAATTATACACACTAAAACGATGGGTTTCACAGTTTTCATACGGATCTTTACTTTTTTTAACAGCATAGCATTGGGGTTTTTGCTCAGGGTTTTTGACATTGACTCAACATTCCAAAACTGACACTGGCCGTAGAGAAAAAGCAAGCACCGTGCGCTATACAACCTCTTTTTCTATTCTGACGCGCCATAATAGAAAAAGAGGTTGAATATACAGCCCACGGTTCAATTATTGAATTTTTCATGCGGATCCCTAACTTTTTTGAAAATATTATATAGCCTATGTTCATCACGGAAAATTAAGGATTCTAATGGTGAAAGAATTTTTTAACTCGGTCCAGTAGTTTCGGAGCCTATTCAATTCAAACAAACAAACAAACAAACATACAAACAATCAAATCTTTCCTCTTTATAATATTAGTATAGATTATTTACTGTCCATAATCCCTGCGCTAGGCATGCGGGTTGAGATCGCAGTTCGGTGGAGTTATGGGCAATAATCCCCAAATCACCAAATCATTAGAGGAGGCCTACGTCCATCAGTGGACTGATATAGGCTGACGATGATAATTATATATTTACAATTATAATAATTAATAAGCAGAGAAATAGAGATTGAAATTCTTTAAATTGTCATCTAAAAAGAACTCTTGCTTGAAGTGCGCGTTGAAATCTTTTGTATTGAGATTACGTGAAGCGCTTTTACTTTGGTTGCGTAGCCAATAATAATTTTGAAATTACTTGCAAGTGTATTTAAATCAACTGACTCAACTCTTTGCAATGTATGTATATTTATTTATACAAGGTTCCACTTGGTAAACTAAGCCGCAAGAGGGTGATTTGACACCGAGAATATCAAATTCAGTACATGTACTGTCCACTTTTAAGCTTTGGTTGCCTGGAAGAAAGCGCTTATAGCGATAAGGCCGACTTTTAGTTATGTTTTGTTTTAGTCATAAGTTTTTCAGAATAAAGTATTATGTATCTATCTACGAAACTATGTCGAACAATTTAGAATTTTTCATACATTTTCTAAATTACACACTTCATTTCTTTTTAATTGTGTTCTTTTCAAAGTGCATACATACACCTTTAGTCTATTTCTACTGTTGGGCTTAGTTACCTTGTAGCACTTTGTAGGGTTTATATATACAACGTTGAATCAATAAAATCAAGGTTCTGAAACTGCTACAAAATACTTACAAAAGAAATAAACAGATTTGGTCCCTAAGTCCATAAAGTTTATTAAAACCCTAAATTAAATATTACTATTCGTTACAGCAAGTCGCAACACCAACACATTGAAACTAAGTTTTAAGTCCATAAAGTTTATAATAACCCTAAATTAAATATTGAATTATCTATTACAGCAAGTCGCAACACCAACAGTAGTTAAGAAGATCCTCCGTCTCAAGCAAGAAAACCCGGGCATGTTCGCGTGGGAGATACGGGAGCGGCTGCTCAGCGCGAGAGTCTGCGAGCCCCATTCCATCCCGTCAGTGTCATCTGTCAACAGGATCTTACGGAATAGTGGCTTGGCTTGGAGCGACGATGAGAGACATGGTAAGGACACACATACTCGAGCGCGATATATTACGAGAGTTATATATTTGAGTGGTGCGAATGAATCTGCCGTGCGGTGGCATAGAATTTTATAACCCCCACTCTTTCCGTGGGTGCCGTAAGAGGCGACTAAGGGAGACAGAACAAGGGGCGGGCAGTAGCGCCCTCTGCAGAACAACTCTATAGAACTGCGATCCCCAACCCGCATGCCCAGCGTGGGGATTATGGGCAATAGCCCCCAAATAATGATGCCATCTATGGCGCTCATTAGGGGAGGCCTATGTCCAGCAGTGGACTATTATAGGCTGGTGATGTTGATGATGATGTTGATATATTTGAGTGGTGCGAATGAATCTGCCGTGTGGTGCCGGCATAGAATTCCACCACCCCTACGAATGACAAAAAAGGAGAATGGGTAAAAGTTCGAGTGGGGAAAAATGCGAATGGAAAATTAATTTGCTACGCGGAATTAACGATTTCGGGGAAGAGAATCTAATCACTCTCCCGTGGGTGTCGTAAGAGGCGACTAAAGGAGACACAACAGGGGGCGGGCAGCAGCACCCTCTGCAGAACAACTCTATCGAACTGCGATCCCCAACCCGCATGTCCAGCGTGGGGATTATGGTAAACCCCCCCCCCCCAAATGATAAATAATGCTATATATGGCGCTCATAAGGGGTGGCCTATGTCCAGCTGTGTACTAATATAGGCCAATGTTGTTGTTGTTTTTGTTGAATTGATCTGTCTTTGGTCAACTGGGTTGTGCGGAATAGTGGATAGGGGAAGAGGGCTGTTCGTGCAATCTATAAAATAGGACGTCTATAATATTTGTGAAAATTTGATGAACTTTCATAAAAATATCAATTTTTTTCGTAAACAATAGCGATATACATAATATAAATACAAGAAATAAGAATAAGCTGGCTGTGCCCACTACTAAGCTACACAAAATTAATTTATCTTTCAAAGGGCAATGTGTACGTTTCTACAACAAAACTCCAAGTGAGTTGCAATAAATTATCAATCGATAAATTCAAACGGATTGTTAAAACTGTTTTTTGCAAAAAGGCTTACTATAATGTATCAGATTACCTAGATGACAAAAAAGTTAGGGACGAGTTTTGCTCCAACTCGAAAACTAACAATCTAACAAGGCAATGGTTTCTTGTTCGCTTCTTTACTTTACCTTAAAAAGATTGAACTTAACAATGAATCAAAGTGATCACTTTATTTCCCAGTATTACTTATGTTATTTGTTTTTGTGACGTGTCCAAGAGTCCTGTAAGGTCTAAAGGAAATAAATCACTTTGATTGATTTTATTTGTTGGAGAGAGAGAGAGATTACAAAAAGGTTTTTAGCAAATATTATCTAAATGATTCTTTTCACTGTATGGTCCATTGAACCAACATTTATTTATTTATTTGTAAACATGTACTTCTATCATTACGGGCATGTTACGGGCACACCCAATGCAATTAATTGCTAATTAATTATTATTATTCAATTCAATATTTCGCTGTTGCCGTTCCTTAATGTATAAATAATAGAGTGCCTCCACATTCAACATCTTACATTTCCTTTTCTTTTCAGATGTCTACCCACCATCTGAGATCCCGAACCTTATGGACTACATGTCTCTCAAGACCTCTCTACCACCAACATCACTACCAACGCAAAACCCCCCCTACTTCGCCCACTCCGCCGTCAGGGTCCCCCCACCGCAGCCAACCGACGCCCATTTCTACGACAGAAGACTCGCAACCTCTTGGCTTCTAGCCAATCAGGTGCAAGCGCAAACTCTCCTCAAACCTTACCCTATGTCACCATGGCAACGCATCATGGTCCCTTACGACACGAAATTCAACCCCTACGTAATGCCAAGCGACTTCTTCAAAAGTCGGGACGAAGTGAAATCGGAAAACTCGGAACATATTTCTGTAGAAGCGAGCGATGATAGCACCGATCGACCTGATACAGATGAGCCGCCGAAGGAGAAAAAGAAAAACCCGTATTCGATTGAAGAGTTACTGAAGAAACCGGATAAAATGACTAATGTCAACCCGATTGGGTTCTCGAACTTTTTGCGGCAGCCGATTGGGAGTATGATCGATTCTCGGAGTGAGAGGTCGAGTGCGAGAAGTTCGCCGGCGAGTTACTGTTCGACACAAAGTATATCGAATGATTGTTTCGAATCGACAAGTCCGGAGTTGAAAACTAAAAATTGAAACTAGCGCTTAACTTAGAAGACTTAGCTTAAGATGAAATAATTGTATATTAATAGGTAATAAATGCAAATGTATATCAAGAAGTTTAATAAATATTATTTAGATTATTTGTTGCCATAATAATAATGTTGATTCAATATTTGTGCCCATATATTTTGTCATTTTGTGCTAGCAAGTACCTTTACTAATTACACTAAATTTAATTAATATTGTTACAGTACATTTTAAAACCCTATAAAAGTTAGAGTTTTGAAAATCGATAATTTAGTAGACACTTAGCTAAATATTTAGTAGCTTAGTAACTAGGTATATATAATTTTCCTGTAATTAACTCCCTATGTATATAATAATGTAAATAAAATATTATTATTAAGACGCCATTCTTACGATATAATTTTATTATGTTATTTATGATTCTGTGATATTTTAATAGCTAGAAATATAATACCTTAGTAAAATACATTTTTGAATTGTATATAGCTGGTTGCAGTAGATATTCTATTAGGTACATCACTTTGTATTATAAAATTTCTATTTAATTATTTTTAGGGCGTCCATCAGCATAATAAACAGACATGAGGTTTTTCCTGTGTGAAGAATGGTCCATTATTATTTATTTATTCCAATATTCTCAGTTTAGTTTCAGTAATCACATTGTTTTTTTATTATAATCCAGAAACAATACATTTCCATTGCTTCTATAAAGTAGCTTATTTAAAAAAATATATAATATAATACCTAAAATTGTGAATAAAACAGATAGATACCTACATAATTATAAGCATGCTTGTTTGTAAATAAAGTACCTAACTTTTTAAATAAAACCTAGTTAGTTCAAACATAGTGTAAAATAGAAGTACTAACTGTAGATAATTCCTTCCTTGCCATTTCTTTTATTCATAAATTATTTTAATCAATAATTGTAATGATAATTCAACATCCGTAAAATAAACCAAAAATATAAAAAAAAACGTTTTTCACTATCTGATTTCCCAGAAAACTTTGAAATGGATACCTTTTTTCCCAGTATTTGGTTAGTTATTTATTGGTAGATTTCGTTAATTTGCTTCGTTATTAGCCTTATACCAAAAACGTCGATAATATTTACAATAACTACCAAAAACGTGAAAAGTTCCCGCTTTCCGTGTCCCTGTATGTATGTTATATCTTTATAACTACGCAATTAATGTTGATGCGGGATTTTTTTATAGATTGAATGATTCAAGAAAGGTCTTTGTATCGCTAATTTACAATAAAATAATAACTATTATTCTTCTGACAGAAATATGAAGAAGGGTGAGAAATTGTTCAAATTAATTTCAAAGGAAACAACAAATCACATGGTGCTATTTACCTATATACCTATGAATAAAACAAATTATATAGGCACCTTTTTAAGGATGAATAGAAATATTAATCTTTTAAGAATAATGCTACGCTAACATTATCATCACATACTATTATGTGATAATTATATGATATACCTACATCGTTGGAAGGTACAAAATTACAAAATTATTCATACAAAATTATTCGCCTCAAGAAATATTTTCATAAAAATACGTGGAAAGACATAAGAGGTGTGAATTTCAAATACAAAAGCAGCCTATGTTTTAAATTATGGAATTCCTTACAACACTCGACATAATTATCGACCACACGACTTTACATCTCGATTAGAAAAAAGAAATGTCGCGCGACCATAATCAACCCGTATCAAAGCAAAATTATTTAGTTTCCGGTACGGACGCATTTCCATATTTTCCATAAATATCTATTAGCCTGAATTTACACAGAAAGCCCGCGATTTAAGCAGGTGAGAGATTTAACACTTGAGAGAGTGTGGACAGAGAAAAATACCAATAAGGAATCTATTCTATCTATCTATTCTATCTATCAAAATGTACCTATCTACCGTAAAAGAGTGAATCATAATTATAAGCGTTGTAGCTAAGTATAAGAATATTTTTTACTTGCGCAATCGCTTTTCTTTTCCGTATACTGGAGGCTTTAATTTGTGACGTCAACTGTACGAAAAACCAAAAAAAGGCAATCGCGCAAAGATTTTATAAAGTATTTTATACCTATCCCATCCCTTGATAGAAAAAGTATGAAACAAACCCTATTCTTAACCGAAGATCCTACTTACTTTCATGGTAGGTATCTTTACATAGAAATAGTAGAAAAATAGGTGTATTGAAGACGAAGTAGGATTGATCGATTTGTCTGACTAAAGTGCAGCTTCATCACCAGCCTATAACAGTCCACTGCTGGACATAGGCCTCCCCTAATAAGCGCCATAGATGGCATAATTCAAAATTTGGGGTTTATTGCCCATAATCCCCACGCTGGGCATGCGGGTTGGGGATCGCAGTTCGATGGAGTAGTTCTGCAGAGGGCGCTGCTGCCCGCCCCCCGGTGTGTCTCCCTTAGTCGCCTCTTACGACTCCCACGGGAAGAGTTGGGGTGGTGAAATTATATGCCGGCACTACACGGCACGGCAAGTGCAGCTTACAGCAAGTTTTCTACGTGACTAAGACATTTTGATTTGCATACGACATGAGCACACACGCCAATACCGGCTAATTTTATTCCGATTGGTGTTATTAGAAACGAAACGTGTAGTTCCTCAGTGCCATATTTTCCTAGAATAAGGTACATATTGAAGTAGGTAGTGTTTAGTATCCGCGAAGTTCCTAATTCATCTAAGTAGGTTAGGTACCTACTTAGATGAATTAGGAACTCCAAGGAAATGGAATTTCAAGGCTAGCTAAGGAACTACTCATAAATATAACATTATTGTTAGATCTTTACTACAATACAATACAAAAATGCTTTATTGTAGGTACCTATAGGTAAAGCCAGAAAAAGGAAAATAACAAAAGACTTGCCTACATCTACATAATGTACCTACTTAATTGAATATTGGTATTAACTATAACTTATTTATGTATTTATGTATCTAAGTAGTAGGTATATATTATAAATATAAATATTCGGTGTATATTTATTTATTGTGTGTTTTTCAGTATTCATTATTGTATTTTTAGTATTCATGATATGCTCATAATAATATATTTTAAATCCTTGGTATGTACACCTTTCTTAAATGCAAATAATTTCTTCCCTTTAAAGGTTGCTTGGAAGAGATCGCTTCTTAGCGATTAGGATGCCCATTGTACTTGTCTTATGTAATGTCCCTGTGACGGACGGAGCCGGGAGCTGAAGATCAAGATCGATTAGCCCTCTTTGTAGCCCTTTAGAAAGGGTTTAATTTGTACCCCAGTCTTTCTTTCGCACGTCTTAATCATTAGACATTGTAATGTAAATGTGTTAAAACTTGCTCGCCCTACCCCCTACGGTGGCGGGACAAAGTATTTTAATATAAGTAGCGCCAATTTGAGTGAAAAAGTGTAGTCAAGTAGTCAAGTCAGCAAGTAATAAATAAACAAGAAGAATAAACCTAGTAATACAGTCCACAAGTCGTTTCAATTCGCCTAAGGAACGTGGAGGAGAACCCTACGAGTAGGAGCTAGGACCCCCAAAGGAACGTGGAGGAGAACACTACGAGTAGGAGCTAGGACCCCCACAAGTTTTGGTCCTCCGAAGCCGGATCTGAGAAGCCATCGTCGACAAGAAGAGCGGTACCGGGTTGACTATCGTGACCGACCCCAACCACAAGGGCGGTCACGTGACCCCGACTTCCCCGGTTCGCATAAAGCCGAGGTAGCGGGAGTACCCGAGGAAAGGAGCCGCCAACCGGCGCAACGTGCATCATTCGTCGGGGCGCACTGGGCGCTCGAAGAACCCCGAACGGGGCAGCGTGCATCGTTGTCAAGACCAGCGCCAGGGGCACGGGGTGCCTGAAGAACCCCGAACGGGGCGCCGTGCATCGTACGACGGTAGCACTGGGTGCTCGAAAAACCCCGAACGGGGCAGCGTGCATCGTTGTCAAGACCAGCGCCAGGGGCACGGGGTGCCTGAAGATCACCGAACGGTGCTACGACCGAAGACACGCGTTATCGCGGCCCGCTGGCTCACGGATACCTTGCGGTGTTATTACGAAGTGGCCAACGGGTAAACGCCTTCGGGTGGTGTGGTGTTTGTGCGGCACCACCAGTCCAACAAGAGCGCAAGGACGGCGCGGGCTGAAGTGCACTCCTCGCCGGTAAGGGACACGCAACACGGGCGCCGGACTGTAGGCACACGCCTAAGGGGTCGGACATTCCAGCCGATTCCCGAGCATCCCGTGATTGCGTGTTCCCCTCTGCTGGGTGGAACCCCCCTACCCATCCCAACGTATCCATCCCCGAAGGAGCAAACGTCAGCCTTTTGGCGGCACCTCCTGACGGACTGATAGGGACCGATAGGGACCGATAGGGACCGCTAGGGGCGTTCAAGTGCCGAAGAAGATGACCACAAGAAGCCCGCCAGCTACGAGGACAAGGACTGCCGCGCTGAGGGTATACCAGGACTACCCCGCATCACCATCAGACAGTACACACCCCGACGCACCACCCGTATCGAACCCCGAAACAGGGGCAGGACCCGGGCCATCCGCGCCTGAAGCACGAATCGCTGGTGATACTACTGCTGACGTGACTACCAACCGCGCCGTAAATGGCAACGCTCGTGCCAATACTGCGCGGGACATAGCCGAGCTAAGCACTATCGAACCTCAAAGACTACCAAATAGTCGCGCCCAATCAGTGCTCTCGCAGCAATCGAACGTTAGCATCGCGCTGCGTATCCGTAAAGCGGAACTTGAAGCAGAAGAACGGCTCGCGGAAATACGCCGAAAAGAACTTCGAATTCAAGAAAATCTTATCAAAAAGAGATTAGCCGCAGAAGTCGCCGGAATACGTGAAGAAACCGATGCAGTTAGCGTTACTAGAGAAGAGAATGGTACTGCAGAGAGACACGTTAGTGAGTGGCTCAAGAAGCATCGCCTACGGGGGGAGCAGAGAGGATACGATCCAATAGAAACGGATGAAGGTATTAGGATCCGCTCTGCTTCAGAGGAACGAACTGCTCCACGACGACCCACAGCAAACCAAACTACATTTGAATCAAGACGACAGAGATCCCCTTTGCCAGAACAACATAGAGATGAAAACGCATTCGATAGACTGACAATAGCGTTAGAAAGAATGGCATCAAACAGACCACCTACGAGACAGATGCACGAACTACCCATCTTCAACGGTGGAGCCAAAGAATGGCTACCGTTCAGAGCAGCTATGCGAGACTCTACGAAGCTTTTCAAACTGTCACCGGCGGAGAATCTAGCTAGACTGAGAACGTGCCTGCGAGGCGAGGCACGAGCTACGGTGTCAGCACTGTTGTTCACAGCGACTGATCCATCTGTAATCATGAACACTCTTGAACAAGTTTACGGACGTCCAGAGATGATAATAGACGATGCTATTGAGGATATTAGAAGAATGCCACGTTTAGGAACAACCGTAACAGAGTTGAATGGTTTCGCAATCAAGCTTCAAAATATAGTGGCAGTAATCACAAGCCTAGACGAACGAGGATATCTACAGAATCCCATGCTAGCGCGTCAAGTTACAGAAAAACTGACTCCACATATGAAGGCAAGATGGTGCGACTATGCCGAGGAATTCGGAGATCGAAGGGAAGCGGAAATCGTAACTCTATCCAAATTCCTCATGAGGGAGGCAGATCGCGCCGTACGTCATGCATACTCGGCCGCTCGCGGACATAGTTTGCGGCCGAACGAGGGAAGTGCAAAACGCACTGAAGAGCGGAACCCTGCGAATGAACGAAACCGCAGAACCGTTCTTGCTACAACTGAAGAAAAGGACAACGCAAAGACTAAGGAAGATAAATGTCTCTGCTGCGGCGGTGAGCACCGAACGCCACTGTGCCGGAAGCTAGCGGCCCTGACCGTAACCGAACGATGGTCATGGGCGCGAGAGGCACGAGTCTGTTTTCGTTGTCTTAATAGTAAACACAGACGTTTCCGATGCAAGAGCAAGAGATGTGGGATTGATGAATGCACTCAATCGCATCATGCGTTGCTGCACTCGCCAGAGAACCGAAGGGAAACGCCCTCACACAATATCGAAGAGTCTGCCCTTACAGCAGCAGCGAGGGCACCTGAGGAAGAATTGCAAATATTGTTAAAGGTCTGTCCAATAACTGTCCGAGGTCAAAACGGCAAAGAACTGAATACTCACGCATTACTTGACGAGGGGTCAACGATAACACTGGTCGACGAGGAGATCGCCTCGCTGTTAGGAATGAGAGGACCAGTGAGAGCGTTGAATATCGTGGGAGCCACATCAAGTCAACGTGAACCCGAAAGCCAGATCGTAACATTCGGAGTGCGAGGACAGAGTCAGGAGAACTTTCATCAGATAAAAGCCAGGACGGTGAAGAACCTGACTCTGGGAAGTCATTCGGTTGGAATAGAGCTTCTCCAACTACCCCACTTACGGGAACTTAACCCGAAGGCCGTCTGTTACTTGAACGTAAAACCACGAGTACTTATCGGCGCCGACAACTGGCATCTTATAGTAACACGGAAGCTGCTAACAGCTAAACGAAACCAACCAGCTGCCTCGCTTACGGAGTTGGGTTGGATAATCCATGGAAGCGCCCCTCTAAGAACGATTGAAAGAGACGCTGAAGTTATATGTCACGTGCGTACTCCTCAAGGCATTCCAGACAGGGATGACGAGTTGAACGAACTCGTAAAGGCGCATTTCGAAATAGACGCTCTCGGAGTCTCAGCCAAGAGGAAACCTAACCCTAATGAGGAGCGCGCTAAAGAAATATTTGAACGAACAGTCAAACGAAAGAAAGATTGTTTTGAGGTGGGATTACCGTGGGCGATCGACCATTCAGAAATGCCACCGAGCTACGATATGGCCGTACGCAGGTTGCAGGGCATAGAACGCAAGATGGATAAATCGCCAGAGTTCAAGAGCGCCTACACAGGGCAGGTGACAAATTTATTTGAGAAAGGGTATGCGGTCAAGAGTAACGAAGACCACCCGCAAACAGAACGGTTATGGTACCTACCGCACTTTCCTGTCACGAATCCCAACAAACCAGATAAAGTTCGAATGGTATTTGATGCAGCCGCGCGTTCAAACGGAACTTGTCTTAATGACGCGCTTTTAGATGGACCGGACTTACTTCAGTCGCTCCATGATATATTGTTTCGCTTCAGAATGAAGCCGGTTGCGGTCACTGCTGATATACGTGAGATGTTCCTTCGAATAAAGATAAGACACGAGGATCAAGTAGCTCAACACTTCCTGTGGCGAGGAGATGATCGCTCCGCTCCGCCACAAAAGTATGTGATGGAGTCTATGATCTTTGGAGCCCGTAGTTCACCCTTTCTGGCTCATAGCGTGAGGGACCGAAATGCAGCAGACTTCAAGGTGTCACACCCACTTGCGTACGACGCTATTACTTGCAGTCATTACATGGACGATTGGGTACAAAGCTTTGACGATGACGAAATAGCCGCCCGCACAATAAAGGAAGTGCAAGAAGTGCACAGCAAAGCTGGTTTTGAGTTGGCCAGCTGGAGTAGCAATAAGGAACACTTACTCAGAGGAATACCCGACGAAAACCGTGCACATGCACCGAAAAAGCTCGCAGCTAACGCACATCTATACGAGAAGGCGTTAGGAATTCTGTGGATACCTACTTCAGATGAACTGGGATTCAATACTGCGATGAACAAAGTACCCATGGAGGTGAAGAAAGCCCAAAGGCCGCCGACGAAGCGCGAGGCCTTAGGGGCAGTGATGTCTCTGTTCGACCCGCTGGGCTTGCTAAGCCCATACACTATAACTGCCAAAATTATGCTTCAGGAACTATGGAAAAAGAAGGTGGGTTGGGATGACCCGTTACCACCCGAGGAAGCCTCGGCCTTCGATGAATGGCAGTCTGATTTGAGGCACATTGCCAAGTTAAGATTGCCGCGATGCTACGATCAAGGAAGCAACATAACGCGGCGACAGCTTCACGTGTTCTGTGATGCGAGTGAGCAGGCGTATGCAGCCGTAGCGTATTGGCGCTTGTCAAGCCAAGAAGGCATTAACGTTTCAATAGTTGCCGGAAAAGCTAAAGTCGCACCGTTGAAAACGCAGAGTATACCGCGGATGGAGCTACAAGCCAGTTTGATCGGAGCGCGACTAGCGGCTGACATAGTACGTTGTCACAAATGGCATACCGAAGTGATATTTTGGAGCGATTCGAAAACCGTGTTACACTGGATCAGAAATGATACGGTCCGTTACACGCCGTTTGTCGCACATCGACTGGGAGAAATAGCCGAACTGACAGATGCGGACCAGTGGCGATGGATACCGACCGCTCTGAATGTAGCAGATGACGCGACGCGCGCCGGCAATACGGAGCTGAAACGAGACAATCGATGGTTTACTGGACCCCAATTCCTACGAGAGAGCGAAGACTGCTGGCCCGGCCCGCATGCTTCTGAGACCTCAGAAGAGGAAGTTGTGGTGTCGCACGCCAGAGAGAAGTCGACGCTAGTAGAGGTGTCACGTTTCTCCTCCTACGAACGTCTAGTCAGAACAGTGGCGTATGTCCTCGCTTTCATCGACAAATGCAGAAAGCAGGCGAGGAGACTTGGCTTGAAGCATATACGAGAAGCCGAACGCCTGCTGATCCGAGATTCGCAAAGCGACACTTTCGCCGAGGAACTAACGCGATTATCAAAAGGACAGACCGTCGATCGCACGAGTCGTCTCTATAGACTTGATCCCGTGTACAAAGACGATAAGATAATCCGTTTGAACGGAAGAATTAACGCTGCGACGGTTCCGGACGAGATGAAACAACCTCCGATCTTAGATGGGAATCACCCGATCACGCGCCTAATAATCCGACAAGAGCATTTGAGCAGCGGACATATGGGGAGAGAACACATAGTGAACAACCTCCGTCAGCGTTATTGGATTTTACGCCTGCGACCAAATGTACGAGCGGCGCTACGTGAGTGTGTATGGTGTAAAATTAAGAGAGCCAACCCAGAGAAGCCAGTAAAAGGTGACCTGCCTCAGATACGACTTAGTACACACACAAGACCGTTCTCACGCTGCGGAGTCGACTGTTTCGGCCCTATGTGGGTGACGATTGGCAGACGACGTGAGAAAAGATGGGGAATGTTATTCACTTGCCTATCAACTAGAGCAATACACGTGGAGCTTATAGCTAGTCTAGACGTGGATTCAGCTATCATGGCAATAAGACGAATGGCTGCACGTCGAGGAATGCCCTGCCTGATAGCGTCCGACAACGGAACGAACTTCCACGGAACTGACGCGGAACTGAACAGAGCTTTCGCGGAATGGCTCCCCGCCCTCAAGGATTACGCACTCACGAAGCGAATCGAGTGGAGGTACATCGATCCTGGTGCACCGAATCAAGGGGGAGCCTGGGAAAGGATGATCAAATCCGTTAAAAGAGCTCTCGCAGTGACGCTCAACGAACGAGCGCCTAAAGAAGAAATACTTGCCACTCTAATGACCGAGATTGAGCACACCGTCAATTCGAGGCCACTAACTCATGTACCAGTAGAAGCAGAAGACCAAGAGGCCCTAACGCCCAATCACTTCTTGTTAGGAACTTCGGTGGGGCTGCCCTACGTGGGAGAATGCAACAAAAACGACAGGCGAACATGGCGCGCCGCTCAGGCACTTGCTAATGTGTTCTGGGAGCGATGGATCAGAGAGTATTTACCGACCTTAGCACCGCGAGGTGACGCCAGGCGAAACCAAACGAATGTCAAACCAGGTGATATCACGATAATAGCAGACGGAACGCTACCGCGAAATGTTTGGCCCCGAGGTCAGGTCGAGCGCGTATATCCGGGTCCTGACGGTGTGGTGCGAAGCGTGGAGGTGCGAACTAAAGGAGGGATCTTCAGACGACCAGTAAGAAGGCTCATTGTCCTACCGATGAATAAAGGCTGCGAGGATCTACGCCGGGGGGAGACTGTGACGGACGGAGCCGGGAGCTGAAGATCAAGATCGATTAGCCCTCTTTGTAGCCCTTTAGAAAGGGTTTAATTTGTACCCCAGTCTTTCTTTCGCACGTCTTAATCATTAGACATTGTAATGTAAATGTGTTAAAACTTGCTCGCCCTACCCCCTACGGTGGCGGGACAAAGTATTTTAATATAAGTAGCGCCAATTTGAGTGAAAAAGTGTAGTCAAGTAGTCAAGTCAGCAAGTAATAAATAAACAAGAAGAATAAACCTAGTAATACAGTCCACAAGTCGTTTCAATTCGCCTAAGGAACGTGGAGGAGAACCCTACGAGTAGGAGCTAGGACCCCCAAAGGAACGTGGAGGAGAACACTACGAGTAGGAGCTAGGACCCCCACAGTCCCTTATTATGTTCTTTCTCTAGTTAGGTAGGTACAATAAAGCATTTTGGTGTGGTTTTGTATAACACGGGCGGCCTTATTGCTTAGAAGCGGTCTCTTCCACTTTTATTATTACTTCTAACCACTCAAGCGTCCCGCTCGCGCCCGCTCGCGCGACCGATGACGTGTCAAGCGGTCATGCGGCGCGGGAAACCGCTGCGCGCATTCTACGCGCTACCTCGTCTCGAAAAAACGCTTATAGCTCGACAACTGTTACAGCTACAACCAAGCAATAAATACTAACAGAATGCTATTGAAATTTAGAATCTAACAACACTATACTCTTATTACTCAATTGCAGTACAATCTAGAAATAAGGGCTGAAAATTTGCGATTTCTCTAAAAATACAGCTAACTAATTTTTTCATACGATTTCATTTGAAAACTACATTGTTCTTGCCCAAGATAATTACATGCTAAAAAAGTGTAGGATTTATCCTTTCGATTGATACCAAAATCTTAGGATAATTATTGCGCTTTCTACCAAATTAAATTTAAACAATCTAATCACTCGACCGAAAAATCGCGAGGTCAGCGAGGTCAAATGTGTACGACGGCCCAAGATAAATTCGTTTAATCATATTTAATTTTGTTTATTTTTATTGTCTTAGTGTGTTTATAAACTAATACTCACCTGATTTTCATATTATGAGGCATATTTTATTAGAATATCTAATAATTTCATACACCATTTAGCCAAAACACTTTCCAACAACACAATAACAATGGCC
The DNA here is from genome assembly GCA_963931895.1 of Eupithecia pulchellata. Classification (NCBI taxonomy): domain Eukaryota; kingdom Metazoa; phylum Arthropoda; class Insecta; order Lepidoptera; family Geometridae; genus Eupithecia; species Eupithecia pulchellata. Next base: position 2,922,036 of record OZ007543.1, read on the forward strand.
GTAATTCGACACCTCATTTCGGCGATTAAAATACCGCCGCATCATTCTCGCATCCTCTAGATTTTACGATAAACCTATAGTATGATTCCTGAGGATTGTTTTGATGTATAACACTAATACATTGGGATAGAAATCACTTAATACTTCCGTTTCAAACACAAAGATCTTATAATGACGTCATTGATGACGCAACGTGAAAATAAACAAAAGATTTCTTTTTTTTTTTCTTCTGTGAACTGGCCATGGTATGGCTTATTGGCTGCGTTATTGTGTACAGAACCATCTAACGTCAAGTGGGAGCAGCTTTCGTGGTGTTTACATAGGCAAAAATCAAATTTTCTAGACGAGAGTCACGTTGGCAACCGTGTGGACTTGAACGCTTGACCGGAAAAATTATTAGGCCTCCGTGGGGACCGGAACGTTTGAGTAACCGTTATTATAAAGAGGAAAGATTTTGATTGTTTGAATTGAATTGACTAAAAAACTACTAAATCGTTTTGAAAATTCTTTTACCATTAGAATCCTTCATTATTCCTGATGATTATGGCCTATATAATATTTTTGTAAAATGTTAGTTTATTTTAGGTACCTAAGCCCCTGGACGATTTGTGGAATATACTAGCTTAATTGGTTCTAAGCATTTTAGAAATGATAAGAAAGAATCTCTAATAGACATGCTTAATATGTAGTATATATTACTATCAGGTTACCTAACCAGTCTAATGAAATGGTTTAATGAAAATGAGTACCGAAGTACCTATACCTACTTAGTCTTGTGGGTAGGTATAGAATAAAAGGGTAATGATGTAAACTTGATTTCCGCCTATCTCTAGCCTTAATCTGCCCTTCTGGACAGAAATACGGAAATCTTGCTCTGCATGGCTCCCGACGACGACGCCCGGATATAAATCGCCAATCTCTCCATTATCGTAACGTAAAAATCGCAACGCCAATGAATTGAAAGCCAAGAATGACAATAGCTCAACCTCAGAAAAACGATTGTCTATGGAAGTGCCCTAAGCATGTACTCTCACAAAAATAAAAAAAAAATAAAAAAAATCTCACAATGACTTCTCCTGACATGTAAACAAACCTTAGATTATAGAGAAACAAACCCGTTGAATGAGGTTGAATGGAATGGGCATCCGTGACAATGAAACCAGGAAGAGGGCGCTGATAAAAAGAGTGTGTATTGATTTTTCCTAACGTTAAACCACTGTTGTGAGAAAGAGACTGGTAGTCCAATATTCATCATCATCATCATCATCATCAGCCTATGTTAGTCCACTGTTGGACATAGGCCTCCCCTAATGAGCGCCATAGCGCCCTGTCTTCGGCTTGTCGCATCCAGCATCTGCCAGCAGTCTTTCGCAGATCGTCATCCCACCTGGTCGGAGGGCGTCCTACACTACGTTTACCGAGTCGCGGTCTCCACTCAAGAACACGTTTACCCCAGCGGTTATCGGTTCTTCGCGAAATATGGCCGGCCCACTGCCACTTCAGTTGGCTAATTCTCTGAGCTATGTCGATGACTTTAGTTCTCTGTCGGATGTATTCGTTACGAATCCTATCCTTCAGAGAAACTCCGAGCATAGCTCTTTCCATAGCGCGCTGAGCGACTTTGAACTGGTGGACCAACCCTATCGTGAGTGTCCACGTCTCAGCTCCGTAGGTCATGACTGGTAGGACGCACTGATTAAAAACTTTCGTTTTCAAACATTGCGGTATGGATGACGAGAAGACTCGACGTAGTTTTCCGAACGCTGCCCAGCCTAGCTGGATCCTCCTCTTGGCTTCCTTCTCGAAATTGTTTTTACCCAACTGCAAAATCTGCCCGAGGTAAGTGTACTCAGAAACAATTTCGAGAAGGTGGCCATGTACGATCACCGGTCTTGGATCAATGTGGGCATTGATCATGACTTTGGTTTTATCCAAATTCATGCCAAGACCGATACATCGGGAGGCTGAAGCTAGACTGTCCAGCATCCGGTTCAGCTCCTCTAGCGACTCCGCCATTAAGACTATGTCATCAGCGAATCGCAGGTGTGAGATGTAGTCGCCGTTTATGTTGATGCCCTTGTCTTTCCAGTCCAGCGTCTTAAACATATCTTCCAACGCGCTCGTGAACAGTTTCGGGGATATGACATCCCCCTGCCTCACTCCTCTGCGCAGTTGGATCGGTTTAGTCTGCTGGTCCTGTACTCGGACACTCATCGTAGTGGCTTCGTAGAGACATCTCAGCACCTCGATATAACGATAGTCTACTTGGCATCGCTGTAAGGATTGTAGAACAGCCCAGGTTTCAACGGAGTCAAAGGCCTTCTCATAGTCCACAAAAGCCAGACACAGGGGCTGATTATACTCTTCGGACTTCTGTATAATCTGCCTCACTGTGTGAATGTGGTCTATGGTACCATATCCTCCGCGAAACCCAGCCTGCTCCGGTGGCTGAAACTCATCGAGTCTCCTGGCGAGACGGTTCGATATAACTCGTGAGAAAAGCTTATAGACGTGACTTAGGAGCGAGATGGGTCTATAATTTTTAAGAAGGGTTTTATCTCCCTTCTTAAAAAAGAGCACCACCAAACTCCCACTCCACGCCTTTGGAGTTCTCCCACTGTGAAGGACGGCGTTGAAGAGGCTCTGTAACTCCTGTATAACAGGGTATCCTCCAGCTTTCAAAAGCTCTGACGTTATTCCGTCCTCACCGGGGGCTTTTCCATTTTTAAGCTGCCTCAGAGCTAACACGATCTCGTCTTGACTGATGTCTGGCAGTTCGTCGGTATAGTGGCGTATCAAGGTGGCTCTAGAATCGTGGTCGTCTCGTTGGGAACGGGGAGCATGTGCAGCGTATAAACGGCCATAAAAGTCCTCTATCTCGGCCGATATCTCCGGCTTCGACAATACGGTCCTTCCGTCGTGCGTTGAAAGCTTCGTCAGGTGGCTCCTTCCAAGCTGCTGAGTGAATACTTTGGACCCTCGGTTTCGCTCTATCGCCTCTTCGATGAGGCGTGTATTGGAGCTCCGAAGGTCGCGTCGTACCATCTTCGCAATTCGCTTGTTCAGGTCTGACCTCTCTGACGAAGTCGCTTGGGTGGTTTCCCGTCTTTTTGTCATCAGCCCAAGAGTCTCATCCGAGAGTTTGGACTTCTTACCAGTACGCTGCTTTTTGCAAAACTTGATGCCCTCGTCCCTCAGCGTTTCAACCAGATTGTGTAGGGTCTCGTCAGCGTCATCAGTGGGTTCCAAGGCAGCGAATCTATCCCCGAGAAGCTGCTGAAACTTCTCGGTGCCCGCCATGATTTGGATTGGGTTCGGTCGGAGCGTGGACTTCATCAGACGGTTTCTTTCAAGCTTCAAATTTATATTCAGAGAGCCTCGAAGGAGTCGGTGATCAGATCCGGTATTGAACCTGTTGATCACTGAGACATCTCTGAATATATGCTTGCTATCCGTCATGATGAAGTCGATCTCATTTTTTGTCACAGAATCGGGACTCCGCCATGTCCACTTCCTTTGGGGCTGTTTCTTAAAGAAAGAGTTCATTAAGAACAGCCCCTCTTTCTCGAGGAAGTTGACGAGCATTTGTCCCCTGTGATTTCGAACACCAAAACCATGCGGGCCTATTCGGGATTCGTTGCCAGTCTGGGTTCCCACCTTGCCGTTAAAGTCCCCCATAACAACGTTGAAGTGAGCCTTGGTGGTGTGATGTAAGGCTTTGGATATGTCTTCGTACATATCCTCCACTTCATCATCCGAGTGTGTCGAGGTCGGTGCGTAAACCTGAATGACCTTCAAGCTGTAGCGCTTAGACAGCCGAAGGATCAGGTACGCTACCCTGGTCGACACACTGGAGATTTCTTCGACGTTGTTAGAGAGGGCCTTATTGACGAGGAAACCTACGCCACCCTGGGATGTTTTATCACCCTCACGAAAGTAGAGAAGATGGCCCGAGTCTAGGGTTACGGTGTCCTCCCCCTCTCTACGGACTTCACATAACCCTAGAACATGCCATTTAATGTTCTCTAACTCCACTTCCAACTGCGCTAGATGGTGATCAAGCCTCAGAGTGCGTCCGTTAAACGTTGCCAGGGTCAGTGTGTGTGGGGTGTGGTAGCCTAATGTAGCCCGGTGATTCCTAGCACCCCCTGCCCCGCCGTTACCGTGGCCGCTACCATGGCCAGGAATAGCGAGGCGGCCGGGAACTGGGGGCCATTTTGTGGCGGTTCTTGTCATTTGGGGGTATTGCCCATAATCCCCACGCTGGGCATGCGGGTTGGGGATCGCAGTTTAGTGGAGTAGTTCTGCAGAGGGCGCTGCTGCCCGCCCCCCGGTGTGTTTCCCTTAGTCGCCTCTTACGACACCCACGGGATGAGTTGGGGTGGTGAAATTCTTTATTATGCCGTCACCACACGGCAAGTCAAATAGCGGCAAGGCAAGTCCAATATTGCTTCCGTGTAAATTCGACAATTACAACAATTCCATATGATCGTTTTTCAGAGAGCTCAACCCGAGCTCAACCCATACTCAAATCAGTTGACTGAATGACATGACATGTCATAAAAAAAACGAAACAAGCTGACACTGGCAGAATCACAGTGAAAAAGATGGGCGCTCGCCGGTGGCGCGGGGAGGTGGCCGGCGCGCGGCGGGCGCGGCGTGTTCAGCGCCATTTATCACTGAAGTACAAAGGGATGCTCATAATTCGATATTTAACGCAGCGCTGCCATCAATAATCAAATTTTTATCATCTACTTATTTGGCAGAAAAGTGAGAAACCAAATATATATTGGCATGACAAAGAAGTCAAGTCATTTATTTCTACATTGCGAGGGGCGCCATTATAAAAGAAGTTGAAGTTTAACTGGCTGCCTTTCTGCAACAAACAAACAGCCAGCTGATCTGTGCAGCTGATTTTCAGAATTTCAAGAAAAGGATTTTATTTTATTATCCTGTCTCTAAATACCTACGTTCTTCATAAAACCATAAAATGGCACACGAAAATTTAGCCAAACAGGTAAAAAAAGTGAAATTTATAAGCTATGGCTCCCGGAAAACTGGGTCTTAATTTTATTTATTTACTAAATTTTTAGGTAGAAGAAGTAGAAGCCCTTACATCAATTTACGGAGACGATTGGAAAATAGAAAGTGAAGCGTCTAGATCTTACAGCATCACGATAGAAGTGGGTAAAAACGAAGTAATTTTGTACGTTACTATGCCAGACGATTACCCTTCTCTGTCGCCTCCAAAATACGAAATTTCTGCGCCTTGGATGGATAGAAAGGCGAAAGGACAACTGCATTCGTCTTTAGACGAGGTTTATTTGTAGGTATCTGTGATTTTTTACAAAATTTTTGCTCCATAGACTTAAATAACCACATGTGTTTTCTATAATCGAGAAATATTTAGCTAGGACCTACCTATTTTGTGGACCTATGGGAATAGCCTCTAGAAGCCTCTATAATAAATACAAATAATAAATTAGTTTATTGTACTAATCTCTGATCATCATTTCTATAATCAACTTGTTAATTTATGAAAAACTATTCTTGCAGCAAGTAAAGAACAAAATTTATAAAATAACAAATTTATAATTTTAAGTATCTTAAAAGTTCAAAGGTTTCCAAAACATATGATAACAATTAACATAATATTTTATTTTCAACATTTGACATTTACAGGGAGAATGTAGGTGAAATGGTGATATTCCAATGGGTAGAGAAAATACGAGATATCCTGCAAACCATGAAACCACCTGATGCAGAGAAAGAGAGGAAGCCTCCAGCGGTAGAAGAATTAGACTTAAAACTTGTAAGTATAATAGTTAAGTAGATAGAAAATGCTGCTCATTACTTAAAAATAATCTAGTTACAAAATAAATAAGATAACATAAGTAGTTATTTGAGCTCAAAGTACCATTTATATGCACTTCAATAAATTAAATTACCAACAGAATAAAAACAAATATGTATGGAATACTACTTTCTGCCTGCGTATTTGCATGCATGTGTCTATAGAAACACTCAAAGCTTATTTCTATCCAATGAGAACTGACTTATATAGGAAAAAGTGTAAAAAAAAGGCATACTGTTTTTATTAGTGCCTGTAATATAAGAAAATTTTTGCATGATCAGCTAAATAGTTTTTGTGTAAAAAGATAATAAACTTTCGCATTTGACGACCTCTGTGGCGCGGTAGGCGACGGTCTGCATGCGACGCATGGTTCGATTCCTGCCTCGTGACAAATGGTTGTACAATCTGTAGATATTTGTTCAGGGTGTTCTATTCGTTTTCTATGTATAATAAAAATATACAGTGTGAGTCTGCATAAGGTGCACAAATTGAAATGAGGAAAACTACGCCCTATTTTACCGACGGAAACTGTGTTATTTTTTTTTATTTTCTTTAAATAATTTTTTTATAGCGTTTTTAAACTTTTTTTTCGCTGCTCGGACCCCCATGTAAACAAAACGGTGTAACTTATAAACTAAACGATCAATTACTATGAAACAAACTCAGCAGTTATCGGAAATAACAGGAGCTCCTTACTGAATAAACATTGTGAAAAAAACAACGCTCAATTAAAAGCTATGATGTTTTTATTAAGCAAAATCAGCCATTTTTTCATAGATTTTTGTAATAATTTTAAAATATCTCAATAAAATCATTACTTTTTCACATTTTTTTATGACGTTACTTTATTCTCCATTGTATTATCTATCTTATGGTAAAAATTGCTTGTTCCTATCTCAATCACAACGTTATTTATCGACCGTTAAAGAAAGGTCTTGTTTTGTGACGCACCGTTGTTTTATCACTTATCATCAGGTAGAGACCCTTTTTTGTTAGTTATTGTTACAAATGCGCGCGGATAAGGATGCGGGGGGTGAGGCAAAGCTGGGCAAAGGACACAAGGACTGTGAATTGTCATGACAGACAGTCGCTCCGAACTATTCGCCGTTGCTAGTTGTGTTTTGTAATTTTCGTTTGCTTACTTTGTTTTTGATCGTGCGATGCCGCGTTTAAACGAATTCACCCCGGCACATTATTGCTGACATTCATTACTACTATGGAGTTGCACGAGGAAGTGCCAGAGCTGCACGTGCAGCATACATAGCTGCGTTTCCTAACAGGCAACCAGTGCCATCTGCGCGCAACGCCTGCGCGTTCACCTGATATGACGCCACTTGACTACTTCCTTTGGGGGACCATGAAACAACGCGTCTACAGCACCTCCATCAACAGTGAGCATGATCTGCGGGACCGCATTATTAATTGCGCGAATGAAATAAAAAATAACCCCGACATGATAAGGAGAGCTACGCAACAAATAGTGCATCGTGCGACTTTGTGCTTACAAGCAATAGGTGGACATTTTGAGAACCTTATGCACTAGGTTAAATGTTAAATAATAAATGATTTTAATAACACCTATTCCTGTTTTTATAACCCCAAATTATTCATCCTTATGATTGAGAGATGCAGCATGATCGGAGAGTACCTTTCTTTAACAGTCGATAAATAATGTTGTGATTGAGATAGGAACAAGCAATTTTTATCATAAGATAGATAATACAATGGAGAATAAAGTAAAGTCATAAAAAAATGTGAAAAAGTAATGATTTTATTGAGATATTTTAAAATTATTACAAAAATCTATGAAAAAAAGGCTGATTTTGCTTAATAAAAACATCATAGCTTTTAATTGAGCGTTGTTTTTTTCACAATGTTTATTCAGTAAGGAGCTCCTGTTATTTCCGATAACTTCTGAGTTTGTTTCATAGTAATTGATCGTTTAGTTTATAAGTTACACCGTTTTGTTTACATGGGGGTCCGAGTAGCGAAAAAAAAGTTTAAAAACGCTATAAAAAAAATATTTAAAGAAAATAAAAAAAAAATAACACATTTTCCGTCGATAAAATAGGGCGTAGTTTCCCTCATTTCAGTTTGTGCACCTTATGCAGACTCACACTGTATATCTAGGTAATCTATTGTATTATGTATATCAGTCATCTAGTGCTCAAAACACAAGCTCTGCTTTCTGTAAGTGCACTAGTTCCCTCATCACTGGTTTTGGTGGCTGGTTCAAAGTCACCACTAAGCAATTAAGATACATAATGAGTATGTTGTCCAACAATAGTCTTATAATTATTGGTGTTTAATACAAAAAAAAATCCTTCCAGCTGGACATAGACAGCCCTGATATAATTCACGGAGAGGTGATATTAGACCGGAAAAGCACATTCCAGGGTCATGCAGCTGAAGTTCATAGCATGGATGATGTCAAGTAAGTAATAATAAATAAAATCAGTTTAATGCTGGCACAACCAGACTCTTAAAATATTAGTTTTTAAAATAATGCTTCAGGTCTTGGAGCATAGGTCTGTAGGTTAAATTGAATTAAATAAATAAATAATAATAACATCAAAAATATAGAACATAATAAAAAAAATTATCTATGACAAAAAAATATAAATGATCTACGACTACCATACCAAAGAATGTATCATTATTTGGGGTATTTCCTGCAAATGGGGACACATAAAATAGGAAAAACAATAGTGTACCTATTGGTCTTTCGACAGACAGTTGATTTCGGGTAATCGTTTTTGTAATTGAAATAAGCGTATGCACGATCCAGTAACAGTTCACTTTTTGTCTTAACGACATCTAGCGGAGATTTTTTGAAGTGCTTTGGCAGGTAGCTAGCTTTCCTCTTTTTCGATGATTCTTGCGTGGCTCCATTGACATTTACCCCTGTAGTTCAAGCGATGCTCACAGAGGTCGCTACAGATAATATGCCCCTTCATTTTAGTTATGAAATACTAATAATTGTTCCCTTTTTGTCTTAACGACATCTAGCGGAGATTATTTGAAGCGCTCACGTAGCTTTCATTTTCCGATGATTCTTGCGCGCCTTCATTGACATTTCCCTTGTAGTTTAGGCGATGCTTACAGAGGTTCTATCCCTTAACTTCATTTTAGTTTTGAAATAACAACTACATCAGTCTAGTTTACTGCTGGACATAGGCCTCCCCTTAAAAGCGCCATAGATGCCAGTATTCATTATTTGGGGGTTATTGGCCATAATCCCCACGCTGGGCATGCGGGTTGGAGATCGCAGTACGGTGGAGTTGTTCTGCAGAGGGCGCTTTGCATCTGTGTTTGAAATAAACGTTACCATTATTAATTCCAGCGCAATGCTAGCAAAACTAAAGCAAAACAAGAAGATACTAAACGCTACACACAACATGTTCGCGTTTCGCATAGAGCGACAAACGGCCAGAGGTGTCAGCATTCTACAAGATTGCGACGATGACGGTGAAACGCACGCTGGCGGTCGAATGTTGCATTTACTGCAGATACTGGATGTGAAGAATGCTTGCGTGGTCGTGTCTAGATGGTAAGATGTTTGTAACTCTATGGGCGAGCCCAAATTATATCGTCTAAGCATCAGAGAGGCGTCAACTGCCGGATATCAAGCCGGTGGTCGGATTTCGCATTTACTGCAGATACTAGATGTGAAGAATGCTTGCGTGGTCGTGTCTAGATGGTAAGATGTTTGTAACTCTATGGGCAAGTCAATAATAATTGTCATAATTGTAAGCATCAGAGGTCCACTACCGGATATCAATATAATTTATTATTGATAAAACTTTTGAAACTATCATGATTATTAATACTTAGGTAATGTATAACGGGATGTTTACCATGATTTGAGTTTTCTAATATTTCGGCACAGTTTCATGCGCCATGACCACTGACAAGATCTTTTAAACTCACGTTGAGTTAGTAAAAACTTTTTAAATTCTGTTAAATACACGTGTGAAGCGCGTACTGCTATAAAAAGTATGCCTAAATATGCAGTATATAAAAAAAGTTAAAACCCTCTTCAAATTTGTCAATATTTACTTTACTTACACTTTTTGAGAGTTGTGGGAAAGAGTCGCATCGCACCTCGTTCGCGAACAAGCGATGGGGCTGATTAGTTTTCTGTCACAAGAGTTCGTGTGCGTTCGCCCAGCAAAAAGTATCGTCTTTTCAAGAATCGAATGATGCAGATAATTTGTGCCCTATGTCGTGTAAATGTGCCCAAAATTTTAAATTTGTGCCCCCAAGGGCTGCAGAGTTATTTAGGAAAATCTGATTTTGCTGCACGAACGTTCGCCCAGCAAAACTTTTTTTAAAAAAAGGGTATAGCTGTATTTTAAATATGCAAAAAGATAGCTTAAATACTAGTGTAAATGTGCCGTAAAAGCAAAATTTGTGCCCCTAAAGGTTTTAGAGATATTTAGTTTTTTGCTGGGCGAACGTTTTGGTGATTTCTATATCTCGGAAACGGCTGAACGCACAGTCATAATTTTTTGTTCCTACAGATACGGTAAATTTGTGCCATTTGTGCCGTAATTTTCATTAACATGAGTAGCATGGTTCAGGAGCTATTATTGTTTTTCCTAGAAAACGGAAAAATGATCTGGCTCTCGAATGAACAAGACCATCGACTTCACGTTGGTGCCGATTGGTACCCATTATATATTCACACGATCCTGTAAAGTTTCACCGGCCTACTACTTATAATAGACGAGTTATTAACGATTTTGTCTTTTTTTTGAGGTTATTTTGAGTGAAATTACTGAGGATACGAAAACACTAGTTTCCTGTGAGCTGGCTTATTACATGCTTCTACAATAATTTGAGCCCTATTTTAAGAATACGTATGCAAAAAATCATCTTTGTATACCTAATACTTTAGACAATAATGATAAAATACCATTCGAAGTATTTTTGGTAGATAACCAGACCAAATTCGAATGAACATTAAAAAGCGGCCGTCCGATACTACAAGCTATCCTTCTTAAATCGTCATGATAATATTTAGTGTTTAGAGAACGTTGCGTACAAAAGTGGAATTGTCATTTTAAAAATATACTTTTGATGATGAATGATGAAAAATGATGAATATAATATGATGAAAATGCTCTTTTCAATAAATAATTAAGTAGGTACCTACTTAGTAAGTACCTATACGTAGGCATACCTGTACCTACATATGTTTTTTATCTGATAATCCTAAAGAGTATCCCCTGTAAGAAAACAATCCACGGCTCTTTTCCGAATAAATAATTAGTAGGCTGGTTTGTTTGTTTGCTAAATCATAACGAGCCAACCTTTTCATAGGTACCAATATTATAATGGTAGGTAAGTATTTGCCAACACGCTCTACAAATTGATAAGTAAATACAATATTCAACTCGGAGTGACCGACGACCGTTGTGTGTGCTCTTCGAATGCACACACACACACATCCTTATCGCACGCACCCATAAGTAATTTGTTTTTGAGTCTGCCTGCCTCTCGGGTTATTGTAATTTACAATAGCATATTCATTGTTATTTGTCGATAAAAAATAAATCAATGTAAAAAAAGAACAATACTGTTTTGTTATCTTCGTTTATTACTTACCTTCTAAAAAAAAACAAATACCTATACTGTCAACGGCACATCAAGCTAGATCAGATGTCAAGTTGTACCTATAGGTATATGGTGTTAAATCATTCATTCATTATTATCTCAACAGGTCACTGATGTGCCGTTGTCTCCGGACAATTTATTTTTAGTAATACCTACATTACAAATTATAGTGTACTAGATGCAACCCGCAGCTTTGCCCGCGAACCAGTTTTTTTCGTATAAATTTCAGAAATTTATTGCACACCCCCTAGGGGTTGTGTAAAAATACCTACATGTTTAATTATTCAGTCCATAGTTCATTTATACCGAGTTTTGAGTGAATCGAATCAAGTAAAAATTATTTTCCATACAACCCTTACCACCATATTTAACCCCCTCAGAGGTTGAAATTTCCAAATTTTAGCCTATTTTTTAATTTTTCCTACTCTAGGTCCTAAACTATCTACCTACCTACCTACGAAATTTCATTTAAATCACTTAAGTAGTCACAAAGATTACCTAGGTACTTATAACGAACATTCACACAGACTTTCCCATTTATTATAATAGTAAGATTATTACAAACAAAATAATTCACATTTTATTTCATGTAAAATATTTTTCGTGACATAAATATTATTTTCTACTTAACAATTCTGTACGCATCTGTACTACTTAAATTTCATTACAACGCCACCAAGTAAGGAAGGATAGCTTGTAGTATCGTACGGCCGCTTTTTAATGTTCATTCGAATTTGGTCTGGTTATCTACCAAAAATACTTCGAATGGTATTTTACCATTATTGTCTAAAGTATTGGGTATACAAAGATGATTTTTTGCATACGTATTCTTAAAATAGGGCTCAAATTATTGTAGAAGCATGTAATAAGCCAGCTCACAGGAAACTAGTGTTTTCGTATCCTAAGTAATTTCACTCAAAATAACCTCAAAAAAAAGACAAAATCGTTAATAACTCGTCTATTATAAGTAGTAGGCCGGTGAAACTTTACAGGATCGTGTGAATATATAATGGGTACCAGTCGGCACCAACGTGAAGTCGATGGTCTTGTTCATTCGAGAGCCAGAGCATTTTTCCGTTTTCTAGGAAAAACAATAATAGCTCCTGAACCATGCTGCTCATGTTAATGAAAATTACGGCACAAATGGCACAAATTTACCGTATCTGTAGGAACAAAAAATTATGACTGTGCGTTCAGCCGTTTCCGAGATATAGAAATCACCAAAACGTTCGCCCAGCAAAAAACTAAATATCTCTAAAACCTTTAGGGGCACAAATTTTGCTTTTACGGCACATTTACACTAGTATTTAAGCTATCTTTTTGCATATTTAAAATACAGCTATACCCTTTTTTTAAAAAAAGTTTTGCTGGGCGAACGTTCGTGCAGCAAAATCAGATTTTCCTAAATAACTCTGCAGCCCTTGGGGGCACAAATTTAAAATTTTGGGCACATTTACACGACATAGGGCACAAATTATCTGCATCATTCGATTCTTGAAAAGACGATACTTTTTGCTGGGCGAACGCACACCAAGAGTTCGTAGTAGAAGTAGGTATATTATATTCACGAGATAGAGTGTAGAGCCTTGGCAGATTCGCGCCGCGATCGCACACAATCCGCAGGAGTGTGGAGAGGCTTTAATAATATAACTGTTACAAATAAATAATTAAATTCCTACTTTACTTCTATTCCAGGTATGGTGGTATTCAACTAGGCCCCGACAGATTTCGACACATCAACAATGCGACTCGGCAGGTTTTACTTCAGGCTGGGATTCTGAAGAAATGACATTATACTCTAATTCAGAAACCTGGATAATTTATGTAAACAAAGAAATGTCATGATATGTCACTGTCATAATGATAAGTCAGGGGTAGAATTTAATTTTTAGCATGGATCACTAATTATTAGTAATGGCGCGTGGTTTTGCTTGCGCGATAGATACCTGACTAAATACTCCCTAACCAAACTTCAGAACACTGAAACGTCTTCTTAGATATTTATACCCCGCATCGTTGCGACTTTCCCTGTGTCCATCACGAAATACAAATAAAACAATATATAATAATTACATGTTTTTATTGCATGTTGTTAATATTATTCTGACATCTGGTGAACAATCCGTCTTATCGCTGAGTACGTATATTCGTAAATTTTTTTTAGGAACTTGGTTTTTGTACCAGCTTTTTTGGGAGAACTGAAAGTGCCAGTTGTTTTGCGTTCTTTCAAAATTCTTTGGACAGTTACTGCAGAGAGCCCCAAAAGCTCGGCCGTTCTTTTCGCACAAGCTCCAAGTGACCAAACTTCACCCTGTGGCTACTTTTTGTATGTGTTTTTTTTTATAAACATTCATCACCATGACTTTTTCTGTGGAACTCTTATATTTCTTTGGACATTTTTTTTGTGGCTACAGATACGTCACTTGTTGGCGATGTTGATGGACATGGAATCGCATCCGCCGGCGGCGGAGGCGGCGCCGTGGGCGGCGCGGGTTGAGGTTCCATGTTTATTAAAAAACAAACACAACAAAAAGGTTGAAAACTTAACACAAATTGATAACAATAACAGACAAAGATATTGTAAAAACGAAAACAAAACAAAAACTCAACAACGCACAATTGCACACGAGCAGCGAAAAAGGAACACTTTCGACTTCGATGAGCGAGAGACGAATGAAATACACGAAATAAAATGGCGTTTATTGTCAAAATGCAAAAATTGTTTCGAACTTCTGTGATTTGCTCCTATTTTACTCCGATGATACCAGTGTCGTAAAATATTTTCTGCTAATATTTCTTCATCATTTTATATTTTTGTTAATAAAATGAAATAAAATATAATTTATAGCACAAAACCATTGCTACATTCCATTCTATGGATATTTATTAGAAAATAAGCCGTACCTTAAGTTTTTAGAAAAATGGAGTAATCTTTTATTAACTTCTATTTCGAAACAATTTTTTTGATATGGTAACACCTTTGTTTACGAAAATTATCTAGGTTTCTGAATTAGAGTATAGGTTTATCATGTTAATTGTAGACAATTTTTTGATATTTTTTCTATACTTATATAGAAATACAAGCTAAATTGAATGTAGAATTTTTGTTAAGAGTGTGTAATATTGCCGCGACGAGATGGATTTAGAGCGGGATAACAAGATGTGGTTTACTCGTGAGTGAAAAGTACAGAGCGATAGATGCGACCCTTTTTTTCTAGCACCAAAACGTTTATTCCCTAATTATAAGTTAAATAAACAACCAATCGAAAAATTAAAAGACTAAACTTACTTCTAGGTTTCTTGACAAAACAAAAGCCCAACAAAAATGTCTGCTGTTCCTGAGATAAATAGCAAAATGTGTGCAAAACATCTATTCTACAAAATGACGACATTTTGTCACTTTAAATCCATCCTGTAGCGGCGTTATTGCATACAAAAAACAGGTAATTTGAAAAAATAAAACTTGTAGACTTTTGTAGAAAGCAAAAATCAAAACTGGAACAAGAAAGTTCATTAAATCTTTTTTCTTTTAGCCTAACCAGCAAAGAGCTGTCTTATACTTATACAATAAGCTAAACTTTTTTTTACCTAATTACATCATTAGGCCAAGCACCGGGACAGTTCTCTAGGGTAGAATAGACAATAATGGCATCGCATCGCCATACATTGCGTTCATTATTGAAGTTGAAGAAATTAATTTTAAATAATTTCACGCATTCGATGACAAAGTGACGTAATTTTTCTTTATTATACCTTAGACAAGAAAGCCCGTGCTTGCCCTCTAAGGTCGCAGTTGCAATAATTATACAATAATGTAAAAGTAGTTTTAGATTAGCCCAACAAACTGTTGTGATTGTATTTGAATCTTTTACTTGGAATCTGAACTTTTCTATTTAACTAATAGCTAGGTGTACCTACTATAGTTAAACATACGTTACATCGCCTATTCCCGATTGTACCTACCCCCTGCGTGGTACTAGGAACAATCGGGAAAAAAATCCCGATTGTTACTACTAGGGATAATCATTAGGAGAATATTCCCACATAGGTACGTTAAATACCTATTCTATACAAAGATAACTACAATTAAATAACCTATTTACAATATTTAGAGTTAAAACAATTGAACTAGTTGCAGACTTTTCCAAAAATCTACAGGTAGCTCCATATGTAAATAAGAACAGGTTAGAACTTGTATTAACAATTGACCTGTATAGAATTGATAAATATTATCTATCATTTTCTTGTGAAACATATTGAGGTAAAGTTTTGTTGTTTGCTTCTATAGATTACCATAGAAAGAATCATGTATACAAAAAAATCTAAGTGTTCTTTATTACCTAGTTCTACGTTTGTAATTTAGATGTATCTGATGTTTTTTAATGTATGTAAGAGTTCAGAACTAGTATTTACAATTGAAAAAATTAACCAAGAGTTGATACATATTATCTATTATTTTCTCGTGGAACATATTGAGGTAAAGTTTTGTTGTTTGCTTCTTTACATTACCGTAGAAAGAATCATGTAAACAAAAAAATCTAAGTGTTCTTTATTTCCTAGTTCTACGTTTATAATTTAGATTTTCTGACGTATCTAAGAGTTCTATTAGGTCTAAAAAAAAGTAATGACTCAGGTCTTCAGACTATGGTTTTTATTTACAATAAAGTGTATAAAGCAGGCATGATTAATATCTCTTATTATTACTATTTCTCCCATCATTGTCCGTTGTTTTAACTGTTATGCATTTCTTGTCCATGAATTTGAGTAGATCCTGTAACAATTTTACACTAGTTTTTATATATAATTATTATTATAATAAAATGTTTTAATTAAACACATATCATCTTTTTCATTTAAAAATAATGTTTTATACTCCAGCCTTAATGTGCTATGAAAAACTGTCAACTACGCCTACTAAACTTTAGCTAAGCTGTCTGTATGATTCAGATTCAAATTCAGATTTAGATTCAATAACTTTATTTCTTTAGGCTTACAAAAAATAAGCACTTAGCAACGCAGATGATAAAAAAATTATAAATAATGCTAGACAATCCACAGAATATCAGAATATCAGCTAGCCCCAAGGTGAGCAGAGCTTGTGTTTTGAGTACTAGATGACTGATATACATAATACAATAGATTAATAGACATTTTAGTATCTATAGACAACGACCAGAGCACCCTGCGTCGCAGGCGGACTTTCGCCCACCGCGACATTGAAGGTTGCGGGTTCGATTCCCGCCTCGGGACAAATGTTTGTACAATCTGCAGGTAGGTATTTGTTGAGTGCTCTGGTCGTTTTCTATGTATAATAAAAAATATCTATGTATGTAATCTATTGTATGATGTACATATGTATATTAGTCAAGCTCTGCTTAATTGTCTGCTTAGCTTCGGGTATAATGTTACCAGTGGCTTGGGGCTAGATGATGCTGAGTGGATTGTCCAAAATTATTTACATATTTATTTTATAAATACCTTAGGATCGTATCTATGGCCGTAACTGACGAGATCTTTATGAATATCGTCGATGTTGACCGGTTCATAGCACAGGATGGCTTCCTTTAGCCAGCGCCGCGAAGACACGTAGTTATGGAGGGCGATGTGCAGTGGGACACGGCAGGTGTGAACCTGGAATATGAACTTTGTTATAATGTAGTTTGACGACCTCTGTGGCGCGGTGGGCGAAGGTCCGATTCGCAAGAGGTTGTGGGTTAGATTCCCGTCTCGGGACAAATGTTTGTACGATCTGCAGATATTTTCAGGGTGTTCTGGTCGTTTTCTATGTACATATAATAAAAGGAGTATAATTTTTGTAATCTATTGTATTATGTATATCAATCATCTAGTGCCCATAACACAAGCTCTGCTTAGCTAGGGGCAAGGTGATGCTGTGTGGATTGTCTAGCATTATTTATTTAAGTATGTAGGTAGATACATCTAAAATAAATAATGCTGAAAAATCCACACAGCATTTTCTACCTCAAGCTAATTAGAGCTTTTGCTATGTATAGTTTATTTATAGAAAATACCCATAACAGTTTTATCAAAACAGATTATATTTGCAGATTCCACAAACATTTTCCCTAGGTGGGAATCGAACCCGCGAGCTTCTGCGTTGCAGACAGATCTTCGCCGCGCCAAATCGGTTGTCAAACATAAAGTGTAGTTCTGGCGTGAAGACAACTATCCAAACTTTCGCATTTAGTTTTATATTCGTGTTATTTGGCCATAGAAACAAGGAATACTAAAGCACCCAAGATGCTAGGTACTTTGTAACATGCCTAAATACTAGGCAGCTATCCAATCTCTAAATTGTAGAAATTACTTCAGTAGCAACGCAAAATATTAGTAGTAAAAATATTTTATATTACGTAGGTACCTTGGCTTTTTCTCTTTTCTGAAATACCCAATCTTCTGGACTGCAATGAACCTCTTTTATAAACGGTGTTTCATTGATCTCATAATTGTTACTACATTGTATTACTTCTAAATTAATCAGTCTTTCGTTTCTATCACTGTTAGTAGTAGCATTTTCTTTTTCTATTTGTTCTATTACTTTCCTTGGGGACTTTTTATTCGCTGATGTCTTTCTAGGTGATTTTGTAGTCTTTTTAGGTGATAGAATTTTCCTTGGTGTTATATTTCTTGGACCTTTCTTTCTTGGTGATTGGTTGTCTGTTTTTCGTCTTTTGCATGGAGTTTCTTCGTCAGAACCCGATTCAATTATTGGATGGGTCTCGTTGTAGATATGAGTTAGTAGCTGGATCGCTGAAAAAGAAGAAATGTTTAAGTAAATTTGGGTTATATTAGCGCACACTTTTGCTAAGGTATTTACGGCAGGGTCTTTACCTCTTTTTCGTTTGAAAGGTTTGACTCCATATTTATCAAGTTCTGTGTGGAGTTCTTCCAGAGACATTGATTCATAGCTAGGCATAGGAGTAACATCAACTGTATTGATGCTGTATTCATTATTACTTGGTGTAACTACATTAATCCCACTGCAGCTAGGTTTCTGTGGTGTTGCTAGTTCTTTAACTCTTCTATGCTTTATTGGAGTTCTAACGTTTTCTGATTCATTACAATCCTTAACCTCTATTATATTATTTGCTTCATTTATGTTAGCTGCTGCTGAATTATTCACAATGTTATTAGATCGTCTAAAACTTGATATCCCCGAAAATTCATTCAGGATAGAAATACCGCCGAGAATAAAGTTTTCGATCGGCTTTTCTAGTTTGGACTTGTGCATAGAGTAGTCTAATTCGTTATCTGATATGACAAACACTTCGGAATTTTGGCTACAGTTTGAAGTATCTTTACTTTTATTAGAAAGGTTACTGACGTTGTCTGTAAATGATTTAGTAAGACTGCCACTTTGTTGCGAGCTTGAGATGGCTAGGTCATCGTCAATTTCGTCGTAATCTATAGAAATGTTATCTCTTTTACCAAGACTGCTAAATCTTTGAGAACTTTTGATA
The DNA here is from genome assembly GCA_963931895.1 of Eupithecia pulchellata. Taxonomy (NCBI): domain Eukaryota; kingdom Metazoa; phylum Arthropoda; class Insecta; order Lepidoptera; family Geometridae; genus Eupithecia; species Eupithecia pulchellata. The sequence goes on from OZ007543.1 coordinate 2,940,990, forward strand.
ACAATATCATTTTCTTTTTTGCCTCGATCTTTGCCTATATCCTCTTCAACAATGGCATCATTTTCTAACTTATTTTCAATGTGGTTGTTCTCTTTTGTTTGTGAATCTTGACTCAGTTCTTCAGATTCTGAGTGTTGTGTTAGATCTATATCACTTTGTAGACCTTTGCATATTTCCATTTCAATCGTAGCATCACCATAATCCTCACTTTCAACGCTTTGATTAATCAATCCGTTTTGACTTTCTGATGAATCTGTATTCTGGGTCAGATCAATATCATCACTCAGATTATCTTTATCATTCAATTGAGCAATCAAACTCTGAGGATTAGACACTGGTACTTCTTTAGTATCTTTATACTCATTAGACGTATTCGTATCTAGCGCATCATTGTTATCAGAATGGTCATGAACATATTCTTCAAAAAAACTGACATTAGTTTGGCTATATCTACTACTTTTTCTAGGTGTATGCACTTGAGTTGAGTATGCTTCTATTTCTCGGTGGTAAGTAACAGATCTATGATTGTTTTTGTCTTGGTCACCTAATAAAATTGAATTATCTAGATCTTCATGGCGGTTTTGGTTTTGAGTTAAATCTAAGAAATCGTCTTGTGCAATCAATCCATTTTGATATTCATAATCTTTTGGGTCCATAATTGTTTCAATTGAAGCTTGGCTGTTATTTTTAGTTCCTTTCAAACTTACGAAAGGTAACTCATCGCTAGTATTAGAAGACTGTGTCAAGTCTAAATTTTCTACAGTGGTATTACCAACATCATTTAATGTTTTTAGACATTCTGTAAGATCAATGTTGACTAGTTCAATATTTTCATCTTTGATTTTATCAGTCGTTTTATCCATAGTTTGTTTGGTATTATCACATTCTATTTCAAATGGATTATCAGTATAACCATCTTGAATAGTCTCAGTTGTTTTGGCAACTTTCGTACTTTTTTTATGATTAATGTTGTTTGCTGCTTTTTCAGTGCTTATAGTTTCTTTGTTTTTCTTATCATCTGTTGTATCAATACTAGTTCGTTTGTTATCAATTTTCACTTCAGTTGTATCATCATCTTGAATAGTTTTATTTCCTTCTGCTACATCTATTTTGTTCGAGTCTGTGGGACTTTGAGTAAGATCTATTTCAGCATCAATATTATTCGGTGTCACTGTACCTGACACACAGTTCGTTATTTCCATAAAGTCATTTGAGATGCGCTTAGTCGCATTTCTGTTAGTTGGATAAGTGTTTAAACCTTGATTTTCTATACATTCTGTGATTTCCATTAAATCATTGCATCTATTTGTTAGATTATATTTTTGGGAGTTTTGTGAATTGACAGGGTTATTTGAATAGTTTAACTTTAACTCAGTATCACATTCTGTTAAATCCATAACAACTTGTACATGGGTTTTTAGGTTTTCATTAGTCTGAGTTCTAGTGTTTTCAACCACAGATGGTTCATCTTCAAAAATATCAGGAGAGCAACTTCTGTGTTGATCCACTTCTACAAAAGGTTCACATTCTTTAGCATCCAATGCTAAACTCACATTGGGTTTTGGAACTTCATCTATAATAATTACAGTATTATCTAAAACATCTTTAGCAGCAACATCTGTACAATAGATATCAGTATTATGTAATCTTAATTCTTTTTCTTTACCTTTGATAACACTCTTACAACATTTCAGAGAACCACTAAGTACAATGTCTAGTTCGTCTTGTGAGCAATCTATTTCACTGAAATTCATGCTGATTGGGGCCTGAATCATAGGGCTTACAGGCCTTCCTGGAATTTCAGACCAATCTCTTAGAAGATTACAAGTACCAGTAGACTTTTCCAGAAGGTTTTCTACATAAAAGGTGTTTATATCTTTTAGTATGCAGTAATTGACACTGGTTGCTAGATTAAACAACCTTGCATGAGCTTGTTCAATACCTGTTTCATGTATTTTAGAAACAGTGTTGTTTTGAAGAATTTGTGAATATTTATCTAATACAATCTGTCTCTTTGCTTCTTCACTGGTTGTAAGTAATTTGTAATTTCTTTTCTTTTTAAATCTTTTATTGGAGATGGGCTTTTTTAATTCTGGAACCTTAAAACCATATTCTAGTAAAGTAGTCCGAATTTTTCCAACTCTTTCTTGGGTATTATGTGACTGTGAAGTTTCTGTACCAACTGGCGGAGGTTCCTGAAGTGACTTTGATAAAGCAATAGCTAACTGCAATTCTTCTGAATCAATGTCCAAGCCTGCATGTTTGCAAACTTTGTCAAAGTCCTCTGCATACCTTTCTAAAACGTTTTTCTTGGTTTTAAGAGCCGATCTAATGTCTTTCTGGCCTCTGATTCTCTTTGGAGCCTTCTTTGCCTTCACAGTTTTAGCCTTTTGTGTAGATGATTTGGGACCAGACAGTTTTTTAGGTTCTTGAAAGTCAGATAAGCTCTCGTCCATAACAGACTTTGTGGTAAAATATTTACTGCTCACAGTTTGCTGAGTTTCTCTGTTACAATAAAACAATTTGTTTAGTCAATTACATTTTATTATAACTTTAGAATTTAATAAATAACTAATAGAAACTATTTTACCTATGGATCTCTTTGTTCATAACTTATTTGTATGGTAAATCAGGTCTTGACTGTTCTTTGAGTAACCTTCTAATATGATCACCCGATCTGTTAGCAAGGCCACCGGCGATCATTTGCCTTCTTTCTACTTCTTCGATGGGATCTTCATATAACGCTTCCGAGGCTTTCCGTAAGCCTTTTGTTGTATCAGCAAAACTGAAAACAATGATCATCAATAAACATAACCTCAATTTGGGCAATTATTGGATGATTAAAACTGTAAAGCGAACTTACTGAAATATTACACCAATAAGCATTCCAGCGCCTATTACTCCGTAGGCAATTAAATTGCGAAATTTAGCGGCAGGTGTTCCTGTTATTTTTCTAGGTTTCCATTTTGATGTATCAACACCGATCGCCATTTTTTTCTTCTTTTTTTTTACAAGTCCAACCAAATCCAATCCATTGATTGGTCTCAGTCTGAAGTAGGTACCTAGGTACCTACAATACAAGGAAAGGAGGATGCTCTTTCTTACTTCTTCGGCGAAACCATTTGAACCATAGAGAAGTAAAAAAATTAACTATTAAAATAACTGATCTGTCCAATCTTAGAGCATATTTTCTATCCAAAATTGAATGTGGTACCTTATCCTCCGCTCATCGAGTACATTATTACTCGATGCCTCCGCTGAACCAAGCCTGTACCGGTGGCGGTGGGACTCGTGAGAACAGCTTGTCGATGTGGGTTGAGGATTGAGATGGGTCAGTAATTTATATGGAGGGTTTTATCTCTCTTCTTAAGAAAGAGCAATATCAAACTCCCGCTTCACGCTGCTTGAGTTCTCCCACTGTGGAGTGGCGTTGAAGAGGTTCTGTAGCTCCATAATAACAGGTGATTCTCTAGCTTTCAAAAGCTCTGATGTTATTTTTCGTCCTCACCGGGGACTTTTCCAGTCTTAAGTTGCCTCAGAGCTAGCACGATCTCGTCTTGTCTGATGTCTTGCAGTTCATCTGTATGTATAGTGGCGTGTGAAGGTAGCTCATACAATATTTTGTATTCTAGAACTGACTGAGACTGAGCGCTCCACTAAATTACTAGCGTACAACTTCTTGGTTTTTACAATTTTGTGGCCGGTCCCAAATTCGACATTTGTCCAAGAAGTCAACCCATAAAATAAAAAAAAAACTTTCCAAAAAAAAACTAAAAGTCAGCGTCAGCCATCTTCTTTTTTTGTTTGTTTACTAATAAAAATCTTTAACCAAAGCGAAATTCGAAATCAAGCCACAAAAACGTAGCAAGAAAAGTTTGAAAAATAATCCATCTACGCCTAAAAATAACTGTTCACGGGAAAACAACACATTAGCCATACATTAACGACAATGTCCTCCCTCCTACATGACTTACCTTACAAAGAATACAAAATTGCTATAACTTATAAACTCCAAGAATGTGAAAGAATTGCAAACGCTGCAGGCGTACAGTAAGTCAAATACATAAAATCTGTTAAGAGAAAAGTACACTTATTGTAAAGCCCATAATCTATTCCTATAATGTTCTATGTTATAGGGACATATGTTCCAACACAACACAATAAAAATCTCCCTTTTACAGATGTTACTTCAAGTTCTATTCATTTCCAGAATAAACTTTAGCGATAAAAATCCGGGCGAGCAGTTATTGAAAGCTCTTGACAGAAATGGCTACTCTTATCCTCGGTATAAAGGTCTTATAAATACTGTTTACCAAGAGAGTCATGTTACAAGCCCCTTCCGACCACAAACTAAAATAGCAATCCTAATAGCTAATGAGAAGTACCGTAACTTGGGTCTTCTAGCTACTCCAATCAGTGACTGCCAATACCTGAGTGAATTGTTGAAGGAATTAGACTTTGTAGTGCTAACATTGATGAATTCTACAAGCGCACAACTGAGTAACTCTTTGCGATCTGTCTTTGAGATAATCCCAGAGCATTCTTACTGTAAGTAACTCAGTCCAAATCTATACTAATTTTACCAAGAGGAAAGATTTGTCTGTTTGGATAGGATAGGCTCTGAAAGTACTGGATTGATGTGAAAAATACTTTCATCAAAAGTAGTGATCACCATAAACACATTGAATAAACCAGATGAGAGATTAGATCCACAATGAATATCTGGTTCATTAATTGTGGATCTAATTTAGTTTATTTTATTACAGTAAGTTTGTTTGTCTAATGTTAATTTTGTATGTTTCAGGTTTTCTCTTCTATGCCGGACATGGATGCCAAATCACAAACATACAATGTATGCTTGGTGTAGAGTGCCCGTCAGAGAACATAGAATTGTCACACTGTGTCACAGAAAACTTCCTTCTATCATTGGCTGAAACGAGGCAGCCTGAACTAGTTGTTCTGATTATGGATATGTGCAGAGTTTATTTAGATAGGTGAGAATCAAATTAAAACCTGATCCTTTTATGTATTCCTAAAATGTATTTATTGTAATAATACAGACCGAGGAAGTGATGCCGTGACGAACTGGACGCCTACGACAATGCCTGGGGCTATCTGGCTCAGGAACGAGATGCGTGGAGGGACCAGGGGGAGGCCTTTGCCCAGCAATGGGACACACCAGACTTATTAACTTATAATATATTTATTTCAGGACAATAAATCCACAAATCTACAAAGCCATCTCAACAGTTGATGGTTACCACATATACAAAAACCTCATAATTAGCTACACAGCCCAACCTTCACAATCAGCTTATGAGATAATTCAAATTGAATGTACCAGTTCTCATGAACTTGAAACTGATAGCACTTTTGAGTTGAAGACCAGCGATATGAATAAAATAGTACTGGGTACCAGTCAGTATGTGAAAATACTGAGTGAGAATCTGACTGTTAATATGGATATTAACAGTGTTATTGATAGAGTTAATGCAGGTGAGTAAACTCTTTACAAAACTATCGACCATACTCTTCTAAAAAAGTTTATAAAATTTTGAAAAGCGCCATCTCTTAGCGCTAAGAAATAAATAGTAACCTCAACGCGCCGCCGCACCGTGGCTCTAGCGGCGGCGTATGAATAAGATCTATGTGGTGTGTTTTAAACATCATCATCATTAGCCTTGCCTAGCCTACCCTCAAAAAAAATCTGCACTGCATCAACATTGACTATTTTTTTCTTTTGCAGAAGTTGAAAAATGTCCGAAGAAACAAAGACCTATAAAAGTGCAATGTGGGTCAGAGAAAAGGTCTTTACATGATCCTGCAATAGGTTTGTATTGTATTTGTTTTTTTAACTTATGAAAAACCTGGAGCAGTATTCTATACTCTAGCCAAACTCATTTAATGCTTGTAACTATACTGTAAGGCCTCATAGGGAAAATCAGTTTCCTGCTATAGATATCATGACAGAATTTGCACTGGTTATGTACCTTCCTACTTTTTGTTTTAAGCTCTTGCGTAAAATACAATAGGTACACTTTATTGCACACCAATGAAGAAAAATATATAAAAACAGGAAAATAACGCTACAAAGTTGCTGATGTTGAGTCTGACTATATCTTTTACCCCAAATCAACCCCAAAATTGTCGTCGGTGTACAATTTTTGAAGCTCTACTTTGGTCCACGCGCTATGTGTATACAAATCTATAGTAAAATCTCTGAGATTAGGAAGGAAAGTAAATTAGCTAAATTTAACATACTTAACTAAAAAACTACCTTTCTGGATCTTTTCTTTTGTCAAAATTTTAGATCTTATTTCGTAAAAACTATTGTTAGATAATTTGTTTTCAATTAAAGACCAATTAACAAAATTAAATAATCAATTAAATTTTTTTATATCATGATTTTAAAATTGAGTTTGAGTTTGGATTGTTTACAGGTGACGTGGACGGTCTCAAACAGAAGATAACCCAGTTCATAGAAAAGCGACAGAGTTCTTTAACATGTAATTGTTAATAATTGTAAATATATAATATATTTATGAAGAAGGGAACTGTAATAATGTATTACTAGGTATGCTAGATATATATGTAAACAGAGTTAAATATTAATTTTTTAAAAATTTTTATAAATTAAACAAATAATAAAACAGTAAATCTGCATTTATTATATCCTTAACACATGACTGAGTTGTTTTAAACTATCACAATATTGATCTACTTTAAGCTTTGCAAACATCCATTTTTAAGCAGAGATCTACTATTTCTTTAGGCTTTGAGGTTGAAAATGATTGACAATGTTCACCCACCAGCTATCCTCAACACCTTTAGTGAATTCTTTGATGAATCTGTAGTTTAATATGAATATTTTATCTTGGAACTCTGGTTGTACTCTGAAAGAGATAGAAACAGTTGTTACTTTCACTTTTACAAGATAAATTCTGTAAGTTGATTAGACACATGAAACAATTGACCCCCGCAATCTGTTGTATCGTTGTCTGTCTGTGGTATGCTTAGATCTTTAACTACAGATTTTTTTGCGGTTTTTTGTATCAGCATTGCACTTGTGCAAAGCCGGAGCGGGTCGCTAGTAAGGTACTTACATAAATATGTACATAGATTATTTCTTAAAGATCCCAACGTTTCAGTCCAGTTTCAGTTGGTTACAGGTCTGAACCATCTTAGTAAATATATGGGATCTATTAGCTATAATGTATTTCGTGTTTCAAAGTAGGCCTTCTGAATGATTTGATATGGCTTATTCCCAGAGGTCCACGACTCTATTCGCATATTGTTGTTTCATGAAGATAATAAGTAAACCTTACCCTAATGAGATGGGAGGTAGTTCATCAGTCTCTTTCATTTGTTTAAGTCCTTTGAGCACGTGATAGCACATTGTGATTTCCACCCAGCGTTTATCTGATTCATCAAACATAACACCTACCTGTAATTAAATTATAGATTAAAGTTTTTATAGATAAATAATGTCTCTCCACACTCGAGCGCTAATCACGGCGTAAAATAGCGATGCGAAAGCGAAACTACCAAGGTCACACTCGCACTTGGCAAAGACTTTGTTGCGGGATAAAATCTGATAAATAAGGGACCGAGGTGCAAACGCGACGCGAAGCCGAATTGTGGATCCCAATCGCTTAATCATCGCATAAGCGATTGGGATCCACACTCGTCGTGCGCAGGTGAACCGCGCTCTTGTATAAAGAGGCTTCTTTTTGACGACCTCTGTGGCGCGGTGGGCGAAGGTCCGCCTGCGACGTAGGAGGTTGCGGGTTCGATTCCCGCCTCGGGACAAATATTTGTACGATCTGCAGATATTTGTTCAGGTCGTTCTGGTCTTTTTCTATGAATAATAAAAAGAAATAGCTATCTATGTAATAATAATGTATTTATGTATATGAGTCATCTAGTACCCATAAACAAGCTCTGCTTAGCTTGGGGCTAGATGATGCTGTGTGGATTGTCCGGCATTATTTATTTGTTATGCATAGTCGGCCACATCTACACTTTGAATTCAGTGGTTTTAAACATAAATACAACAATCAATGACTTTACTAACAATAATATTTCAGTGACAACAAGATCTTTGATGATTCAGAAATACTTTTTAACCAAGAAATAATGTGCATAGCCACAGGCAGAAACTAGTTTAGCTTATAAAATACCTTATTTGTTATTCTTATTGTACATGCATCAAAACAAGAATGAACCTAAACTAAAAGGGTATGTAAATGGACAAGCTTAACACTGAAGAGTTTTCTTCTAGCAAACCTAAGTTATAGGAGAGGCAATGGAACTGATAGAGATGGTGTACAAAGAATGAGTCGTAAGGACAAACTACACAATGTATTTCCAACATTAAACCTATACTTATTTAGCTTCCAGTATTTTGCCTTTCTTCACTCACCTGGTATGGAAATGCATAGAATATGTCCTCTTTATCAATGGATATAAGCTGCCTCTGACTGACGGAAAGGTTAGATATTTTGGTTTTGAGTGATTCTATTGCGTCCTTTTCAACCAATCCCTCCAAGGCTTTGAAATCACTCTTTTCTAAAGCTTCTGATACAACCTGGCACAAAAGAATAACATTTGATGCAAATGGTTAAGTTTGACATAAATGAAAACTGACAGAAACAACAACTTCTGTGGCACGGTGGCAGGAGGTTGCGGTTTCAATTCACACCTCGGGAGAAATACTTGTATGATCTGCAAATATTTGTTCAGGGTGTCCTGGTTGTTTTCTATGTATAATAAAAAATATCTATCTATGTACTCTTTATTAAAACATCCATTAACATGTAAATCAACAACAATATTAAGTGTAGATGCTAGGAATCTGGGCTCCAACATTAATATGGATATATGTAAAACAATATCAGCCTCAATACCTGCCCATGATACAAGGCTGCCCTAAAAGCGGCTTATAGATTATGCTATAATCCATGCATGCAGACTGGGTAATATGTAGGTAAATTCAGCACTATGAATAGAACTATTGTCACTGACCAGTCGTAAATTACCTGAACGGCGTGTTTAGAAGCTTCAATGAAATCAGGCAAGCGAAAATCATTATCAAAATACGGCCTGATGATAAGGTTCGCAAACATCCAATTCTTGATGAACTTTAAGAATGATGGCCAAATAACAGGCGGGAACTCCATTAGCGGAGGCAACTTGCGTATTTCCACTTCTTTTTCGTCGGCATAACTTCGAAATTGTATAACAGGAGATGTTGAGGTTACAGGAAGAAGATTCTGTACATGATTGTAATTTTTCTGCGCAAACCGGTCACATATTCGAAATGAGTGCCTTGTCAGGACATGCCTTACAGCTAAATTCATATTTTTTTGCTTTTTACTACGCAGTTAAAGTAAGTTTTTGGGCAATGCAAAACAAATAACATGAAAAATTTCTCATCTCAAAACATAAAAGATTACAAATTCATGGGTCATTCTCAGTTACATACAAAAAAATCATGATGGCAAATGGCTGTCAAGTAGTTCTGGTGGTGAATTGAATGTGGCGCTTTAGGTCAAATCCACAGATTTTGGGTTTTAAGTAAAATTTGGAATTGGTCAATTATCCAACCATCTACGAGTCAAATAATTAATCTTATTCCATTTATCAATTAACTAATAATTATATTAAAGTGTATTTATTATTTTCAAACTGTAATAAAGAACAACCCTTTTTTCGTTCTTTAATCTTTTTCGTACCACAGAATTTTTGACGGATAAGGCACAGATAACATTATACTGATAGGCGAGATTTTGGACGAAACATTGATTGGCTATAGACACCGAAATTTAAATCCGTATGCATAAATACTAAATTCATCCACATCACAATGCATAATATATTTATTTGGTCTTTTCGACATATACAATATAATACCAACGAATATTAATTGGCGGTGAAAAACACGTTTGGGCAATAATTAATTCCTTAGAGCAGCTTAAAAAATTAACTCCCTTTTTCCTTTTGGTTTTTTAGTTTCGCAAGGCAAATAAAGTAGTAACTACAACTATCATGTCAAGTGTGACTTTCATGTCAACCTGTGTTTCTGGCGAAAATCTGGGATCATTCAATGTGTGAGTGCGGACTGGAAGAAGGAAATGCGGAACGCATTTCTTCAACAGATGCTCCCGCTACGACCGACGTCTTTCCCCCTGAAATTCCCCACGCAAAAGTATGCTGTCACATCAAACTTTTCCCCCGTTATAAAGTTTTCTGTAAATTTGTAAAAATCAATAATTAAGTTTTAAAACTATATCTACTAATATTATTATAATTTATACATATATGTATTTAGGGACTATCTTGTATGGATGGGAGTTATTGAGTATTTTGGCCAGCGGTTATTAGTTGGGTATTTTGTTTCAATAACGCTAGACCCAACTGATACCCAATAACGTTACCCCCCCCCCCCCGGAATTTCAATAAAAATTTTTGATAAATTATCTTTAATTCTATGAATAATATGAGTACATAATTTTTTTTTGTCTTGTTTTGTTTTGGATGGCGGTTAGGTCAACTACAATACAATGAACGCGATCTACCGTTTTACCGAAAGTCAAACTTAGGTCCATTTATACAAGGCCCGAGGCAAATTTCACGCCACCTGTAAAAAACTTTAGTACTAAAGTGTTTGAACGCAGTGTTGCGATGGAAAATTGCCAAAGATAGGAATACCCAAAAGTATAGGGTATCTATCTCGCGCCACAGAGGTCATCCATCACTTATGCTTCTGTCTGTATCTAAGGCTAGTCAATCCATACAGCATCTTTTCACCCTAGATCTTCTGTTATTATTAGGCACCTAAATAGATAACTGATGTAGCTAGGTACCTAATGCTATAAATATAATATATTATTCTTTACTATACTTATAAATCATTCAGATTCCGAACAAAAGCAATTCATAAGATTTAAAGCGCTACCTATCGATATGCTCGTGAACGAAGTTGTATATTAAGAAATATCGATAGACAGTGCTTATAATTTGTGTGTAATTTACTAAACAAGTGGTCTTTATTAGTGGTCTGATTAAGCACTAGATGGCGCTGACAGAAATAATTATCAATTTTATAATTCTAAAGATTATAACAGGGTATTTTATCGAGTACTTTTTTTAATTTTCCCCTACGTTCGCATTGCGAATGTTTAACAAGTTTATCACTCTGGTAAATAATAATGTGATAGTAGATAGGTAAGTACTTTCCCTGTTTTATTTCCCATTATATTCATATTCTTTACATATTGTTGTTTTAGTTGTTGACATAGATGGCAGCACATGGTGTGCGAAAAAGAAATTCCAGAATTACAAAAGCAATTAAAATTGCTAAAAGAGAATTTTTGATAATATTGTATGACGTAATAAAAATAATAAGAAAAAATAGAGGCGGCGGTAGGAAGGTATTCACTGCCAATTTAAATTAAAAGGTGGTAGGATAGGAAGGAAACTATGTCCGCGCCACCAGTAAAAAAATCTCGTACTAAAATGGTTGTGTTGTGTGTACTGTTGTCTGTTGAACGCAGTATGGAAAATAACCTAACTATCTCTTTTACTCGGATCAGAATTCTGGTGTTAGACAGGGATGCCCACAAGTATTGGGTATTTAAATTAGCTACCTATCTCGTTTACTCGCAATAAAATCCTAGTGTTAAACAGGGATGCCAACAAGTATTTGGTTATTTCTAACTGATTTGGTTAGAAATACCATGTTAGGTATTCCTAACTTGTTTGGTTGGAAATACCAATTGCTATTTCTAACGGATTTGGTTAGAAATACCATGTTAGGTATTCCTAACTTGTTTGGTTGGAAATACCAATTGCTATTTCTAACGGATATGGTTAGAAATACCAAGTTAGGTATTTCTAACTTGTTTGGTTGGAAATACCAATTGCTATTTCTAACGGATTTGGTTAGAAATACTTGTTGCAGCTACATAACTTTACGGGTGAGCGGTACTCTAGTATGCGTAGATGATAGTTAGGTTAGGTTAGGTTAGGTTATGGCTCACGGTCGGTTATGCGTGATGAATTGATGATCGCTTTGCACAGTTATTCCGTAGCGGTAGGCGGACTTTCCAATAACGTTCGATATTTTAGGATCATGCTAACAGTTACTGAGTTAGTTATTTAATACCGGACTCATCTCTACTATCTTGCCTTAGCCATTGTCCTTATTTTTGTGTTGTAAATTAACTTTAACAAAATCATATAGATCGATGCAAAATTATCAGGAGAAAAACATAAAACTGATCGTATTGTCTTCGATTTTTTAATATTTATATTCAATTTTCGACACTCCGAAATACCGACACTGGCAGAGTCGCGGCGAAAATCAAGCGGCGCCATAAAAAAGAAGTTGAAGTTGAGAGGGAAATTGTTTCTGTTTGTTTGATTTTTGCATTTTGCCATAGTTTGCTCTGGTCTAGTTTTGTATTACAGGATTTACAGGTTTCGTTCGATTAGTTAATACTCATTTGAACACTGACTACTCATAAATTATTATTCACAATATTTTTGGAACTATGGACGATCAAGCATGTCCTCGATGCAAGACAACGAAGTACAGAAATCCATCGTTGAAGTTGATGGTAAACGTGTGCGGCCATGCATTGTGCGAAAGCTGTGTAGATTTACTGTTTTTGAAAGGTAATTGATTTACTCCAATTTCGACTCCTTTATTGTTGTAAAGATACAATATATAGGTACAACAAGCGATCACAAAGGTTACTAAAAGTAAATAGACAACTTATATCTATTCAAAAAGCCGAAAAAAAAATACACTAAACAAAATGATAATTAATAAAATTTCTACTATTTTCCAGGTTCGGGTTCTTGCCCGGATTGTAATGTCCCTTTGCGTCGAAGCAACTACCGTGTCCAACTCTTCGAAGACCCTATGGTAGAGAAAGAAATAGACATAAGAAAAAGGGTCCTCAAAGACTACAATAAAAAAGAAGAAGATTTTCCCACTTTGCGAGAGTACAACGACTATTTAGAAGAAATAGAAACTATAATCTACAATCTCACAAATAATATTGATATTGTTAATACTAATAAGAGAATAGAGCAGTATAAAAAAGATAATAAGGAGTTGATAATGAAAAATAAAGTCAAAATTGGTAAGAACTAGATCTATCTACGATTTAATCTATGAGTTTATGCTGGACATTCTAGCCGCATATCTGTCATACAGAGCTATAATATAGGGTGGTGTGTACCAAAAGATAATTGGAAAATAAGCAGCTTCGTTAGTTACCAATGGCCGTTACCTGACTCTTCTGTCAAATCCTCAATAAAAATGATAATGCTCAATTATTTTATGGTGACAACCAAGCCCTTGGCACGACTAATATTCAATCATGAAAAATAACAAATAGTCTAAAAGTTTCCATGCTAGACAAATTTCAGATTTCATGACATAACTATACTTTTGTTAAATCAAGGAAAGTTAGCATCTAAGAAAGTACCTATTTTATTAATGAATTCTGGTGGAGTCTAACTTACAACATAACATTATATGTATCTTTATCTTTGAAGTAAATAATTTTCCTATATTCAAACAGGGCGAGAGGAACTAGAACTTGAAGAGATCCTAGAAATAGAGAAACAGATGGAGGACCTTCGTCGATCAGAGATATTGCGCATGGAACAGGCAGCAAAGAAACAGAAGATACGGGAGAAAGAAGCCCTCATTGATGAGCTGATGTTTGCGGAGGGTGATGCTAAGGATATATTGAATACTTTTGCTCAGACTATTGCTAATAAACAGGAGGAGGTTTTGCCGCCGGTGCCTAAGGTAAGCTATAATGCTAAATTGGGAAAAAAATATCTGATATACCTATTGTTTTAAGTATAGCAGTAACCATGACACAGCTTGGGGCTACTTGATGCAGTGTGGATTGCAGCATTTTATGAAAAAGCATGAAAATGGTAGTTTTTCAAAATAATTTACTTCTAAGTTAAAATCAACCTTCTTGGTTATAAGTGCTAGATAATCTTGCCATTGAAAAAGATATCTGCTTATAGATTTATAATTTATGTACCTACTTTAAATTAATTTTTTCTGTAGTAGAAACTATTGCAGCAATGTTAAAGAAATTTTTTATTCATTAAATTTAATTGAGTTTCATACCTACTTTGTTTAAAGCTAAATTGACTAAACATATGGATGTTGATTTGACGTTTAGATGCAAAAGTATTTCATAAAAAAAATTCTTTATGTTGTCTGTGGCTTCCAAAGAAATGAAACAAATGTTTGTTTGAAAGATGACTTCATCCAGAATTTTGTGTTCCATATTTTATAAAACTTCATGCCGCCATTCATATAACCGTTTAAAAGTAAAATTATTTGAGCATATCTTAAATTCCTTCTGACTTTCCAGGTGACACAATTCTCAACCGGAGTAAAGTTCACACGTGGCCTAGGACATGATACCTTACCGCTTATAGAAGAAGGTCCATTATACAAGTACACACCACCAATAGTACCAGACAGAGTGGGGCCTACTGCTCCAAGTTTGCAGGAAATTGTCAGTTTGGGGTATCTGAACCATGTCAGGTTTGTGTTGTTTATATAATTATATTTCTAAGTGGAGGAACTAGGATGTATTGGCATGTTTCCTGCCTGACCAGCGGCTATATTGTCTAACTCAACTGATAATCGTAATCGGCTTTAGTTTGTCATTTCAAACCTAGCCTGGACTTCGATTGTCACTTTCGTATTGTGTAAATAGCTGAAACCGAAGACCAGTTGAATACCTTAGACAATACCGACAACATTCTGACTGTGTCTACAACTGGTAATCGGATTGAAGTTCACTGGTTAGGCCTTTATTCACTATTGCCTATCCAAACATGTTACACAGATGTGAGAAGGCAGCGGCGTGTAATAAAATCACACACATTGTGACGTCACACGGTTTTGGCAAGGAATCCTGTATTTCATAGAGAATAACGACCTAGGTTGTAACCAGCCCAGCTTATTGAAGTATTGGAGCAGGACTTTTGGTGATTGATACACTGCTAGACCGAGACGGTCTACAGAGTAGTGCATTAAATTTTCCAAAATTTTCCGTAATTAATGAACATAGGCTATAGAATATTTCAAAAAAGTAAGGAATCCGCATGAAAAATTAAATTTTTGTTAAATACCCGTGCAAAGCCGTGGCGGACCGCTAGTTGTTTTATAAAGAAAGATACATTTATTCAGCTCCACAAGAACAGCACAGATATAAACTAAGATAGACAATACAAAGATAGATATACAATACAAAGTAAAAAATGAAAGAACAACGCAGGTAAAGCAAGGGTAGAGGAACACAAATTACTAAATTAATAAATTAGACAGTTAAAGCGAATAAAGAACATACATTTGACTATAATTTCACTACTAATATATGATACTAGCGGTCCGCCCCGGCTTCGGTATTTAACAAAAAAATCAATTTTCATGCATGGAACCCAAATTTTTATGAAAATATTCTATTGCTTATGTTCATCACGGAACATTTAGGGTTCTAATAGTGAAAGATTTTTTCAAATCAGTCCAGTAGTTTCGGAGCCTATTCAATTCAAACAAAGAAACAAACAATCAAGTCTTTCCTTTTTATAATATACTAGCGGCCCGCCCCGGCTTCGCACGGGTATTAAACAAAAATTTCAGAAATTATACACACTAAAACGATGGCTTTCACAGTTTTCATACGGATCTTTACTTTTTTTAACAGCATTGGGGTTTTTGACATTGACTCGACATTCCAAAACTGACACTGGCCGTAGAGAAAAAGCAAGCACCGTGCGCTATACAACCTCTTTTTCTATTCTGACGCGCCATAATAGAAAAAGAGGTTGAATATACAGCCCACGGTTCAATTATTGAATTTTTCATGCGGATCCCTAACTTTTTTGAAAATATTATATAGCCTATGTTCATCACGGAAAATTAAGGATTCTAATGGTGAAAGAATTTTTTAACTCGGTCCAGTAGTTTCGGAGCCTATTCAATTCAAACAAACAAACAAACATACAAACAATCAAATCTTTCCTCTTTATAATATTAGTATAGAAGTATAGATAATTATACTATGTAGTGAGTTTCAATGTTGATAAAGATATGATTTATTTCAGATCAGAGACCGAGACGGAGAAAGCTGGAGGCTACTCCTCCACGCTGCCTTGTCTCAGGGCGCTGCAGGACGCCCTGGCCGGCCTCTACCACGCCAGCTGACCTTTGACCGAAGCGGAGGCTCGGACCACCACGATTCCGATCATAGAACTGTTATAACTTCAACTTCTTTTTTTATGGCACTGCTGCGACTCTGCCAGTGTTATGGAGTATCATAAAGTTGCTAATAATATGATCGGTTATGAATGGAATCGGAATTGTTATAACCCGTTATTGTAAACCTCTCACGGGCACCAGTCTCTTGCAAAACTAGATAACTAGCTATAAACCGACTTTAGCTATATTCTGTAAGAATTATCTTTTGCAAGAGAAAATGAATATACTATTCATTCATTCATTCATAAGACTTCAACTTCTTTTTTTATGGCACCGCTTGCTGTTCGCTGCGACTCTGTGTTATGGAGTATCATAAACTTCGTAATATTGTGATTTACGTATGTGATACCGAAAAAAAAAAAAATTAAATGAAAATTTTATTTATTGAGATAATAACAAGTGAGAGAGATGATAATGAGTCCATGTCATGAACTAGTTTAAAAACTGTACATAACATATAAGTAGTTTTGTACGTAATTCCCCATATCGGCAGAGTTGTTTTTTCAGAGGATGCATGCTTTCCCAGTTGAGCCCGAGTTGTACGGCTTCGTCAATGAATCTACGCGAAGTTTGCTTCGCCCGTTTCCGTTTCCTCTGAGAATTCCATTACAACGTTTGTTTGGGAATATGGTTTTCGAGGCGGCGCATAGTATGACATTTATGGCGCCGAATTCGTAGATCAACAGTGCTTTCTATGCTCATTGATGAGATGACAGTGCTAGAAGCATCCCATATTGTAAGCAGCGGTTGTTGAATTTGTTGTTTAATTTCGTTCATTGTTCAGTTTTGTTAATTGTTATTTTAGTAGCTTATGTATATACCATTACCTACCTAGTTATCTTAAATTCTTGGCGCTGCGTTTGGAATGAAACAAACAAGCCAGTGCCAATCGTAGCTCCCAAAAGATCAATAGATTTAAATTTACGAGGATTCTTTAAATCGCACGACAGTATCGACGTTTTTTTATAGAGGTAGATAAAAATAATTGATTCAATGTAACTTATTGTCCTAAGCATAAGATAAATGTCCTAAGAATTTAGATTTTGACTAAAAAAAAAGCTTATCCGGCGGCGAATCTATGGTAAAGGTATCAAAAATATTTTAGCTATGTTTTACTCTGCGCCATAGCCGTACCGCCATACAGGTGGCGCTAGTTGACAAAATAAGATTTAGATTTTCCCAAAATTGTTTCAAGTTAAGTAGAATTGGTCTGGTTTTCAATTGTTTTAAGATGCTTGATTTTAATGTTTGGTTAATTCTTTGAGTTAGGGGCTATGGTTAATTGTTTTTTATTTTCGCCATGACAGCGTTACCGGATTTTTGGCGGGCGCAGAGGGCGCCACACCGGTAAAGTTAGGTTGGGGCAACACGCGCAAGTGCCACCACTTAGGTGCGAACCTCGGCTTGGGCTGTTGCCAGATGCTACAAGATTTGGTTAATTGGTATCACCTTATACACCTTATATACACCAGATATAGGCTGCAATTGCTTTTCCTATAAAGGTGGGTTTTGCCATTTCCACGCTTGGCAGAAAGATAGGTAAGGCGCATTAGAGGTGTTAAAAATGCAAGCAGTAGAGATTATCATACCAAAATTTTAATTAATAATCTATGTTTTTACTTACATTCCTATTTTTTGTTATTTTAGTTATGTTTTCAGTATTTGTGTTGTGTAAATAGTTTGTATATAAGTGTAAAGCTTAGGAATATGTACTTTTAATTAATACGCATTGTAGATTTAATGACTGTTTTGTTTGTTAAATGATAATAAATAAAAAAATTGGTAAAACTTTATATTTTTCATTCCACAGCTTAAGTAGGTACCTACGTCATCGAAAATAGCAGGCATGGTAAGAAAAATATCCTGTTGCTACAGCGGTTTTTTTTTTTTTTATTTTTTTATTTTTTTTTTTTTTGTAATTCCAATTGATAATGGTTTTTTTTATAAGTACGCCTTCCACGCTCCTAATCGGCGCGGCGGCGTCTAATTTGGTATCAGTTAAGCACTGCTACCATATCGATTATTTAATAGCTACCTATTGAAATTCATTGCAATAATAAATAAACTAAATAAATAAATAAACTAAATGGGGGGGGGGGGGGTCGAGCCTTAGAGATTGGTATGCCAGCAACAAAGAAAAAAATGTGAGAAACACATAAAAATAATAACTTCGAGCGTAACATTTTCGGGTAACAAAAAAGTTAGTAGTAGTAGTTAAGGGGTAGGCTATAACAATTCATACTAACTATTTATAAGTATGAAAACATAAATAACAGCCAGTGGAACGAGTCTTGCTTGACATATTGTAGTTTTTGCGGCCGCCAAATTTTTGACTTATTTTCGGCAGGCTGATAAAAACGACCAAAAGACTACAGAATTAACGGCGAGCGAAGCGAGCCGCAATTTATTATGAATAGCGAACCCTGAAACTTTTAGAGCCTTTGCGGTGGTAATTTTGGAGTTTTGTGAAGTAAGCAAGGTAAAAAGACAAAACATGTTTTTTTTTATTACTTTTTCGGATGGTCTCTTGGTAGTATAGGTAATAAAAATTAAAACAGTGAGTGGAATGAGCGCCGATATTTTCTTGTGTTTGCGGCCGCTGAAAATGGTTGAGAAATTGTGACATTTTCGCAAGGTTGTTAAAAAGTTTAAAATAATTGAGAATTAACGGCGAGCGGAGCGAGCCGTGAAATTTTTTGTGACATTTTCGGTCGTTACCAAATAGTTTAGAAAAGTATGTTATAAATAAAGACATAACAGTAAACGGAGGGAGCAATTCAATTAAGGAAAAACAAGAAACTAGGTCTATTGATTTACAAAATTAAAAGTAATGTCGTGATCTGCCTGCCTAGCTGGAATCGGCCGTAAATAAATGCGATGCGTGAACCCAGCGCATTTACATAAAATGTTGAGACGAATTTTGACGAAAAAAAGTTTGAGTTTTCAAGAGAGAATAATTTAAAGAAATATTTAAGTGCGACGTGCTTACAATGTATGTAGATACACAAAATAGGAATCGCATGGCACGGAGCGCCAAACTGAACACATAGTACCTACGTCGTTTCTTGCCTACCTTTTATTATTTGGAAAAATAAATGTTAATTTTTCGGGCAACCCTGACTTTAGGGGTATGAATGTTCCGCCATGAGGGCTTGCCGGGCCCCTAGGCCCGGGCCTTGTGGGCCTAGGGGCTAATCCGGGCCTGCCAGAACAGTGAACAAATATCTGCAGATCGTACAAATATTTATCTCGAGGCGGGAATCGACCCGCAACATGTGTTGTTCAAAACTGTTAGAAACAATAATCACATCATCGACAAAAACAAACACCCTGTGCTCAAATTCAGGGCCATAAAATAAAGCGTCTACCAGTCTCTGCTGAGTAGCGGGGGCATTAGTTAACCCAAAAGGCATAGATTTAAATTGGTAGGTTCCCCGGGAGGGTATATAAAAAGCAGTTTTTTTCCTGTCCTCCTCTTGAATTAAGATTTGCCAAAAACTTTTAGATAAATCTATGCTGGAAAGAAATTTAGCATCACGCAGATTGTCTAATATCTCTGAAATGTAAGGGAGGCTATAGGCGTCTTTTTTGGTGATAGAGTTGAGTTTTCGGCTATCTAAACAAAACCGCAACTCGCCATTCTTTTTCGGGGTCAGAAGGACCGGGGATGACCAAGGGCTTTCGCATGGTTCCACAACATCTTCTTTGAGCATTTCATCTAGTTGTTCGACTAAGATACGCTGTTTTTCAGGTGACATTCTATAGTACCGCTGTCGAATAGGAGCGGCATCACCTGTATCAATAACATGCGTGATTAAATGAGTGCGACCTAAGCCATGTTTTTCATAAGAGATATCGTAGAACTGCGACATCATCTGGTCGGCTACTACCTTTTCTTCAACTGATAGATGCTCATAGGAACAGAGACTATGACTATCGCTAGAAACTACATCAGTGACAACCAGGATATTATCAGAGTCCTTATAATACGCGATACGATCTAGGTACTTTGGGAAAAGGCCAAAGGTCCTCCAAAAGTCCATACCTAATATAAGTGAGTGCTTGATACCTGGTACCACAAACAATTTCAGATTATGAGTTTGATCCTGAAAACCAACTGGAAGTTTTAGGACTCCAATTGATTTGAGTTTATTTCCACCCGCAGAAGTGAAGTTAATATTATCTGCCGTCTCCAGTTTGAAACCGGCAGCCAAGAGGTACTCGTGACTTCCGTTACCTAAGATAGTGGTAGAAGAGCCGGAGTCGAGAAGACCAATCAATTGTTTGTTGTTTAAATTAACTGCAACATAAGGTCGCGATTTATCAACCACTGAGTTATCACGGATTGAAGAGACAGCATTATAAGTAGAGAAAGAGGAAACAAATTTTAGCCAATCCTTCCATTCAGAAGGATTAACATTTTCATGCTGTACCTTGCAATCCTGACCAATTAGTTTTTTTGATCAGTTTCAGTGGAACTCGTTTTGTTGCAATCAGGGCAGTCCGCAACACGAAACCCTTTCTTTCCGCATTTAAAACAAATCAAAAAGCGTTCCTTTTTGCAATACCTCAAGGAGTGATCAGAAGTTCTGCATCTTGGGCAGTATTTAGATACACCGGGCTTAGAAGCTAAAACCGCTACTGTTTCCTCCTTCTGAATGGAAGAGACACCAGGATGTTTTTTAATATTGGGAATTGATTCGCTGTTACCCTTATAAGCGAACTCTGGAGCGATAGTGCTTGAAGATGCTCTTGGTGGTTCGTGGAAAAGGGCGAACCGAGCTTGCACGTTTTCGTAGCTGCGACAGACGGATTTGAGGGTCTCGATAGTCCTAATATCCGGAAAGGCAGACAAGGTACTAGCATAACAGGGTCTGATATTGTGGAGTAATATCTCTAATTTATCATCCTCCGATAGAGGTTTACTAAGACGGGAGAACATACCATGCATTATGGAAAGATAAATAGTAATGTTCTCCGTCTCGCCTTGAGTTCGAGTCCGGATTTCTGCAGCAAGCCTGTAATCATAGTCACTGCTGCTGAAGTCATCTATCAGAAGCTTACATAAATCTTCCCACGATTGGGCCCTATTTCTATTGCAGCGATACCAGTGTAAGGCATCATCAGTAAATATCTCGAAGCTGGATAAAATTTTCTCATATGAAATACCTCTAGATAAGACAAATTCTTCTACTTTTAAAATGAAAGAGCGCACGCAAGTTGTGCCCGAAAATTTTAGTTTACTAATATCCGTAGCGATATTTCGCTCGCATGTCACGGAAAGAACAGGTGCGAGGTGTTCAGAGGTCGAACTAAGGTTTGTAGTTGACAAGACGGGTCTGGGTTGGGGGTTGAGAGGCTTTAGTGCAGATAATTCCTTGTAGAGGGCCTCGAAAGTGGAACGACATGATTGATACCCACCAGCTATCGACTCGATGCTACTTAACCTATTAATTCTATGGTGTAGGTGGTGGAGTAATGTTTCCGTTCGTGAAAAAAGATTTTTATCAAATTTTTGCCTCAGTGAAGTTAACATTCCTTGCGCTTTCACTTGAACGTCATGGATTCCCATTAAATCTTTCTCAGGCTCAAGGTGTGACTCAAGAATATCCTCTGATGGCGAATCTTGAGCAAGTTTGACAATCTGTTTGCGTAAATCTTGAACAGAGCCACCATTACCTCCGCGTAACTCAACTTCATACTCTAATTCAGGCTTTTGTAGGGACAAGAACTTAATAGCAAACGCCATATTGAGTGTGTGTTGCAATAAAGTTTAAAAACTACAGTGATAGAAAGCAAAACTTAAGATTTAATACATTCAACCCATACGCGGTATTAAACTAAAATTATTATATAGTCAGCAATAAAAAGAAGGTTTAACTAACAACAACCGCGTATAGGTCAAATGAAGCATAAATCAAACTTATAACTAAGATTTTTATAGCCAACACCAAGGAAACCATATAATGCAGAAGGTAAGTAATTCGGAGACAAAGTTACCTGTATTGGGCGCCAGTGAAACACTTGATTTTTTCTATGACCTACCTAAGAGGTTTAGTGGCTGGCCCAGTAGAAAAAAACAAAGTAATGTTTACAATTTTATTAAATAAAAGTAAAAGTAAGGTTCGTTGTCTCCGAAATACTCAAAAACTATTGCCACTGGCCTTAGCTGGAGAGAGATCCGACGCGGTAGGGCGGCAAGTGGATCCAGGTACGTGGCTGGCGGCGAGAATGATGCAGCGGGTAGGTTCAGTATCCTTCCGTATGTCTGGAGTGAAATCGTCGGGGACGGACGGCCGGTCAGTGTGGCCGTGACGGCGAGTACCCGACGGTAATGGTGCAGCGGGGAATACCGGTGATTTTCCGGCACAAGCGGTAAAGTTGCTGGGGATGGCGGCGTACAATCGCTGCGACGTCAGTGTCAACCCGCAGGAAGGAACCCTGGAATCCACGTCCAGACATTTTAGAATATGCCCGGTTTTGTAGTATGACTGCAGCATTCTCAACTCAAAGCGTTAGCGCAATGGCAAATGAGCATCTACAGTGATCGATGATGAGGCAGTCATACAAATGAAATATTTAAGCTAAAACAATAGAAATGAAATAACGGTTACCTACCTCACTAAATCGGTTCGCTTGTGAGATAGGTATCCGAGTCAAGGAAATGATTACAAGGTAGAAAATCAATAAGAGTGTTAGATCGATAGAAAATTAGAAGCATTGATCTGTAAAATGATAATTTATGGTGATAGAACAAAGACAGAACAAAGGAAATGAAATTATAATGAGATTTCCCAGAATGCGAAAAGAACTACTTGAACCATGATTGTACAATTATGCCTAACTACTTTACGAAGCCGATATGTGAATTGTAGTTAAGATTTATTGGCGTATAAGTATTTTATAACATTCTAGGCACAATAGCGAATTGATAGGTCATTGACCGTTACCATGACTTACCTAGCACACTCCTTATACACTAAATACAACTAGAACTATAATGCAACACTCACCCAATACTGGGGTTCACTGTTATAAGCTTTTAGATAGTAATTAATAAAAGAATTAAGAAAATGTAGGAGCCGAATAGCGTTCTTTCTGTTCTCCAACTGCAAGAAAGTGCCAGGTCACGTCTCGAGCGAGTCAAAGACGAGCTAGAGCGCTACGCAATGCTGCCAACTTATGCGACGCACTCTGAACTGAGTTGCAGCGTGTGGCGCGAAAGTTTAAATTGAAGGGAGGCAAAACGGATCGTTACAGCGTCGCAGGCGGACCTTCGCCCACCGCGCCACAGAGGTCGTCATAATATTGTAAAATTTCCCATTGCTTTTAGAAAATTATAGAATATAAATTGACTAGTATTTACACTTACATCTATTATAATTATGGATCAGTTGAGAAGCCTGTTGCCGTGTGGTGCCGGCATAGAATTTCACCACCCCAACTCTTCCCGTGGGTGTCGTAAGAGGCGACTAAGGGAAACACAGCGGGGGGCGGGCAGCAGCGCCTTCTGCAGAACAACTACACCGAACTGCGATCCCCAACCCGCATGCCCAGCGTGGGGATTATGGGCAATAACCCCCAAATAATGATGCCATCTATGGCGCTCATTAGGGGAGGCCTATGTCCAGCAGTGGACTATAATAGTCCACTGCTGGTCATAATAATTATAGGCTGGTGATGATGATGATGATGAGAAGCCTGTAGATTTTTTTGGTATAGTCTGCAGTTAGTTTAGTCGACATTTCCTATCGTGTCACTCTGTTTCTGATGGTTGTTTAGAAGATATTCGCGAAAGCTGGAACAACATTGAGGATTCCTCTCGAAATCCATCTTTCTTCAGCAGTCGACGCTACGACGTTAAATGCGGGTAAGAAACGAACTAGAAAGAAATAATAAAATACATTGATTTATTAATTACCCATTTAAAACAAAATAACAAATATTTATTTATAAGTATAGGTACCATTTACAAACTAAATAAGATTTACACAAAACTGAACAGAGAAAAATCTAATAAAGATAAGCTAAAATAGGGTAAAAAACTCACTCCCCACCTCAACATGTGTATGTGTAGCATTCGGCTAGGCATGCTACGCTGGTTTTCGGGTGGATCCCGGAGAACTAGACTTTTTCTGGCTTCAAAATCTCTTGAAAGTCTTGAAAATATTTTCCCGAGTCATTGTGCTATCGCTTCGAGGGCCTTGTTGCTGCAAACAAACTACAGGTAGCTCGACTGATTCATATCAATACCTACTGGTGACAATATTTAATTAAATGAAATTTAGGTTAATTAGATATATTAAATATTAGCTGAGTGCCCGCTGTTTCACCCGCGTAACGCCCGAGATTTTCCATACGTGCCCTGTCTGTTAGGCCATACCTACACTATTAATTTGTGTACCAAGTTTCATCAAAATCCGTTAAGTAGTTTTTCCCCATGACCAGCGTGGGGCAATAACCCCTCTATGGCGCTCATTAGGGGGGCCTATGTCCAGCTGTGGACTATTATAGGCTGATGAAACACCTACGATCCAGGAGATGGATTCGCATATTCCGCTATGATGCCGCGCCGTTTATGGGAATGGGCATCGCCGTAGCTTGTTGATGATGATGATTTAATTTATTATTTCTTTTTTTTATAAACAGAAGTTTTAGGTGATTGGAGAACTCATACGTGCTAGGTACTCATCATTTTCCTCAAATAATGAAATAAAGTGTAAGGTATTAGCTTTTTTTTAACGATACAACCTTTATTAACGATACCGCTAGTAAAATTATAAAAAGGAATGTTTGATTGTTTGTTTGAATAGGCTTCCAAACTACCTACCTTTGAGTATCTAGAACGGGAGTTGCCAAGCGCTTTCTGTCAGTACTAAAATCTTTCTGTCAGATTTCGAGGGGGGCGAGGTAATACGGTACAGCACACGTTTACATAATCACGCACACTAATGCAGAAAAATAAAGCGTCCATATAAACGCACACTAAAGTAAAAGCTGGACACAAACAAAAGAACACGCACACAAATATAGAATTAGTGTTGTTACACTATTGTTTAGTTACACACTAACACAAAAAAGTAGTGCTGGATGTAAAACGACCGAAAAAATAATGATTTCGAATGAATGAAATCAGGGTTGTTAAAATGATACAATGCTTTTTTAATAAAGGTATTGTTTCTTACTGAGGGATTTTAGACATGCATTTAAATATAGAAAAAAAATGTTCCGAATGAGAGAAAAGCGAAAAGTTGGTTTTCCTTTCATTTGACATTAACTAAGAACCATAATTTGTAATTGACGCCCCGTCTATTTGGGACTATTATTTTTTTTTATTTATGCAAATCGAAAAGTTTTCATTATCTATATCTATATGTTTTCATAGAGAGCAGGAGAAGAAAAGCGGCAGTAAGAAAGAGAGAAAGAAAGACAGAAAATATAGGTATTTATTGTGATAGGTTCAGGCCGGGTACAGGGATAATAAAATTTTATCTAGATTAACATTATGTAGATCGGGCCGCCCCGCCGCCGTGTTTCATGTCATGATCAGTGCGGTGTTCCTGCGCTATCTATAAAAAGGGTATTTTAATTATTAATATTAATAAATTGATGGAGAAAATTTCTACTAAAAGAAAAAACACGAGCTATCTGTCATCACTTCGCTTGTGTCTTTCTGTATCGAGGTTGTTTTGTAATTCCTTTTTTTTATAAATAAATCTGCTTCTGACTTATAATAATATTATATTTTTAATACTATATTATTAAATATCATTATTTGTGTCATTTTATTTGTTGTTTCTTATAAATCTATATTACATTTAAAACGGAATAATTTATTGTAAATGTGACGTACACATTTTTCCATAAAAAATGGATTTTGGTATCTCTTATGGTATTATGGTATCATTTGCATAACCAATTTTCCTATATCAATAGATTTTTTGTTACAAAAAACATCGCATTTTACACAAATTTTTCGTTCATTCCATCATTCCTTCAATCAATTTCACTCAACTTGTCCCCGCACTACGCCTTCTACCAAGGAATCACAAACTATATAGGGATACTACCAAGGAATAAAAATGTCGCAACTGATATTCTATTAAAATCGAAATTATACAATATAACAAAAAAGAATTCAGAAAAATGTCACTTACTTGTGATAGGAAACACTATGTACCCTTAAGTTGGATGTCTCCAATTGCCTTTTATACCCATAAACCGCACAATTCACCATTTGTGGTGAGCACTATCTCGCGACACGAAACGATAGCAAATGGCCGCGAAGTTACGAGTGAAGTAGTTTTATTATTCGTCTATGGTCAGTAAAGTCTTGTGACCAACAGAGGGGTATCCTGACCTTGCCAACTCCCGTTCTAGATACTCAAAGCTACCTACTATACATTGATTATATTGACTTTACTAGATTTGAAAAATTCTTTCACCATTAGAATCCTACATTACATCTGATGAATATACGTCTATATCTATTTAACAAGTTAGGGAACCGTATGAAAACTTAATTAATATAACCTATGTGTGTGAAAAATCTTTGATATTACACCCGTGCCGGGGCGGACCTCTAGTAAACAACAAAAACTAGCCCTGTAACGCAGAAAATCGAGCTTTGTTCGTAAAGATTTACCTCGAATTGTTTGCAGAGATTTTCCACAGGGTAACGGTGCGGTACACAAGGTATCTATACAATTAGCATGTGAAAACATTGTCCGCCCCGGGCACGCTCTAATTGGCGTTGTGTAAACTCGGCGTGTTATCGAAACGCCGAGGGCGGGCGGTGGCGGGCTAGCGCGGGTGGAGACGGCTTATAAAAATACGAAGGTGGAGGAGATTGTGGAATATGTGACGACAAAGACCAACATGGTGAGGGTCGAGTAGTTGGAGTCGCAATTTCGGCTTTCACGCGATCATTTGCAAAAAAGTCGCTTCCCTACTCCAGCGTGTGCGAGGCAGCGGCAACGGAATCCTGCAGATGATTGTAGCACGGACAGACTGCCCTATTCAAAACAGGTGGATGTAGGTGGTAATGGGTTCCAACTGATCCAAAATTGAATTTAATTTATTTTGTAATTTTAATTTCGTAACTCTCATTTTTTTGTATAATTTTATTCAATTTTAAAGTTGCTGCGACATTTTATTCAACATCAACAACATCAACATCAACAGCCTATAATAGCCCACTGCTGGACATAGGCCTCACCTAATGAGCGCCATAGATAGCATTATCATTTGGGGGTTATTGCCCATAATCCCCACGCTGGGCATGCGGGTTGGGGATCGCAGTTCGGTGGAGTTGTTCTGCAGAGGGCGCTGCTGCCCGTCATCCGGTGTGTCTCCCTTAGTCACCTCTTACGACACCCACGGGAAGAGTTGGGGTGGTGAAATTCTATGCCGGCACCACACGACATTTTTTTAATATCGTTTTACTATATGGATTTTATGATCTGAAATAAATGAATAATAATAATAATATTGATTTTAAATCATTTGTGGTGCGAGTTCCAAATGCGAATATTTCGACCTTCACGAACGAAGAATTCTGGCCGAAGAATGTGCTGTTACGGCGTTTCGCGGACGATTAGACGTAGCATTAGGTTTATTTTATGTCATTATCATCAACATCCTATAATAGTCCACTGCTGGACATAGCCCTAATGAGCGCCAAAGATGGCACTATCATTTGGGGGTTAATGCCCATAATCCCCACGCTGGGCATGCGGGTTGGGGATTGCAGTTCGGTGGAGTTGTTCTGCAGAGGGCGCTGCTGCCCGCCCTCCGGTGTGTTTCCCTTAGTCGCCTTTTACGACACCCCCGGGAAGAGATGGGGTGGTGAAATTCTATGCCGACACCACACGGCTATTTTATGTATGTAAGATTAATGTATTTTATTTATATGGGCCTTAGATTTTAAGTATTTTCGATCCTGTACTAGACGAATGTTGCCTAAAATAAATGAGTTATTATTAGTAAAAAACACTTTACTGAAATGAAACTTAACCAAATCGGATTTTTTCAAAGAAAACACGTTTTCTTATAATTTTTATAGATAGAAAATTATTTTCAAAAAAGCTTGTGGTAGGAAAGTAGATAAATAATATTCTAATACAAATAGTAGCAGTACATGGTGAAATATGCTCAAATTACAAATCATTTTGGTGTTACGTTTGTATGGGATGAATTTCCATCGGTCACCGGAGCCTTAAAAATAAAGTTCTACTACCTCAGTGGCGCGGTGGGCGAAGGTCCGCCTACAACGCAGGTGGTTGCGGGTTTGGTTACCGCCTCGGGGCATATGTTCGATCTACAGATATTTATTGTGTCATTTTCTATCACAAAAAAATTTAGGCGAAGATAAGTCAATAACAACTTATTTTGTTGTATAATAATTTTAACTGTATGAAATTTGACTTCTCTAAGTGCTTATTTTGTAACCCTAAAGAAATAAAGTTATTAAAATCTGAAATCTATGTATGAAATATATTAATATGTATACCTACTCTATGTAATTTATTCCATTTAGTATATCAGTCATCTAGTCACATAATGTACCTATAACAAAGGTGTATAAAAATGACTATATAAAGGAATTAATATACTTTTACTTGAAAGTAAAAGTATTGAAATAAAGAGTCCATCTCCACCCCCGCCCAGCGTAAAATCCGCCCGCCCAGCACGCTAATATTGACTTCTTATTACCACAGACCGACTACAGGGTGTAACATGACGTGTGATTAGCAGAACAAAGGATTGGAAGATGCTTTGGTATTTTATTATTATTTGCTTAATGTGCTTGCTTCAATGTGCGATCTTATAGAAAGTATAAAATAACTGAACGCTTGTAAAATGAGGTAATTTATTCAAATTCGCTTTGTGTGCACTAGAAAACGGTTAAATATAGAATACTAGCGGCCCGCCCCGGCTTCGCACGGGTATTAAACAAAAATTTCAGAAATTATACACACTAAAACGATGGGTTTCACAGTTTTCATACGGATCTTTACTTTTTTTAACAGCATTGGGGTTTTTGACATTGACTCGACATTCCAAAACTGACACTGGCCGTAGAGAAAAAGCAAGCACCGTGCGCTATACAACCTCTTTTTCTATTCTGACGCGCCATAATAGAAAAAGAGGTTGAATATACAGCCCACGGTTCAATTATTGAATTTTTCATGCGGATCCCTAACTTTTTTGAAAATATTATATAGCCTATGTTCATCACGGAAAATTAAGGATTCTAATGGTGAAAGAATTTTTTAACTCGGTCCAGTAGTTTCGGAGCCTATTCAATTCAATTCAAACAAACAAACAAACAAACAAACATACAAACAATCAAATCTTTCCTCTTTATAATATTAGTATAGATAGAATAGGTAATTTGTCTGCCCACATGAACGAAAGATAGATAACGCAGAAAAATCAAAATCATAAAGTCTGGTTGATAGAGCAATCAGCAGTTTAAGGGTATAAAAAGGTAGCAATTTATGAATACAATTTTCAGAACAAATATACATATAGCACTTTAATTAGTGGGTACTTTTTTTGTAGTTCTGCCTACTTTATACCTTTTTTAGTTCCAATTCCAACTAATCACAATAGCACTTAAGATATTTAGCTATTATTTTCAGTTAAACGCCGCCACTGGCCGTGTGGTGCCGGCATAGAATTTCACCACCCCAACTCTTCCCGTGGGTGTCGTAAGAGGCGACTAAGGGAAACACACCGGAGGGCGGGCAGCAGCGCCCTCTGCAGAACAACTACACCGAACTGCGATCCCCAACCCGCATGCCCAGCGTGGGGATTATGGGCAATAACCCCCAAATGATAATGCCATCTAGGCGCTCATTAGGCGAGGCCTATGTCCAGCAGTGGACTATTATAGGCTGGTGATGATGATGAAACGCCGAAAAAGCCAGCGGTTCGCTAGATCTGTACCCGGGGCTGGTCGTATTGTAATCTACTTTAGTATAATTTATCATTATCATTATCATTTATCGTTAAATACATAATGACCACAAAATAACTACATATATACCTAAGATAAAGCCAGACCAGTAAATTGGACAAATTAACTCGTTTAAATAATAAATAAATATTAATAGTGATGGACAAATTATTGCCTTTAACTAATTAAGCATTTTATAGCCCCAAGCTAAGCAGAGCTTGTGTTATGGGTACTAGGAAAATGATTTACATAATTAAAGAAAAAGACCAGAACACCCTGAACAAATATATACAAATATTTGTCCCGAGACGGGAATCGAACCCGTAACCACCTGCGTCGCAGGCGGACCTTCGCCCACCGCGCCACAGAAGTTGTCAATGGTCGTCGTTTATGAATATATTCCGGTTAAAATTGCACTTTTACACACAAAACTTTTGTAGGTTGTCTGCAAAAAGTAACGAAATGTAAAGGGCAAGCTACACCCTGTACCCACGGTCCAGTATCGTATAATATGCGTTTAAGTGCAGGTGTCAAGATTGTCTCCGATACGGCAAGAACTATCAGAAGTTTGTATAATTTTGTAAAATATGTGTGGGGTCGCCCTTATTGTTGCAACTCGAGGGTTTTGCCCTGGCACCTAGTTTGAGAACTTCTCGTAGTCAAAAAATAAAAAGAATTCTTTGGGGAATCCGTTTCCCATGAAAAGACTATTAAGGAATTCATATAGCTGAGTTTAGTTTCTAAGGCGTTTCCGCGACCCAAATTAGAAATAAGCAAAAACAGAGTTAAAAATTATAAGGAATTTATATTACTGAGTTTAGTTTCTAAGGCGTTTCCCAAATTAGAGATTATGCAAAAATAGAGTTTGTTGGTCAAAAAGGGCAACTTCCTATCTCTAACTTTAACGAAGTAAAACTTTTACAGAGGCATTAAGAAAAACCTTTTGTTAGGTACTACTAGCGATCCGCCCCGGCTTCGCACAGGTGAAATACTAATACTAATGCATGCATGCATGTATGTATGAGAAGAATGTATGTAGGTACATGTACCTACATGTAAGATTTTTAAGGTATAATGTAATAACTTTCAGACACGTATTCAGTTCTTACGCCATAGCAAGGTCCCCAAGCTGAATCTATTAGACTAAATATCAGGTCTGTAGAAACAATGGGAAGCAGAAATTGGATTTTATATTTGTGCTGTCTGGCATTTCTGCTAGGATGCTGTACCTCTAGATACCGGATATTCTATAGGTACATATCGTATAGTATTCTGTCGTACGTACCTGCTTACTGAGTCAGAACAGAACGTAGATAGATAACGTCATACGCTATCTACGTGATCAATATAGATAAATAGATGGATAGAATATTTTTTTGTTTATTGCTCAAAAGTTGTAAATAGGCGAATTCTGGATAGCATTCTCTACCTGCTAACTTTTGGGTAGTGTGGACTAAAATTTGTAAGTAGTGGTAGTAAAAGTAGCTAGGTAATAAAAATTACATAAAGAAATACTACACAATAAACATTAAAAGTAAATTCACTTGAGATACTATATAGGGACTTAGATAGAGTGTGAGAGAAAAACGTTCTACCAAGCCATAAAAGTCTTGTATTGGAAGGGTTTTCAAGGAAAGCACTTTTTAGCTTGTAAAATATTAGGCCAGTCATACACATAAAAATGGCGATGGAAGGTCTTATTGACGGTTATGTTATAATTATATATAAACAAAGCTGGACAATTTACACAGCATCATCTAGGCCAAGCTAAGCATAGAGTTTTTATGGGTAAAAGATCAGCAGAACGTAGAAACATTTATCCCGAGGCGGTAATCGAATCCGGCTCCTCCTCCGTCGCAGATGGACCTTCGCCAACCACGCCACAGAGGTCGTCAACCAAGGCACTGCACGATATTAATACAAGATACAGTGAAATACTGGCTACATCGCTTCAAATTGGAAAGTAGGAACGGCCGTTTATGTTTATAATTACTCTGATTCTCTACTTTAAAATTTCGATTGGGGGAATCGATATTCTATATTTAATTTACCCTCCATTCAAACAATAACTGCCTGTCAGCCATATTGTTTTCTCTGACGTTTACGCCGCCATTTTGGATTTGGCTCGAGTTGAAACAAAGGAGATCCACACAATAGGTCTGTAAGTCGATATCTTTGAATGCTGCATAGTTAATAAGACCACACGGTGAGCATGGGGGTATTATGGTGTCATGGCTACCGACTCATGTTGCAATTACTTAGTTGGTAGGTATTTGCACGATAATTCACCATTATACCTAATTTAACCCCTATCTATATATGGTTACGAAAGATCGTGACATGTAGATATTAACAAATAATTATTAACAGTTCAAACAGCATCCAATATATCCGAAGTAAGCAGACCCGAAGCAAATATACCTTGAGATCATTCATTCAAAATTTTGTCCAGCGTCGAGAATCGAACTCACAATCAGTTTCAGTTGAACTATCGCCAGCTGAGGCCGTCAAATGTAGTCATCATAACACTAAAAGGTCATAACCCAAAAATCTCTGAAAACTATTTGATTTAAAAAACGCGTTTGAATAAACGCCTTCCTCCATTCTAAACAATTTTTATGCATTTCTGATTGACTCGCCGGCAGACGTCGGCTGACGTCGGCGTAGTGTGAAAAACATAGGGTTCACATGAACTAGTGAACATTTGAACTAGTGATGGGGTGTTGATGCGCACTTCTCTCTTAACTTCAGAGTATAATCAAAGCAGAAAAAGCTTGTTGAGGTCCTAACTAATTGCTGGTTCCGGCTTGAAGCGGCATAATGCTGAGACAGGGACCTATTTGGACCCCTGTATTATTACGCTTGTTTGATTTGGTTTTCTTATAATATATGTTCAGTTATTATGTATCTTGTAAGTACTATTCTCTGTTCCCCATTTTGTGTATCGAATCTATTATTGTCTTAACTATCTATTATATTGTGTGTATATTTTGTGTTGATGGGCTCAAACTAATTTATTTTCTTTCTAAATGTATTTATGAGATTTTTACTCCAATATGTTCTCTTTATAAATTTTAATATCCTACTGAAACCGCCTTAAGTCTTAGTAGTTCCAGAAGTTTAACTAAACAGTTGCATGAAGGCAGTAGTAAAATTATATCGCTAGAAATAAAAATACTGAACACGTTCACATGTTCTGGCCACGAACAACATTTTCAGTATTAATTTTATTTGAGCCTAAATGCTGGTACATATCCATAAAATTAAACCTAGAAAACACTCGAGCCCATCCCTACCATTATTTATTTTTATCAAAATACTGGTTTGTATCAGCGTTCCATCATCGGCATGTTTTCCTATCACTCAGCACTTAGACGCCAGAACCATCCGTCTTTATAAAAACTAACAGTAAACTTTAAAGTATAATAGTTCGGTTTTACTACATATTAATTTGTTTATCTTTAAAAGAGTCTGATTTACGCACGTTATAAAAGTGTGAAAAGTTGGAATTTGGCAGTTGCTGCTTTTTCATTGACGGCGGATTTTATTTAAGGCATAGGTAGTCAACACCTTCATTGCCCAAGACGCAATTGGTCGTGTCTAATAAGCTTCTGTGAATGCATTACATCATTTCATAATTTTACTTTTTTTTCTACTTAACCATCCCATTTTTATTATTTAATAAAGTTAATTAAATATTACTCGCTAATGATTATATTATATATTAGGGGAGGCCTATGTCCAGCAGTGGACTATTATAGGCTGGTGATGATGATGATGATGATGATGATGATGATGATGATGATGATTATATTTTGCATTCTGTATTCAACTACTAGTATTGACACTTGACATATTTAACTTAAATAACTTTAAGCTAGTTTTAGTGTACAGTACGTTGGTGATCAATAAATAAATAAATATCATCTAACAGAAAAGTGATAATGTGAATCATCTCCTTACTAAATGTTATAATTTTCCTACTTCATGGGGAAAAATTTAATTACTTGCAACATTGTTTGTGCTTGTCAGCTAATGTAATAACGTGCCGCTTACGCATTGCATAGCAAATCCAACTCATTTGCCGAGTTTGAGATGAATGAAACCTATTTGTTTTTATTCCCAAGTTACCTTTTACCTGGTACAGAACATGCCATTTCCATAAATGCAGCGTCAGCCAATTCACAGAAAAAACAACGTCTGTCCTCAAGTAAACAAGAGAATAAAGAGGATTTTCCTATGAATAAAATAGAAGCACAAGATTGTATCTAGTATATGCCGGCTTATTATATTCCTAATAACAGGAACGTATTAACTTTAACCATAGAGTTAGGTAAGGATAGACAGTACAGTTTTTACTCGTATACGGGAAAGGGCGTCTGGATCATTTGCGCAAAAGACAATACAATACAATGCAAAAATACTTTATTGTACACCAGAAATAGAACAATAAAAAAGACATTACACAAGATAAGTACAATGGGCGGTCGTATCGCTTAGAAGCGATCTCTTCCAGGCAGCCTTTGGACGGAAATAATTATTTGGACGAAGACGTTTGCGACATGGACAATTGTGTGAGAAGACTTTGTGCGATGGACGAACGATCTAAGGACAAGCACGAAACAAAAAGACATAACTTCTAGATCTTTAGAACTGAAGGTCTCAGGAAGTTCAAAATTTACTATCGCTTATTTGAGTTTGCCCCCTTGCTTTTGATTTTATCTCACCTTCCTTTAGCCCTCCCTTTATTCTCTATGAATATAAACATATGTATTGTTATTATAGGATTTCGTAGCCTTTGCTACAGTACTACGCCGGACTTGAGTGTAACAGACAAAAGACTTCAACGCGCACTCAATTTTTGCAACAAACTAAATTTCTCGTAGCAATTCAACTAGAATACGGTTCTGATTTTTACTTTAATATAAGTTGGGGAAAATATGGTTATTAAATATAGGTACATAACAAAAATATGCTGGTCTCAATCAACTCTATGTCCCACCAGCAACTCGACTTAAGTGGCGCGGTGGGCGAAGGTCCGCCTGCGACACAGGAGGTTGTGAGTTCTATTCCCGCTCCGGGACTAATGTGTGTACGATCTGCAGATATTTGTTCAGGTTCATGTATTTATTTAACTCTTTTCCCTAAGGAACATTTTACGACATTTATTTGTTTACCAAAGTTCTCCGTATAATTTTGAAAAATCAAGACAAAAATGTCTCATCTTATCGTGTAACCCTAACTGAACGACTCATTTAATATCTTTATTGCTAAGATGTACTTACTTACAGTGGCGTTCATTGTTAACTCACCCCTCTGTTACGTATCAAGTCAATTTCTATGAATACCGAGTTTTATTACAAAAGTAGAATGTTTAGGTAAAATTAAGAAAACAAGGCATTTTTAATACGATTTTTGTTTATTAAAAATTAAACTTGTGTATTAATTACAATACTTTGAACTTGCCTTGATTTTGATTTTTGATTTTGCCAGAGGGGTTAGCTAACGATAAACGTGATGCTAATTCAAAACTGTTTTTTCTCATATCTCTGAAATATAATTTTATTTAAGTTTAATGTGATAAAGTTTTTTTCCGTAAGTTCAGTTCCGTATCCAAAAGAAACTGCCATCTCTACATCTTCCAAGCTCTACCTCCCAATGTCTTAAAGACATTTATAGATTCTTCATTTGTGTTTGTATCGACTCTTTTATGTTATTGTTGTCTTTATTCGGATATGAAACGTAATTGGCAGATCGGCATAAGTTATTTATAACCATAAGCTCTGTTTCGATTCGACTGACTTAAGATAGAGTTTATTTATAACTCTATTTCGATTCGATTGACTTTAGATATAGTTTTGAACGGTGAAATGTTAAGGGCATTCTTCAAGTCAGCTGCATTCTTAGTTATTTCAGATTTCAATACCTTTATTTCTAAGCAAGTGTTTATTTTAGAAAATCGAAGAAAAACGGTATTAAATAAGAATTAAGGTGTTATTGATTTTCTCTTCACTTCTTCACTCAGAGTTAAGCTCGCCTTTGTACAAGTACATTATTTTTTGGAACTTTACTATGTATCATATTATGTATATAACTTGTGCGTGCTATAAAGAATTTAAGAATTGAATTAAAAGATTAGTAGTGGCATTTCTATTTAATACGTTGTCTACATATTTTAATTTAGAATCAATCGCATTTCTTTTTAATTTGATCGCCTCTTAAGGATTTGATTCATAATATCTTAAAATAATATTATAAAATGTTATAAGGTTATGGTACTGGGTTAGTATTCAAAAAAAAAGTTGTCATGGTCAGGCTTGTAATTACAGTAAAGTTATATATATATTGTCACTTATAGTAAAAACAAAGTCGCTTCCAGCTTTCTATCTGTCTGTATGTCCCTATGTATGCTTAAATCTTTAATTAAAAATCTTTAATTTAAAACTACGCAATGGCACATTTTTATACGTTTTAGTTTGAGTGGTTCATGAGGAAGGTTTTTGTATCAGCATTGCACCCGTCCGAAGACAGAGCGGATCACTAGTAATAAACCACTGCACTTGACGGCTTTACACAGCGGGGTTAGGCAGACGGGTTTGCTTTGCGATTATACATTTTTTAAAGGATAATGCGTGGGTGCCGAACCCCTACTTTGTATACTGTACTTAGAGGAAGAGCACAAATGATAGGGTACAGTTTTGCGATACTAAATGACCACTCATTCGCCGGGTAAAACCGCGCTGGGCCGGCCGCTTTGGTGTGTAGGCCACATTAGTGGACGAAAATAAAATGTTCTTCGAGCTTGTATAGAATTTTCTTAAGCTACAAAAGCTGTCAATATTATTACATTCCAAAGTTGAAAATTAGACATTTTCAAATAATGTAAGGTAACGGCCTCCACAAATTTTCAGACTGCTAGTATTTTGATACGAAAATATTTAGTTGTGAGCGCCGACCATACTATGAATGTGTGGATGCATCTTATTTACATCCATGTTTGAAAAGTGTCTTAATACAGATTCTGTAAAGTGCTAACAAACCACTAAAAACAAATAAAATAGATCACATTTTTGAAATTCGATCCTAATTTGAATTATAGAATTTAAGATAAAAACTGAAAACATTGATTTTGAATTTATATTTTCCAATGGCATTTTCCTACGCTATACGCATAATTTCTCGATTTACTCTTATTTAAAGTTAAATACCCTAACCATCAGCTAGATCGCAACTTACGTCTATTTCTTACAGAGTAAACATGACATCACAAAGGTATTTCTAGCCTTAGATTAGCCACAATCACTCCAATTGAGTTCTGGCAATAATCTGCGGATTGGGATGAATCCTTGGAATGTGTAGGAGTGTTGCCTGTCAATTTTGTACAGATGAAAACGAGAACAGCGTTTACAGTTTTAGTCAGATTGAGATGGTGGTCGTTTGACCAGAAACCCATATTTTGTTATCTATACTAATATGGAGGAAAGATTTGATTGTTTGTTTGGATTGAATATACTCTGAAATGAATTGAAGAAATTTTATTTGGATCCATATAAAGTTCAATACCTACTTACCCTCTTTCTGATGCACCACCAAACCAATCACCTAAACTTATTTCGTGGCATCAGATAAACTCGTTAAAAATCTAAACATTTCACCAGGATTCCATAAAAAATCCGCCACTTTTAATTTTAGGGCCGATATAAACCCATGGAGGGTAAAAAACCATAACAATGCAGGATTACCTGTCAGCCATCTTGAATTTTACGATCGGTGTAAAACTGTAATTGCAATAGATCAAACGGACCGACAGATGGCGAAAGAAATAGCGAGCAATAATACATTAACAACTCTGAGCCTTCTCCCCGACTCATAAGGAACTCAACAATGCTAATGTCGCTGATGATGAAGTAAGCAATAATGAACCTTAGATTGATAACGATAAGATTGCGAAGGAAGAAATCACTGGAATGATCATAAAATTGCAACAGTTAGATACTACTGTAAATGACACCGTAAATACTTAAGATAGAGTTTAAATTGGATCGGATGATAACAACAATCTGAATTTAAATTGTGATGTGTAATTCGCAAATTAAGTCTTATTACTTGAGTATTAAGGCAACAAAATAGTTCGAGGAATGTGAGTCGATTTCCTCCAGAATGCGGAGCATTTAGACATGCGTGTCTTAGGACAGGATATGTGTGTCTTTTATAATAATTAATGTGTTTTCTGATGTTCTGTTGAAAGTAGGTAATCAAGTTCTGTTCTAATTAATAAGATCGAAAAAACTTTGTTGGTAATAATGGTAAGAAGGAATACCTGCAAGTCAATAAAGAAGACACGTTACTATTTAGGCTTAGCTTAGGGCTAGATGATGCTGTGTGGTGTCCAGAATCATTCATTATTTATCCATACTAATATTGTAAAGAGGAAAGATTAGATTGTTCATTTGAATTGAATAGGCTCCGAAACTAGTGGACCGATTTGACAAATTCTTTCACCATTAGAATCCAAAGTTTTCCCTTTTTAACATAGGTTATAGGACTATTATCAAAAAAGTTAGGGATCCGCATAAAAAATTAAATTTGTGTACAATACCCGTGCAAAGCCAAGGTGGACCGCTAGTAATTTATAAAATGAAATGAAATTTTTACTTTAGGGCCATAGTTGACTTCGTATATTTACATTAAAATTGTAAGATAATAAACTTGAAATGGACGTGCAATCAATAAATCCATGGTATTTTAAATCAATTTAAAATTCGCATGCCTTAATTAGAGGTAGAATGAAACAAAAAATATCTTAATTTTAAAACCTATGTACTTTCTAACATATTTTTTGCAAATAAACACATTTCGCTGAAGAGAAAAACACAAAAGAAAAATAAACCAAGTGGGGATATTATGTGTGACACATTCTAGAATAGATCTGTCCCTAAGATGTTGTCTCAAAATTTTGCGGTTAAAGAAGCTTTGAAATTAAACTCCAAAATGACATCCGATTAAGTAAGGTGGTTCTATCTGAATTCATAGATTTTTTGGTACCAAATCAAGAAAAAAATGGTGTATAATGTTTTATTTATTCATTTATTTCAGATTATCAATCTATATAGATTATCAATCCATATAGAAAATATTACGCAAATCAACTTAAACCTTTTTATGCCACTGATTCTTATATCGTCAGGGTAACTGGTAAATTTCTATACAATTTTAAATTTTTCCAGCTTTCGTACAATATTTCATTCGTCTGTCGTCAGTTCGACCTCGAATTTGAACCCTTTTAGCTGCGCTTGCGCAGATACGTTGTTTTAGATGGTGTTTTTGTTTTTAGCGATTGAATTGCTATTAATTTGTTGAATGTTGTTTGCTTTTACTGTAATTTTATCAGTTTTTGTAACATTTCATTAATATCGTATTTTTACCACTTCACATCACATCACCAGCCTATAACTGCTGGACATAGGCCTCCCCTAATGAGCGCCATAGATGGCTTATTTACAAGGAATAATTTCAATAAAAATAGTAAAAATAATGACAAAACAATAAATTAATGAACAAAATGTAGTTAACATTTTGTATAACCTCGACATGAAAAACTATTAGTCCAAACTTCAATACTAAACAATTTATTTGTTAATCAATGAAGATGTTAATACATAGCTGAAAAAGGCCATGGAATATTATAAACCTTTGACATAAAATATTTTTCTTTCTAATGCCGATTATACTTGTTCAGTTTAGATTAGGTTATTAAGTTTTGCGGAAAAATCAGTAACCCCTTGGAAATTGGTCCATATTTGTCGGAGGAATTTGACAAATAATAATGATAAAGTAAAATAAAACATACTAGGTATTACCTATAACAGAAGATCGTTCTTTTTTGAAATCTTTTAAAATCCTCAACTAAATTCTTAGAAATCTGCCATTTTTCAAAATAAGTAGCAATTTAAGGGCTAGTTATGTTCTCGATAAATGAAAATCTATGCCTTTAAATCGACTCGATCAAATACAAATCAATTTCAAAATAAGATGATAATATTTTTGCGGTTTACCAACCATCTTTAAGCTCCAAATTGATGGTACCATTTTTTCTGTAATTCGACATTTGATCTCGAACTATTTGATCTCGAACGTTTTTCGTGACATTTTTTTTGCGCACAAAAACTGCATAATCTTCTGATTTAAGTAAAATCATTATGTAGCCAGTAAAAACAAGTAAATAGGTAGTAACTGGTACTTTCACCAGCATATTTACATCAAGAAACTTACAAAGAAGAAATTTACATATTATGATAAAATTGTAAATATTTTCTATATCTAATTTCGATGTTACCTTTGATTGTTGTTATTTTCTTGTTATAGTTTTTATTTGTTTTTAATTTTAAAGATGGATGTCGAGGTAAAAATCTTGTTTTTAAAAATTAACCGCTCATATTCTTGCAACTATGCCTCTATACCATGACTATGAAATTTCCGTGAACTGAACGCTGGCAGAAAAGTGGCAAACCAGACACATACTGCCACATATTATAATAATTTGCTTCTCAAGCGTTTTCAGGGATAAAAAGTAGCCTGTATATTGTTCTAGGTCTAGAACTACATCCACGCAAAATTTCAGCCTAATCCGATCATCAGTTTTGGCGTAAAGAAGTAAAAAACTTTCACATTAAACTTTCAAATTCAGATATCAGTGTGGCAAAATCTTAAAATGCACTTAAAATTGAGTTTAATTATAACCTTTTAAAGGTGAATATTAAATATACAAGTAATAATGTAATAAAATTAACGCAATACACAAACGTGAAATAATATTAATTAAAGCTTAATTAATAAGACGGCCTTTATAAGCAAGCTTTTTAACCAAATCCTTGTGCAAGAAAGCTCATTTCCAGTGATTATGTCGACAGGTAGAGCAATAACTGTGAGAAATGGCCTGGTATTCGCACATAAGAATGTGGTCAATAGTAGGGGATCTCACGAACCAGTGCAATTGCATCAACGAGCCACATTGAGTCTAAAATCATCGGTATAAAGCACATTATCCGCTGATTGATGACACAGGCTTGACATTATTTGATATGACACTGTTTGCGAGGTATTTTGATCTGCCAAGAACGCAGGCTAAAGGTTTTATCACATACATCCAGCACCGCTACCGTACGTAACGACAAGAAGCACAAAATATGAACTCAAACTCAACGTCATCTTTAGATATATTTCTGACAAAATTACTTACCGAGCATCAAGTGAGTGGCCCGCGAGCTGTATGTTATCTAATGCCACCGTCAGTCAGTACAAAATGCATCTAAATATTAGGTACGAGTTAAACCCTGTACTTAGATGCATATTTTTTTTGCTGTACGGGAGTAGTGCGGTCCAGATATGCCACAACCTTTAAGGTCTTATAGTAAGGGCTTGGAAGGATGAACTTTACTGTGCAGTGGATGCATACTACACGCCCTCGAATACGACCCTTCCCCTTTGGTACGGAGAATCCTATGGAATACACTTAAAGCAGCCAGTCTGGTTTTGAGTTTCGATGCGCGCGGATCGCAGCACCGGCCGGCCATTATAAAAACATTGTTCGAGTCCGATTCGGTTTTCGAACTATTTTGAAATGAGTTCCGATTTTAAACTAGAGCGTTTGCGCGCGTAAACTTTCACTGATTAAAAACTTTTTGAAGTTTTGTTTTTAATAAGGAGTTTTTATTTTGTTTTGTGTTATGTTTGTGGTTTTTGTTTTGTGGTTGGGTCGGGTGGTTTAATGATTTTGTGGTGTGCTTGAAATTGTGGTTGGGAAGTGACCTCTGTGGTTTGTGAAGATGATGCTGATCTGGAGAGTTTTATGCTCTCTGCTGATGGTGGCGCAAGCTGTTCTAGGAAATTGGTGGTAAGTCGAAGAGTCTGACGAAATTATCCTAGGAAAACTTATTTTTAAACTTGAGACATTATGTTATCTATCGGATTCACTTAGTCATAATAAATAGAAAGTTCGCGATAAATATCTGCTGTTTAATTCAGGAGCAAGTGAAACAGTAATGATTATTATATGTATTTTCACCGTTTATTGGTTTTTTGTCTTTTTTTCAATTGAATTGCACCGCAAATATAGAATGCGTGACACACTCACATTTGAACTCTCAAACTCACATTTGTTGAGCAAAAACTTAAAGATCGAATATTATTTTTAGTTATGAAGAGTTTTTCTTCAAAATCTTTTAAGGGGGTAAAGGAAACTGAAATATAGCATACAACATTAATCTAAATATAAATTCTCCCGTCTAAATTGTTTACAATAATAAAGTCTGCAAGATTGTTTACAACCTTTAAAAACCAACTTTAACAATGATTGATTATTACGTGTTATTGAAATTTGATAGACAGGAAACGAAAACAGTTAACAAAAAGAAATTGGAAGACGTAGGTACCTTATATTATTTAGCCTTTAGTTGCGCTATCGTTTGTTATTTTAATATTTTTGGTCACGTATACCTACGTGATTGTTTACAACAGTCTGCAGTTAGCTCAATTGTTTCATAACTATTCATATTTTGTTATTTACTTGTAATTTTCGTTGTTAATAAACGTTTTTACCCTTTGTCAAGTAACGGTACGTAGTATTAGACATCTGTTTAAGATATATTTATTGTTTACCTAGTAATTTTAGTGTAGAAAGGTCAATTTATAGGAAACCTATTGTTACTAAGAGTTTGATTCCATAATGAGATGAACCTGCCTCGAGATATCTTATTATATTTTATTAATAGCTACCCGCCCCGGCTTTATACGATACTAATTAATGTTATACATATAAACCTTTCTCTTGAATCATTCTAGCTATTACAAAAACCGCATCAAAATCCGTCGCGTAGTTTAAAGATCTAAGCATACATAGGGAGGGACTGACAGACAGCGGGAAGCGACTTTTTTATACTATGTAGTGATTACTTTGTTTATCCAGAAAAACAAGAATACAATACTTATTGATACATATGTAGGTGACTAATGAGGTAGGTATATAATAACTTAAACTTTATACTAAACAAAATTATTAAAAAATTTGCAAATACAAACCATTAAAATTATAAAACAAAAACTATACATAATTAAGGACTCTTTAACATCCCACCAATAACCAAACATTTGCAAAAAAAGAAAAACATTGTAAAAAAAAGTAAGTATACGTAATTGAAGACTCATTAACATCTTACTATATTCAAACAAAGATATTTATTATACACATCCCACCAATAACCAAAATTATATTTACAAAAAAAGAAAAACATTGTAAAAAAAAAATAAGTATACATAATTGAGGACTCATTAACATGCCACTATATTCAAACAAAGATTATTATACTCTGTGACAAGTGTAATATCTCTGTTACACGTTTTGTCACTTTGATCTGCCGGTTTCCGGTTGCGTTTGCGCAGTTAAACTGTATTTAAAGAGGTGGTGTAGGGCTGCCCGAAACATGCACTCTAAAGTCATATTATAAAATACTACTTATTTTTAATTTATTGCCACAAGAAAATGCAAAAAAAAGAGACTACCGCGTTCTTTATCTACACAGCCAAATATGTTTTACTGTTATTTTTCAAATAATCAACCAATTAACATAAAAAATTAAAGATAAGGTATGAAAAAATTTATATAACCTGTTGAAAGATATTATATACTGTTCAAAATATATATATGTATAAAGCAAGATAATTGAATAAGGATGTATAAAATCTAAGATCAGGTTAGAGAAAATAATATTAAAAAAGTAAATAATATTGATATAGATATTATAAAATAACATCTACATACAAAATGCTGATTTTACTCCTTTTAACTAAGTTTTCTTTGTTATGTAGAAGTTAGCCAAATTAGTCCAAATTTAGCTTATTTTTTGTAAAATAAGGCACTGATCTGGCTGGACTTCAGGTTTGTGCTATACACTACAATACAAAACACTATGTTGTGTATTTTAAGGTCAGTCTAATATCTATAACACAAGCTCTGCTTATAAATATAAATATTATAAATTATAAATTTATAATATTATTTATTATATTTTTTATTATAAATTTGGTGCCTAGATAATTTTAACCATGATAATTTGAAAAGCTCTGCTTAGCCCAGGGCTAGATGATGATATGTGGATTTTCTAGCATTTTATTCATTTAAATATTGGTTTAATTGTGTGTATAATTTTGCGACCACGATTGGTGATACTTTGGTAACTGTGTTCCCCTATCCTGTAGATTATCTAAGTTAGCATAAGACACCACCGTCGGGACGGAACGTTTCTTGCGGCGCGGCTAGATCTCCGAGTACAAATAGAGTATCTGCAAATACACACACTACATATCTTTATATAGTAGTCTATTTACTTTTACCTTAGTTTTACCCTGAGTATTTTTC
Source organism: Eupithecia pulchellata (assembly GCA_963931895.1). Taxonomy (NCBI): domain Eukaryota; kingdom Metazoa; phylum Arthropoda; class Insecta; order Lepidoptera; family Geometridae; genus Eupithecia; species Eupithecia pulchellata. Next base: position 2,985,678 of record OZ007543.1, read on the forward strand.
TGTAAATATACGTGGAAACTTTTAATTAGCGTTCAGTAGTAGATTATGCGTGTATCATGCAGGTTAGCTCAAGAAATACTTATAGAAAAATAGTTGTAAGTTTTCTAAATTCGTAAAACCAATCAATAAATAAGCAAATTAAATTTTTAGGCTCACAAATTATGCTCTCATATTAAAACTTAATAAGCAAAGACAAAAACTTGTCTTTGTTTACTTAGGTACTTAGGTAATAGGCACACTATCTATAAGGTAGCTATACTAACCAGGTCAGCGATTCGAAATAATTTGCAACGCGATACCTATTCGCAATGCATTTGATGCGTGTCGAACTATCGACCTATTTAATATTCACCACATAACAGATAGGTAGATAATGTTAGACTTTAAAAACAATTAGTAGGTACTTAATTTTACTTATCCCATAGAATGGGTTGTATCAATATGCTCAAGCAGGGAGCATCTCTGGTCCATCTCAGGTAGACCATAAGATGGACCAGAGCATCTCTGGTCTGGTCCAGAGATGATGAGGCCAGCTTCAACAGCGTTCCTCTACGACCTCTGTGACGGGGTAGATGAAGGGCCCTGCGACGAGGTTACGGTTTCGATTCCCGCCTTGGGACAAATATTTGTACGTTCTGCAAATATTTGTTCAGGGTGTTCTGGTCGTATACTATGTATGGTAAAAAATATCTATGTACTATTATTATGTATATCAGTAATCTAGTACCCATAACACAAGCTCTGCTTAGCTTGGGGCTCGATTATGTTATGTGAAATAAAATTCGTTAACGAAAAAACCTATCGGTAGAATAGAGCTCTAGCAATAGAGGTAACCCTACAAAGTCGCGAAATAACTCGCGCGCGACGCTATGCTTATTTTTGTGAACATGCTAAGCAGTTTAGTAAAAGTAAATTTACTAAGCTGGGACCATTTTCAAAGGAGTTTAAGAACACCCACATGATATGTTTTAGTTTGTGGTCAAGGAAATATTCTGTGTCAAAGAATAGCAGCATTTTTTTACCAGAGTTCTGGTCGTTTTTTATGAATCAAAAAGAAAATAGGTTCTAATAATATATATTTATGAAAAACCAGCTTTTGCCCGCGACTTCGTCCGCGTAGATGTCAAAAATGTTTAGAAATGTCTTCAAAATCGGTTCAGTAGTTTCGGAGCCTATTAAATTCTAACAAACAAACAAAAACTAGTATTTACAATTGAGCTATCTGCAGAATGTTACAAACCATCAAATCTTTCCTATTTATATTTTATTAGTATAGAAGTAAAAGTAAGGTACAAAGCAGTGTATGCAAAAAAAGATAATAACTCAGAGTTGCAACTCATAGGTTTGCTCGAAATGCAAATACTGATTTTCAGTTGGTATTATCTTCATGAGGTGTCCAGAAAAATAGTAGTAGGAACTTAAACGCATGGAAACGAAAATAGAAACTTTATTATCAAAGAAAATTTGGATTAATATCTAATCTACGTCTATGCTCCCTATTACCGGTCTACGAAAGAAAACGCAGTGACCCAGTAAAACCCAGTTGGTAACTCAGCAAAAGAAATAAAACATCTGCAATTTGCTACAAATAGGTATATTGATCCCAAAAACTTACTCAATTTCTCTAATAGCTACGCCATATTTTCTTCTGTGCGATTGCGTTTTTTTGCTTTGACTTTTTCTTATTCCCAATACGATTCGTATAAAAATAATTTATGGGACATTGTTCTGACAATGGCCTTATTTTGTTCTTTTTGGGCAACCTTGCGTTTTGTCAAAGTGATTGGGTTGGGATATATCATCCCAATTTTACCTTAGAGATAATCAGATGGTTATAGTTTCTTCTCCTACTGTAATGAATATCTAAGTTACTTGATTGATATAAATATAGATAGATAAGTTGACCCGAGAGCTGGTCAGTATGTGGCGCAGCGCATCATTGCCCTACAGCGAGGTAATGCAGCCAGCTTCTTAGCTTGTTTACAACAGTCCGCAACTCAATAATTAAAAAAACAGTTTTGAATAATCACCCACAATGTTTTAGAGCAAAAAATCGCTCCTCATTAGTTCAGGTTTACGCAGAGGCCCACGAACTGAGGCTTCATCGTAGGAACGTCGAGGCAATCCAACTCCTTGACAATACGGACATAGTGCGAACGCGAAAAGAACAAAACCTTTTGAGTTAGTGTAGTGATAACATCGAGTGATACATATAGTGTATGTGCATAAGTGCTATCCTGAAGAACACATGAACTAAGTGTCTTCGCCTTAAGTATAGAGACAAGATATGTGCCAATGGACACGTTCTTAGTATCTAATATGTTTCTATAAAATTAAGTTAAACTAAATTACCTATTAGCCACATTTAACCAAAAAAAAATATAGATTGTTATTATACTCTAGTGTAACTAACTTTAATTTTCAATGTGTATCCTACATATTAATAAAAAAAAATACTTTAGGTTAGTGAAACATATTAACGGAGTATTTAGTTACTAAACTTTAGAACTCTAATCTAACTACTTAGCAACTGCTTTAATAGCAGACCATTATAAATGAGGACGATCTCTGTCTTTTCGATTGTTATATCCCATCTAGCATTTTTCCAGAAAATGAGTCAGTTTTTGTAGAGTACATTTTGTTAAGTGTTAGTTAGTTTTAGAGTTGCTACACTCTAAAATTATTGACAGCTGTCAAACACATTTTAGAGTTGCTACACTCTAAAATTTACTAACACTTCACTTGAGCCAAATCAATCACTCATTAAATCATCTGGTCATTTAATCATTTGTTTATCACTTCCATTATGAAGATTAGAGACTAAATTGGCAGTGACCTGTTTCAGCATCTTGAACCTTCGGCTTGCTAGATTTAGAGTTCGATTTCTTAACTTTAAACTTAAAGTTTGTTACTAAAATACTCCGCTAATCTGTTTCGCTTCACTGAAGTAAGGAGCGATTTCTGTGCGGAGTTCTATTTTTATTTCTACTCTTTTATTGAATGAATGAATGAATGAACACTTTATTGACATTTACAATAAAAAATTATATCAAAATTAAATAACGTACAATAGGTGGCCTTATTGCTTTAAGCAATCTCTTCCAAGCAACTTTATTAATAAATAAAGATATAAGAAAATTAAGAGTTGGTAGTACAAAAGAAAGAAAAAATAAATGAATTATTTATTTACCTACATATAAAAAACTTCTATCAATATAATACATACACAAACTTAATGTAAGTAATATAAATAAACTACACTAGAAATATAAAATAAAATACCTGACACAAAAAATAATTACATTGTTACAAAGGAGATTGAAGCTTAATTATTAACGATTGTTAATAATTCAGCTGCAATTACATCAAAGGTTATTATTCGCTTTATTATTATTATTAAATATCAATTTTATTTTAATACGGAAATATCGGCTATTTTCCTGATAATAGCTGATGTCATACATACTGAACAAAGAAAGTTTTATAAGTAATCTATACTAATATTATAAACAGGAAAGATTTGATGGTTTGAATTGAATAGGCTCTGAACCTAATGTACCAATTTGAAAAATTATTTCACCTTTAGAATCCTAAATTTTTCCTGATGAACAAAGAATATAGAACATTTTCGAAAAAGTTAGGGAACTGCATGAAATTTTCGAATTTTGTTACATATCCGTGCGAGTCCGGGACGGACTGCTAGTTTTATATACATATATTAAGTACTCAGGTAAAATACTGTACGTTAATAGAAACTCCCTCTAAATCAATTGACAAGGTTCGATATAGGATACTTGCTAGAAAGGTAGCACTACACCTATTTAGATAAACCTAATCCCGAATAATATTTGTGCAGAGATAGGTTCACCTAATTAAACTCTATCAGTTGTTTGACAGCTGTCAATACAAACAGCCGTATTGTTAGCTCATGTTATTAGTAGATAATTATTGTAGATTTAATCTATTTATCTATCCTACTTTGAAGATCGAAGTGGCACGGCGGGCGATGGGCCGCTGGAATTAGGAGATCGCGGGTTAGATTACCGCCTTGGGACAAATACACACGATTTATGCCGTATTCGTCCCTAGTAAGTTCGGCCCACTTCAAAAAATCTTCCTTCGTCTCACTTTCTATGCCGTATTCGGCCCTCATTTTATTTTATTTCAAAAAATCTTTGTTCGTCCTACTTTTTTACTCCCCGTTCGGCCCAAGTTTTTTATAAGGCAATTTATAGTTACTTTAGTACAGTTGAAGCAATAAGTCTTAACTTGACTTTATATTTTAAATACATATATGAATAAGGCTCTAATATAAAACGCACGTTATGTCAATGCAAAAGACAGCTTGCGGTGCGGCAAATGATATTTTTTTTCGCTAAAACGATAGCACAATGCGTAGGGTACGTACTGATAATGCACTAAACACGTGGGTTCTAAAATTAAGGTCGCCTGTTTTATGAGATAGAATAGCTCAATTGTTCTTATAATACTAAGAAAAGATGTGCACTTGCCGGAGTTGCGAAATTCCCACGTAGCTAACAAAAGGGTTGATTTGACCAATAGCAGCATGTTTGAGCAGTAAAAAATGACTTGGTCAACCAACGTTACCCTTCAAGGATTATTCTATGCATTTGAGACTAAAATGCATAGAATAATCATGCAATGCACAGGTCTTTAAAATGTCGATTTGTTAAGTTGCGAAAAACGTGAAAGTTATTAGTGTAGTTTCAAATTGGAAAACATCAAATTTGTGAGCAAGGTGAGTAAGGTTATTTTTTATTTTTTTTTATCAAAGAAGATTAACAAGTTGCAAAAACTATTTATCAAAACATCAAAATGACTACTTCGTATCATTTTAGTTGGAAAATGATTGCATGACGAGAAAGTGGGATTTATACAACAACATTATATCGAAGAAATAACCCGGCTGAGGGAGCAAACTCTAGACTGAATAAAACTTTCAAGGGAAAGCTCAACATAATAAAGTTCTTCAAAACTATCATTAATGATGCGAAAAACCATTGAAATGGACCAATATACAAGAATCTATTACATCCATGCTGCATGGCACCATTATTACTAGGTCATTGCTTAGAAAAATATGTTCTTTTGTATTTTAAAATGTAACGAGCTTGCTTTATCAAATTGCACACACACACACGCACACACACACACACACACACACACACAGAAACGTGTAGTACATAACTATTGATCATATTTTCGTTTTGTTTTATTGTTGATTGTTTACTCGGCTCTAAACCATTATCTCTAATATAAAGACACTCTTCGTAACTGTATGACTGATTTTGTATTATTTTGTGTTTTTATAAGACTGATTACTGTTTACAAATCAAACTGAATAGGTATAGTATAATTAAGCGTTAATTTTTGAACCTAAATTTTCATATTATTATTACCTCAGATTTTGTTTTTATAAGACTTAGGTTACTGTTGACGAATAGTCAAAAATGTCTTAGTTTATTTAACTTGAGATTATGTGATTCATTGTGATATAATTGCCATTATTTTATACTTTAGATTAAAATACAAATATTCGTAGATGTAGGTAGTAAATGAGGGCTATGAATTTTATTACTATGTAAACTATGTAAATCATACAAGTAATGACCTAGTAGATGACAAACTTTTTAGTCAGCCTATAATGATCGGCAGCTTTGGTAGCGTAGATAAGATAAATTATAATTTTGACGCTAACTGTACTTACAATAATTTTGGTATGCGGGACGAATACGGCGAACTATCATCGTGCGGGACGTACAAAGATATTTTAAGAATGTGGGCCGAAAACTAGGGACGAATACGGCATAAATCATACACACTGTGTTCTTTACAGTAAAGAACAAGGAAAGAAGTTTTATCTTAAATTGATTATCCTAAAACCAACTAAGTGATACACTTAGATTAAAAACATCTAAGTGTAAAGTACACTTGAAATGAAATGAAATTTTCATTTCATTTCATTTCAAGTGTAAAGTTGAAATCTTTCAAAATTATTCGTCTAGAGCTAGACAAGAAAGAAGGACCTAAGTAATTGTTTAGGTATCCATTTTAAGCCCGACATTTGTTTTTCTCACAACGGGGCACAAAGCATAATTCTCCATATTTAACATTAATTAGCAACATAAGCGCCCACAAAACTCTTTACAGACCTTTTAATTAAAGATCGGATGTTTTTGTCCAAAATCATGCGCCTACGCAAGTCTTAAACCCAATGCAAATGTTTGAAGTGACAATAAATATTCGGAAATAGGTTTGGACTACATCTTAGTGTCATTGGGTTTAATGACCTATCAATGCTTAAGTCTACCTAATTAATTAATCTGTCCTTAGCACGGGTATTGTTCTTTAGGGTAGAATGGTCAATAATTACATCGATTCGCAATACATTGCTTACACGATCATGAATTTGAAGGAATGACTTTCAAATAATTTACGCAATCGATGGCAAAATTACGTCTTTTTGCTTTATTCTACCATCATGGGGGATACTCGCCTCTATACACAGGAATCCCGTGCTAGGGACCAGATTTTTGAACGAATAGATATTGCGATAGTGTTTTTTTTTAAGTTATGAAGAAGTGTGTTAGCTGAAGCCATTAAAGGGAACACCACCCTTAATCTTTGACAGATAATCGCCCAATTAGAAGCTGCGTCGGTTGACGTACAATACGTGCAAATTTTCGCCAAAAACTATCTTATCCTTCAAATAGTAGATATGAATAAGAGTTTGTTTTGCGTGAAAATGAATCAAAAACGAGATTTTCAAAAAATTCTTGCTTACCATAGGTGTATAAACGTTTATAATCTAGATAATTAATAAGTATCACTATACCCTGTTGGGTCCACTAAATAACAATCCGGATTGCTTTGGTCGAGGATATCCGTGTCTCTTTAGTTTGTCCTATAACCAGGTGGTGATAACTGGTTATTATTTAGGTATGTTATTGGACAGATCCCAGAGATTATGGTTACGGGGTATAAGATTAGTTATTTTGTAGTTATTTATGACGGTGTTGGACTTAAGTGTTAGAAAAAAGCCGGAAACTGAAAACGATGGCGTCGATATATTTTTACAGCACTGAAAATAATTAAGAGTATGTAGTATTCTAAGATGATTATGTATGTAGGTAGTTAGTTACTTAATTCTTGGCACAAAAAATCTGTCGCATCTGCTTGGGTATAAAATAAATAAATAATGATGGACAACTCGCATAGCATCACCTAGCACCAAGCTTCTAGCAGAGCTTATGTTTTTGGTTCTAGAAGACTGATTTACCTAGTAAAATATATTACTATTTTACGGGTATTTATCGCGTTTATTTAATTTTTTTTTATCTGTTGAAACGTCGAGAAAAATTAAATAAAATAAAACGCGAGAAATACCCTTAAAATAGTTCTAATAATTATGTGTTCAGTAAGTTTAAAAATATTGATATTTGGTGTCTTTTATAAATATTAATTTTACATGTACGTTTTACGTTTTGTCATATATCATGAAGATAATATTTACAAAGCTTTAATTAAACTATGTAAGGACCATGATTTGATGGTATAACTATCATGGTTAAGTGGTCGTTAAACCACGTCTTTCAGGGTTAAATTAATGGCGTTTGGGTCAAATTACATTTCTACTTTGTTACCTACCTACCTTCTGTAAACTAACTATTTAAACGAATATTTTATACTTGCCGTAAAATAAAGCTGAATGAATATCAATAGTATAGAATAATGTATATAATATGGAATAATATTTATAAATAACTTATGCTTTCCAATGAATTGAATGAGGGTTTTATTTACTAGTTCTTTTTGTATTTTAACCGATAATAATATGACACGGATTTTTTTGACACTGACGAAAACGTCAGAGGAAGTTTACTCCATATTTCTCTGTGGTCATGACGTCAGTTGGCTATGTAAACGAAGTATTTACAGTTATTTCATTGTGGTGTTTCATTGTTCAACGGATAAAAAAAGTTAAAAACATTGAATCGATAAAATTACAATGCAATAACCAAATTAAAACTAGTAGTAATTACAATTGAGCCAACTGCGGACTGTTGTCAACAAACTAAATATAGCTCAACTGATCTATATCAATATACCAGTCGGAAGCGTCCCCAAGACGCATAAATAGATATTATTTTAATTCAAAGCATATTATACTAGTTGTTGATATGGGTGAATGTTAATGTATAAAAATTAAACGGGTTCTCACAATACAAGACCCCTTTTGACATAAAACACGTGTCCGTGTTCACAGTTTTGTCTCTTTACAAACTTGATGTCATGTTGTACAAAGTAGCTTTCATTTTGAGACCAATTGACTGCTCAGTGTAAAGTCAATATATCTTTATGGTAGGTTTCTATTATTAATATTTTTTCGTTGTGTTTAGTGGCTTCCTATTTGATTCAAAATTACCCAAATTTGCATACCTTTGCAAAAGCTTTGGAGCTAAGATTTCAAATCGTACTTATGAAATTTTATTCGGCAGCCAAGTTTTTAAATATTGTAATATATTTGATATATATAAATAAATTTAATAGAATATGTATTTGATTGTTTCCATTTTGTCAGTATTTTTAATTTATATCTTAATTAATAAATTTTTATTTACCTCTATAATACATATGTTACTATTTGACATTTTATCGAACTGTCTGTCTTGAAGTGACCTTCCAGGGTCTCAATTCGAGTGGCATATGCCTAGTGACAACTGAGACCCTTAGACATATAAATAAATAAATAAATAATGCCGGACAATCCACACAGCATCATCTAGCCCTAAGCTAAGCAGAGCTTGTGTTATGGGTACTAGATGACTGATATACCTAATACAATATTATTATATAGTTAGATATTTTTTATTATAAGTACATAGAAAACGACCACGCAAATTATGAATGAATCATACAAAAATAAATAAGATCAATGGACCCAAAAGGATGCTCAAAGTTGACGTAAATCATGCTCAAGAAATTGTTTGCGCTATAATTTCGACAGTGTATAGTTATACTAAATTTGAAAGAGTATCTACCTGTTTCGGTTTAAAGATGCTTAATCTCATAAAAACAAAAGTTCACTTACAGTGAGATACAAAAGATTCTTAAAATTATGCTTAGGCTAATCCGTCAGTTTTTATACTAGTACGTATCCTATTCATCCAAATGTTGCCTGGAAGAGATCGCTTTTAGCGATAAGGCCGCTGATTGTGTCATTTAAGATATAGTTAGTATTAAGATCGTGTAAAATTGTAACCTTTTAACTGTATTGAGTGGTGCAATAAAGTAATATTCTATTCTAATTTAAATCTGCACCACCGGGGTCCTGGTAGGCGATATAATATGCTCGTAGTAGTTATTTATGTAGGAATAACTTTATTACAAAGAACGCTATGGTTTATTTGACTATCGCAAGTAGCGTTTCGCTCGTCTGTGCAGTTTGTTATACTTTTAAAAAGAGTTTTGTTTGGATTGGACCACCAAAATCACTCTCAAACTTTGACCCAACAGAACCCTTTTTAATAGCCGTATTTCCCATGGGGATGGTAACACTGGACGCACCTTTCGCTCAGATAGCGTCGGATTCAATTTGCCGTCGTAATGTATCAAACAAAACGCCTGATACAATCATTTATAAGCGCGTCGCAAAACATTTACATGATATTAGGGTTGTCACAGGTTTTGAAATTTACTGCTCTTTTCAGTTTCTCTAATAAATAATCGATCATATTTATAAAAATACGACGAAATAAGTAACGTGGGGCCAAAAAATCAAGTTTTGTGTATTGCAACGGCAAAAGAAATTGACAGGTCGTGATTTTTTTACGGTCATAGATATTCAGACCGCGCTGGCGGACGGAATGACTTCTTCCAAAACGAAGGAGTCATAGACAACGAACGCTTTGTAATAGGGTCCCGTTTTCACCCTTTGAGTACAAAACGTTTAATTTGCTCTGTTATTTTACTTAAGGGTAGTATTTTTATATCCTATAACAATTTTCCCAATGCACTCTTCTTAAATATTTTTGTTCATGTATAATTTTATAAAAATATGTAAATTGTAAATTTTTGACATTAACTTACTTGTATTTTAACGGAGCCTTCCACATCACGTAAGTATAATGCCTGAAGTAAGCAGGTAGTGAAAACTAAATATCTAGAAGTATTATAAATTAGTGCTGATATTTTTATGTCCTGTATATTTTCCCAAGAAAATCTCGTCCCAAGTTTTCGCTGGATTTTTTAGGGCTTTATTATTAAAAAAGGTTTAATTTTAAAATAAATGATTCTGAATTGTAACAAAGCTTTATGCATCAGCTAGTGAGGTAACAGTATCGATTAACCAAATGCATTGTTTGCATACCAACCCTACACTAGCCGGAGGGCTATTGCACATCGCTTGGCTAATTCGGTGATGTTATACAAGTCGCCTCACTCTTTAGCTGGCCTATTACAATATTGGACTGATAGGGATGTACTCGCAGCTTTCTAATTAAATTCTATCGATATCTATGTATCGAACATAGGTATCGATAGAATTTAATTGATAAAACAGTACGACTTTCAGATTTTTTAATGTCGGTTGACAGCATGCAATGAAAAATTTTAAACTGCTTGTTTTTTATTTTTTTGCTTACTTTGTATACAATGTTCCATAGAAAACTTAAAATAATAACATTAAGGAGGTAACACAGAATTTGAATGAGTAAGAATTGTTTTTTTTTTGTAACTGTAGTTCTGAGAACACGCGGCCTGTCAATGTCGGAAGAATGCCGGTCTTTTACAAGCCATACGGCTTGTAAAAGACCGGCATTCTTCTCAATCCGCACTACTACACAACACTTGAAAAGGTATACCTATCTCGATTGCGTTTTTCGACAGTTCACGGTAGATGAAAGATTTAAAAGATTGTATGCGTTAATTAGTCCAAAATTATACAAAACTTACCTCTATATTATAACAATATTATCTGGTTATGGCTCTGTTGTGTCATACCAAAAGAATACTGTACAGAGAATTACCAATTCATGTTCCACCCATCAATAACTTAAATCAAAGCTCCATTGATTGAGTATTTTAAAAACTATTAAAAATGTACATCGACAAACAAGATACACGTTAAAAAGCCATCAAAATACATTTCATCGACACAGCCAACACTGTATGAATATTTAATTCACCCCTTCGTGTTTATTTATTGGTCATATATTTCATGGCCTGGGGGTGTGCGTACACTATGCTGTCAAAATTATTGCGTCCAACCCTCTGACGTTGATGATAGTGATTACCGAATGAGATTCTGTTGTTTATTGACTTTAGAAATTGCAAATGTTATGGACAGGCTGGGGCCAGTTGTAAAATACAGACGTGATGGCGGTAGGTGCGAACGTCTGTACGTTGAAGGGTTTTGGTCATCCAATTTTGAATTATTGGTGAGAAATATTTTTGGATCATTTTCCAGTAGGAGTGGAGAGAAAACCAACAAGACCTGGTTTCTTCCAGACTGATATTATCATATCTGGATTGATTTGTTACTTTGGATTGAATATACTTCGAAACCATAAGACCTGTTTGAAAGATTATTTCACCATTGGAATTCTAAATTATCCATATAAAGCTTGAATAAATAAAATTATTAAAGTCTGTAGCGTGAAGTTACGGCTCAAAATAAATGATACTAATACTTTTTACGCATTTTTTTGATTGTTAAAAATACTGACCAAGATTTTCCTCATTTATTGAGTAGATAATGTTGTTTAATCAACTTATTTTTAAACCTCCACCAGTTTTGTAATCCATTTCATCTTCGCCATCTCAGAATAATAAATTACAAGCCCAATGACGATAATTCAGTCTCACTCAGCTGTAATCTAGATGCTGGGCATGCCTAGTGATTAATATGTACAATGTCGATAGATCACTGATTTCACATCACTATTATTTTTATATTTAACAAGCAGTCCGCTCCGGCTTCGCTTGAGTATTTAATAGAATTTCAAAAGTTGCTCATCATTCAAAGGTGAAAGAATTTTCCAAATTGGTCCAGTAGTTTCGGAACCTATTTTATTCAAATAACAAACAAACAGTCGAATATTTCCTCTTTCTAATATTAGTATATATTTTCTTGTGGATATTCATAATCGTCAGTCTATGGTAGACCAATGCTTCATAAAGACCTCCCAAAGAGCCATTGATTAGCTATTACATTCTTTAAATAGTATTAGTATACTCAATTTGTTTTAAGATGGAACATATCCAATTATTTTGTTTGCGGTAGTCAGCCCACCATAATAATTGTACGCCCCACAGTAAATGTAAAATTTTTTATGTTGATTTTTGTAATTTTTTTGTATTTTTATTTTGGCGTAGACTATAGATAGAGTAACACACTTTTCTGCAAACTTATGATATTATTAGTATGATGTGTGATATTATTATTTTCAATTTTAATTTATCGCTCAGCTTTTTTAGTTTGGTCAATCCGTATCTTTTTGAAGTTAATGTAAAGAGTATTTATTTGTGACATATTCATAGTTTAGTAAAAGTACGTACGATAAAAAAGCACCAAATAAAATTTGAGCGTTGAAATCTGTAATTTATTACGCAAAGTCAAACTTAACCGGAACGAAAATATTAGTTTAAGAAACTTTTTGAAGGAAACTTTTCTGAAGTTTTGCTATTCGAATGTGTTCGTCGGTTTCTTGTTTGAGTTTCGAATCGCAATGGAATGGTTTTGTTTAAAAATTCAAAATGGCTGACTAAAGGATATTTGATCGGAGTTTAGAGTTGCACAACTCTGTTTTACAAATCGTTTGTTTTATTTGAATTTTATTGCCAAGTTTCTACTTCCATTTAGGGTTTTTGTATACACACTTACATTACTTACTTTTTTTTTGTAACTCGTGCGTCAAGTCCATGAATTGTAGTTAAGCGTAGCCAACTGTCATTTGGCTGAGCTATGTCACTATAACTTCACTACATAAAACCAAGGCACTTCCCGCTGTCTGTCCCTATGTATACTTAAATCTTTAAAACTACGCAAGGGATTTCGATGCGTGTAAACAGAAGAGTAATTCAAGAAGAACGTGCATATTTAGTAATTTGAGACATTAATCATCAATTTATAATTTTAAGTAATAAATCAAATCAAATCAAATCAAATCAAATCAAACAATTTATTGCAAGAAATACATGTCATAATAGTTCTTAGAGTGTAATTGAATGTTACAATGTATTCTGCCCTATTGGGCGTGCAATGTCTTAAGATTAACAATAGTCAATTTATATTTAAAATTATAAAGAAATAAAATTATAACCAAATTTAAACAGAAAAAATAAAAAAATTCAATAAAATAACTCGATGTCAAATATCATAAATCTACAATTTATCAGTCATATATTCATTAAGGGTATAATAGCATTTACTTGTCAATAGATCAGTGACTTTCCTTCGAAACAACGTGCAAGGTAACTCTCGTATCGATTCTGGCAGTTTATTATAGGTAGAGGGTGCTGAGCAGAATATACTTTTACGCATTAAGGTCGTTTTAGAGTTATGAGTAACAACTTTATGCTTGTCACGCCTATTCCGAACCACGACATCAGAGAGTCGTTCAAACAAATCTGGGTTAGTAGGATAGTAGGAATATTTTTTTTTATTAATTATAGCAATACTAGCGACCCACTCCGGTTTTGCACAGGTCCAATCCTAATACTACCTTTCTCTTGAATCACTCTATCTATTAAAAAAACCGCATAAAAACCGTTGCGTAGTTTTAAAGATCATACATAGGGCAGCATACATAGGGATATAGGGACAGAGAAAGCGACTTTGTTTTATACTATGCAGTGATGTTGACGACTTCAATTTGAATGGATTAAGATTGTGGCTCTAATGATTATTGTGATTAAATAAGTGCACTATCGCCTGTAACGATAGATGTACAATATTTTTAATAAATAAATAAATAAAACATGCAAACAGCTCGCTGTTTAAATATGTTTTACTTCCGAAAATGAACGGAATCTTATCTAGAGCTAAATTATAAAAATCCATTTCAGCCACAACTCCCATTAAATTAGCCATTCAATAACCACGACGTACCATATTGGAACTGGAAGTGGCTTAAAATGCAGGAACCGTCCAATAAAGATCCAAAATAACGACATCGTATTATCAAAAATCTTTAAGGATGGTTAATTTTTGTAAAACCCATCGAACCATAAAATTACACCTATAAGTAGGCAGGCATGTCTAATGGGTCCTTTATGGGAAGAGAACCCATGGTTTTGGGGTGATTTTAAACCGTTACTTTTGGGATTCAGTTGTTAATAATGAGAGGGTAGAGATCATCTTAAAATTGGTACACACCTTCCAAGATATAATTTCGATCGTTACCTGCTGCTGTGGGATTTTTTAAAAAAGTTGGTATTGTTCCTTTGGAAAAGATATTATTTTGAATTTTCAAAGAGTGTACCTTATGTAATTTTATAGTTAGAAATCGTTATTTATCTCAGAATCTATGAAAGCTACCACCTTCATATTTAGGTAAATGATAATTCGAACTTTTATCTTGGATTCCGTCTTTTCAAAAACACGATTGGTGAAAATTTTCTCGATACTTTTATTTTTTGAAAAATACATGTTTTGCACACATTTTGCTATTTATCTCAGGAACCACCTCATTTTTTTGTTGGATTTTTGTTTTGTCAAGAAACGTAGTAGAATTTCTTCGTTTTCGTCTTTTTAATTTTTCGATTAGTTGTATAAATAACTTGTAATTAGGCATAACAGTTTTGGCGGAGCAAAATACGGAGCACGTCTATCGCTCTGTGCTTCTCACTCATACGAAAATCATATCTTGTCATCCTGCTCGAAATTTGAATTTTGGCTGAGGTATGGCACGCTCTTGACAAAAAAGGTTGTAATGAAAGTATCATTGGATAGTGCTCGTACTTTGTTCTAAATATTGTCTTTCCATTACAAAATTTGCGAATTGTAAACTGCTTACACGTTAAAAGTTATCGATTCCATATTTTGTAATGCTCCATATAGCTATCTCTAAATTATACATAGCTATGTGGAGGGTTACTTACAAAACACAAAAAATAAAATTACAGTTTTACTTTTACATTAGTATTAGTCCATACAAACCATTTCTTGTTCTTTAAACATTTTGTTTTATTGTTTTCTTTCTTTGTGTTGTATGATACAATATTTTCTATCTGTCTATCTAACCATTATAAAGGAAAGAGTGATTTCTATTTCTTTGATTTCGTTATTTAGTTACGAAATAACGAAATCAAAATTTCATGTTTAAGGCGCTGCCATACGACAGACATCGTAAAACGACCACTTTTTCGTCGCACAGTTAGGCTTACTGCGACATATTACAAGCCCAAAAAAAATACAGTTTATAGTCAAGTGTATGGAAAAAAGACTTATACAAAAATATTTCATAAAAGCCATCTAGAAACTTGAAAAAAATATCGCAAGAAAGAACACGAAAATATTTTTTCGTCTCGAAATGCTCAATATTTTGAGTGATAACATTTTATAATTTTGTTACTGTAAGAAAGGTAATTTTATCATCTAGAGAAATATGTATAAAGATTTTAATTTACTGGTGTATTTACTTTTAAAATAAGTTAAAACCGATAAATAATGTTGACATTGTCGAACAAGAGATTCAACTAAATCAAACGCATCACCATTTTCAACTTTATTTGTCAAGCGCTAAGAACTACTAAATAATACTACTAATACCTAAATATTGTCTTTATACAGGGCCTTAAGTTTTGAATACAATTAAAGCTTTGCTATTGTATTCTATAATTTGGTCAAAATGACAAATATTATTGGTATATTTTTTCCACGGATCTATGAATCCATATGTTTTCAAACTCCGTTAAAACTTCATTTATGAATACGACTGGTATTTAATTATGCCAGGTTTTCAAGCAATGTTTTAGGTTTTTTTAATTATAAAAATAATATAACTAAAATATAACCCCAAACAATCCACACAGCATCATCTAGCCCCAAGCTAAGCAGAGCTTGTGTTATGGGTACTAGTCCTAGATAACTGATATACATAATTATAATACGAGTACACATTAGATATTATTTACTATACATAAACAAACAAACATCTCGACAGCAAACTCCAACGTGCGACGACCACCCTCTACCAATGCAGCAGAATGCTGCATTGGTAGAAAGTTGCAAAACATGGGGAATCTCACCAAAAATAACCATGTGGCTCTACACCGCCATCATCAGACCAACACTAACCTACGGAGCGATAGTCTGGTGGACTAGAACGGAGTTAAGCACCGTGATCGCTAAACTACAACGGTTCCAAAGAATGGCTTGCTCAGCCATAACAGGCTGCATGAGAACCACTCCCGGCGCTGCTCTAGACATCATTCTAGACCTAGAACCACTAGACCTTTATATACAACAAGAGGCTACAATGTCGGCCCTAAGACTACGTAACATGGGTCTCTGGGGAGCTACGAACAGCACACACGCCCAGATCATGGACAGGGCTATAAACTACGAACCCCTAATAGCTGCCCCATGTGATAGAATACCCAGCAAACCAATGCTAAACAAGCACTACCAAGTACAACTACACGAGCATCAGAAAGATGAATCTGACACGCATGAAGTCAGAATCTACACAGATGGCTCCAAAACGGATACAGGCACGGGTGCCGGAGTCCACTCACTGGACCTAAACATTAACATCTCAGTAACACTAGGAAAGCACAGCTCTATATTTCAATGTGAATGTGTAGCAATAACTCAGGCGGCCACAGCTGTACAAAAGAGAGCAATAACTGACCAATGCATTCGCATTCTCTCCGATAGTGCTGCCATACTCAAAGCCTTGGAGGGGAGCAGCTGCAACTCCAAGCTAGTGTACGAATGCCATCTGGCTTTAGAAACAATATCAACAAACAACAAGATTACCCTCCAATGGATAAAAGGACATAGCGGATCACTAGGAAACGACGCCGCTGATGAACTGGCACGGCGAGGATCGGAAACAACCATAGAAGGTCCACTACCTTTCCTCCCCTTGCCACTCTCATTACTCCAAACATGGATTAGGCTCGCAACTAGGAAGATACATGACGAACGATGGACATGCCTATCTGAGTGTAGACAAACTAGAGAGGCGCTCCCATCAATATCAAGAAAGCTAACTAAACGCTTAATGAACCTAAATCGACGGGACCTACGTATTCTAGTAGGTACATTAACAGGGCATTGCCCACTGAACAAACACCTATTCACCATCGGAGCGACAGACAGCCCTCTCTGCAGGGGATGCCTCAGCGACGACGAATCAGCTGCCCACGTAGTCCTGGAATGCGAAGGAGTAGCAGCACAACGTACAGAAATCCTCAACTTGCCGAGGTCACTCCGTGAAGCCTGCGAAGACCCCAGGAAGATTCTGCGCTTCTGGACGGAGTTAGGCTGGCTCTGCTAGCATCCAAACCACGCATACAGGACCAAAACGAGTCCAAATGCGGAAAAAGGAGTACTCCAACCTAACCTAACCTAACCTACTATACATAAAAAACCAGAACAACCTGAACAAATATCTGCAGATCGTACAAATATTTTGTCCCGAGATGGGAATCGAACCTACAACCTCCATTTGATTTTCTTTGATAATATAGCTTTAAAACGTATCTACTAATTATGTTTTAGGTTCAAATATCTTTCGCATTTTGTCTTCTTCTATTGACATAAGTAAGTGCGGGTAAAACCATTGCTTAGCAACTATTTTATGTAAGCAGACCATTATGACTAAGGGGTTAAGCAACAGTTTAAGATCTGTATAAATAGAGTAGTCTAGGTTTATTCGTAAACCAGTCCAATAAAATTATAGCTTTAAGAGCTAGAAGCTACTAAACTAGGTTTATTTATCTATACTAATATTATATAGAGGAAAGATTTGATCGTTTGTTTGAATTGAATAGGCTCCAAAACTACTACGATTTAAAAAAAAAAACACCATTAGAATCCTACATATTCCCTGATTAACATAGACTAAAGAATATTTTCAAAAAAAGTTAGGAATCCGTATAAGTTGAATTTTACTTTTGTTAAATACCAGTACGAAGTCGGGGCGGGTTGCTAGTTAAATATATATTCAAAGCTCAGATCCTGAGAAACTTATCCTTCTATTTAACGACAAAAGTATTTTTCCCAACCTATTCAATGTTATCATTATCACAGAGTCACTATATTATTTTACAAAAAACGTGTACAAGGTAGACCACCTCTGACTTTGGTAGCCGTGTGCGGACGACCGTCATTAATTTCAAATGATGTCAGTAGTTGTCAACAGTTGGGGCAATAACTTTTTTTTTTATAATCATTTCACACGATTTATGCATTCAGATTATGGTCGACGGATTAAGTTAAAATTAATTCGATGTATTTGGGAAGTTGGGTCAGTTTCTTAATTATTTCTTGAAAGAAAATAAAAAGCTTTGGGTAATTTGTTATAATTAAAGGGATCGGGCTTTATGTTTAATTTGGAAGGCAATTATTTATGAGAGTAACTACGAGCTTGTTAGTAAATTAATTATGTTACAGTAAATGTTGATTTTTCGTTATTACTGACACTGTCCGGTGTAAAAAAAAATGTCGTAGGCACAGGTAGATATTTCTTCATTCACATATCAAGAAACAATTACAGTAGTTTCTTAACAGAATAAAATAATTACAACTATAATAATAATTATAACCGGTCCTATCCATCCAAAGGTTACCTGGACAAGATCGCTGTATCGCTGTTTGTGTGATAAGACCGCTGATTGTGCTACTCTAGGTATAATTAGTATTATGATCATGTATAATTATAACCTTTTGGTATTGATGGTGCAATATAGAAATATTATATTCTATTCTATTCTTATATACATTTATTATCTATTCCCAAAAATACTAAGCCCTATATATACCTATCAATAATATCCTAAACTAAACTACAAATGCTGAGGTGGGGACCCTTTTTTACCCTACTTTTTTACCCTGCTTTTATTTGATTTTTCTCAGTTTCGTTTTTGTGTTAACCTTATTTCATTTTTATATGTCTACTGTGTTATTTTTTTTTAATGGGTAAAAATAAATGTATTTTCTTTCTTTCTTTTCTTTCTTTCAAACTTCTAAACTATGTAGTTTACAACTGTTCCTTAAACTTTATTTAAACGCCGTTTTACGCAACGACGTCTCACATAGGAAATTACTTTATTATTTTATTATTTACTAGCTGGGTGCCACGGTTTCACCCGCGTAACTCACGATCCCGTGGGATTTTCGTTTCAAAAAGTGGCCCATATGTTATTCCAGGTCAAAAACTATCTGTGCACAAAGTTTCATATAAATCCGTTTAGTAGTTTTTGCGTGAAATAGTATCAAACATTATCCCTACTTACGAAATTTCGCGTTTATAATATTGGTAGGATTTACTAGAATACAATTTAACTAATGTAAGTATCAAGAAAAACTTCACTGTCATAATGTATATTATAGTGATTGTTTTTATTCTCAATAAATAAATAAAAAATCAAACAGGAATAATTAGAAAACAAAGATATAGAAATAACCATGTTATCAACTGAAGGATCAAAAATGTAGCCAACCTATAGTAAATTCACATCATTCGATACCTAGATACTACTTAGTAATAAACAAGTTTTAAAAGGTTGCAGTATTTTCACTATTGGTCTGTACTTGGTCGTAGAATGTAAGATATTTTGTGTAAACACTGGGACAAAAAAAACACAAAATAATCGCAGAAGAAATTATTGAATGACACTGCGTAGAAGTTTTTAAAGAGTTCCGGATTTGAGACATTATTAAAGTTATTAATTGATATTGTTTCGTACGTGTGACACGGTTTCGGGCTCAATAAGGAACCTTTTTTTTGCCCTTTTGATATTATCCGAGGAAAGAAGTTTTTTTTATTGATTACATTACATTGCTGTTATCTTGTTGATTTCTATAATTGTTGTCAGTTTTTATAAAATTATCATTTACAAATTAGTTTTCCTTTGTTTATATAAAATTTCATAGATTCTAGAAACCAGTAAAACCATTAACTTTTGCTTACTGAATTAAACATAAATTCCGTTTGAAGATTCCGAAAGTCGACGGTAAATAAAATTAAAAATAATAAAAACATCAGCGATTGGATGTGTGGTCTTCATTATCGATTTTATCAGACAACAGATCAAAAACTAAGGTATATTATTGGTAGAGTTGGGAAAAGATTAAAGATGCCGGATAAAAGTCGGAAAAAAGATTGTGTTGGACTTTAACACGACATTTCACGATCACGTTAAAATATATTTTTCTAGTTTACACTAAACTAGACCGTATCATTAAAATTGCTCTATCATTACAGTACTGACCGTATCATTTAAATTCACAGGAATAACTATTTAAATTTACTACTTATTCATATTATTTTGATATTTCTTGTTACTATCAAATTTCAGGAGAATAGTATATTTGAAGATTAGATGAATAAATTTATTATACACAAAAATATATAAAAAGAAAATAAATATAATTTACTAATAATATAACTAACTAATAAAAGGCAAACACAAGTAATGTAATTGAGTAGGTATTATAATCTATAAGATATACTACCTACTCGATTAGATCCTATATTTTTATAACCATAACATAAGGTAAAATGAAGGCAGTAAGATTTCATTCCGGCCTAATCAATTAGCTTTCAACTACCTCAATTAGAAGATCCTATATTCCTGTAACCATAACATAAGGTAAAATGAAAGCAGTAAGTTTCAATTCCGGCCTTTTCTCACCAAAAAGCCGGGTCTGCTACATCTCTAAACCAATAAATGGCCACTGGCTATACGCAAGAAATCCTACACCGTTACATCGGCAAATACGCACATTTAGCCTTAACTGTCTTGACGAAGTCGGATATACTTAAACCGAAGTTTTACGACTTGGGACTGGTTATAAGGCGATTTTATACTCGCCGTATGATTTTAATTAATAAAATACCCTTAACTAGATAGATTTTATTATTCGATGGGTACTGAGTACCTTTTAATTTTTATCAAGTTAATGCGATGGTCGTTTTTGATAACATTTTAATACTACTTATACAGGGTGTAATCGTTAAGTGTGCACAGGCGATTATTCCGTAACTATTGCAGATATCAAAAAACTTTAAACTGATATCGAAAGTACTTTACCTAATGAGTAAAATGACATTAATAACTTTTTAAAAATAAAACGAGAAATATCCAAAAAAATTACATTAATCACTCCCATACATTTTATTTCTTAGTAAGTACAAAATTTTGTGTTCAAAACATATGTTCGAAGTGACGTCCTCCTTGTGCAATACAATGACGAGCTCTATTTACAGTTTCTAAATGAACTTTCCTTAACATTTGCGGAGTAATTAAAGCAATTGCACGACGTACACGATTCTGTAACTCTTCTAGGCTGTGTACTCTCTCAGCGTACACGTGGTCTTTGACAAATCCCCATAGGAAGAAATCACAAGGCGTGAGATCCGGGGATCTGGCAGGCCAAGGAGTTGCACTATTATTGGCTATTAAGCCATTATAATTGTTTCGTAAGAAATTCATTACAACATTTGTATTATGTGCAGGTGCTCCATCTTGTTGAAAAATTATCGACCTTCTTTCATCGTCTGGAATTGGTTCTAAGAGACTTGGCATATCGTTTTGTACAAAGGAAAAATATCTCTGTCCATTTAAGGTTCCACTGTAAAAATATGGCCCAATGATCCGATCTCCAAGAATACCACACCACACATTAATTGAGAATCGCACCTGAGCTCTAACTTCAGTAGTTAAGCGAGGATTGTCAATTGACCAATAATGCGAGTTTTTTCTATTGTAAATGCCGCAGTTTGAAACATTACTTTCATCGGTCCATAAAATTGACCTTACATTGACATAATTATTGACTAGCCAATTGCAATAGACCAGCCGACGAGCAGGATCATCATTGTGCAGCGTTTGAGTAGGTTTTATCTTAAATGCTTTGAAGTTGTGTTTTTTTAATAACTTGTGTAAGTACATAATTGTGGGACACTGGAAATGATCGGGCCACTGAACGCGTTGATTCTTGTGGATTATCTACTACGTAGTTAATAATATTGTTATCTAAGTCATTATCAAATTCCGGAGCTCTTGTTCTCGAACCTTTTTTTCTGTTAAAAGATCCATAATTTATCAAATTGTTATCCAACTTACGTAAATACGTACCAGAAGGAACTTCTCTATCTGGGTACTCTCTTCTGTAGGCGATAATGGCCGCCCTATTGTTACAATCATGTTTGTAGTACATTTTTAACATGTCCCTCTTTTCTGTATTGGAATATGCCATTTTTCAATCAATAAATGCAACAATCACGATTATTAACGCAAATTGAAAAATACAATAAATTGGCGGGAACGAGAACCCGCGATAAAGAATTTGAATTTAGAACGAACACCAAAGAGTATCTTTCTTTTTGTTTTTATTTAGTATGTTGCTTTTCAGCTAGTTCAAATCAATACAATATTGAAACAAGGTTTATTATTTTGAAGTGGTAAGATAATTAATCTACACGTGTATCTACTTGAAATTCATTAATACCTTCATATCGTACATAATTATAAAATGACAAGGGTAAAATGAGTAGGTACTATTCCACTTAAAATAAGGAAACTAAAACCTTTCTACTATCTCATACTAAATGTATGGGAGTGATTAATGTATTTTTTTTGGATATTTCTCGTTTTATTTTTAAAAAGTTATTAATGTCATTTTACTCATTAGGTAAAGTACTTTCGATATCAGTTTAAAGTTTTTTGATATCTGCAATAGTTACGGAATAATCGCCTGTGCACACTTAACGATTACACCCTGTATATAAATGATAGAAATATAGAGATTTTTATCCGTCCACTGATAAAAATCTGTTAATATAAATAATTATAGAAATATACATAAATGTTAGTTATTAGTTTATTAACTAACAAAGAAAATTACAATTCACAATTTAATAGGGTTTTACTTTTTTTTTTAACGGCTCAAATAGGTTACATTAATATAATCCCATCTTATTAATTGCTTTCTATTATTTTGCTGATATATTTTGTAACTTACACTAATTTAATAATGCGACCATTATGTTTGTTACCACGGTTGTTGTTGGATCGTGCTGAAATATTGCATAGATGTTATTCAACCTGGATTGCCATTAGGCTCTTTACGCTTAAAAGGCGTCCGAAGTCCCGGGCAAAAGCTAGTAAAGCATGTGTTTAAAAGGTTAGCTTATATTGAGATACAGGTAGGTGTAGAAGAATTGAGTTACCGATGATCTTTGACAATATTAATACTGTGTCTCAAATAATTATTTATATTTTTAATTAAAAATTGCAGATTATCCGTAACGCCAACAAAATGACTCTACCGGAAGACCAGCGTTCGTTGCTTGCTAGCAACCAACTCATGTGAGGCAGATGCCGTTTTGTGGCTTTTGTTGTTTGAGCATATTTTCAACATGATCTGCTATTTGTAATAAAATTGTAATTTTCGCCGTCTCCGGAGCCTTAAGAAATTCCAGAAATCGTGAATGTAAACACACCCTAAGTGATTACGAGAAAGACTTAATTTACGCCAAGCTTAAGAAAATCTCAATATTCGATGCAATCGAACCAGCTAAAGAGAATTATCAAATGTTACTCTATAAAATGTAATGAATACCTATCAACTTGTCAGACTGTCTGACTGTCTGGTATCTTAATCAGGCAGTGGATTATCATAGTTCATACCAACTTTTATTATTTCTACCACCCTTTTATGATTTTTACCTCCATGCTGTACTGTTTTTGATTGTTTATTTTATAATTTTTTTGTTGTTACCTGCCACTAAATAAATATTTTTTCTATTCTATTATATTCTATTTCACTAAGAAATATCGTGTACGGCTGTCAAATGTTCTAAAAATAATTAGTATAACGTAATTGAATATGGCGCAAACAAATGTTTTTCCGTTTCGTTCTTCCTCTAGAACAACAGACAATTTTCAAGGAACTCGCTACGCTCGCGACTACAGCTTAACTCAGATAATCATCCTAACATACCTGGTTACCGCGTTTAGTGAGCCGCAGTCTTCACTCATGAAAACGCTTTTTGTATTCCCTTGTTGTATTCCCCGCTTCAAAGAAATTACGGAACGTAAACTTCTTAGCACCTTTATTTCTTCATTGGCTTCGTCTTTATCGAAATAGGATGGAACCTTGTGAACATAAATAGTTTACGTACCTACGTCACATTTCTGGTACAAAACGCGAGTTCTCTAACAGATTAAACCTTTTTAAAGTCAAATCCGGCCACGCTTGTGCTGTGAAATGGTTCCATCCCATTTTGATCGCGTGCTACCCACTATCTCTTACCATTATACCTAATGTGAACTTTAACATAGTGCAATAACAAACAGAGCATAAATACTTACTAATATTTGCTTTCCGTGCATTCCTGGCTATTTGCCGGGAATGTACTTTTGTCCCCTTGGGAACAGGAATTTTCAATTTGCGATATGAAGTTAAAGTTTAGCTCGCGGTGAAAAGCAACAGTTAAGGTGAATGTAGATGTTTTGCTCGAACATTAGCTAGGGTTATCAGTTTGATAAAACGAAAAATAAATATACATTGATGAAATATATATTGAGATATTGATGTGTAAAGAAACCTGGTCCTACGCTTTGGTTTGGAGTCGAGACCCTGGGTCAGTACCGATGCTATCAGGTTTTCAAAAAATATCGCATCGCCTGGTCGAAGCGGCGCGTGATCCGCAAGCCAGTATCTGACGCAGCGCATCAGCATTGCCATACAGCGAGGTAATGCAGCCAGCGGCTTGGGGAAGCTTCCGGCTGGTATTGATATAGATGTCTAGCCTGCTATAGATTGATTGCAACATCTGTAGATAGCTCAATTGTTTCAATTGTAAATACTCGTTCTCATCGTAAATCTAATTTAATTATAATTTTGTGTCTGTTATTTTATTGTAATTTTCTTAGTCTACAATATCGTTTGGGTATATTATTCATGTACATTTATGTTATAAGGTGAACTGCGACGCAGAAGTAATTTCTTAGATAAAATTATATAACGAGATCTTGCTGTCCTCGGCATATTAACTTTTTTTGTGATGACGAAAAGTAAAAATAAGTGTGAAAATAAGTTAATATATGTAGTAACGTTTTTTTCAAATCTCTGAAGCGACAGCCCTAAGTATAAGAATAGTGCATTCGAGGCGACAGAAGCGCGTTATCGCTGCTTAGCAGTGATGCTGCAGGCAAACTGCAAATCAGCCACTTCGCAGACCGCTGGTAAAAACTTACGAGACGTTACACTAGAGAGAGTACGCAGACGTTGTTGGTTGCCGTGGTAGGTAATTTCTTGACCTAATCCGAACAACAAATACTCAACAAAAATGGTGCGAGACAAAAATATCAAACTAAAAAAGTGACACAATGAAAATTCAACACTATGTGATATAGACACATTGGCCATAAACTGTTCACACAAACAAATAAATTATAAATAATCTGTGGACATTGTGGCTCTGCTAAGTCGAGTATAGTAATTTCTGGAACTGAGGAATTTTTGGGATGTTGCAGACAAACTCAAAATGCACGTGCAAATGTTATTGTCCATTACGAAAATATCCCGGTACCAAGCATATTGCGTGTTAAGCTAAGCAAAAATAGCATGGAAGTGATTTTAGCTGGACGGTGTGCACAGCATAATGTTCCTAGGAAAATATAAAATATTCCTGTTTACCCCACTATAAAAGCGATGATGGTCAGTGGGACCAACGGGAATTTTTACTTACAACCAGATCCACTAATTTTTCGAAAGATTCACATTAAAGTTATTATATTCTAACACTAAAACTAATTTTTATTATTATTAGAAGGTTACATTTTATTGTAAAACTAAACAAAGTAAGTTCAGAATGTTCTAAAAATAATACGTTTGCAATTTCAAAATCAAAGTTAATTTAATTCCATTACGAGCGTCTTCGTTCGCAATAATTAAATATTAATTAAGGCTTCAAAACACGCGGTAATTAAAATGAACTTGTTCCCGGCTCATTGTAGCCCCAGAATAACAAAAAGTTACTATAAAACCACCACAGGATGCAGAACAGTTAGTAAGCATAGCCGATGAATTTGACGTAGAGTATGACGAAGTTAGCACCGCAGAATACAAAACAGTTAGTAAACAAAACCGATGAATTTGACGTAGAATATGACGTAGTTGGTATCGAATATGGCACAGGGCTTGTGAGAGTTAAAGCTGGTTTGAGATTATCTCTATAATGCAGCCAAAGTTGGCTGTATTTGAGCAATAATTAACTCAGATCAACTGGATGCTTGGGTAGTGAGGGGACGGAGCGGGCTTGCAAATATTAACAAGACTAGATTCCGCTATGAATGTTAGAGGGTAAACTATGAACCTAGTTTGTAGTGGAAGAAAACTAACGCATAATGCACAACTAGTTTGTGTTAGGATGAATGGGAAATATATTCTACAACAAAATGATCAGTAAATAATACCTACAGCCTAATAATTTAGCCTTGTAACCGTTTTGCACAAATAGATTTAAATCTGTCTTTGCAAAAAAGCTGACGATAAAATATTAGATTATGTAGAGGATAACAATACTTGTTTGTGGGTTTTGATCCAACTTAAAAAATAAAAAATTACAGGCTAAGGCTTCGTCGATTTTTTACTTTAGTCTAGGTACAATAAGCGCTACCGAAGCATCAGAAATAAAAAAATATCACTTTATTTCCGTGTCAGTATGTAATTTTAAGTATATTGCCTTTGCAAGTGATATTGATAGAAATATCAGTTTTAATTATACAAGGCAATACCAGCTTTAAATTTGATAAGCCCTGTGCAAGTATAGGTGCTTATTGTATTGATAGAAATAAAGAGATCTTGATTCTCATGGAGTTTGTAACCTAACGTTTGCCCGCTGCACGCAATATTTATTTTGTTTTATAAGCTGTAAAAATCAAGACGATAATTTTAAATTGTCTCTGTTTTTTCATTAACTGTGGTTTCAAGACCACGACTGTACGAACGGCCCATCCCTAAAGATTCGATTCCGAGGGCTTTTGTTCTTGTTCTTCTGATAAAGTTGCTTCTTCTTGTTTGTGGGTTAATTTAATAATTATTTAGATGGTCCTTTCACATTTTAAATTGCATTGTATTTTATTTTAATCATGTTTGTGCTAGATAGTGATCACTCCAAATTTATATTACGATTAATAATTAGACTAGTACGAATATTGTAAACATTTTTGTAAATAAACATTTTTATTACTTTTTTTTATTACTGTTTTTGAACTATACTGGCCTGCAGAACTAAGTATCTGACTTTTATGTATTTTATTAAATATATTTTATTACGTAGTAGTCTATTAAATAAGTAGGTTAAATATAAAATTAAATCATGTATCCCTATAGCGCTTTCTCTCCCAACAACGTTTGCTGGAAGAGAATTATTTTTAGGGTTATGCTCGCCTTTGGCATTTTTTACATCCTAATATTTTTTGTTTATATTTTTTGTGTAATAAATAATTGAGAATTGTATGAAGGTGATCAGTGTTTAGCTTATATGGTAAACATACTATTATACTCATACACAAAATATTCATAAATATTACTTACTATTATTATGCTTTTACTAAAACTCACGTTATTAAAAAACTTTTAGAAACGCTAACTAGTAGTTCTCAGGATTAGACACCCATAAGAAAAACACCTCTTCAGATATAAAAAAAACCGAAAAGGTTAATTTAAAAATAAACGTTCATTTAAATAACTTCCGGAATCCGACAAATAAAAAAAACTGGGATCTTACCTGCGCCCCAAAACCTCAATCACTTATTTTTAATCCGTGCATCATTAACATCCATCTCTTTTTTACCTTAGTATTATGTGCGTTCATTACTATGTCTCTCTTTCACTCATGGGCGTGGCATGATTATAATTACAGGGTTCATGCAAAATCATGCCGTTTTTCAAAAGGTATGATTGCTGGTTTCAATGCAACAGTGAATACTTTTTAATGTTGCCAGATTTGTATTTTTTGGTTACTTTTGAAAAAATATGGAGTTTTGTGTTGCCTTTAGTTTAAGTTTGACAAAGTATGTTTTGAAGTACCTAATTATCAGATAGGTAAAATGTATTGATGTGGATGAGTTGAGCTACATGTAAATTGTTTGCAACAGTCTGCAATTAGCTTAATTATTTCAGTACCCAGTCGGTACCCCACTATAAGGTGAGGCCTTATGCTATAAAGGTTTTGGCGGGTTTGGGTACAGCCAGGTTATGGGTGATGATGAAGAGGGTTCGTGAGGAATCGAATTTTTTGCAGTTTTAAAAATATTCCTCCACAGCTAGGTATTGAGTTTACCGTCATTTGTTATAATGATAGGCTAGGTGTAATGCGTGAACGCGTGGATCTATATCTATACTAATATTATAAAGAAGTAAGATTGGATTGTACTTTGTTTGTTTGAATTGAATAAGCTCGAAGCCAAATCAACTACTACACTGATTTGGAAAATCCTTTCACCATTTGATCCTACATTATCCCTGATGAACACAGGAAGTTTTCGGATCCCTAAGTTTTTGACAATATAGAATATTGTCAAAAACATATTGTCAAAAACTAAGGGATCCGTATGAAAACTTCAATAATATAACCCAACTTTTTTGTTATAAATCTGTGCGAAGCCGGGGCGGACCGCTAGTGTTAATATAAGAACTGATGAATATGTAAGTTTGTTTATCAGGCAGGTGGCTTTGTGGGGAAAGGAGATACTTAACTACTTTCAATTATTATTATATTAGTTTAGTTAGAAACTCTATCTATAGCCGTGAGAAAGGAAATGTACCTACACAGGACAAACAAAGGACGTTGCGAGTTCGATTCCCGCCTCGGAACGATGTTTGTTCGATCTGTAGATGGTATGTGTATAGAGTTCTGGTTGTTTTCTATATAATAAGAAATATTTATCAATATCAAAAAAATTAAACCAGATTTTCATAATATTCTTATTTATATTTATCACTCTTATTTTATTAATGAACTAACGGTCCGTCCCGGCTTCGCACGGGTATTTAACAAAAAAAATATTTTTCATACAGAACCCTAACTTTAAAAATATTCGATAGCCTATGTTCACGGCAAATTTAAGATTCTAATGGTGAAATAATTTTTCAAATCGGTCGAGTACTTTCGGAGCCTATTCAATTCAAACAAACAATCAAATCTTTCCTCTTTATAATATTAGTATAGATTAACCAACCAAAGATGCTACAAGCACGATTAAAGCCAACAATCCACTCCCGCGCATGTCAACAGTCTCAACACAATAAAGGTAAAAAGACACTACGCCAGTCAAAACAATGGCACGTGTGCACTTATAGCGGAGTTATAGCCAATCGATTCGAGTTATAGCTACTCGATTTAGAAAGTAGGTGCTTGGGTTTGTTTTTGTCTTTTGATGAACGATTTGAGAAAACGAAGTTGGATTTCGTGTTTAGCACTTATTTGAGCGGTTTGGGGTGGAAACTCTAGGTTAGGGTCCTGGGGCACACACAATATACATCAATATATAATAAATAATAATAATAATAAACAATAAAGACCTCACAAAATACAATAAAAATACAAAAATGCTTTTTTGTACACCAGAAATAGAACAATAAAAAAGACATAACACAAAATAAGTACAATGGGCGGCCTTATCGCTTAGAAGCGATCTCTTTTCCAGACAACCTTGGGATGGAAAGAATTAATTGGGTATAAAAAAAGGCAGGGGGTACCAGATTAATATATATTCCTACCAATACTTAAAAAGAAATAATAAATAAATACAAGTAACGCCTGCAAGTCCACAGGTGATCGGAATGCTGGCTTTGATTTCGGTTTTAAAATTTTATTTGTTAGGTTATTTTATAAGTCGAAATAAACGTTATAGTTATCTGAATTTTAATTGATATTTCCGATTCTTGCCTGGACAAAATCTAGTTAAGGATGTTTGTTTATGCTATTGAGGTAAAGAAGCTTTATCTATACTAATATTATAAAGAGGAAAGATTTGATTGTTTGTTTGTTTGTATGTTTGTTTGTTTGAATTGAATAGGCTCCGAAACTACTGGACCGAGTTAAAAAATTCTTTCACCATTAGAATCCTAAATTTTTCTCTGATGAACATAGGCTAATAATATTTTCAAAAAAGTTAGGGATCCGCATGAAAAATTCAATAATTGAACCGTGGGCTGTATATTCAACCTCTTTTTCTATTATGGCGCGTCAGAATAGAAAAAGAGGTTGTATAGCGCACGGTGCTTGCTTTTTCTCTACGGCCAGTGTCAGTTGGTACGGTCAATGTCGAGTCAATGTCAAAAACCCCAATGCTGTTAAAAAAAGTAAAGATCCGTTTGAAAACTGTGAAACCCATCGTTTTAGTGTGTATAATTTCTGAAAATTTTGTTTAATACCCGTGCGAAGCCGGGGCGGGCCGCTAGTTTCTCATAAAAACTATAAAAGTTAACATACAATGCTAATAAGTAATTCTTTCAATAATGTTTAAACAACATAATACCTTTTTATTAATAAGCATGTTAATCGGCTATGTTTGAGCATTGTCAAAAATAATGACGTCAGGACAAGTATAAACCTTTTGATGGATCAATAACCAAAATCCTAAATTCTTAGTAAAATACCATAAAGCAATTTTAAATCCTAACAAAAAGAGATTAGATTGCATTTCCGTTGCATTCAAACAAACCAAAAACGAATACATCAAACAATTTCACAACAACGGGTTTTTGTTTGTCCAAGGTGTTTAAGAAGTATCTTGACCAATACAATTAGATCCCCTTAATCCGTCAGTTGAAAGGAAACGGAAGTTCTGAAGATGATGGTCTTGTATTGTAAACTTTGTTGGATGGTGTCAAATATATAGATAAAGACATTTCGAAAGTAAATCATATAGAAATTGTTAAAAGCATCCTCTAAGCAGCTCAAAAAAGGCTTGGATGACCACTTAGCGATAGAGTCGTAGGCAATTTATTTTGTTGGAAACTTTATGGTTGTGATTACGTTGCCATTGCTACGTTATCATAACCATAAAGGAATCCTGAATCCTACTAGATTGTACTTGTGGGATATTTCCCACAAGTAGGATCTAGTAGGATTCATAAATCTTGATATATTTTTAAAAAGGTCGAAAATTTATCATTTTAAATTTACCTTCTTTTTATCTTATATTCTAAGTTTGTAGGGCGATCCATCTGAAATGTACAAGGCATTTGTATACATGGAGCTATATTTTTATTATTTACTGGAAACATAGAAAAATCTGTAAAGAAAATACCCCTGAAAAAATGCTTAAAAACTGATTTTTGAAGCTATTTCATTGAGTGAGACATCAAATTAAAGGTATTATTTTGGAAATCACAAAACATATATTTACATATTACTCACTGAAAATTTAACTAATTATTTACTTACACATAAGAATTAATACACATGCAAGCAAAATTAATTGAAATATGACATACTAAATGCGCGGGCACTCTACAAAACATTGTTTTGCACACAAAAACTTGTAATAGGTATTAGAAAAATTACTTTATCATGTAAAGTTAAGTTTAAAAGTTATTTTTTTTTTACATAATATTAATCTTGAGACAGTAAAGATGCAGCGTGTATAAAAGCCTAAGTTATCTAGATAACTGATTAAATTTATGCGGTAGCCTCCATCACAAGAAAACTAATTATAGTCCGCTATCTTACCGAGTGGATATTAGTTATGAATAACAGAGTAATGAAGCTGGTGATTGCATAGATCGCCATCTATCATTACATACCCATTACTAACTGGTTTCCTATGGAATGGTATTCAATTTTGTAAATTATTTCGGATCTTGGATGCTCTGAATTAGGTTTATGCTTAAAAATAACGAAGTACATAATTTTTGCACCAGAAATGAGAATCAAATTGGTGGGCCTACACTACTAAGGCGATGGCGATATAAAGGCGATTTTGTACGGTTATAACCTGATAAACTTACCTAACGTAACCGACCGTTTTAGAAAAACTAAAACAACTTCAAAACCCTAATTTACTAAAAAGTTTAATTATCAATTCTTATTAATTGCAGCTAGCATCTTGGAGACGCTTCTGACTGGTATTGATATGGTTCAGTTGAGATTCAGATTCAGATTCAGATTCAGATTTTTTATTGGCAACATCGGTACAGTATCTTGTTGATTGTTAGCAAAAGTCGATGATGTGATGATGATAATGTTGATTTATTTTGTTACCATACATTTACCTATCCTATAATATGTGATGTGATGTTATGTTTTTTCTTCCTGATTATATTGTTTTTATAGATACATGTCTTTCTATTCTCTTCTATTCTATATCTAAACCTCTCCAAAATGTCCACATCCTGGCTATTGGCAGGTGGTAGGGTCACAGTCCTATGTCCTGAGCTCGTAGTGATGGTATGCTTAATTTCACGGCAAGCTCTTGAGACCATACATGAGTTGTAGGATGTCGCGATTTGCAACTTGGGTGCTGTAGCGGATCCCTGAATTCTTTATTTTACGCACAAGTTATATCAATATTATATATAAAGTTCCAAAAATACATGTACAGAGGCGAGCTTAATACATAAAGATCCAAAAGTAATGGACATGTTCACAGGCGAGCTTAACATTTTCTTACAGCAAACCTCAATAAAGAGAACTTATAAAACGAGTGTGAATAGCAAACATCTATTACCCATTATAACTAGCTCAGCTAGCAAATAACGCGTAACTTGCGTTATCCGCTTTAGGTTCGTTAATTTTAGTATGAATAACGCGTTATGGGTATTAATTTCTATCAGTTTTTGAAAATAACGCCCATAACGTTATTGAGGCAAAAATTTAAGAATATTATTTCGCATAGGGCATCGAAAGGGGACAACAAGCTAAGATTATCCTAATTTCACATGGAAAGAAAGTTTCATTTATGTAGGTCTATGTAGGTAAACATGTTGGTCATATTGTCATTTTGCAATAATATGACAAGAAAGGGGACAATTAACTATTTATGATAAAGGTAATACAATTGGCGTCTATGTCTATGATGGACAAAAAGGGTCTAACTAAGACCTTTCTTGTTCAATAGATCAACCTCTCCTTTTGACAAAGCAGTATTATTTTTAGACATACTGCTATTCCTATAAGTAAATTAATCAAAATCGCTTCAGCCTTTCCCCCATCCACCCCCACGTATGCACCGACACGTTTCTCTACTACCACGATGTATTTTAAATAGCCCTCGCCACCCGCGAATATTACAATACTAATAACAATATGAAAGTACAGCTTATACTTCGGTTGTTCAGGGTTGAACGCACTTTGAGAGGGTAGATTGTTACATGCTAGTGGAGAGACAAACAAAAGAACATCAAGCTGTGTTCCATTGTACAGGAATATAATGTTTGTGTCTTCTTTGCTTATCGATGGAATTGATGTTTTTAAGCTTTCGCGATTTGTTGTAATGTGAACGAATACATTCCTGATTCTAAAGACGAATTGAGGGTAGTCCTGGATACTGCCGTGAATTCGGCTGTTACTCAAAGAACATTCAGTCATCCCGTAACGGTCGTGGGGATGAGAAATTAAGTAGTAGGTAATAAACAATACAAAATAAACCGCTCATAAAAGTACATGCCGTGACATATATATACGGATGCATAGATACACGGCCGTGTGGTGCCGGCATAGAATTTCACCACCCCAACTCTTCCCGTGGGTGTCGTAAGAGGCGACTTAGGGAAAAACACCGGGGGGCGGGCAGCAGCGCCCTCTGCAGAACAACTCCACCAAACTGCGATCCCCAACCCGCACAGCGTGGGGATTATGGGCAAAAACCCCCAAATGATGAACAATGCCATCTATGGCGCTCATCAGGGGAGGATTATGTCCAGCAGTGGTATAATAGGCTGTTGATGATGATGTTGAAAAGTACATACCTAATACAAAAAGCCAGAACTGCTTTCTATCAAAGTTAGGGTAGTTTTCTTGTGCGGTGATAAAAATCCTCGCAACGCGTTTGTTTTTCTAGCAAATATCATAGAAAGAGCTTTCAAGCGGTAATTTAATAACTTCTGTTGAAATCTAAAACGCCGCCGCATGATTTACTTCGATACCACAGAATGTTATTGACTGTTAATCGCTGCACAATGATGGCAAGAAACCTCAGACGCATTTACACAGAATGCAGGTAGTTCAATAGTTTTAAATGTCTGATTTTAATACATTTCACGAATTATCTACTCACCTGAAATGACGAACTCATTTGTAGATTCCGTGATGGTGTGCCACCGATTTTCTTTTATGTTGTAGTTTCTAGTAAAATAAGACAGAGTTTGTTCTTTATTGACTGTCTAATTCTACAAGAATGAAAAGATATGTATCAATCAGCCCAGCATAGGTAAAAAAATTGCAGAGTAAAGAAGTATCATTGTTTCCTTAATTTTATCTAGCTTAGCTTTTTCGCATCTATTAAATGATCCAGAGTTTATTTTGTTGTGGACTGTCTAATTCTACAAGAGTGATTATGTTAGCCCAGTCCTTAGGTTAAAAATTGGCGCTTGAAGTATAATGATGTTTCTTACTTTTTTTCTGGCTACCATCCAAGTGTCGCCAATGCCAATGTCGTCGACCCAACGATCTTTCTGAACGATGTTTCAGAACCAGCTTTCAGTGTAAATGCTGCCTTCGAGACCACTCCTCAAGTATTCGGTGATATTCGTCACTTTGTCGGCGCGGGGCCGTTTCTCCAGTTTTTTGTGCACTTCGCCGCCTTTGTTGACCGTCGGGGATGAACGGGAAACATGTCTTGGTCATTGGACATTCTTTCTGGTCGATATTTTAGGTTAGTCTATTGTGAGAGTGGTAACTTATCACATTACCAAACATCAATAAGATGGAATAAAAGTGCTACAGGTTATAATCTCAGAGTGCGTAATTATTAGCCTGTTGATTTTCTTTTCAACATATAATTATGCTTTAGGTCAACATTTATTTATGCATAAAGGTACATATGGCTATACATACTTATTAAAGTTCTAATAATATATGAATACAAAATTAAAGTTAAACAAGTTAATTAGAAATAAATAAAATGAAAATCCTTTTATTTCTCGAAATTACATTCCTACATTTTGAATACTTACATATTGAACTTTCGTTAGTTATCGTTTGGATTGGCTACAGTGAATAAAAGGCCTGGTCCAATAATGCAATAAGGTGTCGATTGACGTTGTGGCCATTCCTGTCTTACTTAACACATAACAATGCAAGTATCAAGACCATTTGTGTTGACAGACAGCACAAAGGTTACAATGGGAACATTTTTAAAATGTTTTTTGTTGAAGCGCCCCATCAGGTTATATTATTCTTTGCCCCCGTCTCGACGGACTGAGCGACACCTTTGAATATTCATATAGGGACATCATCATCGTCATCTGAGCGTCTGGTCGAATTAACGTGTGACCCGAGAGCTGGTGAGTATCTGGCGCAGCGCATCAGCATTGCCATACAGTGAGCCAATGCAGCCAGCGTCTTCAGGCGGGCAAGAACAGGCTTTCTTGTCTAAGGTAGAATAGACAAAAATTACGTCACTTTGTCATCGAATTCGTAGATTATTTGAAATTAATTTCTTCATCTTCAATAATGTACGCAAGTATGGCGATGCGATGTCATTATTTTCTATTCTACCCTAGAGAACAATCCCCGTGCTTGGCCTACATGACGCTTCCGGCTGAATTGATAAGGATCAATGAGCTACTTGTAGATCGCTCCTTCAAGTTGATAGTTGCGATTATTGCTAAGATATTAAAGAATGAAAAAAAAGGATACACAATGCAAGACCATAAAGTTTTGAAAAATTATCTTGAAACCCTAAAAGATTATGTAAATACTCGATATGATGCGTCTTTATTAACATCATATCGAGTAATTAAATAAATCGTGTGAGCTAAAAAACTTTTAAATACTGCTTTGTTGATTTGAACAACGAATTCAAAATTCAGATTCATAACTGTTTTGGTTTTTTGTGGTGGTAGGCATTGGTTGGTACCCATTGAACTGATGTCAGTGTGTAATTCGCAATATAATGAAAACAGGTGAAAATGCTACGTTACCTATATTTTTGGTTTCATTTTTTCTTGTGTATTTTTTTTTTGATCTAGAAATCATTTATTAACAAAAAAAAATATAGTAGGTACATAACAGGATATAAAAATAACAGTGTATACACTTACGAGTATATATATATTCCCTAAATATCTAAGCTGTCAAAAGAAGACGAAATTCTGACAGCATTACCACGTTGGATGCTAATTCGTTTAATTAAGTATCCGTAACAATATTACGTTTAACTTAGTTTTGTAAGTAAAACCTAATAAAAGTTTGACAAAGAGAATGACAAGTAAATAACTCAATTAGACTAGTATATATACCTATTTGAAACAATTGAGCCAACAACCTTAGAGTAATTATTCTAAGCCAACAACGTACCGGTAGCTCAACTGGTCATATTATGTTTTTTATGAAATAAAATATATTCTTTTCTATTCTACCTACGCCATGAGCTACAAAGCCAAGATGTCCCAGATTTTTTACTGAACAAAGCACCTGCACCGTCTTGAAGATCTCTCTTATTTAATAAAAAATGCGAAAGATAGCAGACTGTTGTGAACAAAACACAAAAGGCCAATAAACATGTTTCAATTGCTTTCATTTCGATTTCTCGTAAGATGGAAAAATCACGTTGTAAATTTAAATAAAGTTTATTGCGTTGATACTTTTATACCGATGTCAATAAAAATCTTCTAATAAGAATTGTCGTAGAACTTGCGAAACAATTTCTATAAAATATAAATAATGCTGCGCAATCCACACAGCATTATCTAGCCCCACGCTAAGAGATTGTTTCTTCTACTTCCATGATTAGGGTAGTCAAAAATGGAGATGCTTAAAAAACCCGCCCGGTTTAAAGTCCAGGTAAAGATCTCCAGCACAACTTAAATTCCAGAGATCTGCAACAATAGGTGTAAATGGGCCCACCTAGTTCCACTTAGCACAACCCATCAGGTCCAATTCTCGGGTTCCGGTGGTAACTATGTCACAATGATGCCTTTTGGCAACTTAAAATGCCCACTAATGAAAGATAATGTAGAAACAGGGTTTATTGATTTACAGAAAAATAGTTGCTATTTCAAGGAAGTAAATTGAGTTTTTAACATATCATTTGCATTCATAAATAAATACGATTTATCCACAGACCTACCTAATCATTTATGGAGGAATACGACACTATGACAAAAATTTAAAAAATATTCCGTTATTATATTTAATTGAGTGTTCTTCAATCTATTTGCCGCAAATAACGACCATTAATAACGCCTTAAAAACTTTTAGTTTTTTTTATATATATTAAACTTAAAAACCCTATGTTTTATTACTTTTAATTAATTTCAGTTTTGATGAAGTGTTTATGTGTGTTTTATTCAATTTCGAAAAATTATTATTTCAATCTTTGAAATTGAGTAAAAACCATTGCTATTTATAAATAAATACCTACCTCAATTTGCCGATCATGACTACTAGATACGGCTTTTTAGTAAGGTACCTACCTAAGTTAATATTGACGCTTTAACCACATAAGGCCTGAATAACATAAATGGTCTTACGTGGACCTTCTCCAATTATGAACCTTATTTGCGTGTCTGTACATCACGGCTTACCTGACCTTTTGTACAAAATGGCGAACAAACGCCATTTTGTATCCAATCTTACTACATATTTTAGCATAGCTTAGGTTTAAACGTCTGGAGAACTTGGCCTTAGACAGAAAATGAAAAAAAATTAAGAGAAGTAGGTATTTTCCTT
Organism: Eupithecia pulchellata; assembly: GCA_963931895.1. Taxonomy (NCBI): domain Eukaryota; kingdom Metazoa; phylum Arthropoda; class Insecta; order Lepidoptera; family Geometridae; genus Eupithecia; species Eupithecia pulchellata. Next base: position 3,023,789 of record OZ007543.1, read on the forward strand.
AGAAAAAACTACTCTATTGGTAAAAATGTCCGCTGTAATTATCATGACGAAATGTTATACATTATTATGAAAATCACGACAAATAACAAGTTACAACATAATGAAAGCAAAATTATAAAATGGTTATATAAACCAAGGAACTTGTACCTATTTACTAATAGTTCAATGATTACGACAAAGGGTAAAGGAATGTGTTGTAAAGAAAAAACTATAGCTAATAATAGATAATGTACCTACTACTGATACTGTGCTGATACTATGTTATTTAGCAAAAAATAATCCTTATGATGAAGGCTTTCAATCGGTATGATAAAGCTACAGGGTAAAAAATTATTTTTCTCGTGTAGCGGGTTCGGTTCCCATAATAATTTATATAAGTCAATGTCAAAATATAGAACTATCATTTAATGATTTGACAGGCAGCTGTCTAGGTGTCCTAGTATATCATTCGAGTATGTCGTTACTTTTGCGGGTACAGTGTATTCTATCTCTATTGCAAATACAAGAAATGTGTAGGCTGCAAAACTTCATCTGCTGCTGTATCCCGTAATTACCTGATAAAGTCTATTCGCGCCTGTCTAGAAAACTTCGTTTCATTACTTATGTTTTATTACTTTATTACATGCCAACGTTAATTTAACATTAAACTTACCATAGGATCTTAATAACGTTCATAATGCTGAAAAATTTAGTCACAATGACACTTTAGATCTTGAACAGAATAACAAAGCCATTTCTAATAAGCTATCAATGTTGTAACTGAGCAGCGTGTGAAGCGAAACCGTTTGATAGAGGAACAAATGGGCAACATTGCTCACGAACCTGTATTCACTCTAAACCTAGCATCAATCTCCATTCACCTGTATTAGAACTTAGGAAATACCTAGATAAGACTACCGCAACTAATTATATGCAAGAAACCAATGTAGTAGTGGAGTCGCTTATTCCCATAGGACCTTGACTCAATTGTTTTCAAAAAACATAGGTTTCTAAGAGGTCCACGACTTTAAAAAATAATAATATTTCTTTGCCCTTTTTAGCAGGTCCATGGAATGTTTAGTACAGTCAGCTATATACGTAACCGTGAATAGATAATAGGCTATATAAAAACGAGATAAGGGATCGAAACAGTATGTATTTTGAGTGAGAAGCGATTTTTTTCTAAATTTCTTAACCATATCCCTGAAGTCATTGAAAACTAGCGGTTCGCCACGGTTTCACAACAATATTAAAAAAAATAATAATAAAATAACAAACAAAAACTTTTACACGCATTAGTTACACTATCGATGATTTCATACAGAACCCTATTTTTTTAAATTCTTTATAGCCTATGTCGATGTTAAATAATGTAGGATTCTAATCGTGAAATAATTTTTCAAATTGGTCCATTAGTTTTGGAGTCTGTCTGATTCAATTCAAACAAACAATCAAATCGTTCCTTTTTATAATATCTCTGTAATTAATAAAAAAACCATGATCATACTTCGAAGTAATTGTAAAAGTTGAATTGTGTGTGAATATGGTAGGTTATGGTAGGGTAGGTAGGGTGGGTTTTAAAGAAATATTTCATAGCTAAGATATCAAAGAGGTAAAACATAATAAGCAATCTTGGAAAAGTTCATTCAATCATCCTGTAAAATGTTATTGACAGAAACAGTCTATGTTTGTCTGGTAGAGGAACTTTATTATCTTCTTAGCGTCAGCACTTTCAGAATTAAGCCATTCTGTTATTGACAGCGAAGTGAAACTTAAATGGCAAAGTTTAATAAGCTTGGTCTAAGTAATGTCCAACGAGAAAAGCTGAGTTGCTGAATAGTCCCTCAAAATCTTTAAACTTACAAAGTTGACGGACCATTAAAATTATAACTAGCGGTCCGCCCAGCCGGGGCGTAGATTTTTATGTTAAATAATATCTCGAGTAAATATTTAAGAAACTTTTCTAAAATTATAAATTTTTACACGTTTTTTTCAATAACTTTTGTTACCTTTATAAGCGTTAATTTTCTTGATGAAATATTTTTTCAAATCGGTCCAGTATACGCATCCCTAGCTTTTTTGAAATATTCTATAACCATCAGGGTGAATGTAGAATTCTAAAGGTGAAAAATTTTCAAATCGATTATGTAGATTCGGAGTCAGTATTCAATTCAAACAAACAAACAATCAAATCTCTGTATAATATTAGAATAAAGAAAAAAGTTGAAATTTAGTCAGAAAGAATATAACTGAACTCGCTACCTAGTTTTATAGGAACCTAAATAGTGACGCAATCGTAAAGACAGAAACGTACTAATCAAAGTTTGGTCAACTCTAGACAATTGACCCTTGACTATTTTGATCCTTGTTTTCCAGAAAGTATCACAGATTATTCTTTCTTCCATTTGTCAATCCAACGTCTCTTGTTTTTCGCGTCAGCCCCTACCCCCATCTAATAAACCATTGATGGTGCAACCACAGACATAGCATAGGGTGGCTAGGGGATATTTTACGACCAATATCATTTTACAGGGGGAATCTAAAACCGGTTTGAAATGTGAGCTAATGAGAAAAGTTTTATAGTGCACCTAATGAGCCAGATGCAGGCAAATAACTAAATCCTAATTGATCTATCGACAACTTTGTTCTAGTATCCAACCATAGGAAGTTTGACCAGGGTCTTAACCCGCAGATCTCTGACAATAGCAAACCATGGTGAAAATATCCTCAAATTACAAATCATTTTGGTACAACGTTTGTATGAAAATTCATCCTTTGCAGGAGCCTTTAGTTTAATAGAACACGTCATAACATATCATCATCATCATCATCTATAATAGTCCACTGCTGGACATAGGCCTCCCCTAATGAGCGCCATAGATGGCATCATTATTTGGGGGTTATTGCCCATAATCCCCACGCTGGGCATGCGGGTTGGGGATCGCAGTTCGGTGTAGTTGTTCTGCAGAAGGTGCTGCTGTAAAATAAAATATCTCGCACAATATTTAACTTCTATAAGCCCAAGATAAGTTTCAAGATAAAAATATAATATTGAACAGCATTGCAAAAAATATAGGTAAGATTTCAAGACCTCAACGAGCAAAGCTGCGTATAACAAATTACTTTCTTGTCCGACCCCACACAATAACATGGAGGGAGACAGAGCCCAGACGGGAAGTTTACGATACTGCATGGTCTACGGGGAAAAAATAAATTGAACTGACACCCTCTATAATAGAGACGAATTTTACGATTCTACAGGGTAATAATGTAGTGCGTCCACACGAACGTACCTGGGTGAAGCTGGGGTGGAAGACGCGACTTTTAGTCGCAACAAAACAGATTATTTTGAACTGCTTACGATTTAAGTTATGAAATGATAAATAAATAATGCTGGACAATCCACAAAGCATTATCTAGGCCCAAGCTATTACGTAAGTACTTCAAAAAGTAAAATACTTAGTTATGGTTGGGATACATTTTAATATTATTATTGTGAGAAAAAGTTAAATGATATCTAATTGAAATGAACAAGTTGTTATTGACGTCACAAAGAACAAAGTAAGTGACTTTGTTCTTGTTCTCTCTTCGTTGTCTATCTATTTGTCCTGGTTTTTTTAATAGATAAAGCGATTCAAGAGGTAGGATTTGTACCAGCATTGCGACCGCGTGAAGTCGGGGCGAGTCGCTAGCTCTAAATAAATAAACGCGTGTTTGAAGTAAATAAGCTAAAGTAGAATATCATTTTATTTCTTAAAATGTACACTCTTTAAATGTAAAGTCTTGATCAAAAAGTCGCGTCCCAAAAATATCTTAATGATGCGCCGAGTACGGGAGTTTTAGATTGAGAAAAAAATTCAAGAATGCATGAAATTGTAGTGAGAACTTTGTAGCTTTACGAGCTGTAGATAATTGGTTTTAATACTAAAGGTAACACTGCCAACGTTAGTAACCATTCTAAAAGTTTCTAAAATAGCTTTACTATCATATTTTAGACCCAAGTAGAATATTAACTGTTAGTTATTTTTCTCTATTTTGTTAAATTTTATTATTATGTATTTACTCTTTTCCCCATAACTGATAATATTCTTAATTTAAGCCAATAGTTAGGAGTAGTTTGTTTTTATTTGTCGACACAATGAGAAAACAAGATCCGTCTAGTGCGAGTGTAACTCGCGCGCCGTGAATTTTTGTCGATTATGTAAACAATACAAAATTATAATAATAGGTACCAATTACATCGGAGATTAAGATGTTAAGTTTTTGCAATGTATAACTGCTGTAATAAGGTGGGCAAGTTCCTTATTCAAAGTACTTTGAATATAAAAAGACGTAACCCTTCCTTCAAAATAAATAAATGAATCAGTCATCTCACCATCAATATCCATAACACAAGCTCCGCTTAGCTTGGGGCTAGATGATGATGTGTGGATTGTCCTGCATTATTCACTATCGAGATAAAACACCACTCTTTTGTTAGTCTGGTCGAATTATTTATATATATTTATATATAATATTTTATTACGCAAGCGCACCATAAGAAACAAACAACCCAGTTTTGCTTCTTTGGGGTAGGTTTAGCTTTAGCTCAAATAATCTTGATAGAATTTTGTAACTCAATCAAGTCTATAAGTTTTAAGACAAAACTGATCCAAATAAAAAAGCGTTCCATTAAATAGAGTACAAAATAATTGTTTACCTTTGTAACTCAATTGAAAAAGAGAAATCTATGGACTCGAGCCAAACAAAAGATGCTGCTACCATCTGTCAGAATTTTTGATGGATCGCTCTTCACTTTGAATATCAAAGAACAATGGCAGAATTTGGTCTGGACTTTTTTTTGCGTCCATGGATCTGATGTATATGAATCAAATTTAATAAATTTTCTACGATTTTTCAATTATTCACTCCTTGTCGTAAAGGCCGGAGTTATTTTATGATATTTAAAAGCTTATCAAATGATATTCGAATTAGGTACATTCGAAATGTTACCATTTTATTAGTGGTGTGGGTACAATTATTGAATGCAATGTATCATTTGTCTTTGATAGTGTCATGTTGTCAGCGGTTGTCTGTCAAGACGCCATAGAATCTAGAACGTACCTAGTGGTTTTATTCTCTTTGACAGAATCCTTCCGAGACTTCGGCGTTTTTCATCTCTGCTGTGTTTTGTGTTTATATTTTGGTTTTCTATTTATTTTTACCCGAATTACGGAAGCCACAGGCGACGTATGTAACACCCGACCTGGAGTGTTTATGGACTGATTGATACTGCCCTGTGTCTGGCTAGTGCGTGCCCTTAGGACTCCGATATTGTTGTTTTGGGTGTTCTGGGCATTTTCTATGTAAAATAAAAAAATATCTATTAATGTAGATAAACATAATATATATTGTTTTAAGTATATAAGTTATCTAGTAGGAACTCATAACATAAGACAACCTCTGCTTAGCTTCGGGCTAGATGATGCTGTGTGGATTGTCCAACATTATTTATTAAAACCCTCAGTTTTTTTTAGTTTACGGGGCAAGTAGGTACATTTTTTTAAATACACTCCCAGCTTTCGTAAACATACAAGAAGTTTAGAATTTGTTTTGCTCATTTTGTTTACCATTTCTCATTTCGGTGGCGTGGTCTAATTGATAAGACCAAACCCAAGACCAAACCACATTATCCATTTATTTATGATTTGATTTCAATCTGCGATGTTTTATAGGCAAATATTGTTTGACGTTCATTCATAACCAAAAGATTCAAACACTGAAATCTTTTTTTTCCGGCTTTCCCCAAAGAAAATAGTCTCATTTATAGATTCTGGAGCTAACGCCAAATCTTTTAACATTTTTTTCATTACGGTACGCTTCAATTTGATCCCAGACAATTCTTAGTATGGAGACCTGCCATTGTTCTTTCATAATTTGTTTGAGACCATTCAAATATTCTGATTCTGCTTGATTAAATAGTTCAGTGAGATGCAGTGGATCGTTATTAATAAAAGCGATTCATTTGAGAGCGATTCATTATTATTTCGTCGTTTAAATGTTTAATTACAATGACAATATACTACATATTTGCGAAATAGGATATGATCAATAATATTGTATAGAGGAAAGATTTGATTGATTGTTTAGGCTCTGAAACTACTGACAGATTAGAAAAAAATCATTAGAATCCTGCAAATTCTCTGAATATTATCAAAAAAGTTAGGGATCCGTATGAAAACTTCAATAATGTAACCCAACGTGTGTAAAAATTTCTAATTTTTGAAATTATTGTTACATACCCGTACGAATCCGGGTGAACTGCTGGTTCTAAATAATGTCAATCATAAATAATAGAACATTACCAGAAAACATTTAGACAAATATTGGTTTTCAATTTAATAATTAAACAACAGTTTCTAATAAATTGAATACGTGAGGTTTCTCCAAATTACCTATTAATTGGTAACAATTAAGCAAACTGCAGACTGTTTCAAGCAAATTACAGGTACCTCAACTGATCCATATCAATACCAGTCGGAAGCGTCCCTAAGACACTGGCTGCATCGCCTCGCTGTAAGCAATGCTCATTATAAATATATGACAACTGCCATTTATACCTACCATAGCCATCTGGTACCTACTTGTTTAGATACTATCTTCACCAGCTAGATATACGAAGATGAGTGCCCCATTAACAGTGCAATAAAGCTTTCATAGACTTTAATCAAGCTTGCGTTTATGAAGGCATTAAAAATCTTTAAATTGGTTGTAAACGGGAGAGGGAAAGCTGTACTGAGGTACAATTTCACCGATCGCCGTCTGTTTTATTGATTTGTTATTGAATTTTGTTGTTTAAATTCAGAACAGAATTCAGATTTCAAAAACTTTTTTTCTGAAGCCAAAGACATCAAGGAGGTTCTTAGTAACAACACATCCAAACACAAAATAAAACGCTGGCTTGTCGATATATTCAACACCTTCGATGATCTTACTAGCCTGAAAGTTACCATATAAGTGTATTAATAAATGATGCGAATGTAAATAATATCTATGACATGTAATGTATTGAATCCATTATAAATAATATTTTTGCTAAAGTGCGTAAGCCCTCTGATAGGTACAGGTATAAATGTATAAATGTAAATAAATGTAAGAGATAAATAAGAATGCACGGTGGTTTTTTTCAGGGCGGTTTTACACGGTTTCTGACGTACCCTTGGTAGCCCTGAAAAAACTGACTCACAAGGTTTTATCCATATGCAGCTAAGTCGAGTATTATCTAGCCACAGTCGAATCGATGTTACGGAGCGTACTGTAACATCTCACACAGCGAGAGTTTTTACAGGTAAAAAAAGCAGTCTCAAGACAGGAATCTTAATAATAAAGCACTATTATTTAAATTTATGTCTCGTACAGGGAGCTCACGACGTAACGTGACATGTTCGCTGTAATGCTACGTCACGTAACAATGGCCAGAAAATAGCTGTTCGTCGTGACCCCATACATTTTATTCGCAATAAATCTTACAAAGTGTAATATTTCCACACCTAAGCAATAACTTTCGAAATTGACTACCTACAATTATTTATCAATAACATCGAAAATGATACTTGTTATTCGCGTGGAGTCAATAAATATCAATTTTACACGACGATGATCCAAATTATAGAGGTAGGTTTATATACCTCTAATATGGGTTCATGTTGGGTTCGTAGCTAAAGTGATTTAGTATCGGTATTATGTGTAATGATATTTGGAAGAGTCATCATCATTTAGGGACTGGGTAGTCAACGTGACAAAATGTTCAAGGGTTGAAGATCAAATATTTTCAGATATCTTGGTATTTTGCATGAAACAGGGGAGTTTTCGTTTTTACACCTGCTTTAGTTAAAAATTCTTACTTATCAGTTTGAATATAAAAATGTATAAAATAACACAAAATAAAAACCAATAATTGCAAATGTTATTACGCAGTGTATCACTAAAAAACATTTTTATATGCCATACGAATATTTTTCAAAACTTCTAAATTTCTACAAAATCGTGGTCGGCTGCCTTCGGACCCTCTCGCTCACACTCGCCGAGGCGCCACAGACAGTGCTCATGTCGGGAATCCTCGCCTTAATGGACAAAACTGGAGTCTTAATTTTAAAAAGTCTAGAACGACTTTCCATCGGTTTTTCTTACTCCATTTTTCCCGTTTGATAAAATTTATTCCAGGGGGACCCCAAATTCCACCTGTACTCAATTCTTGACACACAAATGCCTTATCTATCATCGCGCACATAATTATCACACTTAGCCAAGCCCACACGAGTTTTCGACATTAAATTAAATTATTACTCTTAAATATCTGGTTAATTTATATTATTTATGGTTAATGTGCATTAATTATGCTAGTTAAATGTTTAGTTTTGAATTATTATTATAGTTTGGGAAGATATTTATTTGTGGGTGTAGGAATTGGCTTGAGGCACGAAAACTTTGACTTAAATTGTTATTTTGACAATAGAACTTATGTTATAGGTACCTAACCTACTCAAAATTTGCGGTATATCATACAATTTGATGTGGCAATTTCATTGTTTGCGAATGGATGAAAGGTTTATAGATAAATACTTTATTCTTTTTTCTAATACATAATGTATAATCTATACCTAAACCAAACTAACGTTAAGGAAGAGCGGGGTTTTCTAACACAAACATATTTATGCTTAAAAGAGAACCCCCAACCCATGTCATGTATAACCCATTATGTACAGAAATACCATTTTTCATTTTTTCATTTTTCATTCTGAAAAACTTTTAGTCATAAATACCTAAAAAAAAAAAAGTTACACGTTCCATATACAACTTTTTAAAATATGACAGACGGGAAAAAACACTTTTCCCGTCTGTCTATCCGTTTTTCTGTTTTATCTGGCTATATTCTAAAATAGGTGGACCTATTTTGACTCGCCTTTCCTATAATATATCTTTCAGAGTAAGCATCGATGTTCCGTGTAAAAAATCGAACCCATAAAATTGTTAGTACATTCTAGACGGACAAAGACACGGGCAAACCGTACTTTAACCGTAAGGTTAAGATTAAACTTAGACGTCTAAGAAAAAAGCTTAGAAGCTACCTTTTACAAACTCAACTGCAGACCCGAAAGCCTCCATAACGGGCAATATTGTACAGTTTTATTAAACCGTAAAATTGCTTTACTTTATTCCATTAACGCTTTTAACGATTTTTCTTTATTGCCGCTGAAACGACGCTTGAGTATAGCTATAGTGTTGTCAAGTAGGGAATTTTATTTTGGCATAGAAAGGTCGTAGATACGGCGAATATTCCCTAACCGTGGGTATAGTCGAACGTTCATTGAATATTATGACAACTGCGCAAGAAGCTTCAAAAAAGTTAGGGATCCGTTTGAAAACTTTAATTGTGTGACCCAACGTTTAAGTCTGTGTAAAAACTTGCGAACGGCTAGTCAGTTGTAAAGATGACCAGCGTATGAAAAATCGGCGGCTTGAGTATCAGAACAAGTAAATAGACGAAAAATATAGAAATATAACAAAGAGAAAGAAACAGGATTATTTATTTAGATCAAAACAATTCGAAAAAAAAAACTTTTTAAAAAATATCTTTAATCATTTAGTTATCATTAAAATATATAGTAAATAGAAGCAACAGCGTGTAAACCAAAAAATAAGAACTTACATCGCGAAATGAAACATAATCTTTGCTACAAAATAACATGTATTAATGCAAACAAAGTCACAAAACATTTCGTCACTGGACCAACAGTCGCCTTCCTGTGATAAGGGAATCCAGGCTAATTACCTGCAAACTGTAGACGCCCTATTTTAGACTGGCATTACTGGAGATGGGCATTATTTAAATTATTTTTGTTTATTGAGATGTCCAAAACCTAAAATAATCACAAAATTTTAATGTATTGGATCTATAGCTTGATTATTAGTAATTAACGGGGTATTAATCTCGTTTTTTTTCCCTCGACTTTTTTAAGGTTTGCACTCTGTCGTGGTCACGAGAAGGCTGACTGAAAAAAAAAACGCGATTACGTAATACCCCGTTAATTACTAATCATTATGTGTTCAGATGATGAGTAATGCATTCTATGGCGCTCATTAGGGGAGGCCTATGTCCAGCAGTGGACTATCATAGGCTGTTGATGATGATGATGATGTTTTCAGATCGCGTAAGTTTTATACAGAGAATCCATATGAACTAGTAAAACATGTAAAGCAAACAACTGAAAATATTAATTAAACATTATGTTAGAGTGGCATTGTTGCTTCCTTGGTTACCTTAATAAATATGATTTCACCTCATCAGCATGCGTGGTAAATACTGAAGATACCTCCCCTAGTAAATAAGTGAATAAAATAATAATAGATAATGCTGGAGAATCCACACAGCATCATTTAGCCCAAAAATAAGTAAGAAAAGCAGATCATGGTTAAAATATGCTCGAATTACGAGTATGAATCATTTTGGTATTACGTTTGAATGGGAAATTAATCCATCATCATCATCATCATCAGCCTATGTTAGTCCACTGCTGGACAAAGGTCTCCCCTAATGAGCGCCATAGCTTATTAATTAATCTATCACGGTAGCCTTAATAGTATTTAAAGAATTAAGTAGTATCAAATAGGCATTGGATTTGAAACCCTAGGTCAGGGTTTTTGTAAAATTATCTGAGCGTCTGGTCGAAGCGACGCGTGTTTCGAGAGCTGCTGCGTAGCATTGTCATTCAGAGAGGCTATGCAGCACGCTTTCTATTACTGTTGTTATAAATCAGTTAAGATACCTTTAGATTGTTTGTAACAATCTGCAGTTAACTCAATTATAATTCTTTTGTATTGTTGTGTATCGTCTAATGTTGTTATAGATCAGTTAAGCTACCTGTAGATAGTTTGTTACAATCAGCAATTATAATTATTTTTGTATAGTTGTGTATCATCCCCAAATTTAAACCCATGCAGTTATGGATACTCAAAATAGTCTGGGGTGTTTCAGGAACAATCATTCAAAATTTCCCCACACCTATTCGTCACGGTTGAGTCACGTGTAGTGCAGGGGTGCGATTTACTACACGTTTTATTGCTAATGAATTTTGTATGTGATACTGCGTTGATGTGCGTTTTACCAAGTTTGATGTTATCTACAAGTCGTGCAATTTGAGTTTTTAGTAGCTTAAGGCTCCGGTGACCGATGAATTCCCCATACAAACGTAATATCAAAAATGATTTGTAATTTGAGCATATTCACCATGGACTGTTATTTTTTGTATTAGAATAGTATTTATCTAAATAATAAAAAAACGTCTTTTCTTTGAAACAATCGGATTTGGTTTAATTTAATTTTATTAAGTGTTTTGAAAATGTTTTGCAGTAGGAACCTAGATAAATGTAATGGTGAAAATATGCTCAAATTACAAACATTTTGGTATTAGGTTTGTATGAGAAATTCTTCCGACACCGGAGCCTTAAAATAAAAATACGGTCTCGGAAGTCTCTCTACAGTCTGTCGGTTTTAGATATTTTTTGTAAACAAAGGGACTTTACAGAGACTTAGTGCGAGGGACAGATCTTTGCTTCTCATGTGCATACGAGTACATAATTATCTTCTTTATAATAATACTACGATCCGCTACGGCTTCGCACGGGTGCAATGCTGATGCAAAAACCTTCTTTTTGAATAATTCTATCTTTAAAAAAAAACCGCATTAAAATCCGTTGAGTAGTGTTAAAGATCTAAGCATACATAGGGATAGGCAAACATCGGGAAGCGACTTTGTTATGTACTATGTAGTGATTACTTTTAAGTAAAGATTTATATATTTAAAAGTATGTACCTTCTACAGTTTGATGTTAATAGATGTACAGATATTTTAAAGAAAAACCCTTTTCTTTAACAACTTTTATTCAAAAAGAACTAACAAATAATCAAAAACAATGTAACTACCTTTTATTATATACAATTGATGTAAATATATAAGTATGAATATAAATTTTAAGTATTTCAGATATATATTTTACATCATCATCACCAGCCTATAATAGTCCACTGCTGGACATAGGCCTATATTTTACATATTGCAATAGCTTTACCTGTAATTAGAGAGATTACGCTTTTTCATTGGCATTGTTGTATGCTATTATTGAATGCAAGCAATAAAGTATTTAATTAAATACATAATTGTAGCGAAAAACAAACACATTATATATAAACAAAAGATCCACAACGGTAGTTCTTAATCCAAAATAATGTAGCTTATCTTATATTATTTAAATTGAGGTTTATCTGAATGTTCAACACGTTCCGTTCACATAACGAGCTTACGTTTCGTTATGTCTCCTCACAGGCCACAAAACCTGCGTTTTACAGCTAAGTCAATAATATTCTGGTTATTCCTTTCAAACGATAGCAGTATGGATGTACATTTACCTTTATTACATTTCGCGAGCGGGTGAGAAAAATCCTTTAGAATACGATAGCTACACGAAATTATACCTTGACGGTACATGTTAAGGTCGGAATTAGGTAAAGTAAGAACTTGGAGGTAGGTATTTGAATGGAGGATTAAAGCTAGGCCTTATTAGGCGATGCAATTTATCTAAGCCTTTAGTAAGTGTTTGTGGTCGTTTAATGCCATAAAGTAGAGAAATTGTTAAGAAAGTAAAGGCGTTTTTATTGTATCCCTTATGCAATATTAGTTAGCAAACATGGTTAAGAATCTTAGTCAGTCTTTTATAGCCTAAGTTTGTTTTATGTTTAAATAAATAGGAGTAAATAAATAATTCTGGACTATCCACACAGCATCATCTAGAACCAAGCTAAGCAGAGCTTTTGTTATGGACAGTAAACGACCAGATCACCAGGAAAATATCTGTAGATCATACAAACATGATCGTCGTGTGCCGTGTGGTGCCGGCATAGAATTTCACCACCCCCACTCTTCCCGTGGGTGTCGTACAGCGTTGCCAGAATGTTACTTTTGTAACATTTTACGTTACTTTTGAACCTCTCATGTTACCTCCATGTTACACGACTCAATATGTTATTTTGTGTTACTTTTAGGGCAATTGAAATAAACTTAAAAAATATGAATGGTGTTCAGAACCTCGCTCCTCAATTCGTCGAGTGTGAAAAAAGCGCGCTAGATAACGCCGCGCGAGAGTAAAGTGAGTGAATTTGATTCGAACTATACATAACCGCGTGCTCACGTCTGAGGTGCTCACCGAAGTGAGGATTCGAACAGTGCGCTATTTGAAGTCGACTCTGAGAACGTCGCGCCAGTTGAAACGCGCCAGTTGGAGCGCCTGCAGTTGCTGCGACACTGAGCGAGATATTTTGTAGCTTGAAGCACCGTTCTTTCTTTTTTTTTCGTTCTTTCTTTCTTTTTTTCTTTTCTTCTTTTTTTTCTTTACCTCTAGGCCTCCCCTAATGGGCGCCATTGATGGCATTACTGATCATTTGAGGGTAATTAAATTACCCATAATACCCACGCTGGGCGTGCGGGTTGGAGATGGCAGGTAGAATTGTTCTGCAGAGGGCGCTGCTGTCTGTCCCCCGGTGTGTCTCCCTTAGTCGCCTTTTACAACACCCACTGGAAAAGTTGGGTTCGTGAAATTCTATGCCGGCACCACACGGTAATGCCGGCACCACACGGCAAGTTATTATTTATAACTTGCACTTATAATAAGTATAGGCTAAACATAAATGAAGTAGGAATGCCTTAGATAGGTTACCGAGTAGTCCCAAGAGGCGACCAGCTTTCTTCTGTATATTTGTACATGTTTACTTCGATCACCATACCATCTACCAAGTTTCATGGCAAAACCAGCCAGCCATTCAGCAGTGAAAGTGCAAGTTCTGATAGACACAATACATCTTAATTTTGCTTTTTAAAGAACGGTGCTTCAAGCTACAAAATATCTCGCTCAGTGTCACAGCAACTGCAGGCCCTTTCAACTGGCGCGACGTTCTCAAAGTCGACTTCAAATAGCGCACCGTTCCAATCCTCACTTCGGTGAGCACGCGGTTATTGTATAGTTCGAATCAAAATCACTCACTTTACTCTCGCGCGGCGTAAACTAGCTCGGTGTTTTCACACTCGACGTATATTGAGGAGCGAGGTTCTGAACACCATTCGTATTACATAAATATGTCGTTTTCCACATAACCTAAGGGTAACGTAACTTTTCTCGAGAAAATGTTACTTTTTGAGCTGTCTCATGTTATATTTGACTATCTGCCACTGGCAACACTGGTGTCGTAAGAGGCGACTAAGGGAAACACACTGGGGGGCGGGCAGCAGCGCCCTCTGCAGAACAACTCCACCGAACTGCGATCCCCAACCCGCTTGCCCAGCGTGGGGATTATGGGCAATAACCCCGAAATGATGAATGATGCCATCTATGGCGCTCATTAAGGGAGGCCTAGAGGTCCAGCAGTTGACTATATTATAGGCTGATGATGATGATGATGATGATGATGATGATGATGATGATGATGATGATGATGATGATGATGATACAAACATGAAGCCGGGGCGGGCCACTAGTTATATAATATATTGTTTAAGTGCATACATAAAAGACGTAAGTACAAAACCTTTGGCGCTTTTCTTCTAGACGGAGCCTAACTGGCTTTCTGTATTCAAAATTCACATCAAACACCTATCTTAGCACAAAAAGTTTCAAATTCGCGTAAATATGCAAATATTGTGTAACTTCTGTGATCCCAAGTCGTACTATAGTCGATTAGCTTCAGCTCGAATCCAATGTAGCAAACCGTCCACGCTTTCCTGTATCGGTTCTCAGAATGCGGTACCAATGGTTCTCGAATGTCAAAGTTGCGCGCGGATCGAATTCTGCTGACTGTACGAGGTGGTTAGGCATGAAATGTGTGAATATAATGATAGGAACAAAAACAGGATGAATTCAGGTAGACTTTTAACAAATTCTATTTTAAAAATGCAAGATTTTTTAATAACTTTACTAAGACCCGAATGTTTATGTGATCACCTCGATGGACCGATGACGTAGAGGTCACAGAGAGTCGATTGATAAAGGGGGCTCAGAATAATGAAAAAAGTCCCATGGGGTCCAGCAGTTGGCATTTCTGGGCTGATATGATGATTTTGAGGACGTCTTCTTCCGTCCTTTGTCAGAGTGGTTTGGTTTTCATGACAATTCTGGCTGAGAAGCTGCGCTGATGGGATTTTCCATCTGATCGTTGCCAGTACCTTACTCAAATTTCTCAATTATATGGAAATATTTTCCTCCCTAGTAGTAGTAACAATTAGGATTTTTTTCACGATTGTTACTACATAGTAGGAACTAGTAGGAATTTCATCGATATCTATGCGAATTTGAAGTTTTCTTAAGAGTTTACCAATCGAGAACCCGTAGTAAACCTCATACAGATTCATTGTCGCATACCTTAACTAATTCCTAATACATTTCTTAAGAGCTGTACCTGTACCAGCCAACTTCTGTCTATTCTATGTCCCAACAGCCATTATGAAGTAGCAGGCTGTGAAATCGCCTTACCTGCGATTGTTCGTGTGTAAGCTTCCTTATTATTTGCTAGTACGGCTTGGTTGTTTACATTTCACAGACGGGATGGATCTTCGTTATTTTACTTCAACTTCTTGATTATGGTTACGTATGGTTTGACAAAAGGGTCCATTTCACTTTCATAAAAGTATTGATTGAAAGCTTTTATGAACCGTAGGCATGTAGAATTTTGTGTACATTACAATGACATGACACATATGCCCATCATATTGAAGCCGCGTAACGCGGCGGTGCGCTGGCTAAAGCCCGGGCAGTGAAGGCATTAATAATAACTTTAGCTTTGACGACGGGAATAGCATAATTTACCTCTAAATGTACATTTTCTATATCATAAAAACTAGGTACTCCACAAAAGTAGAATTAAACAGCGTTTTTGCCATCGAGTCTTACCAAATTACAGCGAAGGTGGAAAGACTCGATGGATACAGTTTATATTTCTTTGTAACATTTCGAAAACCGGCAAGTAAGCGTTATTGATAGGGGAAGATTTTTTATACGAAGATTTTTCAGAAGATGGCTGGAAGAGATGTGATACACTCATAGCGATAAAGCCACCCTTTGTCTTTACTTTAAGCATGTCTGTTTGTGATGTGGGTATAGTAAAGTATTTTCTATTAAAATTAACAGCTCGTATACTAAAAAACTAATCAGAATTTACTCTACACTTCAAATAAACGAACATCAGCAATATTTTCCAACAATCACTTCTCAGTATTGAACAAAAAGTAATTGAATGCAAGCTCGACGCTGTCACTGATAAGCTGGCTCGTTCACACACTCTTGTAAATGTTTACTCGAGAGATTTTTGAGTAATTGCCTCGACCGCGCCGTTGCTTAGGGAAGGCTCTAGGTCCGGCTTTTTTCATAATCCGGACATTCTGCTATTGTGTAACTCAAAATTGTGTAGTTAGGAAGTTAGAGTTCGCAAAGGTCTTTCATGAAGACCAAGAAGAGTTACGGTCCTAGTACGCTTCCCTAGGGAACACCAAATCTTCTCTTACTGAAAGTAAGCCCGGGTTACATCGCTGTAGCTTCTAGGAGAACGCATCATTTATTGCCCCCGAACTCATCCTTATGCAAAATGCGCATTTTCGCTTCATTGCAGCCATGGTAGGCCTACTATTATTGCCACTTGACGTTTTTACCCTTACAGCTGCTTTGAAGAGTTCGATATTCTATAGGGTGCAGATTTCTCTCAAAACTTTGACAGATATGTACCTAAATTAATAAGTATTACGTTATATTAGCTGTAAACTGTCCGTCTTTTTGCCGCTTCGTCAACCGTCACAATACTAGAGGCGTTGTGGCGTTGTCGGTCGCTTTACCACCGGTGTGTAAACAGCCTTACAACATTATTACGAGCGCTAACGGACCGACAAAACTCGTATAATATTATATGAGTGATAAACGTATTGATTGATGCTCGATGAGCTTAATTACGAAGTATTAAAAAAAATACTGTTTATTAATGATTTATTTTATTTAGGTTTCATTGACAAAAATGTTTAATAATGTTTTGAGACTTCATAACTAGCGGACACAACACGTTTCTTAGGGCCGTTCGGTACTGGAAATATTTTTTTACGGATCCAGTTATATTCCGAATTACTGTTCAGCATGTGAAATCGCTCCTG
This sequence comes from Eupithecia pulchellata, assembly GCA_963931895.1. NCBI lineage: Eukaryota > Metazoa > Arthropoda > Insecta > Lepidoptera > Geometridae > Eupithecia > Eupithecia pulchellata. The sequence goes on from OZ007543.1 coordinate 3,040,984, forward strand.
CGTACGCCATTTGTGACGTGTCCAAGAGTCCTGTACGGTCTAAAGGAAATAAAGCACTTTGATTTTGATTTTTGCCATTACGTAAAATTAATTAACTGACATAGTGTGAGTAAACTCGCAAAATGAACTATACAGATGTTTTCTTTTAAGCGAAAATAAGCAACAAAGCGAATACAACGCGGTCACCCAAGTACCTACTGCCCGCGCCTGACGTTGCTTAACTTTGTTAGGGTACTCACGTTGGTATTTTTTTTTTTTTTATTCTATTTTTTTTTAGAACTTTATCCGCTTAGCGAATATGCCAGTCCCGTTATATAAACAAAAACTTAACCCTTATTTTATTTTACTATATCATACACCATTATGTACAAGGCTTTAGCAGCCTCGCACAGTGGGGTGGAAAGTAAACTTTGAACTAAGCCTAATTCTGCTAGATTCAAATTATAATCAGCGATCAATTGATCTCTCACTGACTGAGTCCGAACACATTCCACCAAGAGATGGTAAATGTCCTCTGTGACACCGCATGAAGAGCAATTGGCGGAATCAACCTTCCGCATAAGGTGATTGAACTTATTTAGTGGAATATGTATGGACGCTGACGTATCCACAATTAAAATGGTCCCGTTTCTACGTTTTTGTATAGAACCCTAAAAACCTTCCTGTAAAACGGATGCACTGTGAGCGTTTTTTGGTAATCTGAGAAAGATTCTTAGCGATAAGGCTGCTCATCGTTTATTTATTTATTATGCAGTTTTAGGAACACTAACAAGTAAACAAAAATATCTCAGTAAGTTTTCATAGAAAATAAATTAATTTAAAAAATAAGAGAGAAATACAGCGTATTTAATTTCTAAAAAAAATAATAATAAACTTAACTCAGTTTTAAATGGGCTCTCTTTCTTTATATAATTTTTACTTTCCTATTCAGCATATAAACTGCTAAACAAGCGATAAGTTCTTACACTGACTAATATTTTGAACTCATAACTGTCAAACCTCTAAACAAATGCAAAAAGCATAACCCTCTACGCCAAGAAAGCCTTACGATCAAGACCTATAATAAAATTAGTCTAGGTAAAATAAATAATTTAATGTTCTAACCACAGTGTTTCCCCCTCATCCTATTACTCAATGTTTCCAGTTACAATAACGAAAGTATTGCGTGCTACTCACCATCAGTTGGCAACACTGACTAATAGTGCTTCTAACGTAGCGATTCGTTTCACTCTTTCCGGTTTTCAAACCGCCTTGCAATTAGCATGAAAATGCGAATGTGCTTTTTAGGTCAAGCAGTGCTTTTAAAGCGTTATCAATGTGTTCAAAGCTGCATAACATTTAGGCTTTTACTTATATACCTCAACACGTTTGTAACTAAAAAGTTAAGTGGCAGGAAGGTACATACTTACCTAAAGTATCTCGCGACTTATTATTTCCTATACAAACGTAATACCAAAATGAATTGTAATTTAAGCATAATTTTACGATCTACTATCATTTGTACCTATTAGTATAGGTAGTATTTTATATAGGTTTCTTTTTGAATAATATCTATCAACACAAATAATAAGAAAACTTGTTTTCTTTGCAAAAGTCATTTCAATCATGATGGAAATATGCTCAAATTACAAATTATTTTGGTATTTGATTTGTTTATTGGGAAATTCATCCGTATCGCCGGAGCCTTAACAGGTTTTTAGTTCTAAACCAAAGATGAGGAAAATGTCTTTGGTTCTAACTTGTCAATTCGACGACCTCTGTGGCACGGTGGGCGAAGGTCCGCCTGCGACGTTGGAGGTAACCTCTGTGTTCTCAAGCGCGGGATAAAAAGTATTTATGCCATCATCATCAGCCTATAATAGTCCACAGCTGGACCTCTAGGCCTCCCCTAATGAGCGCCATAGGTGGCATAATTTATAATTTGGGGATTATTGCCCATATCCATATGTAATTCCAGGTCATAAACTATCTTTCTACCAAGTTTCATCAAAATCCGTCTTGTAGTTTTTGGGTGAAAGAGCAACCATCCATGTTAACAAACTTTCGCGTTTATAATAGATAGTAGGATATGAGTCATCTAGTACCGATAACACAAGCTCTAATTAGTTTGGGGTTAGATGATGCTGTGTGCATTGTCCAGCATTAATAATAATATTTATTTTACTTAGTACCCTTCTTCTTTTAAGATGAGGGACGACTAAGGAATAAATAGATACCAATTAACCCATTAACCAAAGTTTAAAAACAAATGACATGCACAAGATCGTCATTTATATTTTTACCTGTTATTGATGTACGATCATTTAAGACGCCCATAAAAACGTATTAAATTAATTAATCAAGGATGCTTCCACTTGAAATCTCTTTATTATTTGAATAGAGAACGAACTCAAATAAATTATCTGAAAGACACAAGTGCTCCTTTAATCCCCAAACAATAACTCCATAAATCACATAAACCTGTGTACATGAGCACAATTGACCCGGCAGTGCGCCATGGACTTGATATCCTGACGTTAAGACTCCCTACCCCATATAAACATGTTGAATGCATGTCCCCAATGCAGCGCATTGCACGTGTACCACTCAAGGTCTCAACCCTTTACATCCTCTCAAGCTTGCAATTAAAACGAAAAACAGAAAGGGACAGACCCACCCCGACTCGGTTAGCAGGAGCAAGACAAAACACCTCATTTACCAAAGCACTTTTATTTCCCGGAGGTAGTCGGCCAATCAACGTACACAACCGCGCCCGCCTCGCATTGGCCGGTTTGAATGGAGAAATATTTTTTTAAAAATAAAACAAAAGAGGGTAGTTAATAGCGAGTTGTTTCGAGTGCTTCATTCGAGTAGCGGCAGTTGAGCGGAGCTGACGTCTCGAAAGCTAATTACGTAATTTCTTTTGTTACACTGAGAGTCCTTATGATGTTTTCAGCTTCATGTAACATTGTTATATTATTACGTGGAACTTGGTACTCAAGATGAGTTTACAAAACAAGCAAATTAGCGTTGTTTTCATTCAAGCCATCCTGTTCACTGTAGAGCTACTAAGTAGTAGCTGTTATTTGTTGTATTGCGTAGTTGAACATGTTTTACAAATACAGGATTGCGTCTTTTGTTTGAGATGTAAACTCGATGGTTATATGAAGGAAACTTATGGTACTTATACATGTAATTAAAAAAATATATACTTTATATCCGGCAGTGTGTATAGTTGGGTAGTGTTTTTGTTATTTATTGCAATCAAAATATAAAGTTGTATCGGTTACCTTCAGTGCGTATCAAGCCCTTCTAAACTGATTTTAAATTAGTTTATTGTTCAAAAGATGTCTTATCCGTAGTATTTTACCGACGTTTCACTTGAAGTCACTGTTCTAATAAATACATATTATATAAATCAACGTAAACTCTCAACCAGGATTTCCGAACTATTCTGAAATATACATTTTAAAACACACAAAAGCATAGACAAGGATTTACGAACTATTGTGTAATAAATTTTTGCACTACTTTAAAATTAGAATCACAGATTAGAACTTCTCTTTCCAGGAACCTAGCTGCCCCAGGACCCACTCCAATTGGCAACAACTCATTGGAGTCTATTCAGACCCTGCATAAGGAGAGCTGCCTTCGACTGGAGTACCTGGTGGAGCGACAGAGACAGCTCTGCATGCTGTCGGATAAGATGATACAGGTAGATGCCAATTAATTACAGAATTATTGTTTTGGTCCGCCCGAATTTTTCACTACGCCGTGTGGTCCTGGCATAGAATTGCACCACCCCCACTCTTCCCGTGGGTGTCGTAAGAGGCGACTAAGGGAAAGATAACCGAAGGCGGGTAGCAGCGCCCTCTGCAGAAAAACTTCACCATACTGCGATCAACAACCCGCATGCTCAGCGTGGGGATTATAGGCAAACCCCCAAATGATGAATAATGCCATCTATCTCGCTCCTTAGGGGAGACCTAGAGGTCCAGCAGTGGACTATTATAGGCTGATGATGAATTTTTCATGTAGATCCTTAACTTTTTTAGCTGCATAGTAATTTTTGCATGTGACTTGCCGCCCCCAACCCAGTGACAAATTGTGATGTTTAGGACACTCCGTAACTGACATTGGGAGAGTCGACGCCAAGCAAGCGCCGCCGGCGCGTGTAACCCAATGTGCATAATTTTTTAAATTTTCGTTAAATACCCGAGCAAATCCTGGGCGAGAACTGGTAGTTTAAACTATTACTGATAAATATAGACAAACAACCTTGGTGCCCGCGGTTTCATCCGCGTCTTGGAACTTAGCTCTGTAAGTCAAATTAAATTGAATAAATAAATAAACTCCCGATCCCGTGGCATTTTCGGGATAAAAAGTTGTATTCGTTATTCCAGTTCATAAACTATCTGAAAGAAAGAAAGAAATAGTTTATTAGACAAAACCTACACAAGACACATCTGGGTACAAAGTTTCATCAAAATCCGTTTAGTGGTTTTTGCGTGAAAGAGTAACAAACTTCCATCCATACTTACAAACTTTCGTGTTTTACAATGTTGGTAGGAATAAGTAGCCATCGCTGGCGATGTTTCCTTTGAAATCTGCACACTTTGTACAAATCTGTACTTAAAACCTAGGTATTAAAAGTTTATCCGTGGGATAAAAAAGCAATTGCAGGATAATTATGCAAATAAAACTCCTTTATTTTACGATGAGAAGCTTCGGATCTAGCATTGCCTGCGACTTGGTCCACGTAGAAGCTGAAAATGGATCCAATAGTATTATTAATTAATGATTAGTAATATTTTAACGGGTATTTATCGCGTAATTAAAAAAAAAATAACGCGATAAATACTTGTTAAAATACTACTAATCATGTGTTCAGATCGCGTAAGTTTATAAATATTCAGTATTATTAATTAACCTTTATTACTTATGAAAATTACAATAAAATAACCAAATTAAAACTAGTATTTACAATTGAAACAATTTACGTAACTACTGACTGTTTTAATTGGTTTTTAATGTTATTAATTTTGTTATACCTAGCAAAATTTATATAAATTCAAATCAAACGATTCGGTTATATACCGGGATAAAATTAAATCCTATATATTATGCTTTCTCCCAGTCTAGACAACGTTTTTGCCAAATTTTATCGAAATCGGTTCAGTAGTTAAGGCGAGAAAGACTGACAGACAGAGTTACCGTCGCATTTACAATATTATATAGTAAGAATACATTGTTTCCCACGGTAAATAGAATGCAGAAACCAGTGAATTAATTGAATTTGATGAGCAGTTACCGAGGTATTGACGGTAACATCGGTCTGTTGCGTATAGCGTTGTTGAAATCTTAATCTTATTCTGCATTTTTTTATAGAATATATAAAACAGAAAGAAAAATATACTTACGAACAGAAAGAAAAATAACCACAATTAGGGTAAAGGCTCTTCATCAATACACAGTATAAAATAACAGAGAGCGCTCTGTCTCTGTGTCCCAAAATGCGTAGTTTGAAAAACCTATGCATACATAATGCATAGATTTTTAAAAATATGCAACGGATTTTGATGCGGTTTTTGCGGATGGGAGGCCTATGTCCAGCAGTGGACTATTATAGGCTGGTGATGATGATGATGATTCAAGGAAGGTTTATATGTATAACATGCATCTGACTTACTTACATTAGTTATTATTGTGTAAGTATCTGACGTTTTGGTTTAACTGTAACTCAATTGTTAAATAAAATAAATAAATAAATAAAATGCACCCATGCAAAACCGGGGCGAGTCGCTAGTTATCAATAAGTGCTTTGTGCCTTATATTTTTTAACGTCCGATGTGGCGTCATCCCCCATAACACAAACTCTTACTTTGAGTCCAGATTATGTTGTGTGGATTGTCCAGCATTATTCATTTAATTACCTACCGAGGTACCTACCTGAGTTGCTCATATTGTGCGAGGCAAATTTCAATGATTAAATTAGCAGGTTGTGTGTTTTTTATATTCCCTGAGCACTTGGTATGTATAGGGCTACGTTTATCGCTATAAAACTATTCTTTACCTGCTAAGTGTAGTAGGTATACATTTGTTGATTCACCAAGAAAAAGATGATGGTAACAATCGAGTCGTAAACCTTTATTCACATACCATCGAGAGATTCTTCGATTCTTTGCTTCCCATTCGGAAATCTCGAGTATTCACGAACATGACTAAGTGCCGATTTGTGCTTTAGATGTTCGTATGAGTTTGGAATTTTTATTGCATTTTTATGATTGCCATTTGGCCTGATTCTTTAGCGTGGGCTAGTTACATTTTGGTTTTCTATTGGTCGGGATGACCTCGTTACTGGGTGAAAGATAAAGCTTTCAAGGGTTCTGTAGTATTCTTCAATGCTCTAACTTCTATTCCTCAATTTCATATTATTGTATACAAAAATGTCACATTCGTGATTGACACTGCGGGATACAAAATTATTGTATATGGCATTTAAATTGTATAACTACTTAGTTACATTAATTGCGATTCTAAAGCGGTACCGGACACGCGCACTCTCTCCCCGGGATAGGAGTGATCGTTACGTTCGACCCAGCCTCTCGTCCAAACCACGAAGAATTACATTTTACTTAAATAAATTACACCATTCAGTCATACATAATACCTACATGATTCTACAAGGTAGGTAGGTAGGTAGGTTCTCTATCTTTTTACTATTTTATCTTAACTCAGTAGTTAATGCAGTCATCGTCATTATAATCTTCATAATTATTAGAACTATTTTAACGGGTATTTATCACGTTTTTTTTTTTAATTAAATTTTTCTCGACGTTTCAAAAGGTTTGCACTCTGTCGTGGTCACGAGATGACTGGAAATAAACGTGGTAAATACCCGTTAAAATAGTACCTACTAATAATTGTATGTTCAGATCGCGTAAGTTTAAAAATATTTATTTTAATCTTCGCCAAATGACGTGAATGTCTGTCCGCATCTCTTATAGTTCGCCAAAATGACCGAGTCAGCGCTATCCGCATCGTTTTCTCACGACTTTCAATCGCTGAGATTACATTTAGTCCTCCCATTTAATGGATTGGTGGTTGTGGAGACTCCAACCTGATAATTTTATGTATTTTCGCAGCGGAAACTGAGATCATTTATGACCATTCTCAAAATCATCAAATCATTCATCAATGGATCTACTCATTTGGAGGGAAATTTAGAGTTCATTACACAGTAGTTCAGTATTCTTGGAAATATATAACTTTATGAATGAAATATCTGTCCTTTAGTAACCAAGTAAATAACAATAACAGAACGAAAACGTTAAATAACAGAGAAAAGACAAACCCGGAGAACCTTGGACCTACCCCACGGAAGTAACTGTATTGTTGTAATTCCAGGTGCTACAAACGGGAGCGGTGCAAGCAGTGGAGGAATGCCAGCACCAGTTCCGTCACAGCCGGTGGAACTGCAGTACGGTTGACAACTCCTCGGATATCTTCGGAGGAGTTCTGAAATACAGTGAGTAGATTAATATACCTTTTTTTAACTAGCGGTCCGTCCCGTTTTCGCACGGGTATTTAACAAAAAATGCAATTTTTATGCGCGACTGAATTTTTTTGAAAATAATATCCTATGTTCATCACCGAAAATTTCGGAGTATAATAGTGAAAGAATTTTTTATATCGGTCCAGTAGTTTCGGTGCATATTATAGGTCTTTTAGCTCATACCTGCAGGTTTTACTCTCATACAATTTTGTCAAATGATTTCTGTTTTAATGACCAAGTAAGTTTTGTGGTCGACTGCTGTATTGGAGTTATGTATGTTTGGTTTAGGTGTGAACATGCAATTTCATACTGGCATAAATAAAGTAGCACGCAACTTAAAAAATTATTAGATGTACAATATGAAACAATATCACTACAAAGTATAAAACAAATAATGATGAGTAATTAACGGGTATTTATCGCGTTTTTTTTCCCCTCGACGTTTCAACAGGATTCCAATCTGTGGTGGTCACAGGATGACTCAGAAAAAAAAAAACGCGATAAATACCCGTTAATTACTAATCATTATGTGTTCAGATCGCGTTTCAAAATATTAAAAGTTTAAAACAAACTTCCCGCTGTCTGTCTGTCCATAATGTATGATTAGATCTTTAAAGTACGCAACGGATTTTGATGCGGTTTTTTCAATAGAGTGATTCCAGATGATGGTTTATATGTATTTCAAGTATTTTTTTCAGCATTGCACCCGTGCGAAGCCGGGGCGGGTCGCTAGTATATATAATAATTGGTTCTTCTTTATAATATAATATTTATAATAAAATACTTTATTGCACACTTAATTTAACAGTAATTTAGTTTAACAGTAGTTTAGTAGTAAGCGATAAATTAAGAATAAGTTTACTTATTTTATGTCAATCACTAATCGAAGGTTCTTACAAAATAACTAGATAACTACTTACTTTTAGGATCAAAATTTACACAGGTCATCGACCGTGAACTACTGACCAGTTGCAACGACCTCTCTGCCACATAATCTCCTTCTATTTCCGTCCTAGCTGGCAGACCAGCGTACACTGGTCCTTTATAGTTTACAATAACTTGAGCGGCTCAGTCCACACGTGGGGCTATCGACAGTTCAAAATAAACCGTGAGGTGATTCCTTGAAGTTTTGCTGCCGAGAGGATGGTGTCAATCAGCCGATGGATATGTTGGAATATAAATAAGCAATGTTTTGCGAATTTCCGAATGTCATATCCGTTTGTTTGATTTCTTATGTATCGGCTAGGAAGATACTCAATTAGTCACCTTAGCTACATTTTTTTTACCACTAAGGTAGTAAACAAGCAAGGGATTCGCCTGATGGGCGAATCCCTTGCTTGTTTGTCTCTTGAAGCGGTTTTCGCAGCCTATGGACAAATGCAACATTAGGAACGTTACATAGGTTGTATGTAGGTATTTGTAAAAAAAACCTTCATCCGGCTAGGCTACTAACATGAATAGTTGCAAACAATTCCAAACACATGGTTCTAAAATAAAGAACTTGCATCTCCGCATCTGTCAGTAATGAAATTTGAAGATCCAGACAAAGTAAACAAGCGAAGATGATTGACGTACTAATACAAAACCCCTGTATGGGATTACATACTGCTTTGTAGGTGTACTTCAAAGAACAGCTTTGAACTTGATGTTATGGTTAACGGGAATAGATTGTTTAGTTGCCTTGAGTTTTGACAAAATAATGAAATTATGTGCTTTGGTTTAGAAAGAAAGACTCGTAATTTCTCATTATTATAATCGTAAATTTGGCTCACACAAAACACACAAATATTAGTAAGATTAATTAAAATTTATACCTACGTTTAGAAATTTTAGTTTCAATACCAGAAAAATACTTATATGATAATAATATGTAAGAACGATAACGATTTGATATAAAGAAAACACCACAGAGAAAGAAGAAAAAAAACAGAGGAACTATAAACCAAAGGATGTCTGTTGATCTTATTATTTGATAGATTTTTCTGATATTTTAAACTGTGTCCTTTCCTCGTTTATCTACATCAGACATATTAAGTTATGGTCCTTTTCTATGTATAATAGAGACTATCTATAAAATATACATATACGAGTAGATAGAGGGTAGATCCTTAATTATCAAAGAAAATTACAATTCAATAAAAGTATTTAATAATTTATCCATATCATCTATTATCTTTCACAAGCTGCTTATTTCGATAGAGAATCAATTATATTCATTTTATTCTATCTAGATATAATAGTATTTCAATTTATATGTATCTATCACTTCATATATTTTCATTAAAAGGAATAAGGCATAGATATAATTGATATTGTTGTTTTCATGTCTGGCACACCTTTTGATATATTATTAACCTGTGGATATATTAAAGCTTTTTAATAAATTATTCCGCTTAAAGAGTCCACCGAAAGCACAATATCGTTACTTTCTTTGTCATCTCGCGTCGCTACAGTAAACATCTTCCCCATTTTCCAGAATCCCGTGAATCAGCCTTCGTCCACGCTCTATCAGCCGCAGCATTGGCCCATGCTGTGGCCAGGGCCTGCAGCCTAGGAGAGCTGAACGAATGCTCCTGTGACTCCAGGGTCAGGAAGCGGACTCCACGTCATTGGCAGTGGGGAGGCTGTTCTGAGGTAAGAGATGTAACAGACCTTGCTTAGCAACAAAATAAAACCCTCCATTTTGCGGTGTGTAGACACATTCCACCACAGTTATGACGTACACAGACAGTTATTGTAATCTAGGTACGTTATGACATTATTGTCAATAATAATAATAATAATATAATACCTATTGGTTTTATTTTTCTTTATTTTTTATCAGAGATTACCGACCTTTAGTTTGTGATTCTTACCTAATTAGTGTTTAAAATTCTGATTTATAATTTAGTTTTATGAGTTCCTTGCATTTATTATTATTTATGTAAATATAATTTATTCTCTTTGCATTTATATCTATGTCCACGAGAGCTATTTCCGACAAATTACTATACGCAGAAACGCTTCAGTGAAATTAATAAAAAAACAAAAGAAAACACGTCTACTATCAGAAACAAACCAACCTTCAAGTCTAGGCGAAGTAAATAAAAGATACTCAACTCCTTTGACTCCATTGATAGAGGGAGAAGAACGCCACGGGATTAGCAGTGGTGGGACTGTTGATGAGGCTAAGGTAAGCTACTCAGTGAGAGAATATGACATGTAGCAACGAGGACTACTGTGGCACGTTGAGTGAAGGTCCGCCTGCGACACAGGAGGTTGCGAATGCGACTTCCGTCCCAAGATATACATACATATGTTTTTACGGTCTGCAGATATTTTCTCCGGGTATCCTGATCGATTTCTTTGTTTAATTAAAAAATATTATTATCTATGTAAATAATGTTTAAGTATATCAGTCATCTAGTAACCAAACCCTGTTTAGCTCGGGGATTGATGTTGCTGTGTGGATTATCCAGTACCTATTTAATAATTTATTATTATGTATGAATATGGAGCTGAAGATTTGAGGATGACTAAACAAATATTTTTAAGTCAAAAACCGTTACAGAGGAGTTTAGGACTCATCTCATGAGTTGCTTCGAAATGTAGGTAGGTAGGTATACAATTTATTAATCTTATATCTTTTGATAATTTATTTTTAAACCACCAATCGATCTCGAATCTGTAAAAATGATTATGATAAGATTAATGAGTTGATAAACTTATCAAAAAACAATGTAATAAAAAAAATTATGACCCATAGCGGCATGACTATGTAATGTGTTATTATAAATAATATTTTTTCAAATATTATTTATTATCTCTGACTAATAAAAGCTTAGTTGGCTAGAATTTATTATTTCTATCAACAACCTAGTCCACGTCTGGAAATAGGCCTCCCCTAATGAGCGCCATGGATGGCATTAATCATTTGGGGGTTATGCTTTTTCCAGCGGTGGGTAACATGTAAATAACATGGGCTGATGATGATGTGGATCAGTAAATATGTAAATAATAATGCTGAAAACCTTGACTGTATACAGATAACCGAAACAAAAGCAAGCAAACAAAACTCTGCTTGATCCATGGATGTTTCTAGAAACTCTAATTCAGCTCCTTGCTTCTCCATTTCAGGACATACGATATGGTGAGATGTACAGCCGTGACTTTGTGGACTCCAAAGAGGATAAGAACACTGATGAAGGATTGGTGAACCTGCATAACAATGAGGCTGGACGACGGGTAAGTGTGAAAATATGCCATATCTGACTACTCATATATGAAATGAGAAATTTCGAAACGATAATAAGTGAAATTAATAATTATTAATTTAATTAATAATTCTATGGCGCTCATTAGGGGAGGCCTATGTCCAGCGGTGGACTATCATAGGCTGTTGATGATGATGATGAATAAGTGAAATTTATCTACATACACTTGGTTTTCGTTTTGACATTTCACACGGAGCCTTTTCAGCCTCCAAGCTAAGCATACATACTTGTGATAAGGTTGCCAAAATAATTGATGGAGAGGATTGGAGTCTATGGACAAGTTGTATTTTAATTTTATATGATTTACATGGCCACAGATTGGAGTCTACTGCGACTCCAAAACGAGAGTCAGTAAGAAGTTTAATAAGGGCTTTCTAATTTACTAACCGGGAAAACTCTACTTCACTTTATAAACGGCGCCCTTGTCGTGTTTTGGCGACTACCTTAAAGCAAGATTGAGAGGCTCTGTATTATACTTCGACAATTGGAAAAACAAATCCAGTTTAGTTTAGCTTCTTCTAAATATCAGCAACAGTCCATTCTAGTCCACAGCTGAGCATTACCTGTTACAACCATAACGCCCTGTTTTCACTCCTGTAACTCACTCGCTCATCGACCCAAAATGGATCCTGGCCTCCGGTGTAAAACTCCTCCAGGCCAGTTCTGAGCTGTCTCACAGGCAAAGTATATTTATTGCATAATTACATGTTAAAAAGATGGTACATCATCGTCTCTCACCAGCCATGGACGTCGAGTACTCACTGAGTAATCGAATTTGTAGTTCATCAGTGATCAACTACAAATTCGTAAATCCAGCGATACCTACGGTAGCTGAATTGTCAATGTCCTACTAATGCTCTAAATTTTGACTTCCAGGCGGTCCGCAGCAGAATGCAACGTGTCTGCAAATGCCATGGCATGTCAGGGTCTTGCTCTGTCAGGGTCTGCTGGCGACGGCTGCCGCAGCTTCGGTTAGTTGGAGACAACCTGGCGACGCGGTACGAAGGGGCCTCGCATGTCAAGGTAAGACAAAAGGATTTGTAGATTTTTAGTGCTGGAAGGCAGAAGAATATACCACTTCTGCAGATGTATATAAATAAATAATGCTGGAAAAACCACACATCGTCACCTATCCACAAACTCTGCTTAAGGCGAATACAGCACCTAAACTAGCGCCACCACCTACTTTATGTTATTATTCTGTTTAACAAAGGAATTTTCAAAAATCCATCGTCGAGTTTGTGTTACCTATCATAAGCTTTTTTTTAATGCCTCTGTAATAGTTTTATTCTATTTAGTTTAGGAAGAGATACGAAAATTGATTTTGGTGGCCACCAAGGGCAACTTTACAGAGGCATTAAAAAAAAGCTTATGATAGGTATCACAAACTGGACGAAGGATTTTTGAAAATTCCTTTGTTAAACAGAATAATAACATAAAGTAGGTGGTGGCGCTAGTTTAGGTGCTGTATGCGCCTTAACTGGCTAGATTATGCTGTATGGTTTCTCCAGCAATATTTAGGTATTTTAATTATTCATTGCTATACTTTCAAGGATCAAATTCGTGATATTTTTTTGCAGAATAATTTAAAAAATCCGTAGATAAAATAACTTTTGAGAGTAGTACTTGTGGTGATCTTTTGAGCTTGTGTTATGGGAACTAAACGACTGATAAACTTAATAGATAGGTTTTTTAGTATATATAGACCACCTTGAACAAATATCTACAGATCGTACATACATTTTTCCCCGTGGCGGGAATCGAACCCGCCACCTCTGGCATCGCAGGCGGACTTCGCCCGGAGTTCCTATGATATTCGGCTGCTAGACTAAGAAAATTAAATCCTTCATCCGACCAGCTTCATGGTAACATAACATCGCGCATCACCGAACTTACATTATCATCATCATCATCAGCCTATGTTAGCCCACTGCTGGACATATGCCTCCCGTAATGAGCGCCATAGCGCCTTGTCGAACTTACATCAGTATGGAAAATTTCAGATCGGTTGAGGATCAGTGGTCTTAAATTCAGTTACAAGATTTGTCCCACAACTTAGAAAGTTAAATAAAATCTAGAAAAAACCATTTAATTACCTACCTATGAATGTCAAGATAAGACTGCATGCAAATGCAAAATTGATATCAATCTATCTTGATACTTTATCGATTAAATAATGATTAAAACAATCAATTTTCTTTGCATAATCACTTTCAGAAATCAATAGCATTGATATTTTAACAAATAAGAAACAATAAATAAAAAGCTATGACCTTCATTGCTTGCACATGTGCATAGCTAAATTTAGGTTTGTAGGTAAGTAGGATAGGAAGTTAGATAGTAGTTTTGTTAAAAAATTCTGGACAATACAAATACAGACGTCATATCTAGTCCAAGCTGTGTTAAGGGTATGTAATCAAATCACATTAATCCCCGTTACGTGTTATTAACTATCATAAAAAGTTGGCTCTCCGGGTTTTTAAAATAATATCTGAGCGTCCGGTCGAAGTGACGACGTGAGACTCGAGAGCTGGTCAGTATCTGGCACAGCGCATCAGCATTGCCACATAGCGAGGCAATGCAGCCAGCATCTTGGGTACACTTCCAACTGGTATTGATATGGAAAAATTCAGTTACCTGTAGTTTGTTTGCAACAATCTCCAGTTAACTCATTTGTTTCAATAGTAAATACAAGTTCTAATTTGGTTATTTCATTGTAATTGTCTTTATTAATAAATTTTTACTTGTTTTACCTCTTACAAAGTGCGATCATTTGCTGAAAGTGACCTCTCGTGACCTGTATTCCTCAAAACTGGCCCGCATTGTGTTGCGCAAACTTTTCACCACTCTATACTAATCCAAACACTGCTTCAATTTCATTAAAACTAACAACAGTCTATTTTACATTAAAAATGTAGTATTACAAACTGCAGGTGGTGGAGAGGAAAAGGGGGAAGAACATACGGAAACTGCGTCCCTTGCACGCGGATATGAAGAAGCCGAACAAAACTGACCTGGTTTACTTAGAAGACTCGCCGGACTACTGCGAACCTAATGATGAGTAAGTTATTCTGAAACCCGTTCTTATCCTAATTCTAAGTGGGGGAACTGAGATCTGCACCGACATCTCGCATGGGAGTGTATTGTGCATTCCCCCTGCCAAAATAGGCACACCTAATCTGACCAGCCCAGCTCATTGAAGTACCGGAGCAGGGCCTTTGGTGATTTGATGACTGAAACCTGCAGACTAAGACCATTTCTAATACTTAAGTACCTAACACCTTACTTCTCTTCCTCGTGGAATCCTATCATTAATAAATAAGCGCGTTGTATACTTACCGATTGCACTGCAGTTGGACACGGTCAGTATAGTGTGTCGTTATGTGTACGTGGACATTCCTGATTATGGAGAAAAATTGAGGGGTAATCGTAGATATCGAATTAAATTCTTGGTTGTAATTTAAAAAAACATCCAGTCGCCTCATGACCACGATTGCTAATGCGATGGAAACGTAGGGGAAAATAAAACAATAGGTTCGATACGCGATATATACGAAAGAAAGAAGATTGATCTGGTAACCCAAGATTTCGCGTGAACGTAGAGTAGATATTAATATACGAAGGAAAACACTTGCATCTTTAGGATAATTTTAGCCTCCTTGTTAAGAGCGAAGGAAAGTTTCTCTTCTTAAATTCTACATTCCAGTCTTGGGTGAGGGTGTTATGGGGCCAGTCAATGACAGTTAATAACGCAATCAACGTCTGAATCTACCACATGGCCACTGTTTGTCTTAATTGGTGGTTTCAGTGGTCAACGCGAGCGGCAAAGTGCTAACGGCAGAGGTAACTGTAGCCGTAAACGCACCGAGACAGCGCAAAATATCACGCTGAGCCACAATCTTTTCGACGTACTGCAGCATAGATTTTAAATAGGAACTGTGGAATGGTTGTTGGTTGTTTCGAATAAATTATTATTTTTATACTTTATTCTAATTCATTT
The DNA here is from genome assembly GCA_963931895.1 of Eupithecia pulchellata. Classification (NCBI taxonomy): domain Eukaryota; kingdom Metazoa; phylum Arthropoda; class Insecta; order Lepidoptera; family Geometridae; genus Eupithecia; species Eupithecia pulchellata. Next base: position 3,056,771 of record OZ007543.1, read on the forward strand.
CCCCAGGCTCGGAATCCTCGGCACCCGCGGCCGCTCTTGCAACCGCACTTCTGCCGGTCTGGACGGCTGCCGGCTCCTCTGTTGCGGCCGCGGCTACCAAACTCGCGTCAGGGACCACGAGGAGAAATGCAAATGCAAGTTCGTTTGGTGCTGTAAGGTACAGTGCGAGATCTGCAGATTCAAGCGTGACCATCATGTCTGCAACTAATACTTCAAACACTGCTGTAATTATGTCACTATCTACATTGTTTTTGCGATTGGTTTCCTTACTTATTTTAGACAAAAGGATATTCTATAATCCCATGTCTCAATTGTAGAGATACTGAGTAATAACTCCATATAGCTTAAAGTTATTAAACAGTTATAAGGTCCTTATGATCGCTTAACGTCATCGAAAATAATTCCAAAGGACTAGCTGCAAACTTTGCTTTGAGAGCAACGTCAAAACGATTACAATTAGAAACTACGTCTAAAATGATCACTCCACGTCGTTTAGCATAAACGATTCATAATAAGAGAATTTAAATTAAAGAATAATAGACGTAGAGTTTTTTCAGTATTGAAAAGTGCACTGAGACAGTGAGGTTATCATTTGAACAAAATTTGTATCTTAATGCCATTGTTCAGTTTTATGGCTAAAGTTAGCTTAGATTTGGCGAGACAAACCTAGTAAGGGCAAAGACACAATTGAAGGCAAACAAACTTAGGTGTTAAAGACATATTTGAAGCTATGTACAAACCTAGACTGCCATACAAACCTGGTTTGAACATACATTATCGCGTGCCCGGCAGGGTCTATAGTGAAATGAACTAAATTAATATGACCTTTGTATAATGTAGGCCAATAGAGTGCAATAAATTATTGAATATTGGCTTCAAATGTGTCTTTACCAACGCCCTTTATGACATTTTCACTGAGGAAGAATACTTTTGCAGGAAAACGTTCATCAAAAATTCACGCAGAATCTATTTTAGAAATTTTGAAAATGTTAAGTCATTATGACTTGTGGCAAAGTTTTGACAGAATGTACTCAGATGTCGCAGAATGTCCGGCCTTCAAAAGATAAGTAGAGCTGTACACCAGATATACTTTTATTACGACAATTATAGCGCCACATTCATGGCCCGATACTTCGCGGAGGCATGCACAATTGCACATCAAGGATATATTAGTACACAACAAAATGTATACTTGGTGTATAGCCGCCCAGAAATGTCGATAAATGTCACTATAATTCTCGTAAAACAAGTCTTAGACGACCTCTGTGGTGCGGTGGACGAAAGTCCACCTGCAATACAGGAAATTGCGGGATTAGTTCCCATGGGATAAATGTTTGTACGATCTGCAGATATTTGTCTCGGGTGTTCTTGGTATTTCCTATGTGTAATAAAATATCTATGTATGTAGGTAATATATTATATTAAGTTTATCAGTCATCTATGTACTACCATGGTAGTAGATGACTGAGCGAGACAAGCTGCTTAGTTTGGTGAGATGATTCTGTGTGGATTATCCAGCATTATTTATATAGGTCTTATGACCTCATATACATACATTTACCTAAGTTATTCTGTGCTATCAAAACTATGCCCATATACATATAATTTATTCTGTGCTATCAATGTGTTCTTAAATTTAGGGTAGGTCTAGTTCTGATCCAAAACTTTTCCTAAAGTATTTTATAATCATTTGTCGTCACCTTTGTTTCCTCATCATTTGCATTTTATCAATAAAATTATCATTCATTAACAAAAATAATGAAATGTAAATATTATTTTATTTGTTCATTGATTTGTTAAAAACACCATTCAATTGATCGACTGAATTGTTTTATTATTTTAACAAACTTATTTAATTTTGGAGTATAAGCTTTAAATTTATTTACAGTATTACTAACTTATTTAATTTTATGTGTATAAATGTAGATAGCTCAATGTTTTACATAGCGAATAAGCATTTACCTTTTTTGTAAATATATTTGTTATAATATTTGGCCCGGCAATCATTTCTTTACTTTAGAACACTCGATTTTCAATTACCTGACTTATTTATAATTTTTTATAATAATTATCATCTTTTTTTTTGTGAGATTTATTGTTTATCATTATGGGGCTTTTTGTAAGTACTTACTTAATGTTAAACTTAGTATAATTTGATTTTCTACCTCATAAAGGAATATATTTCGTTAATGCCATTATCTTAATGTATTTTGGTAAGAGTTCAATTGAAATATTATGTCTTTTGTAAAAAGTTTCATCAAATTAGGTTTAGTAACTTATTCTCATAAATTTAGATTTGTGATAGCTTTATTCCTTTCGCACAAAGAACATGTAGTGTCATGTTTTGTGAATTGATTAGATTTTGATCCTGTAAATATTTTATAGTTTTAATGCGAAATAGTTGTATGTGTTTATGAGTCTTTAGGTATTTTTGTAATATTTATAATAATAAAACTGGTCTTACTGTAGCCATAGCTTTATATAATACTAAAATTCTTTATAATACAAGACTTTCAACTTTCATACGAATACCGAAGGGTTTAACATAAGCATTAAGGCTTAAAGACGTCTAGGGTATGTCAAATCAAGCAGTGGATTTCAAAATAAGGCTTAATATTCTATTCTTTTTGCCAAAATATTTGAAAATTTTAGTAAAGTTTTGATATAATGTAGAAGGATACTTTAATAACTATTTGATGTTTGTAAATGAAGTCTAAATAAATAAATGTAACAAACACCTTGTTTTTATTCACCTTAATAAGTTTCCAAATTTTATATCCAGTTTTGAAAGGTTACTTACTGGTTATAACAAACATTCATCCATACTTACAAACTTTCGCGTTAATAATATTTGTAGGATATAATACGAGATAGTGCTCGTCCCATCTTTGGATCTCGTGTGCGCCTGACATAGACAGTCCGGTAGAAAGCTACCTACCTACCGCCGGCGCCGCGCCGCCGTGAGCGTTGACGGTAGACTTAAATTTGGGGCAAAATAGGAATTGGCAGATCCCTAACAAGGTGGTCAGACAAAACCAGAAACTATCTGAAAACGCAAAATTGATTGATTCGCAGAAGACTGCGAACACTAGACAGAGCTCAAGGACGCATATTTCTGAGAGGGACATATTCATATTTTGACTACATACAAAATATGAATATTTGATTATGAATATCAATTCATATTTTGACTACATACAAAATATGAATATTTTATATCTTTCAAAACAAATATCCTTACAAATTCAATATACATTAATTATATAAATCTTTACCATAAATTGAAAAAAAAAAAATTGACATAAAATTTGAATTAACACGAACAATTTCTTTTTGAATAATTATAAAATGACTGATCATTAATGTACTTATAAGGTTGTGGAATAAAAGGCTTTTTATATTTTTTTAAAAAGTAAGTTAGATTATTAGTAAACACTAAAATGATCCAATGCCCTGACGAACCTTCTAATGAACAATGCTATAATATAGAGTGAAATTCTCAAGCAACATTGTTTATATGTAACAAATTCTATAATAGGTAATCAATCAAAGAAGGCGTCAACATAGATTCGTTGAACTTGCGATATAAACTTTAGTAACTATAAAAATCCTTTGGTTATTTTATGTATTTTAAAGGATTATGCAAATGGAAAAGAAAATGGTAATGAATTCTAAACCTATTTGATAATCTTCATATTCAAAACTACGCAACGGATTTTGATGCAGTTATTTTAATAGATAGAGTGATTCAAGAGGAAGCTGTATATGCATAACATACACTCGTGCGAAGGGGCGGGTTATAAATTAATCACCAGTTGAGTTATAAATAAAAACACGAGTAAATTAAATAGTTGTATTATTTTCAATAATTAATATTATAACCTACAGACCCTGTGGGTTTCCTAACCACGGGTACACACGAGGGCAAGCACCGTTGTTATTGCAGATAGCCATCCAATACTCCAACTGTAAGAAAATATATAATATACTTATATAAATGACGACCACTGTGGCGCGGTAGGCGAAGGTCCGCCTGCGACGCAGGAGGTTGCGGGTTGGATTCCCGCCTCGGGACAAATATTTGTACGATCTGCAGATATTTGTTCAGGGGTTCTAGTCGTTTTCTATGTATAATAAAAAATATCTATCTATTTAATAATATTGTATTATGTATATCAGTCATCTAGTACCCATAACACAAGCTCTGCTTAGCTTGGGGCTAGATGATGCTGTGTGGATTGTCCAGCATAACTTATAAATAAAACTAAACTTCGAATTCATCTGCATAAGTGCCAAAACGTACACTAAATCCTTCCACAACTGCATATGATTGTCTCTTCTTAAACCCTTTCTCTTTAAAATACAATGAAATGAGACTTCGTGGTAAATGGACACTAACTTTTTCGAACTAAACTTATTCTACAAAATTCGTCCTGTCTGTAAAGTTGATATAACTATGTTTTAAGAAAATATGGGTAGGTATGAACTTAAATTATTCATGTATGTAAAAGCCATTTTGTTAATAAAGGTTTTAGTATAATAATGTACTTTTTAGGTTTTTCAGTGACCGTGGTACCATAAAATAGTACCACTGATGGTACAGGGGTAATTTTGATTTGCCGTTGAACCATTAGTACTATTTCTTATTATGCCGTGTTACATTACTGTATAAAAATTATTCACCGACACATAATCTCTAATAATGACATGTCAATTCATCATCAGCCCACATCAATCCACTGCTGGACATAGTCCCCAATGAGCGCCATAGCGCCCTGTCTTCAGCTTGTCGCATCCAGCATCTGCCAGCAGTCTTTTGCAGATTGTCATCCCACCTGGCCGGACGGCGTCCTACACTACGTTTAACAAGTGTCAATTAAATAAATAAAAATACTTCGTTTTCTTATATTAAACTTACATCATTATGTTCAGCCCTAATAGGACAGGTTAGGGTTCCGCATGCAGTGGGGACGAAGGTCCTGCATGGTTGCTGGATGTACTCGTTGATGGGAACAGGGTTCTGTATCCAATTTAGCACTTCATCTGAGTTTACCTGTTAGAGTAAAACATATTTTATTTGAAAATCTATACTAATATTATAAAGAGGAAATATTTGATTGTTTGTTTGAATTGAATAGGCTCCGAAACTACTGGACCGATTTGAAAAATTCTTTTACCATTAGAATCCAAAATTTTCCCTGATGAACTTAATGCTATAGATTATTTTTAAAATAGTAAGGGTTCCGCATTAAAAAATATTTTTTGTTAAAAACCCGTGCGAAGCCGGGGCGGACCGCTAGTATATTATTATGCGTAATAAAATTGCGTTCTGTAAGCTTCATCCATCCATAATACAAACTTGCGCATTTATAATATTAGTAGGATTAGCACCCCGAACTCGCACGCGTATTAAATAAATTTGAAATTTTTACACACGTTTTACGAAATACGAAATTTTCACGTTGGAATACGTTAGCAAAGTTTCATACGGATCCCTAACTTTTTTGAAAATATTCTATAGCCTATCTCCATCAGCAATATATCTATAGAGAAGAATATATATAGAATTCTAATGGTGACAGAATTTTTCAACTCGGTCCAGTAGTTTTGGAGTCCATTCAACCCAAACAAACAATGCAACAAAAATCTAATAGCTATATAAAATTTTCAAAAACTTTTTTATTTAGTAGGTATTTTTGATAAGCTTGACGCCGAAGAATACAATTTTACTCAGGGCCGTAGCCAGAAATACTATTCGGGGGGGGGGTCGAGCCTTAGACCCGCCCGAGACAATATGCCACATCTTTATATACCTACTTATGCTAGTTATTATAGTACACGGAGTGGTTTTTAAGCAAGCACTCCATAAAAACCGATATAAAAATAATAACCATGAATAACGGCGAGCGGAGCGAGCCACGAATTTTTTCAGATTTTTCCGATGTTTTGTAAAAAAGTATGCAAAAGTGTGGCAATAGATATGACAGCTAGCCCCGAATATTTCAAAAACTGAGGTGGTAATTTTGGAGATTGGAGATCGGTATGCCAGCATCAAAGAAAAAAATGCGAGTAACACAAAAAAGACGAAAAAAGAAATAACTTCGAGCGAGCTACATTTTCGGGTGACAAAAAGTTAGTAGTAGGGGTAGGTTATTAACAGTTCATACTAACTATTTATTAGTATGGAAACATAAATAACAGCAAGTGGAACGAGCCTTGACATATCGTAAGTAGTTTTTGCGGCCATTGGAAATGGTTGAGAAATGAATACAATATAAATGTCGTCGAGTACAGTGAGCCATGCTATGCATAGACAAGAAAAGAAAGCTAAGAACAATTTGGTTTATTGAAGAGAAATAAAATAGCTCCTACTACATAGTAAATGGCGAGCGAAGCGAGCCGCCGAATTTTTGACATATTTTCGGCAAGCTGGTAAAAATGGTCAAAAGGCTACAGAATTAACGGCGAGCGAAGCGAGCCGCAATTTTTTTAGCAATTTTTTGGACGTTCTGTAAAATAGAATCAAGAGTGACTCTCGACTCAAGATTATGAATAGCGAACCCCCAAAATTTTATTAAATTCTTTAGAGGCTTTGCGGTGATAATTTGATGTGTGATGTTGAAGTTTGGTGAAGTAAGCAAGGTAAAAAGACAAACAATGTTAAATTGAACATTTTTAAAAATGAAAAATTTTTGTTACTTTTTCGGATAGTCACGTGGTATAATAAAAATTATAACAGTGAGCGGAATGAGCGCCGATATTTTGTTATGTTTGTAGCCGCTGAAAATGGTTGAGAAATTACGACATTTTTGCAAGGCTGTAAAAAAGTTCAGAATACTTGAGAATTAACGGCGAGCGGAGCGAGCCGCGAAATTTTTTGTGACATTTTCGGTCGTTACCAAATAGTTTAGAAAAATATGCTATAACTAAAGGCATAAATTATAACAACAAACGGAGGGAGCAATTCAATTATGGAAAAACAAGAAAATAGGTCTATTGATTTACAAAATTAAAAGTAATGTCGTGATCTGTCTGCCTAGCTGGAATCGGCCGTAAATGAATGCGATGCGTGCACCCAGCTCATTTACATAAAATGTAGAGACGAATTTTAACGAAAAAAAATTTTGAGTTTTCAAGAGAGAATAACTTAAAAAGATATTTAAGTGCTGCGTGCTTACAATGTATGTAGATACACAATAGGAATCGCATGGCACGGAGCGCGAGTGCGCCCCACCCGCCACCGACGAATCAGAGCGCGCTGTTGTAAATCGGAGATGAAATTAGAGAATTTTTTTGTATTTTTAAGAGAGAATAGCTGTTTAAAGTGCTGCTTGCCACGTACGAGTGCTTATACGAGAAAATTTTACCTATTAAAGTTTGATTTTTAACGGTGCCTCAACATTTCGGGGGGGGTTTGAACCTCCAAAACCCCCCCCCTCCCTACGGCCATGATTTTACTATATTAAGGCGTACTACTACGTTTGTAAGGGAAATTCACCCGTCGCCGGATCCCTAAGGATATTAAGAGAAACATTTTTAAAATTTGGAACAGGGACTGCAATTTGGCTTATCGATTAGTCAAGGTAAGTAATTCAAATCATATTCATCAGATTGATGAATATGAATTGTGTTTAACCATGATAGTTTCATCAGACCTATGAACACAATCATCATAACCTCTCCAACCTCATTTGGTGTGAAGTGCTTAGACCTAAATTAAGACGAGCAGTAACTTACCATGAAAGCGTCATTAAGGTTGTTAATCAAGTTCAAGAACTTCACCAGCGCTGCCCTAACAGCAGGGTTGCTGGCGATGTACCACTCGTGAATGTAGAAGCCGAAGGGAGCGCGGTTGCTGAGGTAATGCCTCTCGAAATTGCTGAGGATGAAATTGTACCAAGCATCCTCATCGGTGAGGGGAGGCCTGCAATGATAAGGGGTGGTTGTAATATAAACATTGTCAGTAAAGTGTCATACATTTTTTAATTTCACGACATGTGACAAAACTGACTATAGATGAAGATGAGTACGTATAAGTATAAGACTACAGATGAACTGTATGACACTGTTAAAGAACATTTATCGGGTATTTCGCGTACCCTTTGTTTTATTTTCCCCTAAGTTCCCTAACGCGATGGAAACGTGGGTAAAAATAAAACAAAAGTTAGCTACGCGATAAATACCCGATAAATATTCCTTTAGAGTGTCATACAGTTCATCTGTAGTCTTTGGTCACATAGACCACCGATGCATATAGACATTTTGACCCCTGCACATTTTAACTGTTGAACATTTATCATGTTGACTACCCAGTCCCTAAATGCTTATACTTATACGTAGTCATCATCATCTATAGTCAGTTCATACAGTGATATCAGATCAGTCTAGTTTTGGCCAATGATGCTACTTGTTAGTTTGAAACAAGAATTCCACTATTGGGGCTCCGGCGAGGGATGAATTTCCCGGACATTTTGACGGATGGAAAAGAAAGAAGTGCCGAAATATTGGAAAAGTCAAAATTCAAATAATGGTAAATATTCCGTTTAAAATGGCTTTAGTGTTTAACCATGATAGTTTCAAAAGTTGTAGCAAAATATTTGTAATTTGAACATAACTTTCACCGTGATTTGCTTTATTTTGTTTTAAAATAGTGTTTACAGAGGTACCTGCCACACTCTTTTATAAAAATAGTTTTCTGCAATGAAAATAAACCTTACCATTTTTTTGTTTAGTATTTGTGTACATAGGTATTTTCAAAAAAGCTTGTGGCAGGAACCTATATGAATACTTGTCCAATACAAATATAGCAAACCATGGTGAAAATGTTCTCATATTACATAATTATTTTGTAATTACGTTTGTACATATAAGACACTTTATTCGCTGCCGGAGCCGCACATAGTGACATCTTTATTGCTTATCTAAATATCACTTATTTATTTGATTTGTTGTTAAGTCATTAATTTTTCAAGAATGTGATTATTTTATCTCTTATTATCTTCACGCCAAAGTCTGCAACACATCCCGGTAGGCGCGACTTTTCAGTTTTTGAATTGCGAGTCGACACAGGTTTTTCAACTTGTCAGCGTCGACTTAGGTAAGAGGCTAATATAATGCGGAGCAAAACACTTTCAATCATTCAGTATCAAAAAATTGTGCAGAGTAGTTATAAGCAGGTACTGGCAGGTACTTACTTACTTGAATAGACAATAATAGGTATTATTGACTATTCTAATATTGACAAAGCATAATAGTGACCTTTTTATAAATTATTGTGACAAGTTCTATATTTAATGTATTCAGTTTCAAAAATAATGCTTGACGTCTTGGAAAATCAGTCAAATTGAATTAATAATTAAGAAAACGCGTGTGCGAAGCAAAAAACGATCAAGTGGTTGCCGGCCGAAGATTCATCGATGCAAATAAATTCTTATTACTCACGGACTAAAGCAACCATCAGCCATAGAGCACGCAACACCGTTCAGATCCCTCCATGACACCATAGGCTGCACCCACACTCCTGGGATAGACGCAGAAGGACAAGGGGGGATCGGACAATCCTGGGTCGACGCGTAGTCCAAGGTATACGGCCACAGAGGCGGGTTGATGTGAGTGATGGTCGGCCAGGAGCAGTCGTATTTGAGTCCATAGTCCTTGATGACTTGGAATGTATTGTTGCCGGCGAGTTGGAGGAAGGGCAAGCGAATGCCTAAAACAAAATATGGTGCACTGATGTACCATTTATCAAGTTTCAATGGAATAAAAGTTTTGTTTTTTACCCACGTTCTGTTTGTATTTGTATTATATTGATTGACGTTTTCTTTTTATATATTATTTTATTTATTTTTTCTTTTTGTTGTTACAAACTTGTAATTTTCTTATATCTCTATTTATTACATGGATGGAATTGCTTTAAGAAATAAGGCCCCCTAATTAAGTTTTTTTAATTGAATTTGGACATATTACTGTTTTTTTCTTGTAAATTTCAATAAAGTGTTCATTTTTTTATTCCACTCAAGTATATTGCTCTTAGGTTGAATGTTGGCCATTTTTATCGACTCGTCTAGGTATAACGTAGGTTTGACGAACAGATGAAACTGATGAACTGAAACATCTGATTGAAACATCACCAAATTTTCTTACCGCTTAGTGCTTCTTTGGGAATATTAGCGAAACGAGACATCTGCTCAGTTTGATCTCCAAACTCCTTCACCATGTCTTCGTAGGTGCCTTCTGCCCAGTACGTCTGAGGGGTCTGATGGGAGACAGAATGCAGAGCGATCTCGAAACCATTGTTGTACAGCTCGTTTACTAGCTGGTAGTTAGTATATTCGTGGTTGACGTAGAATGTTGTGCCGGCTGGACAACCGTTGCTGTTGCGGCGGTGGTAGAGGAGATCGCGATAGTTGGGCATGTTGATAACGTTGACTCCATCGTCGAAAGTCAAGGTAACGAACTGTTGAAGACAAAATTAGTTTGATTAGAATCCAATGGACAGTAGAAGCAGAAGGCAGAAGATTATTTTAAGGAGTCACTGGTGGCTATAACATGCTGTATGTTGTATTATAAATGATATTTCTAACGAAGGACTTGTGGAAACCCTTGGTCTTAGGGTCCTGGGGCATACGCAGTATATATATATCTTACTTAGAGAGTCACAGGTGATCGTGCTGGCTTTTATTTCGGTCAATGAATATATTTGATTTCAATTTAAATTTCTTTTCAACATGGGAATACTGGCAGCCTTCTGGCCTATGCTGGCTCGTAGACGGCAGACTTTAAGGAAATAGATATGTACATATAAGTGTGGATTACCGTGTGGTGCCGGCATAGAATTTCACCACCCCAACTCTTCCCGTGGGTGTCGTAAGAGGCGACTAAGGGAAACACAACGGGGGGCGGGCAGCAGCGCCTTCTGCAGAACAACTTTACCGATCTGCGATCCCCAACCCGCATTCCCAGCGTGGGGATTATGGGCAATAACCCCCAAATAATGATGCCATCTATGGCGCTCCTTAGGGGAGGCCTATGTCCAGCAGTGGACTATTATAGGCTGGTGATGTGATGGTGATGAAGTGTGGATACTATATAAGTTTATTTGCTCCTTTTTAATACTAGGGGACCACCTTTTTATAAAAGTTACGTAAGTTTTGATTAAGAAAGTATGCGTACAGGTTTTTCTGGTTTCATGTTATTAATTAACAACTAACATAGAAGGGGTTTTGCAAGTGTTTTCACAAGACACAATGTAGGTGAAGATCCTAGCAAGTTAAACTGTATTCTTGCGCAACCGCAACAGCTTAATTTGTTCATTAGTTTTGGCGTTGTCGTGACATCACATACATATGTCGATGTATTGATCTGGATTGATTATCTATAATTATTCAATAATCTAATATCTACCTACTTCAAGCGCAGCTAGTGTGATTGCACCTTTTGTCTTATTTTAGTAAAATAACTTAAACTAGTTCATTTTTCATGCATGGTAATCAAAATAAATGAAGTCGGGTAGGTACATAAATTAAGTTGGAATTATAATCAAAGGAGTTCCTTATAGCGTGTGTCTGATTGATAAATAACGCCATCTATAGCGCTCATGGTCGGGGAGGACTATGTCCAGCAGTGGACTTTTATAGGCTAATGATGATGATGATGATCTGTGTCTGATTCGAATTCTTCTACTAACAAAACATTCTGAAGATTGTAAATTTTTATTATAGGTCACTCTTTTAGATTCTCGAATATAGAATAGAAAGAAAAATAAAAAGAGGTATATAATATATTTTCGAATAGATCGAATAGATCTTAAAAGAAATGACATTGGTTAATATTATGAAGTAGTACGCGGATGATTTCTTTTTTATTTTTACTTAACTTACCATTATAAATTAAAGGTTGACATGCATGAATAATACTAATATAATAAGATAAAATGATAATATATGATGATAATATTAAGAAGTTTTAAACATATTTCCCCGCATTTTATTATTGTAAAGATTATACAAAGATATTATAACATAAAATATAAAGATATTATACAGGATGCACGTACTATTGACATACGCTAGTATTAAGACTCAAGCTGTATACATATACATGTGAGCAATCAAATCATCATCATCATCAGCCAATAATAGTCCACTACTGGACCTCTAGGCCTCCCCTAATGAACGCAATAGATGGCAGTATTCATCATTTGGAGGTTATTGCCCATTATCTCCACGCTGGGTTGGGGATCGCAGTTTGGTGGAATTTTGCTGCAGAGGCCACTGCTGACCCCGTTGTGCTTCCTTTAGCAAATAATGGTACGCAACTTACTTGAGGAGTATTCCTAGGTTCCAAGCCTCCAGGAATAGAAGTAGATGAGCAGAGGCAGTCCGGAAGCCTGCATAGCTCTGGGTCACACGTATCAGCCAAAGGCAAAGGTTCTGACCCTTCTTCTTGGGCAAAAACCACAGCAAATAACCCCACTAGCAATAACCACCTCATGATTGTACAGATTTGATTTCGCAATGGAAATTTATCAAATTAAACGTTTTTATAATACAGTCGTATCTTGTTGATACGAGTCTATCTATCGATTATATTTATCAAAATCACTGCTCTTGGAATCTCTGCTAGGTTTCCGGATTAAGGATTCCCGTGGTAATAATTATATTTGTTTGTTTAACACATTCAATACTCGATTGACATAATTATTTATTAATATTTTTTTAAGCTGAAGACAGGGCGCTGTGGCGCTTATTAGGGGAGGCTTATGTTTAATATGGTCTGATGATGATGACTTAATTATTTTGTATAATGTAATCGTGAACGTAACAAAATAGTAAACGGAAAATATATTTATTTTGTCAGTTTATTGAGAGAAAAAGATTCATTCAAAATAAATCTTGTAATTATAAGGACAACTGACAAATTAAGTAGACGTAGAACGCAAAGCAAATCTTTCGTATGTGTATAATTATGTATTTTTCGACTAATCTATTCACCTCAGTACTCTGATAAGGAATTATTAGCACGCGTAACACACGGCACGGAACAACATATAAGTGCATGACATCTGTACGATTTTCCCTGAACTAAAACAAAAGCTACGAAACATCCCGAGGGAACGAGAACGCGGTTAGATTTTACAAGAACCATTGCGTTCCAACGTGGACCCGGGTTACAATTTAGTTCCGTCATATTTCGTAGATGGCGCTATCCGTAGGATAAGTGCCAGCCAATGCATTTTTGTCATAGCTAGTAGATATTAGAAAGTTATTTTGTTTATTATTGTTTTGGGATGAATCTGGGGTATAATTTAGATTGGGTATGTGGTAGGTAGTAGGTAAGCTTACAGTAATTTAATTTATTTTATTTATTCCCTTTATACCACCAATCCTAAATAGAGTTATGAGAGAATTGTTATAAATGACCGCCTCCTTCGGGATGAGGCATTCCCAGCAGTGGACGTATGTATGTGTACTAATGTTATAAACATTTATGATAAGAATTCATAACTATGCTATTAATTACATAAATAGAACTTCATTATTTTTCTGGTAAATAATTTGGTTTGGGATTTCCATAAAAAGATAAGATAAATCTTATCATAACAGTCTATACGTATACATATGTATACGTATAGACTAACCTATATTCTTTCTAGAATTGCTTTATTGAAATGTTTCCACTATAAACAATTGTTGATTGATTCCGGATATTTAAAGATATTTTATATTATGACTAGCGGTACGCCCCCGTTTCGAACGGTAACATTTCAAAAATAATAAATTATACACACACACACATTGGTTGGGTTACAATAATAAAGTGTTCACCCGTATGAACACTTTATTATTATTTTTTTTATTATTTATTATTTACCCAAACTTTTTTGAAAATATTCTCTAGCCCATGTTCATCACGGAAAAAAATCGGCCCAGTAGTTTCTGAGCCTTTTCAATTCAAACAAACAAACAATAAAATATTTCCTCTTTATAATATTAGTATAGAAGTATAGAATAGATACACAGACATTCCTACAAGTATGTTAATGTGATGGATATCACATCTGTTAAAAAATACAGAAAATCCTGCCGGGCTTAAATATAGTTCAAATGTATATATTCGAATAAGATTTATAAGAAATAAATAAAATCTGTTAAGATATTAAAAGAAAATACGGCAAATCCTGCCGGGCCTAAAAATAATTAACATTTATAAATTAGAATAAATTTTAAAACTAAATATAAATAAATCAAATTAGCATTGAATCCTTTTCTAGCACTAAGAAAAGGTTTCAATCCCTAACAGCTGGGAAAACATTTTCCTTTCAAGTGGAAAACAAGCATAGAACCCGAGGTTTTACACCTGGGACCGTCCCGTATCTAAGAAAGTCCCGACGACGGTCCCGGATAGTCCCTCGGTCTGTCGCACTGCGGTTGATAACATCCCGGGAAAGGCGTTGTTTAGAAAAATACAGCGGGAATTTCATGTTTTGAATTGTTGCTTATTTGTTTACTATTTGGTTAGGCTTAAAACTTGGTGTTCTGGTCGTTTTCTATAAAATATTTATGTATTTAATTTATTGTATAATGTAATGTATATCAGTCTTGTACCCATAACACAAGCTCTGCTTAGCTTGGGGCTAGATGATGTTGTGTGGATTGTCCAGCATTATTATTTATTTATTGAAAACGGGCTTTGACGCGTCCGATTGGCGATGATATTAAGGAACCGTAATCGTGACGTCACCGGACAACTGCAATGGCACGGCGGGTGAAGGTCCGCCTGCGACGTAGAAGGTTGTGGGTTTGAATCCCGCCTCGGAACAAATATTTGTACAATGTGCTGATATTTTTTTCGGTTGTTCTGGATATTTTATGTGTATAGTAAAAACATCTACCTATGCAAGGTATTCTATTATGTACCTACATCAGTCATCTAGTATCATCCACTCAGCAAAGGAAATTATAATAAAATATCAGAACCACGTTTGAACTAGTATTTACAATTGATCTGACTGCAGAATGTTGCATACCTTTGCAGCTGACTGTCATGATCAGTTGAGACGGATCCATATCAATACCAGTCAGAAGTGTCACCGTGATCCTGGCTGCATTGACTCGCTGTATGGCGATGCTGAAGTGCTTTTCCAAATACTGACAAGCTCTCGTGAACTAGATGATGCTGAGTAGATTGATCCAGCATTATTGATTTATTTATTATTTTCTATGGTATTTGGTACAGCGCGCCTCTATTGTGCTGACAGGGAACTACGCAAACCACAAACAAAAATGATACGTCACGATTACGTCTCGAATATTATCAACCGGACTCAGTAATCATTTTCAAGCTTATTATCTACCTGACTTCACCGGCAAAACTCCCCATATCCACTCTACGTCATAACCGCCAATCAGAGAGCGCAAAGAAATACCGGATTTCCCTTCACGCTTCATTCGTTCCATATTCGAATCCGCTGGAGCAAAAAGTCCGGGAATAATTAAAGGGTGCGTTCACTGCGAAGTTATCCGTTACCCTTGTCATGAGATGACGGACGAGACAAAAACATTTCAGGGGCAGGGCTGGGGTCAGGGGGCAAAACTTTTAAGTCTAGTTGACTTATAGAAAGATAGATGATTAATTAACTAAGTTAACGAGAAAATGAGTGTTAAAATCAACTACTAAGTTCATCGAACAAAGCCTAAGTTTGGTTTGGCACGACTAGTATTGAGTTGACAGGACGCGCGTCGCGCATAATCGTGATGTCTCAGTTAGAATGGGTTTTGGTACAGCGCCTCAGCTATCGTGCAAATGTGGGTCTACGAACATACAGAAATGTGGTCTCGATAGTAAAAATATATAAATGCACAGCAACATCTAGCCCCTACCTTATACAGGCTTTTGTTATGTGTAATAACTCTAGTCAAACCGAATTCAAGGCTCTGCTGATCAATTGCATAGAATTAAAAAGATAAATAATTAGAACGCACATCATATCCAGCCAGTATCAACAAATAAGTTTAGAATTTCTTCTTACAAACTTTATAAGAGAACAGCGTGCAATATTCTTGTATTTTATATGATTTAATAAAACACATTATGGGCAATTACCCCCAATGATAAGAAACGCCACAAAATGGCCCCCAGTTCCCGGCCGCCTCGCTATTCCTGGCCATGGTAGCGGCCACGGTAACGGCGGGGCAGGGGGTGCTAGGAATCTCCGGGCTACATTAGGCTACCACACCCCACACACACTGACCCTGGCAACGTTTAACGGACGCACTCTGAGGCTTGATCACCATCTAGCGCAGTTGGAAGTGGAGCTAGAGAACATTAAATGGCATGTTCTAGGGTTATGTGAAGTCCGTAGAGAGGGGGAGGACACTGTAACCTTAGACTCGGGCCATCTTCTCTACTTTCGCGAGGGTGATAAAACATCCCAGGGTGGCGTAGGTTTCCTCGTCAATAAGGCCCTCTCTAACAACGTCGAAGAAATCTCCAGTGTGTCGACCAGGGTAGCGTACCTGATCCTTCGGCTGTCTAAGCGCTACAGCTTGAAGGTCATTCAGGTCTACGCACCGACCTCGGCACACTCGGATGATGAAGTGGAGGATATGTACGAAGACATATCCAAAGCCTTACATCACACCACCAAGGCTCACTTCAACGTTGTTATGGGGGACTTTAACGGCAAGGTGGGAACCCAGACTGGCAACGAATCCCGAATAGGCCCGCATGGTTTTGGTGTTCGAAATCACAGGGGACAAATGCTCGTCAACTTCCTCGAGAAAGAGGGGCTGTTCTTAATGAACTCATTCTTTAAGAAACAGCCCCAAAGGAAGTGGACATGGCGGAGTCCCGATTCTGTGACAAAAAATGAGATCGACTTCATCAATACGGATAGCAAGCATATATTCAGAGATGTCTCAGTGATCAACAGGTTCAATACCGGATCTGATCACCGACTCCTTCGAGGCTCTCTGAATATAAATTTGAAGCTTGAAAGAAACCGTCTGATGAAGTCCACGCTCCGACCGAACCCAATCCAAATCATGGCGGGCACCGAGAAGTTTCAGCAGCTTCTCGGGGATAGATTCGCTGCCTTGGAACCCACTGATGACGCTGACGAGACCCTACACAATCTGGTAGACACGCTGAGGGACGAGGGCATCAAGTTTTGCAAAAAGCAGCATACTGGTAAGAAGTCCAAACTCTCGGATGAGACTCTTGGGCTGATGACAAAAAGACGGGAAACCGAGGGTCCAAAGTATTCACTCAGCAGCTTGGAAGGAGCCACCTGACGAAGCTTTCAACGCACGACGGAAGGACCGTATTGTCGAAGCCGGAGATATCGGCCGAGATAGAGGACTTTTATGGCCGTTTATACGCTGCACATGCTCCCCGTTCCCAACGAGACGACCACGATTCTAGAGCCACCTTGATACGCCACTATACCGACGAACTGCCAGACATCAGTCAAGACGAGATCGTGTTAGCTCTGAGGCAGCTTAAAAATGGAAAAGCCCCCGGTGAGGACGGAATAACATCAGAGCTTTTGAAAGCTGGAGGATACCCTGTTATACAGGAGTTACAGAGCCTCTTCAACGCCGTCCTTCACAGTGGGAGAACTCCAAAGGCGTGGAGTGGGAGTTTGGTGGTGCTCTTTTTTAAGAAGGGAGATAAAACCCTTCTTAAAAATTATAGACCCATCTCGCTCCTAAGTCACGTCTATAAGCTTTTCTCACGAGTTATATCGAACCGTCTCGCCAGGAGACTCGACGAGTTTCAGCCACCGGAGCAGGCTGGGTTTCGCGGAGGATATGGTACCATAGACCACATTCACACAGTGAGGCAGATTATACAGAAGTCCGAAGAGTATAATCAGCCCCTGTGTCTGGCTTTTGTGGACTATGAGAAGGCCTTTGACTCCGTTGAAACCTGGGCTGTTCTACAATCCTTACAGCGATGCCAAGTAGACTATCGTTATATCGAGGTGCTGAGATGTCTCTACGAAGCCGCTACGATGAGTGTCCGAGTACAGGACCAGCAGACTAAACCGATCCAACTGCGCAGAGGAGTGAGGCAGGGGGATGTCATATCCCCGAAACTGTTCACGAGCGCGTTGGAAGATATGTTTAAGACGCTGGACTGGAAAGACAAGGGCATCAACATAAACGGCGACTACATCTCACACCTGCGATTCGCTGATGACATAGTCTTAATGGCGGAGTCGCTAGAGGAGCTGAACCGGATGCTGGACAGTCTAGCTTCAGCCTCCCGATGTATCGGTCTTGGCATGAATTTGGATAAAACCAAAGTCATGATCAATGCCCACATTGATCCAAGACCGGTGATCGTACATGGCTACCTTCTCGAAATTGTTTCTGAGTACACTTACCTCGGGCAGATTTTGCAGTTGGGTAAAAACAATTTCGAGAAGGAAGCCAAGAGGAGGATCCAGCTAGGCTGGGCAGCGTTCGGAAAATTACGTCGAGTCTTCTCGTCATCCATACCGCAATGTTTGAAAACGAAAGTTTTTAATCAGTGCGTCCTACCAGTCATGACCTACGGAGCTGAGACGTGGACACTCACGATAGGGTTGGTCCACCAGTTCAAAGTCACCCAGCGCGCTATGGAAAGAGCTATGCTCGGAGTTTCTCTGAAGGATAGGATTCGTAACCAATTCATCCGACAGAGAACTAAAGTCATCGACATAGCTCAGAGAATTAGCCAACGTAAGTGGCAGTGGGCCGGCCATATTTCGCGAAGAACCGATAACCGCTGGGGTAAACGTGTTCTTGAGTGGAGACCGCGACTCGGTAAACGTAATGTAGGACGCCCTCCGGCCAGGTGGGATGACGATCTGCGAAAGACTGCTGGCAGATGCTGGATGCGACAAGCCGAAGACAGGGCGCTATGGCGCTCATTAGGGGAGGCCTATGTCCAACAGTGGACTAACATAGGCTGATGATGATGATGATGATGAATAAAACACATCTGAAAATAAAATTATTACGGTTCTCTAGGACACTTTATTTTATGATTACGGTTCCCTAGGCCACTAGTTCACTTTGCAAAATTATTCATTCACAAATTCACCCACTTTTCCCTACCGAGACCATCCTGACATCAACCCTGTGCGTGTGAACACAGCTTTTTGCCAGTTCACCCTTTGCCTAAGCCGTTTGTACGCTGAGCATTTTTGTTGTTCACGATTTTGTACAGGCCTTTATGACGGACGGTGAGTGACAAATTTATTTGCGGGTTATTCGGGTATTGTTTGAGCTGAAAAATAATATTTATATTTCTGTTACTTTTGTCTGAAAAGGTTTCTACCCATGCAACAAAAACCCGCTGCTTTACTACTTAGCATAGTGTTTATTTTTATAAAGCGGGAATGGGAACTTTTTTCTCCTTCAAATATCAGCTTGAGCCGAGAGCTCTTTCTTACCATGCGAATTTACACCCGCGTGCAAGCGACCCGTAACCTATCATCATCATCATCATCAGCTACCCAAGTTAGTCCACTGCTGGACATAGGCCTCCCCTAATGAGCGCCATAGCGCCCTGTCTGTTAGTGGTTGTCGAGTATCTTAATTTTATTACTGATTGTTTTCTATTAATAAGGCTTTGATTCTTTTTTTCAATTTTTCTATAAATCATTTTCTATCTTTTACCACCATCAGATCGAAACTCGAAATTTCGTGTTCATATCGGACAATTGTTGCACTCTAATTCACTGAAAAGTTAAACGAAACAATCGATTGCGTGTTTTGGTGAATTAGAATAGGACCTCTGGTTCGAGACAATGCTGCCATTCTTCGATTTTTCTTTCGATTTAGGCACGGAAGGTGGCGAGAAAGAAGTAGATATAACTTTTATAGTGTATTTACACATTTTATATTGATCTATTATAGTTACTACAGTTTCTACATTGTTGACGGACCCTACCGCGCATCTATAGTAATATTATAAAGAGGAAAGATTTGATATTTGTTTGCTTGAATTGAAAAGGCTTCGAAAACAATGAACCGTTTGAAAAATTCTTTTATCATTATATTTTAAACAGGGACTTTATTAACTGGGGCTGGACCCCCAACCGTTTAAGGTAGGGTGGTCATCTAATCTAGATTAAATGAAATCTAGGTAGTAGGTAGTAAGTAGGTACACTGTAGTTATTGTATGTAATTTTTCACTTGCCCTAGAGCTTTGTATAAGTTTAACGATGAAATCAATGACAATCCTCAGTTAGTCTGAGGGCTGAGCATTCTTTTTTTTTATTTTTAGGGAGGAAATTCTTTCCCGATTAAACTGCTCTGGGGGTTCCAGAATTATGTGGGACTCGACGCCCTGAGAAGAACGTAATACCCACTAAAACGTCTATGGTGAACCTCTCTCGCCTTTTTTGCCAAACCATGGTAGCAATAAAGTAACGGCCCGACTGGCGTCCCCTCTTCTTAGAATAGAATATAATATAATAGAATGGATTGGAATGGAATGGAAAGGAATGGAATGGAATGGAAAGGAAAGGAATGGAATGGAATGGAATGGAAAGGAATGGAATGGAATGGAATGGAATGGAATGGAATGGAATGGAATGGAATGGAATGGAATGGAATGGAATGGAATGGAATGGAATGGAATGGAATGGAATGGAATGGAAAGGAATGGAATGGAATAGAATAGAATAGAATGGAATGGAATAGAACAGATCAGAATAGAAAAAAACTCCTTCACATATACCTACAGCGAGCCGACCATTCCACCATTCAGCCCATTCATGTATCAAAAGGTTAACAACCTAGACAATCAATATACAACATTAATAGTACAAGAAAATAATAATTAATAGTTTTACAGAGTAAAAGTTAACGAAAACCGAAAAACTATATAAACGTTAATTTTATTATAACAACTTTGAACAATTAGATGAGGTTAGTTTTGGATTAGTTCGACGAAAATATTCATTAGTGATCGTACTTGATTAACCCGCCGAAACTAAACAAATATAGTTATTTCTAGTACAGTCAGCTGAATAACTATGTATCCAAGATAGATTTTTAATCTGTTTCGGAAAAAAAAAAAACGGATTTTACCTTTACCTATCCTAAATTGACGTATCAAGTCGAAGTTAAAAAATATAAGTACCGTCAAGTGGGAAAAATAAAAAATAAGCATGTATTTTCAGCTGGCATATCTTTACACATTTTTAAACATTCAGAGAATACCTTATAATATTAAAACCTACCTTTAAAGTTACATCAAATCTTTGACCACTTTGCAATAAAGAAAACCATATTAGATTAAATGAAGTTCCTTATGGACAGAAGCATAGTTGACTGGCAGTAGAGGTTATGGCGAAATGATAAGGATCATCGACACAAATCTCTTGTGGAACTATCTTTCTCAAGTAAAACTGAAGCTTCGCTCAAACCTATAAATCAAACACGGCAGATGCGGGAGCTTAAGCTACGTGAAACTAGACCTACGCTTGGTTCCCGCATTTCAGTCGCGTAGGTTTGCAAGGCGCCGCCATTGCACTGTGCGTTTAACGCTCTCGCGTTCCGCGTCCTGCGTTTTTGACGCACAAGTTTGAAGCTTATGTCATATTTATTAGTCCGACAGTATGTAAAGTATATAGAGACCTCAATTTGTGAGTTCGCGAACAGTTTAAAACTAGCGGCCTCGGGGTTGGAGTGATGTTTTGAACAATGTTTTACACAAAGATGGCATGGAGATGTGTGTGCGACAAGTTTTTTTTTTTAGTTTAAAATTAGGTAGTCTTCTTAGGATGGGAATTCTGAGCTTGCGACAAGTTTTTTTAAATAAAAATAATGGGAACCTTCTAGGAACAGAAATTCTCAACAAGATGAAATTTCGCAAGACGTTTGATATTCCTGCACTTGCAGTTCGGTCTATTAAATACTTTCTGAAGAATTACTTTCTGTTTTAATTAGTAACATTACGTTTGTACGCCTTACGTTACTAATTAGTCAGACATCGAAGACCAATTGAGCTGCCGTCAAAGAAGGTACTTTTACCCAGCTGTGGGCAGGCTGTCAATAGGCTTAAGTAAAGATTGTTAGACTTCTGTTAGAAGTACAGTGGAAACAAGGGAAGAGATATAATGATCAGATTTAGGTAAAAATTAAGGTACGGAACAATAATCATCACGTTATAATACGTGATGATGATGATAATACGTGGGGCTTTAGACGAATAACATTTGAATTCAGGTTTACATAAAGAACAACAAACGTTTTGCACGTAGTAATTTATGGAAGTTACACATTCTACTTTGTAACTTCATATTCAAAAACTATTTAGCAATTAGTATATTTTTTTCTTATCCTAAAGTCCGGGTCGACTCTCCACTCCTTTTTGTTCCTCATGGGTTCTCTACTTTTCTGAAGTTGGTGTTTAGTGTTAAATATAAACTCCATTAGGTGACCCTGCAGACTATTATAGAACTAATGCCAGTATATGATGGCCAACTTAACAACTGGGTTGGACATCATCAGCCCATGTTACTCCACTGCTGGACATAGTCATCCCCTAATGAGCGCCATAGCGCCCTACCTTCAGCTTGTTGCATCCAGCATCTGCCAGCAGTCTTTCGCAGATCGTCATCCCACCTGGCAGGAGGGCGTCCTACACTAAGTTTACCAAGTCGCGGTCTCGACTAAAGAACACGTTCATAAAGCACGTATCCAGTAAATTGACATGAATATATTAAAAAATTACAACAAATTACATTTATACTTAACTAGCGGTCCGCCCCGGCTTCGCACGGGTATTAAACAAAAATTTCAGAAATTATACACTAACACGATGGGTTTCACAGTTTTCATACGGATCCCTTACTTTTTTTTTGCAGCATTGTGGTTTTTGACATTGACTTGACACTCCATAACTGACATTGGCCGTAAAGAAAAAGCAAGCAGCGGAGCCATAATAGAAAAAGAGGTTGAATATATAGGCGCGCGGTTGAATTATTGAATTTTTCATGCATGAATTATTGAATTTTTCATGATCCCTTACTTTTTTGAAAATATTCTATAGTCTATGTTCATCGCGGAAAATTAAGGATAGTAATGGTGAAAGAATTTTTCAAATCGGTCCAGTAGCTTCGGATCCTATTCAAAATTTAGGATTCTAATGGTGAAAGTATTTTTCAAATCGGTTTAGTAGTTTCGGAGCCTATTCTTTTCAAACAAATCAAATATGTTTACATAATCAAATCTTTCCTCTTTATAATATTACTATAGATATAGATATAGATATAGATATAGATATAGATATAGATATAGATATAGATATAGATATAGATATAGATATATATATAGATATAGATATAGATATAGATATAGATATAGATATAGATATAGATATAGATATAGATATAGATATAGATATAGATATAGATATATATATAGATATAGATATAGATAGATACAAACAACGAATCCTTACGCTGCGTACACGATGCAGTGGACATGGCTACACATAAATGTGATCCAACCCTGATTCGGAAACTCGTAGATGCTGAGGATGTTTTAGTAATGATTAAAAACTTTAGGATACTGAAATTTACTCTTAAATTGCTTAGATTTGGTGATTTTGTGTTATGACACCACAAATAAGGGTATATAATAATAATAATAATGCTAGACAATCCACACAGCATCATCTAGCCCCAAGCTAAGCAGAGCTTGTGTTATGGGTACTAGATGACTGATACACATAATATAATATTATTAAATAGATAGATATTTTTACTATACATAGAAAACAACCAGAACCCCTGAACAAATATCTGCAGATCGTACAAATATTTGTTCCGAGGCGGGAATCGAACCCGCAACCTCCTGCGACAAGTATTAGTAAATAGGAACGAGATTTAAAATCACATTTCAATATTTTTTAAACGCTGGATGATTTTTCCATCTAACTTATTTTGTTTTTATGGTTATGCACCTCTGTTATTATTATTATGATATTTTCGTTGAATTTTAATGATATTGCTTTATGCACATAATAGTGTGTGCACAATTTAAATATATAAATGACGATTAATTAACCATATTAGAAATAGGTAGTAATCTATTCAATTACAAAGTACATATTTAATACTTTTACACCTTCTATTTTGTATTTTTGTATTATGATAATTAAGGTAAATGCAGGCGCAAGCAATCTAGAGTTAGTTCAACTGATATCAATATCAATCGGAATGTTAGATGGATATGTGATATGAAAAAGGCACAAATAGCCCGTTTTAATTCTCCGCAATACGAAAATGATTGTTTCGTTTTGTTTTTTTGTGCAAACTGGTACCTACTTTAATTCGTATTATGAGTGTGCAATAGTCTAGGATTAGCTCAATTGTTTCAGTTGTAAATAATCGTTTAAATTTGGTTATTTAATTGTTATTTTGTTTACAAATAAAGTTTTTAAAAAATAGGATATTAGTTTTTTAGGGTTTTGATATCGTTTTCAAAACTGGGATCGCTTTTTTTGTTAAATTAGATATAAAATAAACCTCTCTGATTTGTTATTGAAATAGGCACCTAATATTGTTCAGCGCTTTATATTGTCAACTGTTTATGCTGTTCTCTCAAAATCCCCTAAGCCCAAAGCCACCCCACAGGTGATTTCATAAGTGTTGTCCCATTTCCCGATTTAAACACAAATCGAAAGCTGCGGTCTGGTGGTTACTACTGAAACGATGGCAAGCTCGATTCCGATTCAGTATCTAAACACTTGCACTTTAGCCCTATTCATAACAGTTTGCTAGCTTAAGGCTCCGGTGATGGATGAATTTACTATACAAACGTAGTACCAAAATGATTTGTGATTTGAGAATATGACTGTGAACAAAAGATCTTGCTTGAAACGACAGTTTACTCATTGATTATGGACAAACAATTGTTAATTGAATCAAAATTTTGATCAACAAAATAATTCTATTTTTATCATGAACCGCTCTGGTTTTGCACTATTAAAAAACCTTGCTCTCAAATCCTCTACTATTAAAAAAACCGTATCAAAATGCGTTTCGTAGTTTTAAAGTTCTAAACAATCATAGGGACAGACAGACGCGGGAAGGGACTTAATTTTGAACGAGTATGTAGTACTAATACAAATAATATAAAATAATAATAATGGCGGACAATCCACACAGCATCATCTAGCCTCAAGCTAAACAGAGCTTATGTTATGGATATTAGATGACTGGTATACATAATATAATATTATTAGATAGATAGATATATATTTTTTTGAGCTCTGTAATTGAATATTGTATAATTGGTAATTTCTCTTCCACGTCATACTATTTATGCGCCATATTTTTGTTAGATCGAGTGTGACATACATCGAATAGTGATACATTAGAGTGGATGCGTACTCGATGGTGACATTAAATTCGTACAGTTCCAGAGTAACCTGCAACCCTCTCGTCTATTCCCGGCTGACCTAGAACCAGCTGTCAGTATCGGTCCAGCGAAAAGTATTGGAAAAACCAGTTTCTGTGGGATTGAGAGGTTCCGCTTTTTGGGATGCGAGGAATTGACAACGCGAATCCGTTCAGGGGTGTGTCTTTTGAAATTGTAGGACCAGCCCAGAAATAAATAAATAATGCCGGAAAATCCACACAGCATCATCTAGCCCCAAGCTAAGCAGAGCTTGTGTTATGGATACTAGATGACTGATGTACATAATACAATTATTACATAGGTAGATATTTTTAATATACATAGAAAAGACCAGAACACCCTGAACAAATATCTAACTGCAGATCGTACAAATATTGGACCCAATGTAGGTAATAAGTAAAAAAATATTTAAGCTATTATGTTGTTTGTGTTC
This sequence comes from Eupithecia pulchellata, assembly GCA_963931895.1. Lineage (NCBI taxonomy): Eukaryota > Metazoa > Arthropoda > Insecta > Lepidoptera > Geometridae > Eupithecia > Eupithecia pulchellata. Next base: position 3,082,634 of record OZ007543.1, read on the forward strand.
GTCCTACACAAAATAGGTTCGAAGTTAACCCGCTAACAGTCATAATAAATTTGTCAAACTTTCATAGTAAAATATACCCAACCCACATGCCAAGCGTGGGGATTATGGGCAATAACCCCAAATGACAAATAATGTCATCTATGGCGCTCATTAGGGGAGGCCTATTCCCACTAGGAGGATCTTTTAAACAGACAATTATATTTACTGGGTCATGTTTGCTCATGATATTGTATCCACAAAACGAATACGCTCCACCGCCGATAAATTGAGTTCCAGAAGGAATGCAACAAACCGACAACACTCAAGAAACCACTCTGCCACTGTTGAGATAAAAACCATTTTCCAATACCGTGAGCGACCACTCAGAAAAGAGCCGTGAAGGATATCGAATTTACCACTAGCTTGAAGTATAGGAAGTGCCAAGACGGGCCAGGAAATGATGGTGGATTGTATTGCACAAAACGTTCAGCATTGGCGTTTGACAGTGGAACTCGCTATCCAGTTTTCTTCTGATACAAGTGGTTGTTGAAATGGAATTCTTCGAGAAATATGTGGGTTAATATTTTATTATCTGGCATTTTGTAAATAAATGCCAGGGGAAGTATTATCGAGTTTCAAGAAGCATTGCTTAAGAGGCCAGCGGCAGAACATTGCCCATGCAAACTTAATGTCAAAAAGATTTGTGCTTCGAATATATTTCCACCATATTATTTGTATTGGAATACCCATACTTTATTATTATATTGTATTATTTTGTTTTGTACAAATACTTACTTAAATGAAACATAAGTAAGTAAAGGCATCATATCTTTACTTTAACATATCGAAACTTGTATAAAATGCACATTTCAAACTTAGATTAAATTTTATTATATTAACTTATATCTCCAAAAAGTAACTACCAAGTAGTTAGGTAGGTATGAAAGCTTGTTTTCAATGTTAGTTAGTATATCCTCTGTAGTTTTTACTTTTATGAGTAACAAACATCCATCCGTCCAAACTTTTATAATATTAGTGTGGTAGTGCGATGTACTCAAAGAATATTAGATAAGCCTCAACAGTGGCATTAACTGAGGCAGTTTGACACTGACGTTAAAACAATTTGCGCTGCGTTTCAGAGACACGGCAAAACCGCTTTGATTAAGGCATTTCGAAACGCATTCGAAAATCAGCCCTAATATCGTTACCTCTAGACATGCGCTAAATGTGTCCACGACTGGAGCGGATCTGGTCCGATTCCAGTTGGGTGCGGACTCGTTTCCCGGAGTCGTGTCCGCGGATCCGTTTGGATCCGCTTGCAGTTTCGCTTCCTTCAAGTCCATTAGATCAGTTTGTTCCAGTGGATCCAGCGGATCGGTTAGGATCCGCTTTTAATAACAGTTCCTACATGTCCATTGTATCTGTCTGTTTGTAGGACACGTTTGTTTCGGTGGATGTAACGAATCGAAAGAATGACTAGTAAAACCATAGCAATTCTTTCCTTAGGGGAAGACATATTTGTTAGTTTGATCTAATCTGTGAAAAATACTAGCATAAGTTTTTTAAGGTATATAATTACTTAATTTTTTTAGAGACTACAGTTGATTAACCTTCATACTAAGTAAATATAGTAAATTATAATAAAGTATAATTTTACCATAGTAGTTCTAGTTTGTTGTTTACTCGTAAAGGGAACTGGATCTGTCTATCGAACACGTCCGAACCCGAATCAAAGGCCAGATCCACACAGCTCCAATCGCTCGCTGCTACATTCATTCGACTTCATGGAGCGAGACCGACGACGCGGCCAACGTATCCGCGGACACGCCACGAACGACAAGCCGGAGCGGATCCACACGACTCCAGGAGCGGACACGACTCCAGGAGCCGTTTGACTCCGGATCTACACACCTCTAGTTACCTCTGTTTAACTGATGCATGAGTGCGTGCGGGACGCGGTAACACATACAAACAACTACCTCTATAGTGCGTGAGTTAGGTAAGTTCTGGTCGTTTTCTAAATATAATAAAAAAAAACAATGTCTGTAATATACTTCCATTGTATAATGCATTCAGAGTACTACTGGGTACTGGGTAGCTGATAATACATGTCATATCAGCTATCTAGTACCCATAACACAAGCTCTGCTAAGCTTTGGGCTAGATGATGCTGTGTGGATTTTCCAGGCAATGCTGATATAAAAAGCTTCCCCACGAATCACTCTATTAAAAAACCGCATCAAAATCCGTTGCGTAGTTTTAAAGATTTAAGCATAGGTACATAGGGATATAGGGACCGCGAGAAAGTGACTTTGTTTTAGACTGTGTAGTAAAGTCTACCATGAACTAACTGTACTAAAAAGCTCCCCTCCACCAATCAGATTTATTCCCATCAGTAATACCGGTTGAGCTATTTTTCTGAATCACCGCGGAGCTCCGAGACCCGCCATTTCTCATTTTGGCCCGAAGTGTACAAATTACCAGTAGTTACCGCCGCACTAACGTTCTGAATTCAGCCATACCATTGGTGCGAGTGAGTTTGTGTCGAGTTTGCTTCAAATATAATTCTAAATCAGTATAGTTATTCTTTTATTTAAAAAATAAATAATAAATCAATAATAATGCCGGACAATCCACACAGCATCATCTAGCCCCAAGCTAAGCGGAGCTTGTGTTATGGGTAGGAGATGACTGATATTCTTAATACATAGATATTTTTTATTATTGTACATAAAAAACCACCAGAATATTTATATAAATATACTAGATTACTACTAATATTTATATCATCATCATCATCATCAGCCTATGTTAGTCCACTGTTGGACATAGGCCTCCCCTAATGAGCGCCATAGCGCCCTGTCTTCGGCTTGTCGCATCCAGCATCTGCCAGCAGTCTTTCGCAGATCGTCATCCCACCTGGCCGGAGGGCGTCCTACACTACGTTTACCAAGTCGCGGTCTCCACTCAAGAACACGTTTACCCCAGCGGTTATCGGTTCTTCGCGATATATGGCCGGCCCACTGCCACTTCAGTTTGCTAATTCTCTGAGCTATGTCGATGACTTTAGTTCTCTGTCGGATCAATTCGTTACGAATCCTATCCTTCAGAGAAACTCCGAGCATAGCTCTTTCCATAGCTCGCTGAGCGACTTTGAACTGGTGGACCAACCCTATCGTGAGTGTCCACGTCTCAGCTCCGTAGGTCATGACTGGTAGGACGCACTGATTAAAAACTTTCGTTTTTAAACATTGCGGTATGGATGACGAGAAGACTCGACGTAGTTTTCCGAACGCTGCCCAGCCTAGCTGGATCCTCCTCTTGGCTTCCTTCTCGAAATTGTTTTTACCCAACTGCAAAATCTGCCCGAGGTAAGTGTACTCAGAAACAATTTCGAGAAGGTGGCCATGTACGATCACCGGTCTTGGATCAATGTGGCCATTGATCATGATTTTGGTTTTATCCAAATTCATGCCAAGACCGATACATCGGGAGGCTGAAGCTAGACTGTCCAGCATCCGGTTCAGCTCCTCCTATATATTTATATACTAGATTACTATTTATTGTAAGTATTCGTATATTGTTATTATTTTGTTTCACCTAAGTACCTACCACCGTCTATATTGTTCCTTCATGTCTAGTACATCCGAAGGTTGCTGTGTATGGTATAATAAAGTATTTTCTATTTTATTCTATTCATTCTTATTTAAGTATTAATAATATGAGGAATCATCATCATCAACTCATCAGCCTATAATTGTCTACGGCTGGACATATGTAGGCCTCCCCTAATGAGTCCATATTGAAATTTGTTTATTAAAATTGAAAATTTGACATTATAATATGGGGCGAGGCGGGATGAATGCCAAATAAATAAGTATAAAATGATTTGTAATGAACAATTACAAAATGTTGATCTACCCTCTGAACTTTCTCAATGTTTTGATAAGATGTGCAATAAACCTGAACATTTTACTATTATTATTAATATGTATGAAACTATTCTTAATATACCTACTGAGTAATGTAGCTATTGCAAGTTTTACTGAGAGCAAACCGAGAAAGCGAGCAGCCCGCATAGTGGGTTGGAACAAGCATGTTCAAAAAGCACATGGAGAAGCTCGCTTAGCTTTTCAGGAGTGGAAATTATATGGAAAGCCCAGATGTGGGCCACATTATGTTAATATCTGTGCTTCTAGAAAAATCTTTAAGTCCAAGCTTAAGTGGTGTCAAAACAATCAGCAACAAATACAAATGGACATTTTAGCAGCACACCACTTGAGTAAAGACTTTGAAAGTTTCTGGAAGATTCCGGGGAGTTTTTGGGTTTTCAACTCAGGGAGGGTCGTAGTACGGGATCTCAATAATGCGGAATAATTCGCGCCGCGTCCGTTGTTACGGCCAACGAGATTGTTTAGGCAACGAATAGTTCCCTATGTTTCTCGTGCTATTTAGAATGGGTGCTTACGACATTTCGTCAATAAAAAGACGGGTTCTACATTATATTATTACATATTTGTTTTATTGTGTTATTTACCATTTTAGGCCCATATTTTGTTAGTGAGCTGTTTTAATCACTAGAACCCATGAGTCCATGAGACTCCTTGCATAAGAATAATTAACTTAGGCCAAAATAATAGCAAAATTTGGACTCAAAATAGTTTATTCTTCTTAGCCACATAAGTTTATTAAATCTCCAAAGTTACTAAAGGAAGGTCTCTCAGGAACTCTCAGGTCGCTCAGGAATTGCCGTGTGTTGCCGGCATAGAATTGCACCACCCCAACTCTTCCCGTGGGTGTCGTAAGAGGCGACTAAAGGAAACACACCGGGGGGTGGGCAGCAGCGCCCTCTGCAGAACATCTCCACCGTACTGCGATCCCCAACCCGCATGCCCAGCGTGGGGATTTTGGGCAATAACCCCCAAATGATGAATAATGCCATCTATGGCATTATTCATTTGGGGAGGCCTAGAGGTCCAGCAGTGGACTATTGTAGGCTGTTGATGACTAAAGGAAGGGCTGGGACGTGCGTAAACAAAAACGCTATAGTTAATTTGGTGACCACAATGAAACTTCACGCGGAGTCCCAGGAACCTCAGGGGGGGACCTCAGTCCCGGGAATCAAGGGAAAGCATAAGAATATTATAATATGGGTAAAACCTTTATTAACAACGAAAATAACAAATAAATAACCAAATTTGAACTAGTTTTTACAACTTAAACAATTGAGCTAACTGCAGACTGTTACACACAAAGTACAGGTAGCTCAACTGATCAATAACAATACTAGTTAGAAGTGTTGTGGCAATGCTGCCAGCACCCAAGGTGCTGGCAGCATTGCCTCGCTGTATGGTAATGCTGATGCGCTGCGCCAGATTATAAAGAGGAAAGATTTGATTGTTTGTTAGAATTGAATAGGCTCCGAAACCACTGAACCGATTTGAAATATTATTTATATATATAATAATAATAATAAGGAGGGCTTAAAAACCTTAACTCTAGTCCCGATCAAGCTGTCTCAGGCAGAGCTTTCTACTTGATCAGGACGTGAATAAAGGCCTGCATTACTGGCAAGTCATACCGATCTGGAATGATCTGCAGAATATTGTAAAGCGGCAAAGATTACCTTTTTCAAAACACTACTAATTTGACAAATCTACTGTAAAGGTAAGATAGTGTATGCTGTATGTGTTGTGATGAGTTATGGATCTATCCATGCGGGATTTATAGATAGAACTTTACGCAAAAATTACAATAAATTGTTCATTCATTCATTCAATCAATTACAATACACACATATGTACATGCTTAGAGAATGAATAAAGGGCGGCCTTAGCCATCTCTTCCAGGCAACCTTGGGACTTTGGATGTAAAATAACTTAGAGGGTTGAGTTATTTCTTTGTTGCAGATTTCAATAACTTTTTGTCATTACGCTTATAAAATAAGCACTTCGATAAGTCACTAACTTATAGGTACTTTATTTATCAAAATGCGCTTATCTTTTAGCATAAGTAATATTATGCAGTTCCTCAGAAGATGGCAAAGCTATGATATTTCACGCCTCTTATGAGTAAGAATTCGATTTGGGTAGGAGCAGAGTGAGAGCAATGAAGAGTAGTCCAGCATTATAATTATAACGGTCTTGTAGGTACATCTGTCGATAGTAGGTCAGCCTACCTCAAAGCTGATGATCATGACTCAGCAAAGTTTGCAAACTTACCTCCATCTTGGGAACCTTTTTAGAGTCTCCTACTGTTTCGAAACATTGAAAAATATTCGGTGTTTCAGATTTCGATTTCGCGTTCTCTATTTCAATTTGAATTCTATACAATTCACTTTATATAATACAACTAGCGGCCCGCCCCGGCTTCGCACGGGTATTAAACAAAAATTTCAGAAATTATACACACTAAAACGATGGGTTTCACAGTTTTCACACGGATCTTTACTTTTTTTAACAGCATTGGGGTTTTTGACATTGACTCGACATTCCAAAACTGACACTGGCCGTAGAGAAAAAGCAAGCACCGTGCGCTATACAACCTCTTTTTCTATTCTGACGCGCCATAATAAAAAAAGAGGTTGAATATACGCGCCCACGGTTCAATTATTGAATTTTTCATGCCGATCCCTAACTTTTTTGAAAATATTATATAGCCTATGTTCATCACGGAAAATTAAGGATTCTAATGGTGAAAGAATTTTTTAACTCGGTCCAGTAGTTTCGGAGCCTATTCAATTCAAACAAACAAACAAACAAACACACAAACAAACAAACATACAAACAAACAAACAATCAAATCTTTCCTCTTTATAATATTAGTATAGATAAAAAAACATTACAGATTTTCTTAGGTGCATTTTAGAAATACCAGCTTTTTACATAGGTAAGTATCCTAAATCTTAAGTATTTTGCTTATTAGATATTACTTTTAGACATTTTACTTCTTAGACAACTTAAAAGTTAGACTTTCTAAAATCTATTTAAAAAAACTATCAGTGTTTGAAGCTGAACTGTAAATAGTCAAAGAAATGCATCAACATGAAAAATATCAAGAAATATGATTAGAATATTCGCCGCGCACAGAAAACTTTAAATTATGTAAAAGTTTTCCTGTCAGGAGACTCTGCGCTATTTGCCTGTAGAAGGCATGATTGATGACCACCTCGCGTGGAGCAGAATTCCAAAACAAATACAATGTTTGTTTGATTTCACTGTAATTCTGCTGATTGGCATCTCTGGGCGTTAATCGCTGTGAAAATGGGTCAGCGTTTTGTAAAATTACGACTTTTAAAAAGGATACAGGGTTACAATCCTAAATAGCAGTTAGTTTTTTTGGGTTATCTAATAATTTTCCTACTACTACCAAGCGACTACTCACCAACAGTACCAACCGACTACTCACCAAGTAATATACCTTGTATCCCGGGGGTAGTTTGGTCAATGGACGGTATTTGTGGTGATGAATACTGTGTCCTTAACAAGGATTTACTCAAGGAATGAGGAGTAATATATCGCAAAGTATACATTTTAGTCTTTCTTTTGCACTGAAATATTAGGAAAGTTATGGGTTATGACTCCAAGTAATTAAAATGTAAAATTTCTATTCTGTTTACGCTTTAATTAATTAATTTTAACTAGAAGTGTTTAGCAGCATACTGCAGTATACATTTTAATTATTGTTTTTCAATGAAATGTTGTATATTTGCTTCATTATGCGCGTCAGTAGATATTCTTATAAGTAATTCACATATCATTTAATTTTCTATTAGCAAATTAAAACTTTTTTAGTTTAAGATGTTTATTTTTCTGCATTACCCACATCATTTCTCATCTATTATCAAACTGTCTACTCTTTAGGTGTATATCTTACTTCCACCAGATTGTACCTTGCCATTTTTATCTGATTATTTAATTAAAACTAAATGACACGTCCGCTCAATACAAGAGTCGCTGAGCGAAAAAGTATGCGACCGCTTTCATGGCGTATGCATGATACGTAAATGAGACATAATGTATTTGTCGCATTTTTACGCATTTGGCTACAACTCATAAGCTTTTACTGTCATTCCATGCCTTTATGGTTCTCGTAATATCGTAAGCTTAAGCCCATACTAAGTCCTCTGTGATGTTCTTTAGGAGATAAATAAATATATCTTTTTAAGTGAAAATATTAAAGGCCAGTAAATTAAAATGTGAAAACATTGGGCTGATAAATGAGAAAATCTATCATAGTGGAAAGCAATAAACTACTGCGGTTTGATTTACAGTTCACGCTTATAGGGAGGGTACAGAGTTTGAAGGGACACTGACTTTGTCTGTATGAGGTCTAATTTACATGACCTCTGGTGTTGCGGTGGACGAAGGTCTACCTATTTTCTAATAAAAATAAATATCAAAGTTATACCGTAGTATAGTAGTACCGAGCTTGTGTATATGCAAGCTTATACACACAACTACGTTACCTATTCCTTTTATTACAGGTCTAGCAGACCCAAATCTTTGCAAAATTTCGCTCCGATCTGTTCAAACGTCGAGAATTAAAAAAAAAAAAGAAAAAAAACGCGATAAGTCCCCGTTAATTACTAATCATTACGAGATAGTATTTTTTCGATTCTGGCAATAATTTGAGGGTAGCTTTTATCGAGTAAACTACGAATAATCAAACACAAGTTGTGTTCAATTATTAACACACGGCCAGAGCATTTTTTTGTCTGGATATTAACCTTGTTTAGTTTAGTGTTCACAAAAATCACTTTTCTTATCAGGCGTTCAAGCAAGATGCAAACTTGGCTTGTGGTACAAGGTGCCAGGTGCAATGATGTCATTGGCTGGGTGCCGTAAAGGGGAGAAACGCTTGTGTTTTTCTAACACAAATAAGGTTAACCCACTATGAATTCGTCAAACTACGATAGCGTAGTTATTACTTATTTAAAGATTTTTGCTAGCGCCTACATTTTAAAACACAAATGACCTCAGACTTTTGTTATTAACAACGCACAGCTTTTGCAAGTTCTACATTGGTAACAATTGTAGTTCTTTTACAATTGTAATTAAAATCTAAATTTTACATCTAAAATACATATTAGAATAAATATTGTAAAACTATTTTATGAAATATTGAGGCCAGACGGTTGGTATTTATCTATCCTAGACATAAAGTTTTCCTAATGCGCAATAACAATTAATAATATTAAAAGATCAGGTTCAATCTCCTCATAAATAACCGAACCCTTATTTGATTACCTTCTCATAAATTACTTTGGCTTATAAGCACTAACTATGATTCATTTATTAAAATTGTTTTGTTCGGTTTGTATGACTTGTGGAAAAAACTCAATAAAATCAGATTTTAATCTAATTAACTATAAAATTAAGATCAGCGAGACAAGTATGAGTGATACACTCATGAATACATCTGAATTGGACAGTAAAACCTGGCCGAAAAAGAAAGAAAGTGATAGGTACTTAAAAAAACTAGCATATTTATTATTATTATTTTGTCTTAGTACGGGAAGCGTTATTGTAAACGCAAACGTTTACAATAACTACAAATAAGATAAAGATAATTATTTAACAAAAACATGTGTTCGGAGGTAACATAATATAATCGAGAAACAACATCTGTTAGGTGAGGCCTATGTCCAGCAGTGGACTATTATAGGCTGGTCCAGTCTTCTTCTTCGTAACACGCTTCTAAAAGTGGTCGTGGTCATTATGTTCGTTCTTGTTCGGTGGCATTTGTGATTTACCTCACGATGTCTCGCCATCTTTTTCTATTTTCCGTCTTTCGACTGCACTCATATAAGGGAGCAAAATGAGTACAAATTGCCATGTAACATTAAAAACTACAACGTATCAGTAAAAATACAGCTGGTAACAAATCTACAGTGTCCAAATCACGCCTGCATTCTTGTAGTGTACGTGTATCTCAAGAAAGGTCTTGTTAGAGGAGATTGTGCCCAGGGGAGCCAGCCGCCTCGACTTTTCACTCCGTGTGCAAACTTCGTTACGGGATAGGTTGCAGCTTTAGAGATTTATTGATAGATTTTTATTGAAATAATAAACAAAAATCTTTTGTAGTCTGCTGCGGATTTGCAGGCCTTTCTGGGAAGAAGGATTATAAAGCCTAGCTAGGAAACAATCTAGCTTACAAACATTTTATCAAAATACGTTCATCTACATATTTAACAATGATAAATAAACAGATGTGTGCTATGGTACTGCACCAACAGTATTTATAACTTTATTGATAAATGTTGCCAAGATTTTAGGTTTAATATTATATACCTATTATTATTATAATATGAAAAACAGAAGTTACGTGATGGAAACCAAATATTTCCTCTTTAAATATTAGGTATAAAGAGGAAATATTTAATAGTTAGTTTGAATAGATGAATAGGCTCCGAAACTATTGTACCGATCTAAAAAATTCTTTCACCATTAGAATCCTAAATTTTCCTAATGAACATAGGCTATAGAATATTTTCAAAACAGTTAGGGATCCGAATGAAAATAAGTATATTTAGCTTCCTTTCCAGTAAAATTCAAAACAAATTTTCATATCTCAAGTTACCAACAAACCCTCTAACTGGTATTCGGTTGCGAACACCGAACACTGTCATTCCCTCAAAGCGATCCGGCAATCCATCAGGCCTCTGCGGTTATCGCAAACAGACTGGTTTACTTTCGATTATAGCTGCAACGTTCCTGTACTCAGGATCGCGAAATAAGACAAGATAGCTTAAATTACCGGTTCGATCATCACTACATAGTATACAAAGTTGCCCGATCTGTCTGTCTTTAGATCTAGAAAAGATTGTTTAGATCTTTAAATTACGCAACGGTTTTTGATGACCTAGGGTTTTTACCCCAAACGGCTCAAATAAGTATCCTCAAGGTCATGGTTAGCGTATTTTCGCAGTTTGAGCCGCTTTTCCGCTGATGTTGATACGGAGCGGGCTCCCACGTTCCTAACGTTTGTGCACTTACATTTTGAGTAAAGCTTAACTCACTTGCTTATTTTTAAATAACCTTATAACTAAATTCCCTACTTGGTATAAACTATGTACTAATCATAGGAATTTTTTATTACTTTTTTATTTGAAGAGCAAGATTCCCTATTACATATATTTTTTTTATTAAAAGGTAATTTCAAACACGGTTATGTGATGTATATTTAAGTTAAGAAATAAATATTTGTATTTGTATTTGATAGTCACTGAAAGCTACGTCAATAACGTAGAAATACTACCCTCATATTGAACCTAACATTATCATACAGTAAAAACCCAAATATGGGCAAATGGTCCGTTCTCTACGATAATTACTAAGCCTGGCACCATATGGGAAGTGTTTTTATCCATATAATGGTAACGTCTGCCCGCTGTATAGACTGGAAGTCAACTGTACGAACTACTAAGATATATCTCACAAGGTTTATTTGGCACTAGCAGTCCCCCCTTCGCTTCGCACGAGTATTTAACAAAAAATTCTATATTTATAAATTTTTACTTACTAACACGTTGTAAACTTTAACTCTTTACACAAAACAGATTTTTTATTTATCTTTAATAATATTATTACTCACACAAACAAAAAAAACTGTATCGTTATTGATTTTAAAATTTTATTTTTAACAACAGGACGTTAAAAAATAAATGTTGAGAATAAAGTGATTTTGAAACTTTGTTGTTGGTGACGTTTGATGTGATTCAAATGGAAACTACTAAGCATGACTTTTCTAGATTTTAAACCATTGTTTCATAATGGCAAAGTGCAGGTTCTTTTCTCCTTCATATTAAACCAAACTTTATTTTCTCTAAAGTCAAAACAAGCTATCAACAAAATAAAAGCCTAATCCGAGAGCTGGTGAGTATTTGGCCTGGCGCGCAGTGCATCAGAATTATTATTGTACAGCGAGTCAATGGAGCCAGCGTCTTGGGGACGCTTCCAAGACGCTGGTCAATTGGTCAATTGAGCCTGTAGATTGTTTGTAACTTGAAGTGGAAGTTTGCAGTTAGCTCAATAAAATCATTTCAGATTTATTTAATTAACTAGCGACCCCACCATGCTTTGCACGGGTGCAATGCTGATCATATGCATGTTATAAACCTTCCTCTTAAATCACTCTCTATTCGAAAACCTCATCAAAATTCAACGTAGTTTTAAAGATCTAAGCATTCATAGGGACAAACAGCGGACAAGCGACTTTTTATACTATACTAGCGGTCTACCCCGGCTTCAGACCGGTATTTAATGAAAAATTTAAATATTTTTTATGCGGAACTCTAATTTTTTTTCATATTCTGTAGCCTATGTTCATTAGGGAAAATTAAGGATTCTAATGATAAAAGATACTTTCAAATCGGTCCAAGTTTCGGTGCCTATCCAATTCAAACAAACAAACAAACAAACAATCAAATCTTTCCTCTTTATAATATAAGTAAGTATATATTATAAATAGTGTATATTTAATTTAGCTATCATAAAATGCTACGGTAAGTATTGTGCTCTTGTAAGGACCGCTCCTACACTATCCATGTTTAAAAAGTCCGTAGCATTTGTAAAAAGATCTTTTTACAGTAGCCTCAGTATTTTCATTACTATTATGTAATATAGCGTCCCTAACATTAGACCCTCGAAGGGACCACGTTAAGAGATAAGGAAAATGTACGAAAGATATTTTTATTGGGTTTGCCGAAGAGGGCGTATTCTATTATGTAATGTAATGTATGATAGATGATTTTAATATCTTCAAGCATTTTAATTTATATGGTGAAAAAACGTTAATCTAATAGCGAGAAAATTACAATCCTTAACATATTTAAACAATTATTTTTTATTATTTATTATTATTAAGTATTTTTACGGCGGGTAAAAGCTTTACTAACAAAAAAAATTACAATTCTATAACTAAATTAGAACTAGTATTTGCGATTGAAACAATTGCTAACTGCAGACTGTTGCAAACAAACTACAGGTAGCTCAACTGATCCATATCAATACCAGTTCGAAGTGTACTTGAATTTTTGAAGCAATGCAAAAATTCTTTCGTCGTAGAATTCTAATATTTTTCTGATGAATTATAGTTTGTAGAATATTGTGAAAAAAGTTAGGGATCTGCATGAATATTAAATTTATGTTAAATACCCGACTAGAACCTTGAACAAATATCTGCAGATCGTACATACTTTTGTCCCGAGGCGGGAATGGAGCCCGCAACCTCCTGCGTCGCAAGCAGACCTTCGCCCATCGCGCCACAGAGGTCGACTTGGTCGAAATATCTTAGTTTTTTTACTGTTCTCTGCGGCATTGGTGCATTTTAGTGCATTGGTGCATCTGCGGGAATCTTAATAAGTCATAATTTTACACCATTTCATGTCTAATTGACGTCTTAAAGAGATTTATTGCTACAGAAAACTGTTCCCTATACGGTTAAAAGTAAAGCTCAATTTTCTGGTGTTAATTAATACCCAGGTAAGCTTGCAGCTCGGTATAATTCGCACTGGTAGTAAATTTACTCTAGCTAGAGTTAGGTCACGTAAGCTTTTGGCCAGGACTTTCACTAAATCTAGGGGTTACAGCAAACTGGAAACATAAGTGACAAATTACAAGCCGAGGGTGCAACTTAAACGCTCAAAAAATAAACTGCTTTTTATACCTCCAAGGTTTTGATATTGGGGACATTGTACTTTATTTATTTTGGACATGACAGGACCCTATTTTACTATTTTTTGTTTAATTTTTCATTTCACTCTTAATTTCATCATTGCACTATTGAAAACATTTTGTACTATATAAATCTTGGGAGGTTTGTACACGTATTTGTTTTGACTTTCAATTAGACTGGGAAATATAGTGATCACTTTGACTTTTCATCCAATTTTTTTTTTTTATTTTTTTGCTTTAGTATTGTATTTTTAGTATGGTGTTAAATATCCCCTATTATTATTTTAATCTAATAGTATTATCTACGCTTTTGTTATGATCTATTTTCACTTCGGCCTAACAATCGGAGTAACATATCAAACGGTAATAAAATACTACAAAATTGCTTTGTAATCACTAATCATAAATTTTCTGTATTACATATTATGTAATACAGGCACATCTAATGGGATAGTGTACTTATTAAGTACACTATCCCATTAGATGTGCCTGTAATGATAGCTTTACAATATTTTCAATAAAAATAAATATACCAAAGGAAACTTTTTAAATAAAACTTTTAAAATGTTTTTACTATGCTTAAAACTTTAAATTAAACTTTTAAGCAAAATAAAAACTATCGATATGCACCAACTTCGTCGATTAAATTTGGTCAGAATGCTATAGTTTTATGTATGATGCCTAACCATGCTGCATGATGAATTTTTTTGTCATTATTATTATTATATATTAGAAGATGGGTTGGTTATTATCATATAATATATACCACTAAAGCTGTAAGCTGTTTCGCTGGTAAGACATTGCACTGGACATTTTAAAATAAGCACTTGAAAACCTTGAACTTGTAAACCTTTTTCTACCAATAAATAATGTGATTTGATGCTTATCGAAATCCGTGCTTGCTCTGATAGTTCGTCTGCAACGATCCGTAAATCTAAAGCTCAAATAACGTTATTGAGAACTTACTGCTAAGCCCGGCTAGCTAGGTGAGTTACCTCTTGGTACGGTGCACACGAATAAAGTTACGAATATATTCCTAGTCGATGCATGCCATGGATCTTAGATCTATCTACATGGAGGTAGGAAAGCTTAATTTAACCGTCATGTGTAGAGTGTTTTGGGTATCGACGAGAAATTCCGGCGTTCAACATTTTAAATGTGTGCCAAAAATAATTACGAGCTCGTTTAGGGTTAAGCTCGATTTTCCCTTTGTTTTTCTACATAAATTTTGAAATGTTTTTTATTGGAAATATTGGTAAGCTAACCTTACATAATTATAACAATTTACAACGGAGTTTCTTTATGGCTTATGGAGCTAAATATAGATTAATTATAATTATTGGGAACAGATTTCAGATATCAATAACTTTATTTCTTTAGCTTACAAAATAAGTTAATATTACTTAAATTTACATACAATAAAATACAATTGATTTTCTCTCCACTTGAATTTTTTGTCCCTTAGCTCCTTAAGCGTAAGCTTCAGAAGCACCTTAAGCTTAAACCTAAGCTTAAAAAAGTAAAATCTTCTTAAGCTAAGCCTAAGCTAAGGTGTTAAGACAATGTAGATCGACACTGAAGGACTAATCCCTAGGTGTCGAATTTTATAATGGTATAATTAAATTTTAGAGTTGAGTCAAACAAAGTATTTCTTCTCTAAAAAACTCTTAACCAACAGGGACTAGTGTGTTTAGTTTTACAGTAGGAGGATTCTTACAACTAAGTATCCTGGAATCTCAAATCTACTGAGAACTAGACTAACTGATCAGATATAAATACTGGACAATATATATATAAGTGAACATAACTCAAAACGGTAGTTTTTTTCGTAGCTCTTGGATCGGTCCGTCTTGGTTCATTAGCGACTATTAATCATAACCTTTGGGTCGGACTACATGTAGCCCCAAAATATTTTTAAAATTTATGCGTATCCTAATCTATGAATATCTTTACTATATAATATTATAAAGAGAAAAGATTTGATTGTTTCTTTGAATTGAATAGGCACCGAAACTATTTATACATATATGAAAAATTCTTGCATCATTAGAGTCGTAAATTTTCTCTGATGAACGTAGGCTGAGGAAAATTTTCAAAAAACAAATCTGCTCGAAAAATTAAATTTTAGTTAAATACGGCGGACCGCTAGTGAAACAATAAAATTGAGGAACAAAATTTCAATCGAAAAAACAAAAATATCAGAAACAAATAAGAACTAGCATTTACGATTGAAACAATCGAGCTAGCTGCAGACTATTGCAAGCAATCTACAGCACAATTTGAATATTTTATAACAATAAACTGTAGTTAGTCATGCGTGTAGATATTGTCCTTTTAGTGTATATTACTCTTGTATTATACGTCGTAGTGTTTAAAGATTGTGTATAGCGTAGCGATTTTAGATGTCGTAGACACGCTACGCCGTAGCATTTATTTTGTAGAAGTTGTAGATGTGCTACGTCGTAGCGTATAGATATTTTGGGCATACTACGTCGTAGCATTTGAAGATGTTGTAGAAAACTTAAAATCAAACAACAGATACAAATTATAACTAGAATTTACAGTTCAACTGATTGACATACAACTGCAGACTGTTGCAAACAATCTACAGGTAGCTCAACTGATCGATATCCACCAGTCGGAACCGTCTTAACTGCAGTCAGCCCCGGCTTCAATCCAAAACTTATAAATTTTTACGCTCGTTGGCTTACATTTTTGAAGTTTCCATTCGGATTCCTAATTTTCTATGGCGTATGTGCTTTAGGGCTGCTTTTTAATATAGAATTGTAATGGTGAAACACTATTTCAAATCAGTCTAGTAGTTTTGGAGCATTATCAATTCAAACAAACAATCAAATCTTTCCTCATTATAATTTCTGTATAGATTAAATGTGAATATACTTGGAACTTACTTTGATACTTGTATAGAGTTGATGCCGATTTGTATACTTACAATATTGTTCAACCCCTTGGCCTTGAGTCCGGTGCTAAACGGTGTTTAACTCGGTTCCATCAAGCGGGATCGGCTCGTTAGTGTTGCTAACTGGTTCAGTGGGTCTTGTACCTGAAGGATTTTGGGAAATTCTCCTCAAATTACGGAAAAGCTGTGGTATTAAAATATTCAAATCTTTCATCGTTGCATCATCGAAGTGTTGGTCTAAAGGAAATAACAACAATAACATCAGCCTATAATAGTTCACTTCTGGAAATAGTCCTAATGAGCGCCATAGATTTTTCATTCGGGTGTTATTGCCCATAATCCCCACGCTGGGCATGCGGGTTGGGGATTGCAGTTCGGTGGAGTTATTCTGCAGAGAGCGCTGCTGCCCGCTCCCAAGTGTGAATCCCTTAATCGCCTCTTACGACACCCACGGGAAGAGTTGGGGTGGTGAAATTCTATGCCCGCACCACACGGCTTGAATGTATGTACTTGGACATAAAGGACTTTGATATTTAACTGCCCAAAAAGGGCATGACTAAACTCGTAGCATATAAAACTTGAATACCTATCCCGGTATAAAGACTTGCACGATATATTTCAGAAGTTGTGCATATTTGCAGAGTTCATTCCTACCAGTCTACTGCTTTGTGCTCTGGTTACTTAGACGGTTGGACCACTGGATGATATTTTAGCTCTGCCAGTCAGTTAATTTTTGTCTATTTGATAAACAGGGAAGTCAGAAAATAAAACATAACAACAATTAAAAGACCTATGCTTAACTTAGGGCTAAACGATGCTGTGTAAATTATCCGGCATTATTTCCTGCATAATTTGATCGATATAAATGAATAATGTTAGACATTTCTCACAGTATTATCTGGCATTATTCTTTACTACTATTATTCTTATTACTATTATTACTACTATTATACTATTATTATTAGGGTAAAACATTCGTGGTTTAAGTGACAACGGTGTTTAAACTAACGCCCGATATTGTATTGTATAAAGGGCGTCCCATAGCCATGCCACATGGAGGGAAAGTACCTTAAATGTTGTTGATGGAACATTTGACTGAGAGATGACATTATATTAATATTATTATAATGTCTTTTACAATATTTAAGGTACTTTCCCTCCATTTAGCATGGCCGTCGGACGCCCTGTATAGTGGTATCATAAATAGTGGCAACAATTTGGTGTCCAGTACTGAACTAGTTTGAGGCAGTACACTGCCGGACACGAAAAGTGTACTTATCTGTCTTGCTTACACGCTCTAGAGCAGTTCCAGTTTCCTCTCAATAGAGACAAATCGTGTTTATCGAAATATCCCAGAAAGTCAAACTTTTCAGTCGATATTGTTAACTTTCAAAGTTTGAATAATGTGGGAAAGTTTTTGCTGCAGTCATTTTGGTGTTGGAAATCGCAAGTTGTGCGATAGGTGGAGTTTTGTGAATAGTCTAGCTTTATTTATTGCTAGCAAACTTTATATCAACGTACATATACATACTGGGTGTTACTCACTTTCATATGAAATGGAAAACGTATAATGGGTGTAACACACGTTCATACGAAATGGAAATGGTGTTATCAGCGTCGTAAAAATAAGGGTTATTATAAAAACTTAAAATTTAATGATTGAGTTTCATGTCAGATAAGGTTTCTGTTCCATTAGTAGAATAATACAGTTTAAACAGTTTGAACAAAATATGAATTCAAATATCTAGAATGAAGATTTATCGTTTCATTAAACAAAACTAATAGATTTTATCTCATAATTGTACAGAAATCATTTATATGAAAAGCAAAACATTCAAACTCAAAATCGAGGACGTTTTAAAATAGTACGTTTAATTATCTAAGTCGAAGAGGTATTGAAACAATTCCTCGAAATTATCTATAAAATTTACTTTATGCGTAATATTTTCACATTAAAATCTTACAACAAACAAACTAGATAACAAATTAGATACCTACACAGTCCACAACAAACGTCGCTACATAAATAGAATTACAACACAACTTAGTGTTTAGCACTTTATGGAATTAGTGGCTAGCGACTTGTGTAGCATTTATCAGATGTTTTGTCCCTTTTTGTGGTAAAACTATGTCGTCTATGGCGCAGTGAAATGATGTGGCGACGACGGACGCAGAAGTTTGCGGGTTTGATTCTTGCCGTTGACTTAAATAATGTGTGTATGATTTGCAGGCTGATTAACTTTTTTATCATATGCGAATGTATAATAACTATTACATAAGTCATTTGATACCCATAATCATAAGTTAACATAAGTTTTTACTATCAACCTACCACAATTATTTTCAAAATACTTATTTAGGGAATTCATCCGTATCACCGGAACCTTAAGTTTGTGCTGAAAAAACGCCTTTCAATGAAAAAAAGCCAATCAGATGGCGATGCTAATACTTTGACCGACCGAAGGCCAGCATTCCTATCACCTGGGAACTCTATACGTAGCATTATATTCTTCTGTGCAGCTATTTAAGCAACAATCGTTCAGGTGATTATCATGTTCAGCGTCTTCTGTCGCTGTACCTACTGTTTACTATCCTCCTTGTAAATGGCGCCGGTACATCATTTCACTCAGTTTCTGAGACAAACCCGGTTTTCAGGGAATCCTTGCAAGTTTGCAGCTGGGTGTTTTGTGAATGGTTTCTGGTTTTCATCAGATATTTCTTGCTTGAATCTTGGTATGTGAGAGAGAATGCAACGAGTGACTGATTTTATTTGACGACCTCTGTGGCATGAGACCAAAGAGAATGCGGGTTCATTTACGTCTCCGGAAAAATGTTTGTACGATTTGTAGATATTTTTAAGGCAAGCTATTTATTATAATATCAAATATGTGCTCCATTTCTTTTAGACCTTACTGTTGGAATAAATATATCTTTATAATGTTAGATAATTATCTATAACAATGATGTAGTACACATAGCATAATCTCTGCTTAACTTGGGGCTAAATGATGCTGTGTGGATTGTCTAGCAATATTTGTATGTGTAATAACTAGTAATTATTCACAGCTTGTGTTATATTTACAGATTAACTCAATTAATGAGGATCAAAAAAAAAACGGGACAATCCTCGCAATAATATCTAGCCCCAAGCTAAGCAGAGCTTGTGTTATGGGTAGAAGATGACTGATATACTAAATAGATATTTTTTAATATACATAAAAAACGACCAGAATATTTATTATAATGTGTTCGAAACAGAGTTCAAACACTTTAAGTTCGTTGGTACTTGGAAATACCCTATAGAAAACCTTATGATGTAATTATGTCAGCAAAACCCAAAGAAATTATGTAATTTTAATCCAATTAAATAACTCCAGACCAAATTAGGGAAACGCCCCACAATTCAAATTATTCCCCTCCATTCGGAACATCCAAAAAACGTAACGTTTTTATCTACCCACTTCCTTATCCATTAAACCTCTCGAATTCCTTATAAATTAATTTCATTTTTATCCGGGCAAATTGCGGTTCGCTTGCGAGTACCAGATGGGGCGACTGTCACCAGCAAATTCCTGTAGAAGCCGAGGGACGGGTTATATGGGTGAACAAGTTAGCTCGCGTTTAACCGAGGGAAACAAATGAAAAGCGCAGATTAAGGGATTTTGTGATATAAAATACTGACCGTTTTCGCGTTATTTCGAAGGGTAAAACACCTTTTTATATTTTAGTATACCTAACCGAGCTTTGCGTACTTTATAGTTATTTGTCATCTTGCTGATGATATTTGTCTATGATTCTATACTTATACTAGCGGTCCGCCCCGGCTTCGGATATATATAACAAAAATAGAACTTTTCATATGGGACCCTAAATTTTTGAAAATATTCTTTACTTAGCCTATGATTATCAGGGAAAATTTAGGATTGTAATGGTGAAATATTTTTTCATATTTTTCGGAGCATATTCAATTCAAACAAACATTCATTCAAACAATCCTTATTTAATATTATTAACCTATATCATGTAAAAAAATATAACGTGAAAACCACAGATATCTGAATAATTCAGATTTCTGTGTTTAAAACCAATTTAAAACACTATTCGAACGCTTTTTCGACTTCAACGCGGACGACGGGCAAAACAAAATGACAGTCCTCTATAAATTTCTGCTCGACAAACTACTAATCCATGTGTAGTGTGTCCCACAGTCTAGTGCGGTATCCTGCATTACCACTAGACGTCTGCCACGCAAATTGTTTGCACTTAGGAACGTTCGACACAGCACTGCTCAAATCATTATCTACTAGAAATCGTTGGGTAAACGCTAAGTAAATTGATTTTAGATTAAGATTCGGACGTGGTAGGAATCTAGGAGTTTTTAAGAGAGGAAATAGATAGATAGAAAATACTTTATTATTCTCAAGGGTGTTTTTCACATTTATTTACCTATTTATCTATAACGAGAAAATTATAATAAGAGCATATTATGTTTAGTTTATAACAAATGACTGTTTTTTTCCTTCCATTAATTTCTTGTGTCAAAAGTATTAATTAAATTCAGGTGGTATAAATAAATTATTATTACAGCTCTGATATCGCATAGTAGGCCGAACAGAAACTGGCCTCTGTCGTGGTCCTACTAGTAGAAATAATAGTAGGGCCACGAGAAAACGTCCATCTATAACACAACTATTTCTATAACACGTATTTTTTTTCTCGACGTTTCACCAGGCTTCCACTCTGTGACTGTGAGATGACTGCTGACGATTAGTTGTATCCACAGAAATCTGAATGAAAGGCACTTATTATTATACGGTATATTTTTCGACTTTTTAAAAATATTTCGAAGAGTATTATAGAACCTACCGAAATTTCAAAACTGGGATGTACAAACAAATACTTCTTTTGAGAAATTCACTTCTTCATAACTTAATGAAACTTTTATTTTGATTTTTCATTTATATTCTTTTTATCTATACAGGTGCACTTAAAGTAGCTAGTTGCTGAGATATTGAAGATTGAAATAACGATAAAAAAATGAGACAATAAGGGTTTTGGAACCGATGTCAATACCCTAAAACACGAATATGAGGAAAAAAGGCTTGACAAAAGAATGAAAGGATATTCAAAAAATTAAAGGATAACAGTTGACCTCTCGGGTCCAAAATCACCGATTTATGCGATACAGTCTTGTTATGTGTCACCCTGAACAGTTACTTTTAGAAATAGGTATCGTCAGAATAATAAACAGGTAAAATAATAACTGTCATGAAACAAAATAAACGTTAGAAAAAGGTCTTCAAAACATAAGTCCGGCGAGTGATTCCTACCCTTATTATTCTCAAAGCTGTACCATTTATAAACTGTCCTGGAATATGATTATCAGTTACGGTCATAAAAAGCTGAACATCCTAAGTATGCTGTTCAGTAACCCGCTTAAATAAAAAAAAAAAAAACATTCTGGTACCACCTTTCTCAATTTAATTAATCTATGCTATTATTTTTGCTTACAAAAATAAACAAAAACCATGCTCCTTCTCCACAATTCATAGCATAGGAAATTATTAAATGATATTACATCCTAGCTTGTCTTAAAACCGTTTCCCACATAAAAGCCTGTTTAGATCTATGGGGCTACCCAGAGCAGTAGCGAAATCTTAAGTTGCCTGGAAGAGATCACTCATAGTGATAAGGGCACCCTTTATACTTACTCTACTTTAAGCTTGTCTGTTTGCAAATTCCTCTTTCTTTGTGTGAAATAAAGTATTTACTATCTATATATCTAAGTGAGTATGCGATAATCTGTAAAATATTCAGTGGGAAACCCCGATCGCAATTCAAATTAAATTTACCGCTGCCACACAGGTATATTTATAATACTACGTTAGTTTGAACCGATCTTAAAATCAACATAATCAATCAAGTAATTTCAAAAATAACTTATCATTATTTCCCCTAGTTGCTCAGTACCTTATGCCAACATCTGCTACCCAAACTGTCGCAGAATACAACGTTCTAATGTGCTGAGAAAAAAGGGTTCCTCAGATGATAAATTGCTCCTGAAGGAACAGTCCCCGCAAAAAACAGTCGGCATGGCTTTTGTAAACAATAAAATTTCTTGGAGCATTACAATATTATGGCATGATTTTTCGCGCTCATTTTTCTTTTCGGCTGAGGTTTGGTGCTTATTATTTTAGGTGGTTATAAGGTTATTGTTTTAAATCTGTACACTTGATACGACTTTTTCCGGCTCTTTAAGTAAATTTTCATGTTTTATTGCTTGACCTACAATGTTATAAAGATTATGCATAATATTATTATATTTAATCATTGTTTTCTACCTTCTATGCCATGCATTCGAAATTCTGATTTAGTGCTGCATTGAAAATAATTATTTTCTGCTATGATAACCTCAATAGGATGGCGCGAAGAAAAAGTTCTTCAAACTTTTTCCAAGAAAAATAAAATCATCAATCTAAGAACTCAATAGATTGCACTTGACTTCTTTGCTATGTCAATATGTCTCTGGTTTGCCACTTTTCTTCCCGTGTCCAGTTCACGGAAATTTCATAGTCATGAAATGGAGGCGAGTTTACAATAATAATAAGAGTGGTAAATTTTTTAAATCACCACTCAGATTTAAAATTTGAGAACAAATGTATTTGGCTATAAAATTTAACAATCTAAGGCAACTTCGTAGTATAACTTGGGTTGTCGTTTTATGGTAAGGACTAATGAATCTATTCCACATAATTTTGACAACCCAAAGTAAAAAGAGCTTTCTTTTCAGTCCTGTCAAACTATTTCAGAAATAATATTTCTTAAAGCTGTGAATGCTGAATAAAAAATTAAAGGCAGGCAATCCGCGCTTAGTTTGTGATTGAACCTTCCGAATTGAAATCACTTACGAGTATCACATTAAAGTAAAGTGAGATCCTAAGTACTACGAGTATTGGATATATCTGTAATTCCGCATTTTCAAAGACAATTGAATTTTCAGTTCCCAGTCCTGCATTTTCTAAGCAAGGTTTTTTAATTAGTATTTGAGTGAACATCGTCCGGATGTTTCTGTTTAATTAAAATTTACGGTGTAGGAATAAGTATAGTACGATCGAGTAAAAACGTTTTCGAATAGCAGAAATGTTTCCATGTTAAGTCGTGCTTTGAAATCCGTATTTTAGCCGTCTCATGAAATTCGACTATTTAATTGACTTTGAAAAAGGGAAGATAAATGTTCAGTTTTATTCAATGTTCGGTCGTATGTAAGTGACTTTATGTTCACTAATTTTACAGTCATTTGGGAACCGTTTTGATGATTCTTTAGCTTTCGTTTAAATAATAACGCGTAGGTACATATTTTTACACCAGAAAAATTAAACCATCTTAAAGTAAATGCATAATGTTAAATTGTTGTGTTAAAGTTAGTGTTCATGCTCATATAGCACGATATAGGGAAATTAAAAAAAAATACAATTACTGCTTTATTTTAATGTTAAACAAAATCTCCAACCAAAACATACCCATACATTGCTACCTAGGTACATTTAAAGATTGCTTAAGCTTTAAAACTAAAAATTACTTTGTATACAGTTCGGTTTCCTGTTATTAAACGTGAAAGTTACCTTATTTTGTTAAGACAATTTCTAGTAACCGTTTTTCCCATCATCATCATAATTCTTAGAAAATCTAAACCATGTGCCAGTTTTCCAAGAGCAGGTTTTTACTTGCGATTTCGCCGAAAACTGATAAAATCTAGATAAAAACCGTAGATTGCCTTAACGACCGAAAAATTAGGCATTTTGGTACTCAAAGTCTTGGTTTTGGGTAGCAGGGTTTGTTGTACCCTGAATATATATATGCAATTGTATAAACTAGTTCTAATTTGATTCTGTTATTTAATTTTTATTCGTTAATATCACCGTACATTTGTTTATTTACGTCTGTTTTGATTCGTATCTAGCAGTCCGCGTAGTAGTTTCAAAGCCTATTCAATCCAAACAAAGGAACAATCAAATGTAAAAAAATTTAGAATCGATTAAAATGCAGGCATCGACCGACGAAAATAATTTGAGTAATACACTCATCTAACCAGTAGGTAGGTAGGTACCGTGTTCTATCGTAGTACCGAATACGGATTATACAACTTAAGTGAAGAAACATACAAATCTTTCCTATTTAGTATAAATTAAACGCAGCCATCGGTCGCCTAAAACACTTTGAATGATATACTCATCCGATCAGAAGATAGGTAGGTACCGTGTTCTATCTCAGTACCGAATACCGATTGTAAAACTTTCGTGAATAAACAATCAAATCTTTCCTATTTAGTTTAAACTAAAATGCAGCCATGGGTCGCCTAAAATACTTTGAGTGATACACTCATCCGATCAGTAGATAAGTACCTACCGTATTCTATCTTAGTACCGAATACGGATTAAGTATATAACTTAAGTAAAGAAACATACATATCTTTCCTATTTAGTATAAAATAAACGCAGCCATCGGTCGCCTAAAATACTTTGAGTGAGACTCATGCGATTCTAGACTCATCCGATCAGCAGGTACATAGGTACCGTGTTCTATCTTAGTACCGAATACGGATTATACAACTTTAGTGAGATATGACAATGTGACTAATGATTCATGGAACGTGGCTCGGGCGTGGAAAACAACTCCATCTACACGTTTATCTGTGTGTTGACCTCACGACGCAGACTCTTTGGCGTCGGCATTGTGACGTCATTGTTTTAGGGCGGTACTGTGAAAGGTTAATTTCGATGGAACGTACGCTAGAATCTTTGATTTGGATTGTTTGCAACTTGGATGAAATAACTATTTTTGATAGGATTTTTCTTCTATATTTGAGTGACTTGCGACTCGAATTTAGGCTATGCTACGAGTTTTTAGGGTTATTTAACTTTGTGTTTCATGTTTTAAAGATCACTCTCCAAATATTAAGTTACGAATATAAATCCTTCTAATATTATAAACGCGAAAGTTTTTAAGTACGAAAAAGTACTGAAAGGATTTTGATAAAACTGTGGAATGTTTGGGATAACAACTGGTCCATATGTTATTCCAAGTCATAAACTATCTGTGTACCAAGCTTCATCAAAATCCATGTAGTTTTTGCGTGAAAGAGTAAAAAACATCCATCCATACTAACAAGCGTTCGTGTTTATAATATTAGTAGGATTATCTATCTACAATACTATTCCATTTAATTCATTATATTTCATTATAATAAGATACTTTTCCTCCATGTGGCATAGCCGTAAGACTTCTTATATTTCTCGGTAGTTCACAGTCACAATAGATTGGTGAATGTGTGAACATTATCCCATAAATACATCGGTTAGCTGAATCCGGAAATGGAATTAGTTCATTGAAAGTTCTAAATCTACATATAATAGAGATACATTGAGTTCTATTTGATTTGATTTTTACGTTTGATGCTATATTTTGTGACTTTTCATGATAACCATATAAGAAAATCTTATATCTTATATCGGTCATCTAGTACTCATAACACAAGCTCTGCTTAGCTTGGCGCCAGAAGATTCTGTGTGGATTATCCAGAATTCTTTTTTTTATGTGTATCATCTGTTAAACTTAGGTTTCCTGGGGATGCTTCAAAAACTTCATAAGGGCCAAATGCTCAAAAAATGCTCTTGATCAGCGGATTCTTTTATTTGTGAAAGCAGAAACACTCAGAATATGAAAGATTTATCTAAATATAAATAAAACTGTGTCCCTCACCTTATCAGTAAGCAGGCCGTAACCAGCCCAACTCCCTGAAGTACTGCAGCAAGAGTTTTGGTGGTTGAAAGTCCTTTGAACTTTATTGAAAGTCCTTTGAACTTTTCTGAAGGAGTGGACGGGGTTGCGTCAATATTACGAGTACTTCAATCAGGTTTTTGTTTGGCTCTGCATTTGGCATTGGTCTGTGGCTGTACAGTGTACCACAAAGTGTTCCAGACTCTTCTTCAAAGAAGCAGCCACGACACAGGCGGCTTACTGTGTCTCCAAGATGATGGTTCATCACTAAGAAAATGGTCATCACAATTAGTGACTTGTGATGATAACCACCACTTATCTGTTATATGTTTTCTTATTTTTTTTCGCAATCTGAACCCATAATGATTAGTACTATTTTAACGGGTATTTATCGCGTTCTTTTTTTTTCTCGACATTTTAACATGTTTGCACTCTGTCGTGGTACGAGATGACTGTCATCTCGTGACCACGACAGAGTCATCTCGTGACCACGACAGAGTGCAAACGTGTTGAAATGTGGAGAAAAATTAAAAAAAAAAAAATGATAAAAAAAAAACGCGATGAATACCCGTTAAAATAGTACTAATCATTATATGTTTTCTTACGTATGTAGAGTCCACGTTTGGTTCGTTAAGGTATTTTCGCTCAGATCTATTCTAGTCCGGTCAAATTAGACCAAAAAATAAGAGTCAAGTTACCTAAATTCCCACCAAGCTGAAAATCGGTAAGATTGTTTGAAATATCATTAAAAACTAAATTTGAAAGTTCCCCATCTTTCCCCTGTAAGGAAAAAAAATTATTCAAGGTCAAAGGTACAAAAAATTAGTTTTTCGCGATTTTCAGCAAAACGGTAAGTTTTATCATAAAAATATCTTAGACAAAATTGTAGATCATAAAATTATCTACAAAAAATTATTTAATACTTTTTTTTCTACGAGCCACCGTTTTTGAGATATAACGATTCAAAAAGTTGTAAAAGTTGTAATCGTCATAATATGCATGAGTACGCCACGTATATAATACATCTCTATAGTTGTAAATATGTTAAAATATTTTTATTTTTTTTTGAAATTATTACTAACGGCATTCGCTTTCTTCTTTCTATGTACGGAGCTCCTAAAAAAACTACCTGCTTAGATAAGTATAGATATGCATGTTTCGTTAAAAACACCAAAAGTAAAAAACAAGTACAATTAGCTTGTCTTCCTCCAACCTCAGTTGCTGCTCACCAACATCTTTTTAGGGTGTATTACCAAGTTCAAGTGTGGCTTGGTTATCAGCTAGACCCTACAGACTGGGGTTGGAAGTTGGTCAACAATTTATTAGAACCAGTGCATACTTTACTTCCACCTGCGCCGGAAAAACTGCTGAACTCGATTTTTTGCAACTGCAAAAAGGAATGCAGTGCTAAATGTGGTTGCAAAAAAGTCGGACTGTTCTGTTCTCCGGCATGTACACATTGTCAAGGCCGGTTGTGCTCTAATATTGAATCACCAACAGTAGAGGATCCGTTTGATTTGATTGACTTTTTGAATCGTTATATCTCAAAAACGGTGGCTCGTAGAAAAAAAAGTATTAAATAATTTTTTGTAGATAATCTTATGATCTACAATGTTGTCTGAGATATTTTTATGATAAAACTTACCGTTTTGCTGAAAATCGCGAAAAACTCATTTTTTTTACCTTTGACCTTGAATAAAAAATTTTCAAATTAATTTTGTTTTTAATGATATTTTAAACAATCTTACCGATTTTCAGCTTGGTGGGAAATTAGGTAACTTCGAATGTCTAAATTGACCGGACTATTCCGAGAAATGAAAGTTTTGAAAACTGTCAGTATTCAAATAAGTTCAAAATACGTGATCTGAAGTCAGTTCTGAAGTTAATAGAGAACGTCAAACGCATCTTCTACAACTTAGTAAAGGCGAAAGTTTCTAGAACGCTTGCTCCATGTGCGAGTGAATTATTATCGACCTCGCACAAATCGACCAGCAAATGTGTTGTTCTTACTCAAATAGTATGAAATTTTTATGTAATCTGATCATTATGATGCGTCACACGTCGCCGTGCCTAATGTGTACCATTTAGTTACTAAGATTTATTATTTTGTATTTATGTTAGTCTGTAAGGTATTTCTATATGGGCCCTAGAATAAGTGTTTTACCATCCATAACTGTTCTTATGTTGCCTGAAATAAATGATTTATTTATTTATTATTCGATAACCTTCTTAAAGCAAAGATGTACTTTCCTGCACTTTCCGGCTTACTAGAAAATGAAATGCCGCAAAATATGACAGTAATAGACTTTTGAAAAAGGAATGTTAAGAAACTCATTTTCGACACGAACCAAAGAGGTAACATGCGAGTTTGAGGTATAAAACTTCTTTCAAAACATTAGAAATGAGACTGTTTAAGAAGGTTCACGTTCTTAGTACAAAAGTACCCTTTGATAGGCTAAATAGATTTCAGGTCAATATCTGTTTTGTTGGCGACCATTGGACGTTGTCAATAATGTATTGGAATAAGACAATCTTTATTAATGGCCCATGTATATCCTTTTATTATTTATGTAAGTGTTATGGAGTCTACACATTACACACAAAAGTTGGCGACACAAACGGCGGCGGTTTGGTGCGAAGTCACTCTTAATTATTACAATAGAATAATATAATAGAGAATTTTCGTATGAGTCGCCAATAGTTATTTTTTATTAGTGACATGCTACCATGCTACGCTAAACATGATATGGTGACACATACGTACGCAGAATATGCTAAAATAAAAAAGTTAGTATAGACAAAACAGACTTATTTTTGCAATGAGTCATAAAATTCTGTGACACTGATTTTGGTTTGTAAACACCGAAAAACTTACTATTATTTACCCTAACCCTAGGTTAACGCCTCTTGGGTTTTAATCAAATAGCGGCATCTTAATCCGGTGTTATTATAACAAATATCTATCTATGTAATAATATTGTATTATGTATATCAGTCATTTAGTACCCATAACACAAGCTCTGCTTAGCTTGGGGCTAGATGATGCTGTGTGGATTGTCCGGCATTATTTATTTATTGGCAAATATTAATGGTTCAAAGATTTGTTTGTTTTAGTTGTTGAAGTTAAAAAAAACCATGAACTTAAATAACATAAATATAAGTTATCAACGAAATTGTCTATCAACACTCAACTGAACCAGTTTAAACGCAATTTTAACTACATTGTACCACGGCTACAGTGTCATTTAATTATTTCAGTTAATGAAACTTCATTTAATTATTAGATGAAACTTTGCCGACAGTGTTAATATTGCAGCTTTATGACTTTCCACGTGGTGGGGTTGAAAACTAGATGAACTGCAAAATATACAAGGTGTAACAAAATATGTGTACTAAGCCGAAGGGGGAGGTTTCAGACCCCAATAGTGATCAGTTGTGGGGGGAGATAATTAAATATTCCGATTTTTCGTTTCCCATACAAAAAGTTTTAAAAAAAGTAACAACACTATCCGGGTAACCTATACATACCTACTACCACTGCAGGTAGGTAGGTATTTATCTTCGTAGAGTTCAGCTATGGCGGGGAGGGCGACTACCTAAATCTATATCACTCTACATCTGTGACCATACTGACGTCATTGTCACAGGTACAAGAAACCGCTGCCTTTAGGGTTGTCACTTCGTAAAAAATCTGCTGTCCATGTTGAAACTTTGATGCAGTTTTTTCCGAGATACCGATCGAAATTCGAAAAGTCGTTGAACAAAAGTTGGTCCCCGGGGGGGGGGGGTGGAAATTCAACCCCTTTCGCTTAGTACACATATTTTGTTACACGGTGTATTTACGTTCCAGTACAGACTGCGAAACAATACCCTCAAACACATTCATTTCTGAGCGAAATCCCCACTACGCGTAGTGTATAATTACTATTATATATTATACATATTATAACTACCATAGTTACGGGAGTTTAGGCTTATTCGTCAACTCGCTCGAATGATTCACGCGATAATATAATAAGAATAAAATCATTTATTTGCGCAACTGACTCACAATTTTACCTACTATAATAACAAGCTAAAAATTGTTATACAATAATCATGTGGTTATAACATTTATTGTATAAAATGTAAATCCTGTCTGTACATTATAAGTTTTTATCATTTAGATCTAAGAGTTTTGGATATTGTAACATAAATAAATAAATATTTATTATTCTAAACGTAGTAACTGGCGTTACGGGGCTTAATGTATAGTGTAACACAACCCACGTTCGTGCAGTCAGTACGGGGTAAGAAGACACAACGTGCAACAAGACGGAATTCAGATATAACGTAACATATTTATGTTCGCTGCGAACGGTACATTACATTATCTTAAGAATAAGAAAGTATTTCAATGAGGGTAAAGAAAACGCTAGCAACGAGCAATAAGGTGGATTTTACACACACTGCGTAAAGAACCACTGCGAATTGTACATTAGGCCTCGCAACCCCGGTCTGTACCCACCTTAATAATTAGAGAATTATAATTCTGGCTATCTCATAAAGGTCGCCATCTTGTCACAAGGCCCTTCAACCCTTTGCTAGAATGTCATATCAAATACTGAAGGGTACAATACCCCTTCATAGACCCCTGTAGATATTAGCAGACCCTTCGTAGAATACACTTCTCGCTAAAAATAGACATACTACGACATCCTGTGGCGCGGTGGGTGAAAGTCCACCTGCCAAGCAAAACGTTACGCGTTCGATTCCCTCCCGGGATAAATGTTTGGACGATCTGCAGATATTCGTTCAGGGTGTTATGGTCGTTTTCTATAAAATATATTATAAATATATATATATATATATATATATTGTATTGTATTATGTATATAAGTCATCTAGTACCCATAACACAAGCTCTGCTTAGCTTGGGGCTTGGGTGATGCAGTGTGGATTGTCCAGCATTATTTATTTATGGGTGGATAGTGTTCCTACCTAGGTAGGTAGATGGGTATTTAGCGTTAGATTCCGACGTAATACATTATGAACTATAGTTTAAATAGGTAGGAATTATAGTTCATAATATAAATACGTAGGAACTATGTTTTATAAACACACAAAATACAATTTATTTGCCAATACACGAGAAAAATAAACAATTATAAAATGATATACTTCATTATTAACAACAAAAAAGAACACAATGTAAATAATGGGGATATTGTTTTGTCTGCTGTTCTTACATGTAACCAAATTATTTTCTCGATTCAAAGGAAAACAATAATTAATATTAATATCCTTCTTGTTTTATGAAAGAGGAAAACCGGTTTTCTATATTAAAACATTAGGGAGATATTTCGGGAGCGGCTTATTTTTTTCGTATCAGGAAAATAATTGTGGAAGATTATTAGCATTATTATTTCAAGCAAATAAAATAATCGTGAGGAGGAAAAGACTATTTTTGTAGCTCAATAAAGTATTTATTGCCGTGCTGCCGGCGAGAAGAGTGGGGGGTGGTAAAATTATATTCACCACCACCCCACTCTTCTCGTGGGTGTCGTAGAGGCGATTGACTTTTGGTAAATTTGTGTTGTATTGATTGACTATTTTATCTTATTTATTTGAAAGTGTATGTTATGTGTAAAACATAATTTATTATTTTTAAGACATGTAACCTAGTCTATAGGTGAAATAATTTTTCAAATCGGTGCAGTAGTTTCGGAGCCTATTCAATTCAAACAAACAAATAATCAAATCTTTTCTCTTTATAATATTATAGATATTATAATAGAAAGATATAGGATACTAAATGAAAAGAATATTAAATGTCTCCCTGTTTGCCAATAAAAGCATTTTAAACTAATTAGAGACTGGAAACTTCCAAGTTGATCTTTTAGCAGCTGCAACCGCAATGCCGCTAGACTTTAATTAGTCTAATTAAGTGCAGCTATGATAGTCATCATAAATGTTGTGGAAAAGTTATTTTTAAACCGGTCTATTTATGAATAGATAGCGTCTATTTTAAAAGAGATTTACTTGATAACTTTTTTCGTTCTCGAATCTAAATACAAGTTTTCGAACTTAGTTACAGCGAGGTGTCATTAAATACCATACATATATAGCATTCATAAATACTCGTTACATTTGATGAGACTATATATTTATTTTGTATTTATGGAAGGCGACCGCACTCTCCCATATAGCCAAAAAACCTAGTCCATCTAGCCGGTTATTGTGGTTATTATTGTGATGGGTGTACGGTTATTGTGATGGGTGTACAATAATCTAACGGTTTTTGTTTCCTGTTTTTATTTGTAACAGTCTCAACACATGGCAGATGTCATCTTCGGGTGTATCATATTGTGCAAACGAAGATGATACTCTATGTGTAGCTCTCGTCTTTACAATTTACTCTTTAAAAGGGCCTCTGTGCTGTTGGCTACGGCCCCACGCATGCCTTCCAAAGGACCGGGTCACTATATATGGACACATCGCGTGATGATGGAAATGAGAAAGGCTACCGATAGC
This sequence comes from Eupithecia pulchellata, assembly GCA_963931895.1. Lineage (NCBI taxonomy): Eukaryota > Metazoa > Arthropoda > Insecta > Lepidoptera > Geometridae > Eupithecia > Eupithecia pulchellata. Next base: position 3,115,499 of record OZ007543.1, read on the forward strand.
AATGCTGGACAATCTACACAACATCATTTATCCCAAGGTAAAGCAAAATTTGTGTTTTGTTACTTTACAACTGATTTATTAATATAATACACTACATAGATATTTTTAACCAATACATAGAACATAGGCACCTAGAACACCAGGAACAAAATATTTGCAGATCATATAATATTTGTGTTTGCACGACCAGACGGGAATCGAACACGCAACCAAACTTTTACAAATTAATTTACTCCTTACCTATACATTTAATTTGATAATTACACCATTTGAGATTTTTCAGCAACACGAAATTGGCGAAAAGTCCCACGGCGTAACTGAGTCTGTTAAACGTATTGAATTCAAAAGAACACGTTCCGTAAAACTCGCCCCTTCTTCAATTACAGTTAACCGTTAATTCAGACGGGTGTCGCGTCGTAGAAACAGCTAATCCTGTGTACCTACAAATTCAATAAATTGCCGTTTGCTTCCGCCTGGTAATGAGTGTGCTTCGCATTCCAAGCGCGACGCGACCTCTTGTCTTCTTGAGGCTATGAAACACGCGGGTATCCGTTTAATAATGCATTAAGAATAAAATAGAATAAATATTTTTTAAACTTACGCGATGTGAACACATTATTATTTGTAGTACCTATTTTAAAGGGTATTTATACCTAGGTTAATATTAGTTATTAGAATAGATTCATCATTTATTACATGAACTTTTTTTTTGGTTACAACAATGCTACAACATGACTTCACTATGATGGTATGTAATGTAACAAAGTCGCTTCCCGCTGTCCGTCTGCACCATTGCTCTTGAATAGATAGAGTCATTATAAGGATGTAGAATTGTAGATGGTTTATATTTTTTATGGATTAGTATTTATTAAGCATAATTTGCACCCGTGTGATAGCGCTAGTAATTTCTAGGATAATAATATACCTATAAACTATACATAAATCTGTAATGTGTATAGTTATTTATAGGTATATTATTATAATAGTTAACAATTTACCTATAGTTCCATGTAGAATCAAATTAAAAAATTTGCTCTGTTTTTGTACAAACAAACAAAAAAATATTGTACCCAGCAAACACAGGCAATCATTAAGTGTCTGTTGCATGCCGTTTCTCACAATTCGTACACTGTAATCGGTAAAACATGTCGACACCTGCACAGCTGTTTATAAAATTTTATATATCTATACATGTTTATGCAAATGAATGATCTTATAATTATCTTTATCTTTAATATTACTCGCTAATGTTATGGCCTCCCTATTAGGGTTAGGAAGCGAAAAAAGGCAGATATACACAAGCAAAGCTACTAACGTGACCTGCAGCTAGATAGTGACTAATGCCTTTGTAATGTTACTTTCAGACAGACAGATGGTATTGTATTAATGTTGGCTTTGGGTCATCGTGTGGTGCACATGCATTTCATCACTTCAATCTTTTAAAGGTAAAGAAAATAAGCGAAAAAGAAACCTTTACTTTGTTAGATTGTTAATTTTGTAGTTGGAGCAGAACTCGTCCAAATTTTTTTGTCGTCTAGATAATCTGATATATTTTATAGTAGGTAACCCTATTTGCAAAGAATATTTTTGACAATCCGTTTGAATTTTTTTATAGATAATTTTTGCAACTCACTTGGAATTTTGTTGTAGAAGCGTAGACATTGCCCTTCTGACCTGTGGGCCAAGCACGGGGATTGTTCTCCAGGGTAGAATAGACAATAATGACATCGCATCGCCATAACATTGCGTAGATTATTGAAGTTGAAGAAATAAATTTCAAATAATTTACGCATTCGATGACAAAGTGACGTAATTTTTGTCTATTCTACCTTAGACAAGATAGCCCGTGCTTGCCCTACTGTAACTTGTAAGTTGTTCTGTAAACAGATTAAAAATTTCTGTCAACATGGTAAGGTCTATTTATTTCAAGGTTTTCTCTGATTAACATGTTTTTTTTTAAGATAAAGTGTTATAATAATTTTTAAGTTTGTAAACGAGAATTTACATGGGTTTTTGATGTTTGTGATATTTATTTTAATTTTCTTAACGAGAAAATGTTAAATAATCTAAAAATAGGATTTAAATTTTCTTAGGAACTTCCGCGGTACGGCAATATGGAGATTTTAAAATTGAAACTTATATACCTTCAGGAGCAGTTAAACATAACTGGGTCAGGCTGTGGTCTTATTTACAGCGATACGTGCTGAAACTAATTATTAACTATAGTTAATAATAAAAAAATAATAGAAAAATAATAACATTATATTTTTATTAAAAATTTTTTTGTTTTATTCATTGTCACCGATTTCCTCTCAAATGATTTACATATTGAGGATTATTTTGGTTTTGCGTAGAGAATGATTCCGGGTTAGATCTCTATAATTTATATTCCCGACGGATTATTATAAAACTGAAAACGGAAAATCGTGTGTCGTGTTTTGTTACTTTGTCTTTACTAATATTTTAAGATTTGATTGTTTGTTTGTTTGAATTGAATAGGTTCCAAAACTACTGGACCGATTTAAAAAATTCTTTCTTCATTAAAATCTTACATTAACCCAGATTAACCGGAAATATTTTCAGAAAGTTATGAATCTGTATGAGGAATTAAAAAATGTAATAATTTATAACTCTTGTAATACATATATTTGATTTTATTACATTTTCCGATTCCTGTACCTATCAAAATAAATAAAACTTCCTTCATTTTTAAAACAGCGTAAACTGATAAGAATTCAAAGTTTGTTACTAGCTTCAGTGAAACACATCAAATTATGGTTATGCCGTACCTCATAACTTCCCTTACCACACAATAATAGCATTGCTCCAATATACCCTCAAACTATTTCCCTCCACCTCGTATAACTAGGAAAGGCCCGATCAATCAATCCGGCCACGTTACAGGATCAGCCTAAATAAATATCACGTTTTGTTTCGGTCCGAGGGTGAAAAACTATTTCCCAGCGTGCCCGTATTAAAGTGGAGCCTCTACTGACTGAGTGACAGTCTCATCCTAACGCTTGTTTATAGCTGCTGTTTACAGCCTACGACATTTTTATTCGACTACCAGCATAACGGAGGAGGGAAAAAACTGCAGATTTTTTTTTTTGTTGTGATGTAAAATTAATTTCCATCAATCGAAATTGAAGTGTGTGCGGTGTTTCTAGATTGTCCAGCAATATTTAGTAATTATATTGTCCATTAAATTTAGGATTCTCATGGTGAAAGAATTTTGAAAATCTGTCCAGTAGCTTGGGAGCCTATCCAATTCAAACAAAAAAAACAATCAAACCATTCTTCTTTATAATATTAGTTTAGATATCGGCAGTATGACGATCAAGTGTCATTTCATCATTATGTCATTTGCTTTCTAGAATACAGTATGTATGCCTGGAAATCAAAGCAACAGAGTTTGGACGACGACGTGTGTGTGTCTGTAATTTTTGAAACCTGGTTTGATCTTCTTTTGTTTTTCGTATACTGGAGGCCTGGATTTATGACGTCATGACAAGTGATTACATGAAAAAAAAGGGAACACGATAGTTTTTTAAAAATGTTTAATGTTTAATTGTAATTGTAGTTTCATGTGGCATTATGGTTCTCAAACAGTGAACAGATGGGGATTTGGGTGTCGCTTCGACTTAGGTATCCTAAAAATCGTATCGGAAACTGTAAACACCTCTGGGACGGAAGGTTTTTATTTGCTCAGTAAATTGAGAAGGTTAAGAGTTCGTTTGTTAAATTGAATAGGTGACAAGGTCGTTGGCATTAATGCTGTTAACAAGTTAACCTAAAACCTATTATGTAGGTACAAAAACGGCAGTAAAAAGGAATTCTAAAAACGTTTTTAGATTGATGACTCACCTACTCACCTAGCTTACTTTGTTCTAGTATTTAGTATTAGTTTGTAAGCATTCGTATAATTATTACTGTTTTTGTTCTGTGCTGTAACTGGGTTGTGTCAATAAATGTTTCTCTATCTCTACGTATTTACTGCCCAACCTCGGTATATCGACCTAAAGGGCCGAGCCGTGAAAATGTTAGTTTAAATCCATAGACAAAATCCATAGATCTATTTAATTTAATATTTATATTAAATGTGTGATCTTCTACTATTATTTAACAAAACGGACCTATCTAAAATCGAAACGTATAAAAAACAATCGCGAAAATATACTACCTAGAAACACGCTATCCCCTGTTTTCTAAGGTTGCCTGGAAGAGGTCACTTCTATGCGATAAGGCTACCTGTTTTAATTGTCTTATGTTATGTTGTTTTTCTGGTGTAAGGCATCAGTATTGTATTCATGTGATGTGAACGGGAGGGTGAGTTTGAAATAATTTTCTTTAGATATTTTTATAATTCGACATGATTTATTTTGTGAAATTATTTATTTGATTAATAATTTGGGAACTAATTGCATATTAATTTTTGTTTCTTTAATAATAACAATAACAATGCTGGACAATTCACACTACTACCCAGCCCTAAGCTAAGCAGAACTTGTATTATGGGTACTAGATAACTGATATACGGTAATAATAATATACGAGCACATAGATAGGTTTTTTTACTATACATAGAAAACGACCAGAACACCCTGAACAAATATTCGCAGATCGTACAGATCCTGGGGCGGGAATCAAACCCGCAACCTCCTGCATCGCAGGAACTTGCTAAGTTGTTGTCACTTATCACAATTTTCTTTACGGTATGTTTCTGAGAAAGATTTTCTTTACACCACAAAAACATTCTTCTTCAGCACACCCTTCATATCGTTTACCAATACTCAGTCATAGCAAATGTTTACCAGCTCTAATGGTCTCTTAAGTTAACCAGGCTTTGTTTGATAAACTTGACCGGATATGATGGATTTGAGTTCTATTTCGTAGAAATAGGGTTGCATTTATGAGAAAAAATGTTGAAGAACTGAATGAAATAGGCAGGGGTGTTGAAACGAAATACTTGAGCCGTCAAAATGTAACTATACCCAGCACCATAAATAAAGAAGTTGAAGTTGGAACTTAACATAGTAGTGGGTGAAGTTAGGTTGTGGATGATGATGATTATTCATTATTACGCACTCATATTCTTTTTCTTACTATTATATACATTACTAGTAGTCCACCCCGTCTCGCATTGTTATTTAACAGAATTTCTAGATTTTACACACACCCATTGGGTTACATTATTGAAATATCATACGGATCCATAGCTTTTTAAAAATTATTCTGTAGCCTATGGTTATAATTCTAATGGTGAAAGAATTACAACTACTAGGTATGTAATTCAAAATCGGTCACCAATAGTTTACTCATCTGTTTCAATAAAACGAACATCAAATTAAATAAACCCTTGAAGTTTGGTACTTGAATAATTTTATTCGTATGTGTACTAAACCATTCTAATAAACAAACACAAAGCCCCAAACTATGTGTTTAATTTGATAACTCACAATACCACTAGAACAATTAGAACTAAACAACAAATTCAATTTCCTAGAAAATTAGAACAGTCTAGTCAAAACAATAATACTAATTGGCTATTTGCAAAAACAATTACTGAGAATATCCTTTTAGTGAGCCTTGGAGTTATGATGCTAATCTGACTTTCGTTATTCTGACATTTTCTATTTATCTACTACCTCATTTATCTACTCAGAACAATATAGCAGAAAGACGAGAGTCTCCGCTACAAGGTTTAAAGAACTTTATTCTCATACAAACACAATGGTTCTCTTAAAATGAGATACAATTTGAAACATTTATCTTGGTTTCAACATCAACATCAACAGCCTATAATAGTCCACTGCTGGACATAGGCCTCCCCTAATGAGCGCCAAAGATGGCACTATCATTTGGAGGCTAGTGCCCATAATCCCCACGCTGGGCATGCGGGTTGGGGATCGCAGTTCGGTGTAGTTGTTCTGCAGAAGGCGCTGCTGCCCGCCCCCGGTGTGTTTCCCTTAGTTGCCTCTTACGACACCCACGGGAAGAGTTGGGGTGGTGAAATTCTATGCCGGCACCACACGGCAACTCTTGAACTCTTATCCAGCTGTAATGTAAACCCTAAGAGAGTTTCACCATTGTTGTAAAAAAAGTTACCCTACTGAGTTTCAACAGAAGCTATTTTGTGGTGACATGACTGCTGCCAGACCCTGTGACGTGGAAAGAGATGAATTATCTACTTACCTATCTATTTCGGTTGTCTATTTCGAATCCTCTGCTAGGAATAGGCCTCTCTAATATTTACCGTGCACATAGAAGCGCCACTTTTGAAGCTCGCATAGACTGTTTTCATGAGAGGTTAAAATTTGATGCTTTTTGATCTTTAGGAATTTGAGGTTTCATTAATTTTTCTCAAACAATTTATAGAAATACTAAACTGGCAACACTTATTGAAAACATGAAAAAGTTTGTATTATTTCCGTTTGACATCCTGATTGTTATTTGACGCTGTGGCGCATAACGAGATATTTCTATTTATTTTAATTCATATTGAAAACCTCTTCATGATCAGTTGTTAGTTGCTTCACCATTCAATATAACAAAACAGAAACAAGTGTGATTTCGTTTGTCCAAGATCTAATGAAAGTGACAACGATTTGACTTGTTTGTTATGGTAATAAAACTTAAAATGGAAAAGTACAATCGATCCGCCATTTTGAACTATTTCCAGTCATCATGACACTTCCTATGTCTACCAAAGCAAGCATTAAGCATCGCCTGCACAAAATTACTTTGTTACATAGATTATTTAATTAAATTAAACATCTCATTCGAGTGTGAAACAAAGAAAGTTAGTAATGCGATACTAAGAAATCCAATTAGTGTGAAAATGTCTGAGCTTGCTGGTGCAACAATACTACTGCGAAATTAAGTTTTTTCATTACTTTACATTTCTTGGGCGTTATCACAGCTTCAGTAGTTTTATTTTGACATAAGTACCTATGCAGTACAGTCAGCAATAAAATTGCAAAATTTTAAAATAAGTAAAGTGCTACGATATTTTTATAACTTTAAAATTATCAGGCTGGGTTCTAGATTTCTGGATTCTACTAAAGTAAATTTTCGAACAAGATCAATTTGATGAAATACGACCATGGCCGTTGAATGCAATTATTTGAAGGATAAACAGAAGGTTTGCTGAAAATAAACTAAGTTAAGCTCGCCTTTGTACATAATATGCCCAAACATGACATATAACAAACGTCATCATTTAACAATCTGAATCTCAATCATTATATTTTTTTCCTTATAACTTGTATGTGCCTCCTGCGTCATCACCATCATCGTCATCGTCATCGTCATCGTCATCATCATCGTCATCGTCATCTCCCACGTTGCCACAGAGGTCGTCGATTGGACAATAAATGACATAATATGTTGTATTCTATTCTAATCTATAACATCTATGAGGGTAGATTTAGACTGAACTTGCATAAATGCACAATGGAGAAATGTTAGTTCTGAACGTGTTGTGGGATATACGACAACGTCGTGACCTCCGAATTGAAAGCACATAGCCGATCGGAGATACATAGGTTTAGATCCCAACTTCGCTCTACGTTAAGTAATTAGTAGTAAGTGCCCGTTTCAAACTAATTTAAGTACCTATACCTAAGTTGATTCCATAAATACCTCTCTTCTTATTTCCAAGCTGTCTTACTATGGTTTTGATGCGGCAACTGTAAATTGGTTTCATAGTTATTTAGAGAACAGATACCAGTATGTCCAACTTTCAAATGGGACTACGCCATGTTCCACATTACAACCAGTACCACAGGGTGTCCCACAAGGCTCTATCCTTGGACCAATCCTATTTATATTATATAGTTCTGATATAGTCAATGCCATAAATCACTGTAACTACCATCTATACGCTGACGACTTGCAATTGTACATATCAACCCATCCGACAAAGCTCGACAGTGCTATTGATAAGATAAATTCTGACCTTAACAGAATTTGCAGTTGGTCTAGAGATAACTGTTTAGTTATAAACCCTAAGAAGTCTAAGTATATGTTTATAGGTACCAGACAGAAATTACAAAGCCTTCACAATTACACAGCAAACATCTTTGTTGATGGTATGACTGTAGAGCGTGTATCAGAGGCAAGGAATCTGGGTCTGACCATGGATAGTTCCTTACACTTTGAAAAACACATATCCGATAGTGTGCGAAACTGTTTCTATCGTTTAAAGATCCTATACAAAATCCGCCCATACCTTACTGAATCTGTCAGAATAACACTTTGTGAATCACTTATCCTTTCTAAACTGAACTACTGTGACACAGTGTATGGGCCCTGTCTTCTAAATCGAACTTCTAAACTCATCCAACGTGTACAAAATGCATGTGCACGATTCTGCTTTTTTGTTCCTCCACGCTCTCACATAACACCATTTTTAAACTCATCAAACCTACTTAAGATGGAAGCCCGTAGAAAGCTCCATCTTGCATCCCTTCTTTTCAATGTTATCACTAAGCAGTGTCCCAAGTACTTGTTTGAAAAACTTACATTGGCTCGTGGCAATTCTCGATTTCCAAGTAGAACATGTACTCCTGTCTTTGAAACACCACAGCACAAGTCACGGGCATTTCGAAGCTCTTTCAAATTTGCAGCCTCGAAGTGCTGGAACGTCATTCCCCCACCAATGCGGGCTGTCAAAACCGTGTTTATTTTCAAGAGAAGGCTGAGGGATCAACTGCTCGGTGTTCAAATTCTCAGCCAGTAACCTCTGTAAATAAAATGACAATGAAATAATCTAAATTTCTTATGCCTAACAAAATTACTGGGTACTTTATTGTACCTATTCTAATAAGATTTAAAATATCTACTAAAATATCTTACTCTATTCCTATTGTTTTTTTTATTTACATGATTATTTAACCTGCCTATTATTATCAATGGACCTGCTATTTTATTTATTTTTATTTTTAGTTATTTTAATTTTAATTTTTTTTTACAAACCTTTTTCCTGTTGAAATATGTTGTTTGTATATTTTGTATATTGACTTGTCCCCAGTAGGGTAACAAATAGAATGTCTCTTGCTGTAAATGTGTGAATCCATTATCTGTGTTCATTGCTCTTTCTGTTGCACTTTTTATTATTGCCTTCTTTTCCATCTTGAACTGACTTTAAATCCCTTTTCTACGGCGGTATATGTTAATTTCCTAAAAAGAGTAAATAGCTATTATATAAATACATCCAGCTCCCAGCACCCAAGCTTACAAAAAGTTAACCAAACTTATAAAAATAGAATACTTACGGTGATATTTTATTTATACCTACATCATTAATTTGTTTCTCCATTTTTCCACTTTCACTCATGACCTTTGCACTCTTTAAACTCAGTCCCACCATGAACACACACCATAAAATACATTAAATAATTGCTGTATGCGCCACAATTATGTATTAATTAGTTTATATTAATAATTTCACATCTATTTATTTTCAATTACAACATGTTTTCCCAAATTTCATAACCCAACTTCAACTTCTTTGTTCTTGGTGCCGAGTTCTTAATTCACCGAAAAATGTGTCAGTTCTCCAATTCGACATACATACATATTTTACGTATGAATGTCAAAAAATCAATTGTAAGACTAATGATAAACCTAAGTTAATTTTAAGTTAAGTTCATTTATTGTTAAGTTAAGTTAAGTTCATTTATTGTTATGCATTTTGCCTGTTGTATGTATTTGTCCCCAGTTATTATTTCTTATCCTTCCATGTATTCTTCTTTTTCTCATCTTATGTGTGTACCTACCTTTTATTTAGCGTGTCTATTATCTATAAATAAAACGTCTGTGCCACCCTTTCTTTACCACACCACACTCTACCAAGTCGGGCCCTGTCTGAAAATCAGCGTCGCTATTTAGCTATTAATTAGCTGGTAGCGGCATAAATGCTGAGACGGGGACCTATTTGGACCCCTTGTAACACTGTTTCTTTCGTTCTGTATTCTTGTGTGTTTATTTATTAATGTTTTCTATTTTTTCATTATTATTTTCTATTCTTTGTACCTTGATTTGCCTTATTTACTTTAGTGTGTATGTGTGTTACTGGGTTTCAAATAAATTTATTTTTTTTCTTCTTTCTTTCTTCTTCTTCTAAGTAGTCCTCTTAGTGGGAACCAAGGGAGATACTGTTACAGCATCTGTGGCGCGGTGAGCGAAAGTCCGCCTTCGACGCATGAGTAACTTCAATTTCCGCCTCGGGACAATTTTTTTTATGATCTGCAGATATATATATATGTTCCGGGTAGTCTGGTCGCTTTCTATATATAATAAAATATATACTTACAATGTATGTCAGCACTGCCATGACTGAATGTTTGGTATATTTATTTATTTAAAGAACCCAACCATCATAAATATATTATAACTATATCTAATGATATCTATAATGTTTTATTCGTAATAGTAAAAATGAATAAAAATATAAAACGCTTAAAAAATTGGTAACATAAAGCTACAGAATTAAAAGAGACAGATATTATAAGGAGTACAATTATGCAATAGGTAAGTATGAACTTTCATGAATATTATAGTAAAAGTGGTGAAACCATTTTTAAATTTGTTTATACTTTGGTCAAAGACACTTTTTTAGATATTTCTGTTCTATACCTATTTGAGCTATATTTTGCTCCTATTTTTGCAGAGGAGCAGAAAAGAAAACTTGTAAGTATGTTTTTTTTTAAAAGCCACCGAAAGTAAAAAAATAAGTATGTTTTTAATGGTATGAGACTAGTATTATGTTATCTGTGGTATGAGTAAGAAAACAGCGTTAACTTGTATTTCGTAAGTAACAGATTCTAGTTGTATAACTTGGGAATTCAGGTCAGACGGTGATAAGGGCGTAACTTTCTCACCGCGAAACTACGAAATTCACAACTTGGTAGCTTTATCTACATTTAATGAAGACATTATTAATGTACCAAGGCTGTTAGCTTACCTTGTTGCGTTTGAAGTCAATTTCTACGAATACAGCAATTTCAAAAGTAGACTATAAATGGGTAAAATAAAGGTAAGTTTTATGATTAAACAACAGGTTTAATTAATTAAGAATAAAACAAGGTCAGTTAATGATGAACTACTTTGTACTCAACCACTTAATAAACAATCAACCTACGTAGGTTCATTGTTAGTAATAACAAGTGTATAAAAGTTCTGCAAATCGTTGTAAATTATAGGAGTATCAAAAAACGAACAGTAAACAGAGCTTTGAAGCTCGCTTCGCTCGGTCATTAGATAATACCTGACCTATATTACTCGATGCCTATATCTCACAAAGCACTCCTGAACAGAGGAGTCATTTCATTGGTCTCCTCCAAATTTGGTATGACATTTGACGTACGACCTTTCGGGGAGGCCAATATAATGAGTCCTCTAAAAGAATTAAATTTAAATTGTTCCTCTAAAAGAATTAAATTTCTCAGGAGTGAGTGCTTTCTTTCTTTTCGGTATAAAACAAAAAGAAACAGCTTATAACAATGGCCTTTTCGTCAGATGGTTTTTACTCGGCTACGGCAGAAAGGTTATATTTTTTATGTCAGAAGAAAGGTTATTATTGTTTGAAATGGTTGTTTGCCCCTTCATATTGAAATAGGGCGCTCGATAATTTTAAGCTTTATTGTAGAGGAAAAGGTTTTCGTGTTATGTACAATTTGTTTTGTAGATATTGCTCAAAAAAAATGAAATAAAATTGAAATCTAAACTAATATTATAAAGAGGAAAGATTTGATTGTTTGTTTGAATTGAATAGGCTCTGAAACTAATGGACTGATTTGAAAAATTATTTCCTCATTAGAATCCTAAATTTTCCGTGATGAACATAGGCTATATAATATTAATTATAAATTGACGTAGATCGTCTGTTTAAACTTGTCTGGGACGATTTTTATTACGATTAGGATCCTACGATACTGTATTATGGTTGCAAAATTTCAAATACTTGGCGATATCTCAACAATTGATCTTTAAAAAGAAAATATAAAAATAAACTAAAAAGGGCCACTGAAAATATTTGATCCCTAATTCAGCTTTCGCATTCAATACAAATAACCCTTTTGATTGAGGTCAAAGATAGGTGTTAAAAGTCATAGCTGAAGAAACATTTATCAAATGTACGTCAAACAAATCGTCAAACATTAAGGGTTAAATCAAAAATGTCTGAGTTTGGGATGATTCAGTTTGGCTTAATTCAAACTGGTTTTATTCAACTCCAAGAACTCCACTAAGAATTTTATTAAGGTCAATTACAAGGACCTATCAATGCTTTTTAGGTTTATAGAATAGGTTAAGTTATAGAGGTTAAGAGGCTCATTTATGTCATCAAGCTGTGGACTGTATAGGCTGGTGTAGTTTTAGGTTAGAAATACAAATTACTAATAAATTTATTGAACCTTGCCATCTGAAGTTAACCAATTCTTCAAATAAGATTTACGCAGAACCATCCAAATAAACGAACACTTTTCCCAGTATACTAAGCTTTTGAATTAGTCAAAATATAAATCCACTTTTTATACCAAGATTGAATAAGTCTGTATGCCTTATCTTATGCCAAGTTTATAAGGTGGATTAGAAATTCCTACCGGTACCTACCACAAGGGCAAACTTATACATGAACTGTTAGGGAAACACTCTAAAAAGAAAATTTTACAGAGCGCTAGAAGAAACGCGTATTTTACTTCGAAATGAGTGTAGCCCAGCAATCACCAGGGTCCTTATACCCCATTTTATTCCATCAAAGTGACCTTAGGGCCAGAAAACTACCACAAAATTATTTAACCTGCCGTTGCCGGACCTTTTTGGCTCCCAAAAGATTTAAGAAGTCAATAAAGGTTGTGTTTTACACCCAAACGGTACCAACCGTCCACTAAAACATGGAAATAGCTTCATTCGTCTTGTTAAGGGTTAAATTTTGGACTTGTGTTGAATGGAGAAAAAGGGGTTAAATGAGGCTTGGCTCTAGTGTGCCGGATGGAGTAAAAGGGTTTTAGAGAACTCTACGGTTAATATCTCCAGCTTGTGTAGTGGAAAGTCTGCGGTAGACAGGTTATTAAGGCTGTATAAGGTCGTAACGCTATAATATCTTCGTAGATATAACGTGGCGTACCGTATACGGTTTATTGCTAGATACAAAAAACTATTTCCAGTAGATTTTATACTTTTTTTACAAATATTTAATAGTAATAATGCTAGACAATTACACACACAAAAAACAGCATTATCTAGCCCCAAGCTAAGTAGAGCTTGTGTTATGGGTACTAAACTGATATATTATGTACGAGTACATAGATGTTTATTTTTTGTCATACCTTGAAAACGACTACAACACAAGGCGGGAATCGAACCCGCAACCTTCTGCATCGCACAGGGTCGTTGTTGTCGGTATTTACGACGACAACGACTAATTTTATGCAACACCCAAGACTCGTTTGGACTCAGCTAAACAGATTTTTCCGATGAAGTTGGCGTTACATTTTTGAATTTCTTCTCTAAGGCGCTGGGCCAAACTTAGGATTAGGGATTCTTCTATGTGAATGTTGGGTTGATGAAGAAAACGTGGATCTCATTTTTTTTGTCCCAATCGGAATATTCTCATAACGATTTACTCCGTCTTGATTTTAAGCGTATACCGTGAACTGGACACTGGCAGAAAACTGGGAAACCAGACAAATATAAATAAATAAATAAATAATGTTTGACAATCCACACAGCACCATCTAGCCCCAAGCTAAGCAGATCTTGTGTTATGGGTACTAGATGACTGATATACATAATACAATATTATTAAATAGATAGATATTTTTTATTAAACAAAGAATACAACCAGAACCCCTGTACAAATATCTGCAGATCGTACAAATATTTGTCCCGAGGCGGGAATCGAACCCACAACCTCCTGCGTCGCAGGCGGACCTTCGCCCACCGCGCCACAGTTGTCGTCAATATTTTTTATGATTTCTTATTGTTATGTTATTTTATGTTATGTCTGTTTTATCTTGTGCCAAGCGTTTTTGTTCTTCAGTGACGTCACGAAAGGCCTCTGTCGGAAGATCAGCGTTGGTTAACGAGTGTACAAGCAGCTCATGCTGAGACAGAGACCGTTTTGTGACTCATTGCCGAAACAAGTCTGTTTTGTTTATATTTTTCTTTTTTTTACTTTCATTTGCATGTTTTTGTATGAGAGGAACATGCATATCATCATCATCATCAGCTATATGTTAGTCCACTGTTGGACATAGGCCTCCCCTAATGAGCGCCATAGCATGCATATGAATAAGAAATAATATTCTATTCTATTCTATATTGCCATATCAAAGAAGTCATGGCAATTCTGCAGCCAACGCGAATAGATTATTTACCACATTATTACGAGTATTCCACATTGAAAATCAAAAATCAAAATCAAAGTGCTTTATTTTCTTTAGACCTTACACACACCTTACAGGACTCTTGGACACTTCACAAAACGAAAATAACATAAGTAGTACTGTGAAATGAAGTTATCACTTTGATTCATTGTTCACTTCCATCTTGTTAACAAGTGAACAAGAAACCTTTACCTTGTTAGATTGTTAGGTAGCGAGTTGGAGCAAAACTCGTCCCAAACCTTTTTAACGTCTAGATAATCTGATATCTTTAACAAGCCTTTTTGCAAATAATTTTTTGACAATCCGTTTGAATTTATTTATCCACTTGATCGTTCGTGGGTACCAAGGTACCAGAAAAAATTAAAGCAACTTACTTTCTGGTACATGACCCACGACCATTGACCCACGGGATCATTTCACTTAGAGTTTTGTTGTAGAAGCGTATCCATTGAGCAAATTCTTTCACTGCCAAGTGCGGTCGTTTCTGCTTGATCGGTCTCAGCTCCTAAATCAACAACCAATGGTTCGGAACCCTTACAGATTAAATGACAACACAGCCTTCCGTTGACAAACATCACATTCCATAGGAATATAATATTTATACCTAAAATTTTCGATTTCGGTGAGACTCGAACCCGCGGCTCTCCCTCAGTACGGGAGTGGGCCAACCACTACACCGAGTTTTTTTTTTATATATAATTTCCGAGAGATTACCCCAAGCGCTTACGCACTAGGTACCGTATCATAACAAAAATCTTATTTCATATTTAAGGACAGACTGATATCTTCGCTAGCTTGTGAAGAAATAAAAGACTCGGGATAGTTTTAGCTAGTTTATTTATAATTAATATAACAAATATGTGAGAACACAAGCTATGTCGACGAGGTGACAAAATGAAAGTGGAGTTTACAAACTATGTGCAAAAAAGAGCAAAGCAAACGTAAAGAAGTCTCGTTTCAACGTTATTATTTATTTATTAATCATTTCTTCACTATTATATAAATCTTATTTATTATTTCACTCAACTTATTCGGCTCATTCGATCGAAATTATTAAATTTTTATTGTAATTTTTCCTCAGTATATAATATTTCCCAGACGCAGTAACCAAATGAACGGATTCAGGTCCCGTCGAAATTTAAAATATCTATATCATTATAATATACCTAATGATATCATTTATTTATTTAGTGATTAGTAAAAACGTAAACTTTGAACTTATTTTTCAGACAAGACTTTTCAACCGCATACAAAATGCAAACGCTGATGATGAAAGGGTCAAGCTACTCAAATAAGGCTTTCTATTTAAAAATATTCTGCTCAAGCAAAGCCGCGGGCAAGAACTATAACTAACAAGAAATATATTATATTTATTTGATAGGTCATATTTAGATACATATAACATTTATAGAACAGTCTTAAAACTTTTAAATTATACCTAGGTTTCACCTTGTTATTTACTTCTAATTTTTGTAATTCTAGTACGCCAATTGCCATTTGCTTTATATAAACTTTGTGTTTTGGTCGGCAGGTAGATAATGCCGAGGCATTATCTACTTGCCGACCTTTGTACCGTTTTAGTGCATATAGACATACTAAAATAAGGTTTTCCTCCACTGTCTCGACACTTTGACAGTGACAGATACAATATTTGCAGCATTATACATACGAGACATAGTATAGACCCTTAAAAAGTTCTTTGGACACACCTTAAGTAGCCGGTCATTGAATAATTCCCAAGATGGCCTTTAGACGGCGTAGTGACCGCCATTTCACCGCTGGTGCGTTGGTACCGCATTCATAATTGATAAGGTTACATTTAGTACTGTAAGATGTAAGTATAAAGGGTCAACATTGGTTTTCAGTACGAATTGCTATTACTATCTACTCAATAAACAACTACCTCTTACGGGATGTGATTGGCTCGAGAAGTACGCAGAGGAGGGGGGAGTATATAACCTATTTGAGTAAGCGCCTAATTGTTTTATTTAAATTGGTACAGACCCATGAAATAAATAAATAAATAAATAATGACGGACAATCCACACAGCATCATCTAGTCCCAAGATATTATTAATAATATAATAAAATATTATTAGGTACATATATAGAGGTAGATATTTTTATCTGCCTGACCTGACCTGAATAAATATCTGCAGATCATACACATATTTGTCCCGGGGCGGGAATCGAACCCGCAACCTCTTGCGTCGCAGGCGGACCTTCGCCCACCGCGCCACAGAGGTCGTCAAAATGTAGTATTAATTTCAATTTTATGTTATGCATTAAAATTAAAGTTAGTAATCCAGTAACTTTGTATTTTTATTGTATACTAACAGTCCGCCTGGCTTCGCACGGGTATTAAAAAAATAAAAAAATCATTCGGACGACTAACTTTTTTGAAAATATTCTAAATTTTATGTTCATCATGGAAATTTTGGATACTTATGGTGAAAGATAATTGTTTTTTTCAAATCGGTCCAGTAGTTTTGGAACCTATTCAAATCAAACAAACAAATTGACATTTAGTAGGTATTTTGTGTATAACATTAAAAAATTCATGTCTGAATAAACAAAATTTTATATATAAATTAGTATTAGTATTATTAATAAGCCTTAACTTGTTACAATGTGAAAATATAAGTCATTGCTTCACAAAAGCTTGAACTTGAGCCAGAATTCAAGTATGGGGATAAATTATTTTAATAATTTAACCCCATACCTGAATTAATGGTTTAATTTAATAAAAAATCTTCAAAAGTGCTACCATCCGTACCAATTTAGCTTTCGCCAAGTTAGCATACTGAAAAGAGAAACTTTAGCATGTGCATTAAGAAACTTTTGCATCGAATTTTCTTGCCCCGTCGTTGTAAAGATATCAAGCCAAGCTTTTTAAAGTAGTTTCTGGCACTTCAGCAATACTCTAGTCTACCGTACGTACAAGAAATGACCTAGATTTAAATAATCTATATTTTAATGACATTTAATATGACTCACAGAATATTTGCACGCCTGCGTGCAGGCTGAATACAGTTCCAAAAATAGTTATAAGACCTGATATTGTATAATAATTATGTATTCTTGCAAATAAATGATTGATTTGATTTGATTAGATTATTTCGGTTCATAAAGATCTTAGGCCGATAGACTAGCGATAGATCATAAAATATATTTTATTTATTATCTATCGCTAGCCAACTTTATCGTGTCGTATAAAAAAATTCGAAAGACAAAACGTAAACTAAGGAAATATTACGAATAACCCACCATGTGTGTGTATATATTATTATTTATGGAAACCTAGGTTTCAGCCGGCCGACGACCAATCGGACGAGCCTGATAGCCTTGTTTGATTGTGAAATTTTTTACCCGTTGTTTATTGTTTCGAAATACTCTCAGTGATTACTCATTATGAGGCGACTCCAACCGCTCGACCCCAGTAGGGGAAACGAGATCTGCACTGACATCTCGCGTAGTCCGAGTGTATTGATGTTCGAACCCACCAAGAAGTTGGTCTTCATCTTCACCAACTCCACGATCTCCTTCACATCTGTGGTAGTCAATCCTAGACACGTAGAGTAACGTCGAAGGCACCGCCCCGGACGCAATAAGTAATTCTATCCGGTCGCAGCGACGACGCCACGCTGATTTCGGCTGCTGGACTTGTTTTTCCTCCTCTTTCTTATGTTATAATAATATGTAACTTGACTTATCTTAGTGCTTAGTTATTTTGTCAGCCTAAACAAAATAAAAATATGACATAGGTTTGACATGAATAGAAACAAATAAAAAGATACGGGTAATAAAAGCTGTGGTTTTCGATTTCCATTAAAAAAAGAAGTTATTTCCAAACATCTCGGCAAAACCCCTGGCAGCAAAATCTTTGCTCTTTGTTGCTGGCGTTGCCAGCATTTCCACTTATTGTAATATATCTTCTAGATTGTAAATACTACTGGATTGTATCGCATAGCTATGATTACGGCACAATCACTATGCACACTAGTAGGTAGTGATTTGTCACTGGATTTAGTTCACCTGAGCGTTGCGCTCCGAAGGATTCCCAACGAGACTGTGGAATTACGTAAAAACCACCCATCCTATATTTACATTAGAAAGACATTTCAATGGCCATCGCCATTTTCAATTGTATGGCATAAGCCATTTAAAGTAATTTCTTGGCCATTAAACTGTCTTTTCAATGTCATTATAGGAAGCAAAGCCATTAAATGACCTTTCAAGGCCATTAAAAGGGATTTCAAGGCCATTGAATCGTCTTTCCATTGCAATTATAGGATGAAATGCCATAAAAAGGGATTTCAAGGCCATTGAAATATCTTTCAAATATCATCATAAGATGAAATGCCATTAACACGTTGAACGCCATATCACCCACCGTGAGCCTAGCTTACTTTTCCATTTGGGCCAAGCCAAAATCAGGTAATCGGTCATTTTCATCAAATTGAAATTTTCATTCCAAAGTTAATAAAATTAAGTAATTTGGATGGAAAATAAAAATTACCGTCTTTTACCGTGTAGTTTTTAAGATATCGTCAAAGGCTCATCGGTGGGTCCCGTGGCCTAATGCAAAGGATTTCGTGTTTTCCGTTGGCAGGGGCCGCGGGGGTCACGATGCGGCCCACCCGCGCGCGTTTCTTTGTTTGCCTTGTTTCAACAAGATACACAATTTTTTTTGAAAATTAAATGCTTTGATTTTGAATTTGTATTTTAATACATATTTGATTATTATTTTGTACTTTTGTTATATCTAATAAAGGTAAAAAATATATATTCGACCGTATCGTTAGCACAACCCTAGCGTCATTACAAATACCCTGATAAAACTGTAAGTTTCTATCGGATTTGAAAACCACGCCGTCCGTATCTGCCACAGGGCCACGCGGCTCACTTCCATTCGCGTTTTGTTTCATAGCTGTAATCTGTGGCTTGTAGGAAGCGTTTATGTCAAACTTCTGACGCGGCTCACCGGTGACCCCCATGGCTCAAATGGTTCAGTACGGGTAGGCTTACCGGTGAGCCCCATGGCCTGAATGGAAATGCTCGATTTTTCGTAAAGCGTTCAACGTGTTAAAAGGGCTTCCGAGGTCATTGAAACGGCTTTCCAATGTCACTAAAGGCCGAAAAGCCATTAAAATGGATTGAAATGGCTTTCAACTGTCAGTACAAGATGAGTGGTACCTAGCGTAATTCCACAGGCTTAGGGCTTCAACTATCTATAAATGAAGAGAGAGGGAGTAGATTTAGGTCGAATGGCTCATCGGTTTCTGTAAGATTTTCAGTAAGCTGTGATGCGGGCAAGGCAAAAAGTTATAGACTCTGAGCGTAATTCATTTGAGTCAATTATTTTTTTAATGCAGAAATTATTTCTTTCTATTTCGAGCAATTAGCTCCTAACATGACTTTTCAATAATTATCTCCTATTCAAACCTCCCCATAATAATCGTGAAAAAAAACCGTTGGCAGTATGATTTATATAAATATCTTAATTAATATTTATAAGAATTTTTCTATGTATCATTATCATCAGCCTTCATTTACCATTTGGAGGTTATTGCCCATAATCACTACGCTGGGCATGCGGGTTGAGGATCGCAGTTCAGTGTAGTTGTACTGCAGAGGGCGCTGGTGCCCGCCCCTCGGTGTGTTTCCCATAGTCGCCTTTTACGACACCCACGAGAATAGTGTAGGTGGTGAAATTATACCGACACCACACGGCATACCAGTTACATAATCCAAGCTCTGCTTAACTTGAGGTTAGATCATCATCATCATCACCAGCCTATAATAGTCCACTGCTGGACATAGGCCTCCCCTAATGAGCGCCATAGATGGCATTATCATTTGGGGGTTAATGCCCATAATCCCCACGCTGGGCATGCGGGTTGAGGATCGCAGTTCAGTGTAGTTGTACGGCAGAGGGCGCTGGTGCCCACCCCTCGGTGTGTTTCCCATAGTCACCTTTTACGACACCCACGAGAATAGTGTAGGTGGTGAAATTATATACCGGCACCACACGGCATACCAGTTACATAATCCAAGCTCTGCTTAACTTGAGGCTAGATGATTGTCTGTATATGATCCTGTTGGCAACACTAAGAATAGGAGACGCTTTTCTGTGAATAAAAAGCATTTGAGCTGTCACTTGTCAACGTCAAGCGCCTACGCGAAGAGGAAGCGAGAGAAGTGCGCGCGAAAAAGACGGACGTCAGTTGACAACAACAACAACAACATCTTGGAAGTGAAAGTGTAAACGTGAAAAACGCAAATAGAATGTATTAAACATGGGTACTAATGTTATTGCTATATAATAACAAGCCTTTTCAATAAAGTTACCATTTTACTTTTGTATTTTGGACTGATTTTCTAATAATCCAGAAATCCTTTAATAGTGCACTGTAGCCTCCCTCACAATATAGACTGTTGATAATTATTATGAACTAAGGAACTGGAATCACTCGAATCAAAGATACCGGATTTATATTGCATAAGAAGCACCGTAGACACAACACGATCCATCATCGTCGCATATAACTTTGTGAGCGCATGTTTTTGTAAAAGGTTTTCTTTGCTGTATGATTATAAAGTAGGTCGCGGATCAGTCAAGATTGATGGGAATTGATTATGAATAGGTAAATTACGTATTCATTGCGTAATGCCCTATTTTTGTAAGAATATACCACAGACATAGCTATTAGCACGGTTTTGTTTGCGTTTTTTCGGGTTAAGAAGGTAAAGAAGTATAATTGTTTTTTTTTTAATGCTGGACAATCCACACAGCTTCATGTAGCCTCAAGCTAAGCAGAGCTTGTGTTATGGGTACTAGATGACTGATATACATAATACAATATTATTACATAGATATATTTTTTTTTATTATACATAGAAAACGACCACACTTTGAACAAATATCTGCAGATCGTACGAATAGTAATAATAATTAGTTTTCTAAAAGTAAAAGTTTGTATGATCCGAAGATCAGTTCAAAGTGTTCTGGTCGTTTTCTATGGATAATAAAAAATATCTATCTATGTAATATATTGTATTAAATGTCATCTAGTACCCATAACATAAGCTCTGCTTATCTTGGGGCTAGATAATACTGTGTGGATTGTCCAGCATTATTATATATTTATATTGATATTATGAACTATTCGTACATTCAACACCTACTTGCATTCTTTTGCTCCCATCTAGCCGGAGACTACGGAGTAATACACTACGTATCCCGAGTCGCGGTCTCCACTCAAGAACGTTTACCCAGCGACAAATATTTTCAGACGTGATTTGCGGTGGAAACATTATTTCCAGGCGGGAATCGAACCCGTAACCTGCGTCACAGACTTTCCCACCACATCACATCGCTCACGGGGTATGTTTTCTTATTTACTTGCCCCAACACTTGCCCTTGATCCCTTACGACTATATATCTAGGTAAATATTTACAGAGCCAAGTAAAGATCTCAAACAAACTTTATAGGTACGAGGTTCACCTCAGAGCAAGGTACTCATCAATCAAACATCCAATTAAGAAGTTCAAACTTAGGGATAAAGGTTGGAGCATACCTAGGCTACACCGCTACCGCACGCCTCCGACTTTAAATCGAGATAGCTACTACGCTATCCACGCAACTGTAAGGAACTAGTTTTTTTAATAACTGTGATGTTATAAAGTGTGACATAGTCCCTGTGTGACTAAACTCCCATGTAATAAACTAGCGTTCCGCCCCGGCTTCACACGTGTATTTAACAAAAACTGAATTTTTCATGCGGATCCCTATTTTAAAATATTCTATATAAAATGCCTATGTTCATCAGGGAAAATTTTGGATTCGAAAGGTGAAAGAATTTTTCAAATAGGTTCAGTATTTTCAGAGCCTATTTTAATTCAAACAAACAAAAGCCTATAATCAAATCTTTCATCTTTATAATTATTAGTATAGATAACGCATTAGATAATAAAATCTTTAAGATTATTTTTTGAGTTCTAAAAAGTGAATAAAATTGAGACAACCTATTCATTATTACCTGACAATATTCCCACAGACTGAAGTGATAAAGGTCATCTTTTATGTTCCCTGCGGATTTTCCAGCCAAAATTAAAGCAACTCTCTGTGGGCCGCGCCGACATGTCCTGATTTAAATAACCTGATTTTCGGTAAGCTTCACGAAATTGGCTCTCTGTTACATAAATTAAAAATAAATGAATTGGTAATTATGAAAGAGTAATCTGCAGCTTTATTTGTAAAAATAAAACAATAAATAATTCCATAAAATTGCGATACACCGAGGCAATGCAGCCAGCGTCTTGGGGACGCTTCCGATTGGTATTGATATTAGATGAGCTGCTACAGTTTGTTTAGTATAATCTGCAGTTAGCTCAGTTGTAAAAACTAGTCATATTCATTGTAATTTTCGTTGTAAATGATTATGATGATTGCCACTATTGCCAGCAATACTCAGTCCATATTTTTTTATTTGTTCTTGGTGGGTATGTATCGCTGCGGCCATGATAAGCGTGCTGTTCACCTCCGAAGCTCTGCCCTCCTTGTAAAAAGTGCAGTAATTAGATTTTTTGCTATATATAGTTGCTTCAAATAACTTGCAATAACGCATAGGTACAATTGTCGCGAAAATTCTAGTTACTGCACTTTTCACAAGGAGGGCAGAGCTGCGGCGCTACAGTTCGCCACTTACCTAGCAGCTGC
Source organism: Eupithecia pulchellata (assembly GCA_963931895.1). Lineage (NCBI taxonomy): Eukaryota > Metazoa > Arthropoda > Insecta > Lepidoptera > Geometridae > Eupithecia > Eupithecia pulchellata. Next base: position 3,138,612 of record OZ007543.1, read on the forward strand.
TAAGAACTGATTTTCCTCGGGGTGATATCTCGTAGTTCGTCTGGGCTAAGCAGGTGCCTTCCCAGATGAGTCCTACGTTTTTGCATCAGTGCTCCACACTCTCCAAGCAGATGGAAGGCGTTACCTCTCCTCACAGAATCTACAGGATTTGTGCATATCCCCTATTTTAACATGAGCTTGTTAAGGCAACAATGACCAGTTAGGGCTATTGTCAAGATGCGAAGGTTGTTTCTGCGTGGCGCTAGGATTTGGTTCATAATCAAAATCAAAGTGCTTCATTTCTTTAAGACCTTACAGGACGTGGTATCTCAATGTTCTGAAACCGGTATCTGTTATGGTCAAACTAGTGACAAATAACGCCGTCAGCAGTCGAAGTTGCAGCACAGATTACTGCAAGTTTGTACTACTTGTGTAGAAACTTGTGCGGTTGGGCCTTTTGGCTGAGATGATCACTACAATATCTCACGGAGATTGTGTGAATTAGGGATATATGTTGTGTTGGGATGTGCATTGTCAAGAATCTTCTGTATAAATAAATTAAAAACTAAAAAAAATATATATAATGCGCGTTGCTTTGTGGAAATCCATTGCAAGAGGGTTTGTAACTTTATCTCTCTCTCCTAATAAGGTATGCTGGAAGAGACCTTTTTTAGGGTTAAGCTCGCCTTTGCCATTTCTTTTATATTTAAATGATTTTTTTTTGTATATTTTATCGTGCAAATAAATAAAGAATAAACAGGGTGTCTGTATAGCAATCAAAAACTATAAAGATAATAAATTAAGGCGTTGTCGAAATCAATTGCAATATGTTGAAAAATTTATAATGCTGGATAATTCGCACAGCATTATTCACATCATGATATCACACGATAAAGCCCCAAAATATTTAGTATCTATTCCGTGCAAAACCAAGGAATTAAATAGGTTTTCTGCAGAATTATAAATTATTTATCGAAATCTGTTTATTTTCTTGATTACAAAGTATAACTTGGAAACGTTCAGAATTTCATCATTCTGAATTAAAAAAAATATTTAAGTGTTGTTTTTATTTAGCTCACTCTAGTTTTTATTGATTGAATAGCTAGCTTTTCAGGCTGCAAAATAATATAATAAAATAAGATTGCGATTTAGAAGTTTTATTTTGAAACTGGAGCGCGTTTGGGCGACTATTTGGGCAATACCCTCATCATCAGACCATGTTAGTCCACTGCTGGACGTAGGCTCCCCCTTATGACCGCCCTAGCGCCGCCCCTACAGGGCATTACCGTAATGGTGACTATTTTATTAATAACTAATGTGTCACAACATTCCATTCCCATTGTGCAAAATAGATGGCATTATCAATGCTGTTAATTTTTTTTATGTAGACACCAGAATCCGACACAATCGACACTAAAACGGAACTTTAGATTTTTTAATATACTTTAATGTACTTTAGGTATTTAACACTCACACGCTGCTTTAAAGCGGGACTATTTAAATTGTTTTGTCATTTTCGCGTTTTAACGCAAAAACAGACACATTTTCCAAACACAAAAGAGATACAACAGACAAAACGATTCAATTTAACGCGTAGGTACCCGCCAACCAATCTAACAACTCGCTAATACTTTTCGCCTAAAATATTTCTATCGAAAAGGATTTATTGAATTGTTTTTTGTTGGGCGAGTGTTTTCGTTTTTATGGTTCCACGTTAGATATTTTTTTTTATAAAGTTGTATCAAACTTATTGACGTTATAGGGGTAGGTACCTAAATGTTTGTGATACTAACAGTTCAATAAACAGGTTGAACACTATTTCAAAGTTCATTGATAAGTTTACAGGTTTACAAAATTATAAGAAGCTTTTAAATTTAACGCGATGAAAGAAGTATCATTTCTTCATTTACAATCATCATCATCACCATGCCAGCCTATAATAGTCCACATAGGCCTCCCCTAATGAGCGCCATAGATGGCATCATTATTTGGGGGTTATTGCCCATAATCCTCACGCTGGGCATGCGGGTTGGGGATCGCAGTTCGGTGTAGTTGTTCTGCAGAGGGCGCTGCTGCCCGCCCCCCGCTGTGTTTCCCTTAGTCGCCTCTTACGACACCCACGGGAAGAGTGGGGGTGGTGAAATTCTATGCCGGCACCACACGGGGCATTGACAATACTAGTGATATAAAGTTAGTCTGTGGTACTAGGCTTCATTCTTTCACACTTTCATAAGTCGCACATGATCCACTTATCAGTCATTGATGCGGCGGAGTTTTTTTTTTTTAATCTTTATTTACAAAGAAAATTACAATTATATAACTCTATAAGAGCTACTGTTTACTATTGAAACAACTGAGCTAACTGCAGACTGTTCCAAATAAACTACAGGTAGCTCAACTGATCCATATCAATACCAGTTGTAAGTGTACCTAAGATGCTGGCTGCATTGCCTCGCTGTACGGCAATACTACTAGTAATACAATACTGGGGAGTTACACGTTAAAATTATAATTTACTGAATATCTTCCTCTTAAATATAAATCTATTATTCTATGGATGACCTCTGTGGCGCGTTGGGTGAAGGTCTGCCTGCGATGCAAGAGGTTGCGGGTTCGTTTCCCGCCTCGGGACAAAGATTTGTACGATCTGCAGATATTTGTTCAGAGCGCTCTGGTTCTTTTCTATGTATCATAAAAATATATATTTAAGTAAAAATATTGTATTATGTATACCAGTTATCCAGTTATCTCTGATGTCGGATTGTCCGGCATTATTTATTTATCTTTGTCTAACCGTAAGGCTATTTTCAGAAAGCAAATATTTATCAATAAACATAAATTTTGAACTGATAAACATTTTGCAAGCATTTATCCTTGCCAAAATATTTCCAAAACAAAAAAAGTTGATCATAAAACCAAACAAGTAATAACCACGAAAAATAAAAATGGCACTGAAAATTTGCGGAAGATGGTGACCTAGTAATTTTACATTGAAAGAGCTCGATGCCTCGTTCCAGGCTATTTTACCGAGTTTTCGCATAATCATAAAAACATTTCACCCAAACTGCGTCATTTTCTCTAACCGAACGGGAAAATTAAAACCTCACCAAGTTTTTGTCATTACGACCTACCTCATTAGCATCTATCATGGCTGGAGAGAGGGAAAACTGTTTCATAAATGTTACGACATAGTACCTACCAAAACAAATTTCGAACTTACCTACTACGTTTTAAGTGAAATCTACCTACTTCATGTAAATTCAAACTTAAGATTATTCAATATAACACGCCATACCGTCTATACTTGTTATATTTCTCCTTGTCCATCCAAAAGTTGCCTGGAAGAGATCGCTCATAGCGATAAGGCCGCCCATTGTTACACGCAATTTGTATTTGTCGTTTCCTTTCCTGTATCTTCGTTATATGGTGTGGTTGGTGTGCAATAAAGAATATTTGTATTGTTATTGTACTTAAATATATGAGAAAATCTAATAAAGGTCAAGATTTGTAAATCTAGGACATTCAATTTTATGAGCAAATGTGAATAACAAAGCATTGAACAGAACATTAGACATGGCTACAGTAGGCAGTTTTGAATCTGTTTTAGTGAAATTTTAGCTGAGACAATCTAAAAAGGTCTACTTTTACCAAGAACTCTAAAAGGGCTTGTAGACTTTTGGTGTTATTCCGTTAAGTTTAAGTGTTTTTTTTAATAAGATGAGCTACATTGTTACCTACAGTCTACAGTTAACTCAATCGATATAATTGTAAATATTCGTTCTAATTAGATACAGTTATATTTTTATTATAATTATATATAATGTAATAAGATGAGCTACATTGTTACCTACAGTCTACAGTTAACTCAATCGATATAATTGTAAATATTAGTTCTAATTAGATACAGTTATATTTTTATTATAATTATATATAATGTAATAAGATGAGCTACATTGTTACCTACAGTCTACAGTTAACTCAATCGATATAATTGTAAATATTCGTTCTAATTAGATACAGTTATATTTTTATTATAATTATATATAATGTAATAAGATGAGCTACATTGTTACCTACAGTCTACAGTTAACTCAATCGATATAATTGTAAATATTAGTTCTAATTAGATACAGTTATATTTTTATTATAATTATATATAATGTAATAAGATGAGCTACATTGTTACCTACAGTCTACAGTTAACTCAATCGATATAATTGTAAATATTCGTTCTAATTAGATACAGTTATATTTTTATTATAATTATATATAATGTAATAAGATGAGCTACATTGTTACCTACAGTCTACAGTTAACTCAATCGATATAATTGTAAATATTCGTTCTAATTAGATACAGTTATATTTTTATTATAATTATATATAATGTAATAAGATGAGCTACATTGTTACCTACAGTCTACAGTTAACTCAATCGATATAATTGTAAATATTCGTTCTAATTAGATACAGTTATATTTTTATTATAATTATATATAATGTAATAAGATGAGCTACATTGTTACCTACAGTCTACAGTTAACTCAATCGATATAATTGTAAATATTAGTTCTAATTAGATACAGTTATATTTTTATTATAATTATATATAATGTAATAAGATGAGCTACATTGTTACCTACAGTCTACAGTTAACTCAATCGATATAATTGTAAATATTCGTTCTAATTAGATACAGTTATATTTTTATTATAATTATATATAATGTAATAAGATGAGCTACATTGTTACCTACAGTCTACAGTTAACTCAATCGATATAATTGTAAATATTCGTTCTAATTAGATACAGTTATATTTTTTTGTAAATAATTAACCTTTCTACGGTGTTAAAGACGATGTAGAGTACACCGTAAAATATTCTCCACACTCGCGAGCGGCGCGAATCTGCCAAAGCCTCCACACGCACTCCCTACAAAACCTTTGTCGCGGTACAAAAAAACAACATGCTACGGGAACAAGACGTGAACGTGACGCGATGCCGCGACGAATATGCGAATGAAGTCCACACTCATAGTTCGAATTCGCGCGCGCGAATGTGGGGGCTTTTAGTAGAATTTCCTTCGCGTGATATTGTAGCGAGGATTTGCCAAGTACGTTCGTAGGGAAGTTAAACAACATTCTCACTATTATTCCAATAGCTTTAGAATATTTTCACACTGAATGCAGGTTTTGGAAAAAAATAGTTAATCTTGGAATCAATACATACATATATTGCTGTTTATTCAGAAGGCACAAAAACTAAGTTAACTAAGTATATTCGGAAGGGCTGGTGTGGCAGCAGATTTGACTGAGGATCTCAAGAGGCGCAAATACGCAGGTCTCGACATAGCCTACGAATTTGCTCCCCTTGGAGTCGAGACCCTAGGTCCGTGTATCCTTCTATATGGGTTTTCAAAAATTTATATAAGCGTCTATTCGAAGCACCGTGTAACCCACGAGCTGGTCAGTATCTGGCGCAGCGCATCAGCATTGCCATACAGCGAGGCAATGCAGCCAGCGTCTTGGGGACACTTCCGACTGGTACTGATATGGATCAGTAGAGCTAGGTACCTGTAGTTTATTTGCATCTGTAGTTAGCTCAATTGTGCCAAATCGTAAACAGGTACTAGTTATAATTTGGTTATTTAATTGAAATTTTCTTTGTAAATACAGGTTTTAATCTAAATATATGTATGTTGCTGATACTTTATGTACGATCGAAATATAAGGGGAAAAAATAGTTTGTGCTGCCAAATTAGGTTTTATAAAATTTTTGTGTCGACAATAAGTTTAGTATAATTTTGTGTTAGCTGAATTGACACTATTACTGTCATAGAGATATAATTAGCTTAGAAGATGCAAGATTAGTTACGTAAAAGAAAAAAGAAAAGTAACTTATTTATTACCCAGTTTCGTGTTTCATACAAACATTTGTCCCGAGGCGAGATTCGAACCCACAACCTCCTGCGTCGGAGGACCTTCGCCCACTGCGCCACAGGGTCGTCAAATACACCGATAAAAGCTTTCACTGATAACCTTTCTTTCTTCCTTAGTCGGTTACAACATCGACTGGCTGAGATAAAAGAGTAAATTGAAATTAAAATGGGAAAATACCATATTTGATTTATTGTATTAGATTGTATTGAAATCTGAAATCTCTCGCCGCGACCGGCAAACATTGTAAATGTGGTCTATTATGTAGATGCGTGTGTAAATCAGAGACAGGCAAAGATAAACTGAAATGCCTTGACAAAGGATCGTCTGACAAAGCCTGACGTATATATACGATAACAAGTAATTTAGCACATTATTAAACTGGTCTTGTATCTCATGAGATGAAATGAATTAGAATAAACTAGCTGAGTGCCCGCGGTTTCACTCGCCTTATTCCCGATCCCGCGGGATTTTCAGGATAAAAGGGCTTATATGTTATTGCAAGTCATAAACTATCTGTTAACTAAGTTTCATCAAAATCCGTTAATTAGTTTTTGCGTGAAAGAGTAACAAACGTCCATACTTACGAACTTTCGCGTTTATAGTATACCTCTATATAAGTAGGATGCTGGACAATCCACACAGTATCATCTAGCCCCAAGCTAAGCAGGGCTTATGTTATGGGTTTTTTAATTTAATTATTTATGATTTTATATACAGTTAATAAATTTGTCCCGAGGCGGGAATAGAACTCGCAAACTTCCTGCGTCGTAGACGGAACTACGCTCAACGCAGCACAGAAATCTTTTATTGGGAGAGAATCAGATTCGTATTAAAATTCTGGGTATTTTACATAGTTTTTATTTTATCTAGCCAAAAACACGCCCATCGCTATGAGACATCAGGTTCATTTCCTTACGCGGGACAAAAGTTTGTATGATCAGCAGATGTTGGTTCTGCTTGCCCGGAAATGGACGTGTTTTAGATAAGTATAGTTAAAAAGTTATTATGTGTTGATTTTGCAACATTTTTTTATATATTATTTAATAAAACTGTATAAATAATGTATAAATAACTATATATATATTACTATTTATTCATAATCAGAGATAGTAAATTACACGATTGGTATACATAAGTTGATCCTTATATCCCGCCATATTACTGGCATATGATTATCAAGCATCTAAGTACATTACATACATGTAAAGATGTTTTTAAAAGTTTATTATTTAAAATAATAATTGGCATATTCACTGAATAAAACAATAAAATAAAAATTCTAATTAATGTCACGTTTATAAAGTACTAGAAAGAAAAGTATTATTTAAAAATTAAATATCAAAAATTTTGAACTCTGTAAAAATTACGTGGGGCCATCTGTCAATGCTTTTTAATAACATTCCTTTGTTTTCTAAAGTATATTTCGGTAGATGATTTTGTATAACATGTAGGCGCAGTTTCTGAATTAAACAAAACGAATAACGTTAAAAACCAATTAAAAATACCATTCAAACCATTTTCGACTTCAAAAGTGGGCAAAAGCTAGTCTAGAATAAACGCGAAAATAATTCATCATCACCATCACCAGCCTAATAATAGTCTACTGCTGGACATAGGCCTCCCCTAATGAGCGCCATAGATGGCATCATTATTTGGGGGTTATTGCCCATAATCCCCACGCTGGGCATGCGGGTTGGGGATCGCAGTTCGGTGTAGTTGTTCTGCGGAAGGCGCTGCTGCCCGCCCCCCGCTGTATTTCCCTTAGTCGCCTCTTACGACACCCACGGGAAGAGTTGGGGTGGTGAAATTCTATGCCGGCACCACACGGCATCTATGCCGTCACCACACGGCATATTCTATGCCGATATATCTATGAAAATAATTGACCTTTCTATATTTTGTTTCTAAATAAATATCAAAACAACAATAAATATTATTACGCTACAGCGCGTAACCACTGACCAACAAATATTTGCGTAGGCTTGGACTAGTCAAAACAGAATCTAGATCATAAACAATATTATTGTTATTTCTACGGGTTTCTGTTTACGTTTAACCTGAGTAATTCTCGGTATAAGGGTCTCTGTGTATTTTTCTCTTTGTGTGCAAGAATATTTCTATTCTGTTAAACCTTTTCTTAAGTTATTTTGAATCAATTATTTTTAATGGTCTGGAAAAACATATGTAATATTTTTTTATTGAATTCATGGCTAAAAGCGCTAACTATTTTAGAAATTCTGTATTTAAATAACACTATTGTTATTGTAATAATTTAATATTTATTACTTCTTTTATTTTAAAATACGATACGATAAGCGACCTCTGTGCGGCGAAGCTCCGCCTGCGACGCAGGAGGTCGCGGGTTCGATTCCCGCCTCGGTACAAATATTTGTACGATCTGCAGATATTTGTTCAGGGTTTCTGGTCGTTTTCTATGTATAATTAAAAATATCTATCTATGTAATAATATTGTATTATATGTATCAGTCATCTAGTACCCATAACACAAGCTCTGCTTAGCTTGGGGCTAGATGATGCTGTGTGGATTGTTCGGCATTATTTATTTATTAATTTAAAATTGTCATTTTTGAATTATTAGTTTCACGTTATGCCATGCATAACATAACAGTCAGTTATGTCTTAGGTAATTGTTAAATGAAAATTTCCGACACAATTGTAAATTGTTTGAGAAAAATAAATGAAACGATGAACTATGAAAACGAAATAAAAACAAATGAATTATTATAACGAATTCTTACTTTTGAAATTCGATTCGATCTTCAAATATTCCTTCACCTACATCAATTATCACGGTATACCACCTCCCATTGAAAGCACAAAGCGTCCTAAACGATTTCTATTGCCGTGGATAAAACCGAACATCCTTTGTTAAGTACAAAGGTGCGCTCACACCTAAGGAACAAAACACACATTAAGAACGTAAACATTGTGGCGTCTAATGCAAAACATAATGGCACAAGGTTTTATAGACTTAGGAATGTTTAGAAAGAGGCTTGATTTTTTTTCGCAATAACTGTTTTATATTTTAAGATCATATTTTAATATCGGGTATTTATCGCGTACCTTTTGTTGTATTTTCCCCTACGTTTCCATCGCGTTGCAGGGATCGTGGTCACGGAGCGACACCAGCAACGTAATTAGTCGCGAAAGCTTATAAAGTTTTAATCTATTTTATTGTTATTTTTCATGTTGAGATTTTATTTAAGCGCCATAAAAGATAAGTTTTAATCTGATCGTTGTAACACTAACGTAAAGAAACCTACCTTCAATCGTTTAACCCAAAATTAAGGCCACGGCAGAACATAAATTTGGGCGCGGACACACTACGATTGCATAAGTAGGCAGGTTAGCGGGTTGCTCTCGACCCAATGTGTCGTTGTTAGCTAAGCTAGCTTAGAGTTCAAAACACGAGAGCAGGTATCTGAAAGATGACACTGCAGGCGTCTTGCTTAACTAGTCAGCCGGATGACCACTGGGTGTTGATTAGTGGTCGTCGAAGCCTCTCTTTGACCACCCAACATAACCATCCTGTCCTCCAATTCACACGCTTAGGTATAATCTAAGCAATATCTAGGCCATAGAATTCAAATTTCTGTGATATAGTCGCTCGCAGTAACCATCCACGACAGCTAATTGCTTCTGCGTACATTTTCTTATCTACGTTTCTTGATTTGACTTTTATTTTTAGAACTATATGAAAGAGCTATTCCTGTCTAATCCTTCTTAGTACTACGGCAGAGTAAATGCAAACTTTCAGAGTCAGTTGTAGTGACAGTTGACAGGGTTGAAAATTGGTTTGCTTGTGTTTTCTTGCTTTTCTTATATTTTGATAAGTAACCTATACTTATGTTTTAGTTTTGTATGTCTCAAACACAACCAAAAGGCACCGTAGATTTCTGAGCCCACGGCCGCACTGCGACATAGTAGCTTGGGTGGTAAACGGGAAAGCGTTAGGTGTAATAATGATTTTCAAGCCGCATATTTAGCTTGTATTGTAGAAAGTGTCGTAGATGAGCTAAAGCTGTCAAAGACAGGACAGAAGACAGGACGCGAGGATCGCTTGCGACGACAGGGTTCAGGGTTCGATTTCGGCCTCGGGACAAACTTGTATATCAGCAAACATATTTTACGGGTGTTCTTGTATCTTTCCACATACAGGGTAGATTTTTGTAATGCCACCTGGAGGCAAAGTACTCATAATACTGTCGATAGAATATTTCAGTCATACGAAAAATTTCTTTATTAATGAAAAGAAAGAAAACTGCATTCAAAGATTAGTGATAATTAGCTCGTCACATCCGGGAATCGAATCGACTAGAATCTGTAAAAATGAGAACCAGGTCCTTTTATTTCATTGGTCGTGAGGGTCAATTATTAGGATGAAATCTCTTTAACAAACTTGATAAATTAAATGAAAGGAAAACCATGAAATCCATAAAACCGTCGTCAGTTCCATTTCCAATCCCTACTGGTACGGAAAACGGGTTTTGTTTCACTTATTAATACTAGGGGGAAACGTGGATGTTTTACTTTCTTGCTTTTCTACTATGATAAAGTAAATGTACGAATAAAACTCATAAAAAAGTCTAGGAGTTACTCTGCCAACATGTGGGTTGAAATCCATTGAGAGTTAGCATTTTTTATTCTCTAGAACAGTATTTCTGTGTTTGATTGGTTTCCAGAGGAAAATTTAATCATTAGTACTATTTTAACGGGTATTTTTTAGTTTTTTTGAGTGTAAACCTGTTGAAACGTCGAGAAAAATTATATTACAATAAATTAATTAATTTAATTTGTTAAATAAATTCGATAAATACCCATTAAAATAGTACTAATAATTATGTGTTCAGATCGTGTTCGTTTAAAAATATTCGAAAATTTAATCTTAGGATACCTGCAAATTAGATACACACCTCTATCGAAGGAAGAAAAATTGGTAAACAAAAAGGGTCTAATGTTACACCATATTTCCATGAATAAAACCTTCAAAGAATTCTTCCAAGTTTGTTAGCGCTCAATAAATAAACTTTCTAACATAAATTACTTTTGTTGACCAACAAGAGAATCTGTAATATTCAAATTCCAAGGACAGTGGTCTCATTTACATTGACGAAGCAAAAAACAAACAAGGCAGATAATTCAGTAAACAAGCAATCTAAACAACGAAAACAGGGATTACAAACACTCTTAAAAAATCACTTGGTCGAAATAATAAAGGGAGACGAGAATTTATCACCTTAACGATTTACCCATAAGGTACACTTTCGAGTGGGCTGGTAGTCAGCGTTACTTAGCATTGTATTCGTAGGTATTTATTATTTCAGATACGATTCAAAAAAATTTGAATCGTAGCTAAACTACCTTAGGTTATGTATGATTTATAAATCAATAATATAAAATCAATGAATCAATCCGGTCTGTTTTTCGATTTTATCTGACCACAACATACAAACTGAAAAATTTCTTTATAATTACGGGTATTTATCGTTATTCCTTACCAATCATTCATGTATTTTCAACAGGATTATAAACTGTCGTTGTCAAGGAAGAGATTACTTTGCCTACAAGGATTCTGAGATGTAGCCATAAAACAAAGAGTTACTGAGCCAACTGCTGGTAGGTATTTTATTACAAAAGAATACGTAAATCTTCCCGCAATTTTCGGTAAATACTTTTCTAATACATAACAAATTCCTAAACTTGAACTGGCTGAAACTTCCAAACTTTTACGTTTAGTCTCTTTTTAATCGGTATAAAGAGACTTGTCATAGTAATCGCTCCCAAATTAGTAGCGTTTAATGACAGCGGCGACTCTAACTAGAGAGAATAACTCGCGAACTACCGTGTTGTCAAGCAGTCTACTCCTACCTTTCTCCCTTCACCGTCCCCTACCTCTTGTTTCCGAAATCATACAAGGAACGCGTAACTTCGCCGAAACGTCAAATACTATGATGAAAACTTTTGAGGGCTTTTCATTTTAATATTCTCATGACACTTGGAACATGAGTTTTGTAAGTGAACGTTTTTGGTGCTATAAGAAACCAGCGCCCCGGCGATCTTTTTAAAAACTGCACAAAAACAGGTTCATCATCATCATCACCAGCCTATAATAGTCCACTGCTGGACATAGGCCTCCCCTAATGAGCGCCATAGATAAAAAAAACAGGTTGCTTTGTTTTAAAGATATATAGGGACAAACAGACCGACAGCGGGATACATAGTATAAAACGACTTTGTTTTATACTATGTAGTTTTGTTTTATACTATGTAGTTATAAACATTTATTTATGACATACATTATTATTCCATACGCAATACTTTAAATAATATTAAAGTTTAAAGATACTCTTATTGTAGACCGCAGCGCTATCCACATATTTAGATTAATACAAAATAATAGGTACATCAAGGTAACATCAACTCCGATACTTTAAGGAGTTGGGCTGGTTAGGTTAGGTTTGCCTGTTTAGGCAGGGGGATAATGCACAAAACACTCCCATGCGAGATGTCAGTGCAGAACTCAGTTCCTTTACTCAGAATTAGAATTAGAAGGTAACATATTTTACTAAAAAAACTATCGTAGTTTGATGAATTCATTACGAATGTAAGTGGGTTAACTACGAATCTATTATTATGTTGTAAGAACACCAACGTTTCATCCCTTAACGAGGGACTTCATCAGGGTGAGTGCGGCTCACGTCGCGCCCGTATCGCCTCAATGCGCTCACTGCGGCGCAACACATATAATAGGTTCGTAGTTAACCCGCTTACATTCACAATAGAAGGTAACATCTTTAAATAAAATTTACTCTCAAGAACCAGTAGTAAGATTGCAGATTTATTCATCTCTACAGACACTGGGATTAAGAGACCCGTCCTAGTCCTAAAAACGTGAATGTACAAACGCCTAAAAGCTATAGGTCGCATATTTTATGAAGGTCGCGGAACAATGTCATCCGCGCCCTTGGCCCTGCTTTAAAGAGACCCTTTTATGCTGGTAGATAAAAGAAAAAAATACTAATACAACTGAAAAAATAGCAAACCTAATAAAACTTATTACGTAGGAATTAGTAGGAAGGTGTTTTTTATGCGCGAGTTCAATTTATAATAAACTAGCGACACGCTCCGGATTCGCACGGGTGGAATGCTGGTAAAAAAAACGTATTTTTGAATCACTCTAAGATCTAAGCATACATGAGAAACAGACAGACATCTGGAAGCAACTTCGTTTTATACTATGTAGTAATTTTAGTTCGTTGTGTTTAGAAATACAGTCCCAAACTTGACTCAGACGAATAGCTTCCATGCAAAATGGCCGCCACAAAAGGTTGAGTACTCAATATTGTCTTGGATTAATACAGTGCATTTATTCTCATAGACTTCATAAATAAAGATCTTTAGAAAAAAGTAGAATAGAATTTCGTCATCGCGGAAATAATAACCTTTTTCATTCCAAAATTCATTTGACCGGAGCATTATTTTTAATCTCTCGGTCCCTTTGATCAACAACTCTAGGGATGTCGTCAAACAACTCAATGGATTCATAATCAAAGGGTGGGCCATGGGTAACATGGTAACCATGGGACGAGGGCATTGATATTAAAACCCTATAGATTTGAATCAAGTTATTCGAAGCTCAATTAACAATAATTCGTTATTTTGGTTATATTATACAATATACATTATGTAGCTCTAATTTAGTAATTTAGTTAGAGAATTGTAACTATCTTAGTTTATAAAGGCTTTTTTCCCCTAAAAAATATCTTGTTTAAGAAATTTAAAGCAATTCAGTAAAAATAAAATATAGTTAAATTTACTGTAGTAGCTGAAGCTAGGCGAAACAACTATAACTAGGTAATTTATTGATTTGATTGTTTTGTTTGCAACAGTCTGCAGTTAGCTCAATTGTACTAGTTCTAATTTGGGTTTTAATTGTAATTTTTAAAGATTTTATTTTTTAATTATAAAATTATTGCATGTCATAAAAAAATTCCTAGACCCACGTGTTCCTTCCGACAAGTTGCAATTTTCACCCTGCTTTGTATAGAACTGATTTTGTGAGGAGTGTTTAGGAAATTCACTTCTATATTGATATTTATGAGTCCATTCGATCCATAGCCATAAATTTTAATGTCAAGCGTAAAAACAAAGGCAAGTCTGTTAAAAATAACGACTCAGTGCGCATTCACACGGCGGATCTTTTTTTTACAGGAAATTTTTTGCGGAAATTTTACTTCTGGACATAATCCTGAATAGAGTGTAAACTCGATCCTAGAACAAAACTAAAAACTATTTTGAACTTATTAAAAGAATAATGTAAAACGCATGTGAGTGAATATGCTCTCATAAGTAAAAATTTGGCCGTGTGCTGCCTTTCACCGGTGCCTTTCACCACCCCAACTCTTCCCGTGGGTGTCGTAAGAGGCGACTAAGAGAAAACACCGGGGGGTGGGCAGCAGCACCCTCTGCAGAACAACTCCACCGAACTGCGATCCCCAACCCGCATGCCCAGCGTGGGGATTATGGGCAATAACCCCAAATGATGAGTAATGCATTCTATGGCGCTCATTAGGGGAGGCCTATGTCCAGCAGTGGAATATCATAGGCTGTTGATGAAGTAAAAATACTACACTACTGAAAACGTTATGTTTCGTATAAAATATACAATATTTAGAATATTTCAAAACCGGATCAGCGGGTTGATTCAGTAGTATTCGTGAGTGTGTCACTCATATTCATGATTTTCTCAGCTTATAATTCGTACGCTCTGTCAAGACCTGCATAATTGCATCATCATTATCATCAATCCATTTTAGTCCACTGCTGGACATAGGCCTCCCCTAATGAGCGCCATAGCGCCCTGTCTCATCTTGCAAATTCATATTTGCATATGCTCAGCTTAGTTCATTTACATTGAGTGACTTCATTATTTTGTGATATCTTAAATAAAAAATACGTACGTTATGTACATTGAAAATACAATAGATAATGCGTAAAAATACTCATGTATTGTCAGCATTATTAATTGTATTTATCAAATAGAACTCTTAAATGTTTTTTTTAACCCTAGTTCTAGTTTATAAATAACTAGCAGCCCGCTCCGGCTTCGCACGGGTATTTTAAAGAATTTTAAGTTCTTACACACACACACACACACCTTAGATAAGGTACTTTATTATTGAAGTTTTCATAGGGATCACTTACTATAAAAATATTCTATAGCCTATGATTATCAGTCTAATGATGATTTTTTACCAAAAAGGTCTAGTAGTTTCGGAACCTATTCAATTCAGACCACAAACAAACAATAAATCCATTCCTTTTTAAAATTGTACCTTTACCTCCTTTACTTATATAAAGAAAAACAGGGAGAACTTTATTTTTTGGCATTGACTTTTCTCTCGCGCCGCTATATCGCCTACATCGATCGTTTTTCTGAGCCTACATCGCATGGTTCCAATCTTGAAGTTTTTATATTTTTTGACATTGAGTTTCCGCTCGCACCTCCAGTAACGAATCGTGATGTCTATGACAATCCATAACTGAGACTGGCGGAGTCGTCGTAGCAAAAGCGGTGCCATAAAAAAAGAAGTTGAAGTTGAGTCACAGCAAAAGCGAGCAGCGCAAAAAAAGAAAAAAAAAGAAGTTGATGTATATCGCTATGGTTTTATTATTGAAGTTTTTATACGGATCTCTAACTTTTTTGAAAATACTTTATAGCCTATGTTCATCACGGAAATTTTAGGATTCTTATGGTGGAAGAATTTTTCAAATTGGTCCAGTAGTTTCGGAGCCTATTCAATTCAAACAAACAAACAAACAAACAAACATACAAACAAACAAACAATCAAATCTTTCCTCTTTATAATATTAGTATAGATAGCCACTATTAGTTGGCATAACAAAATTAATATCCCTTCTAGTCTCACACAGTGTAACAAATACCCACAAATACAATTTGTTATTTCTTTCACGCCATTTTTATCAAACTTTTTGCGCCGTGTTAGTTTTGTCAAAGGGCGCATACAACCTCAACTCTGTGCGAAAAGGCTAGACATATGATTTTGCGTTCATAAGAGCGGGACAGGGCATTGCAAAGCAAGTCCGAAAATCAAGTTTTAGCTTTATTACCTACTAGCGGCCCGCCCCGGCTTCGCACGGGTATTAAACAAAAATTTCAGAAATTATACACAGTAACACGATGGGTTTTACAGTTTTCATACGGATCTTTACTTTTTTTAACAGCATTGGGGTTTTTGACATTGACTCGACATTCCAAAACTGACACTGGCCGTAGAGAAAAAGCAAGCACCGTGCGCTATACAAACTCTTTTTCTATTCTGACGCGCCATAATAGAAAAAGAGGTTGAATATACAGCCCACGGTTCAATTATTGAATTTTTCATGCGGATCCCTAACTTTTTTTAAAAAGTTATTATATAGCCTATGTTCATCACGGAAAATTAAGGATTCTAATGGTGAAAGAATTTTTTAACTCGGTTCAGTAGTTTCGGAGCCTATTCAATTCAAACAAACAAACAAACATACAAACAATCAAATCTTTCCTCTTTATAATATTAGTATAGATATAGATTAAACAGGACATTATTTGAAAAAACCGAAACATATAACATTTTTATTATACTTAATTCTATTACCACGCTTATTGTCAAGATCTGAACTTCTGTATTTATTGAGAAATTTAGGTTTTAGTAAAAATTTAGAGGTATCAATTTCAAAGTTAAATATTCAGTTGTTTAGACGATATGGACATCCGGCGGAGTTGAAAATTAGCAGTTTGAGGTAGTATACACTCTTACGAAAACAAACTTATCTCTCGATTTTAACCCGATCTCGCCTGATGGTAAGTGACGATAGATAAATAAAATATATGATGGATCGGATCAGATGGCTTTTATTTCGGTCAATGAATTAGCATCGCCATCAATGTGGCATTATCATATACATTATAATGGGTTCCAATTTTCGAGTGATTGAAGCCCCAGGCCTCTGTTTTACAACAATTTTACAGAACACCCTCATTTTTCAAAGAAAAGTGTTAATATTCCCCACGGAATTTACTCATACTGTTTCCCGAAATTTCCATTACAATTTTATGCTTTACAACGCGATTACGGGTTTTTGGAATTTATCTGAATTTTTTTCTGATGGATATGCGTATTTGATTTTGCAAACGCGAATTGTGTATTTACAAATGTAAGGAAATAAGATCAAGTAGTAATATAATACATTCAGGTAAAAGAACCAAAAGATTGATATTATGATCATGATGACAAAGAAAATTCCTATCTACATATGTACGTAAGTCATTTATATATTATATTTAATTAGGTTTATCAGTAATCATAACTGCTATTTCAGTAACTTTATTCCTTAGGCTTACAAAATAAGCACTAATAAGTAACATTTTATACCATAAATTAGTATAAAATAAGGTATTTGGTGGCTTTCTCTTAACTTTACTTTTGTCCTGATGACCATTGATAGTGACCCAATGATTTAATTGTATTGGAAGTTATGGAAGAAACATACCTAAGTCATGTCTTCCAGGAAACGGAAAATAAAATTACTCCGATCAAAAGATCACTCGCAATATTCATTCAGCATTCAAAAAGGAGACCAATTTACCAATTTTCAAAGTCCATAATAAAATTTACCGAACCTTACGCTGGATTCTAATATCGGTGGGGAATCTAATAATCTGAAAGAATAATTCTGAAGTGATATCTTTGCTGAGTTTAAATTGCTGGAACAAGGAGCTAGGAAACGTTCAAGTCATGGAGGAGGTAATAGGTGTGATTTAAAACTACCTTCAGCCCACTGATTTGCATGGATTTTGCATGGGTTATTGGGTGTGATTGGCAAAGCGTAAGAATAACGGAGTTTACACACCAATGTCGGCAAGGACGCCGACACAGCCCGGTAGGTTGATGTTGGAACACTATTTTAAAGAATCATGGTAGCGATACCTCCCGCGGACTTCTAGAGATTAATGTCGGCGACACAACCCGATTACAGTGTGTTAATGTCTAGATGTGAAGCTATCAACATGTCGCTGACCAAGCCGTTATATTCAATCCACCAGGCTGTGTCGACGACTTTGGTGATTTTAGTGGGTAGACTCCTTTCATACATTCCATATTTACGGGTAAATATAATCAATATAATATAATCCTATCAACCCTTTATATAGGAGCGGTCCGCCCAAACTTCGCAAGGGTATCTAACAAATATCCGTGCGAAAAAACAAATTTAGGATTCTAATGGAAAATTAATTCAAACAAACAAACAATCAAATCTTTCCTCTTTATAATATTAGTACAAAAACACTTATTTCTGTTGATAATTTGATGCCCGAAGATCTTCGCTTATACTTTTAAACACCATTCAATTGACTTGGATCCTGTGAACCATCTCTCACTTTTCAACAGGTTGTTAATAGAAGAAACTACGAACAAACGAATACAATTTCACCCTGAACCGGTCAGTCGATTTGGCATGAAGACATAAAACACATATATCTTTCAATACAAACCCCTAGACTTCCATTACCTTAAGTTAGCTATTTATTTTTTATTTTATTTACGTCTGTTTGTAATGTTATCTTTCTTTGTGCATAATAAAGTATTTTCCTTCTATCTATCAACAAACTTTCAAGTTTAGAATATACCAGCGGTCCGCCTTGGCTTCGCACGGGTATATAATAAAAATTATTTTTTTCATTCGGACCCCTAACTTTTTTGAAAATATTCTATAGCCTATTTTTACCAGGGAAAATTTAGAATTCTAATTATGTAAAAAAAAATCAAATCGGTCCAATAGTTCCGGAATCTATTCAAATCAAACAAACAAAGTAACAAGCAATCAAATGTTTCTTGTTTATAATATTAGTATAGATAGATGTATGATATAATGTGAGTGTTCATACTGGAAATTCTCACACAGCTTCATCTGACTATAAAATATTTGAGCTTGTGTTATGGCTATCAATATCTATATCTATGGATATACTATATCAGAGGTCGTAATATTCCAATCTCCAAAGATATAAAACCTGGAGTGCTTCGTACCTCGAGGTAACTTAACCTTGAAACAAGTGGCGTGCAAAGGTACCATTCTGACGTAACTTACGTGAATTTACGTGAATCTACGGATGTTTTAATCCTAAAAGCTGAGTGCGGAGCAAATTAAAGCCGTGCTCGGCTTGTTTAAATGCAAGTTTTTGGTGTTATTTCATTTCAAACAAAAGTTTTTTTCTTCATATGTCAGCAACGTTTATAAAGCTCGTGTTAAGGAGTTTGTTACTATTTTATTCATTTATTTATTTTATTTACAAAATTTTAGAGAAACTTACAGCTAGGTTTACATATATTTAGATACATATATAAAACATGCCTGGATAGACCAGTGTATGTTTGATGAAGGCCAATTCAAAGTTTCCGCTGATAGAGACAACATAGATAAATACTATTCTAATACAAATAAAAGCAGATCATGGTTAAACTATGCTCAAATTGCAAATCATTTTGGTATTACGTTTGTATGGGAAATTTATCCGTCGCTGGAACCCTCTAGAGGCAAATTTGCAGCCCGATCTATTCTGTATTTTCGTTAATTTCAGCCAAACATCTGAACGCAACCGCTCAAACTTTCACCTTTGTAACATTAGTAAGAAGTTCCTAATTGTTATTACCTAGATAATGTAATTAAAACACGCTATTAATAAGCATAAATCACTTTCCAATTTCATTTGACCTTTTTATTCTGAAGGCACGACGCCATATTTACGCCACACTTTATTATTCCCTATTCATCAACATAATATCCTATTTTGCCTGCAAACAACCAATAACCTTTTACAAAAAGAAGCGTTGAAAAGGTCGAGAAATATACCATCAAAGAGCCTTTACCTCTGACCTACATAAGTGCTATAAATTAAACATATTTATTTGCGAGAGTATAAAAATATGGTAGGTTTGCTTGGCCACGGTGGCATGAGATGTGTACCTACCCCAAGCAGAGCTTGTGTACCTACATCATCATCTTCTACATCAAAGCATTTTATTATAATAATAGAACAAAACTATTTCATTTATTTGTTAAAAAAAACTTATTCTAAGTAGTACCGTCACTGTCAACCCGTTGAAATGTCGGGAAAATAGGTTAATAATCGCGATAAATACCCGTTAAAGTAGAACTTTATTAGTTATGTGCTCAGATTGCGTAAATTTAAAAATGTATTCTAATCTTAGCATTATAGTATACTCGTAACATAATATATATAGAGCATAATATTAACGCACTGTTCGGGATTCCTCGGATGGCCGAGCCCTGAGAGGACTTCGGTCCGTTCCGGTACAGGATGATTGAAGCCTAGATATACCTCATACGCTACAGGGCAAGATAGAGTGAAATCTACTATCAACGATAAGACCACTGTACCTGATGTCTATATGCATAAATAATTCTGATTCTGAACGCTACCGTCTACGTACCGCTACCGGCGGCGGCGAGGGGATTTTGAGATGTAATGTAAGTGGATAGCCAAATCCGATACCATGTGAGTTACAGAAAAGTCGTGACAGGAGTCTTGTTATCAATTGATGAGTAAGTAAATACTTGTTATTTTTGGATAACTAAAAATTTTTCGGCCCAATGATTCAATAGGTACCTGTCTATTTTGTTTGGTGATGCGTAAACCTAAATTAATACACGTTTTAGTTGATTTAGTTGCTCAACGCAGTTATGACACAAAACAGAAAAGAAAGCAAAACAAATACTTACCAACATATTTCAGCAAGTATTCTTTTTGTGTGGAGAAGGGTATTCTGAATGTTTTTAGAAAGTTGCCTCTCTGCGCGTGAACATTCGCATAATAATATGCGGATAAGTGAAACGCCAGGCCGTGTGGTGACGGCATAGAATTTCACCACCCCAACTCTTCCCGTGGGTGTCGTAAGAGGCGACTAAGGGAGAAACACCGGGGGGCGGGCAGCAGCGCCCTCTGCAGATCAACTCCACCGAACTGCGATCCCCAACCCGCATGCCCAGCGTGGGGATTATGGGCAAAAACCCCCAAATGATGAACAATGCCATCTGTGGCGCTCATCAGGGGAGGCCTATGTCCAGAAGTGGACTATTATAGGCTGTTGATGAAGTGAAATGCTGTTTTAATTTAGTTTTTGCTCTTTACTGGTAAAGTTTTAAAAAACAGAATTTCTATAGGTGCCTAGTTACGTAAAGAAGGATGCATCTGGAAACGCTCAAAATTTCTATTATTTCAAATTATTACTGTCGCACTGCTTAAAAAACAGTAACAGTAAATATACCTACTGTTAATTTTACAACTCCAGGTTAGTTGTAAAGTTATTAAAATATTCTATTATACCTCAATTCCGCCAATTCCATTGTAGGTTTCGAATGATTTGAAATGAATAAGACCAATAAAACTTCGACAGGTCAGTGGTTGTAAGCGAAAACTTTTATCGTTATGGTATTGTGCTAAGTCATTCTAGCCACTTGTACACACAAGAACATTATATGTTTGATTTTTTATGGTTGGAATAAATCCATTTCTCCCGACCCAAAAATGTATACTAATATTATAAAGAGGAAAGATTTGATTGTTTGTTTGTTTGAATTGAATAGGCTCCGAAACTACTGGACCGATTTGAAAAATTCTTTTACCATTAGAATCCTAAATTTCTGTGATGAACATAGGCATATTTATTAAAAAAGTTAGAGATCCGCATAAAAAAAATCGATAATTAAACCGTGGGCTATAAATTCAACTTCCTTTTTATTATGGATCCGCTGCCGGCTTTTTCTCTACGGCCAGTGTCACTGCTAAAAAGTTTGGGATCCGTATAAAAACTGTGAAAATCAACGTGTTAGTGTGTATAATTTCTGAAATGTATGTTTAATACCCGTGCGAAGCCGGGGCGGACCGCTAGTCCTTCATAATTGAAAAGCTAGCGCGTTTAACACAATACCCAAGCTTCAGATCATGCTATTTGGCCTGAAAGAGTGGTTTCATTCATTTTTTGAAGCTGTCGACTCAGCTATTCATTCACTCTATTAGCATTCGTATAGACATTTATTCCATTGTGCAGTGCAGTGCTATTTTTCATTCGTGCTACTCAGTGGCTTGCCAGGGCTAGATTCAGGGTAGGCTGGGAGGTGCACTGATGATATTAGGGTGTGCTGGATTCTGCTTCTTCTTATTTCATGGCTCGCTGTGTCTGTGCTGCCACAACTCTGCCGGTGTCCATGTCACAAGAGTCATATACTTGTGCTGGATTCAGGGTTGGTTAGGAGGTGAACGGAGGATAATGAGCTTTGTTTATCACATTATTTTTCATACAAACAGGTTGCACTGAAATTTTACATTCATGAAGTTTAAAAACTGACATAATGTAGTATATTTCTTTAAAAAACACGTGAGACGCAGCTTTCAACGTAAATACTGTTATTGTGTGCTTGTGCCAAAAAGTTTTCCTTATCTACATTATTATAGTCTCATATTAGTATACAGTTCATCATACCAATAATTTACTTTCAAGAAGAATTTAAAATGCGGGTAAACACGGCACGATGAAGATTATTACAATATTCTGTACAAATTTTTGAAAACGACTCTATGATGATTTATATTATATTCAAAATCAAATAAATAGTAGGTAACTCATAATTCCTCTTGGGATAATCTCTATTTATTCATAATGGCACAACAGTTTAAAATTGTTTTTAATAGCGGACCTTCATTAGTGTTATCTGTTACAAAAAATCAATAATTATAGAACACCTTGATGAACAAAATAGTTTTTGATAATATCGGGTGTGATCTCAGATAATTATGAAGATATTGGTACCTACTTATAAAATATCAAAATTCTTAAAAATAGGTTACATCCCTGTAACCAACTCGTCAGTCTGTCAACAAGGTGGCTTCACATTTACATAATGTTAGCCTATTATACAAACGTGTTTTTTTCTTTTCATAATCTGTCCAGAATCTTGTTAAAATGGGACTGAGCATAATTTTAAAAGCATTAAGTAGCTTTTTGGGATTTTTGCAGTTGAATTTATTATTTCTGAAGTAATTTTTATGAGTTATGCAGTTTTTGCGAGCTAGAAATGTATGTTTATTCGTTTTCACATGTTTGAATTTTTATTTTAGTTGGTAAAACTTTTGCCTGAGGGCCGGAGTTTTTTATCTCTAGTCAGAGTGAGCAAATGTATCGTACCGATTTTGTACTTCGTAGAAAGTTGTCAATTTTCCTTGATTCGCGTGCGAAAACAACCGTTTTTCAACCAGATAAGGTACAGTAAATTTGTTCCTGTCAACGCAGCAATCCCTTTGAATGTATAAGTAACCTTTCGACAGCAAATCAACTAAAACTGACAAACCACATCAGCAAACATTTGGCTGTGGAGCCACAGCCACTGAAATAGCAAAGTATTCCCATAATAAAGAAGTTAAGTCAAATAGGCAGTTGTTCCGAACATTTTCAACGCTATTTTTGTTGCACAGGACAATCCTGTGTTTTTCCTATTTGCCGATTTTGGGGTTATCTATGTTTGAGGTTAGGTTAGAATTAAGAATATTATGATTCAAAGAATAATTCGCAAAATAAGAAAATTCGCAGCATAATAGGATTTAGGGACTGGGTAGTCAACTAGCAGTCCGAGTAGTAGCGAAAAGCAAGCGGTGCCATAATAAATAAGAAGTTGAATATATACGTATGGTGTTATTATTGATGTTTTCTTGCGGATCTCTCAGTATTTTGAAAATATTATAATGGTGAAAGATTTTTTCAAGTCGGTCCAAAAGTTACGGAGCCTATTCCATTCAAACAAGCAATCAAATCTTTCCTCTTCCTTAGCTATACATGTACATAGATGACTTTGAGTATCTAATGTTGAAGTTGTTTCAACATCAACTCAACATTGCAGTAGCAATATGAACATCAGAATAAACCCTGGCATTCCTCCAACAAATTCTCAAAGACATTATTTCGTACACATTAAAAGAAAAAGGCATTTGTCGTTTTCAAGATTGTGATCACATAATTGTATGAAAGCTGAGGTTGGAGAATTTATTGTGGCTGTTCTTCGTACTTTCTGCAGAAACTTATGTTGATTTATATTTTCTTGTGTCATAAAAGTAGCATTTAAACTTACTAGAAATATTTTTCAGAACAGTTTATAGTTTTATCTTACATAAAATTTACTGGCAACTAAATGTACTTCGTATAAATTTATTAAATAACATATCTAAATTACCTCACTACGTAACGGTATTTAAGTCACAACTTCTTTTTCTGAACGTTCACTTGTAAAATTACTACAGAAAATCGTTTATTTAGTGTATTTATTAACGAACTAGCTGACCCGCTCGCAATTTCATTTGCGTGGACTTTAGAGTAAAAAAATCTTGACGAAATCAGCTAATACCCTATTTTAAGAGTCGGAAATTGAAACCCGCTTTTAATATCATGTATATAAGCCCATGCGTTTTCTTAAAAAAATAACCGTTTACTGTATTTTCTTTTATAGTGAATCTAATGACACGGTGGACTACAAACATTCTACTTTAGCCCATTTTATTTGTAAATTACCTAATTCTATTTTATTTAAATATATCTACAGATTGGCTTTCTAAGATGGGACTGGATAGCAAAATCAGAAACCATGCGACTAACAGTCGCGAAAGGAGTCACGGACAAAGTTCAAAAAAAATATTACGAATAAAAAAAAAATTAAAACGAAATTTTATGGAGGAAAAACCACCATTGTATTAAAGGCTGGCTAGTGGCAAGCACACCAGTTGTTCAAAAAGATTGTCAAAAATACTCTGTACCATAATAAATTACCTGGATCTAAGTAGAGTGAGTATTCGAACAAAATTTTAAATAATGACCTTTTTTTCGATTATCAATTGTGCATTTCTTTTCAAAGAATGATACTTCTTATTAGCAACCAAATCTGTTGCTATAAAAATGTAGGGTGTATAATAAAAAAATCTGGCAGGTATGGTTTTCTCATAAATCGAAGTCATAAATCAAGACGTATTTTTAACTCATGGTTTCGGATTTGGTCATCCATTTCCTTCTCAGAAACCACCCTGTATACCTACCGATCATTTAAGGTTAATAAAACAGAATTTTTAAGTTACAGCCGATACGCACCAAACTATTTTATTTTCTACGGTGAACTTGTTGCATTTTTGAATCCTACGCTGTCATAAAGCCATATACATCAATATCAATACACATAAAAAAAATCCAGAAACATGTGTTTAGGTACCAAGGATTTTAGTTTTCTCTCTACGTTTCAAGTAAATATTGGTTAAAACTAACAAAAAACCTGAATAACATCAAAAACTATTTTGTGTTGAAAAATCATTAAATACATGTTCTCTAAATTGATATTTTAAGTATTGTCAGCAAGTTTTGAGGTAAATGGGACCAAGGATAAAAAGTCACATAAGTTAAGAAAGTCATTAAAAACTCTGAAACACGTGTTTTTATTTATTGTTCTTTCAGTATATTTTTGAAATGTTAAGTTGTTTACCATCCTTAATTAAAAGTCATATACGGAGCCAAACTACGAATCACTCAAACTTGAATAACCCGTTTCACCCCATTTTCAGGAATATTTTGAAAAATTTATTAAATATTTTTGTATGCTTATTTTTGAAATGTAATTTTCCAGCTTTGTACAAAATTGCAAAAAAAACATAAATATATCTACTTATTTTTTATACATATAAAGTAACTTTTATGAAAAATTCTGAAACACATGTTATTATTTATTGTTTTTTCAGTACACACTGGAAGCTTCAAATTCGTTAATACGCCATATAAAAAATGTTAAAGACATTTCAATACGGAGCCAAACTACAAATCTCAAACTTGAATAACCCGTTTCACCCCATTTTCAGGAATATTTTGAAAAATGTATTAAATATTTTTGTATGCTTATTTTTGAAATGTAATTTTCCAGCTATGTACAAAATTGCAAAAAAAAACATAAATATATCTACTTATTTTTTATATATATATAAAGTAACTTTTATGAAAAACTCTGAAACACCTAATTTTATTTATTGTTTTTCCAGTATATATTTGAAATTTTATGTCGTTATCCTTCATTAAAAAGTTACAATCATTTCAATACAGAGCCAAACTACCATTCACTCAAACTTTAATAACCCGTGTCAACCCATTTTAAGGAATATTTTGGAAAATCCTGATATACATATTGAATTTAATGTTTTTTTCAGGACATAAAAAAATTCATTAGTACGCTATATTAAAAAGATTTAGACATTTCAATACGGAGCCAAACTACGAATCTCAAACTTGAATAACCGTTTTTATCCCATTTTCAGGATTATTTTGAAAATACTAAAATATGTATTCAATTTTTTTGTTTGTTTAGTTTTCTCTGTAAATTTCAAGCCAATAGCGTCAATGATTGATAAATTTCACCACAATAACCTCAATAATTCAATTTGTTTTTAATACTTTTACAGTAACATTTTGGAAAAATCCTGAAACAGGTGTTTTAATTTATAGTTTTTTCAGTACATTCTGAAATTTTCAAGTCATTAGTATGCTATATTAAAAAGTTATAGACATTTAAATACGGAGCCAAACTACGAATCTCAAACTTGAATAACCGTTTTTATCCCATCATCAGGATTATTTTGAAAAATCCAAAAATACGTATTCAATATTTTTGTTTGTTTAGTTTTCTCTGTAAATTTCAAGCCAATAGCGTCAATGGTTGATAAATTTCACCACAATAACCTCAATAATTCGACTTCCTTTTTATACTTATATAGTAACATTTTTGAAAAATCCTGAAACACGTGGTTTGATTTATAGTTTTTTCAATACATACTGAAAGTTTCAAGTCATAAGTATGCTATATTAAAAAGTTATAGACAGTTAAATACGGAGCCAAACTACGAATCTCAAACTTGAATAACCGATTTCATCCCATTTTCAGGATTATTTTGAAAAATCCTAAAATACGTATTCAATATTTTTGTTTGTTTAGTTTTCTCTGTAAATTTCAAGCCAATAGCGTCAATGGTTGATAAATTTCACCACAATAACCTCAATAATTCAATTTCTTTTTCATACTTATACATACAGTTACATTTTGGAATAATCCTGAAACACGTGTTTCAATTTATACTTTTTTCAGTACATACTGACATTTTCAAGTCATTAGTATGCTATATTAAAAAGTTATAGACATTTCAATACGGAGCCAAAATACGAATCACTCAAACTTGAATAACCCATTTCACCCTATTTTCAGGAATATTTTGAAAAATCCTGAAATACGTGTTCAATATTTTTGTATGATTAGTTTTCTCTGTAAATTTCAAGCCAATAGCGTCAATGGTTGATAAATTTCACCACAATAACCTCAATAATTCGACTTCCTTTTTATACTTATATAGTAACATTTTTGAAAAATCCTGAAACACATGGTTTGATTTATAGTTTTCTCAATACATACTGAAAGTTTCAAGTCATAAGTATGCTACATTAAAAAGTTATAGACAGTTAAATACGGAGCCAAACTATGAATCTCAAACTTGAATAACCCGTATCAACCCATTATCCGGAATATTTTGGAAAATCATGAAATACATATTGAATTTATTGTTTTTTTTTTTTCAGGACATGCAAAAATTCATTAGTACGCTATATTAAAAAAATTTAGACATTTCAATACGGAGCCAAACTACGAATCTCAAACTTGAATAACCGTTTTTATCCCATTTTCAGGAATATTTTAAAAAGTCCTAAAATACGTATTCAATATTTTTGTTTGTGGAGTTTTGTCTGTAAATTTTAAGCCAATAGCGTCAATGGTTGATAAATTTCACCACAATAACCTCAATAATTCGAATTCCTTTTCATACTTACATAGAAACATTTTTGAAAAATCCTGAAAAACGTGTTTTAATTTATTGTTTTTTCAGTATATACTCAAAGTTTCAAGTGATTAGTGTGCTATATTACAAAGTTATATACATTTCAATACGGAGCTAAACTACGAATCTCAAACTTGAATAACCCATTTCACCCTATTTTCAGGAATATTTTGAAAAATCCTGAAATACGTGTTCAATATTTTTGTATGTTTAGTTTTCTCTGTAAATTTCAAGCCAATAGCGTCAATGGTTGATAAATTTCACCACAATAACCTCAATAATTCGACTTCCTTTTTATACTTATATAGTAACATTTTTGAAAAATCCTGAAACACGTGGTTTGATTTATAGTTTTCTCAATACATACTGAAAGTTTCAAGTAATTAGTATGCTTTATAAAAAGTTATAGACATTTCAATACGGAGCCAAACTACGAATCTCAAACTTGAATAACCCATTTCACCCTATTTTCAGGAATATTTTGAAAAATCCTGAAACAGGTATTCAATATTTTTGTATGTTTAGTATTTACTGTAAATTTCAAGCCAATAGCGTCAATGGTTGATAAATTTCACCACAATAACCTCAATAATTCAATTTCTTTTTCATACTTATACAGTCACATTTTGGAAAAATCCTGAAACACTTGTTTCAATTTATAGTTTTTTCAGTAAATACTGAAAATTTCAAGTCATTAGTATGCTATATTAAAAAGTTATAGACATTTCAATACGGAGCCAAAATACGAATCACTTAAACTTGAATAACCCATTTCACCCTATTTTCAGGAATATTTTGAAAAATCCTGAAATACGTGTTCAATATTTTTGTTTGTTTAGTATTCTGAGTAAGTTTCATGTTGGGACATTTGTTAAAAAAAATCTCAAAAATCTTAAGTAATTCGACTTCCTTTTTATACTTATATAGTAACATTTTTGAAAAATCCTGAAACACGTCATTTGATTTATAGTTTTTTCAGTACATGCTGAAAGTTTCAAGTCATTACTATGCTATATTAAAAAGTTATAGACATTTCAATACGAAGCCAAACTACGAATCTCAAACTTGAATAACCCATTTCACATTATTTTCAGGAATATTTTGAAAAATCCTGAAACACGTGTTCAATATTTTTGTATGTTTAGTATTCCCTGTAAATTAAAAGAAAATCGAGCCACCGGTTACAGAGTTAGAAAAAGGACCAAAAAAACTTCCATCCCCCTTTTCACCCCCTTAGGGGAGGAATTTCCAAAAATCCCTTCTTAGCGGGTGCTTGTGTTGTAAAAGGAACCTACATTCCAAATTTCAGCTTTCTAGCTTCAGCGGTTTAGGCTGGGCGTTGTCGCCAGAAAATCGCTCGTTCCTTTATATATTAAGATGTTCAAAGCTATCAATCACCATCATCAGCCCATGTTAGTCCACTGCTGGACAAAGACCTCCCCTATATTATTGGTATTTTACGAACGTCGTCCTCAGCAATAACGAATTTTCTAGTAATATGATTGAGATGAAAATGGTATGCAACTTAAGAATTTTTTTATACTTTTTTTTAAATGTGCATCATAAATCGTGGTGGTTTTTTTTTACATTTGAGTTGGTTTGATTCTCAAACGAAGAGACCTATTACTAAGTTTTAAAATAAAATAAAGTTTCATTTCACTCAATCATTCACATCACACATCAATTTCAGCACAACATCCTATCTACAATATTTAAGGAACTTTACCTTCACGTCTTCTACCTTCACATTTTCAGGGATTCTCACTGAAAATGTTTTTTTATACCGAAAATATGGAAGTAGTGGGCGGAAGCCTAAAACTCGTAAATTTTAAACATGTACCTACAGCTATTAAGGGCGACTTCAAACTTGGCAATAAATTGGCATAGGTCTGTTATCAATGCTGGTATCGCTCCACTAGCTTGCCAAGTTAATAGTGTAGGAGATAGAAGTTCAAGTGAAGAGAAAATCAAGACCAACTTGCGGAAAATAATTCGACAATCTATTTCAAAATATTTCAAAAAGAATATTAATAAACAAATAATGCGGGACAATCCACACAGCATCACCTAGCCCCAAGCTAAGCTGAGCTTGTGTTATGGGCACTGATATACAAAATACAGTTTATTAAATAAATAGATATTTTTTTATTATAAATAGAGTACGACCAGACCCCCAACCCCCTGAAAAAATATCTGCAGATCGTACAAACATTTGTCCTGAGGCGGGAATCGATCCCGCAACCTCCTGTAGGCTTTGTCTGTGAAGGTTTCTATTAATAATTCAACATTTTTGTAATTATCATATTCTTTTTGCTCTTCGTTTTCTTTAAGTTGGTACAGGCTCACGGAATGTTAGCTACATTAGTTGCTGATTATTTCGAAATCCTAATGACGTACGGTAGCTCCCACTATCTCCGATTCCACCTACGTCCCAGTGTTTTGGCAGGCACCTAATGAGCGTGGTACGTTACGTTATCAACTGATGATCGACTTCGAAGAATGCAGACCGACTGGATGATGATCTGCGTCCAATTGAGTTCAGAATATTTCCACAATTTCCGAAACCGATACTGAACGATATCGGTTTAGGAAATTGTGTTGAACGTTTTGAGTTTAGAGTTCTTATTCTAATATTCTTTATTTTACACAAGTTATATCATATATAAAAGAAAAAAAAATAGGCGGGCTTAACCCTAAAAGATTTTTCGTAAACCAAAACTCTGGTAGGTTAAAAATTATAAATATGTAGAATTCGTAAATCAGGGTGCATAGAAAAGTGTATTCAAAAGCAAAAAGAATTACAGACACAATTGTATCATATATCTACACTGGCCTGCTAAACTAAGTATCACACTCGAAATTGCATTTTTTTTCTAAACTAATATATGACGTGTGGTGCCGGCATAGAATTTCACCACCCCAACTCTTCCCGTGGGTGTCGTAAGAGGCGACTAAGGGAAACACACCGGGGGGCGGGCAGCAGCGCCTTCTGCAGAACAACTACACCGAACTGCGATCCCCAACCCGCATGCCCAGCGTGGGGATTATGGGCAATAACCCCCAAATAATGATGCCATCTATGGCGCTCATTAGGGGAGGCCTATGTCCAGCAGTGGACTATTATAGGCTGGTGATGATGATGATGATATGACGACCTCTGTGGCGAGGTGGGCGAAGGTCCGCCTGCGACGCAGGAGGTTGCGGGTTCGATTCCTGCCTCGGGACAAATATTTGTACGATCTGCAGATATTTGTTCAGGGCGTTCTGGTCGTTTTCTATGTATTATAAAAAATATCTACTTACATAATATAAGTATTAGTATTGTATTATGTATATCAGTCATCTAGTACCCATAACACAAGCTCTGCTTAGCTTGGGGCTAGATGATGTTATGTGGATTGTCTGGCATTATTTATTTATTTATTTATTATAATTACAACAAGTATTTCAACTTATAACATTTAATAAAAATTTAAACCGTCAACAGAAGGAAGATTGCCCAGAATGCTGTCAGCATTGCGGCGTTTGCTTGAAGCTTGCGGTATGAAATAATGATACTGTTAAATCTATCTTAAGATAACGAGCTGTTACGAGTTCAAGCCCATATTTGAACGCTCGTGTTTTAGTTATGCGGCAGTGGAGTTGGAAATATGAGGGACAACCTTAAGAGGGTTTCTTAAAGCACTTACTTATAATGGTATTTAGGATAATATCTAATACAAAATTACCGCATGTGTTTTAAATTTAATGTTCTCGTAAAATATTATAGGTACAGATAACTACAAAACCACTCCAGAATAAAATTAATTATTTAAGCACAAAACATTCTCTTCAAAACAGTAAATAAATAATGAATTTCGCCATATTCATTAACAAACTTATCGTAACTCCCAAAAATGCTCTTTGCGATAACTTCGGGAAACTCCAAAGGGAGATACACTCAGAAATGGGGAGATACTCCCAGATGGCGAGAATCTTGCATTATTTATCAACGAGCTCAGTTTCAGTTATGTGTTATAAAAATCATATACTAAATTATTACTTTAATACCCATGTAGTTGGTTTCAAATCTGTTTTGATGCTCGGCCACAAAAGTGTTTTTTTTACATATTTTTATTAACATAGTTCTATATTCGCAGAAATCGAAGGTTATTGGGGGTTCAATTTACAATGATCGTTACTGTTCTGCAGCCATTACACTACGTGCTCAACTAGTTCATCAGGTAGGGCAACCCAACTCAAACCACTGTCAGTCCATCGACAACATATTTTTGTTAATTTTTTATTCTATATATCCAAATATTTAATTTTAAGCTTAATATAAGTATATTTACTGGTATATTCCAATGTTACTGTACTAAATAAAGTTTATTTTACTTTACTTTACTTTACATTAAAGAATGGTGACCCAGAGACGCTCGACGCTCGACGCAGTCAGCAAAGAAGCAGACAACCAGCCTAAGTCAGACGACATTTTATTTATTTATTCATTTCAATTTGACTTAAAGAGCTATGTTCCAAGACGTCTAACATTATTTTAAAAACTACACACATTAAAAGTAGGGACATGTCAAAATAATAATTATAAAAAGTCACTATGTATTAAGTTTAGACTTCTTTGGCTGGAAAGGATTGGATTGGGCTGACACAGGAACGTATAAAATAGCGTATTTGAAAGGAGGCCTAAACCAAGTACATAGTATGCGTTCACAGGTTTGTAGATAAATCACTCATTCGTCAATTTAAAATTCAAATCAAACATCATTAGTACCATTAATAGAAAAAATAAAACAGTTACCCTCAAATTCCGTGGTCCATCGGCATTTTCAAAAGTTTCGTGCGAAAATAAATCAAATTATTTGCTTATTCTCCACTTAATTTACAACCAGTAAACATTCTAAGAATTTCCTTCTAATATCTCTCAATCCAACAAAATAGCTATACTCATAAAACCATCGACAAAACACCAAGGTAGAAAATGGTACGTAACAGCAATTACTGTAGAAGTTTGAACAGGGAAATAAAGGATGACGCTTCATTCATTTACTCCATTTTGGAAGGGTTGCCATATTGTTTTAGCCCATCCATCTTTTAGTTAGAATGTTTGAAAGGAATGGAATTTTTGGGTGTTTGGGTAATGTTTGGGTTTTAGAATAATGAGCATTAGTAAATTTAGTAAATGGTCTTTATTTAGAAACGGAAACTAGTTACAACAAAAACGGGAGGTCATGCTACCTGCAGAAATAAAATACTGTGTTGCCGAACGCAACGCCCACCCTTGGGAGTAGAGTTATTTGAGTAAAGTGGTGGAATCAACATTAAAAGAACACCACCCAAAACCCAAGCTGCAACTCAAACGCGTCAAGTTGCAAAAGGCAAAAGCGGCGGATCAAAATCAAAGTTCTTCATTTCCTTTAGTACTTACAGGACTGTTGGACACGACACAAAATACTAATTATATAAAGTTATATTGGGAAGTACAAACGTTATACCAAAATGATTTGTAATTTGAGCAGATTTTCACTATGCACTGCTATTATTAGTATTAGAATAGTATTTATCTAGGTTCCTACCACAAACTTATTTGAAAATAATGGTTTACACAAATAACGAGTTTTCTTTGAAACAATCCGATTTGGTTTAATTTAATTATAGTGAAGTGTTTTAAAATATTTTTCATTCAATCATTCATCAATCATTTTGGTATAAAATTTGTATGGGAAATTCATCCGTCCCCGGAGTCTTAACATATTAGATTGTTCGTTTTTGAGTTCCACTCAATTGATCAGATAATTTTTTTTCAGATTTTTGGTATTGAATCAGCTGCATTATACATTTTTGCTGTCAAGCTATTTAACAACTGTAGCAAGAGCCATTAGTTGTAAGTAACTTTTGTCTAACTTTAGGGTACATGTTTACCTACTCAAAGGGTAAGAACTTTGTGTTTTGTTTGAAAGTAGTAACGAACACACCCTGAGGGCAGGACCGTGATAAAACATAACGGTGTGTTTTTAAGCAAGGGGATCTATTAAATTATTTTACATAATCAGTATCTAGTGAACTTTCGGAAATGATTTGGTTATGCAAACAATTTCCTAGACAAGTTGAAAAGTTATGACTTAATTCAATGGTATCTGCTGCCGGTAAACTGCTCTACAATTTGGCAGGATAATAATGTATGTATCTATGATTTAAAAATACGAATATAAAAACAATCCCATAATAGAAAATTAATCAACCTGTTATTTATCTTATAGAGAAATTTATTCATCACCTAATCTGAAGGTACAGACCGTGACCTTCGAGTCCCGTGTTGACAAGACAATATCTAATAATAAAGGCAGTAACGTGAAAATTATACGACGCTCAGCGATTTTTACCCACTATTCACAGACGAGGGTTATGGGGTTAGCACCTTATTTATGTAACCTATTATATATTCACACTATACCCTGAAACTACTAGCTCGATTGTAACAAATTAAGTATCAAAAGATTCGTGTTAATAATCGACAGATGTACGCTATGTGACGTCAAATAAAAATTGGGGTCTCATAAGATTTGTGTTTAGGATTTAAAATTCCAATGTTACTGAGAGTATACTCGTATATCGTTGTGGGGCTTTGTATATACTTTTTTTTTTTTTAAGAATATATTTTAAAACTACGTATATGAACTTATGTGTTATAGGCATTAAGCGTGTTGACTATTAAGTAACTGTATTGTCTAGATAAACGTAATTAAGGTTATCATGAGTATACTTACCATAAAATTGACATCCTTTTTATCAATAAACACTATCTGTCTAAAATCTGACTACGTAAAAGTCTAGCCTGCGACTTTCTTTATCATTTTCTTTTGATAAATGAGGAATCGAAGGCATTCTTAGACCTAGGGTATAAATAATTAAATAGCAAGACGTTCC
The DNA here is from genome assembly GCA_963931895.1 of Eupithecia pulchellata. Classification (NCBI taxonomy): domain Eukaryota; kingdom Metazoa; phylum Arthropoda; class Insecta; order Lepidoptera; family Geometridae; genus Eupithecia; species Eupithecia pulchellata. Next base: position 3,173,456 of record OZ007543.1, read on the forward strand.
TATTGCGGCAGCTTTAAGGTGAGGCATTCAGGCGTTATTCTAGGCATGTGTACGAGTGGTCGCATCAAGAGACTATGAAGGATCTACAGCAGTAGATCCTATAGTCCAAGAAGTAACGAGTAATAGGAACAAAAGCCTATGAACAATCCGAACGGTTGTTCAAAACATTTATATAGTCGTGTTTTAGTTTTCATACCACTATGTTTTTAAATTCATTCAATACGTCGAATTTGAAGTAGGCTACCTTTATTTTTTATTTATTTAGTTGCAGGCAGGATGTTTGGTTCGATTTCCGACTCGGAACAAATTTCTACATTGTTGGTTTTGGTAGTTTTCTGTGTATCTACTTATGTACGTAATTGGTTCCATGAATGGCCGTTATGTACTTAGTACCCATAACACAAGCTCTGCTAAGCTTGGGCTGTATGATGCTGTGTGGATTTATTTATTTTGATCTCTCCCTGCGTGCTAATAGCAACACTTGCATTATATGGAGTTTCTTCGTTCTACATGATGATTTTTAGATATGTACTTATTGATATACACTGAAGAAATGAGTAAGCAGAATTAGACCCCGTTTTAAATTGTAAAACACGAACTATTCCCAATACTGTTAAGTCAACAAATTAGCATCGCCATCCAAAGTGATGATGCTGCCAGCATTCTGGGCACTCAGCCTTCTAGTGACGGATTAGATTTTCAAAAAATAAATCAAATTAAAAATGCTAATTGCTATTGTTTCATTGTATACTTTAGTCTTCTTTATTCATTAATCCTCTTTCCAATAAATTAGCGTGCGGCTGGACTCTGGAATACCTACCTAAGTAAATTTCATGACCAGTTCCTTCAGGAAAATGGTAAAAAAAGTTAACGACGCATTTCGTTCATAAAATGATGTTTATGTACTACCATACTTCAGCGGAAAATGCCATGGGTGTAGAGGTTAACAGTTTTAGATCGTTATGGTCGTAAATGCCATAGTGTATGGTTCATAAATATTAAATGTGGGTTTACGCTTTATTTTTTACCATCATTTACATACCATTATTTACATGGCAGTTCATGAACAAGTGATAAAAATATAAGGACAATTTCTGGCGCAGCGCATCAGTATTGCTATACAGCGAGGCAATAAATAATAAATAATGCCAGACAATCCACACAGCATCATCTAGCCCCAAGGTAAGCAGAGCTTGTGTTATGGGTACTAGATGACTGATATACATAATTCAAATATTAATACATATAAAGATATTACGACCAGAACGCCCTGAAAAAATACCTGCATATCGTACAAATATTTGTCCCGAGGCGGGAATCGAACCCGCAACCTCCTGCGCCGCAGGCGTATCTTCGCCCACCGCGCCACAGATGTCGTCATGCAGCCAGCGTCTTGGTGCACTTCCGACTGGTATTTAATGGATCAGTTGAGATAACTTTGGTTTGTTTGCAACAGTCTGCAGATAGCTCAGCTAGTTCCAATTTATTTATTTAACTGAAATTTTCTTAATAAGGCGCAATATAAATGACAAATTTGTGCATTGTACTATTAAAACAATGTTCATTCAGCAAATTCTGAACTACGTACCTATAATCCAGCAATTTTTTTCTCAGAACTTTTCGTTACGAAGCGTGAAATTAGGAAAAAAAATCAACAAGTCAGTTTCATTCCAGTGTATCAAAGGAAGTGAAAAGAACAAAAGATCACTGCTGACTGAATTAACACTGCGCTCAAAGCATTCTCGCAGCTACCTTTGTTCATTGCTATCCAGAATTTTTTGCAGGACATTTTGCACGGTGCCCATCTTTAAATATAGTCCAATATTAAACTTTAATGTACTTTTCATTGTTTTTTTACATTAAATAAATATGAATATAATGAATTTAAATAATGCTGCGATCCTTCATGACTCTGTTGAATCTTTTCCTCGAAGCGGGAATCAAACCCATAACCTCCTGGTGTCGCTGGCCCACCACGGCACAGAGATCGTCAAAGATGTTGAAAGTTAAATAGGTATATATGTAATACCGAAAGATACTTTCAAAATCTACGAAGCGGCACCAATTTTGTCGCACTTAAAACTAATCGCTTGGTTTACTAACCACTAAGCAGCGAAGCCGTGTGGTGCCGGCATAGAATTTCACCACCCCAACTCTTCCCGTGGGTGCCGTAAGCAACTAAGGGAAACACACCGGGGGCGGGCAGCAGCGCCTTCTGCAGAACGACTACACCAAACTGCGATCCCCAACCCGCATGCCCAGCGTGGGGATTATGGGCAATAACCCCCAAATAATGATGCCATCTATGGCGCTCATTAGGGGAGGCCTATGTCCAGCAGTGGACTATTATAGGCTGGTGATGATGAAGCAGCGAAGCTGCGCAGTCTGTACCCGGGTCCTGCATAGAATTATATTCTGAAACACACCAGAATAAAAGCTGACTGTTAACCTGCATTCATACTGCCATAACCGTGAAGCAAGCGTGTCTTCTAAGGGTTAGGTCTCGATGGGAAGCTAGAGCGGGTTATTAATAACTAGCACCGTAAAATCTAACTCGCAGTGACTTCAGTTGTTCGGTGATCATGGCGCATGAAACTGTGCCGAAATATTGGAAAACTCAAAACTCTAATCATGATAAATATCACGTTATAAATGCCATTAGTCAAAATTTTTAATACTACATACACATTTTTTGCACACTATCACATTGGGTTACGTTATTGAAGTTTTCATACGGATTCGAAAGCGGATTCGTTACTCTTTTAGCTGCATAGGATCACTGTTTGACCCTCACACTTTATTTTTTGACATTTCCTTTCCTTCCGCACCTCAGTGACGAATTGTAAAGTTTATGACACTCCATAACTAACTGACAGAGTCGTAGCGAAAAGCAAGCGGCATAAAAAAGTTGAATATAAAGCGCATGTTTCTTTTATTGAAGTTTTTGCAATAAAGGAAAACGTGAGTATTATGGCAGGTATGTCGAACGGTGAATGTTGACCAAAATGTACCACTAGATGACGCTAGTAAAAGTAGACGAGCGCTAGATTCGGTTGACGAGATCGCCAGGTTCTGATAGTCATTCGAAAGCCGACCTCGGTGGCGCGGTGGGCGAAGGTCCGCCTGCGATGCAGAAGGTTTCTGGTTCGATTAACGCCTCGGTACAAATATTTGTCGGATCTGCAGTATTTGTTCAGGGTGTTCTGGTCGTTTTCTAAGTAATAAAAAATACCTATGTATGTAATAATATTGCATTATGTATATCAGTCATCCAGTACCCATAACACAAGCTCTGCTTAGCTTGTGGCTAGATGATGCTATGTGTATTGTTCATCTTACGCTCCCAACACGCTCCTATCCTAATCCTACTTCCTGAAAACACAAGCTAGGACAAAAGCTGCGGACACTAAGCGGAGATTAGGCGTGTAAACGGTCCAAAATTAGCTGTGTTTAGTAAATTTTACCGACCGGTCCAGTTTTCAGTTAAGTACTTGCGTTGCAGAGGATTGCAGTTGATTTTACGTAGAACTGTGACTATGTAATAGCGTAAGTTGCGTTATTGTGAGCCTGTTTTAATTTCCAATGAAAATTTAATTTATTATTGTACAATATAACATTTAAATGTAAAATAATGGCAAAAGCGAGCTTAACCCTAACAATACAAAGCAGCATTAGTCTAGGACAAGATGTTAAAAACTTAAAAACTACGGCCTATCTAAAATATGTACCATAATGTAACATATAAACAAGAAACAAGTGTCTGCAGACCATACACTTATCGATCGAACCCGCTTCCTTATGCCTTTATGTACTTACCTACGTGACGTCATAATCTCGTTATATATCACGGTATAGATTTCACCGACACAACTCTTCCCGTGGGTGTAGTAAGAGGCGACTAAGGGCGACACTCTGGGGGACGGGCAGCAGCGCCCTCTGCAGAACCAATCCACCGAACTGCGATCCCCAAGCAGCATGCCCAGGGTGGGGATTATGGGCAGTAACCCCCAAATGATAAATATTGCCATCTATGGCGCTCATTAGGAGAGGCCTATGTCCAGCTGTGGACTATTATAGGCTGGTGATATGTGATGTGATATCACGGTATATATATAAAATGTAACATGAACAGCTACAGTAATCATTCATGTTCCTTTAGAACTGTAACAGTTTCTATTTACCAAAGCCTTTAGAATTCAAATTGTGTGCTGAATATATTAAAAGTTACCACCTTGGTCCGTATTCGCTGTTATTACGTAATAACGCGCGTTATCATAATAAAAACGCGCTTTACAAGCAAAACGAGACAGCAGCGCTACGGGATCCTGCAAAAAACAAAGACTATAACGTCGTTTTTGTTTCTGGGTGGAAAGTTGAAACTGTTAGAAAATATTGTTACAACTTACCTGTATTTAAAGTCAGTAACTTGATAGTTAGAGGCAGATAATAATAAATATACACAAAAATTCCACGCTAAGCGCAGTCCTTTGTGTTCATGTTGCTACATTATTCGCCTACCCTCGACTGTATTGAAAAACAATGTCCAGCAAATATCTTGTTAATTTAAGTTTTAGATGATTGTAAGATAAGAAAATGTGTATTATGCACCAGGCTATAAATTCACTTTATCCTGAACCTTGATAATGTCCCTCTTAATATACATTCGTAATTAAAAATATAATCTCGCTTCAATTATATAAACCAGATATTAGTATGTAAGTTAAAATTTTGTTTGGATATATGTTAATCACATAAGCTAAGTTCACAAAGAGTAATTCCTCGAAAGTTTTAAGAAGCCTATGGATTATAAAACCCTGTAAATGATATGTTGTATTGTTTCTAGGTCGCCACACTGACACTGGAAATGTACTTTTTATTATTTTTATATAATAAAGAACTTTTATTCTTTGTATAATAAAAAAAATGAATTGAATAATATATATATACAAATAATCCGATAGTCAGTACTATATTCTAAAGGCGAAAGTTTGTGCCTTTGTTTAGATGTTTGGCCAAAGTTAACGCCAAAACTACTGAATGGATCATGCTAAGGTTTTAAACATACGATTTAGACCTAAAATAACTTATAGGTTCCGTTTTATTCCTTAACTTGTGAGTAGAAGCTTATTTATAATAATATGTTATTAAATAACCGCTAAGTTCGTATAACCTTGTTATTACGTCGGAATAAGGGCCCTTGAGTTTAATTTCTTTATCAACTTGTAGCAGGGAATTAGTAAACGACGTAATAATAGTATTTCCCTTTAGTAATGATGTTTATTTCAGAGGTGTGTTTTCTTTGAAATATTGTTGTTTGTGACATTATTGAGGCTTTTTCTTTTTGAAATAGTGTTTCTAATCGGACCGAGGCAGGTACCTACCCTAAAAGTATTCTTCGTAGTATTATTCTCTGGTTACATGATCAAAATTAAAACGAAGGTAGTAACTAAATATTAAAATGTATAAGCTACTCAACCCTATTAGCTTTTTCTTCCTAAAAATATCACCTTCTTTCACAATTTTCTACGATACTAGATGATGTTTAGCGAAATAATTACCAGGACACAACACGGTTCAAACTGTACTCCAATACCCGCCAATATTGCTTATTTCTTGTGAACATAATTGGTTTAACAAACTTTTTTCGAACATTTAAAGAAAATTCCGAAGACTTTAAAGAATCTCTTGAACATTTTGAAGAAACTGAGGAAATTGGCTGGAAGAAAGCCGTTGCCGGAAAATTTACATTTTATTAATCCTTCGACAGGGTCTAGCGAAAACAATACTTATAGAAGACTAGCTGATGTCCGCGGTTTCACCCGCGTAACTCCCGATGCCGTCGGATTTTCGGGATAAAAAGTGACCTGTATGTTATGCCAGGTCATAAACTATCTGTGTAGCAAGATTCATCAAAATCAGTTTAGTAGTTTTTGCGTGAAAGAGTAACAAACATCCATCCATGCTTACAAACTTTCGCATATATGATATTAGTAAAATTAGGTATCTGATTTTATTGATCGAAAGCTGTGCAATACTTGGACAGTTCAGACTAATTTTGATATTTGTACTGACAATACATGAATGATTCCCGCCTCGGGACATATATTTGTACGATATACAGATATTTGTTCAATGAGTTCTGGTCGTTTCTGATTTATTAAAAAAATATCTTCCTGTGGTATATATTGTATTAAGTAGGTACCTATACCAGTGACCCTGTTACAAGCTCCGCTTAGCTTGGGGCTAGATGTTGTGCGGATTTTCCAGCGTTATTTATTTATCTTTCTTTTTAATTACTACAAACAAAAAAGATGCTCGATAGATGGCAGGGACTCAACTGGAAATTAGGGTATGTCAATATTGTCAATTTGAAATGAGAAGAATATTAAAATATTCAAGTTTTTGGTCAGTGTTGCCAATTTAATCAGATTCAGATTCAGATTCAATAACTTTATTTCTTTAGGCTTACAAAATAAGCACTTAGACAAGTCCAATTTCATACAGTTAATTATTATAAAAAAAATAAATAAGTTGTTATTGATTTCTCTTCACTTCAATTTAATATTTAATTGAATCATTCAATAAAATATTTAAGTTGTTTTTGATTTCCTCTCATTTGATATTGACTTGACATACCCTAATTTCCAATTGACGCTCTGCCACCTATCGAGACATTTGGAAAACATGTTTTTCTTTACCTCTATAATAATGCAGATCGAAAACTGCTCACTGTTGTACAGAAATGGTCATTAAATACATATCGAAAAAAGTGTCATGATTTTGTTTAAGTTTTCTATGGCCTGGAGTGAATTTCTTTAGAAAAACTTGTAAGGCAAATATTTGGTCCGATTACGTTATTTTTGTAGCAGATCTTTGTTGCTTAGCCGAAGTACATAGGGAGGTAAATATTCGAAAGAACTTTAGGATTTCCTTACTCAAGTCACAAATATATTAATTTATTATAAGTGGGTAGTAGAATATACTGTCTAACTGTTTTTACTACAATTACTCAATAAATCAAACCAAAAAAAAAAAAATGCCGGAACTTTTTTTAATACGTACGTACCTACACAAGTTAACGGTACCTACCTATTAAAAACACTGATTCTATGTATATTTAGAAATTTAGATATATATAACATATAGAATAGTCTTAAAACTTATAAATTACCTATAGCTAGGTTTCACCTTGTTATTTACTTCAAATTTTTGTAATTCTAGGACGCCAACCATTTGCTTTAAATAAACTTTGTGTTTTGGTCGGCAGGTAGCTAATGCCCACCCTTTGTACCGTTACTACGTGTACCGGTACTGGGATTTTTTTTATTTTTTTTTAAGAAATTTGTTTGAATAAATTTGAATTTAAAACAAGCAAAACTAGATTTTTACTCAATTATAACTACATATGATATAAATATAACTGAATTCTTTCTAGAAATAAATAAACAATAAATTGTATGTAAACTAAAACGTCTACAAAATACATACCTATGCATTTCACAAATACACACTACTAACACACTTTGTGTAGCTTTCATTGACCGGACTTTTATGAAACCGGTCACAGTGGTTTGTGTAGAACATGCTAGCTGGACAAAATTATTTTTTGTTATATTTGGACAGTTTTTGTTATATTTCGATGGTATTTACTCTATTCACTTATAATAAAACAATATTGATATGTATATGTTTTTCGGATCTAAGAAAATAAAATATAAATAAAAAAGGAAAATAAACATTTATTTGTACAAAAAAAAATTAAAAATACAATAAGAAACTAAATACTTAATCTAATCGTTGTTACTAGAATCCTCTGACGAATCCTCCATAGTGTAGTTGTCAAAATATTGTGAATGTGGTCGCGGTTCTATACTAAGGAGCTACAATTAGTTTTAAACACCTCTGCGCACAAGTTTTCCGCCTTTTTCTTGGGAATCTCTCGGAGGCTGTTGATCAAAGGATCGGATGTTACAATCAACATGCACAATAAGTCCCTATTCGTGGCAAAACGTGAGAATTTGCGGGTACTCCCGAAATCTGCGACAATCTTTGTTGCGTGCTTCTTGGGCCTCCTCTGATAGATGCCCAATTGGAAGCTGTATAGCTTTAACTACCTCTGTACTGTGGATAAGAATTTTGTCTACAGTAGCAGGCATATAGAGGTAGTACCACGAAGAGACTTAGGTAGGTAATGCCTTCTTGTTTAAGGCAAAATTTATTAAATTCAACTAAATTTATATCGTACCCGGAAGACAGTGTTCTCAAAATAACATCAAACTGTTTTATGAGAGAAACATCTAATCCTGTGATTTATATAAAAGAAAAGAAAATTTATATTTTCGCAGTCGCCCCGTGACCACGATCGCTGCAACGCGATGGAAACGTAGGGGAAAATAAAACAAAAGGTACGCGATAAATACCCGATAAATATTCTTTAATATGTCAACAGATCGTGAAAGTTTAAAAAATTTGTTTTTTTTTTTGTAATTTTATTGTTACTAAATGATTTGCCAATATTTGCGTAAAAGAATATAAATTGTTAGTAAAAGCTACATAAATTCTGATCATGAGCGTATTAATGTGAACCTAGGGTACCGCAAGGCTCAATACTGAGATCAGTGCTGAATATGAACAGTTTGCCAAAAATGGGCAAAATTTGAATTTTATTCGAAAAATTTTTATAAATTGGTTTAGTTGTAGGCGTTTGTGGATTATCTTGGACTATCTGGGGAAATTTGTACCACAAAATTATGGATTTGACTAATATAAATAATCTGTTTTCATGTGAAATTACGATGATGATGTACTCGGTCATATCTCCCCACTTCATCAGCCAGGTCGTCGGCAGTTCATGGGACTATAACCTAGGACTGCCAAAAAATAAAGATAAAATTTTGTTCTGTACCTACTAGAAAAATTACATAGATCGCGCAATTTTTTCTTCAAAGTACAAAAATGTGGATTTTTATAAATAATATTTACCGGAATTCGAAGTCAGTTTACAGTTTTTATAAGCCTAATTATTGGTATTACTATGATATATTATAAAATCATCAGTTACCAAACTTCACAAAACAATAAATAATTAAAACTAATAAATTTGTGCATTCAATCAAACGAATGAACAGGGCTCGGGCAAAATAATCAACACAGCCGCAAAGCTGCTGCAGATGGTCACACTCTGTACCTTCTAATGGACGCTGAAGCCAACAGTGGCAAGAGCGAGGTGGGGTACTCAAAGTTGGCAATAAATATTTCTCCTTATTCGATCAGTGCCGTGTGGTGCCGGCATAGAATTTCACCACCCCAACTCTTCCCGTGGGTGTTGTAAGAGGCGACTAAGGGAAACACACCGGGGGAGCGGGCAACTACACCGAACTGCGATCCAAACCCGCATGCCCAGCGTGGGAATTATGGGCAATAACCCCCATATAATGTTGCCATCTATGGCGCTCATTAGGGGTGGCCTATGTCCAGCAGTGGACTATTATAGGCTGGTGATGATGTTGATTCGATCAGTGACAAACCGTCCAGGAAGTAAAATCGTTGTGAGGCCTTTTTAAGTAAGAAACACGCACCAGCACCGTGCTACAAATACATGCTGCAAGATCAGTTGTTGTCGGACCGGCTGGAAGCAGGGCCGCGAGCGAATATGAAGATCTCATCCAAAAGAAAAGATCACTACGGCTAGGTGCCATACTATTCTCAGCGCGCCGACTACCGTATATCATGGACTACTACTAACTTCATTGGGACTCATATCCCAAACCACATCAGGCAGTTATACATGGCTACGTCGATAAAACAAGCCGGGTGGCCATAGGGTAGGGTACCAGTGCTGCGTCTTCCGTCGTTGGCCGTAACTTTAGAGTGATATGAATAATTTTTTGACATATTTGTATTTATTTGTAATTTTATTGTTACTAAATGATTCGCCAATATTTTGCGTAAAAGAATATAAATTGTAAGTAAAAGCTACATCAATTCTGATCATGAGCCTATTAATGTTAACATAGGGTGCCGCAAGGCTCAATACGGAGTCCAGTGAAAAGTAAAATAAATATTAAAAGTTTGCCAAAAACTATCGGCAAAATTTGAATATTATTCGGAAAAATTAAACAAATTGGTTTAGCAGTAGGCGTTTTTTGGATTATCCTTATGGGGAAATTTGTACCCATAAAATTATGGACTAATGTGAATAATCTGTTTTCAAGTGAAATTACGATGATGAAGTACTCGGTCATATCTCCACTTTATCAGCCAAGTCGTCGGCAGCTTATAGGACTATAACATATCTTACGGAAGGACGCAGGATAGCGTGAAACGAGTGTAAGATCGACTCGGAAAGTTATCGACCGTGGCACAGGGTAGAAACATCACCAGGGCTAGGAATCAACTTCATTGGGTGCAACAGTCACGTACCATTGCAATCGCGATGCTGATTAAGAAATATCTCTTAAAATAGGGGAAAGAGACTGTTTTTTATTGGCTGTTATTCGTAACACTGTAAAATTACACTAATTTTACAGTATTACGAATTATTTTTTGATTGATGTGTGTGTATTTAATGAATATTTTTAAACTTACTGAACACATAATGATTAGTAATATTTAAACGGGTATTTATCGTGTTTTTCTTCTCGACGTTTTTCTTCTCGACGTTCCAGTCATCTCATGACCACGACAGAGTGCAAACTTGTTGGAACGTCGAGAAAAAAAAAACGCAATAAATACCCGTTAAACTGGTAAGTACTAATCATGATGTGTATTTTTTTGTAATTATATTGTTACTAAATAATTCACGAATATCTGCGTAAAATAATAAAATTATATTTTAAGTAATCATAAGCGTCGCAATAGTAACAAGGGGTGCCGCAAGGCTCAAGCTGGTATCCAGTCTTGTATAGAAAAAGTTTGCGATAACCATCGGTTACTCATAAATGTAAATAACTCACGGCAGATAGGGGATAGGCGTTTTTTTAGATTTTCGAATACCCATAAAATTAAGGAGTAGTCTAAAAATAATATAAATACTCTGTTTTCAGATGAATTAACGACAATTACTTACTCGCTTATCCCCATTTCATCAGTGACATCGTCGGCAGGTTAAGGGACTGGAACATTATCTTACAGAAGGACACAGAATAGCGTGAAGCGTTTTTACATCAAATCGGAAAGCTGACGGCCGTGGAACAGGGCTCGGGCAGAATAATCACCACGGCCGCAAAGCTGCTGCAGATGGCCACACACTGTACCTTTTAATGGACGCTGCAGCCAACAGTGGCAAGAGCGAGGTCCCCACCTCCTCAAAGTTGGCAATAAACATTTCTCCTTATTCGATCAGTGACAAACCGTCCAGGAAGTAAAATCGTTGTGAGCCCTTTTTAAGTAAGAAACACCCACCAGCACCGTGCTACAAATAGATGCTGCAAGATCAGTTGTTGTCGGACCGGCTGAAAGAAGGGCCGCGGGCGAATATGAAGATCTCATCCTAAAGGAAAAGATCACTACGGCCAGGTGCCATACTATTCTCAGCGCGCCGACTACCGTATATCATGGACTACTACTAACTTCATTGGGACTCATATCCCAAACCACATCAGGCAGTTATACATGGCTACGTCGATAAAACAAGCCGGGTGGCCATAGGGTACCGGTGCTGCGTCTTCCTTCGTTGCGGCCTCCCTGGCCACAGTTATATGAATAATTTTTTGACATATTTGTATTTATTTGTAATTTTATTGTTACTAAATGATTTGCCAATATTTTGCGTAAAAGAATATAAATTGTAAGTAAAAGCTACATCAATTCTGATCATGAGCCTATTAATGTTAACATAGGGTGCCGCAAGGCTCAATACGGAGTCCAGTGAAAAGTAAAATAAATATAAATATTAAAAGTTTGCCAAAAACTATCGGCAAAATTTGAATATTATTCGGAAAAATTTAACAAATTGGTTTAGCAGTAGGTGTTTTTTGGATTATCCTTATGGGGAAATTTTTACCCATAAAATTATGGACTAATGTGAATAATCTATTTTCAAGTGAAATTACGATGATGAAGTACTCGGTCACACCTCCACTTTATCAGCCAAGTCGTCGGCAGCTTATAGGATTATAACAGATCTTACGGAAGGACGCAGGATAGCGTGAAACGAGTGTTAGTAGAATTTGTGGTCTTTTATACGAGGAACCACCAACGCCGCAGACTGATAAAGAAGCTTTGCTGCAATTACATGCTGCAGGATATTGTCAGACCGGCAGCTGCCGATAGATAGGCTTCAGCAAATATGAAGATCTCCCCAAAACCACCACCACAGCGTATTATTGGCAACTAACTTCGTTGGGACTCGTATCCCAAAGCACATCAGGCAATTATGTATCTACGGTGAAGGCCACATAATAGGCTAAGGTGGGCACAGAGAGGACGGCTGCTGCACCTTTCGCGCCCTACCTGGTCAAAGCAGTAATTTTGTCAAAATACAGGAAAAGGAAGCCGTTGTGATAACTCGGAGAGCTGTCAGCTGAGCTGTGGCTGTGGGTTTATTAAAAATTGCACGAAAACATTTCCACTCATTCTATCATAGCGAGGCGGTGGGTCTATTAAAAGTAGGAAGAAAACATTTCTGCTCATTTTATCAGTAACGTCCAGGAAGTAAAAATGTTGTGAGCTCTCAATTTGTAAGTGAGGAATACGCACCATCGCCGCATATTGGGGAACTTGTGCTACAACTACAGTTATACTAATCGCAGCAGGTAACTCTGTTACGACGCTTAGGCCACCGTGTACCATGGGCTACTAACTTCATTAGGACTCGTATCCTAAACCACATCAGGCAGTTATACATGGCGACGTCGACAAAACAAGCCAGGGTGGCCACATGGGACGGCTGCATGGCCGATGCAACAGTCACTCACTATTGTATTATTGTCTTAAAAATAGGAGAAAGAGGCTGTCAGTGTAATTTTACAGTGTTATGAATTATTTTTTAATTATTTTGTATATTTTTGGACTTAATTTTATTGTTACTAAATGATATTCGCCAATATCTGCGTAAAAGAATATAAATTGTAATTAAAAGCTACATAAAATCTGATCTCACTGAACATAGGGTGCCGCAAGGCTCAATACTGAGTCCTGTGCTGTATATGAAATGTATGCCAAAAACTATCAGCAACACATAGTACCTACCTAACTAATGAATAATTTTACAAATTGATTGAGCCCGGCAGTATAAGAGACTACAATATTTCTTACAGAAGGACACAGAATAGCGTGAAGCGTTTTTACATCAACTCGGAAAGCTGATGGCCGTGGAACAGGGCTCGGGCAGAATAATCACCACGGCCGCAAAGCTGCTGCAGATGGCCACACACTGTACCTTTTAATGGACGCTGAAGCCAACAGTGGCATGAGCGAGGTCCCCACCTCCTCAAAGTTGGCAATAAACATTTCTCCTTATTCGATCAGTGACAAACCGTCCAGGAAGTAAAATCGTTGTGAGCCCTTTTTAAGTAAGAAACACGCACAAATAGATGCTGCAAGATCAGTTGTTGTTGGATCGGCTGGATGAAGGGCCGCGAGCGTAGGTATATGAAGATCTTATCCAAAAGGAAAAGATCACTACGGCCAGGTGCCATACTATTCTCAGCGCGCCGGCCACCGTATATCATGGACTACTACTAACTTCATTGTGACTCATATCCCAAATCAAAATCACAGTAGGCAGTTTGGCTACGTCGATAAAACAAGCCCGGGTGGCCGGTGATGCATCTTCCGACGTTGCGGCGTCCCTGGCCGTAACTTAACTACAGTGATATGAAAAAGTTTTTGACAAATTTGTATTTATTTCTAATTTTATTGTTGCCAAATGATTCGCCAATATTTTGCAAAAAAAAATTAAATTGTAAGTAAAAGCTACATAAACTCTGATCATGAGCGTATCAATGTTAACATAGGGTACCGCAAGGCTCAATATGGAGTCCAGTGAAAAGTAAAATAAATATAAATATGAAAAGTTTGCCAAAAACTATCGGCAAAATTTGAATATTCTTCGGAAAATTTTTACAAATTGGTTTAGCCGTAGGCGTTTTTTGGATTATCCATATAGGGAAATTTTCACCCATAAAATTATGGACTAATGTAAATAATCTGTTTCAAGTGAAATTACGATGATGACGTACTCGGTCATATCTCCCCACTTTATCAACCAGGTCGTCGCGTCGGCAGCTTATAGATGATGTGATGACATGGTGGCTGCTGTGGCTGGCGCGTTGTGTACTGACTAGCGTGGCCACAGCGATCTTGCCTTTCTGGGGATATTCTGAAGAACTGCGGCGAGACTACAAAATTTTCGAGTTGTTTTATCAAATGTACGGTACTGTAATTTCTTGAGCGGAAAGCCTTCTTGATTGCTGACGGTCCCTCTCCCATCCGGTCCACTGACGTTTGCTGATCCTGCACCATCCCATTTTATTCCCAAAGCCACCACTGGTACTTCTTCATTTGAGAATTCGTTCCACGTCGTGGACGGTTTTCTGCTGATAGAATAAGAACAGATGTTGCTTGCCCATTTCAAGTTCAAGCAACCACATCGCCTCACCAGCAGAGCTGAGAGAACATGACCATGCAGTTTGCAGCTTTTCGGCTGTGGTGACCATGACCTGTTTCTGGGTCGACAATTCTCTGTGAATGGTTGGCTGCTGATTGAATAAGAACAGATATTTGTTGCCACTTCAAGCAACCACACCGCCTCACCAGCAGAGCTGAGAGAGCTTGTCCATGCGGTGCGTAGCTTGTCGGCTGTGCCCATGCCCTGTTCCTCGAACGACAATTCTCCGAGTTGATCCAACACGGGTTTCACGCTATATTTTTTATGTAGTCCCAATACTGCCCACTGCTAACGGCCCGTCCACTGCCACCCGGTCCACTGACGTCTAATGGTCTTGCATCATGTAGTCGAACCTTCCTTCCCAAGCTGCAGCACTACTGCGTGTTCCTTTGTAAGAACGCACGATGACAGTTCGACTTCATGGACGGTTTGTTGCTAATTAAATAAGAATAATTTTTTGTAACACCACATCCCGCAGCGTTTAAATAAATTTGGTTATTAAAAGACTAAAATTAAAATAATAATGCTGCTTTTATAAATATACGGGGCAGCCTTTACTGTAAGGCTTCTATGTGTTCAAGTCTTGTACCTTCTGTGCTAGTTAAATGGCAATGGAATTGGCGGCTTAATCGTATAAAGCGACTGTGTATAATTACGTTGATAACTTATTAATCAAGTATATTTCTCTCCTTTAAATTGCCTAGTTCCGAAGTTATAATGGTGAAAAAAAGCACCTTATATTTTACTGTGAACAAACATTTTTATACCTACGGCCTTCGTCACATTCTTGCATGAGTTATGCCGGATTCTAGTTTAAACTTTGCTAATTACATTACATGCCTCAGGTCCTTAGCAAGAGGAGTTTCAGACTTACTTGTTATCTCTATTTATATCTTAGGGGAATCTCAACAGGGAAATATTACTTGGGCGAAGAAACAAACTAAAGTTTGACCTAAATACGTTATGGTTTGCTGTGACAGCGGGTAGTTGTGTGAAATCAATTAATTTCTAGTCGAGAACAGTACCTACCCTGAATCCAGTCGACCGACGCGACGATAGAATACAAAGTTACGTTTACTTTTTCTATGGAATTTTTAGTAATTTTTATTTAATTTTTAACCTCAGGTAGGTAGAAAATATTTTGATTAGGAATTTGTAACGTATTTATTATTTTTCCAAATGCCTTTATTGCCTTTCTTTGACTTTTAATTATTTTCATAAAGTCGCTTTTTGTGGAATCTTATAATTAGCCATCACTTAAAAATTTGTTAAATATTGTCTTGCCGTTATTTTTCCTAAAACCGTTCTTAAGAATTATTTATCAAACATAATTCTCAAAATAGAAGGTTTAGAAAGGTCAGGTTTTATTTGAATGTTCGACATAAAATATGCATTATTAAGGCTTTCCTAAAGCAACGATCAATCACGAATTTGTATGTTCCATTACGTATGAATAACGGAGGGAAATGACAAAGAGCAGAAAAATGTTTGAGAAAAATGGGAAACGTATATGTCGGCGCGAAGACGTTATTTCTACACTACGATCTAGTTTTAAGAATTAACTGAGTGTTTAAACCTCTAAAATTAACCAAGTCATCGACTTGGTTAGGTTTCCTATAAGAACTTTGTGATAATTCAAAAACATCGCCCCGAGTTTGCTCCTTTGTTATTGTGAAAACGCTAGGCAACCTTTTGCTATAAATAAAGCCACCGGGCGAGTAAAACATTCAGTCTTGCTCGAGCACTCGGAGGGAACGGACCTCCCTGGAATAAATCAAACGTTCTTGTTTCTAACTGCTGTTTCATTGAGACTACCTTCTATCGAGGAATATCCGGACAACGAAAATCGTGACGTCATCACTGCTGACGTCATCAACTGTGTCGTGGGATCGTTCGGGCCAGGAATCTCTTTCTCGGGTCGCCGCCGGTTGGATGGAGCAGACTTCTACCAACAAGACTATGATGATAGTGACGTCAGTCCTGGTGACGTCACCCATTTAAAAAGCGTAACGAGGGTTCTTCCTTCGTCATCAGAAGTGGGATCAGGGCCTGCTAGCGCTTCTGATCCAAACCAATACCCAGCGAGGTCATCACTGCCTCAATAACTTCATAACCACGTGCCAGCCAGTAAAACCACTACTCCGGGGTATCCACAACCACGGATACAGCAAGCCCATCTATGGCAGGAAAAGCCGAACGTATAGACAGTCCTGGAGAATGATAAACGACCGTGGAAGATTGCCCTTGATCATCTCCGCCCAACAGGCAAACAACAAATCGTGTCGGCGGGAGAACCTAATCCACACGGTCCTCGAAACACTTTCTGCTTCCCGTGCTGTATTTGTGAGCTAGAACGATGGGTAAACAACCGTGGAAGATGGCCCTAGATTATCTCCGCCCAACAGGCATGCAACAAACCATGTCGGCGGAAGAAACCTATCCACACGGTCCTCGAAACACTTTCTACTTCCCGTGCTGTACTTTGCGAGCTAGAAACGATGGATAAACAACCGTGGAAGATGGCCCTAGATTATCTCCGCCCAACAGGCGTGCAACAAACCGTGTCGGCGGAAGAAACCAGTCCAGAAGGTCCTCTGAACACTGTCTACTTCCCGTGCTCTACTTTGTGAGCAGGCGTGCAACAAACCATGTCGGTGGAAGAAACCAATCTACTTCCCGCGCTGTGTACTTCGTCAGCTAGACACGATGGATAAACAGATAAGTTGATAACCACTTTTACTTGCGAGCGTTCATGCTTCATTACAAACTACATCTCACTTCCTATTCTTATCCTCCTAATCTACGAGAAACCTCCGAGTACCATCTACGAGAAACCTCCGAGTACCATCTACGAGTACCATCTACGAGAAACCTCCGAGTACCTATAACCTCCGAGAAACCTATAACCTCCGAGAACCTATAAACTCCAAAGACCTTACCCATTTTCGTAATACTTACAACTCGTTGTAGTATAAACAGGTACCAAACTTAAAAGCAATTTCTCTTTGTTACAGAATCTACGAGAACATACGAGAACCACACAGCCATGACCAAATTAAACTAACCTTTTCGAGAACCTCCGAGAACCATCTACGAGAACCTCCGAGAACCATCTACGAGAACCTGCGAGCACCATCTACGAGAACCTGCGAGCACCATCTACGAGAACCTGCGAGCATCATCTACGAGAACCTCCGAGCACCATCTACGAGAACCTCCGAGCACCTTCGATATACAAACTAAACTAACTTCTTCGAGTACCTTCCAAGCTAAGTTAACCCTACCTTCTACGAGAACTAAACTAACTTCTTCGAGTACCTTCCAAGCTAAGTTAACCTGACCTTCTACGAGAACTAAACTAACTTCTTCGAGAACCTTCCAAACTAACTTAACCTGTCCTTCTACGAGAACCTCCGAGTACTATCTACGAGTACCATCTACGAGAACCTCCGAGAACCTTCGATAAACAAACTAAACTAACTCCTTCGAGAAACTTACAAACTAAACCTGACTTTCTACGAGAACCTTGTTTGCAACTCGATGGAGTTGTACACCGATACCAAACTTAAAAGCAAAACCTTTGTTACAGTTACAGTAACCGCTGACCCGGCTGGTGCAGAGCGCGCACCGCCGTGCAGAATGGCCGTGTCGGCGCGAAGACGTTATTTCTACACTACGATCTAGTTTTAAGAATTAACTGAGTGTTTAAACCTCTAAAATTAACCAAGTCATCGACTTGGTTAGGTTTCCTATAAGAACTTTGTGATAATTCAAAAACATCGCCCCGAGTTTGCTCCATTGTTATTGTGAAAACGCTAGGCAACCTTTTGCTATAAATAAAGCCACCGGGCGAGTAAAACATTCAGTCTTGCTCGAGCACTCGGAGGGAACGGACCTCCCTGGAATAAATCAAACGTTCTTGTTTCTAACTGCTGTTTCATTGAGACTACCTTCTATCGAGGAATATCCGGACAACGAAAATCGTGACGTCATCACTGCTGACGTCATCAACTGTGTCGTGGGATCGTTCGGGCCAGGAATCTCTTTCTCGGGTCGCCGCCGGTTGGATGGAGCAGACTTCTACCAACAAGACTATGATGATAGTGACGTCAGTCCTGGTGACGTCACCCATTTAAAAAGCGTAACGAGGGTTCTTCCTTCGTCATATATAAAATAAAAGGTGCACGAAAAACATGATTAATCTTCTGGTTGCCCATTAGGATTATTTCCTCAGAATTTACATAATCATACTGGTAGGGTTAAGATATTTCAATCATAAAATAAAGACACTCTTTAGGTACCTACCTACCTACTTACAAATATCAAATAATTTTATGAAATTTTAAACTATGGAGACTGCAACTACAGGGTGTTCCATTCATATAGGATCAAACGGCATTTAGGGTTCATCAATGTGCATCGATTTGGTTTACGTTGATGACGCCCACCCCCTACCCTTAGTCTTAATGCTCAAGACTCGGGTAGGTACAACTCAATCTTTTAAAGAAAAAAAGCACAGAACATTTACCATCTAGGTGGTAATACAGCCCGCCTGATGGGAATCAGTCATCACAGCCTATGGACGCCTGCAATATCGAGGAAATTACACGCGCGTAACATACATAATATTAATATTAAGTATACTTTATGATTGAACGAAATTACCTGTACGTGCAGTTCTATCATAATTATACGAAGTGCTTTGTTCGAAGAGATGTAACAGACACCCACCCGACCCCAAGCGTACGTACCTAGGTACGTATCCCGTTTTTTTCGGAAATATCATCAAGACAGGAGTGATTGTACTCCAAACTAAATGAAGGACAGGGCGGGTAGCGGCCGGAGCATGGACAAAAAAGAAAAAAGTTACCTACCCTCAAATAAGTGATGTGGAGTGATGATAGCGATCTACTACTACAAGTTGGCTATAGATAGTAAAATATTCTTACAGGTTACTCATCTTGAAGAACAAAGCACGATGTTTAATTAATAATACCTTACTAAATACTTTTTTTACTTTTTTTACTGTGACCGCACTGAGTGGAAAGATTTGGGGGAGGCCTTTGCCCAGCAGTGGGACGAAACAGGCTAAATAAAAAAAATACTTTAACGTAAAAAAAATCTTTCATGGATCATCGTATAACTATTACCTTGAAACAACTCCAAAACAAATAAAAAATCATGTTAGTTAAAAAACAAATTAGTTTTCACTGAAAAGAATCGCAGGATAAAAGCACAAAGAGATAAGCGAATTCGCAGGAAAGAAAAAAAGCTAAGTAAGAGTCAACCTACCATTTATGGAAAGTTCCGTATAATTATTTGCTCAGGAACACGGAACACTTTATCATAATAACCTGTATTGACTAACGATTCTGTGTCTTGAGTAACGATTACCAAACAAAATCGTATCTTGGTTGTAGTTTAAGTGTATAATTTCTCCTTATATTTTTTTCTTAGCAATCACTCGTTCAGAATAAAAATGGAGCAATATAACTAGGCTATTCAGCTCATGCTTCAAATAAAATAAATAAATAAATAATGCCGGACAATCCACACAGCATCATCTAGCACCCAGCTAAGCAGAGCTTGTGTATGTGATGACTGATATACAAATACAATATTATTACATAGATAGAATTTTTTTTTTATTATAGAATGAAGATTTTTTTCTACTATAAATCGTAACCAAGCTCTATAGCGCATATGTATTCATTTTATGCGACCCAAGGGATATATTCTTATTACCACTCGCTATAATGAATATGATATTCATGCAGTGAATCTATATCCTTACTTAATTGTATATTTTTCTTATTGCATAGTTTTTCTTAATCGTTTTCTGGTAAATTCTGCACCATTATGCAGATGAACTAGTCTTGGGGAGCGTTCCTCTTTATTTGTCTGTACAAGGCTAATGATTGTAAAAATGGCGTAAAGACGTCGTAATTGCTATAATAATAATAATAATAAATCATTTATTTCAGGTAGGTAACATAAGAATTTAAGAAAAGTTAAAGATGGTTTAAAACTTATTATAGGGCCCATATCAACAAATACCTTACAGACTAACATACATACAAATATAAAAAGTCTTAATAACTAAATAGTACACAATAGGTAGGGCGCGTGTGACGCATCAGAGTGTCATCTGTGTCGGTGGATATCAAAACTGGCAAACTCCACTGTAGGTGAAAATGTATTTTATTGGCCTAAATAATATTAATTATGCCAACGATTCTGACCTGCTTTTCAGAACTAGTAAAATCCGTTGCTTTCCCATAGAAATGTAGGCCTAAAGTTCGACTGTATATCAAACTCGGCAAAGTCCAGGTCATTAATTTTTTCAATGTTGGCAAAATCCATTTACGCCAATCACGGAGCTGCATTTTTTCAAAATGGCAGTTAGTTTGCGTTTTGTCGTGGTGTGGATGAGTGACTGTCTTTTGTTTTTATTTCAATTATAATATTAAATGGTACTTTTGAAATGAGTGAAATATTAATTGTGACGCCGGAAAGAGCCAGGAAGAAAAGCCGATATGCATCAGCGTTGAAAAAGGCTCAAATAAAAGAAAAACTGTAAGTTTGCAACCCCATACTTAGTAATTTTACGTCTACGTCTGAGAACTGCTAGTGATGTCAAAAGTTGTGCTGAGCAGTTATGTCGATAAAAGTGTAAGTACGTTGATCGGATACCAATTTGATTGGTTTTTTTTCGAGTTCCATTGAAATCGGACTGTGCCTTATGTCCCTTTTAAAAATATTTTGATTTTGATCTGTAATTTTTTTTAATGGAAGGTCTCTTTTAAAAAATGTACTTACTATATTGAACAACGTCAGACTGAATCAAGCCTTGCACAATCACAAACAACTCCCGGATTCTTTTTTATTTGGTTTGAATACGAAAGATTTGGGTAATGTTTTGGGCCTAGTTATTGCAGATTAAGTTTGTGGGCTCCCTTTGCTCATCTCAGTAGCTCTAATTGCTTAACTGGATTAGAAATATAATAACTAATTATTAATATTATCGATTTTCAGGTACTCAGCGAGCGGTCTACCAATTAAACCAACATGTTGCCACAATACTAAAACCTATGCGTGTGCGTCATTAAACTCAAATGATCTTTTTAATTTCCATAGAGAACTTTATAAAAATAAAACAAAAGATGCACAAGACAACTACATATTGAAGCATTGTCACACCACAAATGTAAAAAGAAGGAGGCCCAAAAATGGTACAAAAAATTGTAAAAAATCGTCCACTAGGTATTATGTGCCCAAAGCGACAAGCAAGAAACTAGTGCCAGTCTGCTTTAAAAGCTTTTTGGGCATATTGAGGCTAAAAAAAGGAAGAGTACAAGGAGTAATAAGACGATATTTTACATCTGGTCAAATGGCTAGAGAAAACCGCGGAGGAGACAAAAAAAAGTTTTCTTACGCGTCCCGGAAGGAAGCAGTTGAGAAGTTCATACAATCCTTCAAGCCTTTAGAAACCCATTACTGTCGTGGTAAAAACCGTCAACGCGTCTACTTAGCACCAGATTTAAGTATCAACAAAATGTTCATCATGTACCAGGACCAGGCAGCACCAGGCTTTTCTGTAACAGCATCATACTTTAGAAAAGTGTTTTGCACTTCATTTAACATAGGGTTCGGATCTGTTCGTCAGGACGTATGTTCAACTTGTCTGATGTTGACAGAAAATATAAAACTGGAGACAAACACTAGCAAAAAAGAAGAACTTATGGTGATGAAGAGAATCCATAGTTTAAGAGCAAAGGCATTTTTCAAGTACCTTAAAGAAGAAAAAGAAGGACTGCTCACAATTTCCTTCGACTGCCAGAAGAATTTGCCTATGCCTAAAGTACCTGACCAGGCGACGTACTATTCAAGGCAGATGTACCTGTATAACTTCTCCGTTGTCATTGGGTCATCTGGCAGCAAGCTTGAGAAAGACAACGTATTTGCATACGTCTGGACAGAAGATATGGCTGCCAAGTCATCTAATGAAATTTGCAGTGCTGTCTATGATACACTATCAAAACTAACCCTGGATGGCGTAAAGTGTATACGGTTAATGGCAGATGGTTGCGCTGGCCAAAATAAAAATACAATTTTAATAGGGATGTTGATGAAATGGTTCAGTGAAGCTCCTAAAGACCTGAAAAGGGTCGAAGTTATATTTCCAGTAACAGGACATTCATATATGCCTCCTGATAGAGTCTTCGCATTTATTGAAAAAAAATGCCGTGTTCACGAAACTATAATAAACCCTGAAGAATATAAAGAAATTATACGGGAACATTCCACAATCCGTAATTTAGGCACTGATGTTCGGGTTTTCGATTGGCGTACCGCAGTACGTGAAAATATAAAAGCACCAGACCAGCTGCATTTCAGGATAAGTACAATTAAAAGAGTCATAATAAAGCGGGCGAAAACATCAACCAATATATTGGTAAGAGGCGAAATATCATACAACAGCGATACCGGTGTTTCCAAAACGATTTTAAAAAGGGGAAAACTGCTGCGAAATTTAATCCCAGTAGAGCTGCCTTTAGGTGTTCCAGTTTCTCTGCCGAAGCTCAATGACGTGAGGAAACTTCTGCAAAAACATTACGGCGAAGATTGGGAAAATTTAGATTGCTTGTCTTATTTCAAGAATGTACTAAGCATCGACAATAATAACTTGCCTGAAATGAATCACGAGTGTGCTTGCGATGAGCAAAATGGAATGGTAGAAGTTCTAGAATTTGTTTAGTTCATAAAAAGTATTTTTAACCCTACCCTAACCAAGCTGATAATTATTAATAAGAAAATGTTTAGGATTAGTAAAATATGTTGATTAAAGTTATTTCATTCATAACCCAGTTTTATTCTTGGTAGATATTTTATTAACTAACAAAATACAATTTAAGAAAAGAAACAAATTAGAACTAGCATTGAAATAGTAAACCTAACTGCATTCTTATTTTAAGTGATGATGATGATAGTATCGATACATTTGATTGAGGTTGACATCCCTATCCCTGTGATCCCAAATTACGTTAAATCAAAACTAGCTAAATCCACACATAGATTTTTTCAAAACCAGTAAAATCCACTACCTAATTATCAAACGGGGATAAATCCAAACTTAATTTACGTTTTTCACGAAATTTACATCTTTTCAATCATTTTAAAGTATGCAAAATCTCGTTATTGTCTCTGATACATTAAATAAACATTTCTTTCCTAAGCTAATCTAATTGCAATGATCTGATTAAGAAAAACGCTCACCCTGAAAAAAGCATTAGCTAGGAGTTTGCCAGTTTTGATATCCACCGACACATCTGTCGACGATGCACGGCGGTGTCCCCTTGCAGGCGGCCGGTGAACCGTCGGAACTTGACACCCGTCGGCCAAAACTTTGCGCTCATGAAGGTCGAAAGATGATTCGGAACCCTCACCATAAATGAACTCGCTTTAAAGGAACCCTAAAAACCGGGCCGTATTGTATGTATCTAAGGCTCATTCGTCATTTCGTTATGTCGACTCATGGTCGGAATACATTAACCATTGTGGATAGCAGTTTGGATGGAAAAGAATCGGATTGCAAATAGAATGGATGGTCGATTGAGGGTTGCTATTTATCTTTCGTAGGCGTAGTTTTGTTTATTTTGCCTTAATTTAAATCAGGATATTACAAATCAGTTTTTGCATATAACAGTAGATATGCATTGAATCACGTTTAATACTAAAACACGTTTGTACTCATGTATTTCACGCAGTTTTTGTTCATAAACCGTAGAATTCATGACCTGGAATATATGGTATATACGCGCCACTTTTTTCTCGAAAATCCCACGGGATCGGAAGTTACGCGGGTGAAACCGCGGGCATCCAGCTAGTAATAACATAAAATACGTGAGCGCTGATTTTAGTTGAAGTATGGCCTTAACAGATAAAACCGCAAGAATCTACCATAAATATCATAAAGTGCAGTCTGTTCATAAACTTTTATAATACGTTCATACTACAAACAATTACTACGTAAACCCCAAAAATAATTTAAGGTAAACAGTTTTTTGCATCCAATATTAAAAGCCACTTCAAAAGATAAAAAAAATCCAACAAAAAGCCCAACGAAATAAATACACCTTTTATTTTCAAGTAAAACAAAAATTCAGTGCAAATGTGCCATTAAAACCAGCCGGGCTAAAGTAACGCGTCCATAATACTTACCGGGGAATTCGCAAAAACCGCATAATTTTTCCTACAGCCTGTGTCAAAGGACAGCGCTCAATCACCTGGGAGCTACGGCCAGGCCACTAACCTAGCGATTTTAACGCATTCACTGCCCAACCTAGCTGCACCAGCAGCTTTACACAGCCGTATGGTCATCTGGATCAAAATCTAAAATCAAAGTCAAAGTGCTTTAGTTTCTTTAGACCTAACAAGACTTTTGGACACGTCACAAAATACAAGTTAAATAAGTAATAAAAATGGGAAATAAAGATCACTGTGATTCATTGTTAACTTCAATCTTATTGAGGTAAAGTAAAGAAGCCTCGTGGGCCAAGAAAGTTATGTGATTGATGATATAAACTTACTTTATGTAAATTTAACACATAATAAAACGAGTCGGTGAATTCCAAGACAATATTATCTACAATACTAATATTACCCCTATAAAGAGAAAAGATTTGATTGTTTGTTTGTTTGAATTGAATAGGCTCCGAATCTACAGGACCGATTTGAAAAATTATTTAACCATTAGAATCCCTAATTTTCCGTGATGAACATAGGCTATAATAATATTTTCAAAAAAGGTAGGGATCCGCATGAAAAATTTAATAATTAAACAGTGAGCTACATATTCAACCTCTTTTTCTATTATGGCTCCGCGCCATATTAGAAAAAGAGGTTGAATATATAGCGCACGGTGCTTGCTTTTTCTCTACGGCCAGTGCCAGTTATGAAGTGTCGAGTCATGTCAACAACCCCAATGCTGTTAAAAACGTAAGGGATCCGTATGAAAACTGTGAAAACCATCGTGTTAGTTTGTATAATTTCTGAAATTTTCGTTTAATACCCGTGCGAAGCCGGGGCGGACCGCTAGTACTCTATAAGCTAGTGCGTTTTTGACAGATAGTGGGAGTAAAAGCAATTAGTTTCTATTGAAACGCTCTAAAGCATTATAAATAATCTCAATACGAATAACCGGTGCTATCTTTTTATAGTTCGACCGAAACCGCTGTACCGCTCCCTAAGACAGTGCGGCGAAGTGGGGGCCGAGGAAAAAAGAGCAAGAATACACATGAGATCGATATTGTCGGATATATCTTACGATATCGTACCAATATAAACAATATTTTTGTTTTATATATTATATCGATATGTTTATATTTTTTTCTAACTAAATTATCTACAGATATTCTGACAGAGCTAAATTTAAATAATAAAAAAAAATTAAAAAAAATTAAAATAATTTTTTTAGAGAATTAAATTTCAATCGGCCCAAATTTTCAGTTGATGAATTGCCCTCTTTTATCACATTTCTTGCGGTTTTTTCGCAGTACCCCGTAGCGTCTGCCACGATTTTGGCAATATTTGCATCACTTTTATATTCAAAGCTCTCTCTGTCTGCTTTTCTTTTCTTAAAATATTCGGCCACTTTAAAAATTATGGCCTTGACATCACGAGATAGCGCTCGGCCCATCTTTGGATATTTATCTCATGTGTATCTGACATAGACCGTCCGGTACAAAGGCGACCTACTGCCGTGAGCGTCGACGGCAGACTGATGCGGAGCGGCCGATACTTCCCCCCCGTCTCGCCGCGCGCATACCTCAGGAGCGGTATAGCGGTTTCGGTCGAACTATAGTACCTAGTCTACTTATAACTTGGTGTTATCTAAATAGTAGGTGTGTTCCATTTTCGTTTATTTTAAGACAACCAGCAGCATGGTTAGTAATTGCTCTCGTTAACTGTTATTTTAAGCTGTAAATGCATCTTATGTAATTCCCCGCTATATTCGTGGCCCCTGATTCGGCTGCATCTGCCTCTGACAAATGAAAGCGGTTTTTTAAGCACACTGTATGTTTCCGTATCTCATCCAGTAACCGCCTTATTCTCTTTAACATAAAGATTATTTTCGCTCGTTTGCCGAAAGGGGTTTTTCCTGGAGATAGAATGTAGGTGTTTAAGTTATGTGCCACTGGGTGTTTTATTTTAGCTTTTTATTTGTTGGAATAGTTTTGGTTAAGATATTTGAATAGAAATTTAAGAAATATTTCTATAGACTAGTGTATTTAGGTATTTTGTTCTTGAGAAAATAATAAGCATGCAATGAGATACACTACGACCGGTTTTTCCGTACTTCAACTACGCCTTTTTTACATCATTCACTTATTATGGTTTTCTGATTATTTTAACTATTTTCATATTATTTAATAGGCACATATATTTATAGAGAAACAAACAGTATGAAGTTTTCTCAATTGTTTCAATTGTGAATATTACTTGTTCATTTTGGGATATTCGCGCTCGTCCCCGCGTTTTGTCCACAGTGGGGACCAACAGGAAATAAACTTCCCGTTGGTCCCTACTGGGGTCGAGCGGGAATAACCCAAAAAGAACAAGTAGTATTCACAATTGAAACAATTGAGATAACTTTAGACTGTTGCTAAACTGATCCAAATCAATGCATTGCTTCTCCGTATGCTGATATTGACTTGCTCTTTTTTTGAAGTTTTTAAACAAATTCCCAACTTTTTTTTATGCCTATAGCCTATGTTCAATGATAATGTAGAAATCTTATAATAATATCTTTTTTAAATCAGTTTAGTAGTTTTGGAACCTATTCAATCCAAACAAACAATCAATCAAGTCTTTACTCATTATAATATTATAGACTACCTCAGAACTCATAACTACCTCTACGCCGTGGTGTGGTGACTTGTGACAAACCAATTTCACACACTAGGCAACCGAATTTTAATCTCAACAGAAACTAGCCATGACCACAGGACACTATAGTGCACAAATGTGCACACGTGCACTCTCTACGCCCTCACTTCCGTACATTCGTAGATATTATATCTCTGATGCCTTTCTACGGTTTCTGGTTCGTAGCGTTCGTTCGAAATCCGTGCTCCATTTTCCGATCCAGCTAACGTCCTGCTATCCGAAGTAATTCCTTCACAGATGGCGCGGTCCGTCCCAGCTTAGTGTTTGACAGAGATCTGCCGATTCGGACAAATTGCAAGTGTCAGCGCGCGATCCTTGATGACTTCCGCTCATCGGGTCAGCCTGCAGTGGTGCGAAATTGACTTGCGTTTGAGTGAGTTAAAACGGGTTTTTGTTGATAGAAAGCAGGAAATACCTATTATTTTTGAAAATTATTATTAAACGCAGGATCATTTTATGCATTTTTGTTTTTCAGTTTGAAATAGAAACTTTTATATACACAATAAATATAAAATACATTAAAAAAATAATTTAAATATGAAGAAAAACCAACTCTGACAGAAACTTAGTAATGACACAGACAGACAGACAATTCATGCGGACACAATGCACCATAAGTGACTTCATCCGTTCAAGAAAGACATAGGTAACAAAAAAAAATTACAATATTGATTTTCAAAAAATAAGTCTAAAGAATCATTCACAAAACTGCACAGTAACCAAACTTTTTTACTTATGCGGCCTTCATAATTTCATAGGCTCTATTCCCACCTCGGGGCAGTTATTATTATGTGATTGTAAAATCTGCAATTATTTTTAACGGGTTTTCTGGTCGCTTTCTATATCAATGTAAAATACAAATATATGAAAAGAACGCTTCCGAAATCTCGAATACATTCAGACTAAAAACGGACGTATAGCGCCGCGCCGGCCGTCGGCGTTAACCTGTTTTCTATACAACCGGCGCCAAAGTTGAATGGTTGTGCAATCAAATTACAAAGAGGCATGCTTTTGACCAGAGTCAGTTTCAAAGAAAGGTTGCAGTGTTCTCTTTTTCATTAGTTATTTTAACCATGGTAGTATAAATATCTTCTTACCATAAGGTTAGGAAAACCTGGTTATTCGAATTTAGGCGTAAATTTCGCAATATAATTAACATGAGTCTTAAAACATGTCTAAAACTTTAAAAATCATAAATTATTTGCGACTATTATTTACGTTGGTTATAATTTTTAGAAAAACCCATAAAACTATATCTCGTTTTAAATTTAAAATTAAGATTACAGTTTCCCCCTAAAAACAAATTTTCTTATGAAGCAAAATTTAATTTAAGGGACGGAGTAAAGAACTTCTGCACTAAAAAAAAAACATTATTTCACTTAAGGGGGTTTTGTTGAGGGGGAAAACTGGGATAAGCCATTTTAATTTCAAATTCTCTAAAGAAACTTTAATGATAGGTCCGTAACTACGTACAGGGCAGGGATTGTGGTTATCAAAGCGAATGGTCAACTATCCAATAATAATTTATTTATTCGATGTACAGTGCGCGTCAGAATTAAGTACCCCCTTGTCTACATAAAATTTAAGACTACTTCTAATTCCCTTGTAACTTATCACAAATTTTCACATGCAAAAATTTATCACGTCGCCGCTAAGGATCGAACCACTCACCATAATACTCAAAGTCGAAATTCCCAACAATAACAACTATTGTGTCCCACATACATTGAGATAGGAGGGTACTTAGATGTGACGCGCACTTACATAAGTTAAGCACCATTTCATTACAGATTACCATAACGTAACGGGTTATGCTAAACATTATTGCGTATTTTTCAAATTCGCTTACAGAATGACAATTAGGTAGGAAAATGAGGATAAAAAAACAAAATATACCGGTTCTTCTAAATTGTAACCATACCAGAAAACATAATCAGAAAATTGACAAAAATGTCCGTGTAATTCTTGGTTATCGCGAAGAATTTTGTACCCTAACACATTAGTTTTGTTAAATATGAAAGTAGTTATTTTTCTACTTTGCAACATTAAACTTTTCTGCCGGCGAACAACATAACCGGAAGTTCCATCTATTAGTGCGTACTACGCTAAAAAGGCAGTCCATTGTCAAAATGTCAAACTTTTTGGTAAAATCTGGTAACTGAAGAAAAACCTTGGAAAATATGGAAAAACGACGAAACGGTCCAAATAAATTTGCATCAATCTCGTAATTTTTTCGACGTATTAACCCAGAGTCACGATATTGGCGGTACGACTTTGGTGCCTCAAAAAGCCCTTTCGGCGCTTGGATTATGTAAGTTAATACTTTGCGCACACTTGTACACTTTAATATGTCCTCCAAACCTATTTTACATCAAGATAAGACTAGCTGTCTTATCATCATAATATACGTATCTTTTCAGGTTAGTCTAAGATCTCAGAATACTTTTGCAGTTAGGTTTATTATATTTAGTTTCGTTGAGCAAAAACAATTTTGCGCGCTGCGGCGTCACATTATATTTCATAGGATGCTGTATTTCCCTTCTACTCTGTAGCCTTAATGTGATTTTCACATAGAATGCCCCTTTTTAAATAAAAAAATAAAAACTGGTATTCATTGTGGATCAGTTGAGCTAGTTGTAAATTGTATGCAGTATGCAGTTAGCTTAATTCTTTCAACTACTTGTAAATAACAGTTCTAATTTTTTTCTTTATATTATGTACCTGTGTAATGTATTTTATTAATAACTGATAATAAAAAACGTTAAATAATCTGCCGGAGTTCATTACTTGTGCCGAGTGAACGGCAAATTTCAATAATTGAATAAAGAGCATCCTACAGGACAGGGCGTACCGTAGGCATTTGTTAGGTATTTGTATTTATTTGTTAGTTAACAAATAACTGAATAAGTGATTCCTAAGTATAGTATTAAGTAATTCTTAGAATATTACAGCTAATCGGTAAGAATGCCTTTGGTAATGCCTTTGATACCTACGCATTAATATGTTAAGTTCAGTCATTTAGGTACCTGTTTTGCGAAATGTGATTTATTTAATGCGTCCCATTATTACTGCCTGACTATAAAAATTGTACGTGTTTTCCATATTAATCTTAGATTCTAAATGGTAGGTAAGCTCGAATAGGAATCTCTTTATGGTTTTCTATGTAACGTGGGGTTTTTTGAATTTCTATGAAATAAATCTGGTATACCACAAAATATGTCATCATTCTCGGTCACGAGGCGTGGCGTTGAGTTAAGATCAAAACAAATTGACGACTGATGTGGCGCGGCGGGCGAAGGTCCGCCTGCGACGCAGCAGGTTGCGTGTTCGATAGCCACTATTTGGGGCTTATATTTTTACGATCGTAAAAAAATATCTATATCTGTAGGTACTTTATTGTATTTTGTATATCAGATATCAAGAACCCTTAATCTAAGCTCTGCTTAGCTTGTGGCTAGATTATGCTGTGTGGATTGTCTGGGATTATTTATTATATATTATATCATGGACTACATGACAATGTAGCCAAAACATTTTAATTCATTACTTTTGTACATATTCAGACTGGCGTTCGATTTTCACTACTTATTATTATTAACAGTTTTTTTTTTTTTAACAATATTTCAACCTAAAATACATAAAAATACATATTGCGCTTGTTGACCTCTTCAAATACAAGGAAAACTGTTTGCAAAAACAGTCATGTTCCTTATGCTAATGATAAGACCGGAATTTCCAAAACACCCTAAACTGATACTTAAGGAAGTGCGAAGAGCATTGTCCATCAGTCTCTAACAACTCCTTGACGTCCAAACAACCTTTGATTTTATTCCTTCCTGACGACTTAAAGTTCACAATGGCCAGTTCCCGAGTGCTTTTCTTCTTTGTCGTCTTGGCTTGCTTGGACATCATCGCCTTGAACCACGAAAGCGCTGTAAGCGCTGACGTCCACATCGGCAGCTGCGTCTGGGGCGCTGTCAACTACACGTCCAACTGCAACAAGGAGTGCAAGCGTCGTGGATACAGAGGTGGACATTGTGGCAGCTTTGGTAACGTCAACTGCTGGTGTGAGAAGTGATAGAACCAAATCAACTGGAGGATCAACAACGTCGAGTGCTTTGTGTTTAACCATGGGTATTCAATAATTTGATACCTGTTGACTAACATTTAGATTTTAATTTAGATGCATTTAAAAACACCAATACAATTTTAATAAGCTGTATAAGTCGTGCTTCAATGCAGCAAGTCTTAGTGTTTTGTTATGAACTCCTTTCAAACTCCGTTTTAATGCGATTCTTAGCTCCTTAGTTTCAACTTTTAAATTATGGTTAAATTTGACGTACTAGTACAAACCATTGATATCTCGTTAATCTGAGCTAGTTAAATTGCCTTATGCGAGTGGGGCTAAACTTCAATATTTTGAAATTCAAACTTATATTCTACATCTTTAATATTATTTTTGTGTTTAATAATAGAATTGAATATTCGTCAACAAACCTGTTGAGCTTGTTTACAAGTACCTACCACAAAATAGTAAATTTGTAATGTCGTATGGATTGTCTATTTTATCAAAAACAATTTTCTCATCTTGTTGTTACAATTAAAACATATTGTAGACATGAAAATGACATAGGTAGATATTATGTTGTGATATTTTATTACACAATTGTTAAACATAGGTAGAATTTTATTTATACGGTTCATGTATTATTTTGTGCTGTTGAATAATTTTGCATTTGATTCGTAGATTTTGGCTTTAGTAATATTTTTACATACCTAGCAATTTTTTTTTAATTGTTAGTATTGATTTTACTTCTTATCTGTCCGTTTTGTTTACGCTTTTGTATGTAATAAAAATATTTTGATGAATTTTTTATTGTTTAATTTTTAAATCTAGATGATGATGTGTGGATGGTCCGGCATTATTTATTTATTTTATTAAAAACCAATTTATAAAACTTTCCTCGTATAGAGATTAGATATTTTTAAATCCGGAGCAATGTTCCATACATTTGCTATAGTGTTCCCAAAATTGATAATAATTCAATGTACAGCTTAGAACTTAATATTTTCCTCTTAATCGTTACACTCTTGACTGAGTGGTCATGTTTGTTATAGCAGGGGTGTTAGTACACGTCACAATCTGGCGCTATCCTCTCGCACCTCTGCCTGCCTGGTATGTACATATTTTTTTTATAGGCTCACAAAACAAGCACTTAGACAAGTAAAATTTCATACCGACAATAAATTATAGATGAATAGATAAAAAAATCATTATACAACACAAAGAAAACATTACAAACAGACATGCTTAAAGTAGAAGAAGTATAAAGTGCGGACGCTATGAGTGATCTCTTCCAGACAACATTTAGTGAGAAATAATGTGTTATTGATTTCTTCACTTTTTTTGTCCACAAGTGGAATACATATCAGGCACTAACATTAATTAATAAAGAAAATTACAATTAACTAATCAAATTAGAACTAGTACCTATTTAAAAATGAAACAATTGCGGACTGTGCAAACAAACTACAGGTTGCTGCATCTGATCCAAAACCAACCTTAGGGTACTGCAAAAGAAATTATATAAATTAGTGAGCTTGTACAAATATAATTCATGCTTTCGACCTAAACTATATAATAATCATAGTGATAATTTTTATTAAATAATTTCAAGATAAAGAACTTACAGAAAACAAGGATAAAGATTATGAGTCGGGAAGGCAGAATCGCAGTAATCAATGACCTCGAGGTCATTGATCTAAATTTTGTCAGTACGCAAAAAGGATCTGTAGGTGTTAATGATTTAATGCACATTCAGTACATTCCACTTCCATGTTTCTTTCACATTCGTCTTAGACTTATGCTCAATAGCGATACGGCTTGGTGCATTAAATAATAAATAATATAATAAAAACAAAAATGTTTTTTTTTTAAGACAATACAATAGTCCATACATTTTCGAGTAGGTAAAAATTCAATGCATACATTAAAACAAAAATTAAATTAAATTAAATAAGCACTCCGATAAGATTAACTGAGACGAGGATGATCAATCAAGGAAATAACTTCCTTCATTGATCACCCTCCCCACCAGACACTTCCAGAGTGGTGATGTTAGGCGCATCAAGGACGCTGTCTTTATTAAGAGTAAGACGTTATATTTTCTTATTGTATGAACATTGTTATCATTTCTGTGTCAAAGTCATGCATGACATAAATCTCTCATCGTCAAACTTTGAACTTATTATCTTGTTTACTGGCGTTGTCCTTCCCTGTTTATTTAATTTATTGTATCGATTGCTCTTCTGTGTTTTCCAAAATGCAAAAAAACTCAGATTGTATTTTATTCTGTACCTATATGATGGTTTATGTTCTTTAATTTTTGTAACTCTTAATAAATAACGTTTAAATTTGAAATCTTACTCATAATACAGTTTTCATTATCATCCGTAGTGATAAAATTGTACGACGATGAAAGACGATATAATTAATAAACCAGATTTAACCAGTAATGGTTTAATAAATAAATAAAGTCAACAACTTACAACAATACGGAGTATGCCTATTTACAAAGATTAGTTAATGAATATAAACAAACTAGGACTAATATTTACACTTGAATCTGTTGAGTTAACTGAAGACTCCGCGCTGTATGACAATGCTGATGCGCTGCGACATAAACTCGCCAGCTCTCAGGTGAAAATCAGTGATTGGTTGTTTTGATGTCTTTTTATTTTGTTGAAAATGTATGTATAGCTAGTTAATCACAGGCGCGTCACCCATTTACTATTTAAGATTATATGAGCTCAAAACGCGCATTTCACCAGAAATATAATTAATAAATAAATAAAATAAAGCTATATATTCTAATAGCTTCGTTTCAGATTTTCTGGGGGTGTAGACGGGAGGATCCATCAAGGAGACGCCGGCGTTTTGTCTAGCCTCCTTTGTGGTCATGCAGCGTCTCACAACCTCTTCTTTCTGGAAGTTAGGAATGGTGGCTACCATTCCTACTGCCGTTTTGTTGCCAACTCTAGTGATCAAACGAATAAAATATATTTACATACCTACCACGGACGGCGGATAGATTTCCATGGACCTTGATACCTAAAGTAAATAAACACAGAAATCTTAAATTGGTAACTATGAAAAATTTACTGAATTGGCTGGGTCAAAAGCACGGTAATTTGACAAATTCATTCAATTTGAGATGGAAACGCTTTGAACGAATCACAAGCCATCGGGTTATGTTGAATAAAATACTTGTAGACAAAAAATACTGTAAATCGTGACAAAAATCCTCTTTGATCGAGAGAGGCACTTTCATTAATGAACATTGAGTCATGTTGAAGACTAAGTCATTTCTTTATAAATGGTACTTATAACAGCCCTACTAAGGCAAAATACTGTACAAGAAATGGCTTAACACGGTATAGTGCTGTGAGGCTGATTTCGGCCCCATACATGCCTTCTAATAGATCAGACTGATCAAAATATGTCTCGAAATCGTTGCAACGAGAATTATATAATAATAGTGATTCACACAACATCATCCAGCTCCTAACAATATACTACTAGCAATGATAAATAGAGTGAACTGGCAGTACATAGGCGTTTGAGCGACACCTGCCTACAATACCTAAAATAAATAATATTTTATATTTAAACATAATATTTGAACATATATTTTACCTATATTTTAACTGGAAGATTCATGAGGAACTTCCTCCCGCGAAGAGTCAGGATGTGGAATGATCTCCCTTCCGATGTTATCCCCCATGACGATAACATAGATTTTTTCAAAGGGTCTTCTAAGACACTTAAATGGTCAGAAATGCGTGTGGAATATCCCTTATGTTGCAGGTGTCCTTAGGCTGCGGTAACTTAATGTTATTTGCCACCTGGGTGGTATAAAAAAAACTATCCAATCAGTTTTTAGAATTCTCTTAAATAAACCTTTTTCGGTGTTTTTTTCTCTAAATAAAAACTTTATATTCTTCAAAGAATATCGAAAACTTAATTTAAAATTGGGCTCCACCTAAAATCAACATTAACTGAAGAATGCGGAAAGCTGACTATACTATTTACTATGACAAGTTGAGACAGGAATTATATAAATAGAACTTGTAGTACAAGAAACCTTAAGCCTGGAAAACCATACATATTGCCTAGCTAGGTTATTTAGATAAGATGCTACCTGCCAACTAGGTAGGAACCTATCTAGGGTACGCGTAATACCTTCTAGACTACATTCTCGTCACAAATCGTCAAACATCTTTTAAAAAAACAAAAAAACAAGAAATTTGATTTTGATATTTGCTTATACCAATTTTATTTATGAAATAAAGTTTGAATCAATGGATGAATCAAAATAAGTGGATAGGTATTTGTTAATTCACGCCTACACTTCAAAACAATTGATATGCAATTTTGTAAGGATTTCGGTGTAGATCTCTGCAGGATCAGATATATAAACCAGTTGTGATAGAAAGAACTACATATTAAATCATTTATACGAATGGCAAAATTCTATTACACATTACACAAACATAAAGTCAACTAGAATTAAATAGAGATAAAATTATTAAATATTTTCATTAATTATTAGAATTATATTAATGGTAAAATTGTTATTTATAATTTTAACATTAAAAGTCCATCATCGGTCTCACCATGGTCTCACAATAAAAAAGTCAAACCCTCCATTCGTCAGCAAATGTGTCGAAGTCTGGAAATACCTTAAGTAATCCGTAGCCTTTGAAGAGTTTCAACAAACAACGCACCCGACGGACGCCGCGGGCAGATCCTAGTTCATCGTAATATTTATTTAGACCACACAATACAATCTAGTTTCATCTTTCTCATACGCTTACTCAGTATTAGAAGATAATTAGAAACATGATTGCTTATACCTATTGGTTTTCCTGTAGAAATTATCCTCAATACTTGTTTGAGGAAAATCATAAATGGGAAAACCAAATGCGGGGTGCGTGACTGAGCCGACCATTTGTTTGTTCTGGTGGAAGAAGTTGGAACTAATCAGCGTCTCTAACTAGAATTCTAACATGGTTATGATAATGTACGAATGTTCTATATAATGAACATGCTGCGGCCCTCGGCGTTACCCAGGGTCAATTGGAAATTTACGTTTCTCTTTTTTCATTGAGTCTTCTCCAGATAATAAACACAAACTAAATAGAACTAAATAGAACGAAAACTTAATAGCCAAATTTTGACCAGCTGTTAATATTTAACCAAGGGAAATTTATTTTTAAAAGAAGATGACAGCTGCAGACAGCATGTAGCTATTCAATAATTTTGAACGAAACTTTTCAAAAAGTTCGGTGAACTAAAAAGAGTTGCTGTCATTAAAGGAATAAGGTCTGTTTTACTATTGAATCTAAATCATAAAATAGAAGAGAATAATTGAAGTCAATATAAAGATTTATTTAATAAATAAATTATGTAGGAAAATTCACAAAGTAATGTTATTTACCTTCTATTTTTTTTTTTACTTCTATATAATAGGTAAGGTCACTCCATTAACTTTTTCTCATTCGGTGATGGTGGTAAAAATTGAAGCAATCATAAATGTCCAACTACTCTAATATTATTCCGGTTATAACCATTTTCTATAAAACTTGATTTTCTATTATACATATGCGAAACTAGCGCCACTATTAACTGCATGATTAAGTTGGTACCTATAGCTGCCGTTTTATCTTTGCATAACTTTCTAAAGAGGAATATTGAGTTAGCGCGCGGCTTTGTCCAAGTTTGCGCTTTACATGTCGGTAAATCCATTTACAGATTTGAGACAGAGGATGGGTAATACAGGAAAATTCATTGTTGGCACGTTTAAGATGAATTTCTAGTTACTAATTACTAAACATGATTCAGATTAACATACCACAAAAACAAACGAAACAAATGACAACATTATAAAAGAAAACATTTTGAAATTCTAAAGAAAAATATGATTTCTATATAAATATCTATTTTATCTTTCGGGAATTTCTAATTTTTTATACAAATTTTATTTTGATTAGTAAAGGTTTTACAATGCTAGGTATTGTTATTTTTAGGGTTTTGCCATCGGTTGCAAAACCCTTATGAAATCGCTTTGGGTCTGTTTTGTGTTTTAAATCCTTAATATCTAAGAAACTACTGCAGCTATTGACTTGAAATTTGAAAAAATAATACATTTTGTTCGCCCGCACATATTTATAGAAAAATAAATAAAAATAAATGAAAAATCAAAATGAAGATTTTCCATACAAAAGAAATCAAAATTTTAAATGGGCCGTACAAAGTCAAAATTGGTATCAAATGAAAGGTACTCGTTTGTAGATTTCAAAATAGTTTTTTTAAATTTTGGTAGATTTTATACTTTTTAAAATATTTTGAAAAAGGTCAAAAAAATTACCATTCCCCCCCCCTATCTCCGAAGATTGCAGAGTGATCGACATGATATGTAGCAAGTGTTTGTAGGTATGGATCTATATTTTACAGGAAAAATATAGAGAAGTCTGTAAAAATAATACTTTTTGAAATATGGTCAAAAAAGGGCGGGAAAAATTTCTGAAGGGGTGACTACCCCACCGAGTTGGGTATCAAATGAAAGGTATTGGTTTGTACATTCCAACACAGTTTTTGAAATTTCGATAGATTTTACACTTTTTGATATATTTTGAAAAAGGTCGAAAAATTGACCGGTACCCCCCCTCTATCTCCGAAGATTGCAGAGCGATCGATGTGATTTGTACCAAGTGTTTGTAGATATGAATCTATATTTTACAGGAAAAATATAGAGAAGTCTGTAGAAGTAATACTTTTTGAAATATGGTCAAAAAGGGGGGGGGGGGTTATTTTCTAAAGGGGAGACTACCCCCCCAAGTAGGGTATCAAATGAAAGGTATCAATTTGCACATTCCAAAACAGTTTTTGAAATTTCGATAAGTTCTATACTTTTCGAAATATTTTGAAAAAAGGTCGAAAAATTGACCATTCCCCCCCCTTATCTCCGAAGATTGCAGAGTGATTGATGTAAAATGTACTAAGCGTTTGTAGATATAGATCTATATTTTACAGGAAAAATATAGAGAAGTCTGTAAATATAATACTTTTTGAAATATGGTCAAAAAACTAATTTTCATACAATGGGGGCTATTTCATTAAGAGTAATATCAAATCAAAGGTATGGATTTCGACAATTCAAAACAGGTTTTGAAAATCGTCTAAGTTTCATACTTAGTGAAATAGGTTGAAAAAACTCGAAAAAAAATTGTAGGTACCAACCCACTTACCTACCCACTAATCTCTGTAGTAACTGTTATAGTAGTTTCACAGCGCACCAAAACCGTTGTTCTCAAAATTTTTGAGAAGAGATAATGTATCCTAGATAATCCACACAGTATCATTTACCCACAAGCTAAGCAGAGCTTGTGTTATTAGTATTACGACGATAGCTTTTATACTTAATAAAGTATAAGTATCACATTAGATGATTTATTTTTGTGTACAGAAAAGGACAAGAACACCCGAACAAATAATCTGAATATCCTACAAATATTAGTCCCGAGGCAGAAATCAAACCGCAACCTCCTGCGTTGTAAGCCCACCGCGCCAACAGGTCGTCATATACGTACTTACCTACCTAAACGACACAAGTTCAAAACCCTCGGCGCGCGAGTTACACTCGCACTTGTCGTACTTGTTTTATTTAGTTTAGCTACATAAATGTATACCTAATAAAAAAAAAATATTGCTTATGTTAAGGATAAACATAATATTTTTTTATTTATAAAAATGGAGTGCCTGAAATTACGAATAAGCAAAACGCACAAATACACTAAACACAAAGTTAGCTAGATTTGCAAGACAGCTTAATAAAATTAATAAATAAATTGTTGTATCCTTTTTAACTGCACAAAAAAGGTAATCAATGTTGAGTACTATTAATTAGTGCTAAACGTTGTTACACTTTTTTAAAACAAACCTGTCCACAGTAAAAAACCCACCTGCAAAGTCACACTCATCTGGGTTATCATCAAGGAAAATAGTTGACAGAACATGTCGGGCGTTTTCACAGATCCCTGCAACTCGGCACTATAAATACCCAGAGCACCCCGTGTAAATGCATCAGTCAACACGTGCAATTACACTGTAAACATCTACATCACATCAAACAACATGGCCAGTTCCAGAGTACTCTTCTTCTTCGTCGTCTTGGCGTGCTTGGACATCATCGCCTTGAACCACGAAAGCGCTGTGAGCGCTGACGTCCACATCGGCAGCTGCGTCTGGGGCGCTGTCAACTACACATCTAACTGCAACCAGGAGTGCAAGCGTCGTGGATACAGAGGTGGACATTGTGGCAGTTTCGCAAACGTCAACTGTTGGTGTGAAAACTAGAGTTCCTTTTCTAACCTCCTTACTTGAAATGGCTAAGAATTGTTTCTAACTCTGGCAATACGTCAACGGAAGAAAACATTTTTAGCTATGTCTTGTTGAAAAGGTTTTTAAGAAAAAGTGTAATCAAATGGCCCTGTGACTCGCATTATCTTGTCTATCATTTGCTATTTTGGTCTATCCAAAGACAAAGTTCCCTAAATTTATTTTTGAAAAAATTTATCTGATTTCGCTCTCAAACATGTTTTTGTAGAGCTGTTTAACTTCATCATCAATGTTTTTATTTTTAAACTTGTATTTCTTGTCAATAAATTATGTTGTACATAAGTAAAACTACGTGTTGTGTTATACATTGGATAGGATTGACTATATCATGGGAATTTATTCTTACTCTAAGGTCCGAGAGAGATATATTTCGCTGACAGAAATACGAGTAGAAACGAGCGTTTGAGACAAAGACAATTTTTGAGGATCCCCATAAGTCTCATATCCGAGCTCCTCGAATAGGGGCCTGTTTGAATTTTCCGTCGTGAGATTTCGTCTTTCGTTTCGGCGGATTGGTGCACTCTTATACATCTTATATAGAATTCAAGTACCGATTTCGACAAAAAAAACGAAACGACAATCGGTCACGTGTTTTGAGGCAATTTTTTCGAAGTTAAATGTATCACCCGCCATCCTATCCCCAGAAATAATGCTCTCCAAATAGTGAAGTAACTGCTGTTTGAAGTGAGGAAATAGATATCCATCAACTTCCCAAATAAGGCAGTGTTCGCTCGCTACGTTGAGTGATCAATATCCAACAGGGCATCGCCTCTAAAGTGGTTATTAAACACTTTGCAGACCGTACCAGCTTACTGCATTTCCTTCAGACGAATAGAAGGCAATAGTAATTTGCTCCACGTCGAGAGCACTTTGGTTTCAAAACGTTTTACTGGAGTAAAAGCTATAGGATGATAAGTATTTCTGGAAGTGAAGCGTGGTGGTTTGGCTTGCAAGAAGAAATTTTTATGATAAACTATATTGTTTTGAAAAAACTTAAACTGCACGACTTAGAATCACTTAACTGAATACTGTTTTTAAGTTTTGCGGGACAAATAGTAATCCGTCGGGAATATTTTAAGGGTCCATTCTTAAAAGTGAAATATTTTCAAAAGGTCCGAGAAATCGAAATGAAAGTTATTTAAAAAGCCGTACATTATTCTTATCACCAGGACCTTTGATATGTACTTAGCTTTGACATTAAATTTAATGATGAATTTTTAACTATAGGTACAAATTAGTATTTTTTAGTGTGGTGAAAGCAGGCGGTCAAAGCTCATGAATGAAATTAAAAAATCTCCTATTTGTATATTTTGCTTTGTACTAGGAATGTGTCTAGTGAATACCTATAGCTAATCTTGGGGGACGTCATCAATCGAGCCACCTGTAGATTGTCCGCAGTTAGCGGATCGTTTCAATTGTAAATACTAGTCCTTATTTGATTTTTGTGTTTGTTATTTGATTACAATCAAATATATGTATGTATCTTCGAATGAAATGACTCATATCTGAATCTGAATCATATAATAGTGATAAAACTTCACTTTACAAGTTCAATTGATCATATTTTTTTTGCTTATAAGCTGTAGCTGCGATCATTGCAAACCATTTTCCTATGAATCCGTGCAAAGAACGTGAATGCAATCGTCCTTTTGGACTAAATTGTAAGTAAATAATTAAAGTAAGTAAGTAAGTAATTGTAAGTTAAAAGTATATTTGTTAACTAACATACTAATCTACAGTACACAGACATACAGTACCAACATAAAGAACTTAAGTACTTAACACATTTTGTGATGGCATTCGCACTCCAAAACGACAGTTGATGCAGTTTTTTAGGGTTCGTGGCTTAGGCCCCCAGTGGTGGACGCACCTGTGGTCGACGCCCCCGGTCAGTTTAT
Source organism: Eupithecia pulchellata (assembly GCA_963931895.1). Classification (NCBI taxonomy): domain Eukaryota; kingdom Metazoa; phylum Arthropoda; class Insecta; order Lepidoptera; family Geometridae; genus Eupithecia; species Eupithecia pulchellata. The sequence continues at coordinate 3,215,373 of OZ007543.1, forward strand.
TTTAATCCGAATATTTTTAGCATGGAAAATTGCTCAGAATTGTCATATTAGCTACCTTCTAAGTTAAAGATCACTTGTTGATTGTACCAGAAAGTAAAATACATGAACAAAATACAGTATAAAATACAATATAATACAATGTAAAATACAATAAGTATATGAATTTCTCGCGCGACTGGCGACCATCCGCATTATTACGCTTGTGATAATTGAACCCTCAGCAGCGTCGTTGGTACTAAAATAAAAATGAATAAATTTTATATAGTAAACGTGGTAGGTATATTTTTAGTGGGTTTAAGGCTAGAGGGGTTAACTGACCTATTAGCAAGCGATTTGAATATATTTGCTAAGCTCCTTTATGATATTTTTTTATGCTTCTATTATAAAGAGGAAAGATTGTTTGTTTTTTTATTGAATATAGACTCCGAAGCTATTGGACCAATTTCGTAAATTCTTTCACCATTAGAATCCAAAATATCCAAAATGTTCCGCGATGAACATATAGGCTATAGAATATTTTCAAAAAGTAAGAAATCTGCATGAAAAATTAAATTTTTGTTAAACACCCGTGCGAAGCCGGGACGGACTATTTTCAAAATAATTTGATTGATTGAAAAAACTTAAAATCTGCTAATAAGAGCTCCTTTTTCGAAGTCAGTAAAAAAACTAATCAATACAGCGAGCGCCAGATAACGTCCACGTGTATCTCACACAAGTAAGATGATTAATTAACAACAAAAATGTGAAAATCATCCCATTCTACCGGATTAAGGCAAGCACCTTCTCGGATTGTTCGTATAATAGGGATAAATCTTAGTTGCTACGTGACTGCTGTTATTTTCGTAGATTTCTGACGCAGAAATTATTTATGCTCATGAAAAATTATAGCAATTTACTTTGAGCCTGCTAGATGCTTTGTGTAGGGGCTTTGATTTTAACTGCCTTGCCTGTCTTGACGACTTGACGTCTTTTGACTGTTAAATGGGCAAAAACACTGCTTGAATAGTGTCTCAATAAGATTGTTTAATACTAAAAAAATTAAAACAATCATAATAATTCATCCGTGCTATAAAAAAGATGTTGTGTGGATTGTCCAGCATTTTTATTTAGATTTTTTATTCGATCCCATCGAGAAACAAAATACTGTTCGCTGGTTATTGGACAGAAAGATAATTCTTTGTATAACCGCCCTTGTGGGATAATGGATAATAATCTAGGTGAGATGCCGCATCAAGGGATTTAGACAGCTTAGATAACAAAACACTTGTGAGGGGCCATACATCGGACTGGGGTCAAGGGATTTACGAACGGGGTTAGCGGAAAGGGGATTCTGGAGAGATAATAATCTATGGAGCAGTTTCATGGGCGTGTTTATCGCAGAGGTAGTTTAGTCACTAAAGTTTCCATTGCGTCGATGGTGTAAATGTATGGATTTTAGGCACGACACTCAACATAAGTAAATTGGCTAACTTTTTTCTCAAAATTATGTTTAAATTTAAAAACAAACACCAAAGGTGCTCATTCCCTAACAAAATTACAATACCTAACAGAATTAAACAATTATAACTTGTTTTTGTACCTATTTCCTAATAATCCAAGCCGTCACCAGAAGGCAGAGAATGCTGCAGTATTGCCAAGTTGGATGGCGATGCTAATTCGTTGACCGTAATAAAAGCCAGCATTAATTTATACGTTCTCCTTCTAGATATAGATCTAGTTTTTAAGTTGAAAATAGGCAAATTAGTGGTATAGTGGACGAAAAACTAATTTTTTTTTTGACTGAGAGTACGCAATATTAAGGCTCCGGTGACACGGATGAATTTCCCAAATATATAGAAACGTAATACCAAAATGTTATGTGATTTGAGCATATTTTCACCATGTTCTGCAGATTCACTCCATAAATGACAGTGGCAGAGTTCATAGTGAAGACAAGGGGCGGCGGTGGAGCAATTTTAAAAAAGAAGTTGAATGTGCAAGTTTTCATGCATTTCCCTAATTTTTTGAAATAGTCTATGTTCATCAGGGAAAATTTTGGATTCCAATGGCGAAAGAATTTTCTAATTCGGTCCAATAGTTTTGGAACTTATTCAATTCAAACAAATAAACAATCAAATCTTTTCTCTTTATACTACTAATATAATATAGAAAAAAAATAATATATTGTACGTACATCAATTATCTAGTACCCATAATACAAGTTCTGCTTAGCTTGAGGCTAGGAGATGCTGTGTGGATTGTCTAGGATTATTTATTTAACAAGGACTCCTTTTGGGCTCAGGCCTCGGGAAAAGAGGGAAGTGATAAATCTAAGCTTGTTCCACTAACTACTCTTTCTGAGCAGTGACTCAGTAGTCAGACAATGTAGTCACACAAAAAGCTTCAAGATTATTCAAGCATCTCTAGCCACAAATCCTATCAAAAACCAATGGCCAAGAAAATTCATTTCGTCGGGCACTTGACAACGTTGCTGATCTCAATGAAGACACGGCCGCATTGGATTGTAGGCGGTTAGGTTGGCTGGTTGTTTCGATTGTATCAGAAAGGGTCGCTTTGATGAACTAGGCACTTGGCTTAGAGTTCAAAATCAGAAACCGATGTCTGATAGACATCAGTGTATTGTGGTCGGTCCCGAGGCCGGGGTGATGATTATAATAATACTAGCAGTACTGACAAAAAAGGAGTATCCTATAGTTGAGCTCAGGCGCAGCGATGTCACTCATTGGTCACTTTGTTCAATGCGCGCGATTCGTGGACCGCGCCATACAGATCACAAGACGGTGACCCCTGTGCCTGTAGCGTAACTGGTTTTAAGCTTTTTTTGGATCGTAATTTTATAGAAGTCTAGTGTCTAGATAAATCTAAATGAGGATTTAAGACGCAACTTACTATAAAAATGTCATAATTTCTTTTCAATAAAAAAATGCTATTTAACTGTGCACAAGGTTTCGACTGTTGTACAAACAATTTACAGGTTGCTCAACTGATCCATAGCCAGTCACGTCCACAAGACTGCGTGGCTTCGCTTTATGGCAATGATGACACGCTGACAAAACATCAAATTATCAAACATTTGAATTAATCTACCATCCAATCTTACCGTGCGGCCGTACCCTCAATCTTGTTAACTGTATTTAATGACTGGCTATTCGTCTCATTAATTTGGCTCGCCCTCAAGTCCTTTTTGTAGACATTCATTACTTCCTCTTCCTGGATTTCTATGCAGTCCTTTGTGGAGTCTCTGATTGATAAGTTGGCTGTTTTGTCGCTTATTTGATTGATAAGATTTTGCTCATTAGCTGGTAGTTACATGGTTGAAGTGGGAAATGAATTATCATACCGATCAAGCTACAGGGTAATTATTTTTGTCTCGTGTATTGGGTTCGATTCCCGGTTAAACCATGTAACTATTTAAAAATTTATTAATGCAGTTTAAATTGTCAATAAATTATGATACTGACATGACATATCTTCTCTCAGTAAAATGATCAATCTACAATTCTCTATTATGATTAGTAATTAACGGGTATTTATCGCGTTTCTTCTTCTTCCTTTCTTCTCTGACCACGACAGAGTGCAAACCTGTTGAAACGTCGAGAAAGGAAGAAAAAGAAGAAGAAGAAGAAGAAACGCGATAAATACCCGTTAATTACTAATGATTATGTGTTCAGATCGCGTAAGTTTCAAAACATACAATTCTCTGTATGCTCATTGCACTTGGGCCTAGTGGAGTTGTGGTGTAAGTTGGAATTGGTACAGAGCTGGTTTTTGTACCTAAATCATTTTATTTGTAAACCTGCTGGATGCTCGAAAATGGGGTTACAACAGTAACAGTAGGTACCACAATTTTCGAGCATCATTTTTTATCGAGCAAACACAATTTCAAATTGCTCAAATGCGGTTCAAGGGACAAACAAATGCACAACTCTGATTTGTTTCCCTTGAAGAAGGTTTGAATAATACATGTGAAAATGAAAAGCAAAAGAAAAAGTAACGAATTCAAACTGAGCCAGACAAATTAATAAGAAAGATAAGTTTTCTTTCTGTTTCCATTTACAGCTCGAGGCACTGCGGCCAAGATTGTCGTTTTTTGTCCCATGAGCTTTATTAAGCCTTTCTTACATTTCAACTAGACTTTCCGAAAGCTTTAGTTACTTATAGATAGGTGGTTTATTCAAAACTAGCGGTCCGCCCCGGCATCGGACGCCTACAGAAAATTTCAAAAATTATAATAGGTTTCGATACTTCCTACAGAACCGATTTAAATTTTATTTTCAGCATCAGAATTCTACATCCCTGATGAACTTTATGAAAATTCTCTTTAGCCTATTTTCAAAATTAAACCGGTTCTGTAGGTAGTTCCAGAGCTTATTCAATTCAAAACAACAAACAAATCTATAAACTAAATAAAAGGACACGAATACTTATTTTAGAAGTGCCATAAAGTAAATTTAGGTAAATCAGAGCTCCTTCTTCACCATTTTTTCTTAAAAGTTGATTCCATAAAGTACCTTCTTCAAATTAACAGCGTAGACGTTCCAACAGTTTCAAATAGATCAAACTTATCACTGATCAAACCTCGAGTCAAGTGCTGATTTAGTTGATCTTGAGCAAAGATAACTGTGAGTCGTAGTGGCGCCGTTAAGAAAGAAGTTGAAGAACTAATATTAGTTGACTAGTTTAACCATTGAATGTCTAAGCTATAACAAAGCGACGCATGTCCCGTGAGCTGGTGAGGATGACGAGATCTGGCAAAGCATCATCATTATCAGCTAAGTTATTGCAAACGTGAAGCGGCGTCAAGCGGCTCAAAATAAGGCACTTGGCTTGTCTCGCTAAAACCAGCAGGTAATTCTCGCATTTTACCTTACAAAGTTACTCATCGTGATCAGAATGCGGGTGCTTATTTCGCACGTGGCAATAGGGCCAGCATCTTGGGCACTGTGCTTTCTGGTGAGGGCTTGGGTTTTTAGGAAAAAGATATAAGTTTACATATATTTTTGAGTAATAATATATCATCATATCATAATTATATCATATCTCTTCAATTACTGTTTTACAGCACCCCCGTGCTGTGGGAGGAACCATTAGAATGCAGCACGGTGTAAAACAAAACTTTTAATTAAAGTGCAGTCTCGAAATCTTTCTGAATGCTTTGTTAAAGCGTGGCCATTTTACTTGGGTTGGCTCTCACATTCAATTAGTTTTGTTTTTCCTTGGAAACCGTCTGAATATTAGCAACAGAATAATCTTAGAAAGTTGCAAAGCAGAGAAGAAATCGAGCGTTTTGAATAGTGGAAAAAATTCTCTGTGGCTGGCGAGTGGTCTCCTCGTTGATATCTCGTGCTGATAACAAAGCATGAACCTACCAGAAGAGAGAAAAAAACTTTTGTGTTTATGTTTCTTTAGTCTATAGATTTCCTAGAGTTGGATCGAAATGAAAGATGTTTAGTCACTTTGATTGAGTCTATTCAATATTAGACACGAGTACATATATTGCGATATTCTATAATCTTAATTAAGGATATGTTTTCGCGGCGAAGGGTTGATGAGTGACTGGTTGGACTCTGTTTAAATTATGAATTTGCTCAATTGCAGAACGAAAAGTCACGACTACTTTACTGTGTCACCACAAAACTTACCATACTTGACGCGTTCACATCGATACAGTCGCAATTCTTTAGCGGACTGTGCACCTACTTTGCTGTTTCATTCGCGCTTTTTGTAAGCGTTTAAATAGCCGGGGGCGATTGGTCTAATCCGATCCATCTGCTGCAATCAAGCTAAGTGGTAGCAAACCCAATGGGATTTGCTAGTACCTTTCTCAAGGCACCAGTGGACATGTCATACCAATCACATGTTATACATAAATAAGTAATTATTCTCACAGTTGCAAAAATTTTGCAACTGTGACCTTATTCTCTATAAAATTGATATATAAAATGGATAATTATTTAATATCAATTTTATAGGACACGGTTTTTTCTAATTATTTCGAAAGGTTTTATTTGGCGATTATGATATTTTTTTCGTTAAGTTGTATCATATATTTAGCTAAATTAGATAAATATAATGTAAACTAAATAAAAAAAACGTACTTTCTAGTTTGTTGGTTGTACCTTGTTTCGCGTGTAAGATTCAATTTGACGCTATTCTAAGCGCCTTTTAACCGTTTTCCACGAAGGTTTCGCTTCTTGACGTCGACTAAGATGGTGACAATCGTCTTTGAAATATTAGGGACAATTACAATTTACATAAATATCTTCATAATATTTCCGTAATTGTTTCTCATATTTCGCTATAGGTAAAGATTTTGTTTTATTTTCCTTTGAGAATTGCGTTTGGTATCTTGTTAAGGGTGATGATGAGGCTAGCTAATTAAGACGTTGAGGTTTAAAAAAAAAGGAATCCGGAGTACCACTAATGGTTTAACGGAAAATAACAATTACCAGGGTATCATCGGTGGTACTTTCTAATGGTACCACGCTCAACGAATGATAAGGTATGAGGTAGGTATGCTAGCTAAATTAAGTAAGAGGTAGGTATGCTAGCAAATTATTTTATACGATTTTTTCTTATTAAAGATGCTACATAAAATCACGTACTAAACCCGCGCCTTTCAGAAAGATAACACAAGGCCAACAGAAGTCTGTAAAAAAGAATTTATAGGCACATTCGATTTAATATTCTAGCTAGCAAGCACCTGATAACAAAAATCGGTTTAGCTTAGGATAGCTCAGATATTGACGTTGACAATATTAGATTTCATTTAATATCAAAATCATTGTTGAAAACTCTTTATTTTATCGACGACTTCTGTGCAAGTTTTTGCGGATTTTACTACATAAAATTTTATACTAGCTGGATAAACGCGGCTTCACCCGCGTAGCTCTCAATCCCGTAGGATTTTTAGGATAAAGAGCCCATAAATGTTATTCCTGATCAGTGATCATAAACCATCTATGCCCCTTTTCTTAGTTTCATCAAAATCTGTTTAGAAGTTTTTGCGTGACAGACTACCAAACATTCATCTTTACTTGCAAAGTTACGCGTTAGTAATATTTGCTAGGGTTATTTCACCATTTCGATGGCTATATGCCATCCAGACTAAATGAATAACTGCCTATGAAAGTGATGTAAGTGCTCATACAATTTAAAGTAAAATTTTAAAGTAAAGTAAAGTAAAATTTATTTCAAAACAAGCATTTCCAAATCTTATTTTAAGTAACTTAACTAAATAATCTACACATTAATTATATTTTAGTTTTGCTTGGCTGCCACTTTACAATTAACACGCTTTCGTCGGTTTGAGGGCTGCCGTCGACACCGTTGCTTCTGCCGCTGGCAATTTGCTGCTCGCGCACAAAGCGACATTAACGTGAGCGATATTGCACATTTTTTTTAAATTGGATCAATACAGGTCATTAAATACACAATAATAGTAATTAATTTCAAATCGAAATTAATAATAATTTAAATTTACTTTATTTGTTAGTTTCAGGCTTTTCAGCTCATCGAAGGTGTAGAATGTCTACTTGACAAGCTAGCGTTTATGTTTGAGTTTGAGTTGATGTGTTGAGAGGGTGATCCTTAATATTTTTGGGCAAGCGGTTGTATACTATCCGTCCATGACATGTGTCAGCTTACAAGACTATAAAGCACTATTCCTCTGTCAAGTTTCGAAAAAGACAGCATCTTTATGAAAAGGAAAAAGGTTTTTTCAAAAAGTTCACAGTCAAGTTTTAATTCCACAGTCAAGTTTTAAAAAGACAGCTCATTGTTATTCGTAAAGTCACAAGGGTTTTTACAAAGCTTGATGTTCGCCATAGCAAAAATACTCTTTAGTACTAGTATACTATTTTTATTTCATCTCTATTTCTTCTATTTTTTCCGTTTCAACAGGTTTATGGACTGTCGTCGTGGTCATCCCTTGACTATATGTAAGTACTAACTACTATTTATGTGTTCAGATTGCTTAAGCTCATAAATCATTAATCTTTAGTACATAAAATATCTCCAAAAACAAAGTAGTAAAGTCAACACTGAGGCTTATTTCTAATCAAGGCCAAGTATTGAAAGTCTAAGACGCTAAAAATCGAAGCGAAAAAATACAATTTTCGTATTATCTGCTCCAATAAAAACGACGCGACAGCTTTTTATCGACAGCCTCCCGATACTATCTAAAGAAGGTCCTTCATTCATTTTAGAAGTTGCCCTGGCGATATTCAATGGGCTAAGACCCTCTCAGTTTATTTCATCAAGATTAGCTCCGGATAAACTTTTTGAGTCAACACATTTATCATCTGATACTGATACTACGATGTTAGCGTGTACTTAACACGTGCTAGATGGGTTGTTGAAATTAATATTGCCGAAAGCCTTTGGAAAAGTTGAGACCGCGACACGGCAAAAGTATTATAGGACGCCTGCTGCTAAGGTACCATGATCCAAAGGTGGGATGCCTAACTGCGAAACACTGCAAGATGCTGGAATCGGCAAGTTGCTCAGGGCGCTATGACGCTCGGAGGTGAGGCCTGTGTACAGCAGTGGACTAATATAAGCTGATGATAATGACGATAACGTCATTGTTGCGCGTGCGTTGATATCTGCCTTGAGTAGTTGACACAATGTCAATTATTTAAGATTAAAATGAAATATCCTTTCTAAATGCATAGCGAGAATCTGTCAATTGAATCTAGGATAGAGCATCTAATCAAGAAACATAGTTGATTTGATGGGCTGTAAATAAGTGAGATTGTTTTTTAAAAGGTCGATTTTCATTCTTCGTTTGAAATTGTTGATTGTGTTTTGTGCTTTATTTGATTCATTCTTAGTTCGAATTCGAAATGGTGGATTGTGTTTTGTTTTCTTTATATTTAATCCCAAGTCTTTTTTTCAGCATTTTGATTAATTTATGTCTAGATGATTGATTGATTTTTTTATTAAAATTGTACAAATAATACATACGAGTTGGATTTTTTTTCTTTTTCGATCTTTAGGGGGAAACCGGGAACGCATTTTTTAAATTTCGGGGAAAACTCAATATTCTTACCTACGTCTGTCTCTCAAAATAGAAAGGTCAATCCCTCCATAAGTGCTAGGTTGCTGCAAGGCTTACACTAGGCACGTTATAAAACACACACACAAACACATGCTCACCAAACACACCCTTTGAATGAATATCAGTAAGTGATATTTTCCCTAGACTTTCAACCCCCATTGAGTTCCTAACATCTGCGCCCAATTCTGTATCTCTATGACAATGGTAATTAAAAAGTAATTTTATGTAATAAAATATTTATTTGTTTTTTTAAACCTAGTAATATTAGAAACGCGAAAGTTAGTAAGTATCGATGGATGAATGTTTGTTACTCTTTCACGCAAAAACTACAAAAGGATTTTGATGAAACTTGGTAAGTACATAGATAGTTTACCTGTAATAACATTTGGGCCACTTTTTATCCCGCAAATCTCACGGGCCGCGAAACCGCGGGCACCAAGCTATGTAGTTTGTATCGCGCCACTTTGAACCCATAGAAAATCCACAGTATGTAGATAGAAGATGTTTATAGAATGGTCCTAGATTTATTACAATCTTGTAACTTTCTTCTCTTTATAATTTCCATCTAAGCAACCTTCTGCAGTTTCTTTTATCTAAGACAGAATACCAAAACGTTTATGGTTGCAATTTTGCGTCGACACGATTCACATTGTCATTGTGAAGCGTCTAAATCAGCAGAATAGGGACACAGGTGCAACCCATTGAAGTTCCCACTTCCTTAAAACCAACATATGAAATGAACAGGTGCGAAGAAAACAAATACAGATGGCATTCCCTCTTTATCGCTCGTGTAATGAACGCGGAGAATTGGCGGGAAATGGTATGTTCGAGAACATTCTATTTGAGTTCTAGAACTATTTGTCTGTGGACGCAAAATTGTTGGGAATGTTAGTCAAAAGGGATGGGAGGTTATTGCTCCCTGTATTTGCTAGTGACTGAAGAGTGACTGGCTTTGTTCTTCTTATTCTTGGCAACACAGGGTGTGCGGGTTCGATTCCCATCTCGGGACAAAGTTTAAGATCACCAGATATGTTTTTCGGGTCTAGATGTGAATTTAGGTGCACGTATTAAGCAAATATCAGTCATAACAAAAAACTCTGCTTACTTTAGTGCCAGAAAAAGAACTATTTTTTTTGTATCTATTTAAATAGCCCTAAGCTAAGCTGAGCTTGTGGAATAGGTTCTTTACTATTTTTATTCATTGTTGTTATTTGTATTTCATAATAAATAGACAGATATTTTTTATTCTACCAAGGGCAGAATCCGCAACCCATACCTTCGTCGCAGGAGGTTCACTGCGCCACAGAGTTCGAAATAAAACATTCACTTTCTTCTTACAAAACTTTTCCCTCCAAAACCTTACCCGTCCAAGAAACTTCGGGTGCATGGTGCGGAAGAGGAATATTTGAAGAGAATTCATTTCAGCAGTTTATTTTGGATCTCTTCGCTAAATGTTAAAGTAGGTCGCGAATCCGCGATGTTAGAAGTTTCAGTTTCTGAACTAAGAGTATTAATAGTCTTAACGCTTCTAAGCGATAAGGCCGCCCATTGGTCTTCTCCTATGTAGGTACCTAATATCTTTTGCTGTGTTATTTTTCTAGTGTTAAATAAATAATTTGTGTGCTGTTTGTATTATTAGGTACTGTATAAAAACTCTTTACTTATCGCCTCTTCAAAGTCCTGGACTATTCCACTGTTTTAATTTTAGCGTAAGCGCTCTGCGAATGTCTTTTTCGCAAATGTGAGAATCCTTTTGAGGGCCTTGGCGTTCCCCATCCATCCAATTATATATAAAATGACCTTCAAAGAACGGTTGCAAGTCATATCCGAAATTGACGCCCATGAATGAAGTAAATTAGTGTTATTGACTCTAAATAGAACGATTGGCCATTACCATTGTCTGCCATAATGACAATTTCGACGCTATTTTATTAGTTAGGTACTTTTGAATATCTAGGTACCGCATTCCAAGATTAAATAAAGTAACGTAATCTTCTAGAATGTTATTTTTATTAAAGTCTCATTACTTACACAACCCAAAAATGTTTCAGAGAAAATATGTGTTATGATAGTTAATGTTTTTAATGTTTAAAACGTTACATTATTTTCTATTAGGTACTGTTGAATTGCTGTCATACAACTTAGTTGTATGACAATATTTAGACAAAAACGAAACGTAGAAAGGGAAATCCGCTTTGTTCACTCCATGTTTACTGGTATTGACCATCCCACCATATTATTTTTTTATAATTGTATATCATTCAATGGAATGACAATGTTTATTGTGCATAGCGTAATTGCTCTGCAGGACTTTGAAAATAAGATAGATGCGTCTTTAAATTGGGAGGGGGAAAGCTGTGGAAGAATAGAATATAATCATATCACTATTGGACAAAGGAAAAAGATAAATCTGATAAGTTGATAACCTAGCAAGTAAAACAAACAAACTAATCTTCAAAAAGTCGACACTACAAGAACGGCAAACTTTTGTAATACCGTACATAGTCTAAAGCACTCGCCATGCAGTTTTATGTACGTTTGAGCTAACTTGTATTGTTGTAAAGTGGGCTTAGAATGGTATTGAAGTACCTACTTAAGTGCCTGGCACTTATATTATTCGACTCACTTATTTGCTGTTTGACAGTTCGGAGCTGAGTTTGACTTGTTTTGGTCAATAGGATTACCTGTATCATTATTTTCTTATCAAACCTGTATGAGGAGTACCTACTTGTTATTTATGCCGTAAATGGACAGTCAAAAAAAAAGCTATGTCCTACACGCTTTACTGTACTTAGGTAGGTACCTGTTTTATTATTGTTCTTAATATTTTGTATTATTTTACAGATATTACTATGACGTCTTAAATAATTTGTCAGAATATTAGTAGGCTGTCAATAAAGAAGTATTCGTTTTGTTGTGATATTCGATACATGATTCTGCCCGCGGCATTACATTATTTCCATAGTAAAAAGTAAGGCAGATTTAGCCGTGTGTGTGGTTGCGTTACCGTAGTTACCTGTGTTATCTTATAGTATCCTAGATGCTTTTTATGGAAAATTCAAGAATTATATCTAGATATACTACACTCTAGGTACTATATCGGGTCTATATAAACTGTCGTTTATCCTTCTATTCTTCAAGTCTTAGAATCTCAAGATATCTTTTTGTCAATTGTAACTGTGTCTATGAAATACTTCGTTCTTTCATTCGGTCTACAATCATTCACCTGTCAACAATTGTGGAACTTCATAAACGTTCATAATCCAAACGGAAAATTAATTCGTGGATGGGGTATATGTTTTCCTTTAGCCTTAGGACCTGAGGGCCTTCTGCTGGACATAGGCCTGCAGGCCTATGTCCAGCATTGCACTGATAATTATATAAGCTAAAGATGATGACGATGATAAAATAATGTTTAATGATTAGTAATAAAAGGGTATTTATCGCGCTTTTTTCTTTCCTTTTTTTGTACTAAAAATAAAATAAAAAAAGCGCGATAAATACCCGTTTATTACTAATCATTATGTGTTCAGATCGCGTAAGTTTAAAAACATTCAAAGTAATGTTTGTTTTTCCTTGCCAGCAGCAAATAAATGATTGTCGTACTCAATGTTTTGAGCAATGTTGAAGAATGAAGCGAAACTAATGTGAAGTTTCCAACAACTTCAAATATGACGACAGCTTCAGAGTAAACAAGCTTAGCTACTCCATCAAATCAACAGAATGACTCCCACACAAGTGCTCAGAAATGGGAGGTGAATAATTAAATACGTTGCCACCTTGAAACTCCTGAGATTAATACAGGTATCTCCTTGAACAAGCAAAGTTTGGCGAGTTGCGGTGTTATATGGGAAGTGCTTTCAAGTCACGATCTTTATTTTTAGAGTTCCGCATCGAAAGGGTGATAAGCAGATCTCTTTAACTAAGCCTTTTTCTGTTCGATCGTCCGTCTGTATGTCTGTCAGCTGACATTTCCACAATACGGTGACACCGCTTTGCCTGTAGCCTATCTGTCATAGATTTTAAGCGTGTTTTTTTGGATTGTAATATTAGAGAACTCTAATGTCTAGATAAACCTAATTTAGAATTTAAGATGCTACTAATCATAAAATATGTCATAATTTCTTTTAATAAACGCTATATCTATCTATCTATCTAATTAATTCCCCTGCCAGTACAACAACAAATATGTTTTTTGCTTTACATTTCTCAAGATATTTTTCTTTATCCGGAACAAGTAGACACTTGACATTTTGTCAGGGTATGTATTATTTAAGCAAAATTTTATAAAACTAATCATCAAAAAAATATGAAATAATGACTGCTCACCCTGCTCACCTACAAGTACACCTACCAGTATTCAATGTAATTTCCAGAAATAAATAAAAATTTTATTTATAATATATATATATATATATATATTTATAATATATATAATAATATATATATTAATATCTTGAGCACCACTTGTTCTACCATCTTGCACAGTACAAAGTGCGTACCTTGAGTACCGATCACCAAGCAACCCTGTACTTCGATGCGTGGTTGGGTAATTTTTTTATTTTATATTGAATTGTCATGTTGAATGTTTGATACAAAAAAAGTATTATTTTTCTCAAATTGACGGAATCCTCCTGCAAGACTTGCAATTGGCCAATTCAAAAGCCTCGGCGCGCGAGCCTGACAAATCTTGACGAATCTTGTTTTATTTTATCTTGGTAGCTTTTGTGTCGTTGCTGCTATGATAGGCCTATTGTGATCGCCACTTCATGAATTCTGCCCCGAAGCTGCGGCGTGATAGTTTAACATCGTTTTACTTTAAGAACAGAGTACTGTAGGACTTACTTCAGGGTATATTTAGTTATGGCCGTGTGGTGCCGGCATAGAACTTGAAGAACAGAACTTGAACTTGAACTCTTCCTGTGGGTGTCGTAAGAGGCGACTAAGGGAAACACAGAGGGGGGCGGGCAGCAGCGCCTTCTGCAGAACAACTACACCGAACTGCGATCCCCAACCCGCATGCCCAGCGTGGGGATTATGGGCAATAACTCCCAAATAATGATGCCATCTATGGTGCTCATTAGGAGAGGCCTATGTCCAGCAGTAGACTGTTATAGGGTTAATCCATAAGTAGAATTTCACAAAAAATCAAAAACGATAAATTTTTACACACTTTGGGTTACATTATTGAAGTGTAGTGGACTATCATAGGCTGTTGATGATGATGATGGTAGTCTGTGTTAGGTTGAAAGAATTTTTTAAATTAGCCCAGTAGTTTCGGAGCATATTTTATTAGATTAAATTAGATACACGAATTCAACTAAAAACATTTACCAATTTTTATCTGGGTCATCCTTTAGCGCAGAGCAACAAATCAAAGTGCACGTTCTCTTAGATAAGCGAGAGTTAGGGACAGTGTGACTCGAGGGACATTTGTATTTTCTACAACATTGCAGTTGTAATTGTTTGTTTTAGAAATATATATTAGTAAAGCAAATGTGGTTTCGCTGCGATGAAATTTGAGATAACTGTATCATACAATATTAGTTAGTTAGTTAGTTAGTTAGTTAGGCTGGTGTGTCACTGCTGGGCAAAAGGGCTTAGAATGTGTGTCTGTCTTTCTTTTGTAGGTTTTGTCTAGTAAACTATTTCTTTATTTCTATACTATATTTTATTAATAAATAAAGAATTGCTTTGCGGGATGTCCAACAGTAAAAAATATTAAATATATTTCCCTGCCAGGAAAATGTGATCACTCAACAATTAAGTATCAGGTTTTAAAAATCCCCGCAGGTATTAAAAAAACTTTAAAACATTCACGTATGTTCATTCAAAGTCAATAAATACTTAAAACCTGTAACAACAAAACTTTCAGCTGCAAAACATGCTCAACAAATTAAATAGTGGTGCGCAAACATGTTAATTTAAGCCGGTTATAATAAATTTCATTAAGTGTAATATTTTGTTTAACATCGAAATCACTAAAGTAATTAAATTTTCTGATAAAATACATTTTGATTTTATTATAATACGTATATAGAAATGAATAGAAATGATATAACATAAATACACTTTTTAATTAATCTTTAACAGCCGTGTTCGTAATTTACAACTGAAGTTCAATAGTTTGCAAAATAATAATGTTGTTAATCCGTATCGCAACCGAGTAATTTGGAGGTCCCAATTACTCGGTTTTACAAAAACACTAAATCCTTTTTAATAAACGTAGTATTTTAAACCGCTTGCACTAATAAGACGAGTTATGTGAGTATAGATGCATTTTTAAAAGCTGGCGTGATCACCTCTAGTTTTTCGTAAACTTTCGGCCTAGGGTTGTCACGTCAGAAAAACAAAAGACAATCGTGTCACTTTTTCATCTATTACCCATAATACAAGCTCTGCTTAGCTTGGGGCTAGATGCTGTGTGGATTGTCCGGCATTATTTATTTGAAAATTTAAGTAAACACCCTAATCTTTATTTTCTGTCTATATTTTGAAAGCCTGATTTAACGAATAGGGTGTCTGGTTTTTTAATATCTACTATATTACTTTTCCGTCAAATCGCATTTCAACGAAGCCGAAAAAAATTTCATCTGGGAAAACCTCTCTTAATTCGGCTAAGCCTACGTCGACTAGAGCAATAAATTCAAGCAACAGCGTTCCCGCGTGTTGGGATTACATTGAACTTTGTGTGGACTTGTAGTTTCGGAATTAAGTGGTATGCTTTGGTGGACGCTTGTTAAAGTGTACTTAGGGGTATTCCATTAATCAAGTGATGTTTTTTTTGCAAATTTTTAACGATGTTTTAAGTATGGGTTGTTTTTGTTCACGTTTTATCTCGATTTTGTTATATTTATATTAATAATTTATATGCTTTAAACTAGAATACACTGTTCTATAAAAAAGCCTTTTTATACCTGCCTTAGGTAAAACTTTACGAATAGAGCTATAACCGAGTTTATAGTCAGTTACATATATCAACACATTTATACAGAATTTGGACGAAACCTCTATTTTCATAATTATATTGGCAAAACAAATTATTATAGTGCGAGTAGAGAGGATTAATTAGTTTACTCGAGTGACAATGTTTTTTTGGACAACGATTGCCATCCAACGTAGCGATGCTGCTAGCATTCTAAGCACTTTGCCTGGAGCTGGCTAAGATTTTTAAGAAATAGATATAGAGTTAGCTAGTAAGTTTTTTTTAACAAGCCTTTTTGTCTTTCGTTCTACCATTTGTGGTTGGCAGGTAGATAATACCATCGGCATTATGCCCACCTTATCTATGCTTTTATGCTAGCAACATAGTGTTCAAATAACAATAAAATAAATAATTTTCTTTGTTAATGATTTTTTAGCCAAGAGTTACAAGATCTTTAACAATAGACAAGATCTTTAACAATAGACTTTCTAGTTCAAGCAGAGAGGGATGGAATTTACTAAGCTGCAATCCGGTCTCTCGTCTATGAATTATGGTTGGTTGAACATGAGAAGCAGTGCAGAAGTATCTACAGGTGTCTGAATGCGTTTCTCATGAAATTCTGACAATGCCATGCCCAGCTTGCTCTAATTGACGTATCTCCTCAAACTACCTTACCAGAGATGGGTGGAGATATAGCTAAATGGGGAGAACCAGTGACCTACCCGTTTTCACTACATTGTAGCAAGTGTAGGAACGTGTTACAATGCTATATAATAATTTACTTTTATGTCATCATCATAACGTAGTCACCTACCAGTTACAGGGTACTGGTTGAAAGAATAGATTGTCAAAGTAATTTATGGATAAGGATCATTTGAGAAACCATGATTTGAGTTTTGATTTTCCCGAACAGTGCCCATCGCGCATGAAACAGTGACGAAAAAAAAATTAAAATAAAACATCCAAAAAATCCGTTTTAATTGATTTAATACGTCGTCGCCAGTCTACAATATACATTTCATGCCACATGAAATGTATTCAAAGACATAAGATAAATTCGTGACGCAGAAATATGATTTGTTTTATTTTACATGATATAAATCACCCTTTAATCACCCGATCCCCAACCCGCATGCCCAGCGTGGGGATTATGGGCATTAACCACCAAATGACAGTGCCATCTTTGGCGCTCATTAGGGGAGGCCTATGTCCAGCAGTGGACTATTATAGGCTGGTGATGAAATCACCCTTTACTACAACAATCAAAACACATGTAACAAAAACTATATCCAATTAGTATTTTTTTACCCTAAATATTATTTTTACAGCAATATTCATGCTGTCTGTTCTTTTAGTAGTTATATTTATAGGAGGCTTGAAAGGGTAGTCCCAGGTCTCGTATTTAGGGATTTCCTTGAAATTACTTATCTTTTCAGTAACAAGGCTCTGGATTTCTTTGTTGTTTATAGCAGCCACTTCTTGGTTTGAAATAAAAGGTTTTGGTAGGGTTATAAATGGCTTTATCAACTGAGCTATAAAGGTTTTTCTGAAAACTAAAAGAAATAGACGCCAAACTTCTGTTATCTCTATAGTTTGATGTAAAATCTAAATCCCAGTCTTGTTTCGTGTTGTACTAAATGTACGGTATGGGTGATTGTTAACCCACAAATGATAAATAATGCTATCTATGGGGAGGTCCAGGTGTACATTATTATAGGCAGATGTTGTAGTTACATAGCAATATTGTAACATACTAAGTACCTATATCAAAATCCTTCGTTGTTTTACAATCTTGAGCGAAAACCATATTCGTCGCCTTATACGTTACTACAATCAAGTTTTATATTCTCCGACAAGATAGTAAGCATCTTGTACCCATAACTCCTTTTCCCCATAAACTTGTATCGGAATACATAATATATTTTATGACAGCACATTTCTTGATCACTGAACAAAACGCGAAAGATTGTTGACGCTATAAAACATTCGGGAGGAAAGAACATCATATTGTTATTGTTTATTTATTTATTTACTTATTAACTAGTACTTTTACATTAGAACTAATTACAATAGTTTACTACAATACCTATAAATAGAACTAATTATCATTATAAATTTTATGTACAAATTGTACATTAATAAAAAATAATTTACAAAAATAATAATTTAATGCATTTTATTATTAAAACTTAATTTAATAAATAAAACCAAAAAAACTCAATACGTTACTCTTTTCTTTCGTCTCTCTAGAAAAACCAACATAATATTCTTCCATTCGTTCCAAATCTATCACAATCTGAGTTATGTTCTAGAAGTCTGTAGAGGGCGGTAAGAGTGTGAGGTAGAGAGTTAACTCTCTTGGCGCGAGCCACGGTTCTGCTGAAAGCCTGAGAAAAATGTCCTAGGTTTATGTGGAGAAGGTAATTATCAGGTCTCTACGTACCTTTACACATAATTCATCTAATTACTCATCAGATCATACAAATTTATCTATCCTGCAAAAGTTGTATACATTAAACCTAGGTTACTACAAATTTTCTTAGACCCTAAGATCACTGTAAGTATGTAAGTTTACAAATAAAGTTATATGTACCAATCTCTTAAGTTGTTTAATTGGCAAATAAATCATTTTTGTATTTGTAGTAGTAGTAGTAGTAGAATATGTATACAATATTGTAGTAGTAGTAGTACTACAAATACAAAAATGATTTATTTGCCAATTAAACAACTTAAGAGATTGGTACATATTCTACTACTACTACAGTAGTAGAGAGATAGATAGAGATAGAGAAACATTTATTGACACAACCCAGTTACAGCACAGAACAAAAACAGTAATAATTACACAAATGCTTACAAACTAATACTAAATACTAGAACAAAGTAAGCTACTGAGTGCAAGACTTGAGTCAGTAGCTTACCCGTTATCATGCTCCATGCTGTGACGGCCTGGCCAAAAGGTTCCACCTCAGCTTAATGCTACCTCCCATTAATGAAAAGTAGCGCTGGTTTTCAGGTGGGACCTGACTGAGGTGACCTCACCACCGAGCACAGTTTATTAATTATGAACTATTAGTAACTCATATACCCAGTGAAGTAGTTGTGCCCTTAGAAAAAGTTGTAATGATTTACTTCGTCCAAGTGTGAAATCAAGCTGAGCATCACAAAAACAAGCAAAAACATATACAAATATTATTATTTACAGATAATTTAAACAATAAGAGTAGCACATCAAAAAACAAGATTTGTAAAAATCAAAACAAACAAAAAATAAACAATAATTTAAAAAAAAAGGCCTCAGAATCAACAACGCTGTGTCCGCAAGCAATCAGAATTGACAGTCTGTATGACAGTTCAGTTCATTGAAACCAGCTGTCAGTTACGACTGATTAATGTCAGACTGTACCTCAGGATTCTACCTACGTTTAAAAAGCGTCGGTCGTTAACACAACCCGCAAAACACAGGCAGAAAACATACACATTCCCAGTTTTTTATAACAATTATCTGTATGAAATTTGACTTGTCTAGGTGCTTATTTTGTAAGCCTAAAGAAATACAGTTATTGAATCTGAATCTATCTCGTTCTGCAGCCAGTGAATATGATGTGAGTGAGCAAAATATTGAAAGTGAAAGTGCCTCCGATATTGAGTCTTACTGTGTGCTGAGGTCCTATGTCGAAATGGACTACATAATTTTGACTGTGGTTTTTCGATCTACGATCCAGCAGTAAAAACAAAAGAAAACATGTACATGTGAGGAGTAAAGTAAAAAGGAAGGATACCGGAAGGTAAGCAGGAGTGTCATTGAACCTTTTTTTGAGTAGTAGTAGTAGAATAGTAGCAGTAGTAGTAGTAGTAGAATATGTATACAATATTGTATACATATTCTACTACTACTACATATACAAAAATGATTTATTTGCCAATTAAACAACTTAAGAGATTGGTACATATAACTGGCGGCCACCGCACGAGGCAAGCCTGTATCGCGGGAAGCACAGTTTACAAAAGTAGCTTTAACAGTAAGGACACAGTATGTATACTGTGGTAAGGATTAGGTTGTAACTTATACAGGGCAAACATACAAAAATAAATTCAATATAATATGTATGTGGGTGATAAAATAACTAAACAAGACGAAAACTGAACATTTAAGGCGCTGCTCAAACACAGAAACCGTAAAACGTCCATATTTTCGTCGCACAGTTAGGCGTACTGCGACATATACAAGCCCGAAAAAAAATACAGTATATAATCAAGTGTATAGAAAAAAGACTTATACAAAAATATTTCATAAAAACCATCTAGGAACTTGAAAAAAATATCGCGAGAAAGAACACGAAAATAATTTTTCGTCTCGAAATGCTCAATATTTTGAGTGATAACATTTTATAATTATGTTACTGTAAAAAAGGTAATTTTATCATCTAGAGAAATATGTATAAAAATTTTAACTTACTGGTGTATTTATTTTTAAAATAAATTAAAACCTATAAATAATGTTGACATTGTCGAACAAGAGATTCAACTAAATCAAACGCATCACCATTTTCAACTTTATTTGTCAAGCGCTACGAACTACTAAATAATACTACTAATACCTAAATTATTGTCTTTATACAGCGCCTTAAGTCACTCATTGATTATTGTTTTGAGCACACGAATTGTTCCCCCAGCGTCGAGCTACTCAAACTGCATCATATTAGGTTAGTTTATTCCGACATCTCTTTTATTTCGCATGCCCTGACACGGAACACTATCCTGAATTATTCACGAGGCCAATAACTAGTTACTTTAAAAGTAAAATTTTAAATTTACTCTCAAAGCTCGCTCAAGTCACATTTGCTTAGAACCGACAGGTTTCACACAAAGCTCCAGTTTTGGTCCAAGGCACTAGAAGTAGGTCACAAACAGAATTTAGCTGTTCAAACCTGATATATATTTTAATAATTAGAAACACAACGTACAAGGATCAAAATCAAAGTAAATATTTGCCCCTTTAAAGTGTCATTTGACATTCCTGAAGCCATGTATGTGCATATTAGTATATGCACATACACATAATAATTAGTTTCTTGTTCGCTTCTTTACTTTACCTAAAAAAGATTGAAGTGAACAATTAATCAAAGTGATCACTTTATTTCCCATTTTTATTTCTTATTTAACTTGTATTTTGTGACGTGTCCAAGAGTCCTGTAAGGTCTAAAGGAAATAAAGCACTTTGATTTTGATTTTGATTTTTGTATGGGATGTGCGATATAACCGCCGGTTCACACATGTCTCCGTTTTACTGTTCCGTTTTATCGTGTAGTACGTAGTTTTTTCGTCGATGGCGTATGTGGTTGTATGAGCGACTTCACACATGGCACAGTATTTTGTATACAGATCGACGAACAAAATCGAATCAAAATACGTACACGATAAAACGGAACAGTAAAACGGAGACATGTGTGAACCGGCGGTAAGCTTACGATATACGTTATCGGGACCATGAAAAATCATAGCATGACAGTAGGCATTAACGAGGTGTAGCCTAAAAAATACAAGATATACGTCTCAATCGTCTCATTTTCCTTTTAGTACCTTGTGCGCATTAAAGCACTGAAGATACTTTATTCATACGTCATTGTCAACTCACACATTTTTTTCTGGCTTCAAATATATAGTTAATCGTCGAGTGAGGCTTAGTATGCTGTAGACGCATGATAGAAAATTCAGTTTAAGTAGAATACCATACCAACAGATTGGTAGTACCCTCCAATGGTAAGTAAACAATGAAATAGTTAGCGCTAAGAAGCTATAAAATAACTGTGAACTGGCTTTTAAATTGTGGCGGAAACGCTTCAGCTTATCCATCAGGCCACAGAACAGAACGTCCCATCGTCGCGTTCCCGTGATAACATCTTATTTAAGCTCAAGCGAGCGTGATGTCTGGGTTCCTACTATTTTATTCGATATCAAAAATGCCAGGTTTAGAAATATCCCATTTGCATACATCCGGAAATTAGTTACTACCTTGTTGACATCTGGCGCTATAGGGGTGGCGCTTAGAAGTGATGTTTGGAACTGTTGGGGAGGTTAGGAGCTCGTGGAAAAGCTTCGTTTATCTTATTTCATATACTGAGTACATTGAAGGTTAGTGGGTTAGCTACGAACCTATTTTGTGTTGGAAGAACAACAACATTTCATCCCTTATCCCTTATTATTTCCACTTTGCATTATAATATAGACATTGAGACAATCATTCATTTTGCGCACAGTACAATAGACATGATAAATATTTTTTTGAAAAATACGGGCTATGTCACTCAGGAACAATCGAGGTTTCTGATTGGAAAAACATTTTCAAAATCAGGCCAGTAGCTCAATAGGTACTCAAAAATAAACTTTTCAATCATTCATTTTGCGCACAGTACAATAGACATGATAAATATTTTTTTGAAAAATACGGGCTATGTCACTCAGGAACAATCGAGGTTTCTGATTGGAAAAACATTTTCAAAATCAGGCCAGTAGTTCAATACTCAAAAATAAACTTTTTCAAAAATAATGTTATGTTTCTGAGTGTTATGGGTCGGAATGTTGTAAGTAGCAAATGGAGACTATTTGATTAAATTGATTGATTACACCTCCTTAAGACCCTTTCTCTCAAAAACCCTTCGACGGATTTGGCCTTAGCCATAATTCGCATGTCTCATCAGATGAGACGTGTGAATTTGATTGGTGTATAAATTCTATACACCTATGAATTTCATCCGAATCGGATCACCGATAGGATGGGTATGCTCGAAGTGAAAATTTCACCAAACAGCCAAATAACAAATCTGCAACTAGAATCTTCGTTCTATAAACTTGTCAAAACTCCGTAAACTGCAGCAAATTGTTGAAGAATAACAAACTTAAACGAGACTCTTAATAAACTTCAACTATTAATTGCATTATTAGCCTTCAGAAGGCGACAGACGACTTGACAAAGCCATTGAAACTTCGTCTACCCGCTGTTTACAAAAACTCCACTCGGCTGAGCACTGTCCTCTCCAACTTTCAGAGTCTTTCCATATGAGCCAGGTAATGGTCCACTTCATGCAAAAAGAGGGTTACACTTGAATTTTAAGTGGTGGCATAGCTGATGTCAATTAGCTGGCAGTCTTGGAACCGTAGAGTTACTGCAAGGCGTTGCAGTGCAAAATTGTTCATGCCTGAGTAAACTGTATGGCATCTAAGTATTATTAGAAAAAAATAAAACTTATGAAATATTCAGTAAAATCTACCAAACGGTAAATCTCGAATGTGTCCTGATAAATATGACGAATTCTGCGCGCGGTTCGTGAAAGTCCGCTTGCAACGGTTCTAGGTTCAGGGTTAGATTCCCGTCTCAAGACAGTCGCCAAATCGTCTTCTGGTCATTTTATATCTATATTAAAACATATCTATTTATTTAATATATTTTATATCAAGTCATCTAGTATGCTCTGCTTAATCCATTATTTTTTTATATCTTTTTACCATTAAAATTCCTAAAACTGGTGGAACTAGACAGACATCCAAAGATACCTCGTCCTTTTAGTCTTCAATTGGACATAGGTTTTTCATCCTACTATATTTTTCTGTCTTACCAATAAAGCCTGCGATGCACAAGACGTGGACCTGCAAAAGCTACTATTAACCGTGGAAAACACTGTGAAAAGGCAGGAATTGGTCCTATTTGTATGATTTGATGAAATAGCTACGAATAATTCGACCTTTAGGTTTAGGTTTAGGTAAGGGTACTCTTATATCCGCATTTGGACTCCTTATTGGTCCATTATGCGTGGGTGTGGCTAGCAGAGCCAGCCTAACTCCGTCCAGAAGCG
Source organism: Eupithecia pulchellata (assembly GCA_963931895.1). Classification (NCBI taxonomy): domain Eukaryota; kingdom Metazoa; phylum Arthropoda; class Insecta; order Lepidoptera; family Geometridae; genus Eupithecia; species Eupithecia pulchellata. The sequence continues at coordinate 3,239,212 of OZ007543.1, forward strand.
CAGAATCCTCCTGGGGTCTTCACAGGCTTCGCGGAGTGTCCTCGGCAAGTTGAGGATTTCTGTTCGTTGTGCTGTTACGCCCACGCATTCCAGGATTACGTGGGCAGCTGATTCGTCGTCACTTAGGCACCCTCTGCAGAGAGGGCTGTCTGTCGCTCCGATGGTGAATAGGTGTTTGTTCAGTGGGCAGTGCCCTGTTAGTGTACCCACGAGGATACGTAGGTCCGGTCTATTTAGGTTTAGTAGGCGTTTTGTTAGCTTCGGTGATGTTGATGGAAGCGCCGCTCTGGTTTGTCTGCACTCGAGTAAGTTAGTCCATCTATCGTTATGCATCTCTCTAGTTCTGAGCCTCATCCATGTTTGGAGTAATGAGAAAGGCAAGGGGAGGAAAGGTGGTGGACCTTCTGTGGTTGTATCCGATCCTCGCCTTGCCAATTCGTCAGCGGCGTCATTTCCTAGTGATCCGCTATGTCCTTTTATCCATTGAAGGATAATCGTGTTATTTGTTGATACATCTTCTAATGCCAGATGGCATTCGTACACGAGCTTGGAGTTGCAGCTGCTCCCCTCCAAGGCTTTGAGTATGGCAGCACTGTCGGAGAGGATGCGAACACATTGGTTGTTTATACCTCTCGTTTGTATAGCAGAGGCTGCTCTAGTTATTGCTACACATTCGCATTGAAATATAGAGCTGTGTTTGCCTAGTGTTTCTGATATGTTGATGTTGAGGTCCAGTGAGTGGACCCCAGCACCCGTGCCTGTAGCCGTTTTGGAGCCATCTGTATAGATTCTGACTTCATGCGGTCCAGATTCATCCCCTTGTTGTTCATATAGTTGTATCTGGTAGTGCTTGTTTAGTATTGGTTTATTGAGCATTCTGTCACAAGGTGCGGCTATAAGGGGTTCATGTTTTATGGCCCTGTTCAAGATCTGGGCGTGTGGACTGCTGGTGGCTCCCCAGAAACCCATGTTCTGTAGCCTTATAGCCGACATCGTGGCTTCTTGTTTAATGTGAAGATCTAGTGGTGCTAGGTCTAGAATGATATCTAGGGCAGCACCGGGAGTGGTTCTCATGCAGCCTGTTATGGCTGAGCAGGCCAGTCTTTGGAATCGCTGTAGTCTAGTTACCACGGTGCTTAACTCCGTTCTGGTCCACCAGACTATCGCTCCATAGGTTAGTGTTGGTCTGATGATAGCAGTGTATAGCCACATGGTTATTTTCGGTGAGATACCCCAGGTTTTTCCAAGCATTCTACTGCATTGGTAGAGGGTGGTCGTAGCACGTTGGAGTTTGTGTTCAAGATGCTTATTCCACAATAGTTTGCTATCTAGTATGACCCCTAGATACTTGACTTCATTTTTTAGCTTGATCTCTGTGTTGAAAAGTTTAGGGAGTATTATGTTCCCCAGATGTCGTTTGTTAGTGAACATTATAAGTTCCGTTTTAGTTGGATTTACTGAGAGTTCGTGGTCATTGCACCATGTTTCTATGGTTCTAAAGGCAAGTTGCATCAGGTCGCATAGTGTATTCTCGAAGCATCCGGTCGCAAGGATCGCGAGGTCATCCGCATATCCCACTGTAATCAGTCCTCTGCCATTGAGCTTGCGGATTAGCTCGTCAACAACTATGTTCCACAGTAGGGGCGATAACACGCCGCCTTGGGGGCAGCCCCTGGCAACTATACCTCTTGTGGTTTTGTTGATAGTCACTTGTATCGCTCGGTGTTTGAGCATGTTGTTTATCCATTCAGCCAGCGTCGGCGCGACACCGTATCTTGTGAGGGCTCTGTGTATGCTGGTGAAGGTGGTCTTATCGAAAGCTCCTTCGATATCAATGAAAGCCGCCAATGTTGGTTGCTTTGACGACAATCCGCCTCCTATGCGTGAAACTACATTGTGTAGGGCGGATTCTGTGGATTTGCCTTTGCTGTAGGCGTGTTGTTGCTGATGTAGCGGTTTGTGAAAGAGTGTATTGTCTCTAATCTCTTTGTCGCAGAGTCTTTCTAAGGTTTTCAGAAGAAATGATGTCAGGCTTATGGGCCTGAAAGATTTTGGTTGGGTATAGTCACTTCTTCCCGGTTTAGGTATGAACACTACCTTCACTTCCCTCCATTTCTGTGGTATGTACTTGTGGGCGATGCATGCTCTAAATATGGAAACTAGATGGTCAGCTAGAATGCCGCTACACCATCTGAGCATACCTGGAAAGATTCCGTCCAGCCCTGGTGCTTTGAAAGGAAGGAAGCTGTTTATTGCCCATAGTACCTTTTCGCGGTTTATCATGTTGTAAGCTATTGTCCAATCTAGGTCGGTGGGCTCTAGCTCTGGTGTATCTTCCCATGTGCAAGTTTCTGTAACCTGACAACCTGGAAAGTGTGTGTTCAGTAGCGCTTCACTGGTTTCTGCATCTGATTTGGTGTACGTGTTGTCAGGTTTGATAAGGCACCCAAGCGTACTTACTGGCTCGTTTGCTAGTATGTTTCTAATACGGGTTGCCTGGCTGTTATTTTCAATGTTGGTACAGAACCTCTCCCAACATTCAGTTTGTTTGAGGCGAATTTCTTTCTTGTAGATTCTCTTTGCATTATAGTAATTCACCCAGTCATTGTCTTTTCTAGTGTTCATGGCTCTGTTGAATAGTTTCCTTACTTTGCGACGGAGTCTCTGCAGTTCAGGACCCCACCAATGTCTGTCCGTCCTCCGTTTGGGAGTTATAAGTGGGCAGGATTGTTCAAAGCTGTTGGTAAGAATATTTGTTAGTTGATTTGTGTAATGGTCAATTTCCGTTACAGTTATGTGGTTCGATAGATTCGGCTTAGCAGTAAGCTCTGATTTGACTAATTGGAAGAATTTAGCCCGATCGGTCTTACGTGGGACGCGCCTAGGTTGTGGGTTCGGTAGTGACAGTTCTAGGTTGAACCTTATCCATCTGTGGTCTGAGCATGAAGCCTCGTTTGAGACGTGCCAGTCCTTGACGGAGTAAGCAACCTGTGCGGACGATATTGTCAAGTCAATGATGGTTTGGGCTCTAGATGTGACGAAGGTAGGATCGGAGCCCTTGTTTAGGATTAGGAGGTTAGTAGAGATAAGATAATTTACCAGTTCTTCTCCTCGGTCGTTGCACCTGGGGCTGCTCCACAACGTGTGGTGCGCGTTGGAGTCGGTGCCGATGATGAGCTCGAGTTTCTCCCTCTCACAGTACTCGATCAGGGACACCAGCTCAGGTGTTGGTATTGCTTCGTCACTGGGTAGGTAAGCTGAAGCTAGGACTATCTGTGTTGTGGAGCTGTTGTTGGACGAGAGGTATAGCCTAGCTGCTGTTAGGTCTCTGGAACATAGTTCAGTTATTAGAAGTGTTTTTGCAGACCTCGGAACAATAATACAAGTTCTGAGGTTGCTTACGGTTGTGTTTGCGAGAAGCTTGCTTCCCGTAATTTTAAGGCCACAGATTTGGCCTTTCCTGATCCACGGTTCTTGGATAAGAGCCACGGAGTTAGGGAGTTCCTCCAGCACTCTGCGTAGGGACGCGGTAGCCGTTAGGCTGTGCTGGAGGTTCGCTTGGATGAAGGGAGTGGCGGGAGGTGGTGGATCAGGAAGTGGTGGTAGAGTTTTAGGAGCGCTTGATAGGAGAGGAGTCGATGTCACTTTCGCTGACTTCGCTCCCCTCCGTATCGAGAAAGCGCTCCTCGGATTGTGGGGTTGGTGGATCCTGTACATCCATTTGGTCCAGCCCCTGGGGTGATGGTGGTAGGGCCGGAGAAAGGTCAGCCGCGTGCCCCGAACTGGGGCCGGGCTGCGGGTCAGCCTTGGGTCCCGAAGAGGGACCGGGCTCCGGACCGGGATTGGGGGTGGTTTTAGCGCCGTTCTCGCCCTTGGGTTCATCTTTCTGGATGATCTTGAGGTAGATGTTCCCAAGAAGCCAGTACAGGCGCCGGTCTTTAAGTCGGGTCTTCTCAACCTCAGACTCAGGAACAAGGAGTAGAAGGTAGATACCAGTACCCTCCTGGTCCTCCCGTTTCTCCGCGCGGATAGGGTTCCATGAGTTGATGTTGAGATCCGGATTTTGGCCCGCCAGAGTCCTGCGGACCTGTTCCGTCTCCATCCGCCTATTTGGCGGTATGGGCACGTACAGGCCACACATTATCCTGCGCTCGAGCTCAGCTTGTTTTTTGACGACAAGCTTAGTCCCGGCGATGGGCGATGGTAGTTCTTTGGTTTTTTGGCGAAGCCACGCTAGCGTATAGTCATCCTCGCACCAGAATTTGAGGACACCATCGCCATAATGCGCACGGCCGCGGAAGCAGAGCTTTGACATCTGGAGGAGCGTAGATGAGTCAGCGACACCATCTATGATAAAGTCCTCCAGGGTCTGACGTACTTCCCCGGCTTGCTCCGCTGTTAGGTCTTGGTATGGTTCGACCGTTATAGCCACGCAGAGGTCATGCGACCTAAAAGATGCTGCGTAGCTCACAGGGTTGCTTTGGTGCTCCGTATCCGACCTTAGACGCTTGCTATCGCCCGTGGGTGTAGTGCTGTCGTCAGGTCGGGAACGCTTGACACTCTGTGGCTGGGCTGGTGGGAACTTGTTCTTTTTCGCCAGTGCTGCCAGCCTCCCTCCGCGTTTCCCTCTTGGTCTGGGCAGCTGAGTCGGTTTCTGGCTTCTGTCGACGGGCATTAGCGCTGCGTTCGGCTGCGCTTGTGCCTGGACCACTTCGGCGGGACGAGTCCCTCCTACATTGGCCGTGGACTTAGCTCCGAAGAGCTGCTTACGTCCACCGTCAGTTGCCGTCTTCCGGATCTGCGCTCTCGCCTCCTGGGATTCGCTTGGGGGCCGGGGGGGCTTTTTGCCCTTCTTCTTGCTCTTTTTTGTGGGAACAAGAGTCCAGTCTGGCCCTGGATTCGGTATAGCGGCTCTTAGGTCCGATAATTCGATAACCGTCTCCTTCGAAGAAGCCCCGAGGGGCGCTCCGACTGTTGAGACGGTTGGGTGGTGGGGTTTTGGTGTAGCCGAGGAAGGGGCCCTGGACGTTGAGGGGATAGGTTGAGGGGCCTCCTTGGTTGTTGGTAGCTGCGGTCCTGACATCTCCGAAGATGCAGCCCTCGACGCAGTGGGTAGGGTAGGCGCAGATGCAGCCGTGAAAAAGTTGAGCCGGTGCGCTTCCGAGGATGCAGCTCTAGCCTGTTGGTTGGGACGTTTTTTAGTTTTTGTTTGTGTAGGCAGTTCTTTGCCCCCCCCCAGAGTACGAGGGGCAGCCCGAGCTGAGCTCGGGGAGGGATTCCCCGGTAGAACCGGGACCCTCCTGGGGACTGTGTTTGTTTTTGAGACTTGCCATGTTTGGATAATATGTAGGGTTATCATCCCCTTTAGGTGTCGGATTATCGGCCATCGCTAACAAGGTCCCCCCAGAGGAGGAGTTGTTAGCGGTGTTGTCCGGGGTGCACCGGCCCGCCACCTACTTCCGTTCCCCAGGGACGAATCCCTGGGGACAAGTAGTAGTACGGGCTCACTAGGAGGTTATCCGACCAAGCACCCCAAAGCCTTGATTCGACCTTGATGAACCACCTAGTGCCGTGTGGTGCCGGCAAAGAATTTCACCACCCCAACTCTTCCCGTGGGTGTCGTAAGAGGCGACTAAGGGAAACACAGCGGGGGGCGGGCAGCAGCGCCTTCCGCAGAACAACTACACCGAACTGCGATCCCCAACCCGCATGCCCAGCGTGGGGATTATGGGCAATAACCCCCAAATAATGATGCCATCTACGGCGCTCATTAGGGGAGGCCTATGTCCAGCAGTGGACTATTATAGGCTGGTGATGATGATGATGATGATGATGAACCACCTAGCTGGCAACTCTCGCACTGTGGCAAACGACTAAGTGTGAAGTAATGCCAATTTTTACGAGACTACCCTGAGTGGAATGCTGATGAGCCGCCAAAGTTATGTTTAACTTTATTTGATGTTTGGGACCAATATTTGTATTACCGCGTGTACCGAATAGCCTTTTGAGTAAATATTGCGATATTTTGACTCATAAATAAGGTGGTACTGGCTTTATAGAGAATTTTCGACTCCATTTCTACAAAAACCCGTGTAGTTTATAAGAAAACCGTGAATATGGGCTTTTCCTGCTTTGTTTTTTTAGTATAGTAATGTGTATTTTTTATAACAAATTATTAAGATAATTTTCCACCACTGTCAAGAAGGGTATTGAAAAAAAGAAACCCCTTTTTCGCAGTTTAATATTTCTCTAGCGACTATACCAGTAATTTTCAAAGTATTTGAACAGTATTGTTCCGTTCTCTTCCTCATATAAAACTTAGCCTTGAAGTTCCGAAGTGTCTAAAGCTCGGTTCCATCGCAAAACAAACCAAAGAATAAGTAATTAATCTCCAGCTAACCGCAAGTTTAAAATCTGAGTTGCTCCAGTAACTATTTTAATTAAAACCCTGAATAAATAACGACAAAGAATTACCGGGAAGAGATAACAATCTTAGAGCCAGTTCAGATTAAGGAGACGGGTGACATGACGATTAACCTACAAATGCCTACGGACTACTGTATTGTACTGTATTACATCTTTTTTCAAGAGATATGAAAAATACATCTGCTATATGAAAGAAACAAATGAGAACTAGTATTTACCATTGTTAAGCTGCTGTTGCAAACAATAATTAAGTTTTACGATTTAAAACCAGCATTATTTTTTTCCCCAACTCATCCCGTGGGTGTCGTAAGAGGCGACTAAGGGAAACACACCGGGGGGCGGGCAGCAGCGCCCTCTGCAGAACTACTCCACTAAACTGCGATCCCCAACCCGCATGCCCAGCGTGGGGATTATGGGCAATACCCCCAAATGACAAGAACCGCCACAAAATGGCCCCCAGTTCCCGGCCGCCTCGCTATTCCTGGCCATGGTAGCGGCCACGGTAACGGCGGGGCAGGGGGTGCTAGGAATCACCGGGCTACATTAGGCTACCACACCCCACACACACTGACCCTGGCAACGTTTAACGGACGCACTCTGAGGCTTGATCACCATCTAGCGCAGTTGGAAGTGGAGTTAGAGAACATTAAATGGCATGTTCTAGGGTTATGTGAAGTCCGTAGAGAGGGGGAGGACACCGTAACCCTAGACTCGGGCCATCTTCTCTACTTTCGTGAGGGTGATAAAACATCCCAGGGTGGCGTAGGTTTCCTCGTCAATAAGGCCCTCTCTAACAACGTCGAAGAAATCTCCAGTGTGTCGACCAGGGTAGCGTACCTGATCCTTCGGCTGTCTAAGCGCTACAGATTGAAGGTCATTCAGGTTTACGCACCGACCTCGACACACTCGGATGATGAAGTGGAGGATATGTACGAAGACATATCCAAAGCCTTACATCACACCACCAAGGCTCACTTCAACGTTGTTATGGGGGACTTTAACGGCAAGGTGGGAACCCAGACTGGCAACGAATCCCGAATAGGCCCGCATGGTTTTGGTGTTCGAAATCACAGGGGACAAATGCTCGTCAACTTCCTTGAGAAAGAGGGGCTGTTCTTAATGAACTCTTTCTTTAAGAAACAGCCCCAAAGGAAGTGGACATGGCGGAGTCCCGATTCTGTGACTAAAAATGAGATCGACTTCATCATGACGGATAGCAAGCATATATTCAGAGATGTCTCAGTGATCAACAGGTTCAATACCGGATCTGATCACCGACTCCTTCGAGGCTCTCTGAATATAAATTTGAAGCTTGAAAGAAACCGTCTGGTGAAGTCCACGCTCCGACCGAACCCAATCCAAATCATGGCGGGCACCGAGAAGTTTCAGCAGCTTCTCGGGGATAGATTCGCTGCCTTGGAACCCACTGATGACGCTGACGAGACCCTACACAATCTGGTAGAAACGCTGAGGGACGAGGGCATCAAGTTTTGCAAAAAGCAGCGTACTGGTAAGAAGTCCAAACTCTCGGATGAGACTCTTGGGCTGATGACAAAAAGACGGGAAACCACCCAAGCGACTTCGTCAGAGAGGTCAGACCTGAACAAGCGAATTGCGAAGATGGTACGACGCGACCTTCGGAGCTCTAATACACGCCTCATTGAAGAGGCGATAGAGCGAAACCGAGGGTCCAAAGTATTCACTCAGCAGCTTGGAAGGAGCCACCTGACGAAGCTTTCAACGCACGACGGAAGGACCGTTTTGTCGAAGCTGGAGATATCGGCCGAGATAGAGGACTTTTATGGCCGTTTATACGCTGCACATGCTCCCCGTTCCCAACGAGACGACCACGATTCTAGAGCCACCTTGATACGCCACTATACCGACGAACTGCCAGACATCAGTCAAGACGAGATCGTGTTAGCTCTGAGGCAGCTTAAAAATGGAAAAGCCCCCGGTGAGGACGGAATAACATCAGAGCTTTTGAAAGCTGGAGGATACCCTGTTATACAGGAGTTACAGAGCCTCTTCAACGCCGTCCTTCACAGTGGGAGAACTCCAAAGGCGTGGAGTGGGAGTTTGGTGGTGCTCTTTTTTAAGAAGGGAGATAAAACCCTTCTTAAAAATTATAGACCCATCTCGCTCCTAAGTCACGTCTATAAGCTTTTCTCACGAGTTATATCGAACCGTCTCGCCAGGAGACTCGACGAGTTTCAGCCACCGGAGCAGGCTGGGTTTCGCGGAGGATATGGTACCATAGACCACATTCACACAGTGAGGCAGATTATACAGAAGTCCGAAGAGTATAATCAGCCCCTGTGTCTGGCTTTTGTGGACTATGAGAAGGCCTTTGACTCCGTTGAAACCTGGGCTGTTCTACAATCCTTACAGCGATGCCAAGTAGACTATCGTTATATCGAGGTGCTGAGATGTCTCTACGAAGCCGCTACGATGAGTGTCCGAGTACAGGACCAGCAGACTAAACCGATCCAACTGCGCAGAGGAGTGAGGCAGGGGGATGTCATATCCCCGAAACTGTTCACGAGCGCGTTGGAAGATATGTTTAAGACGCTGGACTGGAAAGACAAGGGCATCAACATAAACGGCGACTACATCTCACACCTGCGATTCGCTGATGACATAGTCTTAATGGCGGAGTCGCTAGAGGAGCTGAACCGGATGCTGGACAGTCTAGCTTCAGCCTCCCGATGTATCGGTCTTGGCATGAATTTGGATAAAACCAAAGTCATGATCAATGCCCACATTGATCCAAGACCGGTGATCGTACATGGCCACCTTCTCGAAATTGTTTCTGAGTACACTTACCTCGGGCAGATTTTGCAGTTGGGTAAAAACAATTTCGAGAAGGAAGCCAAGAGGAGGATCCAGCTAGGCTGGGCAGCGTTCGGAAAACTACGTCGAGTCTTCTCGTCATCCATACCGCAATGTTTGAAAACGAAAGTTTTTAATCAGTGCGTCCTACCAGTCATGACCTACGGAGCTGAGACGTGGACACTCACGATAGGGTTGGTCCACCAGTTCAAAGTCGCTCAGCGCGCTATGGAAAGAGCTATGCTCGGAGTTTCTCTGAAGGATAGGATTCGTAACGAATACATCCGACAGAGAACTAAAGTCATCGACATAGCTCAGAGAATTAGCCAACTGAAGTGGCAGTGGGCCGGCCATATTTCGCGAAGAACCGATAACCGCTGGGGTAAACGTGTTCTTGAGTGGAGACCGCGACTCGGTAAACGTAGTGTAGGACGCCCTCCGACCAGGTGGGATGACGATCTGCGAAAGACTGCTGGCAGATGCTGGATGCGACAAGCCGAAGACAGGGCGCTATGGCGCTCATTAGGGGAGGCCTATGTCCAACAGTGGACTAACATAGGCTGATGATGATGATGATTATTTTTTTATTTATTTATGGGTAGCTGAACTGTCACGCTCGGATTGGTTACGCTGAATCGGGTAAACTCGGCATAAAGGTATAAATTATGACGAAGTTGTAACACACTCTTGCGTATGAGTAAGCAATAAATAAAGTTCACAGATTTCCAAGCAAAATCTTGCTTTCCAAGTGTAATCGCGATAATTCTGACCCTTGACGGTTGCAAATATCACATTCTCAAACTTTCTGTAGTCTGTACAGGTAGCAACGAAATTAAAACATTCTCCTTCAGGTATTTCTTGAATGCTCGTTTATTTTCACCTTTTTATTAGCTGAGCTGTAAGTACGTCTTGGGTGCTTGTAATGACACTTTTGGACTTGAATGTATTTTGGGAGATCACGAAATATTAGGCGCGTTTATTTTTAATTCAAAATGCGCAGAAACTGTAGGAGGAGGAGGAGTTAAGGTTTGGTCTTCGTGCTTGACGGTCAGCGATGATGTCGCCGCACGAAACCATATCAATGATTTCCAAAAACAAATAAAGGTACGGGTCTCATGCACAAATAATGTAATAATCGAAGTAAAAAAAGTAACGAATTCTCAATTTTTGGAAAAACTTGGTAAAAGTTAATTAATACATTGTTTTTATGCTATTGACAATTTATTTAAATGACACTGTTTAGTTTTAAATATCCAGTTTACGAAAAACTTATTTTTATATAAATATTTGCGTAGGTATTTTTTTACACTATACCTCTATATACATAGGTTCTGGCTCTGGTTCATATTTTATTATTTGGCTTCAAAATATAGAAAATTATTAATTTCCCTATGCTATGACGGCAGCATGATTTACCTCTATGATTGACGTATAGTAAGGTTAACTTGTACGCTCGTAGATCGCAAGGGAAATGACGTGTGAGTTAGCATGATTCATCATAGGTAACTTCATTGCTTTCATACATACGCACACGAATAGAAAAGGAGGAAAGATTTATCGCATTTTTTAAGCTAAACCTCGTTTGTGTCTACTGTCATTCTATGCCTTTTTCTAGATTTCAGTATAGTAGATTTTTTGAGAAAAAGTCTGCAGTGATTTTAATTGTTTTAATTTTAAATAGGTACTAGTTCTAATTTGGTGCTGTTATCATCAGCCTATAATAGTCCACAGCTGGACCTCTAGGCCCCCCTTAATGAGTGCCATAGGTCGCAATTTTTATCATATAGGGGTTATTGCCCATAATTCCCACGCTGGGCATGCGGGTTGGGGATCGCATTTCGATGGAGTTGTTCTGCAGAGGGCGCTGCTGCCCGTTGTGTTTCACTTTGTCGCCTCTTAAGACACCCACGGGAAGAGTTGGGGTGGTAAAATTCTATGTCGCCATCACATGGCAGTTGGTGCTGTTGTTCGATTGAAATCTTTTTTTTAATTTCTTTTTAAATAAAGACTTTATAACCACTTGAACGTCCAGCCCGCGCGGCGACATGGGGCAGCATACGTCCGCGCTTGGCTCCATAAAAAATTCGCGGAAAATTTCGCGACTTTCCCGAGAAAATAATTTGCCAAAAAATGACTACATCCTGGATCCCAAAAGAGGTTATACTCGTAAGTATACCTGGGGTCCCAAAAGTTTAGAGGAAGAGAGGGAACCGAGAGTACAGAAGGTCACCTTCCTTAAGTTCTTATCATAAAACATGTCAATCGAACGATATGAGGTAAAACAATACGAAAATAAATGTAAGAGTGATGAATTCTTTTTATTATAATAAGCGATGATTTCACCCATTCTGGTTTACACGGAAGACCCAGGTTTTCCTTGAGTGTTGGCTATATTTGTTGATTGGTAACGAATTATTTTGATCTTATTTATATTGTTTGAATTGTGTAACGAATAAACAAACTTACTCTACTAAAGTACTGTTTAATATGTCTTTTGAGGACACCATAGTATCTTTAGTCTTATCGTCATTAGTCTCATGCGAAGCGCTGCGGTGGGCTTCATGAGACTAGTTGGCGATAAGGCTAGTTAAGATAGACAGTTGGAGCGCGCGTATGGTACGTACTCATTAATAGCGATTAATCAGTAGCTAAGAATTTTTCGTGTAAGTCAGGACAGTAAAAAAAATTACATGTGCCCCAGCGTGAATTGTTTGACTTACAATAAATCGAGTCTGTAGTAATAAAGTTTGTGATAATAAATCGTAAATAGGGTACTTTTGTAACAGTAGGTATAAAATCAGGCACGTCCTAAGGAACAAGGTTTACGATCTGCCGAAAAGGAAAGGGAAAAGGACAAAGAATGGGGAATATAATTGGAAGTTTGTGCCAAATTTATGGGGATAGGGTGAATTGTAACAAATTTGATTCTATAATTTATAATGAGCACTAAAAAAGATCCAACGAGTATAGTTTAGTCAAGATGGAAGAAAATACATTATATTTTGGTGTAAAGCTACTTAAATATTAAAATATTTATGAAATGTATCATCCTTATGTAGTCGCAAAAAATGTTTAGTTACTTATGACCGATACACTTTATTTTATTTTATAGTTAGTTATGTTAGACCAAAACACCCGGAACAAACATCAGCAAATCATACATAATATTTGTACCGAGACGGGAATCGAACCCGCAGCCTCTGCGTCGTAGGCGACCATGCCCACCGCACCACAGAGGTGTTCAAATATTATTAATTATGTATAGTATGAAAACAATAGAATACATAGGTGTTAATTAGAAAAAAACTATGTAGACGCGTATACAGACAAAATAAATAATGCCGAACAATCCACAGAGCATACCAAAATGATTTGTAACTTGAGCATATTTTCACCATTATCTGCTCTTACTTATTTTAAAATAGTATTTAAATAGGTTCTGCAATCAAGCTTTTTCGAAAATACTTACCTATCTACACAAAAAATAAGAAAACGTGTCTTCTTTAAAAACCCGATTTGGCTTAGGTGATTTTATTTCAGTAAATTATTTTGCCAAAAATTTGTGGTAAATAATAGGTAAGTAGATAAACACATTTTAATACTAATAATAGAAGATCATGGTGAAAATATGCTCAAATTACAAATAATTTGTTACTTTTGTATATCCTCCTGCCAGGTGGGATGACGATCTGCGAAAGACGGGGAGGCCTATGTCCAGCAGTGGACTAACATAGGCTGATGATGATGATGATGTTTGTATATATTTGGGAAATTCATCCTTGTCGCCAGAGCCTTAACAGTTTTTGATTCTAGATCTGATGATCCCAAACATATAACAAGTTCCAAATAGCCTGAGGATCCAACACGATCCAAAACGAAATTGGCCAAGATATCGAAGAAAAGGTCGGTATCTCTGATATTAGGAATTTAGCGAAAGGTGAGAGGATTCTTGTTCGGCCACTGTGAATTTAGGGTCAGTTCAATTTTATCTTTATTTCTCTGTGATAAGACTGAAATTTGTTAATTTTGATTCTGAAATTATTTTATTTCAAAAGTATTTCAAACCGAAGGAAATGAATTGATAAAGTCTTTGAACACTACAAATTATAGTCACCAAACTAAGGATTAAAAACTAAGCTACGTAGTTATAGTTACGAATTTACTAGCAATACAAAAACCGTTAGCTACCCGTTTATGTATTTAGCAGATAAAAAACCAAATTAAATTTACTATTTAAAAAGGTACCTACCTACCCGGGGATATTCCCAGAGGTCCATGATTCTATTGTTTTGCATTTCCCAAAAGGTCCAAGAAACCCCCGCCAACAATGAATCTACATCCTTCTATTTCCTTCCACCCCGTATTATTTAGTCTTTTTCAATTACTATAGAACATAACCCTTTCAATGCATAAGTAAAAAGGACTTAGATATAGAAGAGTTTTATAAAGAAAGTAAACGTTCGCGGTAAGAAGCGACTGAGGTAATTTACTTACCAGTGGAAGCATTTTGAATTTTTATTTATTTACATTGTCATTCATTACAGTAGAGCAACAAGCGACAAAAAAATACACAAAAAACCTACTAATTAGTGATACTACACATAGGCATATGTAATTTCATATTCCTATGAGTCCTATCCATAAAATTTAATACCGCATCCAATTTTGGCAAGGACAAATAAAATACATCAACATCCTAATCTTCATCTGCACATAAGCTATTGCAACACCCGTTAACACCAGCACTGTGTTTAGCACACTGCTTGCGGAGTAATCGTAAAAATCCCGTTTATTTTGACGATACTCAGCAGTTATGAGATCGGAAGCGCAACGAAACAAACGTTATGTAAAGTCACTTCATTTGACGATGTCGCTGACAAAGTATCATTCCAATTTCGAAAGTTCTTTATTCAAAAATAGTAAACAGTAATTATCAGTGTGAGTATTTCGACCAAGAAACAATAGAACATAAAAACATTTACAGTTTATAAGCCATGGACAAATTAAAACTTTTTAAGAATTTCCTAGTAATGTTATCGTATTTCACATTTTTAGCGCTACCAATTTTAGGCTATTTTACTTACGTAAGTATGTAAAAGTAGATGAAATACGTTGTTCACTCTTACTGAGTCTATTCAAATAAGAGACACGAAGTACATAAATTGCAATAAAGATATTCTACCACACGAACACATATCCCTAATACTAATTAGGGATATGTGTTTAATTAGGCATATGTGTTTTCGCCGAAGGGTTAATGAGTGACTCTGCTTTACGAATGAATTTACTTAATTTCAGAACGCAAAAGTCTCGACTACTTTACTGTAACTGTGTCACAACTCGAAAAGTACCAAAATGGGTTACGTAAAGGCTCTATAAGAAATAAAAACCCCTTTTTTCCTTCAGTGAAACTGCCCAAGTTTCCTCTTCTATTTGTAGCCAAGTTTCGACTTGTTTGAACATGATTACGATTCGACGCCGCTCCGTGGTTAGCCAATCAGGAGCGAAAATAAGTGACCTACATAGAAAACCTCCCTAGTCTTACAGAAGATACACGGATCTAAAGAACTTTGCTGCAGGTAGATTCTTGATGTGTCAAACTGAAAACAAGTACCTGAAAAAAAATATCATACAAAATAAAACTGAACGGTGTGATCAATCGTAATCAAATAAACACTATTTTGAATGGGATATTCCCGCGTGAGCACTCAGTCAATGTACTCTATGTAGGAATAGACTTTTATTTTCGATTTGGCTTCTTAGAAAATAAATACCTACTTGAGTCCTGCCTTTATGGCCTACTATTATATTTGTAACTTTTGTACCCACTCTTTCATTCCTCCATCTCAGTTAAATTGTTGTGAATATAATGTACTTATTAAAGAACATTACAATTAAATAAAAAAAATTACCTAGTACATAGATATTTTCAAGTGAAATAATCGTGCTAACTGCAAACTGATGCAAGCTATCTACAGATAGCTCAACTGCATTGAGATACCGATCGGTGCGTCCCCAATACGCTATTTGCATTACCTCTTCTATGGCAATGCTGATGCGCTGTGCCAGATTTATTCTCATGTATATTTTTATGTCACATCCAGTTTCCTTATATCTTCGTAAACCTGTAAAAACGGTTGAATGTTGCGGCGGACAGGTGAAATAGTGCGAAAAATTGCCCGCGGTCAAACGGTACGCTACCCGTTTTCTTACAGGAATGAGTTGGACTGACCAATCAGGGAGCAGAGAATCCTGTATGATCTCACGTCCCGATTTTTTTACCATTGTAGCGCGGTGGGCGATTATTCGCCTGCAACGCAAGAGGTACAAATGTACATTATGGGTCATTATCAAAAAATATGTACATTTCGTGAAAATTCTTGTCCGGCATATTAAATAATAAATAAAAAAAAAAGTTATGTTGCTTTTTTAATTTTATTAAGTTTTTTTACAAGTTTGAACTTTTTTCTTATGTTCCAACTAAAAATATATGGATCTATTTAATCGATTTTATATTAAAAACTTTTTCTAATTATTTCCACCCTCAATGACCCATACAAAAATAAATGTCCTTTTTGCACCTTAGAAGCTTCAAATCATATTATTGGCTCCAACATGTTTTCTTCCAAATCTAATCTATTTATTTAATGATAATAAATAATTATATTTCCTGTTGTTTATTGAGAACCACTTATAATTTAGACAATATTTCTAAGATAAAAAAATACTTTAATGTTTGTCCCAGGTTTTAATCATGTGAGTCACTCAGAGGATGTCACGGAGGATTTCCATAGTTTTTGTTGTAATTCTACCCTTTCAAGTTATTTTTTCATTACTGGCAACACTATGCGGCATACTAGTTCTCAACAATAACTCGGCCATTTTGTTTTAGTTCCATTTTTTGTCTTGTCAAAAAAGACCGGCCAAAATTCCCAAAAAAAATCATGTGAGTCACGGTTGATTTACAAACGAAGTAAGGTGTTTATTATTTTCAATTATTTATAAAGCATAGACCTAACAAATGCTAGTTAGATTGTGTGTTCCATTCATCTGTATTGCTAATTATTTTTACAGAATATTTTTGTAAGTTAGGTTTTGCACAGAATGTTTACCAACATGTTAGTCACATTTCGTGAATATTCGTGACTCATATGACGTGACTCACATCAACTTGCAAAGTAAAGGTTTGCAAGTTGATAAGCAAAAAAATTACACAAAATTTAATATATAACTTTACTGAACGGATTTAACTGAAAATTTGATTAATTGCTTAAAATGCAAACTAGTAGAGATCGCTTTTAGCGATAACACCGCTAATTGTCATTGTCATTTTATTTTAACCCCAAACTGTTTAAAAAACTTTATGTGCACACTCCCTTACAAAAAATGTGACTCACATTTACTATAAAATTACAGGTATATCACGAAACAGTTTAGGCACAATTTAAATCATGTTAGTCACAATGTAGCCTACATATATTTTGATAATGACCCATATACGATCTGCAGATAGTTCAAACCACCCTTACCCACAAGCATACACATTATATAAATTCTACATCCTTAAAGCTAGGTATATAGTACCAAAACACTTTCGCATGCGGAATTAGGAAGTTATTTCTGTTGATTATATCATTCGACCTTCGAAGATCTTTGAATTAACTTTTAAGTTCTATTAAATTAATTTTGATCCATCTCTCAGCTTGCGACAGGCTGCTTATAAAGAAACGACAAAATGATTGATATTTCATCATGAACCGGTAAGTCGTTTTGGCGTTAAGATTTAAAAAAGCATACAAAGCATATAATCTTTCAAATTAGAGAAGCTGAGGGTGCCATAAACGTCACCTGCAACTGTCCTATCTATATAACCCATATTATTTTCAAATAGCTTGCTAAAAATAATTTTTCATCTGGTGTGTGAGATTTCTCATTTTCATTTCTGCGCATGTTTCTGCCACTGCATAGCTTGGCATTATTTAACCTAACTCAAACATACGGCTCAGAAAACCCAGGATAACTTTTTAGTTATATTTTTCATGAATAAAAAGTTTAGGAATGCGTAATCTTCAACCTCGGGTATGCTATTTTGGGCAGAAAATTCAGGCTTTTGTATAAAAATCTAGAAAAATATTTGCCGACTTGAATGGCCCTAAAAATCTTACATACCTACTTGGTTAACGTAGGACGCCCTTTAGTCATGTGGGATGATGATCTGTGAAAGATTGGCAGATGCTGGATGCGACAATGCTAATATGCAAACGAAACCTTACTTGAAGTTAAGTTTTAGTTACGTAATTTGAAATAAGCAACATACAAATAAAATTCGTTATCTTTTTCGAATTTTCATTTTATATCATGGAAAATGGACAAAAGGTCGCAAAGTCCGAAGGCTTTGGTTTAAAAATTATGTTTTCAAAAATATGTATGACTCAGACGGGACTTGAATCCGTAACCTCTGTACCGGGGTGGGTTCATCATTATCATCATCAGGTCAGACTTTACTAGTATATAAATATTTAAAGATACATTGGTGGAAGAAAAAGGCGACCACCAATGCACTTAAAATAGCAACCTTAACCGCTACGCGCTACCACATTATTATTACCCAGTATTGCAGGGTTGTATTCAAGGGTTAACGGAGTTGGAGCACACTCAAAGGGTTAATATAAAGTTTTGTATACGACAAAATTTATATTTGCAAGAAGTTGTAATCACAAAGAAAATAACAATCAAATAACAGTAACGAATTATAACTAGTATTAACAAAACTGAGCAAACTGTAGACTATTACAAACAACTTGCAGGTAGCTCAAGGGATTCATATCAATATTAGTCGGACGCATAGGTTGAGTAGATTTAATCACCAATACAAAATACACTCGAGAGCAATGAATCCGGGTCACTCAAAGAATCCAAAAAATCTCGGAAAGTAAGAATGCTAGGTTAATGCAATAAATTGTATTTAATAGACAATTTAATACTCCTTAAATGAAAGTATTAAAACTTCTTAGTTATTGTAAAGTTATATCATAAAAAAATCAAATTTGAAAAGGGAACACTGTCGAAGATGGAACTACGAAATTACAGGATTTGTTTTTGCTTTTGTTTGTAATCTGTCATTTATGTTGGTACATAAACCAGGTTGATAGTGCTCAATATTCATTATTCAAGCTGAAATCATGTCGCTTACTCTTGAAGAATGCACCAGAATACTTACATTGGTGGAAACCGGCCGGAGTCAGCGCGATACAGCCAGGACTCTCGGTGTGTCGCTGTCAACAGTACAAAGAGTTCTCCGACGTTACGAAGAAACTGGTTCTAACCTACGCAGACCAGGAACGGGCAGAACTAGGTGTAGCACAGCACGAGAAGACCGATACTTGGTGAACACCATGCTTCGAAATCGCTTTCTCACAGGAACTCAACTCACAAATCAGTTTCGACGCCTCGGAGGAAGTAACCCAAGTGCATGGACAGTAAGACGTCGGCTTGCTGAATCTAACTTAAAACCCCTTAGACCTGCAAACGGCCCTAAACTGGAGCGTGGCCATCGTATTTCAAGACTAAGATATGCCCAGAACCACGTAAATTGGAGTATTGAAGATTGGTCGAAAGTTATGTTCTCCGACGAATCAAAATTTATGCTCTACAAGCACGATGGAAGACACAGAGTGTATAGAAGACCAGGGGAAAGATTCAAGCAAGCATGCATCGAAGAAAAAGTAGCCTACGGTGGTGGGTCTGTACTTGTGTGGGCCGGAATTTCCTCTGAAAGTCGCACAGAGCTGGTGATCATAGAAAACGGCTCTTTAACTAGCGTAAGATATGACGTGGAAGAAATCCTCAACGAACACGTTGGTCCATTTATGGTCAATTTGGGTGAGGATGCTATATTTATGCATGACAATGCCCGACCTCATACAGGTAGGATTGTGAATCACTACCTTCAAGAGATGAACATTACTTGTATGGAGTGGCCAGCGCGCAGCCCGGATATCAACCCGATCGAGCATGCTTGGGACGAGCTAGGGAGATGCGTAAAACAACGAAATCCTCCCCCAATCACGCTTCCTGAGCTCAAAATTGCTCTCACAGAGGAATGGGAGAATATTCCCCAAAATCGTATAAGGAACTTGGTGTACAGCATGCCCAGCGTGGGGATTATGGGCAATAACCCCCAAATAATGATGCCATCTATGGCGCTCATTAGGGCAGGCCTATGTCCAGCAGTGGACTATATAGGCTGGTGATGTGTGATGTGTGATGTGTACAGCATGCCAAACCGCGTAAACGCAGTAATGGAAGCACGAGGAGGTAATACGAAGTATTGAAATTCAAGAAAATCGTCATAAAGTTCAAAAATTTCATGTTTCCTATTTTTGTTTTAAGGAGAGATTTTTTTTTCTTTATGTAATTTTGTGTAAATAAAATGTATGGTGACTCATATTTTTTTAACTTTCATGTAAGGAGTATTAAATTGTCTATTAAATACAATTTATTGCATTAACCTAGCATTCTTACTTTCCGAGATTTTTTGGATTCTTTGAGTGACCCGGATTCATTGCTCTCGAGTTAAGTATATCAGTCATCCAGTACCAATAACACAAGCTTAGCTTGGGGCTAGATCGTCGTATCCTACGAATAGGGTCACAGTCGCCAGTGTGACTTTTTATTTTTATTGCATTTTTGGAATCTCCATTATGATTTACATCATACCAGTTCGAAAAAAATTAAAAAATACTGAAAATAAAAAAGTTATTAAGATTTTAATATTTGGTCACAATTGCATTGATGGATTTAGCCCGACGAAAAAGTTAACAAACAGCTTTGGCACTTTCTTCCACGTGAAAAACGCAAAGATCACAAGTATTTCCCGGCGAATACGGTTACATACTCCAGAGTAACCATGTAGCGCGGGCGAAAAGGCGCGCGGGCGCGGATTACCGCACTGTTTGTCGACTACGAAGTGCATTTTTAATAGTTTGGCTAGGCACATGAATTGCCTTTGGTTATGAAAGCACGGAAAATGCTAAATTTATATGTAATGCGAGTAGGTACGTGTACATACATAATTATGTTCTGACAACCTACTAAGGTATAATTATATGTTGCTAGTTTCTTGTTAATTTTTCTTCTGTGTGAAGAAAAATTTCATCGTTAAATCGATTAAAGCGTTAAAGCAACAAACAGACAGATAGGATCTGACCTTCGTATCTACAGTATTAGTATAGATTTTATATGTAACGAATGTACATCTTTCACATTCGCGAATGCGGATGCAAACAATCACTTCATTTGCGAAGTACCTATATTATTTTGTTAGGAATACCTATTCCATTGTGAAATCTTAATAATATAAATAAATTAATATTTGTTTCAGAAAGTTTTAAAATACTCCTGAAAATGGACTGGAACGGGTTATACCTACATGTTTGAGATACGTAGTTGGGTTTTGTTTTGAATTCTCTGTAACTTTTTAATATAGAATAATTATCGGGTATTTATCGCGTACCTTTTGTTTTTATTTTCCCCTACGCGATAAATACCCGATAAATATTCTTTAAATATGTCAACAAATCGTGAAAGTTTAAAAAGTTTTATTTTTAATATAGTTTATCAATATTTATGAAATTATCATACGCCTTTCAGGGTTTTTTTATAAAGGTATCTCAATAAGAACAGAGAACAGTGACACAATTTGTTTGAACTAAAAACCTACAGTTGTTCGAATTCTAAAAATATTTCTGACATTTGGTAAATCGGCAATTTAACCAAACTAAAAGAGACTAGTATAGGTTAAAATTATTTGAATTATTGTATTGGTTTTGTATTTACTAAAGTATTGAATTGATTGTAAGCTTTTGCACATGCGGTGCTTTAAACCACAACTATTTGACTTTTTGTATAAAAATCACTTGGAAATTAGAAAATGTAAAAGTTGCCAGAGTTCCCGATATTCCATTGACGACTAAAAATATTAAACTATTTTCTTGTCCAATCCAATGTGAAAAATAAAATAAAGAGAAACAGGTTTTAAGGATTTTCAAGAGAAGTCAATAATTTCAGGATTTTTCGACTTCTACAAATAAGGTCATCAGACGACAGAGTACAAAACAGCGAAATAAATATGTGTTTTCTTTTTAATATTATAACGTGAGCCACCACATAGTAGTTGGCTTCAGACAGGCTCATTGACGAGTTCTCTAATCTGGATACAGTAACGAGATTAATAGGATGAATAAATAAAATGCTGAACAATCGACTAAAACTTGTGTTTTGGTTATCAGATGACTTAACACAATAGACCTTATAGTTATATAGTATTTTTACTATACATACATAAAAATCAACCAGAACACTCCCTACAAACATCTGCGAATTTTAATTCATTACTTGGTGTTTTTTTAATAGACATAGCATTTAAATACTAAATGGGTTAGAAAATTAACAGCAAAAAAAATTATCGATGAATACGCCATGCCTTGGCTCTGATATCAATCTATTATGACAATAATCATGTAATGAATGCTCGTATAATGTAATGACAACTAGCTGACTCGCTTGTGATTTCATTGGCGTGGACGTGTTAAGGGTAAAACACTTTCACGAAATCAGCTAATTCCCTATTATAAGAAAAAATCGGAATTTCACCAAAATCGGAAAGACGCTTATGATATCATTTTTATGTCCGTTAATTGAGTAGGTATTCTTTTTTTTAAAAGTTTCGAGTATATTTTTTTATTTAGTGAATTTGAAGCAGTCTTGTCATACGATGTGCTTCAAACATTCTACCTTAGCCCATTTTGAGAGAAGTTTTAATAAATCTTCAAACATTCATTCATTGTTATTATTTCATTGATTTAGTGAATTGATATTTTATGCAAGAGCAATCGGATTGAAACTAAATATCGGGAAGTTTGACTTTTTCTACCCTAATTTAGAGATATTAAAATAGACCTTAAAACATGTTTAACCATTTAATGTATATTCAATACATAAATAAAATTTGACGGCACATTACCAGCGCACGTTAAATAGTAACAGTCATTTAAATACGTTACCAAAAATTACAAATCCAATATTTCAATAACCGTATTTACAGTTTGCGGAAATATTTTCAAAAATCCTGAAACACATGTTGAATAGTTTTGTATTTTAATTGTTCTTAGCAATTTTCCTTACAATAAATCACATAATATTGCCTTTTTAATTTACTGTTCTATCATTACATTATGAAATTTGAAGCCAATGGCACTTTGCATTAGAAAGTTATAGATTTTTCAATACAGAATGAAATTATAAATCTCAAACTTTAATTACCAGTTTCACTAAATTTTTAGGAATATTTTGAAAAATCCTGAAACAAGTTATCTTGTTTCTATCATTATTCTTGTGTGTTTAGTAATTCAATGTAAGTATCTAACCAATCGAACCACCGGTTACAGATTTACAAAAAACACCAAAAACCTCAAAACCCCCTTTTACCTCTTTAGGGGTGGAATAAGAAAAAAAACCCTAATTAGCGGGTATTTGTGTAGTTAAAGGTCCAGCCCACCAAATTTCAGCTTTCTAGCTTCATCGGTTTAGGCTGGGCGTTGTGGCCAGAAAACTCCATTATTTATTATAAAATTACCTTTTTTATATGAGTACCTACCTACCATAATAACTAAAAAATTAGTTCCAATCATTACATTAAATCATGCCTTAAGAAACCCTAGGACGAGTTTTACATAGTTACAAAAACACATTTTGTTTAGTATGTCAGTAAAATTTGCACAGTTTTACACGAACTCGGTTTTGGCTTTCGAATGATTTGTTGCATTTTAGCTGTACCTACCAACCAGCTGTGACAAATCAGCGGCAATAAATGTATAAACATTTTTCCCAAGGCGAGAATCGAACCCACAACCTCCAGCGACGAAGTCCCTTAAAGGCCTTCGCCAGCAGCTGCGCCATACAGGTCGTCGATTAAGTGCTAGACAAACTACGAGTAAATACATTTAATATCGTCTCTGGGTGTACAGCGCATCCTAAGTACAACATGAATAAACAATTTCTGAAGCAAATTATCAAGGTACAAAACCAAATTATGAAGGACAATAAACTATGACCTTCGTAAAATGTGTAATTGTCCATCATAATCCCGTCGAATAAGTTTACAAAGACGTTTGTTACCCCCCTAGTTGAGGACGTGAAGCGAAATCTGCGTGGAAAACGGTCACAATGGCGCTGAGTATAACGTCGATTTGAAACTTGCACGTGGAACAAGGTGCTAAGGGACAAAAACTAGGGAAAAAGGTTTTTTTTATTTATGAAACCTTTATGATAATTTAGCAGAAAATATGATAAAACGTTTTAGCAAAAAAAATCACACTCGTTCAATAGAAACTTTGCGAAATAATCAGAAAAAACCGTCTCCTGTAAAGTTGGTGTTTTGCAACTGTGACCGTATTCGTAGGATACGACGAGATGATGCTGTTTGGATTTTCCAGAGTTATTAATATTAAAAAGATATATTTTGTTTTATTGTTTGATGCAAATAACGCTCATGCTTGTGTAGTTTGCTAATTTAGCAAAAATATAACCTTCCTTTCTGTTATTTTTAATCGACTGCGCAACAGTCAGTTTATAATAACAAAGCCACGGTTCTAACAAGCTTTCATCTTTCAGAGAACCGCCTAACTTTAATGTTATGAATAGAATCATAAATAAGGCCATTTTGTTCTCATCTCACGTTCGCAATTAGCTTTTTAATGATAATTCCGAACTGCGTATCAAATGGAGGCTTTCAATTTAAGTGAAATGGCCTAGGGCGGGATATGACAGGAATATCTTCGCTTACCGACTGTCTAAACGCCCTACGCAAACCGACTCACTTGCTTATTTTATTATTTTCAAGTTTAACTGACAAATATACTCAAAATTAGCAACAGTTTTGGCGTGTGGTTTTACATGCTTATCACTCGCTTCTGCCAGCGCGGCTAGAAAATATTCCGATAGCATTATTATGATTATGATATATATTATAATGAAATTTGTAATTTACTAACATAGCACATAGATATGTAGGTTTACTAACAATTTACGGTAAAACCGAAATAAATGATTTGAATTGAATTACTTTATGCGCTTTCGAAGTAAAGGTAGTACTGAGACGAAGTTTTCGCGTTCGATTCCTGCCTTGGGAGAAATTTATCCAGAGTGATTTGTCCAGAGTGTTCTGGATGTTTTTAATATCCCATCGGATTATGAGAGTTGGGGAAAAGTAGGGCATAGTGAGCACGTAGACTAGTCACTGCACCGTAGCCGAAATTTTCTTAGGATACCATCTAGGTATTACGACACAATCCTTACAAAAAGTTAATCAACCCAATAGTATACTTTACAGAAACGATCAAGCCTCTTTAGTGCACAAATTAAAGTAAACAAATTAAAGAGGCCCCTATAAATTAATTACTAGGCATCATTTATCATGACAGTGGAAGTGGGCCGGTTACATCCATTAATGTTCGGTTAACCATCTCATTAGAGCGCGTTAGATTTGGAATTATGCGTGTACTTGGATGTAGAGATAATTGAAATGGATAAATCACACTACACAATTCTGTCCAATATTATAGAGGCGAATGCTAGTGATGATGTGAACATATATCCGAACAGATTAGCATGAAATTTCTCCATATTCCTGTAGAAGATGATATTTCAGCCTGTACTGTCCCATTGCAGGACCTCCCTCTCTTTCCAGAAGATAATAATCTAATAAAAATAATAGACAAATTTTTTTGACCTAAAAAAGACGCAGAGGACTCTGATTTAGAGCTATATGAAATTTAAAGTTTGAATGATATTTTTAGCCTGTATTATCCCATTGCAGGGAAAGGCCTTCACTCTCTTCCACTCTGCAGAAGATAATAATCCAACTTTAATAATAGGCTTATTTTTCCCGCAAAACATCGCACGGACCGCGATCTGGCAGCTACATAAATTTGAAGTTTGGATGAACCTTTTGTGAAGCTGCACAAGTATATAGATACGAGTAGATCAGCCTTAAATTTCGAATTCCTATTTTGGCCAATTAATTAAAAAATAAACTAGTTTCTACTCTTGAATTGTTACCAGACCAGATAAGGAATGGAAAAAATAAATAATGGTTTTTCGTATCCCGAAATCCTTTAAATACTTTTCTGAAAAGTGGACATAAAATTGCGATTGGGACAAGTACCGCTGGTAGCAGACCTTTACTAATTTTTTAATTACAAATAATTTTGGTATTACGTTTTTATGGGGAATTCATCCGTCACCGGAGCCTTAAACATTCATTGAGATTATCGCACTTGATATACTATCATCATCAGCCTATAATAGTCCACTGCTGGACCTCTAGGCCTCCCCAAATGAGTGCCATAGATGGCATTATTCATCATTTGGGGGTTATTGCCCACAATCCCCACGCTGGGCATGCAGGTTGGGGATCGCAGTACGGTGGTTGTTCTGCAGAGGGCGCTGCTGCCCACCCCGCGGTGTGTTTCCCTTAGTCGCCTCTAACGACACCCACGGGAAGAGTTGGAGTGGTGAAATTCTATGCCGTCACCACATGGCAATATACTATGATATACTATGATTAAATATTCAGTTATTTAATTTCCCATCAGCACCATCAAAGTATTTGCTCCGTGGATCAAGTAGTAACTTATGTATAGACCGGTGTCCTCAGGATCATCTTACTCATTGACATGCTACACAAAGTGAAATTAAATTGATCATTTTGTAAAATACTAGGTTAATTCTTATCTTTATGTTTTTATATGGAACATAAATAATTTTGTTTGCGGAGGAGGGCGCTGGCTCCGCTACGCAGTTTTTAACTTTTGCGGCAGTCAGCCCACAATTGTATCCTATACATAATGTTCCCAACAAAGATTTTTGTATTTTTTATTTTATTTAGTTACCTCATCTAGTGTTTTACATCCTTTACAACCCGATACCGGAATGCTATTACTGTATGCTCAGTTACATCACATGTTAATTATAGTTATGATTAATTGACATTTCAACTAGGGCATGCAATATCGGAATGTTTTCGATTCCGGAACTGAGTTCCGATATCGGAGGCCTAATTTCGGAATTCCGAAACTGGTTCCGGTATTGGAACTTTTTATTTTGAGGAAGGGATCGAGTCAACTGAATGTGTTATATTAACAGTCTTTTAATCTATTTAGGAATATATATCAAAATCTTACGATAAAACACGAATAATATTAGTTTCACATTTTAAAACTTACATAAACTAATAATCAGTGATAGGAATAGGTAGTGCAATTTGCCGAGACTTCATAAGGTTATCTTAACATGCCACAAGTCCCGGGAATTGAATGAGAAATTATTATTCCTAGTTTTGTACTATGTAAAATAATATTTTAAATATACAATAATAAGATTGATATTATCAATTCATCATTATTTTCAACGAAGATAAACTTGCCGCCATATTGGTATTTACTTTTAGTTAAGGCTCCGGCGACACGGATGAATTTCCCAAATATATACAAACAACACCAAAATGATTTGTATTTTGAGCAAATTTTCAAAATGATCTACTATTATTTGTTTCAAAATTGTATTAATGTAGGTAGGTTTCTACCACAAATTTTTTTCAAAATACTTTACCGAAAATAAATTGAACTGAAACCGGATTTACCTAATCAAAGAAAACACGTTTTCCTATTATTTGTGTACAGTAAGCATTTTCAATATAGCTTGTGGCAGAAACCTAGATAAATACTATTACAAATAATATCAGATCATGGCGAAAATATGCTCAAAATATATCATTTTGGTATTACATTTGTAGGTATGGGAAATTCATCCGTCGCCGGAGCCTCAAACCAAAATTATTATGGAATGCATTGTTTCGACTTCACGACGGCGGCGATAAGTGAAGAAGGGGTTTAGGCAGTAACAAAGTTCGTTCGTTTTGTTTATCCTAATAATCTAACTTACGGTTAGTGAAATATTTACATTTTATAAAAGAAACTTACAAAATACCGGAAGTGTAACATAAACGATTCTCGATCTTTTTCCCGGAATTCCGGCGCGTATCCATACTATTGATAATGTTTGAGGTCATTAGCCATAGATTGCACTACCTATTCCTATCTCTGCTAATAATAAACACAACAATATTAATTTGGTAATAAACTGAGAAAAAGATTAACACTTGACTTATAGAATTTTCACTTTGAGAGGAAACTCTGTTCTTGGTAGTGCGTTTTCAAGAATAACAATGCATCTAGCATTTTGTCAGAGAGCGAGCTTCTAAGTCTGTTACAAATGTAGCTTGCACTCGAAAATACTCTTTCACATTCGACACTCAAACGCTACACGCTAGATGCACACCTCGTTGTCCTCCGTTATAAATAACACATTTATTTCTC
The DNA here is from genome assembly GCA_963931895.1 of Eupithecia pulchellata. Lineage (NCBI taxonomy): Eukaryota > Metazoa > Arthropoda > Insecta > Lepidoptera > Geometridae > Eupithecia > Eupithecia pulchellata. Next base: position 3,266,907 of record OZ007543.1, read on the forward strand.
TACTTTCACGAACCCTGCAAGGTCAAAATTGGTCCTTAGATTCTTGCGACTTTTTTTGCATTCATCCAGTTCTTTGTCTAGCTGCTCTTGCAGAGTTGGTTCATCAACTGCAACGTCTTCGTCAGCAGGAGACGATGAATCGTTTATTTCAAGCTCGGAGGACACGGCTTGGGATCAGTGTTTTTATTAATATCGGAATTACGATACTCGTCTCAATTCCGGAATTGAAATATAGTAAAAAACTGTCCGAGATTCCGGAGTTGCGAAATTCCGGAATTTCGGAATGCATGCCCTAATTTCAACTGAGTCTAGACAGCGGGCTAATCTCATAAGATTTGATTATGCTCGTTAGGGGCATATGTGGGGCGAGTTTGATTCTTACGTGTAGGCGCGAGAACTGGTTTTGGATTGTTACATTATTAGTAGGCATTATTAGTAGTTACTTAGTGCTTTACCATGAATATGTTAACAGTTGCTCTAGTCAAACCTCTAATTTTGATCTTCTTCCACTAGTAGACAAAAAAATTAGGTGAAGAGAAAATCTATAACTTCTTATTTCTTATAGTAATTTATTACATGAAATTTGACTTGTTTTGTAAGCCAAAAGAAACAATAACATTGATACAGGAAGTTTATAGCTCACCTCCGGGAATCCATCACGGGAAATTATACTCAGCAGTATATTTCCCCAAATGTGGGACAGTCACATTTAGCAAATATTTGTTCAGGGTGTTCTGGTTGTTTTCTATGTACAATAAAAATATATATTTATGTACTTGTATACTTATGTATGTCAGTTATCTAGTATCCATAGCACAAGCTCTGCTTTGCTTGGGGCTAGATAAAGCTGTGTGATTTGTCCAGTATTATTTAATTATTATTATTATTTATTTTCCAAATACCGCCTTCGGGCTTGCTACCGCTTTGCACCAAAATACAGCCTATGCAATAAGGAGTTGTTTCTTTTTGTCTTATCCAAAATAATGACTTGTTGTTTTCATAATTGGATTAATAATACAGTCGTGGGATCATTAATTGCAAACACACGGGGATTGAGATAAATGGAAATGGGATTTGTTTCACAAAAAACCTAATTGCAAAACGGAAACGATACCATTATTCAAAGAAAAATGAGGAAATGAGAGTTTAATGGTGCTTTTGGGTTCCGTAGGTAAAAAATTTTGTGCTCTTATTTTTATTGTAATGCTATGTTCACATGCGCGCGTTCAACTCGACATTCAACGTGCACATTCACGTTCACGAGCGTGTGAACAGTACGCCCGAGCCCGTAAACGCGCCTGTGAACGTGAATGCCGCGAACCAAATGCACTGACTGACGCGACGGCGGCGCGTGCGTGTGAACAGCTTGAATTGTCGCCGGCCTGGGACGGGCTGCATGCCGCGCAGCCCGCCAGGCAGCCCGCCAGGCAGCCCGCCAGGCAGCCCGCCAGGCAGCCCGCCGGGCTGCACGGCGCGCATGTGAACATAGCATAACTGTTTTAAATTAGTAATGTTATTTTTTGGGTCTTGTATAGTAATTTGAATCAGATTTAGTTTTGAAAAATGGCAGTTTTTACTTTTTAGTCTAGGTAAATATTCTGCCTACCGTAAAAGTAAAAAAGTGTCCGCTTTTTTTAATGTATTTTCTTATATATGTATATCTGTCCTTATATGGCGCGTGTTTTCGCAAGATACGATTCATAGCTTCGACGTAAGTACAAGCATATAAGAAAGCTTCCGTCGAAAACACCGACCAATATTATATTTCTCCTTTCATATTTGTAGAAAATTAAAATTATTATAATTATATTACAAATTTCATTATTACTTGAAAGATATACCTATCGAAACGATAATACTACCGAAACTTAACAAACTGTGTGGTAATGTCAACGCCCAAGTTCAGATTTTTTTAATAATTTATGAATTTGAATTCACATTAATGATACCTGTTGTTTAGGATTGACTGTCAACTTCTTGTTGGTTAGGTTGAGAGCTGCCTTAGACGTATCTGACACTAACTTTGACATCATGACTTTGACATCCCTTACGTCGCGTACATTTATGACCGTTAGTTTTTTCCCGCTCATAAGTTTAAATAATTCATTATTCGGTTCTTGGATCTCGAACAGAGCAGTAACAATTTTTCGTGCACACGCTATAATTAGATAAACCAAATTCTCGTGTCGTTTCTCGTTGGTAATATCTTCGCGTAGACGTGCAATCCCCCTTTTGATGAGAAGTGTTCGATGGTGATCGTGATCCAGGCTACAGGACTCCACGCTGTGTCATACCCGGGACAACTGGCCGACATCATATTGAACCAGGGAGTATACGACTTGCTAGGTATTTTGTTAGTGCTGTAAGTGAACCCTAGGTGGTGAACACAGACCGACTCGCCGCATCACATCGGACAGAAGGTTAGTGGAATCCTAATTGCTAAAATCACATAATTCATCTTCACACTCATCACAATCCATTTCACTGTTTTGCCATCCCATAAACTTCATCGAATCAACCACATAATCATCCATTTCGTTTTCGTATAATACAGTCCACTATATCTAACCTTAGCTCTCTAACTGAGTTCTCGAACACCTGTAGTTTGTTTGCAACAGTCTGCAGTTAGCTCAATTGTTTCAATTGTAAATACTTGTTTTTATTTAGTTAGATAATTGTAATTTTATTTGTTATTAAAGGCTTTTTGCCCTTAATGATTATTGATTAATATTAAAAGGGTGTGTGTTTGTGTGAGTGATTTCAGATTACAAAAACTTTAAACAGATTTACTAAATAAACAAGTTTCATAGAGTAAACTGTTATAAAATAAGAAATAAGGGATTAAAGATTTACTCTTAACAAACAGGTCAGCGGATTAGCATTGCCTTTCAAGAGGTCAACCGTCAGCGTCGTCTAAGCTGTCAGCAGAAAGCAGAGGACAGCATTCTGGGCACTCTGCTTTCTCCTGACAGCTTGGAATTTAGTAACGAGTACCTATTATATTTTATTCTAGGTGTAACTGTTTTAATCGGCTTCCTGCTGCCAGCTTAGATTTTAGTAACGAGTATTATAATTTATTCTAGGTGTAGGTAATTGTTTTAATCGGCTGATAAAGTAATTTTCTGTGTTAGTAAAATCTGTTTTATTTTATCTGTTGTGTGTTTATGTGTGTGTGCGGAGTGAGTTTGTGTGTGCGGTGTTTATTTAAATACTACAATATTTATTTAAGAAAACACCTTAGCTCAAACTATTTATATTAACCCAAATTAATAAAATGTTCTCATTTTCCTCATTAATTGCGGAACCCTAAGGATTTCTCATGAAACATAATATTGGTTATTTAAACCGCCTGAAACAATTGTTCGTAATTAAATTTGATATTCTTTTGTTTTATTAATAAACGTGCGTCTATTTTGGATAACGATTTGATATGTTCGGAACATAGCTTTTCCTTGCCGACAAAGGATTTGTGATGAAACCTTAATTTGTTTCTTTGTTCTACTACGTCGTTAGCGTTTTACCTGAAAAGGGTTTTGCATAACTTTACAAATTAATATTTAAGCCGAGGAATGAAATAACCTTATAAGAGTTTCGAGTTTGTTTCCGAAACCTTTAAGGTCTTGCTCTGTCTGTGACCTTTTTAATATTAAATATCTCAGAAACGACTACTATACATTAAAAAAGTACAATTTGTGATGTCGAAATAAATAAAAACCTACAAGTCCACATACGTTGTGATAGATAAATATCAATTTTATAATTGCTTTAATTCCTTTAGACCTCACAGGACCTTTGTACACGTCACAAAATACAAATAACTGAATTTGAAAAATTAAGAAAAAAAATATCACTTTGATTTTATGTTCACTTTGTTTTTATAAAGCAAACAAGAATCTTTACCTTGTTAGGTTGTTAGATTTCGTTTTGGAGCAGAACTTGTCCCAAACCATTTTATCGTCTAGATCATCTGATATTTTATAGTAAGCCTTTTAGCAATTAGCAATTAGTAAGCCTTTTAGCAATTAGCCTTTTAGAATATGTTTGAGATATATTTGAATTTATTTATGCATAATTTTAGCAACTCACTTGGAGTTTTATTGCAGAAGCGTATACATTGCCTTTTAAGAGATACATTAATCATGTGTAGCTAAGTTGTAAGCAAAGCGAGTTTATTATGTAGTACATAGTTTATTATGTAATATTATATTTTCTTGGGATCTGAAACATTGAGTGATTAAGTGTGAGGAACTCTGTGGCGCAGTGGGAATAGGTTCGCTTGCAACGCAGGAGGTTGCGAGTACGATTACGACTCAAGACAAGTTTTTGTACAATCTGTAGATATTTATTTTAGTCGCTTTCTATATTTTATAAAAAAAATGTTACTATGTATTTTTTATTATAATTATATTATTTTTTTAATCATCTTAATCTTCTGCTTATAAATATTCATAATAATTATAAATATATGTAAGTATTCAGTACTGAAGAAATGAAAGACCCGGGATAATTTTAGCTAGTTTATTTCTTATTAATACAATAATTATGTGAGAGCACAATGCTAGGTCGACGACGTGACAGAATGGAAGGGGTTACCAACTATGTGTATGACAGGAGCAAAGTATAATCAAGATGCAATTGCTGTGATGAAACGTTAAGGAGTTTCAACATTCGTTTTGCGTTCTATGAATTTCTAACACCCTCCTCTGAACGCAAACCCATGGCAGTGATGAATGTGTCGTGCTTCGGTCGATGTAGCCCTTTAGTGAGAGCGTCGGCCACCATGTCTTGTGTGCTTTTGTAGTCAACGGAGATTTGCTTGCTAGCAATTCTTTCCCTCACAAAGTGGTATCGGACATCAATGTGTTTACTGCGTGCACTGTACCCTTCATTACCTGAAATGCTAATGGCACTTTGATTATCACAATACAAGGTTAATGGTTTACCTAATAAACTTGGCCAAAAATCTTCTTCCAATTGTTTGAGCCATATAGCTTCTTGTGTGGCTGTGGCCAAAGACATATATTCTGCCTCAGTGCTAGATAAGGCAATTGTTGGTTGTCTTTTTGAGCACCAACTTATCGCAGCACCCTGAAAAATAAAAATATATCCCGAGCAGGATCTTCTGTCTTCTATGTTGGTTGCCCAGTCGGCATCACAATAACCAACAATATTTTCTTTATTTTTCATAAATTTAAGTTTCATTGATATTGTTCCTTTTAGGTATCTCAATATTCTCTTCACGGCTATCCAATGCTGAGCCGTTGGTTTATTATTGAATCTGCTCAATGTATTTACTGCATAAGCAATGTCTGGTCTTGTTCCTTGTGATAAATACAGCAGACATCCAATCACTTCTTGGTATGGAATGTTATCTAGGATTTCTTCATCACTCTTAGCAGTATTCAACTGTAAATTAGGATCACAGGGTGTAGGTACAGACTTACAATCACTCATGTTGAATCGTGCAAGAATTTTCTCAATGTAGAGTGTTTGGTCTAGAGCAATTCCAGCAGTGCTTCGAGTGATTTTATAACCAATACAATACTTAGATTCTCCAAGATCTTTCATTCGAAATTTTTCATTTAATTTCCTTTTTACTAACTGAATAGTATCTTCATTGTTACAGAAAAATAAAATATCATCTACATATACTGTTGTGAACAGTATATCATTTTCACTCATAATGCGATGGTATATGCAAGGATCTACCTTAGATCTCATCATACCAATTTCTAGAAAAGCTGCATTTAATTTCTTATTCCACTGCCTGCTTGCCTGCTTGAGACCATATATGGCTTTCTTTAGTCGGCATACTTTCTGACCATTTTCAAAATGTGGTGGCTGTAGCATATAAATTTCTTCATCTATATCACCCTGTAAGAAAGCAGTAACTGCATCCATCTGATGAATTTTTAAGTTGTATTTCACTGCCAAGCCAATCATATATCTCATGGAAGTGTAGCGAACCACCGGTGCATATATTTCGTGGTAGTCAATACCTTTCTTCTGTTGATAGCCTTTTATTACAAGTCTAGTTTTGAAACGAGTAACAGCTCCATTTTCATCTAATTTTGTTTTAAAAACCCATTTGCATGATAATGCCTTTTTTCCTTTGGGAAGGTCGACTAAGGTCCAAGTGTTGTTTTCTTGTAATGATTTATATTCTTCATTCATAGCTTTAGTCCAGTTTCCTGCATTTTGACAGTTCAGTGCATCAGAAAGACTTTGCGGGTCATCATCTAAGAAACTTTCAGCGGACTCAGCATTACATACAAAACCAACTGGAGAGTTTCTATTTTCATTGTCATCATCGAGATTGATGGGTCGATTTCTTCGTGAACGAACATTTACATAAGTGGTGTCTATGTTTATGTGTCGACTAGGTGCATAGGATGGATCATTGGACTCAGCATCATCATAATCACTTGTTGACAAACTTGTTTCAGTTAAACTTGTTCTCTGTAAAGTACTATTTAAGTCTTCATTATCATTATCATCATCATCCTGATGATTTTGAGTACTATCATGCTCTGTTCCACTGAGGGGCAGGTAAACAGTAGATTTAGAATTGTTTACATCAATATTTAATTTTTTCTTTATTTTCCTTTTAGTGCTTACACAATTTTTTGCTTCTTCTTCTTTTTTATCTGTGGTGAGTGACTCATACACATTGTTTCGTTTCACAGTGACTTCAAGAAATATAGCTTCTCTACTCGTAGTAGCTTTCTTGCTTTTAGGGTCTAAAAAACGGTAGCCCTTTATCCCATCACAATATCCAACAAAAATCAACTCACGTGATTTTGCATCAAGCTTGCGCCGATGTTCTTTAGGTACTAAAACCATGGCCTTGCATCCAAAAACTCTCATATGGCTCAAATCTGGTTGTTTGTTTGACCATTTTTCTTCTGGGGTGATGTCAGAGAGCGCTTTTGTCGGTGATCGATTGATTATGTGCGCCGCCGTGACAACTGCTTCGCCCCAGTACTCTATCTGTAACTGAGCATTTAAAATCATACATTTGGCACGTTCAATTAGAGTTCTATTCATTCTTTCGCTTAGACCATTTTGTTCTGGTGTGTATGGATTGCTGGATTGATGCAAGATTCCATTATTTTTCAAAAATTTGTCAAAATTATTATTCCTATATTCTTTGCCATTGTCACTCCTCAGTTTCTTTATTTTTTTATTCAATTCATTTTCCACTCTATTTTTATATTCAATGAATTTGGACAGCACCTCATCTTTACTTTTTATCGGATATACAAAAACTTTTCTTGAGAAATCATCTGTGAAAGTAACAAAGTACCTGGCACCTCCAAATGATGCACATTGCATCGGTCCACATACATCGGAGTGGATAAGCTCTAGCAAATCAGTTGCCCGGGAGCCTTCATTTGGAAATGGCTGTCTTGTTTGTTTTCCTTCTATGCAACTTATGCATGTAATATTTTCTTTCTTCGGAGACAATTTCACACCGGTTGTACATTGTGACATTTTATTTACATCAGTTAAATTTAAATGTCCCATTCTTTGATGCCACAGATAGGTGTCTTCAACAATAGCTGGCATGGCATGGCACTCTTTATCTTTGGAAATTATCAGTCTATACATATCATTTATTAATTGAGCCTGGGCTACTTGGTATCCACTTTGATTTAATATTTTACAACCAAGTTGATTAAACTCTATTCGGCAACCATTTTTTATCATTTTGCTCACTGATATCAAATTAGTAGACAACTCAGGTACATAGAGAACATTTCTAACCTGTATTTTCTGATCTCCTTGGACATCTGGTACTCTGATAGTCACATTACCACAGCTTTTAACTTGGAGCACTTTATTGTCAGCAATTCTGATGTTTGAAACCGGAGGTGAAGTCTCATCATCCAACCAATCTCTGTGCATTGTCATATGCATTGAAGCACCGGAGTCAATGTACCAGTTCAATGAGTTGTTCATCATAGTTGCTGAAAAAGCTGCAATAAAACCATTTTTATCATCATTATCAGAATCATTTTTGGAAGCGGAGCAATTATTTTGGTTTTTTGTTTTCTTGTGCCAACAATTTTTGCTAATATGTCCAAATTTATTGCAATTAAAACATCTAGGGCCTTTTGATTTCTGTGGTTGTTTATTTTTAGACTGATTTTTACTGGAGTTTGAGTAAAATGCACTGTTTTCTGGACTTTTAACCTCTTGTAACAATTTAGTTTTAATTGAGTCAGCGCATATTTTCACTCCGGAACTCTCCATGGCCATTATCATGGGCTTATAAACATCTGGTAAGCCCGCCAGCATCAATGTTCCCAGCCATTCATCATCAACTTTAAAATTTATGTTTCTAAGCCGGTGTGCAGTGCACATAATCTTGTTTATGTAATCCTCAATATTTGAGCTGTTTTCTAATGTAGTGTTTATCAAATCTTTCAGTAAGCCTACTTTTCGGGTAAGGCCTGAATCTTGAAACGCTCTGGATAAATTGTCCCACACTTCTTTGGCGGTTGTAGCCTCTTCTATGTGCACGTAGAGAGCAGGGTTGCCAGATAAAAGCAAACTCAAATCGCCTAATTTTGTCTACCGAGTAGCCTAAAATCGCCTAATATAATTTTTCATACCAGTAGCCTAATTCGCCTAAGATTTTTAGCTAAGCAGCCTAAATTTAGCCCAAATAAGGCAAATAGAAAGGATTTTTTTGTATTTAATATGGGTATATTGTTGATATTTCTGCAGGAATTTGTTTTATTTCTGATGTAATCCATTCGCTATCAATTTCAGCGGGAGAATTTACATTACTTGAAAATGGTGGTTGAAGTAGATGATCCAGCTGCATCAATCGGTCTTCTTTGGTAGGTATATTTATGAACCGTGCAGTTTAATGATTTCGTGCATAGATGAATTTCTACGTCTATGTCGTAAGGCAAAATGTATTGCAGCATTTTTTTTTTAGCACTATAATGCAAAATAAATCGAGTAATTGTGGAGTAACGTAAATCGCCTGATCTTTTTTCTAGGTAGCCTAAATGGCTACTGGCGACCAATTGGATTTTTTGGTCGCCATTTGGTCCCCCAAGGTAGCCTAAATGGCGACAATTCGCCTTATCTGGCACCACTGGTAGAGAGTGGGATCAATTAAAAGTATTAATTTTGACTTAGCTTTCGTGTCCTTCTTGGTGTCGGAACCTCCCTCACTGACACACTCCCACAGCTCTTCAAGTTGAAGGAGTGCCTTGGTTGCAAAGCACCACGTGGCATAATTTTCTCTTCCAGTCAATTTTTCTATCGTCCCGTGATGTTGTAGGGACATTTTCGTATATTGCTGAAAGAAAACGGACTACGCGACGCGACTTTGAAAATACTTTGCAAACTATTTTTGCGGAACACTTTGAGGTTATTTTGTTTGAAAAAAAATATTTTTCGTTTTACACCAGAATTTTGGACAAATTTCATATCCCAGGTATGAGACGGCCCATAACCTGAAGAAATGAAAGACCCGGGATAATTTTAGCTAGTTTATTTCTTATTAATACAATAATTATGTGAGAGCACAATGCTAGGTCGACGACGTGACAGAATGGAAGGGGTTACCAACTATGTGTATGACAGGAGCAAAGTATAATCAAGATGCAATTGCTGTGATGAAACGTTAAGGAGTTTCAACATTCGTTTTGCGTTCTATGAATTTCTAACAAGTACTACCAGTTACTTGTTGTAATTGTTTCATGCTGTTGTTGTAATTTTCATAATTTATCAGAAAACTTTTTAATTTTGACAATAAACTATAATTATATATCTATTTATCTAACCTTCTTAACTCAAAGTTAGTAAACTTCATCGTACAGCATCCTCGGAACTTCGAACGTGAATATTCAATCACAGGCGGGTCCTCACAAAAATTAACTTAATAAAATGTAAATGAGGCTACCTGGTAACTTCCTTCAGATTTATTGGGCGGAATTTAAGGCGGGCGGAATAGCCATTTTTGGGATTGGATTTGTAACTGCGAACGATTCACGTTATCTTCAACTGTGTTAAACCCATTGTTTTGTATGAGAAGCTATTTTGTCTAGATGAAAGTAAATTTATAGTAGCAGTTATGTCTCACCAACCTATCCAAAGAAAGTTTTTCTAGTAGGTATGTCTCAAACTGAATTATGTTGAAACTAATGCTATCAAAACATCATGATATAGTGTTGATCTCCTGAATCACCGGAAAGACAAAAAAATATATATATACTGATGAAAATTCTAATCCTTAATGTTTTTTAGGCTATGTACAGGCTTAGAACAGCTTTTCTATCTATACTAATATTATAAAGAGGAAAGATTTGATTGTTTGTTTGTTTGTATGTTTGTTTGCATTGGGCGTTTAAAGCGCGTGCTTTTAATTTCCTTCTAGTCCGATACATTTGTATTGTATAGATTTCGAGTGCACGTTTGATAGCTTTAAAGATAAGCACTTTTGGGATGACATGGTTTTTAAAACGCGTCCTACCAAACACCTAAATGGGTATTTGATGCGCACGCTTTCGTAGCGGTCTAATTTATCTATTTATTATAATAATACTTTGGCTCTTTTTAAATCAAGTCTCAAATATCGTGAATTTGCGACAAGTTAAACCATGTAAAAACATTGGCCTTCATTAATTCCGCATCGCCCGTTTTAAATTTAGGCAGCTATTTATCAAATGGTGTCTCGGGGCGGCCATTCTTCCCTCTTCTAATTAAAAGGTAATTTTTAATCGCCTTTGTTGACTTACCGGGTCTGTACACTTGGGGGTACTTGCAGTGCTTACAACATAAGCTTTTTAATTAATATAATGATTTATGGGTTAACAGGTTAGGTGTTTTGGTAGGCATGTTTTAGGCGGTGAAAGCTTAGCTTTGCTTCCACATGTGATGAGAGTGGGATGGAACTTTGTCAAAGCAAAAGGAACTATTAGCACTTTTGAAGTGAGCTTACGGCTTTGCTTCCACATGTGATGAGAGCGGGATGGAACTTTGTCAAAGTAAAAGGAAATATGGGCGCTTTTGATGTAGTTTGAAATGGTCATTTCCCATTCTTATCGCGTGGAATCTGATGATTCTGTTGCATATGATAAAAACAGAATGGCAACATCATTACGCTACATGGTGCCACTATAAGCCTTAGCAGGATCGCTGTGTAACACAATTGTATCAAACAGCGTTCCTGCAGTCAGTACGAGAGGTCTTGGATACGGAGTAACGTATCATGTTAGTTGCAAATGCTACTTACGCCCCGTCACATCCGTCAGTACCCGGATATACCAAAATCAAAATGAAAATCTTCAACCTACTGAAGATTTGCTGGATCATATTCGAACTTAGATTATTTAAAACGATTTAAGCGAAAGATCGTTTAATTATGTTTAACTTACATCTTCTTAAATGGTCTAAGTATAATCGAACAATGTAATCAAAAGTACTTAGGTAAGTATAATCAAAGGACTGTAAATAATTGACCATGATAATAATAATTTCGGCATAAAACCTAGGTCAATAACAAAGGGAGCCTGACTAGACTTATAGTTATGACTGAAGGTTTAACAAGATGCTAGATAGACTAAAGGTCAATGATAAGTTACGCTCTAAAACCCAGATGTCTAGAAGTAGAAAGGCAAAGATTTAGTACAAACTAAACATACTCTGACAGGTTCACAAAATGTTGGGCTAGTACCCTTATCACTTTGGTTGATTACTTTGCTTCTTCCATCTCAGCAGGTATCAAAAGATCCAAGAATCTCGTCTCATTCAATTTGCATGTCGGTTCTGGTAGCGAGAAATTTTAATATTGACGGCATGGCTTTTTCACTTCAATAAAGCGGTGTTATTTTTTTGCGTAGCTTTGTTTTGTTCTATTGTATTCGTGCTCATAATTTTTTGAATTTGGAATAAGATTTTTCCTGGTTGAAATGGATACCTGCCCTATACAGCCGTAAATTATAGGTCTACGGATAGTGTTATCAGTTTGAAAGCTTTGAAACTATGGTTATTAACACTAAAGTTATATTTTATGACGGGATGTATAGGCCACCCTGCTTATCCCGTTTTAAAATATAACATTTAGATTAGTGTTTTAAAAATACAATGGTCATTTCAGAAACTTAATTAAATAAATTAAGGTACTTACTTATATGAAAATAATTTTTTTCATTTTATTGCAAAATTTTATGCATTTTATTTATTTAAGATATCATGTTTCATAGTAACATACAGGGTACTTAAGACATAGATATTTAAATATAACTACTGTTAATTTATTTATCAAAAATTCCGGGTTCGATTCATCGCAGAACAATTGAAAACTCAAATCATGGTATATATCCCGCTATAAATGACCTCAGCGTCCTAATAAATTATATTGCAGGCTTATTATCCGGCACAACTCTGCAGAACATAAAAACTACGCCAGCAACCTAACATTAATACATCCACCAGCAGTAGTCGAAAAGAAAGAAAATAATTTTGTTTACCTTTAATCTACTACAAAACTCAATAATCTAAGACGTTCTAGGTTCTAGGCTTTTTGTAAGTAGCAGAAGTTTAGGGTAAATGGCCTAGACTACGCCTACTTGGGATCAAACCGATTCCCGGCATCCCGGCTTCAACTTCTTTAATCCAGCGATATCAAGGTCACAGATGACACAATACAAGCCAAGGTCATATCCACTTTGTAATCTGCTGCATAGATTCAGTTTGGGAATGACATTACTGCATAGTATGACGACCTCTGTGGCGCGGTGAGCGAAGGTCCACCTGCGACGCAAGAGGTTGCGGGTTCGATTCCCGCCCCGGGACAAATATGTGTACGATCTGCATCTTATTTATTATTATTTATTAGTTTAGTTTATTTTACATACAAAGTCACTTCCTGCTGTCTGTCTGTATCTTCTGTGTGTGCTTAGATCTTTTAAACTACGCAACGGATTTTGATGCTTAAGGCGCATACAGTAGCTGATTGCTCCTCTTTGGAGGCTTTCTCCTCCTAGAGTAGTCAATTTTATGGGCTGAAAAAAATATATGTTATACATTGACCTTTTATCTGTAAAGTGAACGTACAAAAATGTTCTACGTGCTCGTTTACCTGGTGAAAAAAAATCACAAAGTGGAGCTGTTTCTGACTGAAAAAGTGTATCTACTTCTAAACTACTTAGAATTTTATACTTTTTTTTCCACCATCATGTCGGCAAAGACTTTATCTTCAAACTGAACGTATGATTTTGTGATACGACGGTTTTTCACATAGAAAATCATTATTTTAAATTTTTGCGTATGATTAGTGGGCGGTAACCTTTGAAGGTAGTCTGCGCGGGCGACGGGCGGCAGTGAAACCCTGACTGTCGTACGGGGAGGTTGTGTTCGTCTGCCTCGCGCTCTAGGTGAGCGCGAGGCGTACTTTTGCTTTTTTACTATAATGCTATATTGATGCACATAGACGCTTTATTTATTATTCAAAGTTATCCGCGCATGGACGCTTTATTTGGTGTAAGACAGTTTGTAAAATATTGAAAATTCCGAAGATCAGTAAGCTGAAGAAAGCCAGAGCTCTGAAAGCTCGTTATTTTAGAAAATGTATGCTATTGTAACTACTTATTAGCAATCTTATGTAGATTTTACATATTTGTATATTTATTTTAGGAGATCGGGTAGGTACTAAACTAGGTAGGAACAAATGAACGACAATGTAATTAAATACTCCTTAGACCTACCCATTTATTTGTTTTATTACTGATCTTACATTATTATTTATTTATAGATTTACAGTGACCGGACAAGTTGAAACTGGAGTGAAAATGTTTTGCTACAGGTAAAACATCCATTACGCTTAGGTAGGTAGCTAATATTAGGTAGGTAGCTATGATGTATTATGCGACGAAATAAAATATGTACCTACGTACGGCATTCTTCCTAACGCGGTTCATGATCGTCTTCAGAATTCTAGTATGGCTGCAACAGTTCTATGACTCTCCGAAGTGAAGCACTAGGTAGGTACACCCCCACCTTACTTACTGTTATGAAATGGGAATGGTATTCAAAATGTAAAGGAGACTGGGTAAAAATGGTACATAGCCTTTTTTCATCTCCTAGAGCTCGGATATTTTTAAACTTACGCGATCTGAACTCATAATTATTATTACTATTTTAACGGGTAGGTATTTATCGTGTTTTTACGGGTATTTTTTATTTACGAGTATTTTTTACGGGTTTTCTTCGCGACGGCCACCCTTTGTACTTGTACATAATTATCTAGTCTAGATAAACAAGTACGACAATTGCGAGTGTAACTCGCGCGCCGAGGGTTTTCAACTTTTGTCGTTTAGGTTGTTTGTTACGTTTATTGACGACCTCTTGGCGCGGTGGGCTTACAACGCAGGAGGTTGCGGTTACTACAGAGATTAGTGGGTAGGTAAGTGCGTTGGTACCAACGCACTTATTTTTTTTATTTTTTTTTTATGTTTTTCCTGTAAAATATAGATTTACAATGTGTCTGGTCACCGGTGTTGGAGACTTTGGGGGGGGGGGGGGGTGAAATACGGTAAATTTTATCGACAAATCACTATTCCTATTTTTTTTCTACCTCCATGACAAAATGGCAGCCATTTTGTTTTTTTTTGCCTCGAAGCACGGGTGCTTATACTGATTTAGCTATAGCAACCCATGTAGAGGTCCTAGGAAGACGATAGAGGGCTTATTTGATAGACAATAATGTGGACAATAAAGCAACGATAACATTGTTTCCATTTCCATTTTATAATAGAGGAAAAAAGAATTTATGAAACCTAAAAAAAGATTTTTGAAAAAAAAAATTTTGAATTATTAGCTTTTTCATAGAATCCAAACTGTCAAGCTCCATGTTTTTTGTTTTTGAACGATAGTAAATACTGTGTGCTTCAAAATAAGTCTTGTATCTGAGCTATAAGTAAGATAGTTTAGAAGTTTATTCAAAAAATCTTTTTAAAAAAATCTTTTTTTTTTGTTTTGTAAATTCTTTTTTCCTCCTCTACTATAAAATGGAAATGGAAATAATGTTATCATTGCTTTATTGTCCACATTATTGGCTATCAAATGAGCCCTCTATCGTCTTCCTAGGACCTCTACATGGGTAGCTATAGCTAAATCAGTACAAGCACCCGTGCTTCGAGGCAAAAGAAAACAAAATGACTGCCATTTTGCAATGGAGGTAGAAAAAAGATAGGAATAGTGATTTTTCGATAAAATTTACCGTATTTCACCCCCCCCCCCCAAAGTCTCCGACACCGGTGACCAGACACATTGTATATTTATCTACAAACGCTTTGTACATTTTACATCGATCACTCTACAATCTTCGGAGATAGGGGGGGGATGGCCAATTTTTCGACCTTTATCAAAATATTTCGAAAAGTTTATAAAACCTTTTGAAATTTCAAAAACTGTTTTGGAATGTGCAAATTGATACCCCACCCCACTCGACGGGGGGTAGTCTCCCCTTTAGAAACCCCCCCCCCTTTTTGACCATAATTTTTAAAAGTAGTTATGTTAACAGACTTCTCTGGTAGTCACCACTTTAGAAATTTTTCCCGCCCTTTTTTGACCATATTTCAAAAAGTATTATTTTTACAGACTTCTTTATATTTTTCCTGTAAAATATAGATCCATATCTTCAAATACTTGGTACATTTAACATCGATCGCTCTGCAATCTTTGGAGATAGGTGGGGGGGGGGGGAGGGGGAATGGTAATTTTTTCGACCTTTTTCTCAAAAAGTATAAAATTTATCAAAATTTCCAAAACGAAATGTACAAATCAGTACCTTTCATTTCATACCACCTTAATTTCTGTAGGTCCCATTTAAAATTTCGATTTCAAAATTTGTAGGGGGAAGTGGGCTACATTGATACACAAAAATCCATAAAATGTGTCTAAATATAAAATTATTCATTTATTTTGCATTACACGTTTAGCTAAATAATTAAATATTATAATGACATAGTTTAAAATTGTTTGAGTCATCAAAGAAAAGAAATAATTAACGTTTAGTAAAAAATGGCTTTTGTATCAATCTGCCCCATTAGCGGGGTAGTTTGATACACCACGTGGGGCACTTTCATACAGGGTGGAATAGCTATGAAAATGGTCAAATTAAAAAACTTTTACATTGTTTCTTCTTGTTTATTGTGATGAGATCATAATCAGCCTTCTAATCTAAGTTACTCGTGTAATTATTATATCAGAGCTAATTCACAGCCAGGCTCAAATAATCAATAAATCAAACTACGAATCTTATTGTTTTTAAAAAAGCAATATAAATATTTTTCTTCTCTTATTGCACATTATATGCACTCAAATTAATATAAAGAGATTCATAGATGGTTCGAGTTGAGCCTTTCGTAAAATTTCGTGTACTAAGGGCAACTTCTCTAATATCGACACTTCCACATCTGGAGGGAGAGAAATGTAAAACGTGGTCAATTTGTTTTCTCAATTATAAGACCTCATACTCAGTCAAGTTGTATATAGAAATGACTTTAGACATATAATGTGGTACCGATGTTTTTTTTGTACAGAAATGGAGCATCTTAATACAGAGACGGGGCACAATGATACACTTCAATGTGCCCCACACTTTGTTGCATCAAAGTGCCCCCAACGACATTTTTGAATATTCAAATTATCATTCTAAAACGCACTTTTATTTTAAGTTATATTAACAAAAATGATAATTATTGATAGTTTAACTTGCCTTTGGTATATAAAAATCCTCGTTAGATGTTATCGAAGAGCATCGATACACTTTCAAAATTTACTTATGAATGCTCAAAACACATCTCGGCAAGCCCTAGGCCGCTCGTTGACAGACAGTCGGTGCGGTTACAATGGATGCTTTCGGACCTTTTTGTGAACGTTTTAGTGACGGAGCCACTCAAATCCATTCAGTCAATTATTAGATAAGGCTAGTGTATCAATGTGCCCCTTGTATCAATGCAACCCGCCTCCCCCTACTGAAAATCTTCATTTTAATCTTCATTATAAATCTGTGCGGGCGCACTAAATGTATTATTATTTCAAATTTCAAGTCAATAGCTGCAGTAGTTTCTGAAATATTATGGATTCAAAACACAAAACAGAATCAAAGTCATAAGGATCCCTGGACCAAGAGACAAAATTTATATATCGTAGATTTTTTTCTTTTGTTTTCTTTCTGCTGGTTTTTAGGGTTTTGACCTCGGTTTCAAACCCCTAAAAAACAGCAGAAAGAAAATAAAAGAAAAAAAATCTACTACCTATATAAAAGTAAATTTGTCTCTTGGTCCAGGATGCCCTTTCTCCTCTTGCTTAGAAATTTACTGTTTTATCAAATCTTTACATCCGATTTCTGGCATCATTTCTTTGAATAGGTGTAAAAACCTATACGTAAATACCATGTAATGGTAATTTTTTTCTCTTGGTCCATTATGACCTTTTTCCTTTAGCTCAGAGATTTATTGTTTCAAATTATTCCACCCGTATAACCTACCTATCATTGATATCCTACAAACATTGAAAATTAGAGAAGCTTGTATGAATGTTTGTTAACATGTACCTAACTACTAAACTGATTTGCATAAAACTTTCGAATGATTGGAATATAGGCTAGTTTAGAAGGAAATTACCTACAACGCGAACGCCCCGCGCCGCGCGGGTAGTAACAAGAGGCGGTAAGGCGGTAACATACATACTTATTACTTACCTAAAGTACCGAGTTCTGTTCTCAGACCAAGAACAAATACTTGCAGAATTTTAAAGACAAAGATACATTTATTTAGCTTCACAAGAACAGCACAGACATAAATAAAGATAGACAATTTGTAAAAAAATATCCCGCAGTGGGAATTGAACCCGCAATTATCGCGTGTCAGCCGGCTTGGTTTACCACGCGGCCATGAAGGATTTCTACTTATCTTTTGCGGTTTACGCGCGAAATCTATTTCATTTTCTTGGCTATGCGGCGCCGGCGGCGGGGGGCGCGCGGAAGGGTGCGGGCCGAAACCATAGCCCCGCCCAAATTGCTCAAGGTCATTCGCTCCTGTATGCGCCTTAACTTGCTTAATAGATAGAGTGATTAAAGATAACGATTTTGTATCAGCATTTCACCCGTGAAACCTTCGGAAAACCTTTTCAATATTTTTATCAAAATGTTTCCTAATTAATAATTCCATAAAGGTTATGCAAACCAATGTTTATGGATCTATCCACAGATATAATGGTTATCAATTAATATTGACCACAATCCGTTATTAATCTGATTAGGCGGTAGGTTTATTACTTCCAATATTTGCATATTCATGGATACATGATATGCGATATTGTGGTTTGTGTAACCACGAACCATAATCTCGCGAACAATTTTTTTTGTTATCCGATCCAAAAAGTTATAAATAAATAATTAATAATGCCGGACAATCCACACAACATCATCTATCCCCAAGCTAAGCAGAGCTTCTGTTATGGGCACAAAATTACTGATATACATAATTATTTTTAAACTTTCGCGATCTAATTATTAGTGCTACATACATATATTAACGGGTATTTATCGCATTTATTTACCTATTTTTTTTATAAAGTCATCCCGTGACCACGACAGAGTGTAAACTTGTTGAAACGTCGAAAAAAAAATAGGTAAATAGACGCGATAAATACCCATAAAATAGTACTAATTTATGATATACATAATACTTTACAATATTATTAAGTTAACATTTTATAGTTTTCGCTCACAAGCGTTTCAAGTCACCCTTATGGATAAAGATAAAGATACATTTATTTAGTTCCACAAGAACAGCACAGACATAAATAAAGATAGACAGTTAAGCAATGAAGAGTACAATAAATGAAAGGATGTGTCTATGGAAAACATCCTTGACCATAACATATTGAATAAGACTTGGACGAGTAAAGCAAAATGTAATAAAACTCTTCTTCGTAACACTCTTGGCAGAGCGGTCGTGCTCATTTCTCGATGTCACGCAATCTTTCTCTATTTTCTGCCTTTCGACTGCACTCATGTAAAAAAAAAGAAGTTGAAGTTGAAGGAATCTCTGTGGATTTAATTTTGTTCGGTCCATCGCATGGGTGATCTTCCGCGCGGTCTAGTGCCCACTCTTTCCTACACAACAAGATGCTCTAATCACCTTTCCACTTTAAGACGTGACGGTGACGTTTCGTGAAGCGTGAAGTATTTGAGGATGCGAGTCTGGACCAAGGATAGACGCGACGCTCATTCCGACTCTCGCGCTCGAGCGAGACGGTCGTTCGTTCCGCCAGAGCCCACGTGCTCTGTCCGTTCGACTTCTCGCCTTTGTTTGGGCCGCCGGCGCACGTGTCTCTACCTGCGTTTGGGTCTCCACCTGCGTCGATTGTTTCGCTTGCGAAACAAAACCAGTTCTTTTCAGAACTACTTTTCTGTTTCTTAGACTGAACAGTCAAACGTAAGCGTCCTGCTCTTTTCAGAGCAACGCTCTTTCCGAGGTTCTCGCTTTTTTCAAAGCGGTTCCTCTATCTTGTTTCTTGGGCTTAATAATAGTGAAAGCCACGACTTTAGTGGTCAACCAAGGGATACGTAACCGTGCCAACGAACTTGGTTGGGCGTTGACCCGGAGCGCCTACTTTACTTCTTCAAAGTAAAGTAGAATCCGGCTGGGCCTGGGACCACCGGCCTTGGGGAAGAACCCTCGCCGACCCCAGGTAGCGCTAGGTAGTCACACACCCCTTTCGCCCCGTAAGAGTGGTATAAGGGACACACCATTAGGTAGGACACATAGGTACACACCCCCTCCCTGTCTAACCCGACAGGGAGGGATCATACACTCATCCCGGGTGTCCCCCCCGGGATTAGGGACCCTTCCCCCCGCCCCTCAATATGTCCACAATGGACATATCAAACCTGTCGCTTGACAGTTTGCGCGGAATCCTCCGCGCAATACTCGCCAAGTATCCGACGATGCTTGACGACTTAATCGTCGGTATCCCTCCCCACACCCCCGCCCCAAAACCTGCCATTCCGGACTCTCCGGAGTCTCCGGCCTCTCAGGAGGCCCTCTCTCGCCCTTCCTCTCCCGAAACTGAGGAGATGGAAACCGGCGAGGTCCCATCCGAAGGGGACACGTCCGGATCGGACTCCGAGCCCGATCTCCCGCCCGCTCCCTCCGCCCCTGAGTCGTCTTCCGACGACGGCTTCCTCACCGTAGGTAGCCGTAAGAGGAAGAAGGCTAAGGGCCCCCCTAACTCGGCTGTGGCTCACCCAGCCAAGACCCTTAACCGCGGGCCCTCAGCCCCAGCTCCCTCCCCGCCCCCCGCGGCCCCTCTGGCCCCTGTGACCCCCGCGACCCCCGCACCCCAGCCCTCTCTCCGTAAAGAGAGACCGCCCCCTCCGATCTTTCTCCGCGAAAAGGCCAAATGGCCTAATGTGGAGAAACTCCTTACCCTAAAGGGAATTCACTTTGTGAAAGCCCAGTCGGTCAAGGAGTCGATAAAACTCCAGCTCGAAACGTCGGACGCGCACCGACGCCTCACCTCCATCCTCCGCTCTGAAGGCATAGGTTTTCATACCTATGCTCTTGAGAGCGAAAAATGCCTCCGGGTAGTTATCCGCGGTGTCCCCGCTGAATTCAACCCGGAGGCTATCAAGTCCGACCTCCTGTCGCAGGGCTTCCCCATCAGGGAAGTCCACCGCATGTACAGCGGACGCGACAAACGCCCCTTTGATTTAGTTTTAGTCATTCTCGACCTCACTCCCGAAGGTAAGGCGATTTTCGGCCTCAAAACCGTTTGTCGCCTATCCGGCCTCTCTATTGAGGCCCCCTTCAAAAACGGTCCTCCCGGACAGTGCCACAGATGCCAGCTCCATGGCCACTCTGCGCGCAACTGTTTCGCGCGGCCGCGATGCGTCAAGTGCCTGGGCGACCACGGCACCGCTGACTGCACTCGCACCCGCGACGACCCGACCCCGCCGAGTTGTGTACTCTGCAACGCCGAGGGACATACCGCAAACTATCGCGGTTGTCCCAAAGCGCCAAGAGTCAACAACAAGGCCCGCTCACGGGCTCCGGAGCGCCACGCTCCCGCCCCGCAATATACCAAGACATCGCCAAAGGTGTCTATGGCCCCCCCGCTCCCCGCACGCCCCCCTGCTACCTCAGCATGGGCTAAGCCTCTGGCTTATACAAGTCTAGCCCCTCAGGCGAAAGCTTGTTCCCCGCCCCTCCCCTGCTCCCAGGAGCAAACCCGCGCCCCGCAACCCCTACCTCGCCCCTCTAAGCCAAACCAACCAGCACCCGCTGCTGCGTCGGCTGGCTCAAAGGGGCCCTCCCCCTCAGGCGTTGACTTCGGCAAAGTCACTGCGCTCCTGCGCAAACTTAGCCAAGCCAAGACGGCCATTGAAAAATTGATGATCATTTCCGATCATCATGACGTCATGGCCTCCCTTGACTCCCTCTCTTTTAAGTCTCTATAATGGTTGTACAACCTGAGAGACTTAAACCCCGCTCCATTTCGTTAGCGTTCTTTAACGCTAACGGACTCAAGCCTCAGAGAGAACTCGTCCACCAATTTCTGGTTAACCATCAAATTGATATTCTCCTAGTACAGGAGACTTTCCTAAAACAGGGCACCGCCAGCCCTAGGATCGCTAACTATCAAATGATTCGAAATGACAGAACGAACGCCCCGAAAGGCGGTACTGCCATTTACTTTAAGAGGTCCCTGCACTGCATACCCCTAGATCCCCCTCCCCTACAAGACTTAGAAGTCTCTGTCTGCAGGCTTGCAATGACTGGTCATCAATCGGTCATTATTGCATCCTGTTATCTCAGCCCAAATAAGACGCTTCTTCAAAGCGATCTGGAATCAGTCCTCAGTCTTGGAAGCTCGGTCATTATGGCCGGTGACTTCAACTCAAAAGATCCGATGTGGAACTGTCGTTTACGCAATCGTAACGGCCGCATCCTATCTCAATGCCTAGAATCCCTAGATCTTGACCTGATCGTACCACTGTGCCCCACGCGGTACTCTCCCATCCTCGGTCAGAGTAACGAGTACTTGGACCTGGCACTGCTACGGAATGTATCCCTTCGGATGCAATCCATAGCAGTGATGCAGGAACTAGACTCGGACCATCGCCCCGTAATAATGCGTCTTGGCCCTCCTCCCAATGACGGTCCTCCCACCAAGACAGTGGTGCGATGGTATAAGCTTGAGAGCGCTCTCAAGAATATCCATTCGCCCGCCTTGGAAAAAATCCCCGATGACATTATCTCCACCGACGACATCGCAATCGCGATCGACTCTTTGACTAGTCACGTCCAATCCGCTATCAGCGAGTCATCAAAACAGGTGCCAGCGGCGAATGATCGTCGCTGGGACCTGCCAGATGACATCAGACGGCTGATCACTGAGAAGAACGCAGCGACTCGTCGCTTTAGTTCCTATCCCTCCCCTCGTAATCGCTTCAGAATGAACTCGCTTCGCCGCAAGGTTAAGAGAGCCATTCAAGAGCACCGAAACTCCTCTTGGGATGACCTGCTTTCAACGATCAAACCAGGTCACCAGGCTTACTGGAACCTGGCGCGCTCTATGAAAGCAGATGGAGTCTCCATCATGCCCCCGCTTATACGTCCGAATCATCAAACGCCTGCGTTTGAGGATAAGGACAAAGCCGATGCCCTAGCCGAAAGTCTGGAAGCTCAGTGCTCCCCCAGTCTTGAACCCGTCGATCCTGCTCACCTCGATACGGTGAACAGTGAAGTCGACCGTCTTACTTCGCTGCCCCCTACTGCCACCCTTGACCTAGTCAGGGCGGCCGAGGTTGCAGCGATCATCAAAGATTTAAAACCAAAAAAGTCCCCTGGCTCGGATGGCATCAGCAACAGAGTACTTAAACGATTCCCTGTTGCCCTCATCTATCTCCTCGTAAGCATCTTAAATGCAGCCATAGCCACTTGTTCGTTCCCTGACGCCTGGAAGGAAGCCAATGTAATTGGCATCCACAAACCGGGCAAAAAGGCGAACGAACCTGCCTCTTACCGCCCTATCAGCCTCCTCAGTGCACTGGGGAAAATTTATGAGAGACTCCTTCTGAGTCGCCTCTGGTCCCACGTCAATGAGCACAAGCTCCTATCCGATGAGCAGTTCGGCTTCCGAGCTCATCACTCTTGTCCCCAACAGGTGCTCCGCATCACGGAGCACATCCAATCCATGTGGCATCACACCTGGCCCGCTAGCACGGGAGCTGTCTTCCTCGATGTAGCGAAAGCCTTCGACAAGGTCTGGCACAACGGCTTGATTTACAAGCTTTTCACTCTCGGTGTGCCGGACAGACTCGTACTCATCTTACGAGACTATCTGTTGAATCGTAGCTTCCGCTATCGCGTGGAGGGCACTCTCTCTGACCCCCTATCCATCCGAGCCGGAGTCCCACAGGGCTCCGTCCTTGCTCCGCTTCTTTTCACGCTGTACACCAGCGATATCCCCCGTCACCCGCAAGTAGAACTTGCCCTTTTCGCGGACGATACAGCATTATACACATCCGACTTGAATGCAAGCCGGGTGAGTATAAGGTTGCAGGCCGCACTAGGCACACTAGGTGCCTGGTTTAGAAAGTGGCGCATAGAAGTGAATCCGACGAAAAGTGCAGCAGTGTACTTTTCACGGAATTACTCTAAGCCCAGACCCCTAACCCTATTTGGTAAACCCATTCCCTGGGCCAAGACAGCCAAATACTTAGGGGTGATATTAGATCACCGCCTCAGCTTCAAACCCCACATTCGCGCTGTAACCAACCGTGCAAAGTTTATACTTAGCCGGCTGAACAGCCTCCTACGAGCGAAGAGTAAAATGTCCCTTAGAAATAAAGTGACACTTTACAAAGCGGTCGTACGTCCTATTATGACCTACTCCTCAGTGGTATTTGGCCATTCGGTCAATGTCCGCCACCTTCAGGTTGTCCAAAATAGATTTCTCCGCAAAGCCACGGGCTGCCCGTGGTACATGCGCAATAAAGACCTCCATCGAGATCTCAAACTCGAGTCCATTGCCCACTTCATAAAGACTGCTTCCCAGCATCATTATGAAGCGGCAGCTGATCATTACAATCCCCTGATTTCCACCATTCCCGATTATCCCGTGGATAATCCGCCCACGAGTTCACTCCTCCGTAGACCGAGACACGTTCTCGGTGACCCCGTTGACCCAATCACCGCCGCTAACCCGGAGGTGACGTCAACTAGTACCGATTCGCTTCCGCACACTACACACACGACCAAAAACCGACCCCGCCGGATGCGGGGTCGAAGAATTCCCCGCTTCCGCCCATAGGTGCACTTGTGCACCTAGGCGAAACCTCCATACCCTCTTGTAGCATCTGGCAACAGCCCAAGCCGAGGTTCGCACCTAAGTGGTGGCCCTTGCGCGTGTTGCCCCAACCTAACTTTACCGGTGTGGCGCCCTCTGCGCCCGCCAAAAGTCCGGTAACGCTGTCATGGCCATCTGCGGTCAACAGCATAAAAGTCCATTCGAAAAAAAAAAAAAAAACAAGGATAGACGCTGTTTGATGCCCAGTTCTTGGAGTATTGAGCCATTCGTGCGAAACTCTGTCCATGATATCCCAAGCATTCTTCTCCAGCACCACTTCTCCAGAGCGACTATTTGTTTCTTCTCAATTCCTCGCAGGGTCCACGTCTCAGCAGCGTACAAATATGGAGAAAACCAGTGTCTGAACTAGCCGGTTAACCATCTTAGTGGTTTTCGTCAGATTTCTTTTTTTCTAAGTTCTTCAACTTGTCAATTACAGATCAAACTAGAGTGAGTAACCTACAGAAGCATAAAAGGTTTTTTACTCAAAAAAAGTGATCTCTCTATTTCCTGTCTTGTCTTGTCAGAGTCATGTTAGACATACTGTAAGGTCTAAGGAAATAAAGAACTTTGAAATGTGACGGTTCTACTCAATTTATAGCTGTCTATAGCTCTGCACACGATAATCCAACACCGCTACCGCACAGCATAAGATGTGCATTCAAATATATATGGGCTTAAAATCTTAAGATACATTTTACAGTGACAAAATTTGCGATCAAACGAGTGGCCCATGTGTTGTCTGTCATAGGATGCGGTCAATATAAAATATAACTTAATCGAGCCCTTATTTGAATGCACAATTTTAGCATTACGGACGAAACAAAAAAAATAAAATAAAAATTAAATAAAAAATTATTTCTGAACGATGCGGACGAAACTTAAAAACTGGTCATAGACAACGTATCCGTAGCCAGCCAGCTTGAATCCGGCCAGATTTAGGTACCTCATAATACGAAAAAGAACAAGGCAGTATTAGGCCGTAAACTGAACTGCCTGGAAGTTGGATGGTTTATGGTTTATAAAAAGTTCGTATTAGGCCTCCTGATCTTCGAAAAGACAACCTTTTTTATTACGTCTTAAGTTTTTCAAATAATATAAGTTTAACTTATATTATTTGAAAAACATGTTTTCCTTTAAATCCAATGCCATTTAAATTAAAAACATTTAAATGATTTGCAAAACAATTCACGACATTAATGTAAATGAGATCAATATGTAACGATGTAATGCCAAACATAACCCACGTGAAATAATTGCATTTCCTACTCATACAACATGCATGAGCTGTATGCAATAAGCGGAATTGGTTGGAGCCATGTTGCGCAGCTGCTGATTGTATAACTGGTTTATTATTATAATGTTCAGCTGAGCTATGCTTGAAATAATAATAATAAAGGTAATAATGCTGGACACGTCATACAGCTTGTACAGTGCGCGTCAGAATTAGGTACCCCTACATTATTAACGACTATTTCGAATTCCCTTGTAACTTATCACAAATTTCCATGTATATTACTATGTGTTTCTTTACAACAAGAATATAAATTTATATAAAATGATAAAACCTTTATTAACAAAGAAAATAACAATAAAACGAACATAATTAAGAGTAGTATTTACAAAAGACCTGACTGCAGACCAAACAAGACAAACAAAATCAACTGATCCATATCAATAACTAGTTAGAAGTGTCCTCAAGATGCTGGCTACATTGCCTCGATCTGAGGCAAAGCTAATGCGCTGCGCTAGATACTGACCACCTATTGAGGCACACGTCACGCGTCGTTTCGACCTGACGACGCTCAGATATTTTTTTTAATACCCGAATAGCTTCTGTACCTACCCCAGTGACTTAGGGTCTCGTCTCGACTCCAAAGGGGAGAAAAATTCGTAGTCTCTGATATAAATTGATATACATAAGTTGTAATTGTTTTATTCGGTTAAGTTCCTACTGCAATTTCTTTTCTGCATAGATATTTTAATTACCAATATGTTTAATCTGAACTTATATCAAATATTTTGGGTAAAACGTAGCAAAATATCTATTGAACAGAAAATCTTGGGTCGAACGGGAAAGCACCGCGGTGTAACGTTCGATTTTGGTAATACCTTCGAATAACAAGAGCCAATTAGGTACTTATCAGAGTAAGTATTTACTTTGATTTTGAATGTATTAGTATAACATTATTCTCTATAGTTTTAGGTTGGAGTACTCCAACAATAATTATTAATTTATTTCAGGCAACGTAAGAACAGTTATGGGTGATAAAAAACTTATTCTAGGGCCCATATCAACAAACCTTACAGACTAACATACATACAAATATAAAATATCTTAATAACTAAATAGTATACAATAGGTACGGCGACGTATGACGAAGGTTTAGATATTATGAAAAAAAAATTATCTGGAATTTTTGTTGTGCTGCAGAACACAATACACAATCTTACGTATGTATGATAAGCCTACCGGTATTATTTTTATATAGGTACTTAATTTTTTGAAATTGTTAATCTGCATATTAGGGTTAATAATAAGCGGTGACAAAGGCCCGCTGGATGATGTCGTTAAGGCTGGCATGGCAAGACATGCCACCGGCAGCTTGTACTTATATTTAAAACTAGCTTTTCCCCGCGGCTTCGCTCGCGTTAGGGGATGCCTACGTCATAGTAGCTTTATGCATGCAAAGTCTCAGCCCGATCGGTTTGAAATCCTTTCTAAGCGGATGCCTACGTCATAACATCTACCTGCATGTCAAATTTCAGCCCGATCCGTCCAGTGGTTTGGGCTGTGCGTTGATAGATCACTGTCAGTCAGTCAGTCACCTTTGAGTTATAAATATATATTTAGATTGTATATTGTATTTGTGAGAGTTGTATTATGAGTATCCGTAGTAATATCTAAATCTATACCTAAATATAACATAAACGTGTGAACTTGCTGTTTTTCTCAGTCTGTGGGCATACGATGTCAACACAGCAATATTTTGTTATTTAATTAGCTTGTTCGGTCACTTTTGCCTTTGCTTGATTTATATTATTCTAATTATATGTGTGATCAGAAATGAAAGTCATTTATCATTTACTATCTTTATTTGTCAAATATTCTTAAAGTATAACTTAGTTGTAATGAAATATGTATAATCTTTTTACCTGTTTCTACATTTAATTAGAATTTGTGGAAATCAACGATACTTTTATATAAATCTATATCTATTTCAACATTTAAGAGAAATAAAACTATATACTTTATTAATTTAAATAAAAACGCAGTGAATTTTATCTATGCATTATGACAATGTACTAAAGATAGTATTATTTACAAATGTTACTAGTTATTTACATTTAAATTTACATATTACAATCAATTTACCGCTATAGAAATAAGAAAATAATAAAAATAAACTA
Source organism: Eupithecia pulchellata (assembly GCA_963931895.1). Lineage (NCBI taxonomy): Eukaryota > Metazoa > Arthropoda > Insecta > Lepidoptera > Geometridae > Eupithecia > Eupithecia pulchellata. Next base: position 3,294,708 of record OZ007543.1, read on the forward strand.
TAATTAATATTTCTACTAGTGTTATATCAAATATTTTTCTTTTTGCATAGTAAAATAACTTAGGGGTGGAGGTCATACTGTAGTATGATTTTTAGAACTAAGGAAGATAATTTTCATATTTCATTTTAATACAAATTAAAATTCATAATGTCAATGGTGTCGATTCTGTTGTTTTAGAATTAGCTAAAATAAACTTTAATTAGGATTTAGGAATGTCAAATAGACGAAAGCTATTCTATGTTTGAAAAATTAGACTGACAGATTTAAAATTAGGATGACAGATCTAAAACAACTCAACTAAAACAACTCAATAAATATTTATTTTGCTTATAGCAACACCAACTACTCAACTTGGAGAGTTTTGCGGTTTTCAAACGCATTCTTATTTAGATATTTTTAGGATCTGTCAATATAAAAGCATATTTTTTAGGTCAACCTAACTTAGAAAACCTAAAATTTCAGTTAGGAATCCTAAACAACAGAATCGACACCAATATATTACATTTGTTTAAAAAATAAAACAGCATTAAGCAATGTTATCATCTCATTTACATAAAAAAGCAAGGAGTGTGTTATGAAGGCTCGTTTACCACATTCCATTTCATTTAATATTAATTACAATAGCAACCTTTTTGGTAAATTGCGTGAGAAATTCTTACCTCCTGGGTTTTCCGGGAAAAGGTATAAGCAACAGAAAATATTGAAAACGGGATAAGTATACCTTTAATATTTTTGACAGGCCCATCTTGTGTAATAAGAGATATTTGTTTGTCGTTTGAGTGCCTTTTTATTTTCTTTTGCAAATAGATGTAATATTAGTTAATTCGGTGAGGTAGTAGGGTACCTAGTTTCTGAAAAATATTTGAACTTGTTTAGCAAACGCAATAATGATACAATTTGACATTTTATAAAAACTTTAAACGATTTACTCACATATATTGTTAATAATGTTAAAAAAGTATCAGAGTATCGTATTTTAATATATATCAAGATATTAAAATATCAAGAACTGCTTTAAAAACGCTATAACGAAAAAAAAATTAAGACGATGAAGCCCAAATTTCCGTGTTATCTGTCAAACATACAAATTTAATTCAGATAAGGATGAATTAACCACTAGGGATAAAAGAAAATGATAATGAGTCGGACAAAAACCTTTCCTTTTAGACATTTAAAAAAAATCTTTGTAATTAACATTGTTGCTTGGCTTAGAAGATCGCTTATCAAATTAAATGGTAAACAAACATAAATATTATATTTTAAACATCAAAGATTAACGAATTTAGTAAATAATAATACAGATAGATTTGATTGGTCCTTTTCATTGATTCGGTTATGATACAGAAAAAGTGTAAATATTAATAAATATGAAATGAAAACAATCACTTCTTAACTAAAAGAATCGAATTCTAGTTTTAAGCTTAATATTATTGTTTTCGTGCTTAATCCAAAAAAGCTTCCTGTCCTATTTAGTTATCCCTCGGTATAAAACTGTGTATTTACTAGAAAACAAAAAAGGTTAGTTTTATGTGGCGGTTATGCTATTATTTTATTCAAACCGCTTTTACCTAATTTCAATTATCTTTCCAAAACAAAACTTTTAGGTATATCTAGGTTCTTAGATACAAAATATTAACCAATATTTACACGTTTTGTTGCCGAAATTAGAAGGCCATTTTAATAGGTACAGTTTCTACATTAACATTGATTAAATCGAAAATATTTAAGGAATATTAATTCTCAGTAACTAGGTGCCACTTATAAAGATTTATTATGTTTGATTGTGTTATTGCTCGACTCTATTAATTTACAAAATTAATATCTAAACTAAGAGTTTTCATTTGAAGCAGAATTGATAATTAATTTTGTGAAAGAAACTATACCTACATTGAAAGTTTTCGGCAAGATTAACATCAATATCAATTATTTATCTAATGTAAACGATAGGTTTTCATTTAAATATATCAAATCTAGTTTCAACATTAACTGAATATATTATTTATTTTAGACAGTTAAAAATTTACATTGGTATTAAATACATTTATGAATTTTATTGCTTTTGGAGCAATACAAAACAGCAACTGACTGGTGGCCGATAATGGGTAAAAAACGTCAAATGCCCAGTTGCAAGGTACGCGGTACGCGACATACGCACTGGGGGGCGTCAATAGAGGCGGTTAGAGTAAAATTGGGCGAATAATCATAATGCTTGCTTTTGATAATAATAATCAGCTTTTGTTTACTGTCTGCATCATCTTTGACATTTTTAACAGTTTTTGTTTCTTTCAGAACAGTACAAAGATGTATCTTTTCTTTCATATCTGTATTCACTACCATAATTTCACTATCAACCAACAATCTGTTACAGTGTTTGTAATTTTCATCTAAATCCATCCACAGTGCTAGTATAGAGAGTTGCGATGGTACAGTATAAGGATATCAGAAGGTTGACTGATAAAGCACAAGGCGATGCTGTGTTGGCGTTGCCATGCTGCATGGCTGCCGGGTGTTCCCCTGTGGAAGAAATTATAAAATTGTAGGCAACATATTTATTTTAATAGCTGTCTCTCAAACGTTTCTACATCCTCTTAAACGTCTTTACGATCTGTTTCGATATAATTCAAATTATTAAGGTTATAACAACAACAACATCTGCCTATAATAGTCCTCCCCTAATGAATATTGCCATCTATGGCGCTATACATGGCAATATTTATCATTAGGGGGCTATTTCCCACAATCATGTTTGAGTTAGTTTTGATTTTTTGATTTATTATGTAATAATTGTAAACTTTTTTAAAATAAATATGTGACTGGCATAGTCAAACCAATAATGTCTCAAATTCTGAAATTATATGTAAGCCCTCGAAGCATTTCTATTCTTATTGTATCCTGATTGAAATAAACATCTATGCCTTGATTAATACAAAAATGAGACTACAAGTAAAACAATAATTTCACCAATATCACTTCAAATAATACTAATATGAAAACTTCAGCCAGTACTCAAAGTGATCGACGCTAACTCGTCTTTCTGTCAAGTAAGTTCTTTGTGTCTTAAATTATTAAACTCATCTTCAATTTTACGTGAGATTGGTCAAATGTAGGTTGTTTGTCTACAGTAAAACTATCTCCAATTCGTATAGAATAGATTGAAATCAGCGCTGTAATTCCCTAAATTAAGTTGGGTCTGAATATTTATCCACCCACTCATGTGTAATCCAATGATTACATGAAATCAATTTATGTTTTTCAATTATTGTCGACTAGCAAACCAATATTATTATTGTGATTAAAGGTAAACTAGGCTATTATTTTGATTGTGAGAATATAAATTAAATTGTATGCATCATTGCAGTGTTGTATAGTAATGAATGTTTTGATTAGATTGATATTGGTGATTGCAAATAGTGCAACACTAATGTTTATGCCGAAATGATAGCCTTTACCTAATGATTTTAATTATTGGACGTGAAAATTTGAAGTTAATGGGTCTTGAATTTCTGTTATCGTTTACAGATATTCAATATAATTAAAAATTTAAAAAACTTATTAAAAAGATTGATTTATTGCTCATCTCAAATAGTAAATTACAAAATAAATATAACAAATTATATAATATATATATAATAAATGATTCAAACAAAAGTTGCTTTAAATAATAGGGTAAACATATACCCTATTATTTAAAGCAACTTTGAAATCACATTGAAATCATTTTCATTAAAGAATTCGTCAACTTCATAGAAGAATTGCTCGATAAGTCATTTCTGTAGCTTATGGTTTGGCTGCCCTATCTTATTATTTAAGTCCTATTCACACCGGGATGCCAGCAGGGCTCTTAATATTCGAGCTTTTTAAGCCATACTGGTCTTAGTATAAAGCTTAATTATATTAAATTGGAATTGCTCGCCACGCCTTAATCATCCGCGGCTATCGCGTTGTGAGTTGAGTTTCAATCTTTATTATGAAATTTTAATTTGAGGAATAGATGACATTATTCATATTTGGGGGTTATTGCCATTTGGTTTTGTTGGGGATCGCAGATTGGTGGAGTTTTTCTGCAGAAGGGGGCTGCTGCCCGCCCCCGATGTGTTTCTCTTAGTCGCCTCTTACACCCACGCGAAAAGTGGGGGTGGTGAAATTCTATGCCGGCACCACACGGCAGTATTTCGTATTTATCTGATTCATAATTTTTCAATTACTAAGCTCAAAATTTTGATTTGACTGATCGTGACTTCATAGATGAAATATACGCACCATTTATAACATGAACATTGACATGCGCCGCATCAGCCATTGTCGGCACACAGCTGTAGTTTCCACTATCGCTGGGGAGTAGCTTCTCTATAACAAGACGTGACGTTAGCAAGTCCGTCCACTCCGTCTTCAAACGGACTCGGGGTTCGACGATGTCGTTTGAGTCTGCTTCTTTATATTCTATTATGTCTGACCCTGGAACAATAATATAGTTGTTTTAAAAAAAATCAAACTTAGTTCAAATGTCTGACACATTTGAACAATAATTAAAAAAAATTAAACTGTGTTCAAAAATTCCATTTTTTACTTTGTTTTTTAGATTTTATGTGGTTCACTTAAAATTGTTATGGGACTACTTTAAAAAACCTCATATTTAAACAAGAATAGCTATTAAGCTTCTGAGCTATTCTAGCTTTAGAGCTATCTCTCTATAGCTATAGTCCACAGGTGATCGAAATGCTGGCTTTTATTTCGGTCGGTCTCAAATTAGCATCGCCATCCAACGGCAATGCTGCCAGTATTCTGGGCACTCTGCCTTTCAGTGACGGCTTAGAATTTAAGGAAATAGATATAAGCGTCAATAACAGTTGTATTTGTTTCGTGAGTACTATTAATAAAGAAAATTTACTCCTTATTCTTTGTTAACAAAGATAATAACAAAAAACTGCGAAGACATCGTGAAACACAAAAAAAGTATTGCCGAATTAAGAACTCTTTTTTATGATTTTCACTGATTAAAAACCAATTAAAATTGCATTGGTCTATTAACCAGTAACAACAAAACCAAAAACCAATGTAGGAAACTAAATAGCAAGCCTAAATGATGATGATGATAATGATCCTACTGATTCCGAGCACGGCCTCAATCAGCTCCCGTTGATTAGGGTGAATGTAGATAGCTGATAACGTTGAATAGTTCCGGAAATTCGTGCATCTATAGTGCTGGTGACTGTTCCAAAACACTACGATGTGTAAGTCGACAAATCAAATAATATTATATAATTATATTTTTATGTTATTTTCGTATAGTTAAAAACTTTATCCTAGATCTTTATGTTTAGATATTTAGATTTAGGTGGTGTAATACACGTTTTTGGGAACCTAAAATAGGCACCAGTCTCTTACAATGTTTACAGCAACAAAGTTAGCAGGTCTGACAAAGGTAGATGAAAGATACGGACAGAAAAACGTAGAACTGCAATGAATATGAAGATTAATTATTGTTACTTATTTAAAAATGCAATTATTATTATGAGTTCAAAATGAAATAAAAAGGCAAAATAACTAACACAAATAAACATTTAGATTAAACATAGAAAGTAACTAAAAAGATACAAAGCTGATTCTGAATCTGTTTCGTTGCTCGTTGGGAGCTTTCTTTCCCCATACTGACAGCATGAAAGCTTGCTGTGTTACGTTACATTACATTACACGTTACATTGCACGGCGTAACGCCAGTCACTACTCTCTATGGAATAGTCATTAGTGATGCTTATTGCTTATTACACTGGTGTACATGATGTGTAAAATAAGATTTAAAACCACAACAAGGGACATAATCCGGTTTTTGTTAATTCCTAATTTAGGTCCTAGAGTCTGACTCAGGACTGACCCTTGTTCGGACCCTTATGTCAGGATAGGATAGAAACTGATTAGCACATACTAATTTACTACGTGGTAATCTGTTAAATCTTTGGAATGATCTCCCTCTAGACATCATCATCACATCATCATCACCAGCCTATAATAGTCCACTACTGGACATAGGCCTCCCCTAATGAGCGCCATAGATGGCATCATTATGTGGGGGTTATTGCCCATAATCCCCACGCGCTGGGCATGCGGGTTGGGGATCGCAGTTCGGTGTAGTTGTTCTGCAGAAGGCGCTGCTGCCCGCCCCCGGTGTGTTTCCCTTAGTCGCCTCTTACGACACCCACGGGAAGAGTTGGGGTGGTGAAATTCTATGCAAGCACCACACGGCAAGACATCACTCTAGACATTAGACAAGCAAAATCACTCACTATTTTCAAAAACTGCTTCATCAGCATTTTTTTTCATCCTAAAAGTTTCACAACCTTATTTGTTTTATTGTTATTTATATAAGTTTGTAAAGTATTCCTATGCTTAGTATTATAATATATATATGTATTGTGCTATTTAATGTATTTGTGTTATTTAAGTGTCATCGTATCGCATACCATAGTATTCCTTTATGTCCAGTTCATCCTAAGATTTCAGGGAAGAGATCGCTGATAGCGATAAGGCCGCTCCTTATACATCGCGTACTTTAAGCATGTATTTGTAATAGAAATAGAAAATAAAAATAAAAAAAAATAAAATAAAATAATAGAAATAAAAAAGCAATTTATTTCTCTGTTTGGTATATGTATATATAAAATATTCCTATTTATTTATCCGATAGCTACAAAAATCTAAAAAAAGATTTTTCGGTGATATCACATCAAGTACCTGTCTACTTTACCATTCATAGGCGGATAGGATGGATGGATAGGATGTTTTGACATCAGGTCATTTAGGCCTCCTCTGAGAACCTATTTACTTATTATATGAACCTATTTGCTTGGTGCTTATTATAGCACTGTAAAATTTTTTCGAAAACAAATTTAAATTAACTTGGAGGTCATCCAAATAATGTGTTCAGATTTTCCTTGCTTGATGCAATCTAATAAAGAAAATATTCAAAACGCCTGACTCATAAAAATTCTCGATAAATTATGTGAAAGATGACTTTATGGTGCCAAAATAAAGTAAATATGAGGAAAATGTTTTACAAACCTTGTTTGGCAAGGCAAGAAAATCAAAATGACTGATGATATGAGAGAAAAACTTATTAAACAACTCAGTTATGTGAGTCATCTCAGTTTAGTTTACAAAAAAACTTTTATATACATTTTTTATTGAATTTTTTTTATATTATTTTGTTTATAATCAGCTATTTATTTGTCCGAAAAACAAGTTTTTACCTTATTCAGGCACATCCATTAACTTAGCCCATAAAATATAAAGATGAAGCACTATTTGTTATTTTGTTTGTCCTAAGTTAAATAAACAAAAAAATAATTCACTCAGCATTATCTAGCCCCATGCTAAGCAGAGCTTGTGTTATGGGTAGGTACTAGATAACTGATATACATAATATTATATGAGTACATATATAGATATTTTTTATTATACATAGAAAACGACCAGAACACCCTGAACCAATAATTGCAGATCGTACAATTATTTTTCCCGAGGCCCCGCAACCTCCTGCGTCGCAGGCGGACCTTCGCCCACCGCGCCACAGAGGTCGTCAGACTAGAGAGTTATTTAGAATTAATTATTTTATTTTATTTATTTTAGTTATGATGATTTGACCTACTTACCCTTATACCAGAATATGGTGCCGAGGTCGTGAGGACCCTGACTTAGGATGCAGGTAAGCGTGAGCTGGCTGCCAGTCTTCACGTAGAGGTCCATCGGACCTATGATGTTCGCTTTCGCTTCTGTTGACAAAGAAAAAAGCACTGTTATAAAAATCACAAATTAATAATCTCGTACAATACACATACCCATAACTAGTCCAAAGCTGAACAGACAGAACTTCTAGTATTATTCATATTACTTCTTTCTATTATCGAAAGCCATATAGTTTGCAGAGCGATTACGCTAAAATGTCCATCGTAAATATTTAATTAGTAAGCCCTTTTGATGACCTTTGCTTTCTCCATTCATCGCATCAAAATACAGGATTTTATCTTTATGAAATGTTTATTTAATGAAGTCCTTTTTTATACACAAGCCAAATATTAAATATATAATTTTGTTACTCAAACATAAATATTTAAAGTTTTGAATGTTTTTCATATTGAATCGTCAGTTTTAGAACAAGATTTTGAAAAAAATAAAACGAAACTCCACTAAGTTTACTCCATGTTCACTCACATTGACAATCCTGCCATAAAAATTTGTGGACTTCAATTCGTCCCATCCTCAATCGAAACATTTATTGCCCACTTTCCTATCCATGGACCCATTGACAATAGCGTAATCGCTATGATGTTCCTTTGGGAGGCATGTGTACGTGGCCCCGAAGCCAACAGCACAGAGGCTCTTTATGAGAGTTCATCTAAAGACGAGGGCTACACGAGCGAGTATCATCGTTGGCATTATTATTATTTTTTGATCACGTTTCCCTAGATTGTTCTACGCTTTTTCTTATTTGCATACATACTCGTAATGGCCGAACTAGAAAAGGATGTGTTAATTCCTTCATCCAGCGCCGAATCATTTAAATATCGGCTTACACTATTATTGTAACCCTTAATTTTAAGTAGTGCTTACGTTGAAATAAACTTTTACTTTACTTTTACTCTAAAGTACATAATATATTATGTAATACTAGCATTTAAGTTTAAAAATGTACTTTGTAAGCCATTTTTATGGAAATAAACTTTACTTTACTTTACTAGTCATCAATAGGCACATTTTACAGTGACATAATTGCTTACCACAAGCTTCAAGCGTTACCAGTGCGATTACTGCTATTTTATTCCATCACTGTAAAATATGTTGTATTTAAAGTCCATTTTTGATTGCATATTTATGTGTTTTGCGCGCGCTAATGGTGCGATCCAAACCTGACACCTTCAAGAGTCTTTTGTGACGACTTTATTTTCATACTCTTGTATGTGTGGACTATTGTATAGGTGTCAACACCTTGGATAAAGTAAAGCTGAAAATAACTTTGTCAAAATGTTCTTCGAAGCTCTCCTTGTAAAATCTAGCTAAGATCAAGTTGACGTAATCATCGTGATCGATTTCTAACTACGAACTAATGAATATAAGGTCTGGGTTGTATAAACTGTCAAGGTTTTGTAGACATCCTTGATTCCAAAAGACCTTTCAAAAGGGTTCCTAAGAGAGGTTTAAGCAAAGAGTAAAAAAGATTTCGCATCCCAAGACTGAAGTCAACAAGCTCTTCAAAGACAACCTAGAAACAGAAAACCCAATTATATTTGGTAAGATAAGCCCACAAAGCTGGGACCTACATTTGAATTTCATATTTTCTCTGAAAAAATTCGTTTAAGAACATCCAATTATCTTCGTTTTGAAGATATCTAAATGTTCCTCTATAAGGACGCTACTTTTAGTGACTTATTTTTTCCATATTGATAATGAGCTTCAAACCCTGCCCTGTAATTTTGAAACATATTGTTTTTCGCCCGCTACTGCTTAATTATGAGATGTTTTAAATTGCGGTCGTGTAGTGTTAGAAACTCATTAGTATTAGCTATCGTGACATGCGGTGATCGGTTCGCTTGTCACAACCCTATTTGTTGGGTAAATCCCCTGGTCGGGTGCCAGACGAAAACCACCATCTTGGGTTTTCTCCGATCGGCACACCACAATTATAATATCGAGTGTTATTGTCCACAAACCAAATTAAGTCAATATGCTCGTAATAAGTAATAACCAAACCAATAAAATCCTGGGTATCGAATCCGTTTTCCCTACAGACATAAGAGTATGTAATTAATTACAAACTAAATTATTCCGTAATGAAAAATCGTATACTTAATGAGTTATTTGAGAAGGTTTATAGATGTATTAAAGGATACATACAATATTTTTAATGTTTTATAAATGAATCAGTGCAGATTTTCTAAACAGCCGATAATTACATTTGCCACACAAAAATTTTGAAATACATAATATTTGCCCGTTATCATTTTATTGAGTAAAATTGTGCCTTTTTAGATTATGAATTTTGTTGCTTTTTTCTGTCAACTGTTTCACAATAAGGTACACCTCTGTCAAAACTATTTTTGTTATTATATAAAGCCAGAATAACGCAATCGCCGGCAATACACGCGCTTGTGGATCCCTAATGACCATAGCCAGGCCTGCAGATCTAGTCTTTATAGACAGGAACAAGTCACAACGTCTCTTGAAGCCGTTACCCGGAGAAAATATCATTCTATGTTTTATCGACTTAATCCTAAAATGGCTGATGTTCAGATATCAAAATGCCTATCAAAAGCGACATGTTGTAAGGCTTTATGACACCCACTGATATTGGTTAGACAGCCTAAGCACTGACAACATAGAATCTATAGATTTAGCGTGTAGTATCTATAGTATACCTCGAAGAATATGTAGTTTTTATATCACTACATAGCTCCCGCTGTCTCTCTGTATGTTTCTAAGCTTTGATTTTAAAACTACTCAACTGGTTTTGATGTGACTTTTTTAATAGATGGAGGAAGGTTTTGTTCAGTACTTTATACTATTTAAGTCTTATCATTATAAATATTAAAATTAGATATTCACTAAATATTTTGGAAAAACAAATCGAATCTCGCGACCTTCTTCGCCCTTCAAACATAAACGTGATCATGCGTGACCCAGAAACTTTATGTATGCCAAGCTTTACCGGCATGTTCATTATGAAATCCAAAACTGCGTAAAACGTAACGTTATGTTGTTCCGTAAGCCGTAATGCATGGGATCCGAAAGATATTAAATTGGATGATCCTCTTCGCGAAATCCTTTCACGGTTTCTTTGAAGAACCTGCTGAGTTTTTTACGATTTGTTTAGTAGTAGCTTCTTCTGAAAATCTAATGTCGATATTTCTGTGAAATATTATCATCATCATCAGTCCATATTAGTCCACTGCTGGACATAGGCCTCCCCTAATGAGTATTATCAGTAGACACTTATATATTATACAATTTTGTGTAGTCATGCTTGATGTTGATCCGTAAATATAAATTACAACTGTCAGGTGATCAACTTCAGGTGAATTAAGTCTACCCGACCAAAAATTTCGTTTTAAATAATAACAAAAATAAAAGTTCTCAAATTAAATCCGCTTCGGCCGCATTCGAGTAAAAATTGTAGTCAGGTTAAAAATTATGTTGAACCTCAAAAAAAGGTACAACCGATCTAAAAAATTACAGTTAATGACAATGTCAGTATAAAATGACCCAAATGAAATGAACCATCGAATACGTTCTAGAAGAAATAAATCCAATTTCTCACGTAAGGCTTCAGCGACTTCCACTTTACATTGTTATCTTGGGATTTCTAAGTATTGAAACGGCATTCTTATATAAGACTCAATGTAGGTTACATAAAGGCGATAAGAAGAAGCTTGTTTTTGCGCTTCTCGGAATAATAGGCTTTTTGAGAGAGTAAAATAGTTGAGGGAAAGCCTGTGATAACAAAAAGATTTAAAGCTGGATATAGCAGGAAAGATAGGAGAATATTTCTATGCTTTTAGGGTTTCTCAATATGAAGAATAATGGTATCAGTAGAGTCGAGAATATATTTTATTTTCTTATTCATAATCAAAACATTTTCAGAAGAAATTATTGATTATTGACACCATATGAATTCCTATTTTAAGTATATTATACTTATAATAGAAATTATTGATTATTGACACCATAAGATATTATATTATACTTATATATGTATATAATATATAGTATATTATACTTATAATAGGAATTCTTATGGTGTCAATAATCAATATGGGAAATAAAGTGATCACTTTGATTAATTGTTCACTTCAATCTTTTTAAGGTAAAGTAAAGAAGCGAACAAGAAACCTTTACCTTGTTAGATTGTTAGTTTTAGAGTTGGAGCATAACTCGTCCCAAACTTTTTTGTCGTCTAGATTATCTGATATTTATAGTAAGCCTTTTTGCAAAGAATATTTTTGACAATCCGTTTGAATTTATTTATAGATAATTTTTGCAACTCACTTGGAGTTTTGTTGTAGATGTGTATACGTTGCCCTTTAAAAGATACATTAATCTTACAAGCCTAGTAGTGGGCACAGCCTAGTCTATTACGTAGCCGTCCAAACACCATACTAATGCGGTACTTGGTACAGCTAAAGGTACACACGATGCGAGTAAAGCCAATAATTACCTCTTATGTCAGCCGGATAGCAAACTATCCGTTTGCATATGGGACCATGGGCTGTAATAATGTTCACATGTGCCAACGGACGGAACTGTTTATAGGGTTGTTCTTGAAATTTAAGGAAATTACAAAGCGATAATAAAGTGTTAATTTTTATTATAGTGTTATTATGATTTTATTATTATTGCAGTAATAATGCATTACTAGGCCGTGTGGTGCCGGCATAGAATTTCACCACCCCATCTCTTCCCGTGGGTGTCGTAAGAGGCGACTAAGGGAAACACACCGAGGGCGGGCAGCAGCGCCCTCTGCAGAACAACTCCACCGAACTGCGATCCCCAACCCACATGCCCAGCGTGGGGATTATGGGCAATAACCCCCAAATGATGAATAATGCCACATATGGCGCTCATAGTCCAGCAGTGGACTGTATAGGCTGATGTTGTTGTTTTTGAAACTTAAGGAAATAGGTAGTTCAATGCGAAAATAAGGACTTAATTTTATTTGTTTCAGTGTTATTGTGATTTTATTAACATAGCAATATTAATGTATTGTATAATTTTGATTTTGTTTTTAATTCGACCTCTAAGGCGCGGTGGGCGAAGGTCCGCTAGCGACGCAGGAGGTTGCAGGTTCGAATCCCGCCTAGCGACAAATATTTGTACGATCTGAAGATATTTGTTAGGGTCGTTTTCTAAATAAAATAAAAAATATGTTTGTCTACCTGTGTAATATGTATTATGTATATCAGTCATCTAATACCTACAACACAAGCACTGCTTAGCTTGGGGCTAGGTGATGCTGTGTGGATTGTCCAGCATTATTTTATTAATTGATTTTTATTATTAATTAAAATCTTGTTTATTTATGAACGTCACCTGACTGATTTAAAAAAATCGTTTCACCATACTAATCGTACATTATCCCTGATAAAAATAGGCTATAGAAGAACATATTTACTATAGAATATTTTCAAAAAATTTAGGAATCCGTATAAACCTTCATTAATGTAACCCAACGTATGTGTATGTGTGTAAAACATTTATAATTCTTGAATTTTTTATTAAATAACCCAAAGCAAAGCAGAAGTGGACTGCTTCTAAAAATATAACGAATTCAATAATATTTATCTATATACCATCTGTATATAATACATTTAATAATCAACGAGTTCCTTAATAAAATTTTAACTATCAAACACTAATGGAATTTTCGCCTTGTCTTGTCCTAACAAGTGATAATGTATTCGACATGTGACAGAAAAAAATATGGCAAAGCCCATTTGGAAAGGAATTTTTTTTTATTTTGCGTAAATTGAGTAATCAGTAATCTGACAAGTAAATGTGATTATCAAATTTTAACTTCCGGACCCCAATTTGCCCGACCCGGATACAATTACAAAGCCCACATTGCCCGTCTGTTTTACCTTTATACACCAGGGGTCTAATCCTTCTAAACCTATTACAATATGTTTTATGCATAATTTTTTTGGCCTGGGTTGCAAACAAGCATACGGTCCACCGGAAAGCGGTTACTGCATAAAGACGCCTGTAACATCGCGTTGCCGACCCTTTAAGAGTCTTCATCGTGATCGTCAGCCTATAACAGTCCACGGCTGGACATAGGTCTCCCCTAATGAAGGCCATAAATGACTTTATGTATCATTTGGCGGTTCATAATCCCCACGCTAAGCATTCGGGTCGGGGATCAAAGTTTGGTGGTGTTTCCCTTAGTCACCTTTTACGACACCCACGGGAAGAGTTGGGGTTGTGAAATTATATGCCGGCGCCACACGGCTTTTAAGTGTCTTAGAAGAACTTTTTTGAAATACCCCATGTTGTAGTCTTGAAAGAAAACCTTGAAGGATCATTCCACATTGCGGGAGGATGTTCCAATGACAATGTTTAATAACTATTTATTTATGTAAGTATACATTAGTCTAATACGCCACCGTCTATACCTGTACAATAGTTACGTGTCCATCCAAAGGTTGCCTGGAAGAAATCGCTTTTAGCGATAAGGCCGCCCGTTGTGCAACTGTTTTTGTGTTTTATGTTTTCTGTTCTGTTTTACTTATCTTGGTGTGCAATAAAGTATATTAATTAAATAATTCCACACATCATCTAACTACAAGCTAAGCAGAGCTTGTGTTATGGGTACTAGATGCCTGATAAGTAACCTTAACAAAATATTAAAAAGATATATAATTATACAATACATAGAAAACAACCTGATTTACAAACGTTACTTATATCTGCAGTTCCTACAAACATTTGTCCCGGGAATAACGAGAAGAGCGGTAATCAAACTCCGTTACCTCCGGCATCGCAGGCAGACTTTCGCCCGCCTCCTCACGTCTTGAAACAATTTGATAGCAGAATTGGACCCCAGTTATGTTTACTCTTCATCCCGCACTCCCGATATGCTGAGCTGAATATTCAAACTAACAATCAACCAACTAACATCGAAACCACGAAATACGAACTAGTTGAAGCCTAAATCGAGGATTAGGTTGAATGTTGAGGGTTCGAGGAATTGTCAGATTTCAAGTCTGATCTAGCAATTACTTTTCTCACCTTAGATTGTTGGCTTGCTGTTTCTGTGTGACTACTTCTCGTTTGGCAACCGTTTTTCCAAGCAACGTTTTTAGGGTTCAGCAACCGACTGGTGAAAACGAGACCCTGTTACTAAACCTCCGCTGTGTGTCTGTCTGTCCATCCGCCATCCGAGCTGTATCTCATAAACCGTTTAGATATTTGAAAATTCAAAGAACGTTTTCGCTTGTTTTATGTATTTAAAATATTTTACAGCTACTACTACAGGCACACCTAATGCGATAGCACTTAGCATATCTTTTTTTGTTATAGCGAAAGATAATAAAAATTTAAATCAAATGGGGATCCAATACAAACAAGTACGACAAGTGCGAGTGTAACTCGCGCGCCGAGGGTTTTGAACTTGTGTCGTTTAGGTAGGTACGTATATGACAACCTCTTGGCGCGGTGGGCTTACAACGCAGGAGGTTGCGGTTTGATTTCTGCCTCGGGACTAATATTTGTAGGATATTCAGATTATTTGTTCGGGTGTTCTTGTCCTTTTCTGTACACAAAAATAAATCATCTAATGTGATACTTATACTTTATTAAGTATAAAAGCTATCGTAGTAATACTAATAACACAAGCTCTGCTTAGCTTGTGGGTAAATGATACTGTGTGGATTATCTAGGATACATATCTCTTCTCAAAAATTTTGAGAACAACGGATTTGGTGCGCTGTGGAACTACTATAACAGTTACTACAGAGATTAGTGGGTAGGCAAGTGGGTTGGTACCTACAATTTTTTTTCGACATTTTTCAACCTATTTCACTAAGTATGAAACTTAGACGATTTTCAAAACCTGTTTTGAATTGTCGAAATCCATACCTTTGATTTGATATTACTCTTAATGAAATAGCCCCCATTGTATGAAAATTAGTTTTTGACCATATTTCAAACAGTATTATATTTACAGACTTCTCTATATTTTTCCTGTAAAATATAGATCTATATCTACAAACGCTTACTACATTTTACATCAATCACTCTGCAATCTTCTGAGATAAGGGGAATGGTAAATTTTTTGACCTTTTTCAAAATATTACGAAAAGTTTAAAACTTATCGAAATTTAAAAAACTATTTTGGAATGTGCAAATTGATACCTTACATTTGATACCCCACTTGGGGGGGTAGTCTCCCCTTTAGAAAATTATCCCCCCCCCTTTTTGACCATATTTCAAAAAGTATTACTCCTACAGACTTCTCTATATTTTTCCTGTAAAATATAGATTCATATCTACAAACACTTGGTACATATCACATCGATCGCTCTGCAATCTTCGGAGATAGAGGGGGGGGTACCGGTCAACTTTTCGACCTTTTTCAAAATATATCAAAAAGTGTAAAATCTATCGAAATTTCAAAAACTTTATTGGAATGTACAAACCAATACCTTTCATTTGATACCCAGCTCCAGTGGGGTCGTCACCCCTTCAGAAATTTTTCCCGCCCTTTTTTGACCATATTTCAAAAAGTATTATTTTTACAGACTTCTCTATATTTTTCCTGTAAAATATAGATCCATATCTACAAACACTTGCTACCATGTCGATCACTCTGCAATCTTCGGAGATAGGGGGGGGGGGAATGGTCATTTTTTGACCTTTTTCAAAATATTTTAAAAAGTATAAAATCTACCAAAATTTCAAAAACTATTTTCGAATCTACAAACGAGTACCTTTCATTTGATACCAATTTTGACTTTGTACGGCTCATTTAAAATTTTGATTTCAAAATTTGTATGGAAAATCTTCATTTTGATTTTTCATTTATTTTTATTTATTTTTCTGTAAATATGTGCGGGCGCACAAAATGTATTATTATTTCAAATTTCAAGTCAATAGCTGCAGTAGTTTCTGAGATATTAAGGATTCAATACACAAAACAGACCCAAAGCGATTTCATAAGGGTTTTGCAACCGATGGCAAAACCCTAAAAACGTTATAATGCTACATTTTTTAAAAAGAACAAAAATTATTGGTACTTATAATTGGAAATATTTCAGATTTCAAAAAAAAATATGTAAATACTATTAAATTATATTATTATTATTTATTTTTCTACTTAATATTCTAATTAATTATTTCAACGTTTGTTTTGTCTGTATGTAAATTTTACTTACAGGAGTCTGTAAATTGCGTCATGGGTTGCATTATTATCTAGAATAAAAGATTTTACCAAAACCTAGTTTATCTGAATACATTTTGAAGCCAGCCCAAGCCATTTTAGCTTTTCGTGAATAAAAATAATAAAATAAATGAAAAGATGAAATTCTGTAGCATTACAGAAACTTGACTTTCCTCTGTGCTTACAGTGATCATTAAAGCAAATAAAATTTCATAAAATAAATTTATAAAACAAGAAATACGATGTTCGGATTATCCCTTCACTTAATCTTTTGTGCGCAAGTGGATTCCTTGTGCACTAGTATCCACCGCCGTTTTCTCGTGGTCATACTATTTTGTCCTATAAGAAGCACGTGGAAGACCAGTTTTTGATCGTCTTGCAGAAAAATAAAGTTATCACATTGATTCATTGTTCACTTCAATATTTTTAAGGTTGCGAACAAGAAACCTTTACCTTGTTTGATTGATAGCTTTCGAGTTTGAGCAATACTCATCCCAAACGTTTTGTCATATGATAATCTGATACTTGATAGTAAGCCTTTTTGCAAGGAGCTTTGTTGAAGAAGCGTTAATTAGAAGCGCATTGCCCTTTGAAAGAAACATCAAATTTGTGTAGTCTAGTAGTGGGCACAGCGAGTTTATTCTTATTTCTAGTATTTGCATTATGTACCTATAATATATCGTTATTTTTAATGAACTAATTGATATTTTTATGAGTTTACATCAAGTTTTCATTAATATATTGATATGTTACTATCATTATGTTTACATATTTCTTTGAATTTTTCACGCAAAGATTCTCTGAGACTCATTTTATAGATTGCACGACCAGCACTCTTCTGCAGCAGAAATATGATGTTCATATCTGCAGCGTTCCCCCACAGCAATATGCCTTAAGACATTATAAAAGTAGCTGAAAAAGTCTGTACGATGACGGATTTTTTTATTTCATACGCTGCAGAATTAAGTCTCTTCGATAGCTTATCTATGTGTGGGCCCCATTGAGGTTTTCTATCTAAGGTTATTCCTAAGAATACAGCAGTGTCCACTATTTCTAATGAATGATTCCCTTTTTGCCTTTATCTGCATGTGTATCGAGGAAACCAACCCAGATGTCATTGACCGCTATCACAGTATACACCAAGCACAATACGTATCGACTATCATAACATCTGCCCTTTATTTGGCACTAGGGTCGCCATACGCTCGTATTTCAATATTCATGAGCCGATACGAGGCAAAATATGCACTCAGGAATTTACACTAGCTATTTGGTGGTTGGTTGTTGCATTGCGGGTTTCCAGATTCCTATTAGTATGGGAGTTGGTTGGTTTTCTATATTATACCTGCCAATATTATTATAATGTCGAAATATTTGATTATTTGAATTGAATAGGCTCCGAAACTATTAGACCGATTTGAAAAATTCTTTCAACATAATCTAATAATGTATGTATGTACCTTAGATTCCCTGATGAACCTACACTAAAAGCCTATGCTTAGATTTTTTTTAATACCTGTGCGAAGCGGGAGCTGACTGCTTGTATATAAATGCAAAAGATTGGATAGATGGAGGTTCGTTAATTTTAGATTTTTGAAGACCTCTGTGGCGCGGTGGGCTTCATTCCGCCTGCGACGCCGAAGGTTGTGGGATCGATTGCCTTCTTGGGAAAAACGTTGTAGGGTCCATAGATATTCAGGGGGTTCTGGTCGTTTTTATTGTATAGTAAAACAAAAATATATATGTAATATCAATATTACGATCAATATATTATTAAGTATATCAGTCATCTAGTACCCTTAACAGAATCTCTGTTTAAATTGGAACTAAGCTGTGTAGATTGTTAGCATTATTTATATAATTTATTTATTTATTCATCGCGCAAACTGAACACATCGTGCTGATGAATTGCATAAAGGTAGTTCTAGGCCCGGAAGAAGACATAGGTCACATTCTTTTTATCCCATAAATCATTTCCCATGAGAGATTAAAAGTTTTAAGAATAAATCTTAAAACTTTTTCATAGAAACAACGTATGTTAAGCCGTGGGCAGAATCTAGTTAGTAATAAAAATTAACTAATAAACGATGAAAAGAAAATATCCGAGTCTCTAAAAATAAAAATGCCGTGTACAAAGAGAAAATAATTTAATAAGAAACTCAAAATAAATATTAAACGGGCAAATAGCTGGAGAAAACTTCTGAAACATAACCTCTTAAAGGATTTGTGACAACTTAATCTTGTTGGATATATTAAGAAAGGACCCATATCATAGAACATTTTTATAGTAGCTGGTTCATTTATAATGCAGTGTTTCAAACTGCTCAACAACTTTCAAAGCGGCAAAAATTTAAAAACCATAATAGTTACTTTTCTCTGACGCTTACTGTACTACAATACGATTTCCTACAACTTCAATCATAATCGTAATGTGTGACGATTCGATGACGATGTGATTTCCTTTAACTTCAAGCATAACCGTAATGTACTACAATACGATTTCCTACAGCTAAAATCATTAATAACCGTAATGTATGACGATGCGATGTCATTATTGGTTAACTCAGAAAACAAACCTGTGCAATAGAGTTGCTGGTCATTTCAAATGTATTTGTGAATGTTAATTATAAATCATTTTGGTACTATTATCATTTTGGTGGTACTTTTTATGAAATTCATCCATCGCTGAAGCCTTAATTAAACAAGTACTACTTACGTTTAAGAGTCCAAAACATTACACAAGAGCACTGGCATACATATATAACTAGACACTTTGCTATTAGAACGGCTACCTTGACAACTTATCAATGTAAATACCGAAAATAAAAGAAAGTCACACCTCATCAGCGCGCAAACCAATTGTGTTCGAGCTATTTGTGGTTCTCCCGAAAGCTGGGCAGTGTAAGACTACCTACCAATTGTGTTTGAGCCATTTGTGGTTCTCCCGAAAGCTGGGCAGTGTAAGACTACCCTACCAATTGTGTTCGAGCCATTTGTGGTTTTCCCGAAAGCTGGGCAGTGTAAGACTACCCTACCAATTGTGTTCGAGCCATTTGTCGTTCTCCCGAAAGCTGGGCAGTGTAAGATTACCCTCAAATGATTAGAATCGCACATCGACCAAACAAGTTGTTCTAAGTGCGCTACGACTACAATAACGGGGATGGCATCCCAATAAACCAGTCTCCTATATTTTCAGACTTTATAAACGTAGTGAAAAATCTGTGTTTGTGGCAAGAATACTTTGGCAAGAGATATATAAGTATTTTTTATTACCATATCCACAAATCAAACTATAGATGTTCACTTTTTAATTTATTCATCAATATTATCATAAAGTAAGATATTTCCCGTTTTAATTGCAGATGGACTAAGTACAAAAGTAGAACCAAACAAGCTTTTCTAATTGCACTATAATTACAAAAAGGACTCGAGTGAATCTTCAGGCTTTGTGTCAAAGACGTTGGATTCATAACCGACAAGCCTCTTGGTTGTTTTCAACTTGTAATGACTTCTCAAAGGAAAACTTTGTATGTCGGGTATTATTCTGTGATGTGGGCGTGATGAGTGAAAAAGTTATTTGTTAACATAATAACATTATCACTTACAGTGAAATTTAGTTTAGTTTTTTATTTAATTTGGGTACTGGTAAAAAATGGTCACCCATGGGTCCCCATGGGCGTCGTAAGAGGCGACTAAGGGGGGACTAAGGAGAGATACACCAGGGGCGGGCAGCAAGCGCCCTCTGCAGAACAACTCCACCGTACTGCGATCCCCAATCTGCTTGCCCAGGGTAGGGATTATGGGCAATACCCCCAAATGTTAAATAATGCCATCTATGGCGCTCATTACGGGAGGCCTATTTCCAGCAGTGGACTGTTGTTGGCTGATATTGATGTTGAGTAAATTTTGTCAACACAAAAGACTGAATCATATGTTTTTTTTTGTTTTTGTATACAAAAATATATATAGGGTTCTAGAATTTTGATTTGAATTTAGGAAGCTGGGCATTCTTGTAAAACATCATTTAAAGGTTTTTCGGAACTGCAGATCGTACAAACATTTGTCCCAAGGCGGCAATCGAACCCACAACCTACTGCGTTGCAACTGGACCTTCACCCAACAAGAAATCCTAATAAACGAATATAACAAATGCTATTCTCAGAAATGACGCCAGTTCCTATCTGTACTATAGACTTGGAAATGACGTCATTTCCAAGTCCAGTCTCGCTCGCCATTGGTCTATTTGCTCATCGTAGTGGCAAGTGGCTAACTGCCCCTTATTGATGGAATTACAGGCCGGATATTGGGATATTCCACACTCAAGACAGGCGACAATTCTGACGTAATCTGGACCAGTCCATGAACGAAATGAAGAGCTTGAATGCTTTATTCTCAAAAAAATATTTTCTTTCTTTCTTTTCTTATTGTATTTGTAACCACCAGTTAAAGAACATATCTAGCAAAAGTCATTACTTAAGAAAACATACAATAGATAGCTTTATTATTAAGAAGCGATCTCTTCCAGACTCTGCAGATGCAGATCGTACATATATTTGTCCCGAAGCGGTAATCGAACCTGCAACCTCCTGCGTCGCAGGCGGTTCTTTGCCCACCGCGCTACAGATATTGTCATCAGTTATTAAAATATTACCAGTATATCCTTCAACATCATCAACATCACCAGCCTATAATAGTCCACTGCTGGACATAAGCCTCTCCTAATGAGCGCCAAAGACGGCACTATCATTTGGGGGTTAATTCCCATAATCCCTACGCTGGGCATGCGGGTTGGGGATCGCAGTTCGGTGTAGTTGTTCTGCAGAGGGCGCTGCTGCCCGCCCTCCGGTGTGTTTCCCTTAGTCGCCTCTTACGACACCCACGGGAAGAGATGGGGTGGTGAAATTCTATGCCACACGGCATCCTTAAAATGCAGTAAATGCTGAATAATTCGTTTCATATCCTTCTATAGGACACATATTTCTCTCTATTAACCCTTGTACAATAAAACTCTAAATAGATTTCCTCCCGATTCCAAAACTATTTGAGGGTACTTATGACAATAGGTTCCGGAATTTCTGATATTAAACTCAACCGGACTGTAGGCATATAAAGTTCAGAGTCCTTTGACATAGCAGAATTGGAGGCTATTAACCAAGGCTTCACAGGGAAAGCTTCAAAGGTACCTAATAAGATGTGCATGGACCTAGCACCGACAATGGCTTTTATGTCCATTGCTGCGTGTCAATCGTACCCCTATACCATAATGGGCTGATAGTAAGGCCCTTCTACGATACGTGCCAGCGACCAGTATATTGCGAGTCCCGGAGACTAATCGCTGCGGAGTATCGCACATAGCCCGCGACCCGCCGCCGTGACTGGTCGACCAAGCGTCGCGTTTCCAACGCATCTCGATAAAATGATTTCTTTGTCACGTGTCGTGTCGAATCGATATAGGTACACAACGTCCATTCATTAAACAAGATCCGTCAAGTGCGAGTGTAACTCGCGTGAGCGCGTAATGTTTTGTATAAAAGTATACAAAGGTTCCAGTTACTTCGGAGTTTAAAAAGTATGCACTCATGAATTTTTTGACTCTTTTCAATGTTCTTCATAAAGTATAAAACATAGGTAATTTTCTATTTTTCCAAATTCTCTTTTTTTCTTTTAAAATACATATAATTACATATATAAAAACCATAGGCCTCCCCTAATGAGCGCCATAGATGGCATCATTATTTGGGGGTTATTGCCCATAATTAGGGGAGGCCTATGTCCAGCAGTGGACTATTATAGGCTTGTGATGATGATGATGATGATAAAAACCATACATTGTACGCTCTGCAAACTTTGGATACACATTAAATTGTCTTTTCACCGTTGTAGATATTTAAAATTTTTGACGGATCACTGTGCAAACTTCGGAAACCGATTGATTTATCAATTTCTGTTGAAGATATTTAAAAAGCGTGAAACCAACCGAAAATCTAAAAACTGTCTGTGGGTTTCATAGGTTTTTGAGATATACAGACCGATAACGGGTTCGTGGCTTAGGCCCCCAGTGGTCGACGCACCTGTGGTTGACGCCCCCGATTCTATTAATTGTATTATTATTATTATTTGCACTTTTGCACTTAGTACAGTAAATGCCAAAAGTGTATCTTACATACCGTTTTAGAGATTTTTTTTTAGATAGTTTTAAGTAATTGTACTTTACCAATAAAATACTTCTGTCTTTAATCCTACTAATGTTATAACTGCAAAAGTTTGAAAGTAGGGATAGATGTAGAGATGAAAGATGAGATGAATGTTTGTTACTCTTTCACGTAAAAAATTTGATCCAAGACTTTCATTTCAGTATTCCAGACGAACAAATAACAAAGTTCAATGATTATTTTGTTGAGCAGTGGCTTGAACCCACGGAAAAAATTGCTAAGTGGTGTTGTTATAAAGAAAAACATAGGACTACAAATTTAGTAGAGGCTTGGAATCATCGACTTACGCGCCACCTGGGGAAGAACCCATCTTTATTATCATTTTTGGAAATGATAACGATTGATATTTCTACCTACGGCACGGCACAAGCAAGGCAATATATTTATTTTAAAATCGCAATTATATTTATTGGTAAAATAATGCAACTATTATAGATAATATCTTATTTCAGACTGAAAGCTAAAAACATTCCTGTTAGCAGGCGAAAAAACGCGTCAAGAAAGAATGCAAAAATGATTGCCAATTTGACTGAGCAGTATAAAAATAAAAAAATTACTACGATCATGTTTTTAGAACAAATCTGCCCATATGTGGAAATCCGAGCAAAAAAGTAATAGCTACCCAACTAGCAAGGGAATCCTATAATAGAATACAATAGGTGAAATTAGACTTATAAAGCTTAAATTAGACTTATAAAGCTTTTAATGGCTTTTCTCAAGTATACTTTGCTTATAATAGCAAGCATTCTTACTCTCCAGAGCAAATTTACTAATAAAACTGCCTTGTAGTTTACTACTATACTATATTATAGGATAATTACAAGACATATAATCTCATAAGTGTATTGACAAAGTCTTAATAGTCCTGCGAAAATTATAGTCTTATAAAAGCTTTGTGTAAGATTTCCAAGACTTATAAAATACTTAGCTGAGATCATTATAGGTATGAGGCGATGTAGTCTTATTAAAGACGCTTATAAGATTTTTTTGAGAGTAAATAATCTTTTAAAGAAAAAAAAAACAGTTTAACAAGTCGTTCGATTTGAGATACTTACTGTAAATTATTATTTATCATAGATTAGAAGCGTTTTAAACAAAATGGAGGTTACTGAAGAACTGTACATAAAAGACAGGCAGAATCGGTAACGCAAAAGCGATCGTCTCAAGCAAGTTCTGAAAAAGCAGAAACCAGTAATTTATTAGAATGTTCCGTACATTCCGAATGTGGTATCCTTATTACCCTAATTGCATACCTACGTTGTGAAATAAAACAGATCATTATCCTGTACTGTATTTTTTGTACAAGAATCTCTCTCTTTAATCATACTTACATAACTATAAGTTGCACATACACATATTTACGTCAAAAATGTGTAGCTATTGCAGGTTTTCAAATATTAATCGAGGAACTCTAATTTGATTCAACATGGTGGTTAGGTAATCTTAACTAAGAGTAAATCAAGCGTAGTTTTACCTATTACAGTCTTATAAATGTCTTGATAAAGAGCTATTTTTGAAACATGGCGAATGATCAAAAAACAATTATGAAGTGCTTGATAATATTTTTTCACTAACAGGCTTGACATTCAATTTATGTAAGCGCGTAAGAAAATTAGCGCAAACACTGTACACTTATACATTAAAAATAGATTTGCCATACAAAATTGCATTCGTACTTAATTCTAGATAAGCATTTTTCATTCAAATATTATCAAAGAAAATAATGATAAAATAAATTAGTGTTTATTAAACACTGCAAATACATATTAACAAAACGAACTAGAAGTAGATAACAAAAGGAATACTGCTACCAGTAGTAATCTTCTCTAAGGCAATTATAGGGAGTTCAAGTCCCTCCAAATACTAGCGCAAGGCAATAATTAGACTTAGCATGCTGTAAGCTCATAACAAGAACTTGTGCTCCAATAAATGCGCCCAAATCTAGCTTTGTAGTTTACTACTAGAATGTTATAGGAGTGTTGAAATGTAGTCTTGAAGACTGTTATAGGATCTATTTTGCTACTTGGGTAATTATTAACGAAGTAAATAAGATGATTTTGGTTGTTTTCTGTTGTTAGTAGACAATTTTAGTTCATGTGTCTTTATTTATATTTTTCATAGTAGATTATTTTTAATAATTATTATTAAAAAGTTTAAAATTACAAGTTTGTTTGTTTAGATGTTTGTCCGTCTAAAACTACTGAACGGATTTTGATGAAATTTGGTATACAGACAGGGTATGAGCTGACTTGGGTTGAATGCTCCCTTGGGAATATTCCACGCGGGCAAAACCGCGGGTACAAGCTAGTACAAAATAAAAACATTTCTAATAAAAATAGTTATGGTTATGATATAATATATTAAAAGCTTATGCCTTTTATG
Source organism: Eupithecia pulchellata (assembly GCA_963931895.1). Taxonomy (NCBI): domain Eukaryota; kingdom Metazoa; phylum Arthropoda; class Insecta; order Lepidoptera; family Geometridae; genus Eupithecia; species Eupithecia pulchellata. Next base: position 3,320,223 of record OZ007543.1, read on the forward strand.
CCTGCAAGTACATTTGATAAAAAAAATATTCGGATTAAAATAAACTGACCGGGGGCGTCGACCACAGGTGCGTCCACCACTGGGGGCCTAAGCCACGAACCCCCGATAACTTGCATTTGATATACGATTCGGCGGACTATGCCCTTCTTTCTTCTTTTTTCTTCTTTTTTCTATATCTATATCTATACTAATATTATAAAGAGGAGAGATTTGATTGTTTGTTTGTTTGAATTGAATAGGCTCCGAAACTACTGGACCGATTTGAAAAATTCTTTCACCATTAGAATCCTAAATTTTCCCGTATGTACCTACATAGGCTATATAATATTTTCAACAAAAATAGGGACCCGCATGAAAAATTCAATAATTAAACCGTGCGCTATATATTCAACCTCTTTTTCTATTATGGCGCGTTATAATAGAAAAAGAGGTTGAATATATAGCGCACGGTGCTTGCTTTTTCTCTACGGCCAGTGTCAGTTATGGAGTGTCGAGTCAATGTCATAAACCCCAATTCTGTTAAAATAAGTAAGGGATCCGTATGAAAACTGTGAAACCCATCGTGTTTGTGTGTATAATTTCTGAAATTTTTGTTTAATACCCGTGCGAAGCCGGGGCGGAACGCTAGTACCATATAAGGGGCTTACTGTCAACATTGTATTTATGTCAAAAAATGGTCGGGATTTATTATTTCTCAGAGTGGCGACCGTCAAAGAGAATAAAACCACTACGCGACCGTCGTCTGACCGTTTACAATCGGACGGTTGGTTGGTCTGATTTCATCCTGCTAAGGGCCTTGCATGACGTTTGAGAATAATTTATTATTACATTTTTATTATTTTTTAATACCTACTTAAATTAAAAACTAGTCCTTAACTAGTACTTTATTTATAAAAAAACAAAATACTTTCAAAGTTTGTTGATATTTGACCCATCTTAAATACCTCCCATCTTTGTTGGCATAGGCCTTCCCAAAGACGGGTGGGTTTGCGTTTATCGAGTAGATAAATTCAAGCTAGCCGTTCCCCGGGGAGAGTGGGAAAGGCTGCGTAGGTCTTGGGGGAGAGCGCAAGTCGTGTAGATCCCCAAGACAAGTCTGGTGTACTATCCTTCTCGAGGTGCCACCCGTTTTTGGTCTCTTTCGCGTCTCTAGAAATAGACATAACTAAAAACACCAGGCGCCATCGCTGTTTGTTCGCGATGGTGGGGTATCTATGTAAGACTAGTGTTAGATAGGTTACATAGGATAGGATAGGATAGGTTAGGTTAGGGTAGGATAGGTTAGGATAGGATATAGGATAGGATAGGTTAGGGTAGGACAGGTTAGGATAGGTTTGGAAGGCTTAGGATAGGAAATCCTTGAGATGGAAGAAGTCGCTCCAGCTCCCTCTGGTCTAGCAGAAGATTGTGGATGCGGCTTAAACATAACGGTGGATAAGTTGAGAGGTTACCAAATCTCAAGGTATGGCGCCTGCCGAAGGGAGTATCCCCCGAGCGCCAGATGCGTGTGCAAACACATGTCTGTGATTGCTCGCGGGCTATGGTCGGGGAGAGCCCGGCCGCTAGGGCGCCAAACACGGGGACCTCACCCCATAAAGGACAAAATATGATAATGGCAAATTGTAGAAAAACATTACCCCAGGAAGGTTCCAGTCTTGCAGAGACTGGGGAATCCTTTGGTGCTTCGGCGCTCAGTCCCTCGTATTCTGGGGGGGACAACAATTGCCTTGATGTAAGGGGGTCTTCCGGCGCTGCAGCGCAGAAGACGGCTGTTACGACAGCATTAAACTCGACGGGATATGCCTGCACACCTAATCCAGTAGGATATGTGCAGACAACATGTGCACCCGCGCAGACGGCCAAAAAGGCGTGCAGTAAGAAGAGGAGGCTCATAAAGTCTAGGACCCTAAACGAGGAGGCCGATCCGTGCGAGATCGAGTCGATGCAAGAGGGAGAAGACAGAAATGCCGAATGGTGTGATGCCTCAACAGACGAGGATTACCCACCACCAAAAATGTCGACAGCTAAAAGAGGAAGAGGAAAAGGCCGCTCCTCAGCCACGGGGAAATACGTCAGCTTCCTGAAAAAGAAAGAAGACCTGAAAAAGAAAAGAGAGGATCGTGAATTAACCACTGAAGAAGAGGTAACTCAGAAGATGACCAATGTGAGGAGGGCATCCGCACGACTAGCTACTTCACTGGCTAATGATGAGCATACATCAGCCGATCTCAACAAGTTAGTGCTGGACAACGTTGAGGTCATAGTCAACGTCGCCACCAAGTCCAGTCACCTAAAAGGTACCTTCCAAAAAGCCCTGAAGGATGCAGCAGCTTCAATCAAAGAGGTGACAGCAGTGCTCTTGCGCCGTAATGTGTCAGAGGAGACTGCAAAGGTACAGGCGGATAATGCGCGTCTGCAGGCTGATCTTGCAGATTTACGCAAAGAGCTGGCGGAGCTTAAGGCTAATCTGACACCGCCTCAGGTTGACATGGAAGAGTTGCCCCATGTAAAGGTCACGAACCCACCTGAGGAAATACGGAGCCAGAATGCGACGCCCATCTGCGGTGGCAACAATAACTGGCAAGAGGAGCTGGTCCATTCGATCATGATCCAGGTAGGAGGCATGATTAACGCCAGATTTGAGGGACTTGCGGATAGGCTACTTCCAGAAAAGCGGCTCCGTCCTTCGTTAGCGGCGGATAAGAGCAGGGAATCGGTAAGGCCAGAATCAAGCACAGTGCCTAAAAGTAACGCGGTAACACCAGTTAGCGAACCCCAAAAGGCAAATAGGAGAGGGAAAAAAAATGGAGGTACTACCCAAGAGGCACTGACTGTAAGGGAACCGAGTGTGCTATCTCCGGCACTCGTGGTTGACGAACAGGCCTGGGTTCAGGTTGTAAGTAAGGGCGGTAAAAAACAGGCACAAAAATTAGCCTCGCAACCAGAACCCGTTAAACGGCTTGAGAGGAAAGGCGTAAAACTTAATCCCCCACGGTCGGCGGCCGTAGTAGTCACTCTGCAACCAGGAACAGAAGAAAGAGGTGTGACATACAGTAAGATTCTCTCGGAAGCCAGAGGTAAAATCAACCTTACTGGTCTTGGAATTACTGCCCTTCGCTTTAGGCAGGCGGCTACAGGTGCTCGTATCCTGGAGATCCCGGGTATAACCAGTTCGGAGAAGGCTGACAGTCTTGCTCAAAAACTCAGGGAGTCTCTTAATCCAGAGGACATTAAAGTTACCAGACCAAATAAATGTGTGGTGGTGCGGATATCAGGCCTGGACGATTCCATCACGGTGGATGAAGTTATTTCCGCAGTCATGCGCGATGGTGAATGTGCGGCCGACTCTGTGAAGTCAGGCGAAATCCAACTGGACTCGTCGGGTCTAGGGGCTGTATGGGTCAGATGCCCAGTTACAGCGGCTAAAAAGCTCGCTGAATCTGGCCGTCTGCTTGTGGGATGGGTTGCCGCGCAGGTCAAGTTATTGCAGCCTCGACCTATGCGCTGCTACCGGTGCTTAGAGGTAGGACACGTTCGGGCTCGTTGCACATCCGAAGTAGACCGCAGCCTGGAGTGCTATCACTGTGGCCAGCCTGGACATAACGCAAACCTGTGCACTGCTGCTAAAGCTAACTGTAGCATTTGTCTTGCTGCTAATAAGCCAGCCGAACATAGACTGGGTAGCGCGGAGTGCGCCGCTCCCAGTATCAATAGAAAGAGGAGAGCGGCAAGAGCTAAGGGCTTTATGCAGCAGTCTCGTCCACCGGTCAACCTAGAGGCCAGGACTCAGACGGTTTCCATGGACACTGTATAGTTATGGTTCTAAATGTCCTACAAACAAACCTCAACCACTCCGCCAGGGCTCAGGATCTCCTGATTCAGAGCATGGCGGAGTGGTTGGTAAATATAGCGGTCATTTCTGAACCCTACTTTATCCCTCCAATGGATAACTGGGCAGGGGACAGGGATCAATTGGTGGCTTTAGTTACCCAGAGAGTTGCTGGCTCCCCACCTTTCACGAATATAGTGAAAGGACGGGGTTTTGTCGCAGCTAGTGTCGGTCACCTTGTTATTGTGGCAGTTTATTTCTCGCCTAATAGAGTCCTTGCTGAATTTGAGAGGTTTCTCGTCGAGGTGGGGGTTTTGATCGAGAGGAGCCATCCTCAACCGGTGTTGGTGGCGGGGGACTTTAATGCCAAATCAACGCTTTGGGGATCGCCTGCCACCGATGTACGCGGTGAGGTGTTAGAAGAGTGGGCTCTAGCCTCTGGTCTGTCAGTTATTAATGAGGGTTCTGAGAATACTTGCGTACGGCGACAAGGTGGGTCTATAGTAGATCTAACGTTCGCTTCTGCAAATCTGGCTTCCCGTGTACGAGGCTGGAACGTACTCTCAGAAACAGAGACGCTATCAGACCATAGATATATTAGATTTGAAATTCACGATGACTCACAGACGTCGAACAATACAGCAGGGAGCAACACACGGAGAAGGGGCCCACGATGGGCGCTTAAGCGCCTTGATAGAACTCTGCTGGAAGAGGCAGCCTTGGTTAAAGCTTGGGAGTCACCGCCAAGTGCTACAATTAATGTCCAAGAGGAAGCAGGTTGGTTCCGCGCGTCATTGACAGCTATATGCGATGCTTCAATGCCTCGTGTCGGGACCATGACTCCCAAGCGGCAGGTTTACTGGTGGTCGCCAGAACTCACTGATCTACGGAAAGCTTGTGTAGTGGCGAGGCGCCGATTTACTCGCTACCGAAGAAGACGACGTCGCTTGGAAGAGGAAGAGTCCCGAATATATGATGTCTACAGGAATGCCAAAAAGTCATTGCAACAGGCCATATATCAGGCAAAGATTCGGGCTCGTAACGAGATGTTGGAGACTCTGAACCGCGATCCATGGGGCCGTCCCTATAAGTCTGTTAGAGGAAAACTCCGCCCTTGGGCCCCTCCACTAACCATGAGCCTTGAGCCTCGGCTTTTGCAAAATGTGGTAGAGAGCCTTTTTCCTACTAGAGAGGAGCACATCCCTCCACGCATGGTGTCACCTGATAGTCAAGCGGAAGAACTAGACGCAGAAGTACCCGAAGTATCGGCGGTCGAGATGAGGGTTGCTATCATGCGGCTACGAGCCAAAAACACTGCGCCAGGCCCAGATGGTGTTCACGGTCGTGTATGGGTTCTAGCTCTGAAAACATTGGGAGCCCGACTCCGCAGCTTATTCACTGCATGTTTAGAGCAAGGATGCTTTCCAACGCTCTGGAAAACTGGTCGACTAGTTCTGCTGCAGAAAAACGGACGCCCAGCGGACTCCCCTTCTGCCTACCGTCCGATTGTGCTACTTGACGAGATAGGCAAGCTCTTTGAGCGGATTATCGCCGGTCGCTTGATTGGGCACCTGAACTGTGTCGGTCCTGACCTAGATGACAACCAGTTTGGTTTCAGGGTAGGACGTTCCACAGTGGGTGCGATTCTGAGGGTCAAAACACTTGCAGAAGAAGCTGTCTCCCGGGGCGAGGTTATATTGGCAGTGTCACTTGACATCGCCAACGCTTTCAACTCCTTGCCTTGGAACTGCATAAAAGAGGCGCTTAAATACCACCATATGCCCCAGTACCTCCGTCATACTGTCGGTGATTATCTAGCGGAGAGATACATTGCATATGAGGGACAAGATGGTTTTTGTCAGCGAAACATGTCCTGCGGTGTCCCACAGGGCTCGGTCTTAGGACCACTCCTGTGGAACATCGGCTATGACTGGGTGCTGCGAGGCGTGAATCTGTCAGGAGTTACTGTCACCTGCTACGCCGACGATACGCTTGTGACAGCAAGAGGAAAAACTTTTAGGGAGGCGTCTGTGCTTGCGACGGCTGGAGTAGCCGAGGTGATCAGCAGGATTAATATGCTGGGTCTTGAGGTAGCTCTCAACAAATCTGAAGCCTTGTGCTTCCACGGACCACGAAAAGCTCCTCCAGCCGGAGCCAACATAGTAGTGTGTGGAGTCAACATCGCTGTCGATTCATCGATGAAGTATCTGGGACTCGTCCTCGACAGTCGGTGGAACTTTCGCTCTCATTTCCAGCGACTGATACCGAAGCTAATGGGTTCAGCGGCAGCACTCGGAAGACTGCTTCCTAATTTAAGAGGTGCGAACACTAGTTGTCGTCGTCTCTATATGGGAGTCGTGCGCTCCATGGCTCTATATGGAGCTCCAGTCTGGACCGACGCTCTGAATAGTCGAAATATTGCCCTTTTGCGAAAACCACAAAGGGCGATGGCAATCAGAGTGATCAGAGGATATCGCACGATCTCTTGCGAGGCGGCATGCGTCTTGGCAGGTTGCCTACCCTGGGACTTGGACGCTGAGACTCTCGCGGGAATTTATTACTGGAGGGAGGAGGAACTTGAACGGGGTCAGCGCCCAGCACAGAGGGAAATTGAAGCACGACGGGCAGAGCTTCATGAGGAGATGGTAGAGGTGTGGCAGAATAGACTATTACATCCAAGTGCCGGACATAAAACCGTGGAGGCGATCCGACCAGTGCTGCTGCAGTGGTTAGGAAGACAACACGGAACACTGACCTTTCGGATAACGCAGGTCCTCTCCGGACATGGTTGTTTTGGGAGGTACCTGTGCCGTGTCGCCAAAAGGGAAGAAACAGAGAGATGTCATCACTGTGACAATCCCGAAGACACAGCTCAGCATACGCTTGAGTCATGTCCCGCGTGGGAACAGCAGCGGCAAATCCTGGTGGCTGCAGTAGGCGAGGAACTTTCCTTGTCAACCATAGCGAAATCTATGGTTGAGAATCAGGAAAGTTGGCGGACAATGGCTGTGTTCTGCGAAGAAGTCCTCCTACAGAAGGAAGAGGCGGAAAGGGAAAGGGAGGATTCCTCCACTGACCCAATTCGCCGAAGGCGGAACGGGCGGAGAAGAAGGGCCTTTGGTGCCCTTGTTCAGCCTTAAAAACGACCTCGCTGCTGGTCATAGGCGATGCGCGTGCATCACACGCGAAATAACCAAGTGCTCCCCATCTCTGAAGGGTTCCACAAGTGGAACATCACTGTTGGGGTTCGCGGAAGTATTCTCGAAAGTCCCCGCGATCCCTAGCATATGTGTCCGGAGAAATTCGTGAGGTTTTAGTCAGTAGGAGTCTGACATAATCTTCCACCGGGGATGGAAGATATCCATGATGGATTTCCTCACAATAAAAAAAAAAAAAAAAAAAAAGGCCTTCCCAAAGACAAACAATAACTGGTCCTGTCTGCGAAGATCCTTTGTTACAACTACCTAAGTATAGAAAAAAATCTTAGTCTGTCTAATCGCCATATCCTGTGGTACAACATTAAAATAAATAAATAAAGCTGCACAATCCATAGCTATTATTAATAACTGATATACTTATACAATATGTTACAGATGGATTGTTCTCTTATTATACATAGAAAACGACCAGAACACCTGGAAAAATATCATAGGATCGTGCAAACATTTGCCTCGATGCTGGAATCGAACCCCTTCCTTCCGCGTCACAGAAGTCGTCAAATATAGTCTGGTTTTGCTCTCACGTATTCCGTTGACGTATGCCAAACTTTCGAAGCTGGTTCAGTACAAAATTGTAAAATAATACCAACAAGGACCGGCAAAGTAAAATTTCCGAGCGCATCAAGATAAAATTTACAGTTGCCTCGCGAGTGTGGCACGGAATAAATTTGAAAGAGCGTTTTGCATCCAGCTAGATATAATGACTGCCGACCCAAGTGCGCTTAAAGTGTAGCTTTTTGAAATAACTTTAAGAGTATCTTTTATGAAATGAACATAGTAAAATTATGCTGATTAACAGTAATATTATAACATTTGCGGAAATACGCTAATCTCCGAGATTATCTATTTCAGCCGTCTGGTATCGAAAACCCTGAGGACCTGGCACACATGTTACAGAAAAACATAAAAACCTCACAAGACTATTCATAAAGTCCACAGGTGATCAGAATGCCCGCTTTTATTTCAGTCAACGAATTAGCATAGTCAATCCAACGTGGCAATGCTGCCAGCATTCTGGGCACCCTGCCTTCTGGTAACGGCTTATATCTTTAGGAAATAGATATAAGTGTAAATACTATTGTTTTATTCTGTTAAACATTGGAACATTCTTTGAAAACTTCTTTTATTGGTCACACAGCCTTTCCTATAACCCTAAGGTTTCACATCACACATCACCAGCCTATAATAGTCCACTGCTGGACATAGGCCTCCCCGAATGAGCGCCATAGATGGCATCATTATTTGGGGGTTATTGCCCATAATCACCACGACTCAGGATTAATCACGTTACATATAAACCTCCCGGGTATTCAAAAACTTTTCGCTATCAGATTATTACGAAAACGCCTACCCGTTTGCGGCGTTATATGAATAACATCTCTTTGATAATAAATAGTTCAAACCCCTCGCTTACTCTCAAGTTGCGGCAACACAAACTTGTACCCCTATTAGATTCTGCTTTATCGAAATTACGAGTATTTGTTGTTTACAGCTAAAGGTATCAAACTTCGTCTTCCTTAATTGTTTGGGAAATTTGAAACTTAGCCTATATTGTTAACCAGATTGATAGTGAATAAGTTTGTAATGAGGGAGTGGATTGAAGTGTAATAAAATACCTATTTCAAAGAAGTTCCTTTTAGATCAGCGGATTCAAATGTCACTTCAGTCTTATGATATCCACAGCTGAACATGAGATGTGTCTCACCAACACAGTGACCTTATGTCACTGTGTAATGCATTTTAAAGATCAAAAATAAATACTTCAACACTTACCCCATATCTTTAGTCGTAACCTCGACCTCGACTCAAACTCAACTGTACTCCAAATTCATTTTGTTATGCACCCATACGAACAAAACTAGTGAAATACAGGGCATCCCAAGACTACACAGCGAGGCAATGCAGCCAGCATCTTGGGTACACTTCCAACTGGTACTGTTATGGATCAGTTGAGCTACGTATTGTTTGCAACAGTCTGCAGTTAACTCATTTATTTCATTAATAAATACTCGTTCTTATTTGGATATTTATTCGTAATTTTCTTTGTAAATAAAGGTTTTATCATAAATTTTAGAAAATACGTTCCCGTCATTTCGCATAGTCGAGAGGCTGTATACAGGTACAATAAATAATGACGCAATCTTACAACATTTCTACGTTATCTTGTGCTCTTGCTTAGTTACGTACCAATTACAATACGCCGAGTCTGAGCGAAACGCCTGAAGACGTTCAACATTTTCTACTTACCTTTGCAGTCTTTTCACGAACTTCAATTTACTGCGCAATTCATTCGAGCTCCCATTTTGTTGTCTCTCACGTTTGAATGACAAGAAGTTAGAAAGTCCACGTAAATTTAGGCCTTTTTTAAGCTTTTTAGTATTGTATTGTATTCGTTTAAGCAACATGAGTGAAGGCTCCGGCGATGAATATTTTCTCATACAAACGTAATACCAAAATGATTTGTAATTTGAGCTTATTTTCACCATGATCTGCCATTATTTGTATTAAAAAGTATTTATCTAGGATCCATCTACAAGCTTTTTGATAATACTTTCCTATCTACACAAATAAATAGTAAAATGTGGTTTCTTTGAAAAAATCCAATATTTATTTATTTATTTTATTTTATTAAAATGGTTATTAAAACCAATTTAATTTCAGTAAAGCACTTTAAAAAGTTTTGAATTTAAATCAACAAATAATAGATCATGGTGAAGATATGCTCAAATTACAAATAATTTTGGTATTACATTTGTATTTGGGAATTCATTCGTGTCGTCGGAGCCTTCAAACTAGAAACTAAACTCATTATAAACCCTTCATCGCGAGTGTGTATGTAGTAGGATTTTTCCATTATTTTGAACAATAATTTAATTTCATAGCCAAAGCTATACGTTGTTTGTGTCATGTTTACATACTGGATTCTGTTCGCTTCAATCACGTTTTATAGGACATAAGATATGATAAATGAGAAATCTATGTATATGTGAGTGACAGTATTTTTGTGTCTGTAAATATGACCCACACGTAGTATAGGGCGAAGGGAATGTCCTTCTAGGTACATTAAATAAATACAATTTAAAAATAAATAATGCTGGACAATTCTCACAGCATTATCTAGCCCCAAGCTCATCAGAGCTTGTGTTATGGGTACTAGATAACTGATATACATTATAATATACGAGTACATTGATAGATATTTTTTTATAAAACATAGAAATCGACAAGAACACCCTGAACAAATATTTGGAGATCGTACAAGTATTTGTCCCGAGGCGGGAACCCGCAACCTCATGCGTTGCAGGCAGACCTTCACCCACCGCGCTACAGAGGTCGTAAACATTCGCGGTTTCAACTGTGTCTGGCTTGTCTGTCTTATCTGGGGAGGAAACATGAAGAATGAATGGGATCAGCGAGTATGTGGAATGGTGGGATCGCCAGCCATGTATATGTGAGAAACAGGGGACGGAGGTCGGGTAGGTTTAATGTTCCCGTGGTTGAGCAAAAATGCCGAGATGGGGTCACCGGAGAGGTCAGATTTTATTTCAGATTTTCAATAACTTTATATCTTTAGGCTTACAAAATAAGCACTCAAGTAAAATTTCATACAGTTAATTGTTATATAATTAGAAATAAATTGTTATTGATTTCTCTTCATTTAATTTTTTTGTCTACTAGTGGAAACATAAACCACTACTATTTATAATTATGTGTCTAATCCATGTTTGTTTTGCCTATCTAAATCTAAGTTGAGTGAGGGCATTCAGTGTGTAGTACATAATTACAATACAATACTACACAATTCAGAGAGATCATTATCTACCAGAAGCAAAATTTATTCCATGAATAAAATAAGTTTATAAAGTGTCATCATAGATGAAGTACTGAGTATATTAGTTTAGCTAATTGCAAACTATTGCTATTCTCAACTGCTTCAAGTGTAGTAGTGTAGTGCTTGTAAGTAAATACGATTTCTAATTTGTTTCTATAACTTTGTTTACTAAGAAAATAATCTTTGAAACAAATTGATTTTATTGTTTGGTTGTAAAAGTGACAATTGACAATCGTCAAAAACAAAACAATTAAGGAACAAAAGACTCACCAACAACGTTGAGTTGAAACGCAAGCGACATCTTTGGTTCGGTGTTGACTTGGCATTCGTAAATACCAGCGTCTCGCTCTTGAGGGAATTTGATCTGTAGCGTCCAATTCTCCGATTTTTCTGGCCTTATCACCTGTTGGTTGAGGAACGTGATTAGTTATCATGATAATGATTCATACAATTCATTCTTAAGAAAATAATATAGAATAAAATAACTTATTTGCGCTAACAGTCTTACAGTGTTCAATTAAAACATATATTTTTTTGAAATTTAAACTCGTAAGCTTGGCTTCTGCCTCAGCATGACTTGGTCGCTAGCAAGCAAGCATCCAACCTTATTTATTGGAATCCATTGTGTACATTTGTAGGTCTTATTAACAGCACCAAAAATCAATTAACATCGTGCGTCATACTCATTAACCGAAATAACTTTTCAAATCCAAACAGACTACCAATTAGGCGGTAGTCAAACAGATGTTTTGACATTGACATTCCACAATAAACGTTGTAAGCCTTATTGCGTCTGAAGCGTTTATTATTAGTATGTTTACAACTATCGATCCTAGAAAGGCAAGGTTTCGGAACTGAAATATTAGGTACTGGTTGCACTGTATTGGAAGGTTTACTACCTAAGATTAACAGCGGTCAAAACTTGAACACAGGAGAAATAGTTGATGTTTTTTTTTATTATTTTTTATCAAAGGCAGCAGCTTTTTACTCATTACAAACATGTTCACAAATAGGTTTGTAAATTTAAATAAGAAAATATTTAATAATAATGTATATTATTAAAACTATAATATAATTTCAGGGGTTTCATCTTATATTACTATGCTTAAACTAAGAAGCACTCATTTATATAAACAGAGTATAAGAAAGGTGAAAGAGTAATAAAACAACTACGTATACAGTGCTCCACTGTGTTTTAATTAACAAGTTCTTCGTATTTAAGCCTATGTGTTGACACATTGAATCCTTCCTCTAAGTAACCTTGTATGTAAAGAAATACGAGAAAACTATAAATAATAGAAGATAAACTTCGAACTTATTCGAAGCATCCAATTATAGCATTCATGGCTCCGAAATGATTTTGATAGATGGTATATCAAAATACTAGTCTCGGCTCCTATGGTTATTAGCTACATTCCCACCCTCGTAGGTGATAAAGGCCTTTGCCTTGTTTTGGGAAATAAGTGAAGAGCGGGGGTACCAGTCCTTTTTTACAGTTTTCGATTTTAAATTTGGAGCTCCCCAAAACTTTAAAATGTTAGCTAGATCCATACCGATATAATTGAACTTGCTAGTTTTGTTAAAGAATATTGGCTATGTAATCGCCATTTTTGTTACAGTGTTGTCTTAGTCCTGTTATAATCAATGTTTGTTAATTTCTAGAAAACGTAGAAAGTGTAGTATAAGTAATTTATATAAAACTGTAATTACCTACAAATCAACCAACAACCTTTCTACTTTTATGAATTGTTTACACTAATCTAATTAACTATGTAATATAACATGTAAGAATCCTTTTTTGAGAATAATTATTTTAAACCCAACCCTGATTAATTAGTTACGTGTTACGAATACCAAGGTGAAAAGGTCTTTGCGATGTTCTAAAGACGCGCTATCGTAAACTGAGTTTACTCGTATGTTACAAGCTGGGCCTAGCGTAGCTAACTTCATAGTGAACGGCGGATACCAGTCTCATGCTAGGACTTTTATCTTACTTGATTGGGGTCGCTAATCTATACTTCTATACTAATATTATAAAGAAGAAAGATTTAATTTTTTGTTTGTTTGAATTTAATTTCACCATTAGATTCCTAAATTTTTTGTAAAGCACATAGGCTATAAAATACTTTCAAAAAAATTAGGGTTCCGCGTGAAAAAATTATTTTTTGTTAAATACCTGTTCGTAGCCGGGGCGGACCGCTAGTGTTCCACAAATGATGTAATTTTGCTCACCTGAAACCTCTGGTCCGACGTGTAAGTCAATATCCCCGCTGTTAGTATGTGCAGATCGCGTTTCCTTATCCACGATACCTGTAACAATTAGAGGGCACGGTCAGATTATCAGGAGCGAGGCCGTTTCTATTTCATGCGGTCGGCGAAATTCGGATACGCGTTGAATCCAAATTCGTTATGCCTCTGCTTGTTTCAATATTCCATCAAAAATTTTTTTAGAAACGTTTATATATTTCCAGAGTTTCAACAGCAATTTTGAAATTTTTGTATCTAGTTCATATTCACCTTGATTTTTGATACTATGGCTATCTAAATAATATCAAAGCTTATGCTGCGAAACTCATACCAATATACTCCCATACCAATGTAACAAATACAATTTTTTTATTTCTTTCACAAAGTTCCAGAGTCTCATAGACAATCTTGGAAGCCTCCTTTTAATTATAGAATACACGTACTAGGAGGTACCGCTCCTCCTTATCACATTATCCAGAATTAAAAAAAACTGATGCTGTAGACAAACCTTCTTGAATCACTGTTTGTTTACATTATATTGAAATATAACAACATCAACATCCGATGCAATGTTTTAAAGATCTAAGCATAGTTATGGACAGACAGCGGGATAAGACTTTGTTTGTGACAATATACTACAGAATTCTCGATACCCGAATTTGTTCCAATCCCATTGCATTGGCCGCTTAGTTTAAGGTAAGAATATGGAGAGGATTACCTCGTCAGGTCATTGGACCTTTTCTTATTCTGACCTTAAACCAAGCGGTACTTGAAGAAGATATCCAATAACTGCGCTCCGCCCTCACTTACTCTCGTAGCGCTCTGTTATCGACATTTCTAAGAACAAATAGCTTTAGTACCAGATCTTAACTCTCTACGAGAGTATTATTTTATTTTATTTTATTTATTGCATTCATGTCCATTACAGGGTGTTACATTTTAATAGGTAGAATATATATGAACGTAAGGGCGTTGCCATATTCTGAGTTTGTATCATGAAAATTTGATACATTTATTCCTCATCTTATTATTATTACTTAAATTAATATAGCACGTGTTGATAGAATATTATCGGCACGGAAGTTCTTGATTCTAACCTTCTTTATTCTGCTGACCGTTTATATGACATCCAAGAGCATTTTACTCTTTATTTTTGTCAAAGTTAACCGAAACATTGCTAATTGTCCTAATTGTTATTTTTCGAACATCGCACCCTAATTAGTTTGCGTTCCTGGTTTTATAATAAACTAGCAACGCATGTAATACAACAATATTAATATTAATTATCATAATATGTAACATTCCTCTAAAATATTATTTTTACAAATAAATTCTTGTATTCTCTTACATATTAACTCCTTTTAATGATTTTTTCATTATGTATCTAAATCACATTAAACTTAGATTTAGATAGGCAAAACAAACATTGCGTTTGACACATAAGTTTTAGACTAATGTATTAGTGGTTTCTTTCTCACTTCTTCTACTAGTGGGAAAAAATTTAAGTGAGGAGAAATCAATAATAACTTATTTCTTTTTTTATAATTGTAACGATCCGTTTTGCCTCCCTTCAATTTAAACTTTCGCGCCACACGCTGCAACTCAGTTCAGAGTGCGTCGCATAAGTTGGCAGCATTGCGTAGCGCTCTAGCTTGTCTTTGACTCGCTCGAGACGTGACCTGGCACTTTCTTGCGGTTGGAGAACAGAAAGAACGCTATTCGGCTCCTACATTTTCTTAATTCTTTTATTAATTACTATCTAAAAGCTTATAACAGTGAACCCCAGTATTGGGTGAGTGTTGCATTATAGTTCTAGTTGTATTTAGTGTATAAGGAGTGTGCTAGGTAAGTCATGGTAACGGTCAATGACCTATCAATTCGTTATTGTGCCGAGAATGTTATAAAATACTTTTACGCCAATAAATCTTAACTACAATTCACATATCGGCTTCGTAAAGTAGTTAGGCATAATTGTACAATCATGGTTCAAGTAGTTCTTTTCGCATTCTGGGAAATCTCATTATAATTTCATTTCCTTTGTTCTGTCTTTGTTCTATCACCATAAATTATCATTTTACAGATCAATGCTTCTAATTTTCTATCGATCTAACACTCTTATTGATTTTCTACCTTGTAATCATTTCCTTGACTCGGATACCTATCTCACAAGCGAACCGATTTAGTGAGGTAGGTAACCGTTATTTCATTTCTATTGTTTTAGCTTAAATATTTCATTTGTATGACTGCCTCATCATCGATCACTGTAGATGCTCATTTGCCATTGCGCTAACGCTTTGAGTTGAGAATGCTGCAGTCATACTACAAAACCGGGCATATTCTAAAATGTCTGGACGTGGATTCCAGGGTTCCTTCCTGCGGGTTGACACTGACGTCACAGCGATTGTACGCCGCCCGTCCCCAGCAACTTTACCGCTTGTGCCGGAAAATCACCGGTATTCCCCGCTGCACCATTACCGTCGGGTACTCGCCGTCACGGCCACACTGACCGGCCGTCCGTCCCCGACGATTTCACTCCAGACATACGGAAGGATACTGAACCCTAACCGCTGCATCATTCTCGCCGCCAGCCACCTGGATCCACTTGCCGCCCTACCGCGTCGGATCTCTCTCCAGCTAAGGCCAGTGGCAATAGTTTTTGAGTATTTCGGAGACAACGAACCTTACTTTTACTTTTATTAAATAAATTTGTAAACATTACTTTGTTTTTTCTATTGGGCCAGCCACTAAACCTCTTAGGTAGGTCATAGAAAAAATCAAGTGTTTCATAATAATTAACTGTATTAAATTTGATTTATCTAGGTGCCTTTTTTGTAAGCCTAAAGAAATAAAGTTTTTGAATCTGTGAATTCAAGAGATGGAGTAATCTCTATCTATCGAATCGAAAAAAACGTCATCAAATCCGTTGCGTTGTTTTAACGATCTAAGCATACATAGGAACAAACAGACAGACAGTAAGCTAATTTGTTATATACTATGTAGTAATGAACATAAAAAACTATATTGTTATTTTTACACTGTTGAGTTGGCAGTACGGCTCCTCTAACTTAAAGCTTTACCCTAGGGCCTTATTATCTATGAAATTGGAAATTCCTTGCCCCAAACCGTGTGGCGTCACAATGTGTTCTAATAACGATTTTGTTCGATTCCACGCTGCTGTCTTATCATAATTATCTGTAAAAAACGTTGGGATTGAGAAAAATATTAGGGTTCTGCATGAAAATTATTTTTGTTAAATACCCGTGCGAAGCCGGTGCGGACCGCTAGTCTATAATAGTTTAGCTGAATGTGACAGCGGTGATATAGAGCAGTTTAGGAACGCTATTGGGAACGTATCTATTCTAGTAGAATAATATTATGCTATACCAACTTAACTTATGGGAGTAGATAGAACAATTTATGATTGTGCACCTATCCTATATTAATAAGATGACACTACAAATTCGGAAGATGAGGTGGGCGGTTTGAGGAATCAGTATTTATCAAATAATGTAATTACTTTTTTATGTATTGTATCTGTGTTTTTTATTATGTAATAAATAATTGACGACCTCTGTGGGGCGGTGGGCGAAGATCCGCCTGTGACATAATAGGTTGCGGGTTCGATTCCCGCCTCGGGACAAATATTTGTGCGAATATTGTGCGAATATATGTTCAGGGTGTTCTTGTCGTTCTCTATGTATGGTAAAAAATATCTGTCTATGTACTCGTATTTTATTAAGTATATCAGTTATCTAGTACCCATAACACGAGCTCTGCTTAGCTTGTGACTAGATAATGCTGTGTGACTTTTCCAGCATCCAAACTATGTTTAACTGGACCTGGGCCTTTATACCTACTAGTGAGTGTTTATAAAACTCACTATTAGGTATAAATAAATAGAAGCGACAAGACTTTACGAGAACTCATTTGACGAAAATATAGATAATCTAATGTAACAAGTTAAACAGGGTTATAGGTAAATGATCAATAACCTCTTAAAAGCGTGTGTAGATCAAGACAAACGGCTTTAAAATAAATAAACACAGATTAAAACCATAACCCGAACGCAGCTCAAGCCAGTATGATACGATACATGACGAGGCACGGTGGCGCGGCGCTTGTGTGTCAGTATTAGCAAAGAAAGGGGTTGCGTTAATGAAAGGGGTTGTGTTTGACAAAAGTCATATTATTATAAAAAAAAATTTTCGTCTTGATCTACCCAAATCGCTTTTAAGAGGTTATTGATCATCTACCTATAACCCTGTGCAGTGTATTGTTCGAGTGTTTATTGTTTACCTCACCAACCTACCCTACGAGCTACCTATACACACAGTCTTCGTTAGCTATACGTAATACAAGTATCTTCCTAGAATGAGTTTGCTGAGTGAAAACTTATCGCTCAATACATCAAAGAATACAAAGTAATTCCTTTTGCTGTGAAAACTAACTACTGAATTTAAGAGTCCAAGATATTTTATGTCAACAAACACATTTTTGAATGAAAATGGAAACTATAACTGATAATAGAAAACAGCTACGCTAAGTAATCACTATTAACGAAATCACGAACTTAAATATCGCATAATTGCACAGTCGAACAAACAAAAAAAACTACACGATCAATTAGCTAAAACATTTATTTTGTATGCCTAAAGAAATGAAGTTATAGAAATCTGATGAAAGCTTTCGAAACCATTTTTTTTAACTTGATGACTTGAAACTGATGATGTCAGTGTCTTAAAATATTACCCACCAATATTTTTTGTGAGCCATTTGTTCACTAAAAATATCTAGGATTCTCGAAGCGAGTAAACTCCTTACCTACTCAAACAATTGGTGCAAAGGAACCCTCGTTTCTCTGTGTAACTTACTATGAAGTGAATCTCTCGACAAACTTTTCTGTTTATTAGATCTATTGAAGACACTTTTACTACTACTGCGTTTTGTTGTACTTGTTTATAGGGGTTTTGTTGGTTATACTACTGTCTTTATTTCTTGACTAGATCTTTGCTGTGGAGTTATAAATACAGAGTTGTATCAAAGATTGAATAGTATTTTTCTCGTGGGATAAAAGGTTAATATTAAACGTGCGTACCGTACATAGCACGCACATTTAATATTAACCTTTTTTTTGATTGAGAATTTAATATCATTTCAACTATATTAAAAATAAAAGTAGTCTAAGAAAACAAAAAGTGAATAGCAGACTAAGAGAGGTCACGATTTTAATAAATATCAAATTCTAGCTGCCTAAGTCTTTTTTGTTCTCAAATCATGATTTTAGTCTGTGAAGTTAGCAAAACCAATTTTATATTTAAATGAGTAAAGTTTAGTTTTACATTAAATCTTTTTATTATAGGTAATTAGACTACCAAATATTCGATTTTAATAGAAGCATTAAGATATATGCATAAAACCTATTTTTGACTGTGTAATTTCTGTTAGAGATGAAATTTTGGTAAATTCTAATGTCAATATAATCTGAGAAAAAGGGATTAAGGTAATAAGTAAAATTACTAACATTTTCTTAATCATTAGAGTACAGATCTAATAAGACATTTTTAATTGGAGGAATACAATACATGATAAATAAATATAATTTAATGAACTACTAGATATATGTAATCATCTATACTAATATTATAAAGAGGAAAGATTTGATTGTTTGTTTGTTTGTTTGTTTGTTTGTTTGTTTGTTTGTTTGTTTGAATTGAATAGGCTCCGAAACTACTGGACCGAGTAAAAAAATTCTTTCACCATTAGAATCCTTAATTTTTCGTGATGAACATAGGCTATATAATATTTTCAAAAAAGTTAGGGATCCGCATGAAAAATTCAATAATTGAACCGTGGGCTGTATATTCAACCTCTTTTTCTATTGTGGCGCGTCAGAATAGAAAAAGAGGTTGTATAGCGCACGGTGCTTCCTTTTTCTCTACGGCCAGTGTCAGTTTTGGAATGTCGAGTCAATGTCAAAAACCCCAATGCTGATAAAAAAAGTAAAGATCCGTATGAAAACTGTGAAACCCATCGTTTTAGTGTGTATAATTTCTGAATTTTTTGTTTAATACCCGTGCGAAGCCGGGGCGGGCCGCTAGTATTGTATAAACTAGTACCCATAACACAAACTCAGCTTAACTTGGGGCTAGATGACGCTGTGTGGATTATTCAGCATTACTTATTTATTATTATTTTATAAATTATCTGACCGTCTCCCATTGCATCACCCTAAATGGGTACATTTAAGGTGATGTGTATTCATTTCATATTCTCTATCAATTATAATCAATAAGTTCTGACAAATTTTATGTACCATATAAAACAGTAAAATAATACAAATAAGTGCAATAAATATCCGTGAATTTTTATAATAATGTGCTCAAACTGCGTGAGTTAATCATCTCATACAAGTAAGATGGTTCAAATAAAAGACGCAAAAAGCAAACCACAAGAGAATCCTAACATTATCTAGTATTATAGTATATCTCTTCGGCACAAAAAGAAGAATTGTTGAAAATAGCCGTGCAGAATGAAGCACCGCCCTAGTTTGCATACAATGCCTTTCAGCCGCTTTCATCTCAGATGGTATTGATCATTAGCTATTTGAGGCTCAGGCAGAGTTATCTAGATGTGCCACTTGCGTGATGATTGTTCTAACGGGATCAAATAATGGAATAAAATAATGGGGTAGGTATATTCCCCATATTGCCGTGTGGTGCCGGCATAGAATTTCACCACCCCAAGAGGCGACTAAGGGAAACACACCGGGGGGTGGGCAGCAGCGCCTTCTGCAGAACAACTACACCGAACTGCGATCCCCAACCCGCATGCCCAGCGTGAGGATTATGGGCCACATAATGATGCCATCTATGGCGCTCATTAGGGGAGGCCTATGTCCAGCAGTGGACTATTATAGGCTGGTGATGATGATGATGATATTCCCCAGTGTACCCGCCTCCGTTTTTATTAAGTGGGAAATTACTTACTTGAGTTTATAAGTATCTGGGACATTTGATTGCAGCTAATCTAAGAGATGAGAAGGACTGGGGAGAGCTAAGAGCGTTGATGGTGACAGCGAATGTTGGTCCACAGGTTTGCTTGTTCAGAGGTCAATTGAGCTACCTGTAGTTTGTTTGCAAAGGTCTGCGGTTAGCTCATTTGTTTCAATTGTAAATACTAGTTCTATGTTAGTAAGTTAATTGTATTTTTTTAAAATAAAGCTTTCACTGATAAAAAGAAGCCATTTTCTCTTGTTTCTGGTTGCCTTTGTTCTGTGTTGTCAACTCTTAGTTGACTCTCATAGTACGGATTAAGTTGGAGGGGTTTATTCTTAAAACACATTAGGGAACCATTTTGTCATCATAATTGTTTTTCTCTTAATTTTCATGCATATCTTAAATCCAGTAAAGTTAATTTCATTA
Organism: Eupithecia pulchellata; assembly: GCA_963931895.1. Lineage (NCBI taxonomy): Eukaryota > Metazoa > Arthropoda > Insecta > Lepidoptera > Geometridae > Eupithecia > Eupithecia pulchellata. The sequence continues at coordinate 3,340,770 of OZ007543.1, forward strand.
TGCGTTGTATTTTTTTCTAATTTTACCTTCAAAAAAGATAAGAAAGCTTTCTGTTAATGAAACATTTTGGGTAAATTTTCTTATCTTTGAGCACCTCATCTCATTGCTGAGAATTAAGGGTATAAGGGCATGTTTTAGTGCCAAGCGGAAGCGGGAAAGGTTTTTTAATGACTAAAAGTTTCTTGACAAGTCTATGAAACTGTGAAATTTTTTGAGAACTAATCCGCACCCTTATTATTTAGGCCGTAAAAAGAACTTTTGATTTTGATCTGTCTGTCTAATGGTCTGTACGCAATTAAACATAAATAGCACTGAACAGATTCTACTACCGAATCCGCATCAGCTGTCTATTGAATTTATATCAATAGCTACTTAGCACTTCCTGCGTACTATCTGAGTGAACTTTAGAGGATCAAAAAGCCCATACATTTTCGAATTCCAAATCATGGTTGGGCTTCGCGATCGCATCCAGAGGCCTTACTTGGTTGTGCGTATTAGTCCACGATATACGCGCTCGATATGTCCAGCTGTGGACTAACAGAGGCTTATGATGATGATGATACGTGTTCGAAAGCCTTTGCCTTATGTGGAGAAGGCATAGAATGACAGACAAATGAGATGTACCCTGAAAAATGGGACAAATACGTCTCATTTTCTATTAGTATCGTGTGCAACATATAAACTCTGAAGTAACTTATAATTAAGCTTTACAAAGTTAGGTAAGTACACAAAACTCAAAAATCATTCGAAAACTATCATGGAGTTCATTTGAAACTATCGGAACGTTGTATCACTAAGAAAATAGTTCCTTTTGATCAGGTAAACCTGCTGGAAAGCACAAAAAGTGAAGGAAAAAGTAAAGTTTGTACTAAGCATACAGTAACAGACACATAGTACGCTCGGATATTACGGATTTTTGCTACCGCATCCGCTATGCACTAAAAATATATCCTTACTAGAAATTCTTAAAAATATACTCACAGCTTTATCTCCTAACTGCTCGACCCTGCAATGCAGGAAGGCGGTCTGCCCTACCACGGTGGTCACGTTCCGAGGCACGTTGTACTCGAAGTATGGGAAGGAACCCACGCTATCTTCTCCGTAGTGCGCTGTGCCTGTTGACAAAGGATTTTGGATTTTATTTTTATGAGACAAGTCTCAAAAGTCTTTTACTGACTTTTTAGCATTAGAACTTTCGAGAAGTCTGGTCTTCTTGGACGGAAATCCTATGAACTGAATTATCTGATTCTGATTTATTATGGTTTGAAGAGGTCGTTGATTTTGAAAGATCAATCGAATGGTTGATTTATTTTTCGTTTATAATATAATTTATTAACATTATACATTATATGTATTAAAAAAGAAATTAGTGTTAGTTACACTATTTATTACTCAAGAACAGCTGAACCGATTTGGCTGAAAATTGGTGTGGAGGAAGCTTAGAACCAAGAGACGGACACAGGTTACTTTTAGGACACTTGGACGAAGTCACGGGCAAAAGGTAGTATTTACAGAAAAGCTAGCAGAAAAAACTGTTAAGCGTCCAATTATGTCTAAGAAATAGAATACCAATCTAAGGTTGGTGTGCACCAATAGATAATAGGATAGTAAGGAGTTACATAGTATTTTTTTAAGTTTAATATTGATATGAAAACTTTTGACAAAAACCTCAAGTTAAGTGTAACTGACTGAATATACCTGAATGACACCCTGTTGTCATTCAAGACGAGTATTTTGTCATCTCTGGGAGATTTTTGGAATTCACAGTCTTATTAAACGGTCATCAAACGTTAAATACCAACCCACAATAAATTACCAATCTTTTAGTCATAATTAATGTTCTTAATTATTTATTAAGCTTTGCCAAGAGTTTTTATAAATAATAAAAAATACTATCCGATAAAAAGTTAAAAAACGGAAACGTGGGTAAATGCCGTGTAGCCATAAATTCATATTTACAAACCATTTCAGTAATGGTAGCAATTTTCAAAGAATTTAAAATGAGACACATTTCTTTGTTTTCCGCTATGCGTTCCGTTCACAGAATATTTTTCAGAGTATTTTTATACAAAATGTTCACTTAGACGATTTTATTGCGATGAGTGAATTTCCCATACAAACGTAGAACCAAAATGGTTTGTAATTTGATCATATTTTCACAATGATCCAAAATACTTAGATAATAATTTTAATATAACTTAGATACAAGTATTTATCTAGGTTCCTTCAACAACTTTTCTTCTTTACATGTTTTCCTAGTATTTGTGAAGATTTTTCAAAAAGCGGGCTGCAACCTAAATAAATACTTCTATTACAAAATGTAATAGCAAACCATAGTAGAAATATTCTCAAATTACAAATAATTTTGGTATTACGTTTTTATTAGAAAATCGTCGGCCGCCGGAGCCTTAAGTAGAAAAGTCACTTATGATTTACATAAGCTATAAAAGTATCTATGAGGTATAAGTCGAAAATAATAAAGTATTATCCAAAATAACCAAAATGTGACTGAAACGCACAAATTGACTGACCGTCGCAATTTTGAATTTAGATCCTACAGTAAATAAATATCAAAAATTCTTTATTCAAAAACATTGATTGTTTTGCAGCGAAACAAATGAAGAATACAATTTAACTTTTGACTTTCAGTGAAAGATGGTTTCTAAAACTCAATCAAAACTGTCCGGAGTTTGTTTTCAGTGAAATAGCCTTTGTAAGAACGTTTGAGGAGAGGCACAAATGGAATTCGAAACGACACAATTAGCGTAAACAAAGGTATGTTGATTAAAAAATTATAAAAGGTCCTTTCATTTAAGGGTTGGATTTTATAAATGAGGATTTGTGTTAGCTACGGTTTTTACTTAAAGAAGCATAAGCTAATGACGTATTTGTTAATAAAATGCCTTTATTCTCTTTGTCGGTTTCTTTGTTGCTTCCTTATCAAGCTACAATGTCAAGTCTACATCTTAAGATAACCTCGTTTCTAAAAAAGCGAGGCTTCGTTGTTTTTGCTACAATTACTACCTTTAGCGGGGGATTATTGTAACAATAATAGGTTAATTAAGAATGTAGCAGAGTCAGGCGGGGTCGTTTGTAGCCCAGGACTGCGCCAAGGAAGCCACAGTGAAGCCCTGGCCATGGCTTTGACGCTCACGAAACTCGTCTCATGCGTCTGGGTCACCGTCGGACGGGCCAAGGCAATTTTTTCTTACTATTTCTTACTCTGACAGAAATAATTTTATTTCTCCTGTTATATTTCTCAAACGAAAACATATAGGTATGTAATTTGATTTCAGATTTCAATAGTTTTATTTATTTTGGCTCATGAAATAAGCACTTAGACAAATCAAATTTCATACAATAAATTATTATTAAATTAGAAATAAGCTTACCAAAGACGAGGGACTAATAAGTACCTTTGATAGAAATAAGTTTCAAAAAGCCGCTCGAATTTCCCAAGTGAAGGAACCCACGCGATCGAAAATAAAAAATATAAAGGTTACATTTAGATTTGTTCCTACCCTCGATTTCGTAAGACCAGCTTTGCTTTCTCATTTGCATCAATAAGGCCACGAGTCGCGAAAACACGAAAATAGCTACCTAACTATGTTTCACCATTTTCTAAGGCATTTTGGCTTAATACCTAAGCACTTTCTTTTCGGAATTCATCCCTGCCAAGATAATTTCATGAATTTGCATTTGTGTGATGGGAATCTGTGCTATATTTCTGATGTGTCAGCGCTGCCCCCGTGAAAGTATCGACGCAAAGTTGTCTAAATTACATACATATGTATATAACTAATACAGTTTGACAATCAACGCAATAATTAATTTACTGTATGAAATTTGTCGTCTAAGTGCTTATTTTGAAAGTCTAAAGAAATAAAATTATTGAAATCTGAAACTGTACTTAATAGTTAACTTATACATAAAACATCTACCTAGGCGAGTCTGGATAAGTATCAGTCACCCACCAACCAACATCGGAAAGGCACGCAGAATATAACATAACCGACAGCGAACCAAAGTTATCGACAAAACTCAAAGGATCAGCAAACTAATGGCAGTGGACCGGCCATATCTCGCAAAGAACCGAGCACCGCTAGTGTAAACGTTTTCTTGATTGTAGACCACGACTCGGTGTAGTATAGGATGCCCTCCAGCTAGGTTGGATGGCTTGCGAAAGACTGCGGGCAGATGCTGAATGCGACAAGCTGAAGACAGGCCGCTATGGCGCTCATTAGGGGAGGCCTATGTCCAGTAGGGCACTAACATGGGATGCTGATGACTGTAAGAAGAAGTGCCGGGTTGAGTCGGATCCGATCGGCCACTGGAGAATCGCCCTATCAAATGCAGCCGACTACGACTGTACAGTTCTTAGGCGTCTGACGTCCTTTTCACTTTAAATCGACCTTAATGGCTATCGATTTTATAACAGCTGGTGACTTCAGATGCTACTTGTAGGAGCTACGAACAAAGATGTCACAGTATTTTTCCTTAGCACATCAAAATGGAGAGAGCTGAGAATTCTTTTAGAATGTAGATTTAATCGGATTTATAGACTTGATCTTCTCTTCTAAGCTTTGTTTGCCTGAAAGAAGCGAAACAATTTATTTTAAGCGATAAAGCCAATTGTTTTACCTTCAACCAATTATGTTTTATACATTTTTAGAATAAGGCTTCGATAGTAGATAGCCGATTGTAGATAGAACGATCAACAATAAATTTAATAACATATCTGTTACACAGAATAACATCATAGTTGCTCATAGTTAACGCGAATGAAAGGGCTAATCTTGAAGCCCCCGGGCTATTTAGATGTTAGACTCAACCAATAATATATAACTAATAGGTACCTAATATTCATACCTACACTATTTGTTTTCAGTGATGATGGCACACGAAATTGTGCCATTAGAAAACTCAAATGTGGTTAATATCCCGTTATAGACTTTAGTGCTAATAACCACGATAGTAATTTCTATAATGTAATTACTCCTTTCTAAGCCTGCTTAATAAAACACTACAAACAGACATACTGTCTCTTTGTAGTGTTTTCTTTCTATCTATCTATTCAAAAGTTTAAAAATATATATTTAAGAGACTCTCCCTGTGGCATAGCTGTGGGACGCCCTGTATATATATATATATCGTTATCTTATCTAGTACTCATAGCACGGGCCGTGTGGTGCCGGCATAGAATTTCTCCGCCCCAACTCTTCCCGTGGGTGTCGTAAGAGGCGACTAAAGGAAACACAGCGGGGGGCGGGCAGCAGCGCCCTCTGCAGAACAACTCCACCGAACTGCGATCCCCAACCCGCATGCCTAGCGTGGGTATTATGGGCAATAACCCCCAAATGATACCTAATGCCATCTATGGCGCTCATTAGGGGAGGCCTATGTCCAGCAAGTGGACTATTATCGGCTGGTGATGATGATGATGATGATGACTCATAGCACAATATGTGACTAGGCTGTATATGCACATATACTTCGGTATATATTTGTATATTTTTTTTGGGACAAATATTAGTTCAGAGGTTCTGGTTGTTTTCTATGTATAATAAAAAATATCTATCTATTTAATAATATTGTATTATGTATATCAGTCATCTAGTACCCATAACACAAGCTCTGCTTAGCTTGGGGCTAGATGATGCTGTGTGGATTGTCCAGCATTATTTATTATTTATTTTATTTATAGGTATTTCTATTTAACCCAGATATTAAAGTATGTAAATATGAAGTGGTTGGATGAAGCTACTCAAGCAATGATTCATAAAAAGGCTTACGTTCCCCAATGTATTTTTCTACAAGGTTTAACCATAAGTGTTTGAAACATTATCATAAAATCCCATGGATTTTTTATATCCTGCGCTCGAGTTATGTTTGGCATTTCGCCCGATAAACGCTATGATGAAGCCAATTTTGCAGATTTTACTTTTTGCTGGTTCAATATGGTAAAATTGGCTCCATGGCCGTAGCGTGAAAAAATCCAGAGAAGAGATAACTTTATCTGTTGCATAAGAAGATCCCTACACAATAATTGAACCTATTCTAATAATTCTATTCTTCTTATATCATAAACGCCTAATACGCACCACGTATCATATTAAATAAAGAATAAATAAATAAATAAATAATGCCGGACAATTCACACAGCATCTAGCCCCAAGCTAAGCAGAGCTTGTGTTATGGGTACTAGATGACTGATATACATAATACAGTATTATTACATATATTTATAGATATTTTTTTATCATACATAGAAAACGACCAGAACGCCCTGCATCTGCAGATCGTACAAATATTTGTCCCGAGGCGGGAATCGACCCGCAACCTCCTGCATCGCAGGCGGACCTTCGCCCACCGTGCTACAGAGGTCGTCAGAGAGAGGAAAAAAAGTAAAAAGCTACAAAATGGCATCCAACTGAGAAAACACAATGTTGTGAAACCTAGTCGTTGGCGTAGGATTCACAACGCTGATCTTCCGTCGAAGCCAATTGACACGTAGGAGAGATAAAAAAATAACGCTAGACAATCCACACAGCAACATCATACCCCAAGCTAAACAGAGCTTGTGTTATGGGTACTAGATAACTGATTGATATATTTAATACAATATATTACACAAAAAATTACCAGAACACCCGTAAAAAATATCTGTAGATTATACAAACAACTGTCCAAAGGTGGAATCGAACAAGAAACCTTCTGCATCGCAGACGGACTTGCGCTCACCGCACTACAGAGGTCGTCAAATAAGATATTTTGAAAGAAAATACATTAATTTTTACCCATATATAAAAAATAACACAGTATATAAAAACTAAATAAGAACACAAAAACGGACGTAGGAAAGATTAAAAAATATTTAAAGTTACGTATTTGTAGCATTCGGCTAGGCCTTATGCTACGCTGGTTTTCAGGTGGAGCCCGGACATGGAGTGATATGCAACGATAACTAAACAAACAAGTGGACTAACACGACTAAAAGAATTAACATGACCTAGGAATACATAAAACATTTTGGCATATTCACTGATTTTCTACGTTTAATTTTTAGATATCATTCGTTGAAAGGATCGGAATTATTAGAGGGAAGCTATATAGCTTGCGATATTGCATAGCAGGGGAAGAATTAAGCTGGCAAAAAAATTGCCGTATCCGCGTACAATAAATCACAGAGTAATTTTCAGGGCCGTTGGCACAGGTCGACTTCATCAACATCATCATCAACATCATCAGCCTATAATAGTCCACTGCTGGACATAGGCCTCCCCTAATGAGCGCCATAGATGGCATCATTATTTGCTACGCTGGGCATGCGGGTTAGGGATCACGCTGGGCATGCGGGTTGGGGATCAACTTCTTCAATTCAGGTCGACTTGACGCCGACCATTTTGCAGGCGAAGGTAAGGCCAGATTTTTACATATCAGTGAAGTCACAATCAGTATCAGTGGATCTATAATTCTGTACAAAATATTGACAGTCCGTCAATGGTCCGTGAATATTCTGTACCGAATTGGAGATTCACTGATACTGAACTGTTACACTGATCTGTGTGAATCCGGCCTAAATGACACAAGGGGTGGTCTATGTCCATATTCGCTTAGTTTCGTTCATTCGTGTGTCATGTATATGTTACCTATGAATATGTAGAAATCTATATCATTTTCAAACAAATAGTACTTACCTACCCATCATAGTATTATTTAGGCAGTCTTAATTTTCATTCAATATTATAAGGCAAGTACGATCGTCGTGAGAATACAGTCCCTACGATCATTTTAGAGCATTTAAGCTGATGGAATATATAAAAATTTAAACTTAAAATTCATGAAATTCGTTCAACAAAAACCCTTCACAATTAATGTTCAAGCTTCTTGGGGTCTTCCGACTAGTATTGATATTGAACAGTTGGGCTACCTGTGACTGTTTGCAGCAGTCTGCATTTAGCTCAATTATTTTATTTGAAAACATTAGATCTGATTTGATTATTCAATTGAATTTTTCTTTATTAATACTTGTTCTCAAGAATGGCTATAAACTTAAAAAGGTCCACAAAATCAAACTTTCAAACTGGGTCAGGAGTGTTTTAATAATTTTCTCTTTACATTCCGTTTCGATTGCAACTGCCTGTTAAATATTTATCAAAACGATTTCTGGAACTGCACACGCTAAATTGATTTTTATATTGCATTTAGAAGTAAAATAACTATGCATATAGAGTTGTTTGCCTTAACGGGACCTACTGTCGTTTACTACCGTTCTGGTCGTCGACCTACCTGAGGTGTTTTTGACAACACAATCATTTTATTTTCAGTGCCCTGGAACATGTATTAGACAAGACGTAGATATAAACGTGTAGTAGTTTCTTATTCACTTCTTCCATTAGTGGACAAAAAATAATTGTGAAGAGGTCATCCCTTAAGACTTCCTTTAATACTTTAGTTTAAAATTGTTTTGTTTACGAGCTTTATGTAAGAAGTAACGTTAACAAATAACAATTTATGCAAAAGACAGTTAGTGAAATTAGGAGAATATTCATAAATTTGTATAAAATAATATAGGTATTTTAGGAAGAGTCAAAAATAACGTTATTTATTTTCTAACAAAAAGATTGAGCACTTTCACAACCGATATAAGCAGACTCTTGTTTAAAATTAAATTATTCCCTAAAATATACTTTATTCCCACATACATAAAGGTGAATCATTATTCCACTATTCCATTGAAATTCAAGATCTAGACCCAACACCACGAAAGTCTACCCTAAAATAGCCTTTATAACCACACACGTAAAGCACACAGTTTCTAGAGCCATACATTTCAAAGTCCGTTGAAACAATACAGGTATTCCTAACACTAACGTTTCCCATTCCCTTTTATAGCTTCAGTTTTCCCAGGCTTACGTTGAACTCTCAATTATTGCTATCAAAAGTAGTTGGTACGGGAATACTCTGGCTGCATTTACAATGTAAGCAGATTACCGTATCCGTCGCGCTGTAAGAATCTGCGACTAAAACTCAGCCCATCAATGTTGAAAGAGTCAACTGAAAGAATCTTAAAAGGACCGGAAACGGTAGCAGCTTTCTGTGTATACTCTTACTGCAATTACCAATTCGCTCAAACACGGTGATTATGGTAAAATCCCCTTGTTTTGGGAGGCACGTTCAGTGGACTTTGACTTTTGATTAGGAGGACAGAGAATTTCCTTTTCGGGTCGTTTGTTAATAATTCAGAGCGTTTATGCGTCTGTAGAGTTTGTCAGGCCAAACTGACCTTTCAATCTCTATTGGCATAGAGTGTAGATTGTGACTTCACTTTCTGAACTAAAATTCTGGTCAAATACTATTATTAAACTTTATTACTTTTAATATATTACTATGTGTAATAAATGTGCATTCGTTCAATAAATAAATAAACAAATAAAACCATAACGAGCTTTTGCGCCTATAGATTAGTTTGCGCCTGTAGAGAAACTGACCTTTCAAACTCTATTGGCGTTGTGAGTAGATTGCATCTTTACTTTACTATATTACTATTTGTATATTAAAGAGCCGTAGTATATTCTAGAACTAATGAAGTTTAGTTTCATGGTATCTAAATTGACAGCAAAATGTTGTAAACTTAATGCAATCTCAGATATGAATCGTAAACTTAGTTCAAATTTGAGGAAAATTGTAACTTTGTAAGCGCCAGCTTTCAGCAACAAGGTAAGCCTTCCAGAGATCGCCAACCCTTTACCGCGCTCGTCATTAAACCAAATTGCCCGACTTAAATCGCGAGGTTCACATCTCATTTACCCTGTTTTTACGATTCTGTTGGCCGTTTTTAAACCTACACCGCAAACGAAATTCACCTCTCTATCACGTGAATTGAGTTTGTTTTTATTCGCGCGGAAGGTGAGTCGGGTCTGGTTATTAGTACAGAGCTAACAGAACCGGTGAAGTTGTCGTGGACTTTATTTGGTAGGAATAAAGGTGAAAATTCTGCTTTATAAGGTGTGTTTTTGTTAGTAGTTTAATTAGAGTGATGTGTTAATTTCTAAGCTTATGTATGCATGAAAAGAGGTTAACCTAAAGAACTGGGTTTTAGTTTATAACTCACGGAGTTGATGAGTGTTCGTGTTTATTTTTAACTTTACAAAACTAGATAGATATTTATCTAATACATTATTAAATACATATAAGTAATCTTCAAAAATATATCAGTTTATCTAAATCTAAAGATTTCATTGATTGTTTGATTTGATTATGCTCCGAAACTAATGAATTTGAAAAAATCTTACTTCTTTATTATCAAAAATAAAGTAAGCTAGGGTTCCGTATGTATTGTAGTAAAATTTCAATGATGTAACGCACCAACCCGTTTTGAAATTTTTCGTAAAAACCCGTGCGAAGCCGGGGCGGACAACTAGTAATTTACAAAGGAATAATTATGGAATATGCGACAGTTATTATTACGAAATATGACTCAGTTATTTAATGTGTAAATCTTCTTGTGAGAAAAATGACAGATATTTATCAGAAGATTATCCGGTAAACATAGCGGAGTTACCAGTAAACGGTTATCCGTTTAACGGTTATCCGGTACCTTTACCTTATGGTAAAGAACCGAATCCGTTTACCTACTGGAAATTCCGCATTTAAACAAACGGAAAACTAATGTATATCTGTACCTACCTAGTCAGGTGTCATGATTATGTGAATTCAATTTAAATATCGTTGAGCCACTGTCTTTCCAGTTTATAATTTAAAGCTATTTACAAAACTAAAATAAATGACTTCGAATTCATCGCGTACCTACCTTTTGTTTTAATTTTTATTTTCCCCTACGCGATAAATACCCGATAAATATTCTTTAATATGTCAACAAATCGTGAAAGTTTAAAAAGTTTTGACTTCGAATTCCTTGAAGTTTTTAATAAAATAAATAAATTAATAAAAAATAATAAAAAATTTATTCAAAAATAAGTGTTCAATGTTTAAAGTTACGCGGGATCAATCAAAATCAAAATCAAAGTGCTTTATTTCCTTTAGACCTTACAGGACTCTTGGACACGTCAATAGTAAGTAATCCCTTGGGAATATTTTGTTATAGGAACACCCCGGGATCAAACTCACTACAAAACAAAACTGATTAAAATGTTCAACGATGACCTCCTTCAACGTACGAACTCCTGCATCGCAAGAGGTTTTGGGTTTGTTTCTCGCCTCGGGACAAACGTTTGTACGATCTGCAGATATTTTTTTCTGGGTGCTATGGACGTTTTCTATCTAAAATAAAAAAAACTATCTCTGTCACACATAGTATTGATAAATCAGTCATCTGGTAACCATAACACAACTCTGCTAAGCTTAGGGCTAGGTAATGCTAAGTGGATTGTCCAGCTTTATTAAGGCGCATACAGCACCTAAACTAGCGCCACCACCTACTTTATGTTATTATTCTGTTTAACAAAGGAATTTTCAAAAATCCATCGTCCAGTTTGTGATACCTATCATAAGCTTTTTTAATGCCTCTGTAATAGTTTTATTCTATTTAGTTTAGGAAGAGATACGAAAATAGATTTTGGTGGCCACCAAGGGCAACTTAACACAATAAAAAACATCATAAAGCCCAACATAATAATAAGTAGATATTTTTTTTCAAAGTCGGTTTTACCTGTGTTGCAAATCTTTAAGGCTCCGACGTAAGAATTACCCCTACAAACGTAGTCCAAAAATTATTTGTAATTTAAGCATACAAATCATTTGGGTTTTACGTCAACCTTACAACATCAGCCTATATCAGTCCACTGCTGGACATAGGCCTCCCCTAATGCGCGCCATAGGTGGCGTTATTTCATCTGGGTGGTTATTGCCCATAATCCCCAGGCTGGGCATGCGGGTTGGGGATCGCAGTTCGGTGGAGTAGTTCTGCAGAGGGCGCTGCTGCCCGCCCCCCGGTGTGTTTCCCTTAGTCGCCTCTTACGACATCCAAGGGAAGAGTGGGAGTGGTGAAATTCTATGCCGGCACCGCATGGCCCTTAAAGTACCCATATGCTTGAAAATTTAAAAAGTCTTAATTGTTTTTTCAAGTTCCAATTTCTAGCACTTTATGGGAAACATGTCATATTAGCGTCTGAATTCATACTAGATTTTCTTTTTAAACTCTAAGAGGCTTACCCACTCTAAAGCTATTAGGTCAAGTGAGGTTTCTAAGCTAAGCTTGTTACTTTAATGCTGGGCACATATGAAATATTGCATTTCTAGAATAGTCGTTGCTGCTTTATTTTAAGCCTTTTACGTTCCAATTTTAAATCCATAATTTTAAATCTGTTGGATAACATAACTAAATTAGAACTGGTGTTTCCATCTCAAACAAGCGTCCTCAAGATTCTGACCACATTTTGTTGCTGTATGGCAAAGCTGATTCGCCTGATACTGATCAGCTCTCAGGTCACGCGTAGCTTCGACCAGACGCTCAGATAAGTCTTTAAACACCCTTAGAGCATCGCTACGGTCTCGAATTCTATCCGTTAGACGCAATAACTACAATTTTCATACCATCCGAGTGTCATGTTGTTGCTACGCTGTAGTGTGGGAAGCTAATGAAAATTTTTACCAAGATTTTCATTGCTTCGCCTAAATAAATCAAATATAAGTCTTTTTTATAATAAAATATCTATTATATCTACATAAATGGTAGATAAATCGTTAATTTATTGTACAATTAACTGGTTCCATTGATAACAGGTTCAAAATAGATAACGATGGCATCTGCAGAAGCCTTAAAAACAGTGTCGTAGATGACAACACTCTTTGAACTTCAAAAGGAATATTTTCTTAGTAAACATAACTATGTATTTTGATTTTTAAACAAAGTAAACAATTGTCGCAAAACTCTAAAATTCACTTTTCAAACGGCAACACCATACCATTTCATACTAAATCTCTAACACCTTGAACCGCTTAAAGCTAAGTGTGAGCCATGCTTTATAAAGCCGGCAAAATGTGCCACTTTATGAAGCTTTTCACTGGTCCTATTTACACCTCGGGTGTTAATTGTAGCGGAGAATGACGTGGTTTGGTCGCCTGTGGTTTTGGAAAATACTCCACTTTTGAAGTGGAATAATGGACGGGGGAGAGGTCAGGTTCAGGTTCTCTATAATTAATTATTCAGCGTAGGGTAGTAATAAATAATTGAATTACTAGGTACAAATAATGCTGGAAAATTTAAACAGCACCGTCTAGCCCAAAGTTAAGCAGAGCTTGGGTTGTTAAGGTTACTTCAGACATCAACATCTCAGCCTATAATAGTCCACTGCTGGACATAGGCCTCCCCTAATGAGCGCCATAGATGGCATCATTATGTGGCGGTTATTGCCCATAATCCCCACGCTGGGCATGCGGGTTGGGGATCGCAGTTCGGAGTAGTTGTTCTGCAGAAGGCGGTTTCCAAACATATTTTCGCTTACAATAACATCCGCAGTCTCCTATGGAAGCAAACTAGTGAGGAAGCAAGAATCCCAAACACTTACGCAAGCGACAAACAACAAGAGCGCAAGGATAGTTTTCACAAAGTACTGTCCAAATTCTCTGAAAGTGCATTCGAGGTGTTAAAACTTTGATAGTGCTTGCGCGAAAGTTTCGTACGTGGAACCACTGGCAGGGGGGGGTGAAAAGATAGTGTTTTACCGATCGGGCTGGGTAACGAGTACCCATTATTTTAACATCATCATGCTCGTTGTAGTTAGTTATTATTAGCTGAACTTTTACGATGAGAAATATACTGCGAGCACAAGTTTAATATCAAACATGTTGTTTGATATTAAACTTGTGCTTTATTAAATGGCTCCTAGCGTGGTAATTTCCATAAAAATTAATAAAATGGGTTTAGATAGAGAGAAGATATAGAAAAAATAAAGCAGAGCTTGTGTTATTGATAATATATGACAGATAATAATAAACAACCCCGGAACAAATATCCGGCGATCGTATAAACTTGTGTCGAAGGCGGGAATCGAACCTCCTGCGTTAATTACACTAATTAATTGATGTCGTCTTTCGTCAATACAGTATGTTGTACTACATGTTACATCCAATAATCATGTTTACAGGATATACCGACCCATAGAGCACTAAAGGTACAATTAAACCGGCATAAATTAAATGTTTCCACGAAAGTAGCAGCTAAAGCCGCGAACGGAATTTTGTGGCCGATAAATATCTCAACAAAAAGCCTCAAACATTTTCACGCACAAATAAGTCAGAACAGTTCAACGGTCAAGTACAATCGCGGTTGGAATACTGATCGGTTTTTTTCCCGCGGGTCCAAAACTTTCGGAGGTTTTCGAGGTATGAATTTGGTGATTTTCAGCTTTCCAAGTGTTTTGATGACAGCGATTGATGTTATTGAATGTACATTTTATAAATTCTCTGCTGATCAAAACTGCTCGATGGTGGATAAATTTAATGCCTACGTCTTTAAAAATGTAATTTATCATAGGATTATACGTTTTTATCGGTCTTTTGCCTGAATGAAACTCCGCTTATTTCCTTATTTGATTTTACTGATTCATTACTTCCATAACATAAAAGTTTTCTTTGTGAAGAAGAAGGATTATTAAGATTTCAATCAGAAATCCATAATGGCCCAGTTTTGTTGGTCGCGATTTGCCTAGTCATGACAAGCACCCATGACAAGCGCTTTTGTCATAAAAAAGTACTCAACCCAAAGAGAGGTTTTGGTTTTAAACCTAACTTAGTTATGTCCAACTGCAGCATTAAAATCTAGCTCTTTAAACGATCCTTCTCAATATAACAATACTGCTGAGTTTTCTAAACTGATTTTGCGTATAGGTAACCGCACCATTAAAACCTAGCCTTAAAATACTACTACTCTATGGTCTAGTGCTACGAGTTTTCTAACAATTATCACGTCCCAAGTTCTCCACTGCGACACTAGGGTCGTAAAGAGTCTATTGTAAAACTTGAGCTCGTTATACGAAACGTGTGCATTATGCTGAGTAACAAACGAGTAGCATACAAGTAACATACTGCCTCCGTACACCCTTAATGAGTGTTATCTTACGACATTATGTAAAAGCTTTTCATTTCGGCTGAAGAAAGAGCGAACAAGTTTCAAACTTAAAAAGACGCAGATAGAGCTGCTTTTTGGATGGTTAAAATAATTTAATGTTTAGTTTTTGGTTAATGTAGAAAAGATAATGGTTTTCATGTAAAAATGTTGTTGAGTATGTAGGCGGGGTTGCACCCCCTACCTCAGCTCTGTGTAATCAAGCAGTGCAAAGCTAACCAGCGATAATTTCACATGCCTGTCCCTATGTTAAAAAAATGTTTGATAACTTCTGGTTTAAAAGATTCTTTGATCTCAAGACGTTGTCGTTGTATGGATTTTGTATACACTACGACGAGTAGTTGAGCAGGCGAGAATACGGTAGAACCTCATTCTCAATTGCTAAAGGCAATTGTCACTAAAAAACATGAACGTCGCTTGTCTATCTTCATAATAATCACAATTTCAATGTGTTAACCTCCTGTGGAAAATCACAGCCTCTTTAATGTGATACTTAGACTTTATTAAGCTATCGTAGTACAAATATAGCCTCTATATAATATAAGCCACATGTTAAATGGGATCCGTTCGCTACAGCAAATCATTTTCATCATCAAACACTTATTAACAAAATAAGTGACAATATTATATTACGGGTTCAATGCTCTTCGTTTTTCGCATATATGCGCATATTGGTAGGTTGTCTAGTTATATAATTACAGATACAACAAGACGTGAGTCGCACTAACCATGAAAAAGTCCTTGGTTATGTTAAACACCAACAACGTTTCATCGTTGGTGTTCTTTCAACACAAACTGGGTTCGTAGTTCACCCGCTAATATCAATTATTAATTCAAAATACGTAGTATAAAACATTGTGGGTCTTAACAAAAGGCACACATTTTGAATCATCAGGCACTTTGAACACTGTGTGTTTACAACAAAGAAAGTTTAAGCTTAGGACTAGAAAATGACAGCAAATTATACTGATTCTTATCTTCTGGTGATGTTTTTGTCAGAAAATTATTGTTCATTGATTCAAAAATACAAAAATAATGCAACCTAGTAAGCACATCGTCAATTTAGTTCATAACATCAATTTTGATACCTCACTCAAAATCATTTTACCAGTTTTTATGGTTTGTAGTAAAAATTTGCATTAGATAACAATTCAAATTAGAAACAAAAAACGTACACGTAAACCATCTCCTCGCGTCTAGAAAAAAATACATTTTGAATCACTTTACTTTACTACTTATAGAAACTAAGCTTGAATTATAAAGCGATATTTTCAACGTGAACATAACAAAGATGGAATATTTTTAACAAAAATAATGGAATATTTTTACCAGCGTCCTGAGATAAGCACACATCAGCAATATAATCCGAGTGCTTTGAGTCCTGAGTATGAGAGTACCAAGTTTCGTTTTCCTTTACTCCTCATACTTTTTTTTTGTAGTTTTTTATGTATAATAAAAAAAAATATCTATCTATTTAATAATATTGTATTATGTATATCAGTCATCTAGTACCCATAACACAAGCTCTGCTTAGCTTGGGGCTAGATGATGCTGTGTGGATTGTCCAGCATTATTATTATTATTACTTAGTAAACTTCATTGTACCTAATTGTGTGATTATACAGAAATCTCCTCCTTTTCTCCAACAAGCAAGCTTAGCGTCTTTAGCTTATATGTATAAGCGAGGACACATAAAGAGTTAATATGTAATTTGCTATAAATCGTGTAAAACTGTTTGTATGTCAAATAAAACAAAATACATTACGCGCCGTGCAGTTCCCCACAGCAAATAGAGAAAAACTACTTTTTGTATTATGATAGCGATCCCCAGGGCCCCAAGTCAGCGAGGAAACTTCTTTCGTTTTGGTATAACAAACCCATACTAGCCACTCTGAACGAGTGTATTTGTTCGAAATAATCACATTAGCTATCCAAACAGTAAAGAAGTAGTTGGGTAAATATTAAACGTACTGGAATAAATACGACGTTCTTTAATGTTTCATATTTTTCTCCTCTTAACGAACAAGCAAATGTTAAGCCAGGAGAATACCGCATTTACCAAATACCATTTTATTAAAAGATTCACTTCTATTCTAGATGAGCGGTATATTCTTTAGACATAAAACCACTTTTCCAGTAATGATTAGTAATTAACGGGTATTTATCGCGTTTCTTCTTCTTCCTCACTTCTTCTTCCTTTCTCGACGTTTCAACAGGTTTGCATTCTGTCGTGGTCACGAGATGACAGAGTCATCTCGTTATTTACTTACCCGTTTTAAATACCCGTTAATTACTAATCATTATGTGTTCAGATCGCGTAAGTTTCAAAACACTTTTCCAGTACCCATTTTTTAGTTTTACCTAAACAAAAGAATTTGAAGGTATTTAAATGAATTGGGTAATTAAAAAATCGCATCAATGTTAACATTTATTTTGTATGTCCAGCTCAAATTTCAGTACACAAAGCATATACGATTTCTCTTTTCATATTTGGTTGGAATTATGTTAGGGTTGTTTCATAAAATAGTCAGTATTCGTTTTAACAAACAGATAGAGCCTAGTTCACGCATTGAACCAGTAACCGAGA
The DNA here is from genome assembly GCA_963931895.1 of Eupithecia pulchellata. Lineage (NCBI taxonomy): Eukaryota > Metazoa > Arthropoda > Insecta > Lepidoptera > Geometridae > Eupithecia > Eupithecia pulchellata. The sequence continues at coordinate 3,358,445 of OZ007543.1, forward strand.
CCAGTAACAGAGCTCTGCTAAGGTGAATCTGCAGAAAATCCCAAAATATTGTATTTCATTGCCTTACAAACATCAATACTAAAATTCACTTACTCCAAGTTCATTGCCATACAATGGAATTTATGATAATTTACTTTTAAGTTAACTTATAAGTAGTATGTACCTTCTACAGTTTTTGTGAATATGGCAATAAAGACATTTAATTTATTTTATGACCCTGTAGATGCACTCTCTCTTAAAATAATAGACATCAAGTGACCAAGTTAAGCCATTACAGTTCGGAACCTACACTACAATTTGACTCCAGTCTAGCTCTAAGAATAGACTGAAAACCACAACAATTGGGGCAAGTCTGCAAGCCCGCAAACTTGAGCTTGCGAGACCAGGAGCTGTGGTGGAAAATTTATGGTATCTTTTGACTGTTTCTTGTAATCTCTGCTCTGATTCGAGTATAAATCCGTTCACCTTGGTTACCTGGAAGAATTCGCTGTAAGTGATAAGGCCGCAAATTCCATTGTATGGCAATGAACTTGGAGTAAATGAATTTTAGTATCGATGTTTATAAGGCTATAAAATAAAGGAGCATCTATCTAATGTACCAATATAATATCCTTATTATATTGGTATTGATACATAGATATATTGTTGTTTGAATTGAATAGACTCCGAAACTACGGGACTGATTTGAAAAATTCTCTCACCATTAGAATCCTACATAACCGCTGATGAACGTAGACTATATTCCAAAAATTAAAGTATGCGTATGAAAACTTCAATAATATAAGCCTTCCATCTCAAATGTACTAGGTTTATCGTATACATAATCGACAAAAGTTCAAAACCCTTGTAGCGTGAGTTATTTTCACACTTGACGGATCCCGTTTTATATCTAGTGTTGTTAATATAACAGTCATATATTTTTAAAAGAAAGATAATCATCATCACTGCCCACACCAGTCCACTGTTCGACATAGGCCTCCCCTAATGAGCGCCATAGCGCCCTAGATGCAGTAAGAATATAGCCACCGGCTCTCACTACCACAGCTCACTTGGACATTATGACCTCAGGGAGTTAGCACATAATAACAGAACTAACTGACTCAATTATTCCGTCAGCTATTTTGCATTTTGGGCTGTAATAGCTTGCTTTATTTCCTGCAGACTTGAAAATGGACATGCAAATGTAACAACCGGGTAACTGGTTGAGGATAAAATAATGCAAGATCTGTTCGCTTTATGCGGTTTGCTAGCAGTAATTGGAGCGGAACTAAGAGATAGACCTCTACTATCTTATCTCTATAATAATATATAATAATAATAATGCTGGACAATTCACACAGCATCATCTAAGCCCTAAGCTAAGCAGAGCTTGTGTTATCGGTACTGGATGACTGATATACATAATACAATATATTACACAGGTGACAGATTTTTTTTTATTTTACGTAGAAAACGACTATAACAAATATATGCAGATCGTACAAATATTTGGCCCGAAGCGGGAATCGAACCCGGCGGAACTTCACCCACCGCGCCACAGATGTCGTCAAAGAGGCCCCTGCCGGGAGAAAGAGAATGTAGACTAAAAGTAAAAAAAAGAACTGACAACAAAAATCAATGGCTATAGCGTTTTGGTCTGAAAATAATCGTAGTGTCACGTTCCGTAAAGATCCGCGGCGGTAGAAAATCATCCGAAAATGGCAACACTGGTGGCAACGAATCTGGAGCACGGAAGCAACGAGCGTATTACACGGCGTAACGAATCTTGCTAACTGGCAATGATATATTATGCTTTGTAACACCGGTCAGTATGGACCTTCAGGATATAGTACAATAGTTCTCTAAACTAAACTAAACAAAATTAACTAACCTAACCTAAAGGACAAAACTAGCAAATTTACAATTGCGTAGGGCTGTATGCAGTCACGTTAGGATTTGGTTTGGAACTTAGGACATTTCCAGAAGTAGAACACATCGATAAAATTATTTTAGATATACATAATTTAGTTCTTAGTAGTCTTTTGTTTAAATACGGCACTGACGTAGTTCACACCAATGAATAAAAATCCAGTAAAAAAACAAAGGATGATGATGATGAATGCCTCTTACTTAATTAGATTACGTAACTTAATACACCCATTAGACCTAGTTTAGCCGAAACTTGGCTAGTGCCGATATTAATGTCTAATTAAGCAACATCAGTTATGGCGGCCGTTGCGTTCCTGATTTACGGGCGTGCTTACTAATTAACTGATTTCGGATGAGTTAACTGGCCGCTAAAGGCCTATGGGAGGCCCTCATTAGCATAATAGTCTGGCTGTGGCGGTTGTGACATACCTTCGAATGCAGTCCGTGAATATTGTAAAATCCGAGTAAGAGAATGCTTCAAAGGAAGTCCAGCTATGGACCTTCTGTCTCTGTTTATCAAACCTCCACAGGCCTTAGCATGGGCTATGCGCATAAAGTTTTCGAGAACCATTGAATTCTTAAAAGTAAAGGCATAGAATGACAGTGGAGAGACTAAAGAGGGGAAGTCTTAAAATGCGACAAATATTTCTCTATTCCATTATCGTATCGTGTGCGTGAAACCACTGAAGTTTTCTTTAATCATTTTGTACTTGTCGTGTCAAATCACACATAGATTCAATGTTTGTCTTCAAAATATAGTAAATTTTAAGTGCCGCTATTCTTACTATAATATAACACGCTGCTAGCATGTTTTACCTCAACGATTAACGTGTAGTCAGGTAGACTTTATACGATCGTAGATCGCAAGAGAAAAACTCGGTGTACATACCATACCATACCATACAGACAGATTGGTAATATGCTCAAGCGGTAAGTAAACAAAAAAACTTAAACTAGAAAATTATGTTCGTATTTAGGCTATACTTACGAATAAGCTGTGTGTGCGTTATTATTAGTTAGGGCGCAATTTTTGTGAATGTTTTTGTTACAATTGGTGACGAATTGAGTCTGAGCAGCGACGGCGGCGGCGTTCCGTGCAATACTAAGGGTAAGTGGGTCCCTGGACTGAGTGCAATTGGACCAAAAGAGATACTATAACGATATAGTCTGCGATGTTGCTGGTACTCTATCTTACTTTTATAACATCAATGAAGCGAACGTGACTGCCGATGTCATATCCAAGAGCAATAAATCAGTCAAATCATTTGAAAACTATCATCGAGTTCGTAAGAAACCATTGGATAGTTGTCATACTACGCAAAGTAGTTCCTCTCAATCATGTAGGAGAAAGTATATTAGTACCTTTAACCCTCGGCATGCCTGTTAGGGTCTCTCAGATCCAACAACACAGAAAAACCGTTGTATTTGAATTTCCCTTTACCACTCTCAGTAGCTGACCATTGTAAGCCTCTTGACGATAACTGTAAGATTTCACAACCCTGGGCGTGCTTGAATCTATGGACTCAACAAGCATAATATGTATGTAACTTTTTAGCAACAGATATACCGAGGGTTAAATATAGGTACTTCGAGTGAAGGACTCAAAGACGAAGGAAGTATACGTATGATAATGTAGACAATCGATACTAAGGCCTGTTAGAGACGTTGAGATGAGTCTGCTTATGTACTTATGTAACCGCAATTTCGAAAAAAGCCTACTTGATAAAATAAAAACAAAAGAAACCCTTGCTTCTCACATTATTACTTTTAATCTTGTTATCCACCCAGCAAAGCCCTAATCATGCCAATAATTATCTCCTAACTAGAACGATTCAGCAGCTGATTCCTAATGAAACATTTACCACATCTGTGCGACGGTTTCGGTTCTTATGAGTATTGCGAGAAACCCCCTCTTTGTGCTTTTCATTCGGCTAATAACTTGGAAGTTATTAGTAAGGAGTTGAACACAATAAGCGTTTTCTCGTAAGGCAATGTGTTATGCTGGAAATTTCACACATAGCCTCATATGAATAAAATATAGCTGATATTTTAAGAAAACACATTATAATAGATATATCTAAAGATCCTACTAATATTATAAACGCGAAAGTTTGTAAGTATGGATCGATGTTTGCTACTCTTTCATGCAAAAACTACTAAATGGATTTTGATGAAACTTGGTACACAGATAGTTTATGACCTGGAATAATATACGGGCCACTTTTTATCCAGAAAATCCGACAACATCGGTAGTTACGCGGGTGAAACCGCGGGCACCCTAGTTAGCTAGTCGAAAATAGATTTAATTCGAGTGTTGCGCAACCCTCAGCCCTGTTGTATCCACAAAAAAGTTCTGATGCTTAGTATGGGACTAGATGATGCTATATGGATTGTCCAACATTTATATTTATTCACAAATAGACTTATTCTAATAAAATTAATATGACAAGCTACAAAATGGCATCTGACTCTGCACATTTTGTGAAGCCTAGTCATTGGGCAAAGGAATCACAAAACTGATCTTCAGTTGAAGCCAACTGATGCCTCACGTACACCAACAATTTGGTTAGATATATAAGCTTATACTTATGTTAAAAGTCTAGATATTATACGTATTTAGCTATTTAAGTGTGTATTTGTTTGTAAGTTTTGATAAATTATCGATTTTGAGCGATAACATCCGTGAATCTGTGACCGCCAATTATCACATATTTGGAAGAATTTGTATTGTCCGTTGATTGTTTTGTTACGTATGCAATAAATAATGTAAAGAAAATTACAATAAAAAAAAAATCCAACGAGTATTTAAAATTAAAACAATTGAGCTAGGTAACTACATAGTGTTAGCTAAGAAACTTCAGTATTAATATTAATATATACTTTACTAGCGGTCCGCCCCGGCTTCGCACGGGTATTAAACAAAAATTTCAGAAATTATACACACTAACACAGTTTTCATACGGATCCCTTACTTATTTTAGCAGAATTGGGGTTTTTGACATTGACTTGACACTCCATAACTGACACTGGCCGTAAAGAAAAAGCAAACAGTGGAGCCATAATATGTAGAAAAAGAGGTTGAATATATAGCGAACGGTTTAATTATTGAATTTTTCATGCGGATCCCTAACTTTTATTAAAATATTATATAGCCTATGTTCATCACGGAGAATTTTGGATTCAAATGGTGAAAGAATTTTTCAAATCCAGTAGTTTCGTAGCCTATTCAATTCAAACAAACATACAAACAAACAATCAAATCTTTCCTCTTTATAATATTAGTATAGATATAGATTTCACACTTCATTTATAAATAATTTATAAAAGAAATAACCTTAGAATAAGTGGCACTTAATATTTACATACTGCTCGACTACGCGACCCTAAGAATTACAACTGTATTCAAACGAGCGTCACCATTAAAATCTAATCCTATCTATCTTTTAGCATTTTCAAACTACTCAGTATCATCAAAAAACAGTCAGCCAAATTAACGATTCTATAAACAAATAGCCCTTTTCACCCCACTGCGAAAAAGGGTAATGTTTTCGCATATGAACACCCCCTCATCGCCCATTCCAACATAATGCGAACGCGCCGCGAACGGAATAAGCTAGCTATTATGAGAATGGATTTGAAATCGTGTTGTGAACTTTTTCGTGTACGTTGTGAATGTGACTGGGGTTATAATAATGTTATTACAACGGATCATCCTTATTATAGAGGCATTGTTTTTTATATTTTGCGTTATGTTCCGATATTAGATGCCATTCGCTTCTATTAAAAGGGGAATACCCGTTCTGTATACTAATATGGCATTACTATTCAAAAATAAATGAAACGAAATCAAAGACATTAAACTTTTTAAATGAGTTTTAAATGAGTCGTTCAAAGTCTTTCGATACAAGAACTACGTTATGTTATGACACAAATGCTTATTTTATAATAACAAGATTTTTAACTTCCGCGATCTGAACTTGTGTTCAGATCACATTATTACATATTTCAATTCATAGGTGACGATGATAACGATAGAATGTTAACATCAATTACCTATTTATTCAAATAATGTACCTTTACAGGCGAACCCAATGTAGGTATGTACCTAGTCATAATTAACAGTAATAATCATAAAATTATCATATAACAATAATATAACAAAATTAATAATCCTATATATCAATATAATAAAAGTCATTTATTAAACACATAAAAAATACACACTCACACACACACATACAAGTTGAAACGTAAATGAAACTTGTTTACCTTGACTCTCGTTGAAGAACCCAAGAACCATGGTGGTGATGACCACCAGTCCGATCTTGAGACGGTAACTCAGCGCGCACATCGTAACCCCTCGCCAGATCATGTCTTCGCACTTCTGCCTCCATTCGAGGGGTTAACACGCCTGGGCCGTTTTGGATTCTGAAGCATTATCTGTAAAAGAAGAAACATAAATTAGTATAACCCTGATCCGTGAGTAACAAAGCTCTCCTTTCAAAAAGTTATCTGAGCGTCGGTAGAAGCGACGTGTGACCCAAGAGCTGGCCAATATTTGGAACAGCGCATCAACTAGCGCAGCGTCTTGGGGACGCTTCCGACTGTTATTGATATGGGTCAGCTGAGCTACCTTTAGATTCTTTGCAAACTGCAGTTACCTCAATTGTTTCAATTATAAATACTACTTTGAATTTGGTTATTTAATTGTGATTCTTTATTAATAAGTGTATACATCTGACACTAAGTTGCACTAAGTTAAGGCACTAAGTTCATAGCCTCTCATCTAGCACAAAATCGCTGGTGGGTTTATTGCTCTTAACGCTCTTAGAGTCGTGAAAAATCGATAAAAGTCATGATAATGGAAAGATTTAGGTCTTCACGCGTCAGTGGAGAAATACTTGCAATTATAATTGAAATGGATCTAACTTGTCAATATTATCGCTATGAATGACTTTCATTTTGACTAGATGATATTTTCACAGAATAAATTGCACGTGGTATTTTCAGAAATATAATTTCTCTCCAATGTAGAAATCAGTATTATTATGGAAAGTTAGAAATCTCACTTGATTTTCAAACGAGCTAGATTAGCCTACGCAGACAAATCAAACTGTAAATAAAACAAAACAAACGAATTCTTTGATGATTGGGTATATTATGTCGATGAACCGCAGAATAGTGTAACGTAACTCGTTACCTATTTTAATATTATTTATAATCTTTATTTAATTGGTGTTTACGACTCGATTAATCGACTAAGATGCTATCGGCCATAGATAAGTTCGTCAACACGCTCCTAACTTCACCACGCTCCGAGCGATTGTTTATGGTCTCGCAAACTTGCGAATCGCGACTGCGCAGGAGACGGACTAGACAGACACAGCAACGCCGCCATTTTCTACTTACGAAGAGGCTTTTTGCTCGTCGCCGTCACTGCATAATTCTTACATTTTAACACTTTTATTTTAACTTCTGTGAGAGATATTAAACCCCTGTTGGGTAAGTGTTGCACTGATTGGTAATGTAGGCTATAGACACTCATTCTCATGCTCGAAGAATGACATTGTATTTTTCATTCTTGCCATGTCATCCCTTTACATTGTACACGGGCTAGGCTTTGCATTACCTACTGTTAGCTTCATTTCTTTCATCTCACTATTTATTATTTCTAGAAAATCATAATGTCACTTTCACATTCCTTTCTATTTTCATTTTTATTTTCACCTCCCGTTCTGATTGTGACTTCCACGGCATCATGAACACTTAGTGCTTTAGCTTTTTGTGCTGCCGTGGGAGCCCGTCACCCTGCGAGGACCTGGCTGTAATGCCGTGCTTGTATGCGCATTCCAGGGTTCAAAGTCCACCCTAGGGCAGTCTTCGTCTCCGGCCGGACTTCTCACGAGCTGCCCCCTTTTGAACTGGACATCCAGCACTTACTGCCTTCGCCGTCGGGTCGCTGCTACACTCGCGGCGCACTAAAAGGATAGTACTGGGGAAGAGGAAAAGCAAGGAGAAGACTTTCTTAACCGCTAGAATCAGCCGTCTGTAGTTAATTTAACGAACTCATTTTAAGCCCCTCCGGCAATCCTAAGCTTGACATTAATTTATATTATAGCCCTTCTGGCTCCCTGAATAATTATTTAATTAAAATTTCTTATAGTTTATTCCGTGTTTTCTTTTTGTATTCCGGATTTTCTAAAAATCCGGACTTTTATAAAGTCCGGACTTTTTGCTACCGGGACACTGGCGCCCTTTACCGTGGTAACTACAGCTGATTCTAGTTGGTTCTTCCTTTGTTTTTTTCTTTTGTTTATGCATGTTGGTGGTAGTTTTCTGTAAAACGTATATTTTTGGTTTTTCTAGTATAAACTACTAAGGTGTACGTAAGTACTTAGAATATTTTTTTTTGTTTTGTTGTAAGCACTTTAAACTTAGTATTGTACATACTGACATAGTAATTTTTTTTAAATCTCATTTTGATATTTTTTTGTTTTGTGAATTTTGTATGACAAGTTTTATTGTTTTTTCTTTACCTATATTACTGAGCGTACACATTAGTAGTTTCTTTTCTTTGATTTTGCACGATTTTTTATTTCACTTCATTCTTCATTTCATAAAAAACCATACGTTTCATTCATTTACTTTGTAACAGAACGGCGAGCTTTAGTTTTATTCAGTGCATCACTTATCCAACAGTTCAGTTTATTTACACTGCTATACCATGTTGCCTGTTAAGTTTTTATCTCTTCAAAAATCGGAGTTAGATTATGAGGTTCGCATACGAGGCGCTACCCCAGCATCTTCTGTTGAGGAGTTACGCAAACAAATAGTCAAGTTAGGGACTGAGTATCCATCCGAACATATTTTAGAATCTTCACTTGATATTAGGCAAGATTTGAAGGGTTGTTTAGATGTTTTGACGAAAATTCAAACAAATTTGGATGCAGAGGATCCCAGTGCTTCTTCACTTATGCGAACACAAAATATGCTCAATCATTTATACAACCGGATTGAGAGGATAGATCGTGGCGACGATTATAAGAAAGAGTTCGAAGATATTGTCGCAGCTTATAAAGCCTTCGCGCTCAAGTGTACTGCTTTGCAAACTAAGTCCACTGCTAGTGCTTCTTCAAGCTTAAATTTTGCTACTACTGAGACCGTACGTACTACATCGGATGCGCACAGTGTAATCAATGTGACTTGTGATCGCGCTTCCTCTGAACTATCACGCTTAAAGTATAATGGCAAGACATGCGTGCGCTCTTTTATTCAACGTGTTGACGAATTTATGGAGGCTCGTAACATTCCTTCGTCAAAAGTCCTTAGCTATGCTTTAGAAATTTTTCAAGGTGATGCCCTTCATTGGTATCGTGCGGTAAAGGATAGGGTAAACACATGGACTGAATTAGCAATCCTACTAAAGGAAGATTTTGGCTTGACTGATTATGATTATAGGTTGGTTTCAGAAATCCGTTCTCGTACTCAAGGGGAAGGTGAAAATATCACTATATACCTCTCTATCATGCAAGGTATGTTTTCGCGTTTGTCTAAACCCATACCAGAAGCGGATCGTTTAGAAATCCTCCTTCATAATATCAGGCCCTGCTATACCAGCACTTTAGCCTCAGTTGCCCAGATTTCTAGCATCGACGATCTACGTAAATTATGTAGGAACTTTGAAGCGATACAGGCACGTCTTTGTCAATTTCAGGAGCCACCCAAGGTTTCGTCTGTTACTCTCGCTCCAGAGTTTGCATATAATGCCGATAAGGACTCTAATAAACCTAATAACTATACTAATAATCATAATAGATACAACCATAATAGGAATCACAATAATAAAGTTCAAGCGAATATCAATGCAGTCGCCTCTACTAAAAAGGAACCTTATTGTCCAAGGTGTCGCTCTAACTCGCACCATTTGCGCCAATGTAAGGCTCCACGCGATATCGTGTGCTTCAAATGTGGGAAGAAGGACGTCAAAACTCCTGATTGCCCTGACTGTCATAAGAAGAAGTCTTCTACGTCAAAAAACTAGTAGACCAGAATTGTAGCAATTTTGATAGGCAAGACTGGGAGTCTTGGCTTAATTTTATACGAACCTTTAGCTCTTCTTATAAAATTTCTACAATTCTGAACACTAAACCTTCAAACGATTCCCGTCCCTATGTAAATATTAAAATCAATAATATTGACGCCTGTGGCTTATTGGATTCTGGTGCTGCAGTCACTGTTTTAGGAAATAATTTCCATAAACACCTTGTAGACTGCACTTTGCATACAAATGATCGCATCAATATGGTAGCTGCTGGTGGTCAATCTCTAAATAGTATTGGTTATATCAATGTTTCAATTTTATTCCAGGATCAATTGCACATTCTACAAGCTTATATTGTCCCCGAGGTTGAAACTTCTGTTATTCTAGGTGTAGATTTTTGGCGCGCTTTTGAAATTTGCCCTAAGTATTTGAGCTCGATTAAAATGTCCACTACTTCGTTGGCAGATTTGAATTCTAATACTGACGCGACATTTATTCAGTCTTATGATAATTTGATCGACTCTCAAAAAGCTATAGCTGACAATATAATCGCTCAGTTTAATTCAATTTCAACAGAAGAGAAAGGCTTAGGTAGGACTGATTTAATTTGCCATCGCATCGACACTGGAGATGCGCTCCCGATCCGACAACGCTACTACAGGATGTCCCCGGAGAAGCAGCGAATTCTAGTTGAGCAGGTTGATGAAATGTTGTCGCTTGATGTCATAGAGCCCTGTGAGAGTGCGTGGTCCTCTCCCGTTATCATCGTTAAGAAAAAAGATGGAAGCCCTAGGTTCTGCCTCGATAGTCGTAAGCTTAACGCGGTTACGAAACGAGACTCTTATAATCTGCCTTATGTCTCAGAAATCTTAGATAGTCTTCGTGACGCTAAATACTTGTCCAGCATTGATTTGTCTAAGGCGTTCTGGCAAGTTCCTATCGCACCTGAAGATCGAGATAAGACTGCTTTTTATGTACAAGGAAGAGGCTTGTACCGTTTTAAAACTACCGCTTTTGGTCTTACAAATGCTCCGGCAACTCAACAGCGTCTTGTCGATCTGCTATTTACTGATAGAGAGTATAAAACTTTCGCTTATTTAGACGATATTGTTATCGTTAGTTCAACTTTCGAAGAACATGTCTCTCGTTTGTTGCGTCTTTTTGATAGGTTGAAACAAGCAAATCTTACTGTGAATCTTGCCAAATGCAAATTCTTTCGCAGCGAACTAAAATACCTTGGCTATGTTATTGATGCCCATGGTTTGCGTACAGACCCTAATAAGGTAGAAGCTATTCTCAACTTTCCTACTCCTACTAACAGAAAATAATTAAAACGCTTTCTCGGCACTGCCACCTGGTACCGTCGTTTTGTTCCAAATTTTAGTACTGTAGCAGGTCCATTAAACAAACTCACTGCAAGTGGAAAAAAAGCACCTCCTTTTCAGTGGTCACCTGAAGCTGACGTTGCATTTAACGCATTGAAGGAATCTCTAATTTCTGCACCGGTACTTTCCTGTCCAGATTATTCCAAGCCTTTTGAGGTCCATGCGGACGCTAGCAACTATGGTGTTGGCGCTATGTTGACGCAGACAATAGAAGGCAAAGAACATCCTGTGGCGTATATGAGCAGATCGTTTAACAATGCTGAGAAAAACTACAGCATCACCGAAAGAGAGACTCTTGCTGTACTAACTGCTATAGAACATTGGCGTTGTTACCTTGAGAACGGTCACACTTTTACGGTATACACTGATCATTCCGCGTTGAAATGGTTTTTGTCCTTGGAAAATCCAACTGGTCGATTGGCTCGTTGGGGAGTACGTTTGTCATCTTTCAATTTTGAGATCAAACATCGTCGTGGAGTTGATCATGTCATCCCTGATGCTTTATCACGATCTTTTCCGAACGCAGCCATCACTCTTAACAATTCCTATGCTAATACAAACGATGAATGGTACAAGAATATTTACAATGGTTGTCTTAATGCTCCAAGTCAGTATCCAAATTTTTGTATTAAGAATAATTCTTTGTTTAGGCTGTCTAAAATTAAATCTAATTTATCTTCAGAGTTTGCTTGGAAACAAGTAGTCCCTAGTGAATTTCGCGACTCTGTGATTACAGAGAATCATTCGGAACCTACAGCCGGACACCTTGGCATCTTTAAAACATACCGGCGGTTGTCACTGACACACTACTGGCCCGGCATGCATCAAGATGTCGTCAAGTTCGTTAGCGCTTGCTCTGTCTGTTCTTCTTATAAGCCGCAAAATCACACTACTCTTGGCCAAATGGGCCGACCCAAACAATGTTCAAGACCATTTCAAATGATCTCTATTGACTTTGTTGGTCCCCTACCCGCTACTCGTAAGCAAAATACTTTTATGCTAGTCGTAACTTGCTGCTTTTCGAAATATTGTCAAATATTCCCCTTGCGTCGTGCTACTTCAGATGCCGTCGTAAAAGTTTTGGAAGAATCCATCTTTCTTGTACATGGTATTCCTCAAACTGTTTTTCTTGACAATGGAAGTCAGTTCATTAGTTCTACAACTGATTCCTTGTTTAAAAAGTATAAAATTCCTAATATTTACTTTACCCCAAAATATACACCTCAAATTAACACCGTTGAACGTTATAATAAAACCATCGTTACTAGTCTGTCCTCATTTGTAGAAAATGACCATAGGACATGGGACACTTTTATCCCAAAGGTACAGTTTGCGATTAACAGCTCTGTAAACGAAGCCACGGGTTACACACCGGCTTTTCTTGTTTATGGCAGAGAACTGGTTTTGTGTGGATCGCACTATACTGACAATGACTTAGGCGATGAGGTTATCTTTCTTCCTCGTGATATTTACGCAGAAAATCGTGGTTGTCTTTCGTCAGTATTTGATGATGTGCAGGCTTCATTGTGGCAGGCACATGTAAAAAATACAGCACATTACAACTTACGTAGGAAGCATGCAGAGTTTAACGTTGGTGATGTTGTCTATAAACGCACTTTTATTTTGAGCGATAAAGATAAATATTTTAGCAAAAAGTTAGCTCCTAAATTTATAAAATGCCGTATTACTGAAAAACGGTCCCCTTTAGTATATGTCTTAGAAGATATGTCAGGCAAAGACATAGGAGCTTGGCATATTAAAGATCTTAAATTAAATAGTAATAAAGTATAACGAATCTATTATGTACGACCTTTGTTATGTTTACGTTACCCTTTTATTTCTTCATTTAACATCTTAGCTGCTAGCATTGGTCATCCTAGTTAAATAAAGGATGCCCTGTTTTTTTGTAAGGTTGCGCCAAAACTCTATTAACTGTCTTGGTGTTGTTTGATAGGTTAGAATGTTTGTATTAAGAAAGGTATTATGAATGGTTGAATGAATGTGTAGTGTTACTGGTTAATAGTCGGATTTTGCCTCCCTAGAGCAAAATCCTTGCCCACAAGAGGGGGTAATGTAACGTAACTCGTTACCTATTTTAATATTATTTATAATCTTTATTTAATTGGTGTTTACGACTCGATTAATCGACTAAGATGCTATCGGCCATAGATAAGTTCGTCAACACGCTCCTAACTTCACCACGCTCCGAGCGATTGTTTATGGTCTCGCAAACTTGCGAATCGCGACTGCGCAGGAGACGGACTAGACAGACACAGCAACGCCGCCATTTTCTACTTACGAAGAGGCTTTTTGCTCGTCGCCGTCACTGCATAATTCTTACATTTTAACACTTTTATTTTAACTTCTGTGAGAGATATTAAACCCCTGTTGGGTAAGTGTTGCACTGATTGGTAATGTAGGCTATAGACACTCATTCTCATGCTCGAAGAATGACATTGTATTTTTCATTCTTGCCATGTCATCCCTTTACATTGTACACGGGCTAGGCTTTGCATTACCTACTGTTAGCTTCATTTCTTTCATCTCACTATTTATTATTTCTAGAAAATCATAATGTCACTTTCACATTCCTTTCTATTTTCATTTTTATTTTCACCTCCCGTTCTGATTGTGACTTCCACGGCATCATGAACACTTAGTGCTTTAGCTTTTTGTGCTGCCGTGGGAGCCCGTCACCCTGCGAGGACCTGGCTGTAATGCCGTGCTTGTATGCGCATTCCAGGGTTCAAAGTCCACCCTAGGGCAGTCTTCGTCTCCGGCCGGACTTCTCACGAGCTGCCCCCTTTTGAACTGGACATCCAGCACTTACTGCCTTCGCCGTCGGGTCGCTGCTACACTCGCGGCGCACTAAAAGGATAGTACTGGGGAAGAGGAAAAGCAAGGAGAAGACTTTCTTAACCGCTAGAATCAGCCGTCTGTAGTTAATTTAACGAACTCATTTTAAGCCCCTCCGGCAATCCTAAGCTTGACATTAATTTATATTATAGCCCTTCTGGCTCCCTGAATAATTATTTAATTAAAATTTCTTATAGTTTATTCCGTGTTTTCTTTTTGTATTCCGGATTTTCTAAAAATCCGGACTTTTATAAAGTCCGGACTTTTTGCTACCGGGACAATAGGTTTTTTTGCGAACTGAAAACGCAATTAACGTTTTATTTGCCACAAAACATAAAATAAAAAACCTGATGTGAAATAAGCTAAGCCTTACTATTTGTACGTCATAAACAACAAAGATATCAAAGAGTCAAAACAACCCAGGGCATTTATATATTTTATTTAATCAAGCAAGAGACGCTTTTGTTGATCAACCCAGGCTGATCAACAAAAGCATCTCAATCAAGTGAAATTGGACGAGAGCGTCATTTATAAACGGTGTTTGTTCACTCGGTAGAGCTGATCAGCCGAAAAGCCGGAGAAATAAAAACAAGTCTAATAAGCCGGATTCTAAACGAAGCTCTCAAATTTTCTCAACATCAGTCTATAATAGTCCACACAGGACATAGGCCTCCCCTATCCTGCCCATAGTCCCCACGATGGGCATGCGGGTTGAGCATGGCAGTTCGGTGGAGTTATTCTGCAGAAGGCGCTGCTGCCCGGCCCCCGGTGTGTGTCCCTTAGTCCCCTCTTACGACACCCACAAGAAGAGTGGGATGGTGAAATTCTATGTCGGCACCACTATTACAAAAAAATTCTATTGTCAGTTATTTCAAAGTAGGTTTGTTAAAAGCTTTGCTAACGAAGAATTAAGTAACCAATTAAAACTAGTATTAATAATTTAAACAATTGACCGCAAACTGTTGCAAACAAACTACAAGTAGCTCATATGATCCGTATCAATTCGGAACACCAGTCGGAAGGGGAAGCATTGCCTCGCTGTATGGAAATGCATCGGGTCGAAACGACGTGTGACCCGAGCTGGTCAATACCTGGCGCAGCGCATCAGCATTGTTAATAGTTTCAATAAATCAAAAGATTATTAACTTAGTTTTCTAGAAAGGAAAATTTGTGATTGGTGATATATAAGTATAATCAAGATAATTCGCAACTCAAAACCCTAAGGAGCGAAATTTTCCGACCTTCCCAATATAAGCCCAACTCGCTCTGAAGTTTTTATGGGCCTGGAAAAATTGCCTTCTTTTGTCTGTGGTCGCACGGCCCAGCAGAAAAATTGATAAAACACCGATTCTAGCTTTATTTGGGGCTTTCGTTTATTTTTCTGTGTCCATCGTTTGAAAAAAGTTGAATGGATTTTAGATGAGCTCCGGTTTCATGCGTGGAATACACATCAATGACAAACATTTTTCCATATACATTTTATTGGATTTTTTGACGTTAGTCGGAGCATCTATACATAGTTTTACCTCGTAAATTTCACTTTTTTAGTCGAACGTGTTTTTACAAACTTGATAAATGAATATTCGTGTTGAATGTTTGAAGTTATTTACACATGTAAAAAGCAAATCACAAGAAAATTAATAAACAGAAATCAAATATGTAATACCATAAAGAATTATCTAATTTTATTTTTAGTACGTACTTACTATAATAACAAAAACGTAAACAAACAGACATTCCACTCACAAGAGATATATACTGGAATTTTGTGTACTTTTACGGAATATTTACTTGTTTCACATCATCACATCACCAGCCTATAATAGTCCACTGCTGGACATAGGCCTCCCCTAATGAGCGCCATAGATGGCATTATCCACGCTGGGCATGCGGGTTGGGGATCGCAGTTCGGTGGAATTGTTCTGCAGAGGGCGCTGCTGCCCGCCCCCCGGTGTGATTCCCTTAGTCGCCTCTTACGACACCCACGGGAAGAGTTGGGGTGGTGAAATTCTATGCCGGCACCACACGGCGGCGGTTTACTTGTTTATAATAATGGATCGATCAACTCTTTACTTAAAATTTGCTTCTAAGCAAAAAAATTACAGAGATTTCCTTTTTTGTCATTCTACACACACACACACAAACCTACATACACTTCATTACTTATTCTATAGCAGATACTCACTTTTGAAAAAGTTCTAATGTTTGATAATATTAACTTTTCAGCTGGTAGCGCACCAAATGAGGTTTATTGTAATATTTTAAAATTTTAACTGAAATGTTATTAAAAATATAACAGAACTTCCTCAATTCCCTGTTAGACGTCCCGAAACTCAGCGGGAACAAAGCTGTCAAAGGCATTGATTGTGTCTGCAAGTTTGGAATAATCACATTCCTGCGGGAGGCAGAGCTTCTGTGACGTTATAAAATATATGTATCTACACATAAGGGAAGAACAGTCGCTTATGGATTATCGTAGATTCGACGTTATGAATACCATGGCTCCACTAAATAAATAAATAAAAATATAAATAATGCCGGACAATCAACACAAATCAACTAGCTCCAAGCTAAGCAGAGCTTGTGTTATGGATACTAGATGACTGATAATACATAATACAATATTATTAATTACATATATATGTATATTTTATATTATAAATAGAAAAAGACCAGAACACCCTGAAAAAAAAATTGCAGCTACAAATATTAGTCCTGAGGCGGGAATCGAACCCGCAACCTCCTGCGTTGCAGGCGGACCTTCTTCTCCTCCTTCTCCTTCTTTCTCCTCCGGACCTTATTTTCCTTTAGTGTACAATGGATCATGTGTCTGCAATAAAGAATTTATTATTATATTATTATTATATTCTCCCACCGCGCCACAGAGGTCGTCGGTCTACTAACTCTATGGTGGCGAATGTTCAACTATAATTATTGTCTGTGTGTGCGTAATATCTTGAAGAATACGAGTACTTTCTTTGTTTTCGAGTCCTTATACGGCTTGGTATGTTGTATGTAACATACGGCTCGGTATGTTGTATGTAACATACCAAGCCGTATTCAGAACCGAAAAATGGCGTAAACTATTTTGTCCATCGCAATGCGACAAATCCATGGTCTTCCTTTTATTTCCGACACTATGTTGTTTAGCAAAAATAGTCCTTATGATTGAAGCCTTTCGATCGATATGATAAAGTAAGTAATTATTTTTCTCGTGTAGCGGGTTCGGTTCCCGGTTCAAATACGTAACTATTGAAAAGTCTATCAATGCAGTTTAAATTGTTTTTAAAATTAAAATAATGTCTTCTTTCAGTAAAATTTTCAATCTTCAATATTTAAGGTACTTTCCCTCCATGTGGCATAGCGATGGGACATCCTGTATATTTCGCGCATTGCAAAAATCTTCACAGTGTGATAAATAGACAACCGGAGAATATAACCGGATGTAGAATAATAAAGCATTAGATATAGATTAGATATTAGATCGCATTAGTATTCAAAACAGAACGGGATCGGATTAGCTTTGTATTGGCAAATAATTTATATACAAGCCTCGATATTGATATATGTTAACAGGTTATGAATAAATCAATGTATACTTGTTTAGAGTTAGTTACCTGCTAATGAATGTTTACATACAAGTATGTAATAAATTGTATTATGTATATCACTCATCTGTGTCATGTTGCCGTGTGGTGCCGGCATAGAATTTCACCACCCCAACTCTTCCCGTGGGTGTCGTAAGAGGCGACTAAGGGAAACACACCGGGGGGTGGGCAGCAGCGCCCTCTGCAGAACAACCACCGTACTGGGATCCCAACCCGCATGCCCAGCGGGATTATGGGCAATAACCCCCAAATGATGAAATAATGCCCTCTATGGCACTCATGGGGAGGCCTAGAAGTCCAGCAGTGGACTATTATAGGCTGATGATGAATGAATGTTTACACACAAGTATGTAATAAATTGTATCATGTATATCACTCATCTGTAATATAAGGTCTGTAGCTTGGGGGTAGATGATACTGTTTAGAATGTTCAGCATAAATATTAATTGTTTGGTTATTTCTGTTTACAAGATCACATCCAAATGTTATTGACCTACCCACTTATTATATATAATAGGAACATACAGCGAGGCAATGCAGCTGATCAGTTAAGCTACCTGTAGTTTGTTTACAACAGTCTGCAGTACGCCTAATTGTTTCAACTATAAATACTTATGTAAGGCTATTGAAGTTTTGTTTGTTAATAAAAAGTTTTTTGAAATAGGGTATACTAGAAAACCCTAGAAACTATAAAATTAGCTAATGAAGCTTATTTGATTTAAGTTTTTTGTTGTATTTTTTTTATTCTACATTGCCCCTAAACAACCTATTTGCCATAATCACCAAACTTAGCAGAAGAATCAAGGCACACACACTCGAGTTGAATCTACTGCAAGATTTTTTGAGTTATTCTTCGGCCCAAATTAGTCCAAATCAAATACAAATCTTATTTCATTCCAGATTCGTCCCATTTTAAGATTTGTAATAGAAAATAAGCGAGAGTACTCATCCACAGATTCTCGTGCGTGATTTGATTTGTTTTTGTTGTATTGTTTTGTCAAACAAATAATCTTGATACTCCAACCCCTAAGTACTCAAACGCATCTCAGGTTTAAGCACGTCAAGAGGAAAATGTTTGACACGTTTTCATTGCTCTTAAGCATAATAGCACAAGCACAAGTAATTAACCAAAAATTGTGAATACTTTTATACACACTTTGAGTTATATTATTGAACTTTACATACGGATCTTTTACTTTTTCAGTTACATGGAGCACTTTTTTGAGAATTGTGTCAATGTAAAATCCATGAAACTCCCTAACTGACACTGGTAGAGTTCTAGCGAAAAATAAGCGGCGCCATAATGAAAAATTAAGTTAAATATAGCCCATTATTTTATTATTGAAGTTTGCATACGGATTCCTAACTTTTTTGAAAATATTCTATAACCTATGTTCGTCGGGGATAATGTAGGATTGTAATGCTGAAATAATTTTTCAAATCGGTAGTAGTTTCAGAGCCTATTTGCTTATAAATATTTATTTGTGGCTACATGATGCTGTGTGGTTTGTCCAGAATTATTTATTATCATTAATATGATCGGGATAATAATGATGATTTTTTTTTAATCAATTTATGTAGAGGTATAGCTTATATCTAACGTAGTAAAGGATGCCCGCTAACCAGGGCCAGGGATAACGTTCTTTGAAAAATTGCAGACAGGTGATTGAAGCGGCAAGCTGAAGATAGGAGAAGACAGTTTGGCGTTTATTATCACTTGTCCAGCAGTGGACTAACAGAGGCTGATGACGATTTTTTTTTTCTGTATCGCTCTCCCTAAATTTGCAACGAAATCTTACAATGGGTTTTAAAATAAGAGAACAAAACAACTGTGAAAACTGTTAGCTAGAAAAATGTACGTTTTTACATATTTCTCTTTGAATAACAAACACTTTCGTTTATCTCTTTGTGAAACATACACAAACGGTAAAAAAAACAGCATAAAAATTCCTAGTCACGATTTTTTGCTCCTGCGAATAGTCCAAAAATGGTTATCCTGTAGAGCTAAAAGCTTTTGATGCTGGAATAGGTATAAATCTAGAGTTTTTCACTGGACACGATGATCTATGGTTTTAGGAGTATAATTCACACTTCCGTTAGATGTGTAGAAGCGAAACTCCTACTTGATAATATTAGTCAAACCATTATTATTTACCTATACTAATATTATAAAGAGGAAAGATTTGATTGTTTGTTTGTTTGTTTGAATTGAATAGGCTATAAAAATACTGGACCGATTTGAAAAGTTCTTTCACCATTAGAATTCTAAATTATTACCTGTAAAACTTAGGGATCCGCATGAAAAATTCAATAAATAAACCGTGCGCTATTAACACTTATTACATTCAACTTCTTTTTTGTTATGGCTCCGCTGCTTGCTTGTCTATGTCAATATGGAGTGTCGATCAATGTCAAAAACCCCAATGCTGCTAAAATAGTTAGGAATCCTTATGAAAACTGTGAAACAACGTGTTAGTGTGTATAATTTCTGAAGTTTTTGTTTAATACCCGTGCGAAGCCGGGGTGGACCGCTAGTTTAATATAATTTTAGACGCGAGAGACAACATCAGATGATTCGATAATATTTGCAAAAACTATAACAAAAAAGAAGCGCAAATTTTGAACATTTACCTTTTACAGTTATGGCAATAAAATTTTATTCTAGCCTGCGATATTTTTTTCTACAAAAGCTAATGCTTCATCAAAATTGGTCAACAACTGCCGAAGATATCAAAAACATTGTGTATACTTTTTTACATATGATATTCAATATTCTTTTTTTTATATTTCATCTTTAGCAGACGGTTAAAAAGTTCGCAAAGACCCACTTTGCGAACTTTTTAACCGTAACGACGTAATTTGCAAACTTCACTTCTCAATGAATTTTGTTATTCATCTAATATTTTTCCATTCGTGCCTGTACTTGGTGTCCAAAAGCTCTCACAGGGATTATTATTTTTATGTTTTTACCTGGACGTGAAAATGCTATTCTGACCACATTTCATGTCAGTTTAGATAC
The DNA here is from genome assembly GCA_963931895.1 of Eupithecia pulchellata. Classification (NCBI taxonomy): domain Eukaryota; kingdom Metazoa; phylum Arthropoda; class Insecta; order Lepidoptera; family Geometridae; genus Eupithecia; species Eupithecia pulchellata. Next base: position 3,379,262 of record OZ007543.1, read on the forward strand.
GAAAACATAAAGCTGAAATAACTCTACTTTTTAACCCCTGTACGAAAGAGGAATTTTTTAAACTTGATGTGTGTTTTTTGTCTGGTCTGATATAAGTTCAGATTCAGATTCGATAACTTTATTTCTTTAGCCTTACAAAATAAGCACTTAGACAAGTCAAATTTCATACATTTCATTATTATAAAAAATATATAATATTTTAGTTTTATTTCCCTACACTTAAATTTTTTGTCTACAGGTGGAAGAAGTGGGTGGAAGAAGTTCCCAAACGGAGGCATCAATTTTGATTCAGATTTTTTATTTGAAATATGAGTGAACTTGATTGAGAGTACGTAAGAAACTCAAAGAACCTCATTGTTTCTAATGCACTATAATGTAGTTTCTTTCATTTGAAGAAAAAATAATCAATTTTATTCAGCCTATTTTATATTTTGTGATAGTTCAAAGTTAAATTTTAAGTTTTAAATTAATATAAGCGTAACAGGCTACAAACTTGTTTCTGATTAAATTATTCAGAGAAACATGAAACAAAAACCTCGGAATTCTAAGAGTTTTAAAAATCTAGAATTTATACCACGAAAACAGGTCCGTTCAGACAATACAGGGTTCTAAACAAAGGACAGTAATTTGATTTTGATGAGCCTAAATCTTTTGCGCGAAATATGTACAAATAGACTAAAGGCACTAACATTTTCTATATAAAAGTTCCATCTCCAAAAGAGCCAAATTATTAACATATTTATTTATATTGGAGATCTCTCTAGTGCCTAAATAAAACTTATTTAGGATTTAAGACTCTGATTACCATAAAAACTACATCTTTTAACAATAAACGCTACTATCAAAGCCAATGTAAGTTTTGTCTCCTCAAGAATTTTCAAAGCTTTGAAACAGGAGCTGAAAGTATCTATTATATAAACTTATGGCAAATAGTCTGTAGATATACTCGTATTTACACGCGTCCTTTACAAAGCCAATGTCAGACTTATTAGCATTAATATTAGATTTCTTTCGAGTAAACAAAATCACATTAGGGGATCTTAGAAGGATTTAAGGTCACCCTGTATTTGTAGGTATCGAGGGTGAATGACTTTTAATTTGAAAAAAGTGAGTTGTCCTGTTAAGTGCATCATGGTTCAAAAATACCTTTTGTATTATTGAAGAAATGAAAGACCCGGGATAATTTTAGCTAGTTTATTTGTTATTAATACAACAAATATGTGAGAGCACATGCTAGGTCGACGACGTGACAGAATGGAAGGGGTTTTACCCAAGTTTTACCAACTATGTGTATGACAGGAGCAAAGCATAAAGATGCGATTGCTGTGATGAAACGTTAAGGAGTTTCAACATAACGTTTTACGTTCTATGAATTTCTACCAATTATGATTATAATATTTATCCAGGTAATAAAAAAGTTTGAATTAAATTTCGGTTTTAATTGGTTTAAAGCTATGTATGGATGGAGGAAATCAAATCTCTAAACAGTCGATACCGCCTCAAGCACCACACCAATCCTCTAGCAAGGGCTCTGAAACCCGATGAAGACAAAGCGGTTGAAAAGAAGCCATGTTCTGGACAACCTGTTACCGGAAGGAAGAAGGACTAGGGAATCCCTAAATCAAAGCAGCGCACTCAACAAAGTCGCTTTATAGTCTACGACTGATTGCGGATGAAAGAATATAAAAAAAAGCTATGGATGGATCTAAACGAATAACAAAAATAGGTAAACGTAAGTTTTTCGAATAGAAAGAACGTTTCGTCAATATATTAAAAACATTGCTTGGAAATTATTTTGTAACTTTTTCAACAGAGCTCCATACACTTTCTTTACGTATGAAATTATTAACAAAACGCTTCATGTTAAATTTAATATTCTTCTTTCAACATAAAAAACTAAATTTTTATTTCAGAGTCAGACAATCATTAAATGATTAAATGATATGTATATTATTGGAAATTAATTAAACAAATTTTGTTTAATTAATTTCCAATAATATACATACGATAAAGTTAAACAGTTTTTGATTACACATTTTTAGATATTTTTGTAGTTAAAATCAAACAAATTATTGAGGAATCCTTGCAAACGTAAAAGTCACTGGCAATAAATAAAACATTTTCCAAGCTAACAAAAACATAATTTTGCGGTCAGATGTAAAAGTCACCTTCACTTTTAGCCAATTTAGAAGACACTGGCATTCTTCAGTTCGAGAAATGAGATTCTAAGGCTGCCTGCCCACTAAATGTATGGTAAAAAGAGATTTGTTTATTTTGTTGCACAGTTAAAACAATATAGATACAATCCAATCAATTAGTAACAACAAAAAAGGCCAACACTCAGCGGATTCTATGGCAGGAAAATCCTGCCGTGTAGGTCTTCCGTGTAAGTCAGAAAATATTATATTCCACTCACTTATTTTATTTTTGATTATAATTAGCACCTTTCACTTTTGAGCTTTTCACTATCTTCAGATAGCAGATATTCAGGTTGATCAGTGTACCTGAATCAGTAAATCGACATTCAAAGATTCACAACATATACTGCATTTGATTTTGCATGAAAATACGAATAAAAAACTCGGCTTTAATTTGTAAAGCTATACGCGTTGAATTTGATTAGAATTTATAAAGAAAATAGAACAAAAGTTTGTTCCTAACTTTAATCATTGCATTCGGTGTACAAGTACACTTATTTATTACTTACGGTGGACGCAGCTTTAGGTGCGGCCGAAAAAACTTTTATTTACGTCTCATATTTATATTGAAATGAATTACACGATCATTTTGACATTTTGATGGCTGATTTGAAGCAATTATCCAAAACTTCAAGAATAGAGAGAAAATATACAATTTTCAGCTGACTTGGGAATTATAGATATAAAAGGAGCTTCTAAATAGAATCGTAAAAATTAGGTTCAATGATTTCAAAAATCGGTACGATGAATTGAAAAATCCGTACAATTATTCTTCAGAAATCGGTATTACTTTATTTTGGTGTTCAACAGTTGACTCTCTTGTAACGAATGTGCTCTGAAAGTTTATTAATATTTTAACAGAAAATAAGATCACGTTTTGATAATGAGTACTTATAACTATATAATATCTGACAGGTTAATGCGATAGAACATAAAAATAAAAATTGGGCATCAGATGTGGTTACGGCGGCGAAAAATTCGCCGCCGTAAGTGGAATTGGATAGTTCATACACTGCGCCGACCCGAAAACCATATTCCTAAACAAGAGTTGGACTGGAATCCACAAGGGAAACGCAATCGTGGCCGCCCGAAGCAAACTTGGCGACGAACAGTCGTTGCCGAAGCACGACAACTCGGACTCACTTGGAGCGAAGTAAAGCATGCAGCCTCAGACAGAACAAGATGGCGAAACACTGTATCTGCCCCTGCCCTCTGCCCCGACATGGGGACTTAGGACACAAGAGAGAGAGAGAGAGAGAGAGAGAGAGAGAGATGTGGTTATCATCACATATATAGGTCATTTAATAATAAAACAAAAATCTGAAGTGGGGAATGGGCTTGTAAGTAAATTGGAAATAATATTTAAGTATACTTAACAGATTTATTTGTCATTTGAAGATTCAGGCAGGATTCGGGTACATTAAGTGATATTCATTTAGCCTTATCAGTGGAAATTTCCGACGAAAGGGTAAGGATAGGCACTTTCCAAATTTTGTAGAATTGTTTCAAAATTGTCGGAATTCCTTTCCAAACATTGAGTCCTTGAAACCCCATTTTAACCAGTTTGACGCTTAATGAGGCAAATGGAGGCTACATATAAAGTTATTCAAATTTTAGAGTCCACTCCGAATTTAGCTTACACGAAATCTATTCAAAGTCGAAATGAAAACAAACTCAGATAATCTTATAATACGGTCCCATGGCGGATTTGAGACCGCTCGATTTGATATCTCTTTTCATATGTTGCTCTCACTAGCTGAGTAACAATATTTCGGAAAGCGTATTTGAATTTTAAATTGCAGTAAATTAACTAAGGCATTTTCAATTGTGTGGAACACCGCTATATACTACGACACTTTTTATTTGCCTCGACGTACTGATTACTATATCTACATTATAGTAATTGACATACTGTAAAAACAGTGCATGGTGTTAACTGTGTAGCAAATTCTTATTGAGGTAAGTGTTTGTTTAGCAATGAACGCCCGCGTAGATAGAAAACGACTTTCGTAGCGTATGCTCCGTAGATGATCTATCAGATTCGTAGACGATCTACGAGCTTCGTAGACGATCTACGAGCTTCGTAGACGATCTACGAGCTTCGTAGACGATCTACGAGCTTCGTAGACGATCTACGAGCTTCGTAGACGATCTACGAGCTTCGTAGACGATTTACGTGCTTCGTAGATCTTCTAGAATCTTGAGATGCATCTGTAGCAATGCTACAATTTGGTATATTGTGACGCAATATTGCATGCCAGTTTCTGCCCGCGGATTTGATCTTGTTTTTGGCAACTTATCTTAGTATAAAATTTCGATTTTTTTGTGTATAATTTGGAATAGAATTTCGTAAAAAAGAATATATGGATAATATACATAATACCAAAAAAATTTCGGTCTGGTGACTACTTATCATCGATATCAAACGAAACCGGCATATAATTTGCTTCTCTGAAACATTCATATTATGTCATGCAGGAATGCGTATGTAAATGCAAATGATTTTATTTATTTATTTATTTATTTATTTATTTATTGAGCGAAGGTACAACAAACAGCTATATCTTAAAGTTAGGTAAAAGAGTTACATTATAGATGTATTCAAAATACAGCCCACTACGTTGTACTCATATTATGGTAAAAGACTTAATCAATAAATAACGCAATAGGTTGCTGACTCTACAGTTAAACTAATTTATATAAAAACAAACTTAATTACGTATGTACTAAAGCAAATTTATAACAATATGATAGAGAGGTAGGTGTAATAATTAAGCTAAATAGAGTTAGGGACTTTTTAAGGACATAGGACTGTTCAAGAATAGGTTAAATGTCTACAAAAAGGGGAAGGGAGTTATCAATTAATTCACTGTAGTTAAATTCAGGAGTAAGTAACGTTTCAGTTTACAATATAATATCATGGTGAGATAATTACTTTAAAATAGTGTATGTTATTTAGTTCAAAAACCCTGCAATTTTGATACTAATTGAAAACTTATTTTATCTTCTATAATTTTATCTTTCCTTGGATTGTTGAACGATCTTTTCGAGATCCCGCTCCGTCCGGATAATGATCACTGGGCTATCATCAGCTTCCCTGATAAAGATGACAGAGTTCCTGACCCATGCGTGCTTGTATTGGAGCTCCTTGGCGACTTCACGACATTTTCGAAATAAATGCTTCTTCTTTAGAGTAAGGTGTTCGTTTATGTATACTTTTATGGCCGTACCAGGAATATTGAGGTCGTCTGTAGTGATAGTATTTTTATTTTTAACCTTCCTAAAAGCACTTAGCAAGTTGTCTCTCTGTATACGTGTTGCGAATTTTGCTATGATGTTTTTTGGTCTGTCACTCCCATGCTGGGCTTGAGGAACTCTATGAGTGGATACTATGTCATTAGAGGAGAACCTGACCTTAAGTGCCGATCCCAGAGCTTCCATAATATCCAGCAAATTTTCACCTCGTCGCTCGGGCACATTACAAATCTCTATATTACACTGCCTGCCTTGCTGTTCTAGGTAGTCTATCTTTGACTCGAGATCGGAGTATGCAGGGTTAGCGTGGTCAAGTGTAGCGGCTACGTTTTCTATATCGTCCACACGCTTTTTCAACAAAATATTTTCCGAAGATTGGTTCTGCACTGTGTCTTGGAGAACCTTTAACTCCGACGAGATATGCGATATATGTTGTTTCATGGTGGTCTGTTCCGAGCGCAGAGACCTCATATCAGCTTGAATTTCAGCGAGAGTCCCCTTTATGTCGTCTCTTATATTTAACAAGTTAGTTTTCATATCGACGCGCCACATATTGATAGCTTTCCTACTTACTCCAGAGAAATTTTTGTTTCTATGTTCATTTTAAATATTCTCGGAAACAACATCGTCGGGTGGTCTATAATCGGTGTTCCACCTAGCATAATTTCTCATCTGCCAACTGTCACAGGTAGAAAAGACCTAAAACATCAAATGTAGGTATTTTCATAGCAAAATCTCGTGTCCTCATACATATTTAAGATCATTGCAGACAAGAGGCATTGCAGACACAGGAAATATATTTTAACTACAGAGAACATTTATTTATTTAACGTTAAGATACTGTTTTGGAAAGTGAAACCGAAAGCCATTACGAAGATGCCCAACACAAGCATATTATTAACTAACTTGTTGTTTAATGTTTAGCTATTATTACTTTGATTTTTATATAACTTAAAGTACCCATATTATGTAAACACTTTGTTTTGTAAGTAAAGTGATGACGTTCCACCAAAAAATCAAAAAAAATATTAAATGTTGTTCATAAGTTCACGAAACAAATAATTTATTAATTACTGACTGACCTCCTCCATCGGTATTCGGGTGAAAATATAAGTACGTTCCGCTTCAGTGGCCACGTGACATCACGTCATAAACATTCAGGGTCTATACATCACCATCCAATCAGATAGAACTCGTACCTATCGGGTATTTTTTGTTTTTCTATTCTATTTATAGATACGGGTTCCGTCCTGGCAGACTATTGCCTTGACAACGGGATTTACGTCACGGGAAAAGCGACTACAATAAAACCTAACTCATTTTTGCAAAAATCATACGTATCGGATATTTTCTATTCTATTTATGGATATGGGTTCCGTCTTGACAGAGGGATTTACGTCAAAAGGCTAGCGAATAGAATAAAATTAAATAATTTTTGGAGTCTAAATATTATCTTTAAACTTCAGCACGATTTTGTAGAATCTAGCACTCCTTCACATTCGATTTGGGCAAAGTTCATTTATTGCATTAAAATACAATGTCAAAGATTGTTTAAGATAATATTGGCATAGATTTGGATCATTGTTTTCTGTCTTTAGGCAATTTATGTTATAAAAAATATGTTATAAAAAAACAATAATGCTAGACAATCCACACAGCATCATCAAGCCCAAAGTTAAGCATAGCTTGTGTAATGGGTACTAGATGGCTAACATACTTAATTATAATACATAGCTATTGTTTATTATATGTACATAGCAAACAACAAAACACCCGGAAAATCACAAATCGTACAAACATCGCAAATCGTACACATTACATATTATGAATCGCATCTAGTACCACAATACAAGCTCTGCTTAGCTTGAGACCAGATGCTTTTGTGTGGATTGTAGCCGATCCACTCTAGTAAGTACCTAAACCAAATGCTCTTTTTGTTATAGTCAAAATTTATCGCAAGATTATTCTTTCGTTGTTAAATGAATAAAAAAGGCAGGATCATCTAGCCTAACCAAACAAAGCTTGTGTTATGAAAACTAGGTAACACTGCATTATTTTATAAAAAAACCTTGATTAAAAAAGAAAATAACTAAAATAAAAAATATATTTACAAATAAAACAATAGAACTAACTGCAGACTGTTGCAAACAAACTACAGTTATGTTAACTAATCGACGTAGTGTCTCCAAGATGCTGGTTGCATTGCCTTGCTGTATCACCAAAATATACTATATTTATCAAAGAACAGCACATCAAACAAATATCTGTACTAACATTGGTCAGAGGCGGGAATCAAACCCGCAACGACTTTTTGCGGCTACAAGCTGTAGCTTAACAACTGTACCTTTTCCTAAAGAGTATATATTGACAGGCGGAATGCAGTCGAGCATTTCAACTTAAAACGACAAGGTGCTAAAAATGTACGCGCGAAGTAACGCGACACTTCGCGGAATTTGTTCTATGTGACGCGAGAAAAGTTTTCTATGCTTTTATTTATACCGTTTTATTCCTCGTAACTTTATATTCGTTTCAACAAAACTGCATTAAAGTAGGAACTCCATTTTTCATCTGCAGAACGAAAGAACCACATAATCCTATAAACGTAAGAAGCGTCCATATATCTTATAGCAAAAACTGCAGGTTCTTCGGAGTTTTCTAGGAACTTGTTCTTCGAGTTGACGTTTCAGACACGAACTGTTGTAGCTCTACCGAAGTCCTCTACTACGGTTTTGTTTTTTATTCTTCATTATTTACGGGACTTTTTTTTGATGAACCTTTTTGATGAACCGTCCCGTATTTTAACAAACAAATTTCAACATAAAACTGAATTATACCTTAAACAATATATAATTTTTGTATTGCATCACTCAGTTTTGAATAAAATCGTGTCTGTGATCCATTTTAAACCAACTTTTAAAAGGAGGTTAAGTTGTTAAAGTTAAAAGTATTTATTTTGGGTCCTTAAATAATATGCAAACAAATAAAAAGTTACCAGTTACAGCCGTTTCGGGTAGAAACCTTATGTCCTAGCTATTCATAGAGTATTCTGTGTATATGAAAACTTCATAGTTGCTAAACTGTTTTATAAGAAATGGCTGAAAAAATTTTTTAGAGGAATGGCAGAATATTGCCCGACATCAAAACATCAAGGATGAACAATGCCATCAAAAAAGGTCATCTCGTATGATGCACAGTAACGATGACACTATGCGCTGGTTTATACGACACCTAGATACTCGTAAGGTATTAAACTGTCGGAACTACGTGTCTTCTAACAACACGTGTATTTTTACTGCTTAGTGGTTGTAATATACTTCCACTTTATTTATACCATTACTGTATTTAATGATAATGATAGGAACAACAAGTTAGATCTTGATTTATTCAATACCTCAACCAAGCGTCTGAAACGCTTGTTGAGTAGCTTATTCTTTAGGTAGAACTGTAACATAGTTTAATATTAGTATTTTACCCAATGTGCAGTCTTTTTTCTTCTTCAACTGTAAATTATTATTCATCTGTTATTATTATCTGTGGAAACTTATAATTAGCCTTATGTTATACATTGTTTTGTTTATATATTTACCTAGCTGTTAGTTTTCCTAAAATTGTAAAATAAATAAATAAATAAATAAACTACACGTGTAAAGGTTAAACGTCAGATTGCTGCTCCGTGACAAATTCGTGCAACACTGTAGAAAATCCCATCTAGCGAAGTTAGGATATTTAGCAGTGAAGAACTTATGTAGCACTGAGGTTGCAGCTCTAAAGCGACTATCTGGGCTAAGCTTTTTGTGCTATCTAAATAATTATTATGTGAAAACTGGATAAATATCGTTCCAAGAGGCTGAGATCCTATAATTTATTTAGATAAAAGTGCTAGTAAGTGCTAGTATACACGAGCGGCAAAGTGCCAACGGCAGAGGTAGCTGTAGCCGTCAATGCACCAACGGCAACCGTCGACCTATCGACGCTTGAAGTTATTCGGAGTGCCGATGCTGTCGATGTGCCGACAGAATATTTTATTTGTTTAAGGACATTATGATGTCATCAGTCGCAATCCATCTGCTTTAGTAGCTAGATATACCAGACTTTATATGCATTCGGCTTATACAGCAATATTTTTATAGCTTTTCAAACTACACGAACGTTCAAGTATTTATCTTATCCGCTCTTTAACTGTAAAATACATCATTTTGTACTGAACTCGTTTGTGAAAGATAAAAAATTCGAGAGAACAAACAGTAGAGGTGCTGTCGAGAACGTTTACCAAGTTGGGAGTATTACTGTCAGTCTGTTTTGAGAATAAAAATTTAAAAGTCCACGTTTGCTAGGTTTGGGTGGATTCCAGATTATTATCTTTTTGTGTCAATCTACAGTCACTGAACAAACTTTGGACACTGCTTGTTATATAAGCAGTGATAAATCTCTTGTATAAATAGTCCTCTCTTAAAAAATATAGGAGGATTTCAAATCATCTTTTTCGCAAAGATCATTTGGAAATCGTGCTTGGTTTTTAGTCTAAGTACGGCCATTCAAAAAATAAAAGCACGCTTGATGCACGCAATCTTTTACTCTAGACCGCTTGAGTAATGAATTTGGATTTTTCGTTGGCGACCTTTTTGTTATTAACTCTGGCTGCTCGCAATAGCAAAGAGGTGACTAGTTTCGCCCAAACCTAAGTACCTATTTACTTATTGACGGCAAAGTAGTTTATTTTAGTTCGATTTTTCGAACTAGAGATAAGATAAAAATCATTAACTTCACCAGTAACTTATAAAATTACACTAAAATAAAACATGTTAATAAAATAATGACTAATATGTAATGTTGAGAATGTTATTTAGAACCTACTAGATTATTTACTTTCAGTACCTAGGTACATTTTGGTGTCGCAGATACTTATCTGCAGTGAAGGGTAATTTCTGATGGTCCCTAGGCTATGCATGTATCGAAGGAGCGATATAATGTATTATGTACGATAATTTAAAGATTTCTATATTGATCTGATTACGGAAAGCACTAGATATAAAAGTAACAACAAATTACGAATAAAACTACATGAATTAAGTTAGAGATCTCTGAACTTTTCCTTCAAGCTAACCAACGCACAAATCGAAGTCGTATAATGCAAACGCTTCATATGTTCTCGTAGAACGACCTTGCGTAGCCTATTCTTGGCTAAAGCGATGACACAGAAACATAAGCTTGTTTTTACGCGGCATATGTAAGCACAAACTCAAGAATCATGTTTGAAGCCTATTACGTTCAAGGATTTACTTTTATGTCGTAAGCCTTGTTGCTAACTCGCATGAACATAAATGTTGGTTTGATATTTTTACATCTTTCTTCCGATTTTCTACGTGCAGATATGGATCTATGATATTATGGATCAGTTTTAGCTTACACATCAAACGTCGCTTCGATCGGGGCAGCGCATCAGAATTGACATCATCGTCAGCCTATATCAGTCCAAAAATTTAAAAAACAACAAGTCAAAAAACAAAGTTTTTCCTGCCGTTGTCTTAAAATAATAAGGGATATGAGAGGCAGATTCATCAAAAAAGTGTGACTCCAAACCTGTACGCCTACTGTGGGGACTATGGCAGTAACAATCCCTAATAATACAAGGTAATAAGCGTGATTTTTTTGCTGTCACTACAAAGCAGTAGTGAGATATGAGAATTGTTACAAGAATTCTCAAAACAGATAATATACAACGATCAATGTAGAAGCACATACAAGATTGCGATAGCTCTCGATGGCAAAAGGGACGGAACGTGATTTTACGGGGGAAGCAAAAAACACAAGAAAAAGTTTATTTTACTATCGTTTTTTTGTTGAGCGCGCTATTTAGAGGAAACTACGAAGGCCTTTTGTTATTATGTGGCAAAACCTAGGAAGAAATCACTCAGAATTTGTGGTATTCACAATTTAGTCGATCGACATGTCAGGCAAAATGTTAATAGACGAATCGGGAAAAGTCAACCCAAATCAGCAAATATCGTTTATTTGAATTTTATGTTGGCGGCAATTAATGGAATTAAATTCCTTTCAAACAATCCCAATTCCGAAAAAGGCGAACAAAACTGGCACTTAAAACTCATCTACAGAATAAAAAGATATTTTGCAATGCGCTCGCTTGGCTGGTTTTTTGTTGAAAATAAAAAGATCACAGAAAAATAAAATTGTTTTCTCGTGTTACGAAAATAATTGTTGTAAATAAAATCAGCCTGCATATCAAATTAATTCCTGTGCGTATAAGAGTAAACAGCGTTTACATATTCAATTCAATATTTGTTTTTGGTTTGTGAATCAATTAGCTCTTTTATTTAGTAACGGCACCCTAATAGATTGTTATAGCGTTGTAATTTGTTTCCAGACCTTTACGCTGAAAGTCCCGCTGAAATCGTAAATTTTTAGACATTATTTAATTTACTAGAATCGCACCTTAAACAGTCCATGGTACTAGGTTGTAAGGGAGGCCTTGGCAGCTTTTCGGTTCTTACCTTTATTAAATAAATACCTACTAGTAAATAAAATCCTCAACATCTTTCCCCAATATTACTATCTTTCAGAAGGCAAGAACTTGCCGTAATCCCCGGATTACGTTTCATAAAGCTACGCTTACTACGTCAAACCGAAGCTAGCCTTAAAGTTACGATCAAAGGTGGACTTATTTCAAGGTTTCTTCTGAAGGAATTTTTATAAAACGAAATGTATATTTTTTTTTCTGCTTTATCAAAGGGTTAGGGGGTTTCTCAGGGTTGCCACTCTAATTCGAGTTTTGACAAATACTAACTAGGTACTGCCTTAAAAATAAAAGCCATGAAAATGTACTTTTTTGTGTGTTTTTTTAACCGTTATTTACAAAGAAAATTACAATTATATAACTAAATTACAGCCAGTATTTACATTAAAACAATTGAGGTAACTGCAGACAGTTGCAAAAAAACTACAGGTAGCTCAACTAATCCATATCAATACCAGTTGGAAGTGTACCCAGATGCTGAAAAATATAAAATACTAGCGGCCCGCCCCGGCTTCGCACGGGTATTAAACAAAAAAAAATCAGAAATTATACACACTAAAACGATGGGTTTCACAGTTTTCATACGGATCTTTACTTTTTTTAACAGCATTGGGGTTTTTGACATTGACTCGACATTCCAAAACTGACACTGGCCGTAGAGAAAAAGCAAGCACCGTGCGCTATACAACCTCTTTTTCTATTCTGACGCGCCATAATAGAAAAAGAGGTTGAATATACAGCCCACGGTTCAATTATTGAATTTTTCATGCGGATCCCTAACTTTTTTGAAAATATTATATTGCCTATGTTCATCACGGAAAATTAAGGATTCTAATGGTGAAAGAATTTTTTAACTCGGTCCAGTAGTTTCGGAGCCTATTCAATTCAAACAAACAAACAAACATACAAACAATCAAATATTTCCTCTTTATAATATTAGTATAGATTATAATTACTGATGTAAACAGCAATTTTATTCTTACATAGAAACCATTACCCGGACGTCATACCAGACAGTACCAAGCTTCTCAAATGCTTGCTGAGATGTTCGGGTAACAAGCGTCTAGCTAAGCTAACCGAGTAAACTGACAGGCATTGAAGGAGGCCTCTGGCATCTGGCCTTCTGGTCTGGTAATTTCATTCACAGAAGCGACATTCTAGACTATTTAACATCCTAGATGGTAATAAAATTCCATCCAGGTAACAGGTTGTCTCAAGAATTTTTTCCATCGAGACAACTAGTTCCCCAATAGTTGTGTAGACGTAAATAAAATTCCATACAGATAACTGGTGTCCTCGCTGAAATTCTTTCCACGTAGTCAGTTATCTAGACTGGTTGTCTGGGGGGAAAACATTCGTAAGTGTAAAGTTTACCATTTTACTGCTCAATGGCTGCAATTCCGTGACGCAGAATACAGAATAGTTACTAATTCATTCATTGGCTCTCCAATACTGCAAATTAATTAAGTTGCATGCCGTTGATTTTCTAATAAATAAAGAATCCAACACAATACCACAAATATGTTGGAGAAAACAGATGGTTCTATCTCATGCAGATAACGACCAAAAAACAAAGTAGAAAATAATGAGAACGCTTGCTTCATTTTATCAGCAGAAAAACATGGTGTTCGGTTACAAAAAGACATTGAAAAATCAAAAAAGTCTGCATGATTGATAGCCCTAAGCTTTCGTTCAAAAAACGATTCGGTGCTTAATTTTTCTGTCGCCAGATGTCGTTTGAGAGCGAACTTTTGATGGATCGAGTTTGACTACGTACGCGCCAGTACTGTTGGTTTTCGACTGCTTCAGATTGATTGGTGTTTCATTCAAAAACAGAGAGAGTATTATGTATTTTGTATGTTATGCAGGCAGATGCTGGGTGCGACAAGTTGAAGACAGGGCGCTATGGCGCTCATTAGGTAAGGCCTATGTCCAGCCGTGGAAAAACGGGTTGATTATGATGATGATGTATGTTATGAGTATATTATAATCACGATCTTTGGCGTACATTAAAGGCAAAAGTATGTTCTCTTTTACTATAAAAACTATCGTAGTTTGATGAATTCATTATGAACATTGAACATATAATAGGTTCGTAGTTAACCCGCTTACATTCATAATGAAGTATGTTCTCTTTTTTAAACTTTTTCTGCTATATTCTGTTATTTATGTAAAGGTATTCAAATAAATGAATCTATAAAATGACAATTTATCTGTCATTTAGGTATACGTATTTACATAAACGAATCGGTGATTTATTTGTAATTTCACATCACATCATCAGCCTTTAATAGTCCACAGCTGGACAAAGGCCTTCCCTAATGAACGCCATAGATGGCATTATTTATAATTTGGGGTGTATTGTCCATAATCCCCACGCTGAGCATGTGGGTTGGGATCCCAGTTTGGTGGAGTTCTGCAGATCTGTCGTTTATGTAAAGGTTCAGGGTGTTCTGGTCCTTTTCTATATAAAAATAGTATCTATCTCTTTAATATATTGCATAACATAAAGCTCTACTTAGCTCGGGGCTAGGTGATGCTGTGTGGATATTCCAGGATTATTTATTTATTTGTACCTATATCTTTCTTTCTATCATGAGAGAGAGAGAGAGAGAGAGAGAAAGGTCTCTCTTACTGATTAATTACTGATAAAATCCGTTAGAGCTCTACATAAATCTACTCGTCTTATCTTGACATCCTGTTTCGCGATCATACAACTAAGTTCTCTATGAACAAGTTCAAAGTTCGCATACGATTCGTTCGACGTTAGGTACTACTGAGTTTAGGAATTTTGACCGCATCCATAAAGTTTTTGAATTACCGATTCTACTTATCGCGTCCGCAGCCAATCTTCAGCGACGCGACAAAAAATTCTACTGAACTAATAGATTCCTGCGTATACATAGTTCTGGGGTATGTGATGAAAAGAGGCTCTCTATAAATAAAGTATGGTTAGTTTGTAGAGTATATACATAATTGGCAAGTTCATATTTTTTGTTTGATGGCAGACAGGCATGTAAGCTACCTGATGGTAAGCGGTAACCGCGGCCTGAAGAGACGCCTGTAACGTCCAGAAATAACATGATCGTTGAGTAATTAAGATCGTCCTTAAATATTGCAGATCGCCTTTTTAATCGCCTTTTTTTACTCTCGATTTTTAAATTGTATTTTCTTTCGACTTACATTCGAGTGTAGCTTAGTATGATCAGAGCCCTAAACGTTTTAAACTCCAGAACCCATCAATGAGATTCAATATGAAAAGGGCTAATCTACTTTGCGAACTTTCAGACATTTAAACTAAGTTAATAAATCATCTGTCGATAGCAATTTTTTATTGATAGTCAGAGGATTTGTTCTTTGGAAAAATTTGCTTACAAGATTGTGAACGAAATTAGATTCATAATCAATCACGGGTTTATACCTCTTTAAAGATTTTTATTACTGATTGAACAAATATTCTTGAGTAATTTTTGTTCATTTCCATAAAAAAGCTAGAGGACATTGAGAAAAATAAAAAAAAATCATGTCGAAGCATTCTGGGCAATTTCAGCACATTCTGGGAAAATAGTTTACAATAAATAAAACAAGTCAAATTTCAGCCTAGTTTTGCCCCAGATTTTTACAAAATTTTGTTACTTGTTCAATAATATTTTCTAGGGATACAACTATACGAGATATGTTAAAATACAAAATATATAGTAAAATACAAGATATCTTGAAAGCGGAACGCTGTGGAAGAGAACTGGAGGCGACTGCATTGCATTTATACTTGCACATTACAGAAAAAGTCACTGACGCTGGTGCTTTCTTTAGCAATTGTCATTATCGTGCAATACTGCGCTAAACATAGTACGAGTATACGGAGGTAGATGGTCATCAGAGATCCATCTAATCTTAAAGCTAATTTTACTTCACTTACAATGAAAAGCTCTTGGTTTGGGATGAAGTGGCCCTTTATATCGGTCTTGAGATATAATTGAGTTCTCAAGTTCATAGAGATTTTGGGTTAAGTGGTCAAACTCAATTGTGTCTCAAATTCTAGGATAATTGTTTCGTTTATCGAGTTTCACGAAGGACAAGAATAGAAGCGGATAAGACCTTTTATTACTAGATCGAAGAGGATTCTGGATTCAATCATTTCTTGATATAGTTCTAAAGAATATTTCTGAATTTGCTGCCTTGTTGAACTCTGAGCTACTGAACTGATCAATTCATGAGTTGATTTTATCTATATCTATACTAATATTATAAAGAGGAAAGATTTGATTGTTTGTTTGTTTGTATGTTTGTTTGTTTGTTTGTTTGTTTGTTTGAATTGAATAGGCTCCGAAATTACTGGACCAATTTGAAAAATTCTTTCACCATAAGAATCCTAAATTTTCCGTGATGAACATAGGCTATAATAATATTCTCAAAAAAGTTAGAGATCCGCATGAAAAATTCAATAATTGAACCGTGCGCTGTATATTCAAACTCCTTTTCTATTATTGCGCGTCATAATAGAAAAAAAGATTGAATGCTTATTCTCTACGGCCAGTGTCAGTTATGGAGTGTCGAGTCAATGTCAAAAACCCCAATGCTGATAAAAAATGTAAGGGATCCGTATGAAAAATGTGAAATCCATCGTGTTAGTGTGTAGAGGTGTAATGTCTGAAATTTTTGTTTAATACCCGTGCGAAGCCGGGGCGGACCGCTAGTTTTTTATACACACATTCAGTGTGTAAAAAAGAAAGATCTGTATGATCACAAGAAGTAGAATCCAATACGGTGATGGATAAGAGTGGATCAAAAATGAAATCTTCTCCAAGAATTGATCAGTTCAGAGCCTACGACTTCATCAGTTTTCGACATCTGTGTTGATGAATAAACCGGCCCACTGCCGCTTCATGTGAATTCTCTGAGAAATTAATAACTAGTTGGGTGTGAAAATAATAAGATAAATTGAGCAGAAAATACACATTAACGGTATTACAGTTATCTATGTGGTGACTATTTTATCTCCAATTAAAACATATTCATGACAAATCTGGATGGAGAGAATTCTGACATAGCGAGCGCATGGCTGTTCTGAACTATTTTACCTTACACAGTAAACGAGTTTTATTTGTTCCCAATTTTCTGAGTATTTACTATAAATTGAAAATAAAAATATATTTTTAATAGATTACATAAAAGAAATAAAGAAATAATTTATTAGTCAAAACCTATAAAAGACACATATTGTACCGACTTTTGGTACAATACCTACTATAGCAAAATAAAACAATAGAATAAGGTTAACAGAGAAGCAACTTAAGTACGAACATTAAGAACACAGGTAAACATTGGGAACTAAGCAGCTCATCTGTGGTCAGGAATGGGGAAGGAAGACAAAGGGTATGTACGTAAGCAATGTCTAACTGTGGTCCCCACGATACAAGTTTATTCTAGTGTGGGGATCAACAATGTAATAATTTTAGATCTTAAATATTTTTCAATAAACGTTATTATTATTATTCTAACAGGTTTTGGCTCAGCGTAAAGCCCTAGTACAATTGGTGCCATTACTGTAAAAGGGCACTGCGTTCCAGTACCATAATGACAGGCACGAGTTCAGAAAAGGTCCAGACAAGTTTTTATCAAGTGCCTATATTATTTTGGTTTCCGAACGAAACAAAAAACACTATGGAAACTCTATTGAACTAAGTTGCTGTTTATATTAAGTAGGGCTATCTAATACCCGTAACACAACCTCTACTTAGCTTGGGCTAGATGATGATATGTGGATTGTCCAGCATTACTTATTTATATAAAAAATTAACTCTATATCTAGCAAATAAAGTTGGATTTAAGTGCATTGGCATCGCTGCGCACCTCTTCCCTCACCGGATCAAATAACTCTGTTTGAGCGCCAAAAAGTTGCGGCCTTTTTCCAAAATCCGCCACTTTATACCAAACATTAAAATTCACGAGTGTCTAATATATGCGACGTAATAAATAAACGGGTCCCGTTTCGAAACCTATTTGGAATGTGTCCAAATATGAATGAATAAGCATGCCGTATGGTAAATAGTGTCTGTTGCACTTTATGCTGTTTTTGTGTCAACTGCTTTTGGCGAGACTGCTTCAATTAAATCTCATTCGCTTTAAGTCGTGTAGATAAAGAATGGGATTAAATTTTTTGTTACACAGACAGTTTCATCATTGTTTATTTATTGTCTTTCAAAAGAACCTTTGTAAGAGTAAAGGAATTCATTGATATTGGAGCGAACATTTTCGAGAGCAGAGCACGATAAAACACAAAAAATATAGTGATCATATATTTTTTGTGTTTTATAGTGCTCTGCTATGTTAATAAAAATAATCTAAAGGGCGGCGCGGCACT
Source organism: Eupithecia pulchellata (assembly GCA_963931895.1). NCBI lineage: Eukaryota > Metazoa > Arthropoda > Insecta > Lepidoptera > Geometridae > Eupithecia > Eupithecia pulchellata. Next base: position 3,397,611 of record OZ007543.1, read on the forward strand.
AAGCCAGGCTTAGAACAAAAATCTTCGAACCCCTTTATTTTCGATTCGCTGCTCAATGGCTTATTTGAAAAATGTTATTTACCGTTCAAAATGTATTTTTTTGGCGACCAGACTAACTCGACATAGAATATTTGTAAACAAACCAACCATACCTAATTCACTCCTTTGCCACATTTTTTCATACTCAATTTACATAGCTTGTCGCTTTGCGATCCTTCCTTCGATAAATATTGCTTATATTCTATCTGAAACTCAACGCTAAGCAACTGACTTTCAGCTTTTGTGTCGTGGATTGTTTACAAACTATGAGTTACGTAACGTTTATTAACTACTATGAGTTTGACTAGTATACAGGGCATCCCACAGCTATGCCACATCGAGGGAAATTACCTTAAATATTGTAGATGGAACATTTTACTGAAAAAAGACATTATTTGAATATAAAAACAATTTAAACTGCATTCATAGATTTTTAAACCGGACCGGGAATCGAACACTTACCTACTAACATTGACATTCTGATGGACAAAAACAACGGTTTTAAAAAGCGTTTTTTTTAGTCAATAAATTACTAATAAGGGAGCTTGCTCAGTGATCTGTTCACAGATTCTCCGTTCAGTGAACATTTTCACTTTTCATTCCTAATGGATTCACACTTCAGGTTAGTTTCTAGTTCACTGCTCACTGTCAAAAGAAACCTTATTTTAGAGTCTAAAGACATAAAAAATTATGCACTCAGAAACAATTAACCAATAATAATTCATATTATAGAGTAAAAATTCGTTAGTTGCTCTTTAATAATACCTTACCTACCTTTTATAAGTTACTTACACGTAGTTAAACGTAGTTAAATACTTTTACTGAAAGGCGAGAAGTCTATGTCTAGTTAAACCTAAAATAGGCTTTAAGGCACTTCTAACCCAAACTTAATGTAAACTTTTTTATTTACTGTATGAGTAAATAAATAGAAATAAATAATGGTTATGAGGATCGATTGATGATCTTATTTGAATAAATTAATAAATACATTATGCTGGACAATTCACATAGTAGGTATCATCTAGCCCTAGGATAAGCAGCGTTGTATGTGTGGTACTAGTTGAGTGATACTAAATACAACATAATTACAAAAATATATTTTTATTATACATAAGAAACGACCAGAAAACCCTGAACAAACATCTGCAGATCGTATAAATATTTGTCTCGAGGCGGGAATCGGACCCGCAACCTACTGCGCCGTAGGCGGACCTTTGCCCAGCGCTCCCCAGATGTTGTTAAAAGATATGTAAAGAACTGGAAATATAGAATCACGCGAGAGTCATTTAAACGACTATAATTTCACATCTTGCTGTTGGCCATTTTAACACATCTGCATAATCTCGTTTTGGTTTCTCTTACCAGTGGTGCCGGCATAGAATTTCACCACCCCATCTCTTCCCGTGGGTGTCGTAAGAGGCGACTAAGGGAAACACACCGGGGGGCGGGCAGCAGCGCCCTCTGAAGAACAACTCCACCGAACTGCGATCCCCAACCCGCATGTCCAGCGTGGGGATTATGGGCATTAACCCCCAAATGATAATGCCATCTTTGGCGTTCATTAGGGGAGGCCTATGTCCAGCATGGACTATTAAAGGGCTGGTGATGATGATGATGATGATGACCAAGTTATTTGCAGCATAGAACTAAAGCAATATTTAAATTAGAACCCAAGCAGGCATTGTGTAAAATTGTATGAACAAACCTCCAGTTGAAAGTTTGGAACTACTTCAACCCGTAGATACTCGTATTTTAAATAGCTCTTAATTAATCAAAAACCGAGGTTTTTGGTTAAACCGCTTACATTTAAAACAAAGTAAATAACGTTGTATAACTTCAGGTAGGAACGCTGCGGGCAGAAATTCCTCTACATAATATTTGGGCTATAATTTCAATTTATAATTTTGATTTTATTTTATCAATCCTTACTTTTGCCTTTTACTTTTTTCAATTGTATATACTAGTTCTATTATGGTTCTTTTAATTAATTGGAATTTTATTAGTTGATAAATTAAAAATTTAATGGGGAGGAATTTTTGAGGGAATAGAGAAGATAAAAAAACCCCTCCACCTCCAATAAGCAATCCTTTTTTATTTCTCAGTCTGCCTTCTTCCATCGAGATTAGTCAGAGTGAATTCACTACACTACTTAGCAGCTGTTTTAGGCTAGCAGACCATGAGTAAAGGGGTTCGCAACATCCGGTTATTTGTTGGACTACACACTACATACAGCGGGGACCTTATTAATACTTGCATGCAATTACGTGTTCTCTCCGTGCAATTGATATAAACCGAATAAGAAAAGACGGAATCACTTTGACTTTACAAATAGGTACTATACCCATTTGTAAAAAAAAAGAACAAATCTTGCCGTTGGTAAGAGAATTAAAAGGGACATCCTGGTCCGTACTAGCAAAGGAATGAGTCAAATGGCTATTATGTTGAACTGTGGGCATGTGGGCTGAATTTTTCAGAATCATATAGCTAAATTTTGACCAACAATGGTCCAACCAGAGCCAATGATATTGATGACGCGAGGTTTGAGTGATTTTGAATACTTGTAACCTAATATTAACGTCTACAAATAAAAGAAGATGGCAATTGAATCCGAAGACTTAGGTCATCTCTACCAATCACGATTGTTGTCATCGAATGCGTGAATTATTTGTCATTCTTTCCTTCAACTTCAATAATATATGACGATGATATCATGATTGTCTTTTGTACCATAGAGAATATTCCCCGTGCCAGAACGGCAAATAGGCATTGATATTTAAGAAAACAAACACTGGCATTGCATAATTCAAATTCATTCAAGTCCCGGCCGGCATTATCGAAAAAGACCCAGTATCCCCGTATTCCCGGGAATTTATTCATGGTGTTTCCTCAAAGCTAGGGGATAAATATTTTTTCCCGTATCGATGTGGCTCTGTCACTCTTTACATTCATTCATCTTTCGAAGCCAAATGCGAAAAGGAAGTCTAGTCCAGTTGTATTCGTGATTTTGATGCTCGTTTGTTTTCTTTTGTTCTTTATATGAACAAAATGGGGCCAATGAGCAGCGAAGTAAAAGTGATACACACGGGATTCTAAACAAAATAATAGAATTTATTACATGTTTTTTCTCAAAGTGTGTTAGCGTGAGTTGTTGAAAATTTTGAGAATTAAAAAGGAATAGAGTCGGCTTTCTCGACGGGTTGGCGGTAGAATCCATTGTTACTTTAGAGGGATCAGATTTGAAAAATTTTATTTCTTACAAAATTAGCACTGGAACAAGCCAATAAGCATTCGAACACGCCTTTAAGAGGTTATTAATTATCTACTTGTAACCCTGTATAGAAACTAGTTAGAACTTAAATTCCGGTTCTTAACTGCCCTTTAGAGGTCTATAATTTTCTTTTTAATTATTAACTAACGTTGCAGTGCCAAAATGTTCGCCAGCGATGAGTAAGGTTGCTTCTATTTCACCTAACATAATTATATTTTTTAGTCTGTGAATATTTGTTCTAAGGTTAGAAGATTTTGGCTTAGTCCACCGTTCGCCATTTTATCTTGGAAACTATTTCAGAAGAATATTGTGCTTAAGAGTTTAACAAGTGACTTTTATAAGTTAATTACCATTGATCTTTTTTTACAAATATCTTCGTACGTAACCTGATACTTTAGGACTGACCATAGCTTTTTTGATTATTTAATTTTGTCCAAGACTTTAATATGTGGGAATTATATTGCGATATTTGCGGCGATCACAATAGGCCTATAATGGCCGCAGCGATACTAAAGCCACCAAAAGATAATAACAATAACAATGTATGTGCTATGGTTGTGCAAGCTATGTTGAAAAAAAAAAACAAAATTAGCGGCGGGTCTAAAATCTTTAGACCCCTTTGACTGACCAAATTTAATTTGCATCTTATTATTAGCCCTACCTACTTTGGAGTGAAAAGATGCTGCGTAAAATTGAGCTTTATTATTTATTTTGTTTTAAGTAATTGAATAAAGTGAATCTTTGCTGGAAAAGCAGCTACTTCGTATTCCGTTTACTGATGGACAGCCGTAGTCTGCCGGCTTCGCCAATATTATAAAGATCCAGGCTGATACATTATTCAAAAGCTTTGTGCGGAAAAGAGGATGAAACCGTATGATGGGTATGCGATGCATTTTTTCCTCGTATATCGAATATCGGGTAGGTTTTACTTGTATTCAAGTATTGAATAAATAATTTTATTTTTAAAGCAAAATATACCAATTCAACGGCTGTATAAATTTTCTACGTTTCGACGTGAGACGTGGACACTCACGATAGGGTTGGTCCACCAGTTCAAAGTCGCTCAGCGAGCTATGGAAAGAGCTATGCTCGGAGTTTCTCTGAAGGATAGGATTCATAACGAATACATCCGACAGAGAACTAAAGTCATCGACATAGTTCAGAGAATTAGCAAACTGAAGTGGCAGTGGGCCGGCCATATATCGCGAAGAACCGATAACCGCTGGGGTAAACGTGTTCTTGAGTGGAGACCGCGAATTTGTAAACGTAGTGTAGCACGCCCTCCAGCCAGGTGGGATGACGATCTGCGAAAGACTGCTGGCAGATGCTACATGCGACAAGCCGAAGACAGGGCGCTATGGCGCTCATTAGGGGAGGCCTATGTCCAGCAGTGGACTAATATGGGCTGATGATGATGATACATTTTCTAACTAACCACATGAACCCACAGCCTACTGAAACTTATGATCTACGTAATACGTTTTTCTAGTAGGTAAGTTATATAAAAGCGTATTTTTATACAGCACTCACGAAGTAAATACGTTACGGGAAAAATTTCCGGATTGCGTGCGTGGCTGAATTTATTTGAGGTTTCTGAGAAAAAATACGATGTTAGATTAAATTGTATAGCTAATTTCTTACCTCGTTGGTTTGGAAAAGAAAAAGAAAAACAAACTTTACACATCAAACAACACAGACATTTGGGTAATTGATTTTACCTTATCGACCTAATTCAAAGAGTTCTATCGTCTATTAGGTTTAAAAGTATTGTTTTAAATATATCAGTTATCTAGAACCCATAACACAAAGTCGGGGTGGATTGCCAGCAATATTTGATCTAAGCAGAGCTTGTGTTATGGCTGATAAACATAATACAATTTATTACATAGTATACATATTTTTTATTATGTAAAACACCCTAAACAAATATCTACAGATCGCACAAATATTTGTCGTGAGGCCGAAAACCCGCAACCTCCTAAGTCAAAGGACTCTGGACGCAGTTGACGTGATATTGGTCTGTGGCGTTGTACGTCATGACGTCAGTTGGCTATGTACATAAGGTATCAGCTTTTTTCAGATTAGTTGAAAGAATTGATCACTTTTGAAAAATTAAAATACATTTCTCAAATGTTTGGAAAACAGATTATTTTTGTTATTTTAGCATGTTCCGACTGCTTTTTGCAGAAGCTATGTCAGTACGAGTAATGTCAATATTCTTTGACTATTTTTTCATAAACCTGAACTAAAATAACTACTGTATTGTTTGTTTGTATCATCCATTGTTAGACTTATTTAAATTTAGAAATAAATCTAAAAATGGAAATTCGCGGTCGTAGTATAAACACCCTAGCTGAGCTTCAACCAACTACACTGCGTAGCATATTGCTACAACATTGCTACGCCTCGTAGCATATTGCTACGAAATTGCTACACCTCGTAGCGGTATGGTACAAAATCATTTATAGCTTACTACTAGGCGAGCGAAAGGATTTGGCAATTTTCGGTAGCAACGATATGGCTCACATCTGGCTCATTTGAAATCTTGTAACATGTTTCTGAATAAATAAAATTGCACTACTTATGATAATAAAAATTTACAATAGTATTTACTCTTATATCTATTTATTAAAAATCTAAGCCATCACCAGAAGGCAGAGTCTAAAATACTGGAAGCATCGCCACGTTGAATAGCGATACTAATTCGTTGATTGAAATAAAAGCAATGCTGACTTTTACTTCAGTCTACGTCACATGTGAACTCTATGAGTATCTTTGTAAGGTCCTTATATATTGCTTATGACCAAGGATCTTAATGTAACAGGTCAGATCTCAACCTGCCTGTTACTGCAAATATAAATATAATTACTAGTCTTTACATAAATAGGTATGGTAATAAAGTAACGAGATTTATGGCGTTCTTTGTAATCGTTGAAATATAATATTTAAAGTTTAGCTTTCTGCAACTTAAGCTGATTATAAATAATTCGTCAATAGGTCCTTTGTATTCGATACTTCAGATATTCCGACAAAACGTACCTACCTATAAATCAGGCCCTTAGATAAACAAAGAAATAGAACACTTGAAAAACAATAAACAACGATACGTAAAATATTCAAAGTAATTAGCGATAATTTAGACCTTATGTGTGTATGCGTCACCAAAAGATGTGTTAGAGGATTTGGGTTTGGAGCCTGGAGATGGGGAGTTCGAATTTGGATGGAGAACAGTTCGGTATTGCGGGTCCGGGTTACTGTTCCCAAGCATTAAGAATCGATATTTTAAGATTGAATTAGTTGAATAAATTCAGTGTTTATTGTAGAATCTGTTTAGAAGATTTGTTAAAGTCTGTGTTAATTTTTATGTAAATTATTTCTTTTTAATTTGTTAGATAAAATTAGTGTTAAAATTTTATAGAATTTTACATTTTAAGAAATTAGATTCGAGCCAGTGTTTGCTTTGATTAAATAAGTGAATTAAAATTAAAATCAGTGTGCTCCTGGGCAGTTTCCTGATATAGTTAAGTCGCATGATTTTTATCACTAAAAATACGTCTGATATTTGTTAAAATTCTAATAAGTTACTAAGTATTGGTTTCTTAGCCAAAGGTTAAAGAATTCACATAAAAATAAATTATGATACAGATTTGAATCATACGTATTTTTACCTTTTATCGATTATTATTGCAATGTCTTAACGGATGGTGCTGAGCGTATTATTTATTTCATTGTGTTTTACATATAATTAATATTAATAGTAAATACAAATAAATGCTAAAATTGAATAAAACTCGCACAGTTATATACTCTGATTTCAGGTATATATTTACATTATAATGTAACTGTATTTTCAGTTGTCTCCAGTAGAGAGACCATACCATATAATTATTGTGACTAATCTAACTACAATAGCTTGGTGCGAATGTCACTTTGGATAATTCCTCCGGTTGTGAGAGAGTCCTAGTAAGCTATGAGAAATATCTCAGTTGGATGAATCACTGACTATATTGTATAACTATTTTATAAATAATTTCTAGAAAGAAAACCTGAAATAAGAACTATAACTACTTTTAAAAGCTGCAGACTTTTGGGTATAATCTCTATGTAAAGAGGCCCCACCTAGATGAATTATTATATTTCATCTTGAGTATATCTCAAAGGAGAAGCTGATATTTATGATTATTATTGCAATTAAAAGCTGTAGACTTTTGGGCATAAACTTTAATTAAGGTAGCCCTGGAAGTTCTAAGTATTATATTTTCATATTGAGAATAATGCCTACTTATAATACCTGTTATTAGAATATATTTTACTATCCGAAGCGTCGTCTTCATTGGTGGTTTGGGGAAAGGCACATTTGGAATTACTGGAGGATGTTGCCTTTAAGAATATGAAATTAAGAATATTGGAATCTAATGATTTAGTACCTAACACTTTTAAGTTCCTAGAAATAAAGGAGCAATGAACTCTATTGGTTCCAAGTGTTGGGGTTGGCTATGGCGGCCTTTCCGGTTAGGGTTTAAAATATTCTTTTAGTAAATAGATTTTTACTATCTATTAAAAGAATATTAATTACACTATTAGAGGTTTCATTAGATCTCAATTAATAGTAAGTAAATAATATTTATGATAGTATAGCTATATAAATGGTTAAGTAATCATCGTAATTTTAGGATTAGTTCGTTTGTCTTTAGCACCTAAAAGAATCGAGTTACTATCACAACACAACGTAGGAGTCCTACCACTAACTAGACGATCATTGGCCACATTAATCATTTATTCTATTTATAAGATTAAGAATCTTAGGTATATAAAATAAAAATAGAAATTCAGGGAGTAATAGTTAATAGTAATAAGGCGGAAAAAAATATGAGGGGTGGGTGTTACATTAAGGACCTAGGGCTTTTAGGATGAAAAGGTGCTAGGGTGCCACACGGTATCTAGGCCGTATAAACTAAATGTTTCATAAGTTCTTTGTTCAAATTTGTATATCTTAAGGGTATTATGTCTTCTAAATAACAAAGCAGATATATCTATGTATCAAACTAACACTGCCTGTTGTCCCCTCTGGGCGAACACAAATAGAGCTTAAACAAAGACACTCCTAAGAACAAATTGGACACAGGTGTAAGGTCATGCCTCTCCGCACAAACCTTATTTTCACCCCCACTAAGACATTAAAACTTTCTCCAAAACTTTTCGGTGATTCCGAAGTTTAACGTCCAGATAAAGTTCGCTAAACTTTCTTTAAAAGCGGTAAACTCACTAATTGAGAAGTTTGTGAAAGGATTTTTTCATTTAGACAGAAAATCTGTAAGAAATATTCTGAGCGTAAAAATATTTGCGGAATATAAATACTTTCGGATCTCATTTGTGGTATTTTGAGGAGAATTAGGTATTTTCTGCTGGGATATTGAAATTGGATGAATATAGCTGGAAATAACTACTAGGAATGCAGATATTGAAGGGGAAATACTTAAAGTGATTGGTCTCTATCAGATGAAATTTTATTCAAATAAATGTTACCTTAGTTGTACTTAGAGGTAATAAAAGTATTTATTATAATGCAAAAAGCATGAGTAGTTACATTATACTAATGTTATAAAAAGGAAAGATTTGATTGTTTGTTTTTAAGGATTTAATAGGCTCCGGAAATACTGGACCAATTTGAAAAAATCTTCTTTCATTATTCAAATATATCTATCTCATCTATTTGAGGTAATTAAATAAAAAAATTACAGGAAATTTCGCACCTGTCATTTTATTTGTTGAAAGGTTTGTTTCTATACTATAAGATAAGATAAATATTTATTATGTTCACAATCATAGACTAACCAAATATAGGCAATAGCTTGGGTAGTTATCGATATTACAGATTTTATAATCAGTTAGTAAGTGATGATAATTTCTTAACAGCAACCTTCAAATTAACATAAAACAAGAATAATGATAAAAGCACCGGAACGCCACAACCATAACTCAAAAGTTCCTCAAAAGAACTTTTCCAGGTCACTTATTTCCTCTCCTACATTACCTTCTTGAGCGTTTTTACCTACTTGCATATCATTAGTAAAAGCTATTATCATAAATAATTATTAGATGCTTATTAGAAAACTTGAGGAAACGTTAGTTTTATACACCATGTGAAGAGAAGAGGGTCATTTACAAAGGTATTGAAAATATCTTGTAAGAGCGCCATATTGGATTTTTTGTGTTCCGTCGCGCCTACGGCAATACGTGGTCCAGAACATCGGGACCGGAAAAATAATATCCATAGACCACTAGAGGGATATACCTACTCTGTGTAGATATTGTAGACTATGTAGACTAAAGTGGTTTTGATTTCCCAAAAAGTTAGTAAACAGCTCGATACGTGGTTTCTTAGTAATAAACCATTTACTGACATTTAAGGAAACATATATTAAAAGACTAGCGGTCCGCCCCGGCTTAGCATGGGTATTTAACAAATATTTAATTCTTCATGCGGATCCCTAGTAATTTCGAAGCATATTCAATTCAAACAAACAAATAAACCTACAAACAAACAATAAAATTTTTCCTCTTTATAATATTAGTATAGAAGAAAAAAGATCAAGTTCATGAACCTTGGACCATAAATCAATCGAAAAAATACACTTCTTATTGTCAAAGAAGCTGTTAGTTTCAAGGAGGTCGTACTTGAAGAGGTCCGCGACTCTTTTTATTGCCAGTTGTCTTTCCATACCATCTAGGGATTGTATTTGGAACAACCATAGATTATATAATATATAAATAATGCTGGAGAATTATATAAATCATCATCTAGCCCTAAGCAGAGCTTGTGTTGGGTACTAGATGACTGATATACTTTATACAATATTTATATAGATAGATATTTTTTATTATACATAGAAAGCGACCAACGGGCACCCGGAACGAATAAACGCAAATCGTACATCATTTTGTCCCGAGGCGGGAAAAAAACCCGCAATCTCCTGCATCGCAGGTTGACCTTCGCCACCACGCCCCACCGCGGCTCTAGAGGTCGCCTAATAATCTTACCAATCGTATAAAATCATGTGCTCTTTAATAGATAATCGAACCAACGCAGTGGTTTTATTCTATTTGATTTGTCCATTACATTTCTCTCTGACTCTCTTAATTGTACGGTTATTTTCACCGTCCAGTGACTGTAAACGACCAAACAATAATTTACAATACATTATGTATTACTCCTGTAAGGCAAGCACGGGCTTTCTTGTCTTAGGTAGAATAGAGAAAAATTACGTCACTTCGTCATCGAATGCGTAAATTATTTGAAATTATTTTCTTCAACTTCAATAATGTGCGCAATGTATGGCGATGCGATGCCATTATTGTCTATACTACCCAAGAGAACAATCCCCGTGCTTGGCCTACTGAAAATACTCAACATAGCATATGACTACATCCCATTTAAGTTACACAGACAATTCTAAAATCAAAACTGCTGTTCCGACTCAAAACTAGACTTCAATATCGAACTGGTGACCCAATTGGGGTCCGAAACCACAATTACCGTTCCCCGCAGCGGCCAAAGTAGCATTTTGTCAAACATTTAATGAGCGAACCATCGTAGTGGGAAGCAAATGTTTCGAAAAATGGCGGCGGATCGTTTGCGTGTGACTGAGAGGGTATGACGTGTTTATTGTTTACGGGTTTACATAAAATATGACGCAAAACGGTGAAAATTATTTATTCATTTTTATTTATTTATTTAATTAAAACGGTTATTACAACCAATTACATTAATTAACAGATATTAAATATACAATTACTTACAAATAGTCAATAATAATACAAATATTCTAATACACACAAAAAAAAATAATTTAACCATGACGTTCATAAAATAAAAAACACTTTCTTATTATATAACTAGTGCGTGTTAGTACCTACACTAGTTTTGATCGCCAATGTATCGCCCCTTGAACTGCTAGATAGATTTAAAATTCGTTATTGAAAACCCAACAAAACAATTTATAAATATAAACGTAATTACAAGGCATATGACTATAAGTGATCTTGTCACTGAAGAGCGATCTCTACCAGATAATGTCTGTGTAGTAAAGTGTTAATAAGAATTAATTGACGACCACTGTGGTGCAGTGGGCGTACGGTTCGATTCCCACCTCGGTACAAATATTTGTTCGACCTGCAAATATTTGTTTAGGGTGCTCTAGTTGCTTTCTATATATAACAAAAAATATCAATCTATGTACTCGTATGTTATTATGGGTTAGGATAAATTCGTCATCGGTCCTTTTTATATGTCGGTTATGTACTTCCTATAAAATTTTTATATAATATAATTCATAATAACACAAGCTCTGTTTAGCTTGGGGCTAGATATTGCTGTGTGAATTGTCCAGCATTATTTATTTTACTGCAATTTATATATTTAATTTCTGTAGCCCAATCTTTTCTCCAATGAGAGGTCTGTTTGCATTTTTGCCATTCATAATTTAAATTCAAAACTAACGCGTGTAACCAAGTTTGACTCACCTCAACATATTCATTTATACCTTTGAGATAAAAGCATGTTCACTCAAAAATTTTGCCGAAAACATTAATTTCAAAATGGAGTTCATTTCGACAAAGCTCTAAATTGACTTCGCGACTGAAATAGGCATGAGCAATTTTGCACCCATTTCTGTTACGCTAACGGTTTAATTTTCTACAATTAGATTCTGGCCATTAAATTCTCATGTGCGATAGAGTAACTACTTTCTATGTGCACATTAGCACAGTAAGTATGATATAACAACAGTAGTAAAGATATTGAATTATATAGACTTATAGAAATATTATGAAAATGGCTGTTAGTAGGTATCTTTGCAAATAGTGGTGGATATGTAATATTAAGTCATCTGCTATTGCTAAAAGTAAGTAAAACCTTCGATCACAATAGGCCAATCATGGCCGCAGCGATACTAAAGCCACCAACATCAAATAAAAAGTAAAACCTTTATTTATAAAGAATCTTAATTAAATTACCAAAAAAGTACTATTATTTACACCAGTGGCGATCATAGTACGAATGATGTAATCACTATAACAATTTTACGGACCAGAGACTTGACGAAAAGAGATTTTGACTTATAATGGCGCAGAGAATCAGCATTGTCATACAACGAGGTAATGCAGCCAGCATCTTGGGTACACTTCCAACTGGTATAGATATGGATCAGGTGACCTAACTGTTGTTTTTTGCAACGGTCTGCAGTTAGCTCAATTGTAAATACTAGTTCTAATTTATTTACATATTATGTAATTTTCTTTGTTTTTAAAGGTTTTAACTTATAATGTGTAAATTATCTAAAAAGAGTTGACAAAGCAATGATTAGATGAATAGTGGATTTGGCGTATGGAATGTGAATCATAATACAATAATTGAAAAATAAAAAAAGCAACGAAAAAAAAATACCGTCTTCAGTTATGCCTAATAGAAAGAATTTGCGTAGGATAGCTACCTCTAGTTTATCTACGATTAATATCAGCTTTTTACTGTGCTAACATTTTCAGTGAGATCTCTGAACCCATTGTGAGGCTGCAAAGGTGAACGCCTTTGGTATTTCACTGTATTATATTACAAATTCTATGAAGATATATTTTGTCTTTATTCTCCTTTGTCTTGTATTCATCTTGCTATCTTTGTCTTTGTTTAAGTTATGACAATGCTTTGGTTTTGTATGGATAAGTAAGAAGGTATTATTGGTAGGGCAGTCATTCCGTGATGATTATCTTTCGACCTTAATTTGAGGTAGATGATATTGAAATCTGAGCCTTTTAACAAAAGATCAAGGTATCTTATTCTTTGAGTTTGAAGGTCCATGAGAGCCCATTCAAGATTAGCGCTTTGTTATCAGACCGTGCGTATTTTCCTGTCTAATGTAGATATTATCCTGAAATACAGAGCAAAACATTCCCTAAGTGATAGCCAAATTATTCAATAATTGACGGAGAAACCGCCGATTGACCTTTAAAATCCATACAAAACAACAAACATAAAGCGTGCTATTTCTTTTGTTTTATTTTATTTAAGAATGGACCGACCAAGAGTGAAAGATTTTCTAGAGTAAGAAAAACAGAAACTAAGTTACATAAAGAAAGTTTTTGAAAGGAAGTTCCCTTATAGCAACTTCTTTTAGTGTATTGAATGAGCCTGTGAGGAATGACTCCCAAATCTATTAATCACAATGTAACTTCAGCTCGCACCATTTACTTAGCGACAATAAGGGATTTTAGGTTAAGTTAAGGAACATTCAAGAATTTCTAAGAACAGTTAGTCCCTCCGTATCCCTATCTGAGCCAAGAAATACGAAACAATTACGAGTTACGAAGTTATAACTCAAAGTTTAAGTTATACAATTACTTCAGTTGATATAAGTGTAACTTTCGGGCTTTGATGTTATGAAATGAGAAGTCGAAACAAGGATTGTGTTTGTAAGGGTGTACCTCGATATATGAGGCAGCTCTAGGGCAAAGTAAAACCGAGGCAAGTTTTCCCTTTAAAGGAAATCTTCAAGGGAATACTGGAATTCATTTCGTGGAGTTTCCGATTTCATGGGGAACGAAATTTCCATTAAAACGGAATGGCTTACGGATTCGGCCAATCATAGGTTTCGATATTTTTATCTTATCTTATTTAAGTTTACCCTGTTAGTAAGTATAGGCAATGTATGTAGATAGATATTTATGTGTGGAAGAAATCTTTCATCTCCAAGTTAGGAAAAAATGTATTGACAATTTTATTTTAAATTGCATGCTATAAATTTTGATCAATTTTTTATTTTATTTTGTATGTGTTAATAATTACCTACTTAATATGTCAATGTACTTACTTCTAGGATTCTAAGATTTAATTTTAATTATGTTCGTTCCTAAACAATGTAAATTGTTTTTGAATAAATAAACTGAAACTGAAACTTTCAACTGAATTTTGGACCATTTCTTCTCAACCGATTGAGCCGAAATTTGGCATAATTTATAAAACTTCGTTGACGGATCAATGTTATGTAACGATTGAGCTGGTTTGATGACGGAGGTGGATGTAAGCCCGTCAATTGTACTCCGTGTAATTTTTCAATCATAACATGATAAAAAAGTAAGATCAACAGTTTCCATAAATGGTGGATATCAGGATGTATTATATTGTGCAAACGAAGATGATACCCGCTTTGTGTAGCTCCCAACTTTAAAATTAATTTAATTTGTATTAAGACAAATCAAACGACACAATATTTGTTTCAATCGGACAATAAATTTCACTGCTACGTTACAAAAGAAAATAAATACATAAGGTGCCAGCCTCATAACCCTCTTCCGTTAGTAGATGGGTAACAAAAAGTTTTGTTTCGTCTGCAAGTTTTGTTTCATGAAGGTGTAGGAACACATTAATTTTGACTTTTTCCAGAAAATATAAAGTATAGTTACACAGCTACGTTTTAAATGTGTATCATAAGCAACTGAGTGGCAGCCGTCAGCAGAAATAAAACGAACGATTTATTATTCGCAAAAATTAAGCGTCAGCATAATTTATCTTAAGAGCAATCGTAAAACAAACATCGGCCCATGTTCGCTTCAGCCACTAAAGTGGTAATATATCAGTATTGCCATCATTACCGGCTTACGACTGGCAATAAACAACTCCAGAACAAAGAAAATGGAACCCTAGAGGAAGGATCAAAGGATGAAAACTGTATTTTTGTTTTGACAGCTCATCGTCGCCTTCGTTTTGTGAAGGTTTCTGGGTGTTATTTGAATTCCATGTTATTCGTAAATCGGGATTATCTAGTCTAGTTCAAGCTTAAACCAAAAAAATGTGATGATCATTATATAAAAAATGTATTTCTTTACACCGTTTAAAAGAAACAAGTTGTTGCTTTCAGCTTCTCATGCATTATTTTCGCTGTAGAAAGTAGCCTACGTACAAAATACATTGTTCTAAGTCAACAAATATTCAGTAATTGTTCTTTAGAAGTTATTAAATCTAATGGGAATTGATTCATGACATAAAAAATAGCTTTTGTGTTATTCCAGATTAGTTCTTTATTATTCAAAATTTAAGTCCAATACGGTTCAGTAGTTTTGGCATGAAGAACTAACAAACGTACCTTCAAACTTTCTCAGTTCAAATATTAATTACTAAGAGCGCATTTTCAGGCAGGGATCGCGTATTTCATTAAGTTTATTATTTGCCTGGTGCCCGTTACATAATATTTCCTCTGAAAACTGAAAACTATAAACAAATCTGGTGGCCTTTTGGTTCTCACTATCAAAAATTCATCCTACTTGTCGTAGTGTTTTTTGTTGTGTTATTTTTTTGATGTACAAAAAACCTTTTTATGTTGTATCTTATTACATACACTTTAAGACATCTAAGTTATGTTATTGTGTAGATTCACGAATAGAAAAAACCTCAGTGCGTTAAAATAACGGCTTTTTGGAATCCTGAATGTAGTAAACTGAAGTCGTGTGGAATCCATTATGCGTAGAATTAGGAATATGCAGAAACTCAATTGGGTTAATATAGCGACTGTGTAGAATCACGAATGTAGATTACTCCAATTGTGTGAAATGCATAATATGTAGAATCACTCGCGATTGCATTAAAGTAACAGCTTTTTGGAATCGCGAATGTATTGAACTAAAGTTGTGTTGAATTAATGATTGTGTAGAATCATGAATATTCAGAATTCCGATTACGAAAAGATAACGGCTGTGTGGAATCGCAAGAGTAGTAAACTGAAGTTGTGTGGAATTCCAAATGCAAGAATAGAAAGACTCCAGATTGCAATAAGATAACGCCTGTGTGGAATCGGTAATGTGAAGTTTAGCAACGCAACTAACGCGCTGTTCAGAATAGCCATACAGCGAGGTAATGTAGCGTCTAGAGGTTGCTACCGACTAGTATTGATGTGGATCAGTTGAGCTACCTAGATTATTTGCAACAGTTTTCAGTTCAACTGTTTGAATTGTAAACACTAGTTCTAATTTGGTTATTAAATTATAACAACGTTTAAAAAACGTGAACTGAAGTTGTGTAGAATCCATAATGTGTAGAATCACAAATCGTATGAACCGTGTTTATGTTATCGATCTCATAAATCATTTTGCAATACCAAGCGGCGAGTGTAGTACAAAGCTAAGGTGTTTGTATGGTTCTAGATAGTTTATAGGCGCTCGTCAGCGATTAAACCGAGCTCGCTGACTAGGATTTTGACATTTTGACGTGTATTTAAATTGATATTTTGTGACAAAAGCATGTTGATCGCTTGCTTTGAGCTGTCTCGTCTTCTAAAAGCTTGTATTAAGGTAGCTTTGGCCTTTGAAAGGTTGAATACACATTTTGAACGTGTTATTTTGGAAAATAATGTAGTAGTTATGAATATGGCGATTTTAATTACTTACCTAGGGATGAAACATTTGTGTACATCTTACACAAACTAAGTTTGTTGGTTATTTGTCAAACTACGAACTTTTTATGGTAAAATTATAAAATATGAAAGAGATGAAGCAATGTTAATTTGCTGACGGTTTATATACATGTAGAAAAAAAAATTGTACGTATAAAAAAGTATATCAGTTATAAGTTATAACCCATAACACAAGCTCAGCTTAGCTTGGGGCTAGGTTATGCTGTGTCGATTGTCCAGCATTTTTATTATTATTCAATGAATATTATATTATGACCCTTAAGGTTACAAAAATAAGATATAATAGTTTGGTTGTTTTTTTACCTTTCTTCACCCCAAAACTATTAACCAGATCGTTTTGCTCGGACGTAGTTTTACAATAGTTTAGTAGTAATAGTATCAGAAAGTGGTCTGGAATATATTTTGCTTTAAAATTTGCATTTGAAGCCACTTGCGGAAATAAGTAATTAATATTTTTATTCACAGATCAAGATCTTGTTTAGTTTATAATTGCGATCCATTTTTTCATAGACACACTATGTAAAAGTTCAAACTTTTAAATTACGCGCGAAGATTACTTAATCTCGGTTTAACAAACTTTATAAAACATCGATGGAGTTTTTTACCTGAGTTGATTGGTTTTCAGGAAACTCTCTGAGGCAGAGCTTTTTAATCTATGGTAACGACGTTTTCTTGCTGGATTTTTTTCATGACAAATACTGTTTTTAAACTAACTTTTAATGCTTTAAACTGAAGCTGAAGCTTATTTATAAGATCGTCCGCATATTGGTCAGCCCATCGTAAATAACGTTCTACTGGTTGATTTCTCAGCCTATGACAAAATAAAGACTCCACTAACAAAATAAGTAACACTCTTGTATTGTGTAGTGTATCTTGTGCTGACTGTACATTAGATAAACCACATAGACCTATTGGGAAGTCATGTATGGATATTTAAAATTTAAAAAATATTTTAATGGACCTCTTGGAAATTACAAAACAATAGAATCATGGAACTCTGGGAATAAGCCAACATAAACGGCATAGATACATGTATGCAATTTAACTTGGCGCTGCCCATGAGCAGTTTGCGTAGCGATTGTATAGTGAAAAGCAAGAAACCCTAACCGCTTCATGCTGCCTTTGAATCCAGACCCTGTACGTAAGTTTAAAAAAGTTTTTACAATGCAGCCAATACCTTGGGTTGATGTTGGCAGAATTTTTTATTGATTCATATCGGAACAGAAACCTTATAAACAAATAAATAATACTGGACAATTCACACAGCATCATCTATCCCCAAACTAAGCAGAGCTTGTGTTATGGGTACTAGATTGATGGGGCTTTGGGCATTGGGTTGATGTTGACAGCATTTTTTTATATATTAATGCTGACATAGATCATTGGATTGATGTTGACAGCATTACTTTGTAGAATTATATCAGCCACCAATGCCGCTGACTTCTGGCGACATTTCTGCTAGAAATTTCCGCGACGTAATCACTCCGCTACTTGTCAAAAGTTGCTGATATCGTGTCTTACAATGTTTGCAAGCGTGTCGGCAAAACGCAGCGACTTTGATGTTTTGATACATGTCATGTTAGCGATCAAGCTAATAACAAACACCCCGCTGGGCTGTGTCGCGATTGGCGACTTTATTGGAGATGGAGTATACCTTAACCCATCGCTAGTGGTTGTTTACCATCTGTATCTTTGCCCCTAACTTGGCACATGTAAAAAGCGGTATAGCAGAGAAAGACTAAGACATACAAAAAACAAACTAATACGTTAGATATAACTAAAATCGGACTCCAGGTGTCCATTCCTCAGATGGCATATTTTAACAGATAGTGTGAGAATAGCACATGGAGTATACAAACACTTAAGTAGCTAGTGTGTATACCTACTCCATTAAGCCAGTCAATGCTCATCGTGACTCGGCAACTACAAAACAGGAAAATGTACCTTCTAGAAGTCGCAGGACCAAAAATTATTGTAAGAATGTTCTCATTCAGTCACTTATTTTCACAATTTTACGCTCGCATTATTCCAATATCACAAGACTATAATAGTCCACTGCTGGACATAGGCCTCCCCTAATGAGCGCCATAGATGACATTATCATTTGGGGGTTAGTGCCCATAATCCCCACGCTGGGCATGCGGGTTGGGGATCGCAGTTCGGTGGAAAATAGATTTTGGTGGCCACCAAGGGCAACTTCGTATCTCTTCCTAAGCTAAATAGAATAAAACTATAACAGAGGCATTAAAAAAAAGTTTATGATAGGTATCACAAACTGGACGATGGATTTTTGAAAACTCCTTTGTTAAACAGAATAATAACATAAAGTAGGTGGTGGCGCTAGTTTAGGTGCTGTATGCGCCTTAAAAGCTTTATTCACTACCCTTTGTAAGCACAAGCCATTGCCCCGTGAAACTTTCAGAACATAAAACCATTATTTAACATTGCTCAAGACTCAAGTAGCCTTCAAGTTATTTCTGCAAATTATTATTTCACTTTTCTTATTTCAACTTGTTTCACTTTGTAAACAAAACTCATCTTAATTTACGAAACGCAAAATCTTATTTTCATACAAACAGAGCCTTGCGAAGAAAGTTTGCTAAGAAAAATATAATAAGAAATGTTCATGATGTCTATCAAAAAAATTAAGCTATTTAAGAACATTGGCAGTCGGCTAGAATTCTTGTAATAAAATACTGGAGCTAAGCAGGGTAGCTTTTAAGAACGTGTTTTTTTGGGATATTTAAGTGACTAAAAATGCCAGCATAGGGCCACTTCTCTATCAATATAATGGACAAATATTCAATGTTATATCAAGTATTATCACAAAAATTTTGGTTTTCTTGTCAAAATAAATGTTAAACACCCTTATTTCCATGAGATACAGATATTATATCCCTTAAAATTATTTCTACAAATCTGTTTAAGAATTAGCTGAAAGGTTTAATTTATTTTAATAACGGTACCCTAAACTCCCTCTTAATTTGCAAGCTTTCTTTACTGAGAGTGTTTTTAGAACCAGCGCGACTAGAATTATACAAAATTAAATTTAGTTGAGTCCCTTGGTTAGGAGGACCCACCTAAACAAACTTACTAATGTGTTGTGGTACAAGACTTGAGTGGGAATCGGGTTGAAATCCTAGTCTAGACGAGGATTAACCTGAGATTTATTTGGCTTAAATTTCTAACATGGCTGTCAGTATTGTATATAAAAACCAAAGCTTTTACACGCAGTAATTGAAAATAATGGAATGTATACAAAATACCAAATTTTGTACTAAAATGTCGTGAAAGGTTAACGTTACTTGGTTGATGGAATACTTTTGCTTAATTATGTTTTGGATCATTATTTATTATCATGCTTCAGTGCCGTTGGAACCGTGTGGTGCCGGCATAGAATTTCACCACCCCAACTCTTCCCGTGGGTGTCGTAAGAGGCGACTAAGGGAAACACAGCGGGGGGCGGGCAGCAGCGCCTTCTGTAGAACAACTACACCGAACTGCGATCCCCAACCCGCATGCCCAGCGTGGGTATTATGGGAAATAACCCCCAAATAATGATGCCATCTATGGCGCTCATTAGGGGAGGCCTATGTCCAGCAGACTATTATAGACTGGTGATGATGATGATGCTTCAGTATGTCCAAAACTGGGCACAGCCCCACTGGACATACACAAAAAGGACGGTCATCATTTTATTGGACGCTGTGACCGATAAAATTATGACCGTCCTTTGGATGGTAGGTCTTCCACATTCCATTTTACTCTATTTCATACCGACGCATACACTCAAACTAGTGATTATCATAGCCCAATGTTAGTCCACTATTCATCTGGACATAGGTCTCTTCTAATGAGCGACTTTTTGTCATATCCAGCATCTGCCTGTAGTCTTTTGTAAGTAAACTCGTAATGGATAATGTATAAATGGAGGGCGGTGCTCGCTGATGTCACGATATCGCATGGTAACCTTGTTAAAGCTGAGAAGGATAAACTTAGCTAATGTCTTGACTCGGCTAATGAGTTTATCAGCATGTGGGATATTGATTCAGCGTTCATCGATAGTCGTTATGGTTAGTGGCATACTGTCGAATAGTTACGATGAACATCTTAAGAGACTACATTAGAAGTTGGATCACGGCCCAGATCTAAAATGCGGTAGGCATTGCCTACTCCTGATGCCTACTCCTGGACTCGGCACGTATCCTCAGGAAGTTCCTCTCTGCAGCCCTAGTCACAGTTGAAAACGATTGTTTCTATCCCTTGGGAATTGATTTCAGGAATAAAAAGGAGTTCTATGTTTTATTCCAGGCCTAAGACTTATTGTATGCAAAAATTCTGCTCAATGCCTTAAATAGTTTTTACGTGACAAAGTAAAAAATATCTATTCGGCCATAAATCCGACCAAACTATTGGATTTATATATTGTGAAGTCACGGAGAATTCAGACATTCTTAAGAGTAGGTAAGTTCGCATTTCATTAAATCATAAACTCAAACTCATGAGTACAACGCGCAACGTAGTGGACAATATATTAAACAAATAATAATAATAATATTATGTACGGTAGCGTTCACTATTTGCTATACCCCTAATTGCTGGTATGCGTATTAGGGAGGGGTAAGCAAATAATGAACGCCTCTGTACATAATGCTGGACAATCCACATATCATTAACTAGCCCCAAGCTAAGCAAAGCTTGTGTTATGGGTACTAGATGACTACAAGATATATTTCATACAATATATTGTAAATAAATACGTCTATAATCTAACTTTATAATATTTACTTAAAGTTTAGATAAAGTTTTTTGTTGTGCCTTATTTACACAAATACATATAATCCAAAAATTAACTTATGACAATAACAACAATTAATTTATTTTCTAGATAGCTAAGCCGTAGTACATTATTTTCTCTTACTTCGCAAACCACCACACAATCCTTCAAAACGAGAGCTTTCTCACTGGAGAATTCAACACAACCCGCTTCATCTCAACCCTAAAGCCCAATCTTACCAAAAAGCAGTAACCCAAATTTATTTAATTACCCAGTCTTGGAAGTTTGTAAATTGTCAAATTTATAACACACTACACTAGAGTGGGCCTCGTATGATGTAAGGGTTTACGATATACGAATTTGGAAAATTCAAAGGGCACACATGTAGAGCTATTTCGGGTTCAAGACGCCACTCTGGGCTAAAGTGGCCGCCCTCATTTCTATATTATACAGACTCGTTCAAAGAATTTTATAAAGTTAAGTCGAGGATTTTTAAGCAGCTTCCATTTACCATGGCCTTAAACGAAAGCTTGAGTTAATACTTGTTTCATGGAATATTTTGAAGTATCTTTTGCGCATGGCCTTAGAAAAATGCATTCAGCAATCGAAATATGCTTTATTAGTGCCGTGTGGTGCCGGCATAGAATTTCACCACCCCAACTCTTCCCGTGGGTGTCGTAAGAGGCGACTAAGGGTAACATAGCGGGGGGCGGGCAGCAGCACCCTCTGCAGAACAACTCCACCGAACTGCGATCCCCAACCCGTACCCAGCGTGGGGATTATGGGCAATAACCCCCAAATAATGATGCCATCTATGGCGCTCATTAGGGGAGGCCTATGTCCAGCAGTGGACTATTATAGGCTGGTGATGATGATGATGATAGTGCCTAGCGGTCCGCCCCGTCTTCGCACGGGTATTTAACAAAAATTTAATTTTTCATGCGGTACCCTAACGTTTCTATAGCCTATGTTTATCAGGGAAAATTTAGGATTCTAATGGAGTTGTTTTTTCAAATCGATCCAGTAGTTTCAGTGCCAAATAATTCAAACGAATAAACAAACAAATCTTTCCTCTTTATAATATTAGTATAGATTGATTAGAATCATTTTACTGTAATCTTGATTATGCAGGGTGGGGGATTATGGTATTACTCTATTATTATCAGCCAATAATGCGCTTATCAGAGGAGGCGAGCCGCCTTTGAAAGGAAACAAAAAAAATTATAATAATATACTGTAAAGGCATATGATGGTAGATGGGACGTGATTAGATGTTAAGTTCTGATTTTACAGTTTGTTAAACGAACGTTAAGCTTCAAACGGATCAAAGTGCGCTATGCGCTGAACTCGTTTTAACCGAGTTTATGTTGATCCTGTTTAACGGTAGTGGTGACATTGGACAACAATGCTACTCAATATGAATGAGTCTTATTTGGTTTTTTGTAAACAAGTGCGTGTATAACGCAGTTCGTAGGAAGAGCCAAAGATTTTTGACTCGACGTTCTTAACCTCGTAACGCAACTACTAACGCATTCCATAATGATGGAAGGTTGCAGGTTCGAATACGAATACGATTTATTTTTTCAGGCATCTAATTTTTATTTTACATAAGGAACTGAAACCACTGTTCCTACAATAAACGACATCAAAAACAAGGCTCAGATTTCTCAGCCTCGCTATGTCATTTCAACTTTCACGGACATCAAGCACTTAAAGCTTTCATGGTCTACCAGGGAATAAAAAACACAAAAACATACTTACATAACGGCCGAAAAACATAACCCTACATCGCAGTCGGGCAATAAAACGCGCGGCCACAAAAATAACCCACAAATAACAAGACTAACTGTCAGTTACAAAAGAACCCAAAAACCTACTCGTACAGAGCGCCATTATCATCTAAAATCGCATAGCACTCGTTTTAGGGTTGATTTTGAATGTGTGAAAACTGCCGGCGAGATTTTGGAAAAATTGGATCTGTTTATTATGCTGTCAGGCGTTTCGTAATCATAATCAGACATATATTTGCAGGAAGTATTTAATTATTGTTATACCATATTAAACTTAATTTTAGAAGAGTTAAACCTTTATTAACAGAGAAAATTTCGATTAAATTATTTAAAATAAATAATTATGTTACACATTATGAATCTGTATCGTTGCAAAACTTTCGAATGAGGAAATGTTGCAATCAATGTTGGTTCAATTCTTACGATTATTACTTTTCTTATTGAATTAGAGTTTAACTAAATAAGAGATTTAGATTTGTAAAAAAATAGAAAAAATAAAACCTGTTTGTCTATGGCTGCAAAAATTTACTCCATTACAGGACGAAATATATTACTTTTAGCTTAGTTTGGCATCAAGACAAAACTTAATTTACCTATAAATCCATAAGCCTTCTCTCGCTTATTTAACAACCCCTTTGTAAAATCCCGTACAGTAGGATAAAAAACCACTATTCACAAACAAAAGCTCGTACGGAACCCACAAAACCACACAACACTGACTGTTCGTTCTTGTATCACAGGAAGGGATTACTCGAAAAAAAAACAAGTCTTTAATATCAGCTGTTCTGACTTGGCTCGGGGTGTGCTCCACTTGGCAGCGTGGATCTCTGTTTCACTTTTATGCCTACCTATGTTATTTAGGGTTGAACTATCGCCTTTGTAGATTTAGCTTACACAAGTGCAAAAAGGTTTTTGATAGGAGCTAAATTCAGGTACAAAGATAAACGGTTTTCACAGTGTTATCCATTTGGATAATACTGTGTAATCAATATGTAGTGTAATACATAGTACGAGTATACTCGATTATACAAAGTGTTATTTATCTATAGTGCTATAAAAACTGTTTTAAGAGTCTATAGTAAGTTACATTATGTAGACTAATATCATAAAGCAGGAAAATTTGATTGTTTATTTAGATTGAATAGGCTCCGAAGCTACGAGACCGATTTTAAAAATTCTTTCACTATTAGAATCCTATTTCATCTCTTATAGACTATAAAATATTTTCAAAAAAGAAGGATCCATATGAAAACTTAAATAATGTAACCCAACTTTTACACTAACACACATACATACAGTATGTATGTTAGCGTAAAAGTTAAAAAATATTGAAAATTTTATTAAATATCTATTTAAGTTAGTGTAAAAGTTTAAAATTTTTGAAAATTTTATGAAATATCTATGCGGAGCCGGGGCGAACCGCTAGTGGCTTATATTTTCCATGATTTGTGAAAACACAACAACAACAACATCAACATCACCTGTCGCGAAGGCGAAGAAATATTCTCAGTATCTACCTAGATAGTAGGTAGGTATAAAAAGATTTTAGCTGACTGGCTACAAAACCGGCCGAGGCGAGGAGGCGGGGCGTGCGCAGCACTTTCCGTCGCCGACGGTCGGCCCGAGCACATTCTGTTACGAGACACCGGGCGAGAATGACGTCGCCGCGTCGTTGGTGAGTCACTTTGAGTTACATTGCTTGCAATTGAGAATTTTGATATCGACGATATTAGACCAATATATGTGGTCTACCTGCAGCCATGAGGGCGATGATAGTAATGACCAATATATTGTGGTCTACCTGCAGCCATGAGGGCGATGATAGTAATGACCAATATATTGTGGTCTACCTGCAGCCATGAGGGCGATGATAGTAATGACCAATATATTGTGGTCTACCTGCAGCCATGAGGGCGATGATAGTAATGACCAATATATTGTGGTCTACCTGCAGCCATGAGGGCGATGATAGTAAAGACCAATATGTTGTGGTCTGCCTGCAGGCATAAGGGATCGTATCCACGTCATAGTGAAGACCAATATATTGTGGTCTGCCTGCAGGCATAAGGGATCGTATCCACGTAATAGTGAAGACCAATATATTGTGGTCTGCCTGCAGGCATAAGGGATTGCATCCACGTAATAGTAAAGACCAATATATTGTGGTCTGCCTGCAGGCATAAGGGATCGTATCCACGTAATAGTGAAGACCAATATATTGTGGTCTGCCTGCAGGCATAAGGGATCGTATCCACGTAATAGTGAAGACCAATATATTGTGGTCTGCCTGCAGGCATAAGGGATTGCATCCACGTAATAGTAAAGACCAATATATTGTGGTCTGCCTGCAGGCATAAGGGATTGCATCCACGTAATAGTAAAAACCAATATATGTGGTCTACCTGCAGTCATAAGGGGTCGCATCCCCTCAATAATAGATACCAATATATGTGGTATGTCTGCAAACAGGGAGATGAGAGATAAGTGCGAGGCTCGGGATGGCTATAGGGGAGGTTGGAGGCCATAAGGGGAAAATTCCCCGTAATAATAAGAATCTAGAACCGGAGCACAGGTGGACTAAACATCATGCTCAAAGAACCGAATCACAGGTGGAACAACCACCGCTTTGTTGCATAACCATTTCAGCATCATATTGACATGTTTAATTTTTTCATGTTTCTTATCCAAGTTAAATATTCGTCATAAACCAGATAAATAGGTATTTGGCGACATGGTGGAGATGCAGGGATCTAACAAAGATTCGAACCTTGCAATTTTTAAGATACGATAATATTTATAGAATCCGAGCATCATAATGCATAATGCCTCCTTATCAATGTTTTCAAATACCCTCATCAATTTTCCGTATACGAAGTACTAATTATTTTATAAATGCTAATGTGGGTAGTTTTGAAAAAAGTTGTGCTCGCACTTGGCCTGACGAGGTACTCACTCAGCAAAATTTCTATAAATAGATCGTATAACATTTTACGACTTTGTCACGACAATGTTGTCGTGACTTCGAAAATGCTACATAGACAAAAAATTTCACCTTTAAGAATTTGTGTGGTAGTTATAGGTATTTATTGCCACCGTGTTGTGTTGGAATTTACTGGCTTCCACACGTTTACGTAGGTATTATACCGTAGTACGTAGTTACGTAGGTATTATATTAGCGTAATTTGTTTTTGGGTTTCTTACCTGTTCAGAATGCGAACAATGCATAAATAAATATGTTATTGTACTAACTTTTATCAGTAGTAGTATTTGATGTAAATAAGAAGTTGTCGCTTTGGGCGGCCTTATAACATCTTCCAGACAACCTTCGCGCATAATAAATTTATTACATGAGCAGAAGAAGTGCGAAGGGTGTTCTCAAATTTTAAGTACCTACTGATTTGTTTGTATTTAATAGATATAAGAATTTGCCGATATGGGCGGCCCTATTACCTCTGCCAGGCAACCTATGTGCATAATATATTATTACATGAGCAGCATTAGTGCGAAGGGTGATCTCAAACTTTGAATACCTACTGATTTTAGTAATTAATTGAAATAAGAACTTGCCAATATGGGTGTCAACCAGGCAACCCTTGCGCATAATAAATTATTCCATACACTAGAGCCGCAGCAGTGGTGGAAAGGATGTTCTTAAATTTTGGATACGTACTGATATTTTTACTTAAACCTTAGCACAAACATAATTTGTGAAAGTTAAGCCTACCTAGCAAGGACTTTGCTGTAAGTGCTCAATAAGACAAGGTATGCAAACGCACATTTTTTTTTGCATTCAAATATTTCCATACAGAATGAAAGATATCTTAGGCAACTTTAAGAGCATAGGTCTATTAAAGGTAATAGAAACCTTCAAAGAAAAATAAAGTTTATATTTGAAATAAAGTCCTAGAGGAAAAAACAAGATTCGTCAATGCGTTTGCGTGGTTTTGACCTTGTGTCGTAGAGGTAGGTGCGTATATTGACGACCAGAATTTAGCAAAAGACAGTGGCGTCTCACATGCAGCGTTAGCAAACACGAGTGAACGTTGGTGATAAATCAAAATTTATATTTACCTAAGACAGAGTGTCAGTATGCAGATACATAAATACCTACTATAGAGGTAAAAAGCAGGCTTCGACAGAGCCTAGATATTTGATTCAATTTGAGTCGAGACACTGGGTCCGTGGGGTGCCGGGGCTATCCAGGTTTTCGAAAACTTATCAGAGCGTCTGGTCTAAGCGACGTGACCCGAGAGCTGGTAGGTGTCTGGCACATCAGTATGCATTGCGAAGCAATACAACCAGCATCTTTAAGTGAAATTCCAACTTATGTTGGTATTGATTAGTTGAGCTTCCTGTAGTTTGTTCATTTATTGATTTAATTGCTCACATGTATACAGCTAAATATACAGTATGTACTAGCATATGTCAATGGTACATGCACCCTGTAAGGCACTGCAAAATAATTTGAACAATAATTCATAGCAGAGAAATAAAGTTAGAAATTCTTATTATTAAATTGTTTGCAGACAGCGGTCTGCGGTTATCACAGTTGTTTTTTTTTTGATAAAGCACAAAGTACGAGGACTTAAGTCTCTAAGCAAAATATATTTTTGTAGATTTTTGATTTTAACAAGATTTTGCACTTATGGTCAATTTCTAGAAGGAACTGCATTTGAACTAGACAAAATGGAGGTCTTCTAGACTCCTTTAAAGTTGTTGCAAGAATCTGTCCAATCATGTATAGACTCTGCTCAGTGTGCCCTTAAACAATTACATTATGGTAAAGCCAACTACAGATAAATAGAAATAACCAGAGATAAACTAAAGGGTGCTACTCAGAAATTTGAAGCAGAAATCCAGATCTACTGCAAATTAGTTGCTGAGCCCAACACTGAAGGGGCGCCGAGTACACGGCTGTTCAGGCCGAAGAAATTCTTAATCATTGAAAATATGTCAAATATTACAATGGTGTTAATGTATCAGAGGTATCGATGCAATACTACCAGAAGTTATGGTTTACTGTGTGAATTCTCCGGCATTATTTATTTATTTGAGGGTCGGTAAACCTGCGGCAATTATTGACAAACGTTATGTCGCATTAAACAGAGTAAAACCAACTGTCTCAAATCAATTTTACACTGCAGACAAGTACTACTTAAACGTAAAAGAGAGACACCAAGGCGTATTGAGCTCCCTTAACGAAGACATGAATTACAATAACCTACGAGTGATGTAAGAATGAAGATGACAGGTGAAGAAGAGAAAATATTGAAAGTAAATCTAGAATAAATTATATCTACTAAGGAAACCTCTAGACTAACGAAAGACACAAAAGGTGTATCGATTACAGAATCGACAAATAGTGAAGGGAAGGACACTATGGAAAACCTTACTAAAGGAACATTACAAATAAGATCTGAAGAAAAGATAAACCACAGACAGCGTAAAAATCAACAATTATAGAAAGGACAACTACATAAATTATTAATACACAATTTAGTAAAACCAAATAAAAGAAATGACAACACGATGTCTCAGAAAGTTCTGATGAGCCACCTAAGAGGAAATATACAAGAAGTTGTATATTATGTAGTCAACACCATTTTAATGAAGAATGTACAAAATACAAACTAAACCTACAGGGCAGGAAGGCTCGTATTCAGGGACCCGTTGCTTGAATTGCTTTCAGACAGGTTATAGGGTTACCTGTAATCCTAATCGTAAATATTGTTATTGCAGCGAATATTGGCTACCGGGCCACTTGTCCTAAAAAGTTTATTCAGCCCACTACGAGTGAAGTCAGCTAAAGAAATAGTCAGCATATAATTCATATGACAGCCAGGTACCTAATTACCGCACTGTTTGTTACAAACCTACTTAGTAATTGTAGGTAGATCCGAAAAGGATTAACGCTATTATCAGTTTTCTCGATTGTAGTAGTCATCGATCTAAATGAACCTATCAATACTCAAATTTAAGGTGCAAATCACCACATTATAATAATGAGATGAGACTTATCGATTAGATTATAATAGATTAGATGGATCTGGCAGAGTAAAGATTGAATAGTAGAAAAGAGTATAAAGTTTTGTTTATCTCGTGGAAACGATTTCGGTCATAGTCATGACCAGAGGGCACCATAAATGGCTTTTCTAATCATTTGAGGGTTATTATATTACCCCATAATCCCCACGCTGAACATGCAAATTGGGGATCGTAGTTCAATGGAGTTGTCCTGCAGAGGACGCTGGTGCCAGCCCCCGGTGTGTTTCCATTAGTCGCCTCTTGTTGTAAGAGACACCCACGGGAAGAGTTGAGGTGGTGAAATTCTGTGCCGGCACCACACGGCAACAGACTTATTTATTGACAATCATAATCAGTTTACTACAAGGGCGTATTAACTGCTTTGTTGACACGTTAATGAAAGCATACGCCGGAGTTGTACTATTTGCGTACCTGGTTCTTTACACACTTAATATTGTTAATTTGGTTAAGACAAGTCATATCTACAGAGCATAGAAAGTCCCTAAAGAACCAAAATAACGTACTGATTCTTAGACAAGAATTGCTGTTTATAAGTACTTATTTGATTTATAAATAGTAAAAATGAATTGAGATTTATAAGTACCGCCATGAAATTTTGATAGAGTGACCAATCAATTCGCAGTGCACAGACACCATACCTACTGCTAAAATGAAATTTTAGAGTGATAACAAAAGTGGTTCTGAATTAATGTGAATCGGACAAACTAATACCACTATTTATTTGTGAATATATTATTTAAATAAAGCAGAATAAAGACAGTTGAGCATCATCAGAGCAGATATACGAACGAACAAAACAACCTGTCTCGGTCAACTTAATAAGTAAGGTAAAATCGCGCGGCGGCCGCTATGCAGCTGTGGTGCATGTACCGTGGCGGCGCAGCAGGCAGTCAAAGTGTATAAGTTAAAAATTATGTCATATTTCGGAAAAGCCCTTACACCAACTGTTACGAAAAATAATGATGAAATTCAGACAAATTCTTTGGTTGAGGAGGGTCTTACGAATAAGTACTTCTACAGATATTATCGAACAAAACCGCATTAGAAATAGCTGAGTCAACTACTCAAGAGAAACATCGAGTTTGCCTACTCACGTGAGTGCCTTATTGAAAGAGTTACATAAGACAGAGATTACAGCTTTCAATCAATTTATTTCTAACAAATTAAAAAGTAAGAGAAGAGATGAAAGATCTATTTGGTTAAGAGTGTTCTCTCGTTATAAGAACGGTGTAGCAGTAAGAATTTATCACAATTTATTGTGTTGGAAAAATCACATAATTTTATGTTACCTACAACTGATATATCCAGAGAAAAAATCTCACTGGAATTTTATCCAAGAATCAGCTCCATGGTGTGGAATTATGGATGGATGATTTGACAGGAAATTAAACATAACGTGAAGAGTTGAAAGTTGACAAAATCGTTGACTACGAAAATGAAAGAACTTGAATCCTATGTAGATTATGAGACCGTCAACCACACGGTAAGAAAAGGAGATTCCTCAAGAACAAGATCATCTGCGTGTGATGATTTTGCAGAATAAAAAGATGTTAACCAATCAGTATAAAAAGAGATAGTCAGATAAAATTAGAGCACATAAGGGCACACTGGAAGGTTGGACAGCAGTTAGTCTAATGTTCATTTGGGCACATAAAAGTGACAAATTAAAGAGCACATAAAAGTGACAACAGAGCACAAAAAGACATTGGAAAGAGGCTAATTCTTTCGTTCTATAGCACACGTTTACCTACATGAACTAAAAGGAGATAGTACAGTTCCGAAAGTTGACTAAGTTCCCAAGATTAGAGATTAAGGTTCCGAGGAACGACAAATTAAGATATTATATCAGGCTGCGGCGCACGCAACTAGAATCAGAAGCTGATACTCTAGAGACGTAAGAGGCCAACCAGGGCTTCTCCAATTGTTTAAAACTAGACAAAAGGTCTAAGAGTGTGACAGTGCGTCTATCAGTAAATTCATGTAATGTTCAGTCTTGATTTTATATCTTTCTTTCTCATTCTTCCTTCGAAGGGGGGGAATGTCGCGAAGGCGAAGAAATATTCTCAGTATCTACCTAGATAGTAGGTAGGTATAAAAAGATTTTAGCTGACTGGCTACAAAACCGGCCGAGGCGAGGAGGCGGGGCGTGCGCAGCACTTTCCGTCGCCGACGGTCGGCCCGAGCACATTCTGTTACGAGACACCGGGCGAGAATGACGTCGCCGCGTCGTTGGTGAGTCACTTTGAGTTACATTGCTTGCAATTGAGAATTTTGATATCGACGATATTAGACCAATATATGTGGTCTACCTGCAGCCATGAGGGCGATGATAGTAATGACCAATATATTGTGGTCTACCTGCAGCCATGAGGGCGATGATAGTAATGACCAATATATTGTGGTCTACCTGCAGCCATGAGGGCGATGATAGTAATGACCAATATATTGTGGTCTACCTGCAGCCATGAGGGCGATGATAGTAATGACCAATATATTGTGGTCTACCTGCAGCCATGAGGGCGATGATAGTAAAGACCAATATGTTGTGGTCTGCCTGCAGGCATAAGGGATCGTATCCACGTCATAGTGAAGACCAATATATTGTGGTCTGCCTGCAGGCATAAGGGATCGTATCCACGTAATAGTGAAGACCAATATATTGTGGTCTGCCTGCAGGCATAAGGGATTGCATCCACGTAATAGTAAAGACCAATATATTGTGGTCTGCCTGCAGGCATAAGGGATCGTATCCACGTAATAGTGAAGACCAATATATTGTGGTCTGCCTGCAGGCATAAGGGATCGTATCCACGTAATAGTGAAGACCAATATATTGTGGTCTGCCTGCAGGCATAAGGGATTGCATCCACGTAATAGTAAAGACCAATATATTGTGGTCTGCCTGCAGGCATAAGGGATTGCATCCACGTAATAGTAAAAACCAATATATGTGGTCTACCTGCAGTCATAAGGGGTCGCATCCCCTCAATAATAGATACCAATATATGTGGTATGTCTGCAAACAGGGAGATGAGAGATAAGTGCGAGGCTCGGGATGGCTATAGGGGAGGTTGGAGGCCATAAGGGGAAAATTCCCCGTAATAATAAGAATCTAGAACCGGAGCACAGGTGGACTAAACATCATGCTCAAAGAACCGAATCACAGGTGGAACAACCACCGCTTTGTTGCATAACCATTTCAGCATCATATTGACATGTTTAATTTTTTCATGTTTCTTATCCAAGTTAAATATTCGTCATAAACCAGATAAATAGGTATTTGGCGACATCACCAGCCACTGCTGGACATAGGCCTCCCCTAATGAGCGCCATAGATGGCATCATTATTTGGGGGTTATTGCCCATAATCCCCACGCTGGGCATGCGGGTTGGGGATCGCAGTTCGGTGTAGTTGTTCTGTAGAAGGCGCTGCTGCCCGCCCCCCGGTGTGTTTCCCTTAGTCGTCTCTTACGACACCCACGGGAAGAGTTGGGGTGGTGAAATTCTATGCCGGCACCACACAGCAAAAACAGAAAACTGTGAAAACACAGGCATGATTATTTTTAATTTTGAACATGCAATACACTGGCCCTCATTTTTTAAGTAAAAAAAATATTGTTTTAGCCTAAAAAATTGAGAAATAACCCAGGAATACACCAGCGAGGTTCAAAATCACCCTCTCGCTCGCCGTAAGTGCACGTATTGTAAAGAACCCTAAGAAAAGGATGAAAAAGGATTGATAACCAAATCAGCTGTTCGGAATCCGTCTAGTCAATTTATTTTGGAGATTCCTCTATTTTCTGCCGACAGTAAGCCTCAGTCTGCTGACAAGCGGATTTCAGCGTAGTAGCTACTGAGTTAGAATTCAAAATACAATATACAGGCAGTTGAATAACCATATTTTAAACTTCCGTCGCTACCCGAAAGTATGAGTCAGTAAAAGTCATATCTTCAAGTTTGTGCCAGCATAAGTTATGTTTCATAGGGTTGGTAATAACTTTTAGTTATATAAACTGAATTCAGGCATCAGTAATTTTTGAATAAGGAACGAAAACTTTATTTATAGCACTAGTAGGTAAACAATTTGAACCTAATATTATACTAACCAACACCTTACCAATAATCAAATATCATTCATTATTAACACAATGTAAAATAAAGAAAAATAGAAAACTCTGACTCAGCAAAATGTTGTGTTATGATACTCAGTGAGCATTTTGTTATAGTTTCAGTAAATTTAAACGAAGATTTTTCTCACTCAAGGAGCACTAATTTCTATGCATAGTATTTGAATATTTAATTTAAATAGGTCAATTCCTGTCCTTCTTAAAATAACTAATAACTGGCAAATGTCGTAATTGCAGAATCGCTTCACTGTATGTCTCTCTGTCGTAAAAACCGATAACATTCTGTTTTCGAAGTATATGACACTCTTACACTGATACTGGCAGAATGGCACTAGCGTAGCGCATAGCAAGCGATGGCATAAAATAAGAAGTTGGAGTGGATTGTAAAAATCGTAAAAAAAAACAGTTAATGAAACCAACAAGTAACGTACATATGTATTGTACACCTCAAGGGGAAACAACGGTCCGATATTATCATGATGAACATGGGATTATGGTTGGGTTTTTGATTAAGTATTTTTTATCAAACTTCACGTACTTTGTACATTATTATTTAAGAACATTATTTCATTCTTTAAAGCAAATAATAATACACTCTCGAAATTATCTTCTAAATAGCATTTAGTTTAGTACAAAGCTCCAATCGGTCAATTTCCTCGAAATACTGTAAATCTCAGATGCTAGTCGCGTCTCAAATCTCTTTGAAGATGGCAACCCTAGAAATTCCCTTGCTAGCTATTAAGATGATATACAATCATAAACTGTTCTTACTTGGCACACTGTTTAGAGGGCTAAAATTTACATGACGTGTAGAGTTTTGAATTTCGTAACATTTGGAGTAAATTCAGTTCTTTTGAAATGTTTTTTCGAAACTCAAGTAAGGAGGGCCAAGACAATGACGAGTGACAATAAAAAAATAGTACTAGTATTGACAACTGCAATAATTGTAATAATTTAGCTAAACTGTGGCAATACTAGTCGGAAGCTCACGACTTGAGTTTAAAGTATTTTAATTACTGAACTACAATTTCTGAATTGACTTATTCTTTCTTCTATGTTCCATATAGGTACACGGTTCAGTAATTTTTTTTATTTGCTAAAGAAGTTTAAAAAAATCTCTTGAAGATTACATCGAACTTGAAAACCTGCGATAAAAGTAAGTTTATTTTACGCTCAGGCGATTCTTATTTATCCCCTTGTTATTAAGATAAAGTAAAACTTTTACCCGAATCTTTTGCCTCATTTTCAAGAAAAGTTACTGAACTTTTCCTATAAGAAAACGAAGCTAAGTTATAAACTAACGATCCGGCCATCAAAACTTATATAGGACAAAAACGTATTATTAAGCTACTGTATCTTTAACTATGAAGCAATAAGAGCGATAAATTGACAAAATGTAATGGCAACATATAAATTATCGTCTATTTACTAACAATGACGCGGGTCCCATCAGGACCTCCCAATATTAATTGGCATAATATAAATTTGGGACCAAGACTGTTCTTTAGGTACAGGGTGGCATAGAGCTTGTATGCGATGAAGGGTCGAGGCAAGTGCCTATGATTATCAAATAAAATTTAATTTCTAGAATTTGTCTTGTAACACACGAAAATGTTGAAAGTTTTAAATTCTAATACTTTTAGTTTTCGTTTTGATGCTTTTACAATTTATTTACTTTTTTTTAAAACATGCAATTCCAACTGTAAAACGAAAACACCAAGCTGGCGATATTATATAGCTGGAATTTCATTGAAACTTCGTTATTTCCTCGTAAAATATTTTACAGTCTCCTGTCTCTCATATTAACCACGCGTTCTGTGCCACCTTCTCCCGCCCAGTATTAAGGGTCCCAAATGCCCGTGGCGTTTTACGATGTAGAATGATTTGTGATTGTTTACAAAGGGCTGTATTTACTTCCAGCGACTGATTTGCTTGAGAGGTATTGATAAGGCTGGCATCAGATTATGTTTGGAAGATATAAACTATAATTTATAGTCTATACTATAATATTATAAAGAGGAAAGATTTGATTGTTTATTTGAATTGAATAGGCTCCAAAACTACTGGACCAATTTGAAAAATTCTTACACCATTAGAATCCTAAATTTTCCGTGATGAACATACATAGGCTATATAATATTTTCAAAAAGATAGGGTTCCGCGTGAAAGTTGATTTATTTGTTAAATATCCGTGCGAAGCCACGAATTCAAACAAAGAATCAAGTCTTTCCTCTTTATAATATTACTAGCGGCCCGCCCCGGCTTCGCACGGGTATTAAACAAAAATTTCAGAAATAATACACACTAAAACGATGGGTTTCACAGTTTTCATACGGATCTTTACTTTTTTTAACAGCATTGGGGTTTTTGACATTGACTCGACATTCCAAAACTGACACTGGCCGTAGAGAAAAAGCAAGCACCGTGCGCTATACAACCTCTTTTTCTATTCTGACGCGCCATAATAGAAAAAGAGGTTGAATATACAGCCCACGGTTCAATTATTGAATTTTTCATGCGGATCCCTAACTTTTTTGAAAATATTATATAGCCTATGTTCATCACGGAAAATTAAGGATTCTAATGGTGAAAGAATTTTTTAACTCGGTCCAGTAGTTTCGGAGCCTATTCAATTCAAACAAACAAACAAACAAACAAACAAACATACAAACAATCAAATCTTTCCTCTTTATAATATTAGTATAGATATAGACTAGCGGCCCGCCCCGGCTTCGCACGGGTATTAAACAAAAATTCCAGAAATTATACACACTAAAACGATGGGTTTCACAGTTTTCATACGGATCTTTACTTTTTTTAACAGCATTGGGGTTTTTGACATTGACTCGACATTCCAAAACTGACACTGGCCGTAGAGAAAAAGCAAGCACCGTGCGCTATACAACCTCTTTTTCTATTCTGACGCGCCATAATAGAAAAAGAGGTTGAATATACAGCCCACGGTTCAATTATTGAATTTTTCATGCGGATCCCTAACTTTTTTGAAAATATTATAAAGCCTATGTTCATCACGGAAAATTAAGGATTCTAATGGTGAAAGAATTTTTTAACTCGGTCCAGTAGTTTCGGAGCCTATTCAATTCAAACAAACAAACAAACAAACAAACAAACAAACATACAAACAAACAAACAATCAAATCTAGGAAAGATTTTATAAGATTACTAGCGGCCCGCCCCGGCTTCGCACGGGTATTAAACAAAAATTTCAGAAATTATACTATACACACTAAAACGATGGGTTTCACAGTTTTCATACGGATCTTTACTTTTTTTAACAGCATTGGGGTTTTTGACATTGACTCGACATTCCAAAACTGACCCTGGCCGTAGAGAAAAAGCAAGCACCGTGCGCTATACAACCTCTTTTTCTATTCTGACGCGCCATAATAGAAAAAGAGGTTGAATATACAGCCCACGGTTCAATTATTGAATTTTTCATGCGGATCCCTAACTTTTTTGAAAATATTATATAGCCTATGTTCATCACGGAAAATTAAGGATTCTAATGGTGAAAGAATTTTTTAACTCGGTCCAGTAGTTTCGGAGCCTATTCAATTCAAACAAACAAACAAACAAACAAACAAACAAACATACAAACAAACAAACAATCAAATCTTTCCTCTTTATAATATTAGTATAGATAAAATCTTTCCTAGATTTGATAGACTTTATAATATTAGTATAGAAGTAATAGAAAACGAAACATTTTTAAGTACCTAATATTAATAAAAAGGAAAAATATCGCGTTCCTCATCCTTGTGAAACCTCAGATTCTTGCCAATCTAACATACTGCTTACACATTAGTATTGTGGCATGGAAGGCAAAATGAATTGGCAACCGCCCAGACGCCGTCGCTTCCACAGGATTCCGTTTGTTATGAACAGTAACTTTTATAGCGACTTGTTTTTCTTGACGTGAGATTTTCCCTCTGATTGTTCGAGCAAAAATACTGACCTGAATGCCCAAAGGCCGCATAAATAAAGTTTCTTGTTTAAATGAATTTTGCATTTTATTTTCCTATACAGTAGCCGAGGGGATAGAATCCTACTCGGCCAAGCTGATGCCTGTGTACTCAATAGCTGGAAAATTCAGGTGTGTCCATGAGTGTACCCTATCATACAATTTTTGTCGGTCTTTGGAGTTTGGCTGCATTTAATGATGACTTTTTATTTGTCTACCCCCGAATAAAAGAAATAAAGATAAGTTGCGAAACGGTATACATGAGTTGATGACCAGCTGTCTCATAGTTTATTCATTGTGTTAAGAAATGACGATTTTGCTAAAAATGATAAGGAAAATAATAAACATGGGTAATTTACTTTATTAAATTTTAGACATTAAAATAGGATTTTTTTAAAAAGATAAGCTCAAACTTTTATTTACGGACTCTTGTGTATACAAAATCAAAATTATTGGGAAGTTCAATAGTTTATTTAGCCCCAACATTATTATTATATAGGTTTTACCGATTCTCGATGAGTATTTGTTATCATTATCATAATGTGGATGACAAAATTAAAATTACAGCAAAAATACCTCCAAACTTTTTATAACTTACGGCCACTATATAATGACTTTGACAGTCATTAGATTTTTCCTATTTATACCAAAATTTACTAATTTTTTGAGATAATTAGATCAATAAGCTACCTGTAGAGCAATTGCAGTTAGCACAATTGTTTTAATTGTAAATACTACGTTTAATTTAATTCTGAATTTCTTCTTTAATAAATTTTTTTCTACGAAAATACGTAGACAACAGCTAGTTGACTATCTAAAAATTTATCTTCAATAATTACAGAGCATTATAGCGACTCGTCTTCATGTTTCTTCCCCATTAACTTCTTTTTTATGTCAAGAGCAGAAAATCCACCAACAAGCAGCGCTTACCGAACTTTACCTACTGGTACTTAGTTCTATCTGCTGAAGATGCTAATATACCTAGGTACGTGATTGATAGTATCGAAAAACTATTTTGATAAAACTAGTTTTTGACTAGTATTGACTGAAGGAGAAAGATTCCTCATTCTTGGAAAACCTCAGATCCGTAGCCAATCTAACTTAGAAGTAAATTTAAATAATCGATAATTTTCTGTATTATGCGGTATTTTTCTGAAGATGCTGATTGATTTTCTAGAGTTACGGCAACGAGGGAAAACATTAGTTGGATGCAGAAGAATCCCAATGCTCAATTGCGAGCAATTGCTGAGCTTCGCAATTGATTTAGCAGAAAGGAACTCTATATGAGCCAGTCAATCACTGAATTCCATAGTTTGACCAGCGTATAATCAAAAAAAGTCCATCCGATTTTGAATCTAAAGCTAATAAGGTTCGGATATCCTGGTAGCTTACCCTGGCTTCGCGTTGTACAATAAAGGACCATTCCTCGCCAGCACAGAGTCCATTTTACAAATCCCTGTACAATCACACAGCTATTCGATGAGCTTAACGTAAAATCCGATACGAACGCAAAATCCTAAGGCATGCTACACACGGTTCGTTGCAATGTTTAAATTGAAAAAAAAACGTTATTTTCATAATTCTATGTAGTGAATCTCGGGGGATCGCGACTAGATGCATTAACAGAGAATTAATTTAAAAAATGTATTGTCTGTTAATACGAAATATTTTTAGTATTGTCCCTACTTTGTATAGATTTTCTGATATGAAACAATTTTTAAAATTTATATAATATTATTTTTAAATATGACTACGGTGAAACCACGGTGAATATATTCAATTTCTGTTTTATTTAAATTTTAAAACGCGGGATAGACGAAAATGCACAATTCAAAATAAAAAATAAATAAATTTTGTAGGAGTTAAAACATAATATTAAATTAAGCATCTGTTTAATAGTCATCTATATCTATAAAATAATATAGTAAAGAGGCAAGATTTGATTGTTTTTTTGAATTGAATAGGCTCCGAAACTACGGGACCGATTTGAAAAATTGTTTCGCCATTAGAATCGTACCTACATCATCCCTGATGAACATAGGCTATACAATATTTTCATAAAGTTATAGTTCTGTTTGAAAACTTCAAGTTATTTAACCCTTAATTACTCGCGTGGGGTATATTTAACCCCAGTGAGGTTTTGAATTGTTATAACTCTGCCATTTTTAAATTTAACGGAATGGTGTTCCTAGTACCTGCCTCAATATCTGCCCCCTCCCCGAATCAGTCGCGTTTGCCGCTCCGCACCGTGTGGTTGTGTCCAGAGATCGCATCTGGGGTATATATTGCCCCACGCGAGTGTTAGTGCGACTATTTTTGACTGGTAATTATTTATAAATATTAGTTTTTTATTGAGTTATGAAGGTTCAGTAGAGTGTATTTGTTACTTATCTTTATTTTTAGGATAGTAAGCTCGAAATGGCACATCAGCGACTTCCTGACCACCTAATTGATCAATGTTTATTAGATGAGGAGGAAGAAAACATAATAGACAGTTCTGATGAAGATGAAGTTTAGTCAGAAATTATTCAAAGTGGCCATGAATCAGAATCTCAAGAGACTGCCAATGAAACAGATTTGGAATGGAATGACAAAAAAACAATACTACAACTACCTCGTACTATACAAAAACATTTGAAGATAAATGTTGAAATTCAAGATGCTGGCTCCAGGTCTACAGGCAGTCCATCAACAAATTATAAAAGATGCCATCTTTGCCCAAGGTCCAAAGACAAAAAAATAAGATTTGTGTGTGCGAAATACCAAGACCATGTTTGTCATGACCATTCCACCATGACATGTGATGAATGTACCAACTAAATAGTTCCTACTTTATATTGCTTTATCTCTTAAGTACTCAATTAAAATTTTAATTATGAATAATGCTATCCTAAAGTAAAAAACATGATTCTTTCTAAATTTTATAATAAATATAAAACAAATTAATCAAAAGTTTTTTTATTTCACCTTAAAGATTGGGGTTAAATATACCCCACGCGAGCGTTAAAATAACTTTTTTGACGCGAGTAATTAAGGGTTAATCCAGGCATGATGATGATGATGTGTAGAAATGTACAATATTTGAAATTTTGGTTTAATAACCGTGCGTTGAAAACCGCTAGTGGCAAACAAATGCATATATCTTTATCAAATATTTGACTAAAAGCAATTATATATATTCATGAATATCAGATCATGTGTAAGAAACCTAAAGCTCACCAGAACCAATACCCAAGAACGGGAAGACCACAACAATCCACTACTTTCTAAATTTTATCTCATTACAGCTGTTGTTGCAAAAAATCTTGTTATCTGCAAAAAAAAAATATTTTTTTATATATTTTTTTTTTGCAATTTTTGAAACGTAATATGTGGTAGTATCAAGCAATTAGCGACCTGCTTTTTGTAAGGATACAATGCGAATACTAATGCATATAAACCTTGTCCTTGAAAAAACCCAAACTTGCCCAAAACTCTATAAAACCGTATCAAAATCCGTTGTGTAGTTTTAAAGATCTAAGAAAACATAGGGACAGACAGCGACTTTGTTTTATAAAATGTAGTGATATTTTTTTAGGTTTCCTTCGGTTACATTAAACTCTATTTTTATTTATCACCAGAGAGTTACAATTATGATGGCGATTCGACCTTGACTTTTTTGCATCAGTGTCTCTTCGGCCCGGAGGCGGCTGAGCGGTGAAAATTTTGTTGAGAGAATAAATGTATCAAATGTAGTGTGATATATACTGATAACTTGTTTTATGTTGGTACACTCTTTTAGTTGTCAAAACCTTAATTTAAGCTTTCAAGGATATATTTCTGCATATATGTAGTTTAATTAGTTAGGAGCATTTTACGTATATTGTGTCTACGAGAGCTACTGCCAACAAATAGCTATACAGCTATAGATTCTCTATAATGTGATATTTTTAAAAATATTTTCAATTTTAACAATAATACACTAATACAAAATACCAATTTCTGTCAGCTACTTCGCACGTGTTTTACGCGTTGATCTACGTGGATTAAAACGCGTGCATCGATCGTTAATTGAGGGATTAATAACATTTTGAAACTAAATATATTCATTCATGATAACGATAACGAACTAGATACATGTCTAGAACTACCTCAATGAACGATTCAGGCCGATATATTTAGAACATCAGAATAAAAATGTAACAAACACCAACACACCAAAATTTTTTTTTTTTTGTTTGTTACATTTTTATTTTTTTTGTCAGCATTGGACCTGTGCGAGGTCGCTGGTAATTTTATAAATGCGAAAGTTGGGAGGTCTATAATAGACCATAATAGAAAAAAAACCTTTCGCTTGATTCACTCTATCTATTAAAAAAGCAATCCCATAAGAGTTTTGAAACCGATGTCAAAACCTAAAAACCTCAAAATCCGTTACGTAGTTTTAAAGATCTAAGGATACAAAGAAACAAACAGACAGACAGCGGGAAGCGACTTTGTTTTATACTACGTAGTGATTATTAATTCTATGTGATTTTAATTAACTGCGTCAGAAAACATTTATCAAAATTAAAATTTCTTTCCCTAACTCTTAAGCTAAAACCACCAAAGAAAGTCGTTACATTAGCAATCCACGCTTAGAACAATCTTACTTAACATAAGTAGGTACCTACAAAGCCTGACGTGCGTGAAAGATTAATGTGTGCTGGTAAAACCCACAGTCCACCATAGCGGAGATGTCCGAATACGTTTTTGCATGGGAATAGGAATGTTTTATTTGAAACTAAACAAAAACGAAAATAAAGCAAAATAATATGTAAACTTTTCGCGTTTAAAGGATCACAGATTTTAGTGGTCACATTAAATAGATAAATAAATAGTGCCGGAAAATCCACACATCATCATCAAAAAAAGCTTGTATTATAGGTACTAGGTATCAGTTATATACAAATTACATTATCTTTACCTATAATGATAT
The DNA here is from genome assembly GCA_963931895.1 of Eupithecia pulchellata. Lineage (NCBI taxonomy): Eukaryota > Metazoa > Arthropoda > Insecta > Lepidoptera > Geometridae > Eupithecia > Eupithecia pulchellata. The sequence continues at coordinate 3,440,053 of OZ007543.1, forward strand.
ATTTTTATTGTTATATGGTATATTTATAGAAAACGACCAGAACACCCTGAACAAATATCTGCATGAAAATAGATACTGAAACAAAAACATCATCATCATCACATCATCACCAGCCTATAATAGTCCACTGCTGGACATAGGCCTCCCCTAATGAGCGCCATAGATGGCATCATTATTTGGGGGTTATTGCCGATAATCCCCACGCTGGGCATGCGGGTTGGGGATCGCAGTTCGGTGTAGTTGTTCTGCAGAAGGCGCTGCTGCCCGCCCCCCGGTGTGTTTCCCTTAGTCGCCTCTTACGACACCCACGGGAAGAGTTGGAGTGGTGAAATTCTATGCCGGCACCACACGGCTCTTTGTATTTAATACATACATCTCTTCCAGCCCAGCTGAGCTTTAATGGAATCCGGCCCTTACTTTCAAAGGATGTAGCTAAAACACCTTCTAAATTACCAACACGATAAAAGGTTTCGTTATTAATATGGAAATGTTCTGCTTGTTTATGATAAAGTGGCATTATGGCTGTCACGTTGACACCTGTCATTGGAGATCATATTTTTTTTAAATAGATATTGTAGATTGTGAGGACGATGCTTATTAAGTAAATCGGGAGACGCTAGGAATAGGCTACGTCTAACTTGAGACGCTGGTAATATTAATACACGTGACGTTTTGAATAGGCGCATCCCATATGATACTTTGTAAATAACCCAGAATTTTCAGTGTGGAGTTTACTTTCACGAATTTTTCTAGACCGTTTCAATTGAGGTGATGGTACAAAACACCTCTGAGTGCTTAGTCCGAATTGTGCGCAATTCCTTTCGAATACTTCTTTCGATTTCGAGTCCTTCCTATACATTTCGCGTCTTGCATCACTCTTGCTAAATCAAAAGGAACTACTTTGCGTATGACAATCCAATGAACTTGATGACAGTTCGGGTGCGTCAACCACAGGTGCGTCGACCACTGGGGGCCTAAGCCACGAACCCGATTTGTTGCATTTTGACATTTTGCATTTGACAGCGGCCGTCGCGTTCGCGCCATAGATGTTATTAACTTAAGTGGATACAACATCAACAACAGCGCTTAGTCCGACTGAGCTTAGTCCATGAACTTACTCTTAGTGCACGGAACGCCATCGTCATCTAAGTCTGATAGCAATTCACTTCTTGCTAATAATTCATACGATAACAATTGATTTTTTAGAAATTACCTTGGTAAGTGCTTTTAAATCCTTTTATAAATTTAATCCCATACAAAATTTTAAGTTCGTACAAAGTCTGCATACTTAACAAAGCAATATCTGCCACAAGAAAGGATTGCTCGCATACGTTACGATTTTTACGACTCATAATGTACGTGGTCAAGCATACTAAAATATTGGCATCCGTAGATCCGGCTCGTTTATGCCAATACGGTAGGTACCTACATACGAACAAAATAGAAGCGGCGATATTCCGTATTCTCTTACGGAAATCGATATCCGGAAATACCCGACCATATAAGGGGCATTGGCTTATGCAGAGGCCTAAATATCTATTACCGATCAATCCGGATGTATAGAATATATTTTTTGGCATCTCATACAAAACTTTCACTAATAAAAAAAAAATAGTCAACATAGACCTATTTTTGCAATTTGTCTTAAAACGGTCTCTGTCTCCAGATGAGCTTTCTTTTGGACGCAGGTGCATGATTTTTTTATTAAATAAACTAACTAAAACCGTTCTGCAGAAATAAACGAACTAAAAACGTAGCTTGAATGATGGAGATGTGTGAGTGTATCACTCACTTACTATTTTTATCGGTCATTGGCTGCAAATTAATTTATAAAAATACACAGATGCAATTTTTTTTATGAACAGGTTCTTATAATATAGCCAAACAAATGGACCGATTAGCCGCAAAAGTTCATCCTACACTACTTATGCCGAGTTGACGTCTCCATTGACGATTCACGCTATCTTTTTCTGGTTTTATGGGAGATATAGCTCTGCATAGTGCCACTTAAATTTGTTTATCGTTAGTATCATGTACAAGGTTCTTTTTTCAATAAAATAAATTTTATAAGATTAATATTCAATTATTTACCTTGTGATTATAAAATTAAATTATGTGGATTACTCCATTGGTCATACCTGTAACAAAAAGATAAGAATGAAAATATATTTATTTATATACAAAAATAACCTAAGACCAAAACTGATAATATAGTATTAAAGTATCATAATCATGGCCTTTACATCTACGAAAGATGAATCATGTGATGTTCGTTCATCAGTAGGTACTTACGGCGGTGACTTGTAAGGCTTATGTGCTACTATGCTTGTCTATGCTGAAAACAGAATAGATACTACACTTCCCTATCTTAGCCGTGTGGTGCCGGCATAGAATTTCACCATCCCAACTCTTCCCGTGGGTGTCGTAAGAGGCGACTAAGGGAGACACACCGGGGGGCGGGCAGCAGCGCCCTCTGCAGAACAACTCCACCGAACTGCGATCCCCAACCCGCATGCCCAACGTGGGGATTATGGGCAATAACCCCCAAATGATGTGTAATGCATTCTATGGCGCTCATTAGGGGATCTATGTCCAGCAGTGGACTATCATAGGCTGTTGATGTTGTTTTTGTTCCCTATCTCATGTAGTCAAAAAAAAGTCCCGGCTTATTAATATTTTATCTCGAAATTGGCCTTAATTAAGTAAATTACCCCAAAAATCATCTTCAGATTTTAGCGGCCCAATATATCATCGCTAAAACGTTGATGAATTATGTATATCCCCTAACTAGGTCAGGATCTGGAGAAGGTCGATAAAGGGAAGTACACACTTGCATCTTAAGGGCCTTTTTATTATCACGTTAATTGGCCTTTTTATATTCAAGTATTTTTTTATGTAGCACATTCGGAATCTAAAGGTTGGTACAGAACCGTGTAGATTGTGATACGTTTTGGATTTGTCGGAATCCGATGACCTATCTCCACGAGATGTACATAATAGATGTGTCAAGAGGCTGCAGAATTTTGGACGGAAAGTACCGGTGCGTTACCTATGAAAATGCCGTTTTTTCATTAGTTTCTTAGCAACGTAATTATGCTTTTGTTGATACTACCACTAAAAAGGTGTCGTTAGCGTGCAACCTTCAATTCAATTCAATTCATTTGTTCCGTTTTGATACATTATAATTTTGTACACTGGGAAAAATCATTAAGGTAAACATTGTGCAAAAACTTAAATTAAATAAATCACCTTATGTTTAGTAGGTAATTGACATATCGCACCCCTAGAACAACACGGGATTATGTCGAAAAATCTCAAAATCGACTTTATTGCATATTTGAATCCGCCAAGTTTTTCCGCGCACACCACTAACACACGATTATTTATATTCGCACAGACGCCCAAGAGATGGCATTGTACTTCACTCTTATTGAATTAATGTGTAAAAGGTCATACCACGAATAATAATCTATGTCCAGTTACAACATGTTCGCCGTCGGGGCAAACCGTATTGCGCTTACACAAGAGCAAATTATTAGGGAATAATCTGGTATTATTGAAGTTATTGAACTTTTTCTGGTTGGTGTTTTATTGGTATTCCGAAATACGGCGGTGTTATTGAAGAAGGTATGTAAATTTATTTTAATTTTTCCAAAATAGTACAGTATTGTTTGAAATAGGTGAAAATTTCTGAAATAATGCCCTATTGATGATACATTTTCATTTAGCCATAGTTTATTAAAAAATAGTTTAAATTAAATTTTGGATACTTTCAATTCTTATAATTGTTCTATATTATAAAAAAAATGTTTTTGAGCAGTATTTATCTCATCATAATAGGAAAAATAAATCAAGTTTTTCAGATAATGCTCTATTGTTGAATTAATTTAGTATACTCTCATTTTCTGGTAGATGATTAAAGGTCGCTGCCTGCTGATGCTCGAAAAGGCAATTGGAACACCCATAGAAGACCAGTCTACTGTCCAAGATATCAAAATGGAAAATAATGCGGAACTTTCCTCTGTGGCGGCACCAGTCATCGCATCAACAGCAGTTGAAGCATTAGCATACCAAGTTCACTGGTAATGGATTTTAAGTTAGACAATAAGGCTGCTGGTCCAAGTGATGAAAGTAATTTTTTATACGATTCAGATGAAGAACCTATTTTTTCTCTCCCTGCTAAACAAAAAACTCGGCCTATTGTAGTCTTATTATTCTAACCTTAGAAGTAACCAAAATACTAATTTTAAGAAATTCCAACGGTTAGTTCATCATCCTGAGGTCTTTGAATAATAAAGCTTTGGAAAAGAGACCCTAATCTTATCAACGTAAGACTGAAAAGCAACACAGGATGAAGTGTTCCATATGGAACCGTTTGACTTCAAAAGGTGTTTATACTTTAATTTTACTTGATTTTACCTTTGATATTTGTATTGATTTGTTCTTATGAAGGTACTTGTTGATTCTGTGAGATTTAAGTAAATTAATATTTTATAACGTAAGGTTGCGTACGGTTTTATTTTCCATTTAAATAGAATAAAAGATAGGTTATCGTAAGTTACCGAGATAGTACAAATAGTAAGGATTTTTTTTTTACCTAATGGTATTACATTGTATACAATCAGTAGTACTATGTAGTCAGCAACTACTTATTGTATCCTAATGGTTCCTTTCCTTAGTATTATTATTAACTGTTTTACACTTCTACACTGTATATTTTTTTTAAATTTATACCTGCATAATGTTGTTTGTTTCATATTATAATAATCACTATATCCAAAACCACACTGCGGTTTTCGGATGATTTTGTTGGTTTTGTTAAACAAACTTGAATAAATATGCCGATTTTCGTAATTTAATGTCTTTAATTTTACTAACAACAGGAAAATGCCTGAAAACAAATCATAGGTCCTTATTGTCTATTTACTCTTAACCAATGGATGATAAAATATAAGAGTATTATTTCAGAATCATTCAACAAGCAGGACGTATTTCGACATAGTTATATTTTTTTTTATGAGATAATTAGACAATAGAGAATTAAAACGAAAAATGCATATTATCGCTTGCTCGACTTTTATTGAGGGGAATAAACGACATAATATTGATTCACATTAGATACGTTACATAAAACATTCAAGACTTGGGCAATAACTTCGATGAAAAAGCAGATAACGGTTTTTTGACGATCCTGAAAAAAATAGTTTTTCGACATAATTCCGTGTTGTTCTAGAGGTGCGATATAAAAAATCATCCGACAGGGCCTCGTTAATATTGTAAAAAGATTTAAAAAATTAAATAAAAATCTACTTATATAAATTAATGTAAACTTAAATTACGGTCCTCGACATGTAATTTATTGTATAAGGTTATGCAAAAGCAAATGAAATTATTGCCTGCTTTTTTTAAAGCAGGTAAAAGTCTTTGTTTTGGAATGTCATAACTATTTTAATTTCGAGTATTGTTAGTATGAACATTTGATTTCAATTAATAATTATCAATGTGCAATTAAGCATAAATAACATTTTGATAAATATATTCTCTAGTAAAGGTCCTTATTTCCGTTTCTATAAATATTAACCGACATGAATCCATCTTATCAATATGCAACCTTTCCCGCTTTCAAAATCATTTTCTAATATTGTAGAGTCTACAATGTTAGTCTAGTCTACCCTAGTGTAGGATGAACTTTTGCGGCTAATCGGTCCATTTTTTTGCATTTGTTAAGTCTACAATGTAGACTAACCTTTATGTGATTTCGTATCTGACCAAAGTACCAACTATTTCACTAATGAGATTCATGTTTGGTAAACAATGCTTTGGTGATTAGGGTAATTGATTTCTTAATACCTATACAGGTTGTAATAAGACTACAATCGAAAAATTAAGGGAAATTGGACCATGATTGTGAACATATTTTTCGAGACAACATAAGCAAAAAAAACATTACCTTTTTTATCTGTACTGATATAGTAAAATATTATAATCTACTAATTTATAAAAACAATATCAAATAAATTTAAAAAAAGAAGAAATGTATAACAAAATGAGAAAATATTGCTATAGTATTTTCGTACTTTTCTCGACTACAGAATCGACCAGGAAAAGAATATACCGTCTACCATAGATGTATTCTATTCTACTAAGCACTACGTACATAATAATCTCTGCTAACATTCAATATCCAGTACAGTAATCCTATAGTAATCCCCACAGACTGGTAAAATTAAGGGGATTGTTCGAATAATCCCGTATTTGCTTTTAGGGTACGGTTTCAGACATATATTTATATCTTTATTTAAAAATATAAACATCATAATTATCTATACTAATGTTATAAAGAGGAAAGATTTGTTTGTTTGAATTTAATAGGATCCAAAATTACTGGATCGATTTGAAAAATTATTTACCATTAATCCTAAGAGAACAACATTCATGATAAATAAGTTATAAAATATTAGAAAAAAATTAGGGATCCATTTTACAACTTCAATCATGTGTAAGTAATGTTATATCGACGGCCCCCACGTAAATTATCGAAACTGCAAAAAAGCCATTTTCGTTTTATTGCACCAATAGCAAGTAAAGATAAAGATTTATGATTCTATTATTTTTATTTTTTAAAATAAATATTCCTTCAACTATTTTTCAAACGAAAAGAATCGAAATTGTTTAAAGTGAACACATTAAAACATCGAACCTGCCGCTTTCGATGTTATTCGTGGTGACCGGTACCCCAGTTTTAATCGAAACTACCAGTTTCGTCAGTGTTACCCGAAATGAGAGCGAGGAAAATATGAATTTGGTATTGAAAACAGGTAAAGTAAGCACATTTTTTTAAATTAAAAATTGACAATATTTTGTTATTTTTATAATATTTGGTTTTAAAGTATCGAATGTGGTAGATTCGATATTATACTAGGACAAAGAGCCACTTTGTTCTATCGAATCTACCTCTTTCGATAGTATTCTCTGATTTTTGGACTGATAAATTTATCGAAAGTGGTACATTCGATACTTTACTACGTCAAAGTAATAGTTTGACCTGCATTTTCGATAGATTTTGTAATTTGTTACATGTTTTTTTATTTATTTTCAGCATCTCCTGTGCGATGTGAGTTTACCAACGTGAAGTATGAAATATTTTAATGAAAATTACAAAGAAATTGCGGCGGTAGTTGTAGACGAAATGATTCTGAAGAATTTGATTCTGTAGTAAGGAATGTATTCAGGTTCTCCTTACTGTTCATATATAACATCTAACTTTTATATAACATCAAATCAAACCGAACAATATTTAAGCAGACAAGCTAAAGAAATGCCAGAAATGCCGAATCAATGAAAAATCCCTGCCATTTTTCTTGCAAACTGAAGTGCTCTACTAAAATTAAAAATTGGAATAATCCCAGTAATAAGCAAATTTTCTAAAAAAAATCATAAGAAGAGACACACAAAGGCCTTCCTTTGTCTCATTATTTGGCAATCCAGCATAAACTAGCAGATGATGCCCATGACTTCAGATTTTGTCAGTAACTGCACTAAGCCAAAAACGTAACAGGGTAGTTTAAAGCCTCTACCTACATGCACGCGAGCAGAAAATTCAACACCAAAATCAAGCACTGATTTTTAGAGTCTAGCCTCACTCAACGAGAGGCAGACAGTCTTATTGAGAGGTCTTTAACTTTTAGTTTTAATTTGTCTTAGTCATAAGTTTCGTGAATAAAGAATTATTATCTTATCTTATCTTATCTTTAAAGGGCAAAATAATTTCCACTGCTAACCAATGGGACACACTAGTTTGTTGGGCAAAAATTGACTCATAAAATGTCATTTGATTTTATACCCTTGTTAAACGGCAGAAATTGGAAGAAAACACTGAAAATATACCAAAGCAATATCATAATTTTTACAAATGACTTCATCTTTCTCAAAACAACGAAGACTTTAATGAAGAGGACTGAATACGTTCTTTTTGTAGAGTTCTTAGAATATAGATATACATAGATCGAAACTTAAAAAAAAATATTGCTTTAATATGTAGGTAACTTAATGTTTAAAACAAGTACCTACATATTTATTTTTAGGAGAAATATTACGATCTCATAAAATTATTTATTATTATCATATTGTACATTAAACTCAGTATAAGTATTTCTATCGATGTACGTTGATTGTGTTGATTATATTAAATTATAATGATTACATTATATATATAGATATCATTGCAGGCATGCCTAATGCGATAGTGCACTTATTTAATACAGAAGAAGTAGAGTCACAATCTTAATGCATTCAAATTGAATTCGTCAACATATTGCATACTATTTAATCAATATTTTCTTATATCATTGCCTGTTGATCTCTTTAATAATTAAAATTTATTCCTTTTTTTTTCATTAATTCAGTTTGATGACTATTATCCTTTTTAGTTACAAATGATTTTGTAGACTGAAATGTATACCATCATTTAAAGTCATATTCTTGGTAAGCAGTGATGTTCTGTTATAGTTTTATTACTTCTATTATGCCAAAAATATAATTTTTATAATTTTTTTCCTATTAAAAAAGGAATGGTAAGTAACTGAGTATATTTTTATGGTTTTTAAATCAAATTTATCTCAATTAATAATTTGTCATTGTTTTATTTTTAACAAATAGCCATTAAAAATTACTTGGAAGTCTGATACAATCAGAGAGCTATCTCATATCGAAACTAAGTATTGTGCTACCTTAACTTGAGTAATATAACAAATAATACAATCGAAAGTAACAAATTAGATAGCTGAGAAACATTTCTTGTCGCAGAAAAGAATCGAAATACATTCGATAGTAGCCTTCAATATTTTGTCACAGAATAATATCGAAACTGGCACATTCGATAAAAATGTAATCAGCAGTAGCCGAGTAAAATATCGAATGTGTAATATCACAAAAAATATGAAAATTATGAAAAACTCTTATACATGGTACAAAAATATGCAATTTTCTACTTTATATACACTTCTTATATTGAATATTTGAATTATATTTTTGTCAAAAAACTGAATCTAAACTTAGATTTGCTCCCCTGTAAAGTACGGGTTTTGCAGTTTCGATATTTTACGTGGGGGCCGTCGATATGGTACATGTTTAATAGCGAAAAATCAATTCGGAAACAACTTTTACCATCATTTTGGGTTTAAATCTATTTTTTGTTTTATTTTAGTTTCTTTCAATTCAATTCATCAGCCTAAATAGTCCACTGCTGGACCTCCCCAAACGAGTGCCATAGATGGCACTATTCATAATTTGGGGGGTTATTGCCCATAATCCCCACGCTGGGCATGCGGGTTGGGGATCGCAGTTCGGTGGAGTTGTTCTGCAGAAGGCGCTGCTGCCCGCCCCCCGCTGTGTTTCCCTTAGTCGCCTCTTACGACACGCACGGGAAGAGTTGGGGTGGTGAAATTCTATGCCGACACCACATGGTAGTTAGTTTCTTACTTACACTTAAATGAGTTGGACTAAGTCTCACCCTCATCCACACATCATTATTCTGAGCCAAATGGTACCACGTTATATTAAAGATTTTGAAATTGTAGGGAATATTATTTTATTACGGAAAAACACATGTGACGCGAAGAAGAAGAAGAACTGTGGGCACAAGCTTGTAATTAACAATTTAATAATTTATTACTAGCGGTCCGCCCCGGCTTCGGACGGGTATTTAACAAAAAAAATATTTATAAAACTCAAAATCAAACTGCTTTATTTCCTTTAGACCTTACAGGACTAGGATATGGATCCTTACCTTTTTTGAAAATATTCTATAGCAATTAACATTTAGGATTCTAATAGTGAAATGATTTTTCAGATCGGTTCAGTAGTTTCGGAGCTTATTCAATTCAAACAAACAATTAAATCTTTCCTCATTATTATATTAGTATAGATTTTAAGACAAGAAATGAATGTTTTTAAACTTACGCGATCTGAACACATAATGATTAGTAATGAACGGGTATTTATCGCGTTTTTTTTTTTAAACGGTAGGAGCACAGTGTACATATAGACAGTGTGGAAACTACCTACAAACGCTCGAAACGGCTCACTCACACAAGCATGAGCATTTACGAGAGCTCTAAGGGGTTTTCGCAGTGCTGTCAGTAGCGGTTGGCGCGTGTCGCGACGAGCGGTCATGCGTAATTTAGTTTTTTGAAAAATGCTCGATAATATTGCGTTGTATACAGCTGTGTGAACTCAGTTTCATCGAAACCGGAGCTTTCGTATTTTAAACTTCCTGCTGATTATTATAAGAAAAATGTACTATTATTATTATTGTTATCGAATAATGAGTCCGTGTAATTGATCATAAAGAATTCTTGAATTTATTTGAAAATCCAGAATGACGGCGGTTCAACCGCCGTCTTTCAGGTTGTATAGCTAGAATGAGAATATTTTATACAAAAATTCCTATAAAGAATTCCGACGTGTCGTAGTAGACGCAAGTACTTTTATGTGAATCATTTGTAATAATTAAGATTGACATATTAAGAAATGTTTTTTTAATTGCTAGTTAGAAATCACATGCATTTTCGGATTGAAACAGGGTACGGTTTGCAGCCGCTCATGAGCGTTGCCCACGCGCCACCTGCGCTGCAGTGTCTGCGCGCGCCGTAAAGTTACAACCCTAGTGCTATAATGGAGCGTAGGTATTTATTTCTTCAACTAGGCTTAGTTTCGATACTGGTCCATTATGTATACTGTGGTAGGAGTGCAAACCTGTTGAAACGCCAAAAAAAAAAACGCGATAAATATCCGTTCATTACTAATCATTAAGATAATAAATCCCCCATCATACCCCAAAAGTATAAAGATACCTTCCTAATATCTACCGCTGACTCCTCAAACATTAATCGGTTTTTATTAGCAATCGTGGGCCATCAAACGTAGACAGATTAGATTGGTTATGTGACGACGTAACAGGTTTATTGGGACGATAAATCGCGGTGGCACAGTTTAGGGTTAAAACAGAAATATAAATAACTGGCTCCAAAAAAGTAGGTAACTAGTAGTACCGAACTGCGATCCCCAACACTCATGTTCAGCGTGGGGATTATGGGCACTAACTCCTTATAATGCGCTCAGTAGTGGTGGACTATGTCCAGCTGTGGACTAATATGGGATGATGATGAAACTAGTAGTACAGTTCTTTATACGATATAACATTAACTTTGAAAAATAATTCAACAGGCGAGCATAAAGAGTAATCTTTCCGAATAAAAACTTATTATCATCAGACGGAGGGCATCCTACACTTCGTGTGCCGAACCGCGCTCCATTCAAGAACACGGTCTCCCAGCGGTTGTCGGTTCTTCGCGAGATGACTGACTACTGACATTTCAGTTCTAAGGAACCTATCTGAAGAAGTGTAGCAGCATCTTCTGTGTTTGGGTGTGGCAAGTGTAGGCCCTCGTAATAATTGCCCTCCCAAATTGGTTTCATATTAGAAAATTGGAAAAGTTTGGCTTTGATGGACGTCTGAAATCAGTTTTTACTTTTTCGTAAGAAAATAGTATTTATTTCCAAAACCTAACGACATGAATTATTAATTAGTTCTGTAGAAATATCTAATGAGCATGTCAAATTAATAGATATTATGCAAATCAGTTTCCATTGTCGAACCGCAGTGAAGCTCAGTCATGCAAGGGGTTTCATAGCAAACGCAACGTTAATTAATAAAGATGCGAGCAAAATTAATGGATTATGAATTAGCCGTGGGCATAAGCTAGTTAAGCTTATGCCCACGGCTCTGCATGCGATTTTCCAGAATAAAATGAAAATTATTTGAGACAGCGACACGGTGTACGTAATTTTTTATTTTGATTCTGATTTTGACGAGTAATCATAAAGTACATATATTCATACATTATACATTGTATATTATATTTTCATTATTGGTGTTTTTGGAGTGCAGAAAGCAAACAGTGTGCAATAAAAAGAGAATACGAGACATAATCAAGATTCCATGAGTTTTTTTTTTTATCAGTGAGATGAAATAAATTAAAGATTATTTATTTAATAGAATGTCACAATACAATCAGGTAGAAAAAGAATAAAACACGATACAAACACACATACGATTATTAGGATTATTGCATGTACCATTTATATGCATATAATTGTTACAAATAGGCCTTATATTGACGGCAGATGACGGTGTAATAGGAGTATAAAAATTAAAACCTATGTGATAAGAAATTTATTAAATTTTCCTCGAACTTTATGTCTAGTAATAAAAGCATTACTACTGCTCATGACGCCGAAACTGTGCCTACTGAGTATTTTATTAAGTACAAATAAAAAATATTACTCGAAGATTACCTACTTGCCTATAAATATAAATTGCTTTCTGATAACGCGGATAAATTTTATAGCTCCTTAGGCCCTTAACTTTATCTATATTACGTGAGTGAGGTTCTAAATTTGGTGAAATTCTAAATTTATAGCAGGAGTTTAAAACTGAAAGGTTTCAATTTGACGTAGCCAGGGATTAGCTGGGGGAATGAATTTGGACATACCTTGATTGGTCTGTTGGCCCTTTTCTGTGACACGTCAACCACAATTACCCAAATCCAATTCATTGGTCTAAATGTCCAGAGGTTTCTCGCACTGGGATAGGGCTGATAAACATTTTTCAAACAATTGATAGCTTGGCAAAAGTCTTAAGAAAAATATGTATTATATATTTTTTTATTGACATTTTTCTAAAGATTTTAACCGAGCTGTAAGTAGAGTAATTCATGAAGAGGACAATGGATAATACGCCCATATTAAGGGTTAAAGGGAAAAGTCATTCGGTATAACTTATAAAAGTAACTGACCTAACCATCATCATTATCAGCCCATGTAAGTCCACTTCTGGACAAACAGGAATAATAGGCCTCACGTAATGAGCACCATAGCGCCCTGTCTTCAGCTTGTCGTATCCAACATCTGCCTTTCTGTCTTTCGCAGATCGTCATTACACCTGGCTGTAAGGCATCCTACACTACGTTTGCGGTCTCTACTCAAGAACACCTAACCCCATCCCTAACCCTATCTATAATTAATGTCAATAAACTTAAATTTTGGTTTTTGCTGTTGTACACACATCACAGTCACTCCTATTTTTGAAATTATTTTGTGCTTTCCTCTATAAGTAACTTAAATGTCTATGTATTTTATATTGTGTTTTTAAATCTGTTTTGAACTAAATATATAAGAAGCAATAAGTTTTGGTCTATTTCTGTCTATGTCTAAATTTCCTAATCGTTTGGCTTAGCCAGTTTATAGAGGTAATATTTTTATATCCGGTTCGCTAATTTTCATAGTAAATGCCATGAAAATTAGCAAACCACTGCATTTGAAATTCAGCGTAAATTCTCATTAGGCGCATGATTTAGGTCGGTAGTGGATGAGCCAAATTAAAAATAAAAATAAACTGTTTTTACACCTTTCAGGTCTCGTGCTTGCACAATCAAAAATCTCAAACTGAATGCTGAGGTGGGGACCCTTTTTACCCTACTATAGCAACATCTTTATTTGATTTTTTCTTACTTACGTTTTTGTGTTAATCTTATTTAGTTTCTGTTTGTTATTTTTTGTTTTTAAATGGGTAAAAATAAATGTATTTTCGTTTTTTCTGTCTTTCCAAACTACAAAAGTAAAATTGAAAATAAAGTGATCACCTTGATTTTATTTATTACTTAAAACAAAACATCTTTAGCTAAAACAATATAATCTAAAGCTACCAGTGTTTCCTTACATCATCAGTACGATGGCAGAATATAGTCCCATTCAAAACTGGGAATAGAATGTTGGTGATCGAATATTATTGTCGATTTGACGATTTCCCCATGGCACGGGTCCAACATCTTTGTCCAAATATTTTACTGTCGATTGCTTCTACCACTCAGTCAAAGCCTTTCAATACTATAGAAAATTTTCTGCTTATTTTTATCGTAGCAAAATCAGAAAATCTTTGCAGATGAGCTTTTACAGATTTAAGTTTTGCGCACACTTTTACGATTCGAAAGCGCTGAGGGAATTGAAGCAGTCTAATATACTGAATTCATACAAAACTGTTTCCTTTGATTTATCTAGATGTTGACCTAGTAAAAATGGATAGAGCTATCCTTGGAGTTTCTCTGAAGGATAGGATTCGTAACGAATACATCTGACAGAGAACTAAAGTTATCGACATAGCTCAAAGAATTAGTAAACTTAAGTAAGTGGCAATGGGTCGGCCATACTTCGCGATGAACCGACAACCGCTGTCATAAATGTGTTTTGAGTGGAGACCGCGACTCAAACGTAGTGTTGGATGCCCTCCGCCCAAGTGAGATAATCTGCAAACGACTGCAGGCAGATGCTAGATGCGACAAGAAGATGCTGAAGACTGGGTGCTATGGCCCTCATTAGGGGAGGTCTATGTCCAGACTAACATGATGATTCATCATCACCAGCCTATAATAGTCCACTGCTGGACCTTAGGCCTCCCCTAATGAGCGCTATAGATGGCATCCTTATTTGGGGGTTATTGCCCATAATCCCCACGCTGGGCATGCGGGTCGGGGATCGCAGTTCGGTGTAGTTGTTCTGCAGAAGGCGCTGCTGCCCGCCCCCCGGTGTGTTTCCCTTAGTCACCTCTTACGAAACCCACGGGAGCTGGGGTGGTGAAATTCTATGCCGGCACCACACGGCTCGCATGATGATTATCATCTGATATCAACATGATGATTATACCTAGTAAAAAAGTTTTTCCAGTTACACCTAAAATATATATAAAGGTTTTTCGCTGTACAGTCATAACAAAGTGCTCATCAATCATATTTTATTTAATTTACTAGTTCAAACAAATATTAACAAAGACAAATATTTGACGACCACTGTGGCGCGGTGGGCGAAGGTCCGCCTGCGACGCAGGAGGTTGCGGGTTCGATTCCCGGGACGGGAACAATATTTGTAGGGATAAATATTTGTACGATCTGCAGATATTTGTTCAGGGGTTCTGGTTGTTTTCTATGTATGATAAAAATATCTATCTATTTAATAACTAGCGGCCCGCCCCGGCTTCGCACGGGTATTAAACAAAAATTTCAGAAATTATTCACACTAAAACGATAGGTTTCACAGTTTTCATACGGATCTTTACTTTTTTAACAGCATTAGGGTTTTTGACATTGACTCAACATTCCAAAACTGACACTGGCCGTAGAGAAAAAGCAAGCATCGTGCGCTATACAACCTCTTTTTCTATTCTGACGCGCCATAATAGAAAAAGAGGTTGAATATACAGCCCACGGTTCAATTATTGAATTTTTCATGCGGATCCCTAACTTTTTTGAAAATATTATATAGCCTATGTTCATCACGGAAAATTAAGGATTCTAATGGTGAAAGAATTTTTTAACTCGGTCCAGTAGTTTCGGAGCCTATTCAATTCAAACAAACAAACAAACAAACATACAAACAAACAAACAATCAAATCATTCCTCTTTATAATATTAGTATAGATATCGTATTATGTATATCAGTCATCTAGTACCCATAACACAAGCTCTGCTTAGCTTGAGGCTAGATGATGCTGTGTGGATTGTCCAGCATTATTTATTTATTTATTAACAAAGACAAGGGTTTATTATCGAGTAGGACGAAGGTTTACATTTGGTAAAACTTCATCCTACCCGATAATAAACTCGGGTCACATGACACGTAGACCCATTTCTATTCATAAACCCAGCTAAAGTAATCTGCCCTGTGTCAGCACATATCACAAATCCGCGTTGATATAGGAATGATTGGTTCTATTACTGTGCCTTCGATTTGAAGCGACGCTCCCTTCATTCAATAGACCGGAAGACAGTGTGTGGACGAAATCATTAAATAAAAAAAATAAAAAAATATATAATGCTGGACAATACGCACAGCATCATCTAGCCCCAAGCTAAGCAGAGCTTGTGTTATGGGTACTAGATGACTGATATACATAATACAATATTATTACATACATAGATATTTTTTTATTATACACTAGCGGCCCGCCCCGGCTTCGCACGGGTATTAAACATAAATTTTAGAAATTATACACAATAACACGATGGGTTTCACAGTTTTCATACGGTTCCCCATCTTTTCTAACAGCATTGGGATTTTTGACATTGACTCGACACTCCATAACTGACACTGGCCATAGAGAAAAAGCAAGCACAGTGCGCAACCTCTTTTTCTATTCTGACGCGCCATAATAGAAAAAGAGGTTGAATATACAGCGCACGGTTCAATTATTAAATTTTTCATGCGGATCCCTAACTTTTTTGAAAATATTATATAGCCTATGTTCATCACGGAAAATTTAGGATTCTAATGGTGAAAGAATTTTTCAAATCGGTCCAGTAGTTTCGGAGCCTATTCAATTCAAACAAACAAACAAACAAACATACAAACAATCAAATCTTTCCTCTTTATAATATGAGTATAGATATAGATAAAGAACGACCAGGACTCCCTGAACAAATATCTGCAGATCATATACAAATATTTGTCCCGAGGCGGGAATCGAACCCGCAACCTCCTGCGTCGCAGGCGGACCTTCGCCCACCGCGCCACAGAGGTCGTCAAGATCATATCATTATTGATTGATAGATATTTTTTTAACAATTGCAATTGAACGTATCATAAAATAGATTAAATTAAAGGCTTAATCTATTACTGTGCCTTCGATTTGAAGTGACGTGACGCTTCCTTCGATAGACCGGGAAGACAGTGTGTGGATGAAATCATTATTGATTGATAAATAATTTTTACGATTGCATGGAATATATCTTAAAATAGACTAACTTAAAGGCTTAATCTATTACTGTGCCTTCGATTTGAAGTGACGTGACGCTTCCTTCGATAGACCGGGAAGACAGTGTGTGGATGAAATCATTATTGATTGATAAATAATTTTTACGATTGCATGGAATATATCTTAAAATAGACTAACTTAAAGGCTTAATCTATTACTGTGCCTTCGATTTGAAGTGACGTGACGCTTCCTTCGATAGACCGGGAAGACAGTGTGTGGATGAAATCATTATTGATTGATAAATAATTTTTACGATTGCATGGAATATATCTTAAAATAGACTAACTTAAAGGCTTAATCTATTACTGTGCCTTCGATTTGAAGTGACGTAACGCTTCCTTCGATAGACCGGGAAGACAGTGTGTGGATGAAATCATTATTGATTGATAAATAATTTTTACGATTGCATGGAATATATCTTAAAATAGACTAACTTAAAGGCTTAATCTATTACTGTGCCTTCGATTTGAAGTGACGTGATGCTTCCTTCGATAGACCGGGAAGACAGTGTGTGGATGAAATAATTATTGATTGATGGATAATTTTTTACAATTGCAATTGAATATATCTTAAAATAGACTAACTTACAGGCATTAAGCCTTTAAGTTAGTCTATTTTAAGATACTATTACTGTGCCTTTGATTTGAAGAGACGTGACGCTTCCTTCGATAGACCGGCAAGACAGTGTGTGGATGAAATCATTATTGATTGATAGATAATTTTTACAATTGCAATTGTTGTATCTTTGAATAGACTTATGTATCTTAAAATAGACTAATGTAAAGGCATGAATGTGATTTGATAATATTGACAAATGAAATACATTTACGCATCGATATAATGAATCCTATCAAAATTAGCGGTAGTATACAAAGTAAAAATTTGAATTCATCGAACGAGTATAAGCCCTTTTCTAAGAAAACCTTTTTAATTTGGATTTAAAAACATGAGGACAGCATTGTAGCTTTTTAAATCAACAAGCAGGCAGATAATTGGAGTTCATTAATGTCGACAAATACGTTTTGATGAACTCTGTGGTGCGGTAGGCGAAGGTCCGCCAATGCGGTGGGAGGAGGGATGTTCAGGGTGTTCTAGTCGGATTCTATTTATAATGAAAAATATGTCTTTGTACTCGTATATTATTATGAATACCAGTTATCTAGTACCCATAACCTGTGTGATATAGCATACATCAGAGCCTGTGCTCTGCTTAGCTCGGGGCTAGGTGATGCTGTTTGGATTGTTCATCATTACACACTACAGAGGTCGTCTAATTCAAAGTAGGAAAATATTTTTCTTTTTTGGAAAAAACCTTTTTGATATCTTGTTATCCTTTTCTACTCAAATGGGCTGTTAAACTCATTTCACAATACGCGACAACCTCCTTTGATGAATGAATATTTTGTTCCGGATATTCCGGTTGTTATCTAGAATAATAAAAACATAATTATATATCCGTGTATTGTATTAAGTATATCAAGCTTTAGTTAACTTGGGGCTAGATGATAATGTGTAGATTCTCAGCATTTTTTATTTTTACAAATATTACGGCCTTTTTGCAGTCAATGTTAATCTAGAGCTTACCATAGTTATTTTAAGTACATTTTGCTTAAAATACCTATAAATGGTGATTAAGCTTTATATTGTATCCGTTTATGTGATACACTTCAACAGCTTTGTACCAATCCCAAGGTGGTCTAGAAGAGATCGCTTTAAGCGATAAGGTAGGTACCTTATTAAATAACTCTGTTGAATAAATTTTACTGTAATTTGTATTTTTTTTTTGTGAATAATAACGTGTAATTTCATTGTACAGGAAAGTTTTATTATTATATATTTTATATTTCGTATAAGTAAATGTGTCGGACTCCATAGTCAAAACTAAATTTTTATATATCTATT
Organism: Eupithecia pulchellata; assembly: GCA_963931895.1. Lineage (NCBI taxonomy): Eukaryota > Metazoa > Arthropoda > Insecta > Lepidoptera > Geometridae > Eupithecia > Eupithecia pulchellata. The sequence goes on from OZ007543.1 coordinate 3,458,819, forward strand.
TATTTTCATATTTTCTACAAAACTACGATTAGTTATTACCATTATTCAATTATTAAAGATTCTTATGAGATTTTGCATCGAATAATATTAAAAAAAAAATATCATGAAAGTTGGAAGCCCCACATAGATCCGGAATTCCTAGAACCGGGTTTTCACATAAGAGCGGTCCGCCCCGGCTTCATACGGGTATAAGATTTCCCAAATTTATTTTTTCATACACGTTGGATTCAATTATTGTAGTTATCCTATTAAACAAATCTTTCCTTTGTCAACAAGATTGTTGATTGAAAGAGTTTTTCAAATCGGTTCAGTAGTTTCAGAGACTATTCAATCCAAACAAAAATACAATCAAATCTTTCCTCTATAAAATTAGTATCGACTGAACAGATAAAAGCCCGACCGCTCTGTATATCACAAAAATCTTGGAATATCTGTTGAAAGATTCCTGATACCTAGAAATGTGTTTCTATATGTAACAAACATCGATTTGCTACAAAAATCAACCGTATTCGTTTCCATAAATAAATATAAACACAATATTCCAGTAATCTCTTTAGTGCGTCGTAAATCTTGGATAGATGTAAGCGCAGTTTATTTGTGTTGCTTTTATTTAGATCGAAAAAAGAATCTTCTAGAAATCGGAAAGGAATAATTCCAGAAATAGGGGAAGCCCGGGCTAGAGGTATAGTGAGGTTAAGACGGATATTTGATTTTATTAAAACCAAGCAGTACTGATGACAAGCACGGGCTTTCTTGTCTAAGGTAGAATAGAGAAAAATAACGTCACTTTGTCATCGAATGCGTAAATTATTTGAAATTAATTTCTTCAACTTCAATAATATACGCAATGTATGGCGATGCGATGCCATTATTGTCTATTCTACCCTAGAGAACAATCCCCGTGCTTGGCCTACTGGTTGAGCTCGGTTGAGTCTTGTATGTTGAGTAGTTGAGGTCGGTAAAACAGTTCAACCAAATATATAGAATCCGGTCCTTTATTGTGAAAATATAAAAAAGTATGTATGTTGTTTCGTTATGATTCTTAGCAAGTTATATGTATTTTTTTTAATTAACGAATAAATTATATCTTCTAGCAAGATATCTTCTTCTAACTTCAATAAAGTAACCCAACGTTTCTGTAAAGAAACAGGGCGGGACGCTAGATATATAGACAGAGCGTATGTATCTCTAATAATGAGTTCAATTCCTGGGTCGTGACACATCTACATCATTTTTATGGGGAAAACAGAAAGAAACAGCTCAGAGTCAGAAATTTGGCTATTACCAAGGGAAGCACGCTAAGCCGTCGACCATGCGTATTGTATGTATGTCATGGGCTCATTTGGTAGTGTAGTGTCCCATGCTGGGCTTCTTATAGAAAATCATCATCATCATCATGAATTTTACACTCGTGTCTTGTCTGCGATTTAAGTTTTAAAGTCAAGTAAGAAATTATAAATAGTGACTTCACGTTTGCTTTTTCAACTTCATTAACCCTCGACTCTTTCAAATAGAGCCGAAAGAGCATTAAATCTCCACTAAAATTGTAAAAGTATTTTCAATTTCTGTAAGCAATTTAACAGAAAATAAGAGTTCACTCAATACAATCGTGCGAACGAAAAGCACAACCAGCCAGTTCAATTTGAACTTTATAACGTAAGCAATAAGTCTGTGCTTGAGTTAAGTACATTTACCGATGTTTTATTCGTTTTAATCAAACTAAAAGATTTCAACACGTAGCTTTAATTGCCTATCAAGTTTATAGGTCATTTGGTACGAAATCGTTTGCTTTCGTATTTAGCTGAGGTTTTTTGAAATGGTGCATTGGTTTTGGTAAGAAGGGTTAATAAGCGCTGAATTTAGCGATTTGTATAATTTCAACGTACTGGATACTGGTGTTATCCAATTTATTTTAGCTGCACTAGCACTGAGTAATTTCTTAATTCTACGCACGATAAAAATATTATTAGAACATTTAGATGTAAAATAATGATAAAGACGAGCTTAACCCTAAAAAGAGATCTCTTAAGCAAACCTTATTGGAGTAATGCGGCACTAAAATTATTAAGATTAGTTTTAGATGTAATTTACTTTTTAGTAGTTTGTGAAAATATGGGACTGACTTAGTTATGCACGTCATATAAAGGACAAAAAGCTTATTTTGAACTAAGAAAATATTTAATCAGTTACTATCATTGAGTCCTTGTATTATCCCTGAGAATAAAAGATGTGTTTTTTTTCAACAAATCGACGACCTAGTTGTCCGTATATGAAATATGAACATGTATTTACATGACCTGTGTCCAGCAGTACAACCCCCTAATTCTCCAGGCTATATCCTATACTATAGGTGGAGAATTAGGGGGCTATTGGACCTAATAGCCTATATCTAGAAAGAAAATAAATGTATTAGAACCCAGTAAATAAAGGTAGACGAAATGTTACCTCATGGAAAATAGAAACGTTTAAATAAAATAGATATTATTCGGTGTGGCAAAATGGCTGTATTATGTTACAATAGAACATAACAAGATAAGAAATAACAATACATCAGTAGAAAGAACAAAAACCCGTAAGCGAGTAAATAGATACAATAAATAATGAAACAATCTCACATTTCAATTTTCAACTAAAAGTTATCCTAGAATGGCGTGCATTTATAACTGGTTTTTGCTTTTATCGTTTGACATTTGTCATATTTCGAACCGGACTGACAGTCTTAATTTCCTTGAGTTATGATCTCGGCGCCATTAATTAAGAAGTTGAAGTTGAGATCGCAAAACTTACAATATATAGGTATAGAAATACGATGTCTTCTTCCACTTGTGGACGAAATTGAAGTGTAGAGAAAAACAATCACACCTTATTTCCTTTTTTATAATCATTAATGGTATGAAATTTGACTTATCTATGTGCTTATTTTTTAAGCCTAAAGAAATATAGTTATTGCTATCTAAAATGTGTAGGGGAGCGATAAACTGGAAAACCTAAAGCTACGACGATCGAAGCCCACCCAATCTTACAGTTGCCCTCAGCTAAATTACGCACGCTGAGCAAAAACCTCTCAGCTATAAACTAAATTATGACAGTGAACTCTTCCAAGATATGATTGGGTACGAACACCAGAAGAATTGAATCGCTCCTGATTCCTCAACACTACACCCTGAGGAGCCGACCCCTATATGTTTTATGAGGTCTGAAGAATTAGAACGCAGAGTCATAGTCAATGGACAAAGTAGAGGTTCGAACTTTTAGAATTTGAGACAATGTTGTGGTATAAAGTTTTAACCTTATACATATCACAACACCTCTTAGAGTTTACTCCAAGGGGTTAATATAGTATAAGTTTATTAAAAAAGAAGAAAAAAGCATAAATTTTAATATTTACTCATTAAAAACCTAATTATGCAAATATGTACTAAATATGAGACTAAAGAAACAACATACATATAAACTACGGGTAAAACATTATAAGCCCTATGCGGTAAAATATTATAACACACTTCTATAGGATAGTAAGAAAAGCTTATCAAATAAAGAACACAGGGCTGCCAGCTTATTTTGAAAAACTCACGAGTTTAAAAAATATGTAGATTATGTTTCTGGCAGGCTTGTTTATACAATTTTCATAAGTTTAATGTTTAAATTACTTACTATTTTACTTACTATTTTATTTGGCGTCAAATTCATACTTTTATAATTCGCACCCCATCACCAATTGATGGGGTGTGAATTAAGTATTTGGTGTATCTTTCCTTACGTCAAAAGTAAAATTATAGTATTCCAAGAATCTCACGTTTCAAGTATGAACCAAACAGAACCTACCCATATAGTGTCATTTGATCATACGCTATTTAAAATCTTTACTCCTCCGGGGACAGAACCATAGACGTAGTAATATAATTATTTTTACGTATGTCGATATTTCTAGTTAGCTTATGGGCTTGACTAGAATCGAATCGAGTGGAAGAGTTTTTGGGAAATTCGATAGGGATTTTACTGTTCGCTGCAAAGTGTTGGCGGATTTGAGGTCATGTTTTGATTCCTAAGTTTTGGGTAGTAAACTAATACATGGAGCACAGTTCAGGTTATAATGGCTTCCTGATAATGTTTATTGTGCGCAATGTGTCAGCATCTATATCTATACTAATCTAAATCTAAACTAATATTATAAAGAGGAAAGATTTGTTTGTTTGAATTGAATAGGCTCCGAAACTACTGGACCGATTTGAAAAATTCTTTCACCATTAGAATTCTAGATTTTCCGTGATGAACATAGGCTATATAATAAATTTATAAAAGTTAGGGTCATCATAGGGATCTGCATGAAAAATTCAATAATTAAACCGTGCGCTACATATTCAACCTCTTTCTATTATGGCTCCGCTGTTTGCTTTTTCTTTACGGCCAGTGTCAGTTACGGAGTGACAAGTCAATGTCAAAAACCTCAATGCTGCTAAAATAAGTAAGGGATTGGTATAAAAACTGTGGAACCCATCGTCTTAGTGTGTACAATTTCTGAAATTTTTGTTTAACACCCGTGCGAAGCCGGGGCGGACCGTTAGTATCCTAATATAGGTAAAACAATGCTGCAATTGTGAACCCGGCGACGCGACGGGAAAATTTCCCATACAAATGTAATACAAAATGTATGTAGTAAGGAGAGATTTTATAGAACATATTTGGAGATGTACTGTATAATAAAACTACAAAAATTTATAAAATATTCAGCGGAACCATTTTATCCTGTAGGTAGAGTTAAATACTTTACTATAATTTAACAGTCAATAATTAGCTCAATTGTTTCAATTTTAAATACAAAATCTCATTGTTATTTTCTTCTTTGTAATTATTTAGTGTATATTGAACTTCAATAAATGCCGTCTTGTGATTCAATACGTAAAATATTACGACGGAAAATTGCTATGTTTTCGATTCCTACCCCCAATCATCCAAAACCCCGCAGATTGATGCCGAGAAATCTCAGCGATTTCGCTAATATAAAATCCCATTCGCAATTCTAAAAGCAAATGTCTCATAAGTTGATACCAAAGATACAATATTATGAAAGCATGTGCAAATATAATTTGTACTCGAGGACCAACATCGTCCTTGTGTCAACACGTTCCTCAATTTCATCTGTCGACATGAAAGTGATTGAGGGGCGAAATAAAGAAGCGTCTCTATTGAAGTCTGTCATACCCTATTCCGCAACGTGTGGGGTGAACAGTATCACAATCACAATAGATTTTTTTTTCTCAAGAAATAATAAATAGTGCTCTATATTTTTACATTCTTATCTAAGATCTTTGTTGTTATAGTGCGTCGCACCCGGGGTACATCATTATCATCATCACCAGCCTATAATATTCCACTGCTGGACATATGCCTCCCCTAATGAGCGCCATAGATGGCATCATTATTTGGAGTTATTGCCCATAATCCCCATGCTGGGCATGCGGGTTGGGGATCGCAGTTCGGTGGAGTTGTTCTGCAGAGGGCGTTGCTGCCCGCCCCCCGCTGTGTTTCCCTTAGTCGCCTCTTACGACACCCACGGGAAGAGTTGGGGTGGTGAAATTCTATGCCGGCACCACACGGCATAGATTTTTTTTTCTCAAGAAGGAATAAATGTTGGACAATACACACAACATCATCTAGCCCCTAGCTAGATGTCTATTAATGTCTGAAATAAAAGAGTTTAATTTTATTTATTTTTATTTTAAGCAGATCTAGTTTTATGTGTACTAGATTAATACTGATACCTATACATAATACAATAGATTACATAGTTAGATATTTTTGTATTATACCTCTACATAGAAAACAACCAGAACGCCCCAAACAAATATCTGCAGATAGTACAAACATTTGTCCCGAGGCGGGAATCGAACCCGCCTCGAACCTCCTGCGTCGCAGGCAGACCTTCGCCCACCGTGCCACAAAGGTCATCAAATAGTGCTCAATATTTCACATTCTTATCTAAGATCTTTGTTGTTTATAGTGCGTAACCCCTCGCCTCGGGGTATATCTAGGAAATTAAATAATATCCGATTTTTTTTTCGTGATGTAATGGTCAGCGCACTCCCGTACTGAGGGAAGGTCGCGGGTTCAAGTCCCGCCAAACGTGAAACTTTTTGGGATATTTTTAACATTCATGTCCATCCTGAGACATTAGTAGGGCTGTGTGTATTGTTTTAAAAATACTTCCTTTGTTTTTGAGTCTGACATAAACATATTGTGCCTTGCAGCGCTCCTAACTGATCTAGCAACTTTTAGTATGACAAATTCATAGTATGACAACGATCCCATATTTTCATATGAACTCGATGATAGTTTCCAAATGATTTTGACACAAGTCGTCTCTTATCGTTACAAAAATAACACTACTGTCATTCCATGACCATAAGATCTCTGTATATAAGAATGTATGTTTTGGTATTATCACGGTTTTTATCGCGTTTTTGGAGTTCGAGAGGTCGCTCCAGCAGGGCAAACACGGGCTTTCTTGTCTAAGGTAGAATAGAGAAAAATTACGTCACTTTGTCATCGAATGCGTAAGTTATTTGAAATTAATTTCTTCAACTTCAATCATGTACGCTATGTATGGCGATGCAATGCCATTATTGTCTATTCTACCCTAGAGAACAATCCCAGTGTTTGGTTTGGTTTGGGTACTCCAGTCAGCTATTGGCCACGACAAAGTACAAACCTGATTAAACATAGAGAAATAGGTAAATCAATGCGATAAATACTCGTGAATATGAATAATGGGTTCAGATCGCGTGTTTAAAGAACTCTAAATTGTATGTTATAGTATCATCATATTGTAAGGACCATAAATAAATAATTTATTTATTTTTTTAGAGACGTAGGATCAATACAGGTAATTTTAATCCTTAGATGATGTTATTTCTAGTTAAATTACGTTAATACATATTAAAGGCTCGTTAATATTTTTCCCCGTAAATCCCCTTGAAGGGGAAATCCGGAATCTCAATTTTAAAATTTCTTATACAAAAAAATGTTAAGAATATAATCTGGAATCTTCATTTTAAAAAGGCCAAAATTCCCCCGCAAGGCTTTTTTTGTTCCGGTTTACTCCTTGAGAAAATTCAAGGGGGAATCTCAAAACTTAATTAAATAAGTGCCGCATTCCTATCGACGTTTTACCTCATAAAATGTTTCCTTACCATCCACATACATTCCACAACATTTTCATATTATAAAATTATATCATGATGTATAAAATGTTTTCTAAATCTGAAGTGATTTCTTTTAACCTTATTAAATTTTGGTTAGCACTTTCAGACCGCTTAGTCAGCATAATGGACACATTTCTCATAGAGCCCCCGATCAATAGTAGATTTAGACTCATAAATCTAGAAATTCCGAAGACATGGAATTCATAAATCAGGACTCAGACCGATAACTAAGTGTGAATGTACTTTGGAATAATAAGCATTAAATTTGGGGTAATACGGTCTTATTTTAGAATCATAGTGGGAATTAACTTTACTGCATTCACTACCCAAAGTCTGCGTCGCGGCAGATGCGGCCGGCGGGCGGCGAGTCGTAGATAGTAAAACTGATTCACTATGTCGTCGTGGGCAATGAAATGTTAAAAAGAATTTGAACAAAATCCACTTATACTCACTACTACAAGTAGCCAGCCATTTTATTCATAAATATTATATGAATGACTTGAGGTAGGTCAAGTGATGTTTGCAACAGCCTGCAGTTAGCTCAATTGTCAGCGATACACAGGGGTCGTGCTGTGTGAATTGTTCAGCAAGTTTTATATTGTTTTTACGTTATAACAGTCTACAGAAAGCTCTAGACTGGCTCTGGTTGCTGGACAAAATTCTTCTGGTTTTTTATTTATAAATGAAAAGTCAATTACTAAAAAGTTTTTTCGAAAGAAAGGTTTTTCGAACGGCTTTTAAAGGATAATTTTAATAAAACTTTTTATTGTAACGAAAATTAGCTCAATTTACTTAAAAAAGGGTTAGGAGTAACATTTAAAAGGAGGTAATAATTAGCTTAGTAAATTTGAGAGTAAAAAATAATTACTTAAGAATTTTTCCAGAGGTACACAGAAAAACGAGAACAAACAAACCCTTCATCAAATTTATAAATGTAGAGAGGTATAAAGTTTCTGTGCCTTCATTTTGTAAAGAATTGAATTCAATTTATTATACACTAAAAAAATTCTTAGATCTATATCTTCATAGAGTATAGCATATTTTCAAATAGGTTAGAAATCCGCATGAAAAATTCAAATTTCGTTAAATAACCGTGCGCAGCCAGGGCGGACCGCTAGTAAAAATAAATAAGGTCCAAGGTACAGACCTAGAACGATAGCCCCTAAGATAACGGTCACTTATCTCCGCCAGTTCTTGTGGCTGCGTTTTGCATGATTTATCTTGAACATAAACCTACTGACCCTCTTGACCCTGGCAACAGTCCAACCAGGCCCAAGGACCTGGATGGCGCCCTTGTGCCTGTTATAATAATGTCCATATACTAATATTATAAAGAGGAAAGATTTGTTTGTTTGTTTGAATTGAATAGGCTCCGAAACTACTGGACTGATTTGAAAAATTCTTTCACAATTAGAATCCTTAATTATCCGTGATGAACATAGGCTATACAATATTTTCAAAAAAGTTAGGGATCCGCATGAAAAATTCAATAATTAAACCGTGCGCTATATATTCAACCTCTTTTTCTATTATTAGGCGCGTTATAACTGACACTGGCCGCAGAGAAAAAGCAAGCACCATGCGCTATATATTCAACCTCTTTTTCTATTATGACGCGCCATAATAGTGTCAGTTATGGAGTGTCGAGTCAATGTTAAAAACCCCAATTCTGTTAAAATAAGTAAGAGATCCGAATGAAAACTGTGAAACCCATCGTGTTAGTGTGTATAATTTCTGAAATTTTTGTTTAATACCCGTGCGAAGCCGGGGCGGATCGCTATTAGATGAATATAGCGCTAAAAATTATTTGCCCATGTAATACATTGTATTATGTATATCAGTCATCTAGTACCCATTACACAAGCTTTGTCTAACTTGCGGCTAGATGATGCTGGTGGTATTGCAGAATTATTAATTTGTTTAGTATTATTATTAATTTAAGACGAGATAATTTACCTTGATTCGAATTTTGATATGTTACTAATAATGTTTTATGTTATGACGAATTTAAGTTGGCATCAAAAAGAACAGCAGTAAAAATATTTTATTTTGACCATTCAAACAACTCCACCGAACTGCGATCCCCAACCCGCATACCCAGCGTGGGGATTATGGGCAATAACCCCTAAATGATAACCATCTATGGCACTCATTAGGGGAGGCTTATGTCCAGCGGTGGACTGATATAGGCTGAGGATGCATAAATGGATTAAAACATACAAACTAGGTGTAGATAAAAATCTATACAAAAACAAAAGTGACATAAAAAGACAAACCAAAAAGCATGACTCTCTCTGTGGCGCGGTGGTCGAAAGTCCTCCTGCGACGCAGGAGGTTGCGAGTTCGATTCCCGCCTCGGGACAAACACTTTTACTATCTGAAAATATTTGTTCAGGGTGTTCGGGATGTTTTCTATGTATAATAAAAAATATCTATGTTTTTCTATATTACATGCATACCAGTCATCTAGTAACCATAACACAAGCTCTGCATAGGTTGGGGCATAGAATAACTATAGTTCTAACGTCTTAAGGCTAGAAAATACTGTGTAAATAGTCCAGCATTATTATTATTATTATTCCACTTCATTTAATTATTTATCTCGTTAAAAAATACATTTTATTATTATTATTATCATCATTATCATCATGCTCTTAGTTAACGGTTGAGGATGACCAAAAAAGATTTGCAGAGAACAATTTCATTTACAAAAAGAACGTAAGACTAGATTCGACTTTTATGACATGAACAAAAACTTCAAATAATTGAGAATCGAACGCTATCATCCTTGATTGAATGCTTCCGAAAGTGTATGAATCGAATTGAATTCTGTTTTCAAACTATCTTCAATTCTATGGTAGATTTGAATAAACAGGAAAATCATACCAATTAAAATATTTCGAGTGATTTTACTATTTATTGTACACCGGTTCAAACAGAATGATTGCGGTTTGCTCTGTAACAATTTGTTGTAAATTTTGAATTGAACTAGCTAGCATAGCTTCAAATCTCCGAGAAATTCGTAGGTACTTGTTTAAGTTAACCGGATGAATGATCGCCAAAGGCCGATTCGTCCCTCATTGCCACATTTCTGTCCAAACCGCAAATCAATTCTAATTTATCTTAATCGAAAACTCTTTGCTAGAAAACCCTTGTCAATTGGTTGAATAGGTATGGTTACTGGGTAGAGCTGTTTCGGTCTAGTGGAGGTGCAAATCTAATATAATCCAATACCAAATAGAAACCTTAAGCTGTGTAAAGGTACCTTTATAATATAACCTTTATAACCTACTAGCGGTCCGCCCCGGCTTCGCACGGGTATTAAACAAAAATTATACACACTAACACGACGGGTTTTACAGTCTTCATACGGATCCCTTACCTTTTTTAACATCATTGGAGTTTTTGACATTGACTCAACACTCCATAACTGACACTGGCCGTAGAGAAAAAGCAAGCATTCAACCTCTTTTTCTAATATGACGCGCCATAATAGAAAAAGAGGTTGAGTATACAGCGCACGGTTCAAGTATTGAATTTTTCATGCGGATCCCTAACTTTTTTGAAAATATTATATAGCCTATGTTCATCACGGAAAATTAAGGATTCTAATGGTGAAAGAATTTTTCAAATTGGTCCAGTAGTTTTGGAGCCTATTCAATTCAAACAAACAAACAAACAAACAAACATACAAACAAACAAACAAACAAACAAACAAACAATCAAATCTTTCCTCTTTATAATATTAGTATAGATATAGATATATTATGATTTATTTGCCGAGTAAAAACTGAAATGAGGAAACTTTATAAACATGACTAAAATAAGGAAAACGCGTACGAAAAACAACGGGAAAATTTACAATGAATTGATGAAAATAATTCAAAACGACTATGGGAGAGAAATAAATAATGATAAAACTAAAAAAATCATTCTGAGGGCTTTTCATTAAAACTGTATATTGATGTGAATTTTATGTGTCAGTAGTAAATAAATATTTATAAATCTATCTTATGAATCAGAGCGTTCATTGCCTACTATCATATCGTAATCAAAAAACCTTATCTTTTATTGTGTATTAATGTTAGTTTTATATTATGTCTGTAGTAAATAAAAATTTTATTAGTATATCCTACTAGCGGTCCGTCCCGGCTTCGCACGGGTATTTAACACAAATTGAATTTTTCATGCTGATCCCTAACTTTTTGAAAATTAGAGAATATTTACGTTCATCAGAGAAAATTTAGGATTCTAATGGTGAAATAATTTTTCAAATGAGTCCATTAGTTTCGGAGCCTATTAAAATCAAACAAACATAATCAAACCTTTCCTTTTTACAATATTAGTATAGATGAATTAGAGCGTTCATTGCCACCCACTATCGCACTGCGGTCGGCGCCTAAGTGAGTAACGGCTCCGTATGAATCGGCTAACATCTATCTGAACCATTTGAACGAATTGTCTTGAAATCCCTTTCTAGAAAAGCAGATTCAGCGATTTAAAACCGAGTCACGAATTATCACTCTCCAATTTATATAAATCTTTCTTATACACGTGGGATACATCAACGTTCAGCTTTCAAGCGCTGAATTACATTGCGAGTAAGATTTAAAGCGCTTTAACGGTATTGGGGATACGCTTGAGGAGCTTCTTTTGACGCAGTTTTGTAAGGTCAATGTCGAAAAGGGTATCATTTAAAGGGGTCAAGTCAAATGGTATAAAAAAACTAGACTAAATAAACTGTAGATACCATAAAGGGAGAAACTATACTGTAATCTAAGTGACTGGATGAATATGGAGCGAACATAATTAGCTAATGACTAATACCTATATCAACGTAGCGTAATAGTTATTATAAATTTTCTTTAAAATGTCGAGAACAGACGACGACGCCTCACTTCGTCAGAATCCAGTTTTCTCGTCTTTTGGTCTTTACCCATTTATCTTTCAATGAAATGTTTTGTTGGAAACGTTCGAAAAAAAATAATTTGATGTAATAAAAATATAGGTACTTACAAAAAATATTTACACTGGTAACATGAAAACAGCAAAATCTGTTACTTTTTCATCTTAGCCCATTTTCCACCCATGTTAATATTTGTGTGGTACAATGTTTTTAAGGAGCTGAAGTATCGATATCTATAGCCTTAACCAGCTAGTTCTTTCTCTAAATAAGTAAGTACTAAATCACAGACGGGTGGCAGAGATGCGCGGTTTTAGTATGGCGCCTCTACTGGATACGTGCTCGATGGCCTACGCTAATGCGAAATTATATGTAGGTATAATTACGTTTCCTTTCAAATAGATATCCTTTCAAATGATAGCATAGCTTATATGTATAGTGCTCTCAGAGATATTTGTTTTTTTTTAACCAACACACCATTTCCACAAAATTTTGTAGATAATAATAAAAATCTGTTCTAAAGCATCTCGCTCTATGATGAATATTTTTGATTCATGATCGAGCTTCTTTTCAACAGTAAAATAGTGCTGAAGGCCAAAGCAAGTTTATTTTAAGATTTAAAAATATCGCAGATGCGTAGGTCGATGTATCTTTACTAATATTATAGAGGTAAAGAGGAAAGATTTGATTATTTGTTTGGATCGAAAAGGCTCAAAACTACTGGACTGATTTGAAAAATAATTTATCGTTAGAATTCTACATTACTCCGATGAACAAAGGCTATAGAATATTTTCAATAGAGGTTACCCAATGTGTGTTTGTGTGTGTGTATGTGTAAAAATTCTGACTTTCGTTAAATTTCTCTACGAAGCCGGGGCAGACTGCTAGTTAGAAATAAATGGGACAGTGACGCTTATAATGGCTTGTACAAAAATACACTATTTTCAAGGGCTTCCACAATTTTATATGTTCAGAACCGTGGGTTTCAACCCACGGTTCTGGTTCGGTTCCTTGTCCAACAAACACTTTTTCAGGAAAAATCATAAAAAGTTTAGTTGTTGTAAGAGTCAGAGTAAGGTTTGAGGAGATTTGGAAGATGATTTTGAATTTCGAATATTACCTTATGTATTCCGTTTTTGTTTCTGCAACAATACAAAAGTTTTGTACGATGCTTCGTTCGAAATAAAAAAGAAAACAATCGCAACGTCTCACGTCTTTTGTTTGTTGAGCAAAAGCGGACACTGCAAAATATTCACATAATGCTAGATACATCTATTCATGAACATACATAATATCTATAGTAGGTATGTATATATTTGAATAGATAGAAGATTGAAATTGTTCAAAAATAATTCAAACAAAAAAATTGGAAATTTCCTTTTCCTTAATAATTGGGCATGTCCTTTTTTACATCCACACATCAAAAGAACTCTTCGTATAAACAACCAGACCAAGCAAACATTATTATTATAGGTACGATGATCTCTGGGCTTGGTGGGCGCAGGTCCACCTGTGACGCAAGAGGTTGTGGGTTCGATTCCTGCCTCAGGACAAACTTTTCTACGATCTGTAGATATCATTCGGTAATAGGCGTTTGTTCCGGGTGTTTTGGGTATTTATATTTTATCAAAATATAATATCTATGTATAGTATCAGTCTAGTACTCATAACACAATCTCTGTCTATCTTGGGGCTAGATGATGCTGTGTGGCTTGTCCGCCATAATTTATTTATTTAAATATTTACAAGTTTTTAAAAAGAAAAAAACTTGCGTAAAACAAAAAGCTACTTAGTAGTAGGTAAGTGTTCTAGAATGAGGGTAGGCAAGTAATTAAAAAGTCGTTATAGCGGGAGATTTTATCGTTGAAATTTCTTGAACGTGGTTTTCATAGTGGGTAAGAGAAGTTCTTAAAAACAAAAATAGGTAGGTACTTAAATGTATACCTACGCACGCAGTACCTTTTTTAAATAATAGAATTTCATGCTAATGTTAAGTTATAGGTCCTCCTTCAAATTGCTGGAGTTTTTGAAGTTGAAAAAGTAAAATTCGTTTATCTTTTTCGTTTTATAAAAACAGAACTGTAACATTTGTTTTTAAAAGAACGTACAAAATGTCCAATACAGCAGGTTTTTATTCAATATCTTAAAACATATTAAAATTAAAATAACACATAGCAGCCCCTTTGTCCAAGTCGTTTCGATCCATTGGAAAACGACCTTATCAAGAAAATTCAAAAATCGAACAAAACTAAAAGAGAACGCTCCAAAGAGTCCGGAATCTCTTTGGACTAAAATATTTTAAAATATTTCGTAGACTGCATTCTTTTTTTGTAGCCTAGTAGAAATATAAATATCGCGGGGAAATTTTCTTAGAAGTGATTAAAGTTGAACTATTTACTGCTTCATCATTAAAGCAAAGTAAATCACTCAACACGACTCGGCTTGTTATATTTTCTACCTACTATACTGCTAGCTTTTCACTCGTATTTTGTAAGTCTATTATATACGCTATTTTTATTTGCAACCGAAAAACATGCTAAATCTGACAATATAAATTTTTTCCTAAAAAAATATACTACCTACCTGATCCCGTCCATCTAAAGGTTGCCTGTAAAAGATCGCTTTCAGTGATATGGTCGCCGATCGTGCAACACTAGATTTAATTAGCAGTTACTGTTTATTATAGAATTTTATGAGGTGCAATAAAGATCTATCTATTAATATTACAGAGAAAACAGATTTATTTTCGCAATGAGTCACAAAACTGTCTCTTAGCATGAGCTGGTTATTCTCGTTTCAGCCGACCAACGCTGGGTTTCCCAGAGAGTCGTGTCGTGACATAGTAATTGCATAAATACCTCAAATACTGTTAGCTGCACGACGATCGTGCGACACTTGAATTTAGTCAGTATTTAGTTATGTTAAGTTATCATTAGTATTGATCGTGCAATAAATTATATTGAATTCTATTCTAAAGAATCATCATAAAATCTAAACATATCTAGTGTTTTGATATCGCCATGTTTCTAAATCCATTTAATAAGAATTAGATACTTAGATTATCGATGTCGTAAGATTATCAATCAAAATACACTACCAAACAATAAATATCATGTACATATCCAAACTGCGAACTTTATTTCACTGAGACCTTACAAGACTCTTGGACACGTCACAAAATACAAACTCGGAAAAAGTGATCACTTTGTTCATTTTTAAGTTAAAGTAAAGAAGCAAACACGAAACATTACGATCACGAACATTACTAGTAAGATTTTGTAATCATAATAGGTAATAAATAAGTAATACCTAGTTGTGTTCAGAGAATTTATTTTAAATACTCAGTAATGATTATTGAGACATACTCATTTAATATCAAGAGAATATCTACAATATTCAGTACCTATCGCCTGTTCGAAATAACTACCTATTAAATTTATTAGAACTGAAACACAAATCAAACAGAAATCGTCAAATAATTAACTACCTACTGTCTATTCCAGCAACCTTGCTCGTTTTATGTTTAGTTATTAATATTTGTCGACGCTTTTACTATGGCATTGAGGTGGAATTAATTGAAAATGATTGAGGGTAGTTATATACACACCAACTCTTATGTTTTATTAATCAAGGAGTTGTATTTTTAAAAATAGAAAATAGATGTAGGTAGTTCTTATGTAAAACAGAATTTTATTCGAGGTACCTACTTACGAGCTCCTCTGATTTTCATATAAATCAAGGAATTTTTGAAAATCTACGAAGATAAGTTTTTAGGTAAGGCCTTTTTTAGGTTTAAACTTTTACTGTTAAACTTTTACTGTTAAACATTTTTGTACATTCTCAATTATTATTTTAATTATGATTATATTGATAGATATTTACTTTATACTAGACTTACCTAAATTATAATTCACCCATGAGAAATCTCCAATAAATAAATTCACAAAGACACACACAAATCACTTCACAGTAACTTTCGTAAAATCGTCACAAACTTTTAAACGTGAATTTACGTTCATTAATTACGTCACTCACGGATTAATTTCACCGCACGATTCACGAAACGCGGTTTAGCGCCACACGACTACCCGATAGGTTACCTTCCGAACAACTAACGTGGCTGGGCGATATTCGTTTGTGTGGGTGCAACCCTATCTTACACTGTGTGCATACACTGTTCAATCCTTGACTGTGTGAAGCGAACGCATCAGTGTGGGAGAATTTTTGGTTGGTACTAAAGTCTGTGTGGGTAACCGATCACCTAAAGATTTGCTAGTGTGTGTGTACCGGGAGAACATTTTTGCGCATGCCCACTAACGAATCTAAATGAATTTTCTGTTTCGCGCTAAAGTGTTAAATGAATTTTGTTTAAAATTTTGTTGTTTTTAATATTTTTGAGCTATTGAACTATTTTTGTGCATGAAACGTGTTTTTAGACGAAAATGTTATATGAAACAGATACAACGAATTTTACACGGAACTTCAAAATGAAATTGAATATTGATGATATATTTTTTTAACACTTGGGTTTTATTAGCACACGTTAGAAAACTCAAATTTCGGAAAATTAGGAAAGCTATCGCTTTGATATTTTGTTCACGTCACTCTTTTAGGGTAAAGTCAAGAAGCGGACAAGAAAGCTTTATTTTGCGGGTTCTATTCCCGCCTCAGTACAAATTTATGTAAGATCTGCAACGTTAGTGCAGGATGTTCTGAACGTTTTCTATAGACATACTCGTATATAATAAGAAAAAATATGTATGTAAATATTGTATTATGTAGGTACCTAGGATTTTACTATATCAATCATCTATGCTGCTGCTCTGATATGGTTTCCAAACTTGCTGTTTTTTTTTTTATATTTATTATTCTGTTCCTCTAACATAATCAGAGACTTTGTACATCCTTAATCCTATTCTCTTACATCTATTGTCATCTCTAATCTCTACTTATTATTATCTATTTATCCATTATGTATAATATTCTATATTATATATTTCAATATATATATATATATGAAACATACCTTATCTATCTATTTCTTAAAATTACTTTCTTAAGAAATAGATAGATAACTTGCTGTTTCTACTTCCATAGTACAGTCCGCGTCACATATAAGTACCCCCTATCTAAATATATATGCGACACAATAGTTGTTATTGATGGGAATTTCAGGCTTTGAGTATTATGAGTGGGTGGTTGCAGCGTGATAAATTTTTGCATGTGAAAATTTGTTACAAGTTACAAGGGAATTAAAAGTAGGTAGTCGTAAATATAAGTATCCCCTATACTTAATTCTGAGGCGCACTGTACATAAAACTGCTTGATTATCTTCCGAAAAGAGCTACCAGGATTCTATAGGATTTGACGATGGAAGTCCTTTGAAGATGGATTACACGCACTACGACTCACTACTCTAGAAGAACGATGTCTATGAGGACCTCATTGATACATCTTCGATAACTTCATAAAGAAAGAAGGTCACCATCTAAGTTTGACCCTTGGAAATCCCTTGCCGCACGCTATTTTATAAGCAACTAGCGGTCCACCCCGGCTTCGCACGGGTATTAAACAAAAATTTCAGAAATTATACACTCTAACACGATGGGTTTCACAGTTTTCATACGGATCCCTTACTTTTTTTAACAGCATTGGGGTTTTTGACATTGACTCGACACTCCATAACTGACACTGGCCGTAGAGAAAAAGCAAGCACCGTGCGCTGTATATTCAACCACTTTTTCTATTATACCGCGTCATATTCAATTATTGAATTTTTCATGCGGATCCCTTTTTTGAAAATATTATATAGCCTATGTTCATTACGGAAAATTTAGGATTCTAATGGTAAAGGATTTTTTTAAATTGGTCCAGTGGTTTCGGAGCCTATTCAATTCAAACAAACATACAAACAATCAAATCTTTCCTCTTTATAATATTAGTATAGACTAGCGGTCTGCCCAGGCTTCGCAAGGGTATTGAACAAAAATCTCGGAAATTATATATTTTTACACAAAAACTCATACACGTTGGGTTACATTATTGAAATTTTCCCTTACTTTTGGAAAATATTCCATAGTCTATGATAATTAAGGATAATATAGGATTTTAATGGTGAAATAATTTTTCAAATAGGTTCAGTAGTTTAGGAGTTTATGCAAGCCAAACAAAACTTCAAATCTTTCGTCTTTATAATATAAGTATAGACTAGCAGTCCGCCTGGCTTCGCATGGCTATTTAACAGAATTTCAAAATTAAACACACATACACGATGGCTTTACTATTAAAGTTTTCATCAGAATTCCTAATTATTTTGAAAATATTTTATAGCCTATGTTCATCAATATATTTTATAGCCTATGTTCATCAATATATTTTATAGCCTATGTTCATCATCACATCACATAATGTAGGATTCTAATGGTGAAATAAATTGTCAAATCAGGGTCCTTAGCCAACCGGCATTCGCTATGAAGCGATTCGATTTTGAAAATTCTTATCGCTCTAGCGATGGCAACCTTCAAATGGATTAAACGTCAAGATTTTTGGTAGGCAATGTACGAATATTTTGATTTCACCAAACCGATTGACAACATCGAACGATCACTTCCATCAAATTCCTAGCCAAGTGGCAGTTTTGAGAAGCGACTTCACGTAGTTGTCTATTCTCTTGATGGATACACTAGCGAACGCTAAGACCCTGTAGAAATCGAATCGAAACGGCGATTTCATAAACAGCTGTTGGAATTACGTCAAAATTTTAAGTAGCCTTGCGCTAGCGTGGATGTAGCATTCACGATCGCACCCTTGTTTCCCTGTGTCCACGAGGGATTAAAAATATACTTAACAACGAAAACAAGTACGACAAGTGCGAGTGTAACTCGCGCGCCGAGGGTTTTGAACTTTTGTCGTTTAGGTAGGTACGTATATTGACGACCTGTTAGCGCGGTGGGCTTACAACGCAGGAGGTTGCGGTTTGATTCCCGCCTCGGGACTAATATTTGTAAGATCTGCAGATTATTTGTTCGAGTGTTCTAGTCCTTTTCCACAAAAATAAATCATCTAATGTGATACTTATATATACTTTATTAAGTATAACAGATATCGTAGTAGTACGAATTACACAAGCTTGCTTAGCTTGTCGCTAAATGATGTAGTGTGGATTATCCAGGATACATTACTCTTCTCATATTTTTTTGGAGCACGGTGGAATTCATGAATTCAATAATCTTATTATCTAAATATTCTTCGAGCGCAGTGGAATACATTGGGTATGGACTTTAAAATTTTGAGAACAACGGTTTCGTGGCGCTGTGGAACCCTACTATTACAGTTACTACAGAGATTAGTGGGTAGGTAAGTGGGTTGGTACCTACAATTATTTTTTCGACTTTTTTCTACGTATTTCACTAAGTATGAAACTTAGACGATTTTTAAAACCTGTTTTGAATTGTCGAAATCCATACCTTTGATTTGATATTGCTCTCAATGAAATAGCCCCCATTGTATGAAAATTCGTTTTTTGACCATATTTCGAAAAGTATTGTTTTTACAGACTTCTCTATATTTTTCCTGTAAAATATAGACCTATATCTACAAACGCTTAGTACATTTTATATAAATCACTCTGCTATCTTCGGAGATAGAGGGGGGGGAACGGTCAAATTTTCGACCTTTTTCAAAATATTTCGAAAAGTATAAAACCTATAGAAATTTCAAAAACTGCATTAAAATGTACAAACTGATACCTTTCATTTGATACCCAACTCGGTGGGGTAGTCACCCCTTTAGAAATTTTTCCCGCCCTTTTTTGATCATATTTCAAAAAGTATTATTTTTAAAGATTTCTCTATATTTTTCCTGTAAAATATAGATCAATACCTACAAAAACTTGGTACATATCAAATCGATCGTTCTGCAATCTTCGGAGATAGAGGGGGGGTACCGGTCAATTTTTCGACCTTTTTCAAAATATATCAAAAAGTATAAAATCTATCGAAATTTCAAAAACTGCATTGGAATGTACAAACTAATACCTTTCATTTGATACCCAACTCGGGGGGGTAGTCACCCCTTTAGAAATTTTTCCCGCCCTTTTTTGACCATATTTCAAAAAGTATTATTTTTACAGACTTCTCTATATTTTTCCTATAAAATATAGATCAATACCTACAAACACTTGGTACATATCACGTCGATCGCTCTGCAATCTTCGGAGATAGGGGGGGGGGGAACGGTCATTTTTTTGACCATTTTCAAAATATTTTAAAAAGTATGAAATCTACCGAAATTTCAAAAACTATTTTTAAATCTACAAACGAGTACCTTTCATTTGATACCACTTTCGACTTTGTACGTTCCATTTAAAATTTCGATTTCAAAATTTGTATGGAAAATCTTCATTTTGATTTTTCATTTATTTTCATTTATTTTTCTATAAATATGTGCGGGCGCACAAAATGTATTATTATTTCAAATTTCAAGTCAATAGCTGCAGTAGTTTCTGAGATATTAAGGATTCAAAACACAAAACAGACCCAAAGCGATTTCATAAGGGTTTTGCAACCGATGGCAAAACCCTAAAAACAAGATAAAGCTTTTGCATATGATCGGCATATGATCTCCTAATTATTTATTTCTTCATGATTTTAAGAACTTGTTGAAAATAATTAAATAATATAATTATATAGCTCAAAACCATTGTTATTTTCTTTCTATTGATTTTAATTACACAATAAACACTGCCATAAGTATTTCAAAAGATTGGGTAAACTTCCAAATCGAAACAATTTTTTTGTTATGTATCACGTTTGTTTACAGAAATTCTATCTGAAGTTATAGGTAACAACCTACTTGGCTTGGTACTCCTTTTTATTTGACCCGTCATTTCATGAACGGTGAACGGACGAAATAAGCGAATGATTGAGTTCGATAACTATAGACTACAGACCGTACACCATAAGTTGTCCTGCCTCAGGAATTGGCAGCATTATATTGGCAGCACGATATTGCCAACATTATGAATCTTTTACCCCATTATGTAAACGTGTGTTTATGTTTTAATTTCATATTTGTATATAAATATATAAGTAGTTAGGACTAGGAAAGTTTTAAATTATGAAACAATAAAAATTTTAAATTATTTATTGAAATTGTTCTGACACTAATTATGGTCAAAAGGAACATAAATAAACAACACAAAAAATTCTTATAAATCGAAATCTTCAAGATCCACGACGATTTTCAGCAGAATTGACTTGTTGCAGGCAGCAATAGCTTCGCTTCTTTATATTATGTATTCTACTCGTGGTTTTCTCCGACATGACTGAAAATGACACATAAAATTTGTATTTGTTTAATATAAAATTCAAAAATTCAATATTTGTATATATACAAATAAGGGATATCATAACAAGATAAATTAAATAACCTGGATAATTTACTTTTTATTTTATCTTTTTATGTGAGTAAATCTTATGATCCATTCTAAAGGTATCGTGTATAAAGCTGGTATCCCTATTTTACTTACCAGTTGCATTGATGGTGCAACGCGAGATCGCACTAGATTTAATGGATTTAACTGGGCATGGTCTGCCTTTTCTTCCTCACAAAAGGCACGCACCTTCAACACAATCTCTTTTGCACTGCTTTTGCATGAATAATTCGAAAAATATTAATTAATAACACAAATACGAGCGCAATACTTCAATCAAACTATGACAGTCTAACAACAAAAGATTGACAACCAATTGTGCCAACTTATCGGCATTTAGCGATGCGATCAGACGTATAGACAAGGCGATAGCTACGCAAAGGTTACTTTGTCTACCAATTGAACTTCGCCATCATTTGAGCTATGATGATTGTCGTTGCGATGCGTGATATCGAAGGAATATGTCAAATCCATACATTTTTGTACGTTTCTACCATGGATTTATGAAAAGTACGGATAGAATCCTGTCAAATCAAACTTGAATCTTAGCAATGGCGGAATGACATTGAGTGTCAGTGTATAGAGAGTTGCCAACAGAAGAAAAAATTACCCATAATTTTATAAATATTCTTCCTAATAATTGTTCACTTATTAATATGAATATGTAAATTATAATTAATCATTTTAGGTACTGCTTTAGCCACGGTAATCGTGTTTATTAGACCTACTTTTTATAATTTTCAATTTACGCCAGTGCTTTATGGTGCTAACTGCAGTGAATTTTATTGTCCCACAAGAACAGAACAGAACACTGTACTTTCCCGGGATTAAATAGTAACTACCCCTATTTGCTAATCGAAGAAATTTCAACAAAATCTGTTCAGGCTTCTGAGTGTGTGTGCAGAAGTAACAAAGATAAACACATCCAAAGTCTCATTCCATGTCTAATTTTAGTTTGAATAAATTATTCTTTGTGCCTATTTACTGGCTGACAACATTTTCTGCTTGCTGCGGCTTCGCATACGTTGTTCCTATGGAAATGCCTAACCAATATATAAAAAAAAATTATAATTATTTAAATATACATTTGCAGCCATATCTTATGATTGTTACTGGAAAGATCAATGAAATGTTATGTGAAAAAATATACATTATTCTCATATTCATTGTTTATTGATACATTATAAATAAAAATTTATGTATACCTACATATAATGCACGCATGATTTTACATGAAAAATCTTCATGCACACTGCATGCTACACGAGATTTAGTGGGATTCAAATTATTTTAATTATGAGATTATCTGATTATGCGAATTCAATTTAACTTCCAATTTTCGTCACCCGGAAATCTGAAAAAATATTGACTTTTAGTTATGCCCCACGGCTATCGATAATCTCGATATAACATCTGCGTAGCACGATCGTCAGTAAAAGTATTATCCGAAATTAATGGGTTCAGCTATTTTGGAGGTTAGCTCAAATAAAAAACAAACATATTTCGAAATTCGTATCCCTAAAGCTAAGCTATTGTATAGATATTAGAAACTGAAATAATCCCACACTTTCTGGAAAATTTACATGTTTACATGTTGGCAGCACTGGCGAGATTTTGTGCTTGTAGTTTGATTTATATGTTGTTAATAATTTTGCGTCAAATCGATAAAATAAGTTGGTGATATAAGAAATTTATCTACGAAATGTGATCCGGTGTATTTTATTGACAAACCCTTTGTGACTTTTGCAACATCTGACCACACAAGACGGCGTTTTCCGTTAATTTGGTTTGTTTACAATGGGGTTCATCAGTTGGTGTCTATAGCCGTAATGGCGATGGCCAGCATACTATTTGATTGATTGGCATGCTTGCTTGATTGGAGTGCTTCGTTTTATTTTGTTCTGATACTCCTTCCGAACTTATTTATAGTTTCATGGTTTCTACCATGGATTTATGAAAAGTACGGATAGAATCCTGTCAAATCAAACTTGAATCTTAGCAATGGCGGATTGACATTGAGTGTCAGTGTATAGAGAGTTGCCAACAGAAGAAAAAATTACCCATAATTTTTATAAATATTCTTCCTAATAATTGTTCACTTATTAATATGAATATGTAAAATTATAATGAATCATTTTAGGTACTGCTTTAGCCACGGTAATCGTGATTATTAGACCTACTTTTTATAATTTTCAATTTACGCCAGCGCTTTATGGTGCTAACTGCAGTGAATTTTAATGTCCCACAAGAACGGAACAGAACACTTTACTTTCCCGGGTTTAAATAGTAACTATGCTAATCGAAGAAATTTCAACAAAATCTGTTCAGGCCTCTGAGTGTGTGTGCAGAAGTAACAAAGATAAAAACATCCAAAGTCTCATTCCATGTCTAATTTTAGTTTGAATAAATTATTCTTTGTGCCTATTAACTGGCTGACAACATTTTCTGCCTACGGCTTCGCATACATTGTTCCTATGGAAATGCCTAACCAATATAATATAAAAAAA
This sequence comes from Eupithecia pulchellata, assembly GCA_963931895.1. Lineage (NCBI taxonomy): Eukaryota > Metazoa > Arthropoda > Insecta > Lepidoptera > Geometridae > Eupithecia > Eupithecia pulchellata. Next base: position 3,482,864 of record OZ007543.1, read on the forward strand.
AATATAATTATTTAAATGTACATTTGCAGCCATATCTTACTATGATTGTTACTGGGAAGATCAATGAAATGTTATGTGAAAAATATACATTATTCTCATATTCATTGTTTATTGATACATTCTAAATAAAAATTTATGTATTATTTAATATTATTCCCGCATGCTTTGACATGAAAAATCTTCATGCACATTGCATGCTACACTTGATTTATTGGGTTTCAAATTATTTTAATTATGAGATTCTCTGATTATGCGAATTCAATTTAACTTCCAATTTTCGTCACCCGGAAATCTGAAAAAATATTGACTTTTAGTTATGCCCCACGGCTATCGTTAATCTCGTTATAACATCTGCGTAGCATGATCGTCACTTAAAGTATTATCCAAATGGGTTCAGCTGTTTTGGAGGTTAGCTCAAATAAAAAACAAACATATTTCGAAATTCGTATTGTATAGATATTACAAACTGAAATTCAATATCCTAATTATATTTCGAATACTTAATACATATTATTTTATAGGTATAACCAGGATGATAAAGAAATGCCTATAAACCTGATTCATAATTTAAAGTCAATAAAATATTAGAATTAAAACATTTTTAATATCCTCCCACACTTACTGGAAAATTTACATGTTTACATGTTGGCAGCACTGGCGAGATTTTGTGCTTGTAGTTTGATTTATATGTTGATAATAATTTTGCGTCAAATCGATAAAATAAGTTGGTGATATAAGAAATTTATCTACGAAATGTGATCCGGTGTTTTTTATTGACAAACCCATTGTGACTTTTGCAACATCTGACCACACAAGACGGCGTTTTCCGTTTATTTTGGTTTGTTTACAATAGAGTTCATCAGTTGGTGTCTATAGCTGTAATGGCGATGGCCAGCATACTATTTGATTGATTGGCATGCTTGCTTGATTGGAGTGCTTCATTTTATTTTGTTCTGATACTCCTTCCGAACTTATTTATAGTTTCATGGTTTCTACCATCGCTTTCGCTAATCAAATGTTACTTTTTCTAGAGCCCCAGTTCAGTAGTTTCGGAACCTATTCATTCGAAAACAAATCTTTCGTCTTTTTAAACTAGTATATAGTGGTGCACAACAGGAATATACTCGTATTACCAGAAGACCTAATATCAGCCACGCCAACAAACGCTTTCTAGAATAATCTTGTCAACTGGTTACGACACAAAAATAATAAATATCAAACTGAACAAGTTCTTCAGATACTAATATCAACACTGTGTTATATAGACACAATAGCCACAGGCTTCTTGTCTATTAAAAATGAATAAATAAAACTCGCCCGAAGCTTTTTAATTGTCAAGGTAATCTGATATTTTGTTGTACAATTCGTTTAATATTTTATTATGGATAAGTTTTGCAACAGTCTTGGAGTTTTTTTGTAGCAGCGTTTACTAATTCTTAACCACCTACTTTAAAATATAGATTAATCTGGTGTAGCCTAGTGGACACAGCTAGTTAATTTGGCTGGTAATTTATTTTGGTTATTATTTTGGCTGGTTTGGTTGGCAACCCTACTAGCAACAGCTGATCGCAAATGTTTCCTACGAATTTAATCTAAAATAATTGTTTTTACGTAGATTTATAGAGCCCTTTCCGATTTCATCGCATATTCCCATCATAAAACAACTGTTCAAATATATAATAGCTTTCTAAGTCGTGTTATTTGTGCGTTTTTGGCCATCGGTAAACCGTCGTTTTCGGTTAGAAGTTTTGCTGGCTTGTGTTTTGAGGTGTTTTGTGCTTACTTGTGCCCTATTCTCGTGTGAAGGAATACTATTTCCAACAAAGTTAACATCTATAAAGTCACGTAAGTCCATACAAACCTTTTCAAGACATAACCTAGACATTGAAAATTCTGCCTTTCAGTATCTTGTTTACTTGTGTATTTACAAGTCCCACTCACTCATCCATAATGATGACTCGTAAAGCCGACAAGATGCACCAGGTTTTACTGGAATTAAAGTCCGCTAAGAGGCAGATTGGTCAATTAGAAGCAGAATTAGTTGAGAATGAAAATATTCTCTTAGAAGCTTTAGATAATAATAAAAAGATTAAAAATGAAATGTCTGCGTTGCATTCTCAGTATGCTTACATTACCGAGGAACGGGATAGGCTTCAGTTATTAGTAGATAGGCTCGATCAAACATGTGGCATTGAGTTTGAGTCCGTCCTGCAAAGAACTTCGGTGCTGGAGAAACAGCTGTGTGACGCCCACCAACACATCACCCAGCTGGAGAATGCGGCCGACAGCTCTGCCACCGCGAAAACACAAAGTTTGTTTGATGAGTTGATATCCGCTGGGTCAGGCTCGGGCCAAGTTTCTGTTGCAGGCTGCAACTTACACACTATGCAAACAATTGACCTAACTAAAGATGACTCAGTGTGTAATGTGGAGGCCAGCAGCAAAAACTACAAACGCAATATTAGTAAAACTAAGTTAAAAAAATATGTTAAAATAAATAAGTTTGTAAAAAAAACTGAAAAACTTCTTAAAAACCAAAAAAATGCAGTATCTAAACTCAAATGTAAGAGAAAAGTTCTCAATAAATTAGAGCTTTGTACATTAAAACTAAATTATAATCAGACCCAATATGAGGCTGAAATGCTGGACCTGAGATGTAAACTTGGCCAGGCTGAGCACTCCCTAGAACACTACATAAGTCTTTATGAACGCACTACTGAACAGACAAGGGAACTCAATCTGGCCATGGATGCACTGCTCAGGAGCCAGGTGAGTCTGGAGGGCAGGGTTCTGGAGGGCTGCAGCTGCTGTAACCCAGGCCCAATCTGTGACCACTCAGGTCCGGACAGCACTGTGTCAGCTGTAGCCCATCTGGATCTCAGCACTTTATACTCAGGTATCCAAACCATCATGTTCTGCGATGAAATTGGAAAAAATATGGGTCAGTTCTTAAATATGAGTATGGAACATCCTCTAGTAAATAATTGTTTTCCAAATTCTAACTTGCATTATATTATGCAAAATATTGATAATTACACTTTTAAAAGTAACTCTAATCTGATAATTTGCATTGGAAATAGGGGTAATGTGAACAAATCTGACCTAATCAGGTATATGGATAAACTGTGTTCTTTAAACTTAAAAGAAATTGTGATGTTCACATTCCCTTACAGCGACAGCTTGCCACAATCAGAAAACAACCTTAGATATAAGCTAAATATGATGTTGCACACTATTTCAAGCAACAATAATAATGTACATGTGATTGACACTAACAATATTGTTAGTAAAAAATATTATTTGACTCAAGGTAATTATTACCTATCAAATTTTTATAAAAGACAGATAGCAATTTCGCTATCCTATTATTTTAAAACCACAGCCAAAAACTTGGCTATAAAAAATGCTTCTTTTGAGCATTCTTTTAATTTCACAAACAATACCTTGGAAGTTATTCCAAGTCATTTAAATTAGAAATAACGACAATAGAGGAAGTCTCTAGCCCTATAAAGTCAAATATTATTAATCACAAGAAAAAACAAGGAAAACAAAATTGTAAAATAAATGCAAAGTTTACCAACTTGGTGCACCAAAATATTCAAGGTTTGAGAAGTAAATTATTAGAATTAGAATTATACATGAACTCATTTGATATTGACATCATCTGCTTAACAGAACATTGGCTAAAAAGCTATGAGATCATGTTTAGCTTTAGTAACCATCAGGTTGGTAGTTCTTTTTGCAGATCACATGCTATTCGTGGAGGCTCTTTAATATTACTAAATAAACTTATAAAATTTAAAGAACGTAAAGACATAGTTTGTTTATCGGTTGAAAGCCACATTGAAGTAGCATGTGTTGAGTTGGAGCAATCTATTGTAGTAAGCGTATACACCCCACCATCAGCCTCTTTTGAAATATTTGAAAAAATTATGGATGACATCTTATATAAAATATCAAAATCAACCAAAAATCTCATAGTATGTGGAGACTTTAATATTAATCTTTTAGAAGTGTACTCCTTAAGTAGTAGATTAATTAACTTATTTAACTCTTATAATCTAAAGCCACTATTTTTGGAACCTACTAGAATAACTGAAACTTCAGCAAAATGTATAGATAATATGTTTGTTTGCTTAAATGATAAAATTGTTAGTAAAAATGTAATAAGCAACTTAAAATCAGACCACTTAGGTCAAATAATCAAATTACAAATTCAAGTTAAAAATAATAATGTACAAAAAAAAATAACATACATACCTGTGACCACAAGTCGATTTGAGCGGTTGAAATTGGATTGGGATTCTAAACCACCACCTTGTTACTCATATAACAGCCCTAATGAGTCATATTGCAGTTTTTTTAACAAATTCACCACTGCATTCAATTCAATATTCACACCCAAGTCGATTGTGGTCTCAGAAAAACTTAACTTTAGTGAGTGGGCAACAGTAGGTATACATAAGAGTAGGCAAACTTTGTATGAACTGTATAATGAAAAACAATACAATTTTAGTCTTGAGTTCAAAGAAAAAGTAAAAAACTACTCAAAAATGTTCAGAAAAGTTTGTCAACTGGCAAAATCAAATTATATAAGCTCGAAAATCAGAAATAGTGAAAATGTAATAAAATCGACATGGAAAATAATAAATAGTGAGACTGGAAAAGTCAGTACTTACGATAATGATTATAACTTAAAGATTAATGATTGCTCAGTCCAAAATGATGTTGACGTAGCCCAAGCATTTGAAAACTTTTTTACTGACATTCCAATTTTTACTACAAAGTGCTTAAACTCATCTCAAGTTATCGCTGAGTCTTTGCTTATAGAAAATGTACCCAAATGCAAAAATAAATTTAATTTCAATCATGTCAATGAAACTGATATTAAAAAAGCTTTTAATCTATTAAATGTAAAAAAAACTGCAGATCTCTGGGGCATTTCTGTTAGACTTATTAAACCATTGATTGATACTCTTGCACCAGATCTAGCTTTTATATTCAATGAATCCATTGACTGTGGCATATTTCCTGATCTAATGAAGCATAGTAAAATAATTCCATTGTTTAAATCGGGTAGTAGGTCTGACCCCACTAACTTTAGACCAATATCAGTATTGCCAACGTTCAGCAAAGTTTTTGAAAAACTTATTTTACATCAATTGCTTAGGCATTTCGATGGCAATGACCTGCTTCACTGTAAGCAATTTGGGTTTACTCGCGGCAGGTCTACCACTGATGCTGGTGTAGAGTTGGTATCGCATATTTTTGATGCTTGGGAGAAGTCGCAAGATGCTTTAGGCGTTTTTTGCGACTTGTCAAAAGCATTTGATTGTGTACACCATGTAACATTAATCAGGAAACTACATCATTATGGAATAAAAGACAACTCTTTGGATCTTCTTACTTCATACTTGTGTGACAGGATACAAAGAGTTGACATAAATGGGGAACGGTCTTCGGGATCTGTAGTTACAATGGGTGTACCGCAGGGGTCTATCCTCGGTCCTTTCCTATTTCTTGTTTATATTAACGACCTCCCTCATCTCGTTAAGAATAATCACGAGATTGTATTGTTTGCTGATGATACTTCACTAATTTTTAAAATGAAACGTCATAATACAAATTTCGACGATGTGAATAATGCAATCTCAAAAGTAGTCAATTGGTTTAGTGTCAATAATCTTCTGCTTAATGAAACCAAAACGAAATGTATTAGATTTATTCTACCCAATGTAAAACAAGTTAAGGCCGATGTAAAGGTAAAAGAGGAATCTTTAGAAATAGTAGAAAGTACTGTATTTTTAGGAATAACTTTAGATAGTAAACTTCAATGGGGCTCACACATAGATAAGCTATCGAAGAGACTTAGTTCTGCAGCGTATGCAGTCAAAAAAATCCGTCATCTTACAGACGTTGATACTTCTAGACTAGTCTATTTCAGCTACTTCCATAGTATTATGTCTTATGGCATACTGCTGTGGGGGAACGCTGCAGATATTAACACCATATTTGTGCTGCAGAAGAGGGCTATTCGTGCAATCTATAATATGGGTCCCAGAGAATCCTTGCGTGAAAAATTCAAAGAAATAAACATAATGACAGTAACATGTCAATATATTTATGAAAATTTGATGTACACTCATAAAAATATCAATAAGTTCATAAAAAATAGCGATATACATAATTTAAATACTAGAAATAAGAACAAACTGGCTGTGCCCACTACTAGGCTACGTAAGATTAATGTATCTTTTAAAGGGCAATGTATACGCTTCTACAACAAAATTCCAAGTGAGTTGCAAAAATTATCTATAAATAAATTCAAACGGATTGTCAAAAATATACTTTGCAAAAAAGCTTACTATAAAATATCAGATTATCTAGACGACAAAAAAGTTTGGGACGAGTTATGCTCCAACTCTAAAACTAACAATCTAACAAGGTAAAGGTTTCTTGTTCGCTTCTTTACTTTACCTAAAAAAGATTGAAGTGAACAATTAATCAAAGTGATCACTTTATTTCCCATTTTTATTTCTTATTTAACTTGTATTTTGTGACGTGTCCAAGTGTCCTGTAAGGTCTTAAGGAAATAAAGCACTTTGATTTTGATTTTGATTTTGATTTTGAATTCTTATTTCTCAGTCGTAATCTCTCTACAGTATAAAAATGATCTAAATCACTATAAGGAGGGCGACTTCTGTGGCGCGGTGGGCGAAGGTCCGCCTGTGACGCAGGTTACTTTCTTAAGTTACTTGTGTTAGTATGATTTTAGAGTTGATTTATGTTATTGTACGAAACATTTTAGAATAACTCTCGAAGATAGATTTGCAGCGGTGCAACACAATATTTGTTCAAAAAAGTAGGTATAATCTGAAATTTCAACAATTCATCATTTCCTTAAACATAAACAAAGGCAAATAGATTCTAAGATATACAACGATTTCAAACTACAAAATTGCACATTGCACAGTAGTACACTCTTGAATGCAATCGCGTATAAGACGCGTAAGATTCAACATGAGACCACCCAGCTTAGCGGTCGCTTTGTAAGACAAGCGCTTAATTTCTTAGTTCTACAGGGAATTCTTGTTTCTACGCTGTAATACTTTAGACGGTTTAAGCTTCACGGTTCTTGCCCATTACACTGAAGACACACGACGTGCAAAGAACAGCTCTGGTATTAATGAAAATTATTTTTAAGCATATTTTTATTCGTGATAGAAATTTAGCTTGTAGAAATCACTTTATCATATTTTTATAGTGATAAGTGAATTCAAGGTTATTTCGTTTTCTTTTTAGTTTTTACTTATTTAAGGCATAGAATTTTCAGAATAAATTATTATCGGTCAATTTTATAGAGCAGATTTTTTCTGTAGCGGATGATTGCGTGACAGTCATCAACGCGGGACTCAACATTCCTGAAGCGCTACAGACTACTTTATCAATATTTTCTACCAGAACTGATCAGCACACATTATCTACACTGGGGTGAACTACGGCATCCCGACGCACACTATCCTGACAAGAAAAACAAGAAGTGAACGGAATCCGTAGGGATCTCGACAAAAAACAAAAGGTAGACATGATCGCGACACCAGAAATATATTGCATATTTCCGATGCAAAAAAGAGAGCAAAAAATTTGACAGTACAATAAAGTGACAGAAATAAATAGACAGAACATGTCAAAATTAACATAAAATGTCTAGAATGTCTAGAATTTCTCGAAAAATGGCATATAATGTCAAATTGACAGAAAATGCTTAGAATGTTGGAATGCCCCATACCAACCCAAACAAGGTAGGTGTTTTTGAATAACGACCTCGCATAGCAGGTCGATTGGTGATCGGAATAAAGGTGTCAAAACAATAAAGGACGATACTGCCATACCTGTAGTAACCTGTAGTCATACTGTAGTCAACTTCTACAATATTGACTCTGAGTTTGAGAAGTCAAATCTTCCACCAAAGCTGATTTGCCAGAGTAACTCTAGGAATTCTATTGCCTGTGTCGTGGTTAAGTTACGCTGGTACGAGTAGCTATTGAATCTGCTTTGGATTTGACCTATTTAACTTGTTTGTAGTAATTGTTTGAATACTGACGTGTAATATAAGTATAGAAAGCGTAATCTTACGGTAGCCGATTTTATTATGAAAGTTAGCGGGTTAACAACGAACCTAATTGTGTTGGAAGAAGACAACGTTTCATGTCGCACTAACCTTCAAGCAAAAGTATGTACATGAGTGCTATGTTTAAAAGTATTATTCGCTCAAAAGGCTGAGCTGATGTGAAATTTGGTAAATATAGGGTATTACGTCTTTCTCAGGGCGTTGAGTCCCACATAATTCTGGTCCAGACCAGTTTAGTCGTAAACGAATTTCCTCGCCGAAAATGCAAAAGAAAAAAAACGATAGCTTAAGTGATAGGATAGCTTTGCCACTGCTTGATAATTATCTATTAATGCAAGAGACAAGAATCACTGCTACGCTGTGACATGTTCGCCGTATGCTGGTGGTAAAGACTCTTCTTCGTCTTCTAACTACTATTATGTAAAGTAACCTACCGCAAATTTGAATAAACAATTATGGAATGTTTTATTCTGAGGTACAGTGCGCGTCAGAATTATGTCTACAATTTGTTTTCGATTACTTCTAACTTCTAACTTATCACAAATTTTACATACAAAAATTTTTCACGACCCCGCTCAGGATCTAACCAACACACCATAATAGTAAGAGTCTGAAATTCCCAACAATAACAACTATTCTGTTCCACATACATTGAGATAGGGGGGGGTACTTATATGTGACGCGCACTGTACTTACCTTATTATAGTTTTAAGTATACAGTTTTTTTTAGATACGTAATAAAGTATTTCTATTTCAAATGTTTTTTACTCTAATTTACTGCATGGCGCAGCTAGTAAATTCATATTACGCTTTCCTTTTCCAGTTCCACGCAGTCCCATAATAGCATTGAGCAAAAGTTGCCAACGTTGTAAAATATAACCCACTGAATATGGAAGGTACCTACAGTTGTTTGCGCTGCAAAAATCGGTCGGGCATAAAGGTAAAGCTTGTCGTATAAAGATTGATGCGAAACCATGAATACATGTGCTATTTTGACGGCGGATGTATTGAAACTTTTAGCTATGTATCAAGATATAAACTTACGGGTTTTTCGGGGTTGAAAATTGTTTATTCGTTTGGACAGACCTAGATAAAAGTTAGGGATCTGTGTGAAAACTTCAATAATGTAACCCAAAGTGAATAAATATGGATTTATATAATATTGTAATTTTAGTATGACTACACCGATTGTGAGGGCTTATGCACTGTAATAACAAATATCATTGACCATTTTTTCAATGACCATCTATCGAGCTTTACTATAACAATTGTATCGTTGCTAAGCGACGCGTAAAATCCTTAGGTAAAAAAATCTGTAAATAGTGCATGTGGTATGCGGTGCTATTTACACGGAGATGTTCTAGAACGGCATCAAAGTTAAAACTTTAGACGCACATTCCTCTATCTGAAGTCTTATCATTATTAAATAAATAAATAAATGCCGGGCAATCCAAACAGCATCATCTAGCTTGTGTTATGAGTAGGTACTAGATGACTTTATTATAGATAGAAAACGACCAGAACCCTCTGAACAAATATCTGCAGGTCGTACAAATATTTGTCCCGAGGCGGGAATCGAGCCCGCAACCTCCTGCGTCACAAGCGGACCTTCACCCACCACGCCACAGAGGTCAACGTCGTCATTACGTGCGATAACATTGTCATTGAACTAATTAGATTAGAATATATCCCCAGGGACCCTATTCTGCTCAGCTAATTACGTTGAAGTCAGAGGATGCGCAGTAAATGCGTTAAAACTTACGGCTGTATACAATAGCATTTGTACTTATCGAGTTAAAGTTGTAACGTGTCCAAGAGCCCTGAAAGGTCTAAAGGAAATAAAGCACTTTGATATTTTTTTTTATAGCAATGGCTATTTCTTCTTCTCCCACTTTGATATTTGAAAGATGAAGACGAAGGAAAAAGTGTAAACGCTTCCTCTTTTGTTTTAAAACCTGTATTCAAACGAAAGCAATCTTTCTGAAAGAGGCATTTAATCCCGTCTATTGTTTAACACGAGTGCCTTCGATTATATTTTAAACCTCTTTCTTCCAAAATAAGTAGGACGGTGCACTTTACGTTCTGCAGTATTTTACAGTTCATTTAAAAATGGAGTTGTGTTTGAACTACTTTCTGGCCGACATAGCACGCGTTGTTTCCATTATATTTTTCATAATGGCAACAACGCGAAGCGATCGTCCAATTCAAGTTAACAAGGATCTGATTTGTAAAAAATATATCTGTACGATTTTAGAATAGAATAATTATTGCGTGAAGTAATAAGGTTACAAAATTGCTAAACATAACTTCCATCTATAAAGTACCTAACAAAAGGCAGCTAAGCACATACTAATCAGAAAACAAATTAAACACATTCCTATATAAATAGAACCATAATTTTTCGTATTTCGTATAAAATTCCAAAAAAGGTGGCGATGAGTCGCTCATCGTTCGGCACTATAATAAAAAATAAAATTATGAAATCAGTTTATTGCAGGTACAAAAAAATAAGACCCATATCACACTATAATATCAAGGTTTTTGAACTTGGATGCTTATACACCTCTTGCTCAATTCAAAGAAAGCGTTGCTAAGTTGTGTTACTATTGTTTTTGCTTCAATGAAATTAAAATATCTGTTTCTTATACGAATGGGCTATCTACACTATATACTATAGTATACTGTATCACTACATAGTATAAAACAAAGTTGCTTCTCGCTGTCTGTCTGTACATCCCTATGTATGCTTTGCCCTCCCTTTGTCTTCCTGTCTACGGATGAGCTGCTTAGTACCCACTGTTTAACTGTGAATTTATTGTACCTATCTAGTTCATAGTTCGTACTTTAGTAGCCTCTCTGTGTTTGCCTTATTCTATTGTTTTATTTTGTAATAGTATTGTGTACTAACTTCCTATGTGTGTCTTTTGAAGGTTTTGTCTAATAAACTATTTCTTTCTTATTTAGGGAGGTTAGGCAAAGGCTCCGATAGTGGAGGCAGGGAAATTGCACAGCCTTTGGATAAAGGCTGGGGTGCATTTATATCTTGGCTGAACTTAATTTTTTTTTAATCTTTAAAACTAGACAACGTATTTTAATTTGGTTTTTTAATAGGTAGAGTGATTTAAGAGAAGTGTGAGATGAGATGTATGTAATATGAATCATATATTAGATCAACACAGATAATTTATGAAACAATGTACTAAAGTATTGTACCCCTTTAAAAAGGTCTAAAACAAAAAAAATCTAGGATGGTATACGTCCTTATCCAATTAAGCACCTTCCTTAAATACAATTTGGATTTAATATAGATCAATATGGATGGCCCTTGACAGCATAAAAAATGTCTATATTCGAAATTGCTGAATATTTTTAAACTTACGCGATCTGAACACATAATTATTAGTACTATTTTAACAGGTATTTATCGCGTTTTTTTTTCTCGACGTTTCAAAAGGTTTGCACTCTGTCGTGGTCACGAGATGACTCAACTCAAGTCCTGTGGAAACGTCGAGAAAAAAAAATAACGCGATAAATACCCGTTAAAATACATAATCTATACTAATATTATAAAGAGGAAAGATTTGATTGTTTGTATGTTTGTTTGTTTGTTTGTTTGTTTGTTTGTTTGAATTGAATAGGCTCCGAAACTACTGGACCGAGTTAAAAAATTCTTTCACCATTAGAATCCCTAATTTTCCGTGATGAACATAGGCTATATAATATTTTCAAAAAAGTTAGGGATCCCCATGAAAAATTCAATAATTGAACCGTGGGCTGTATATTCAACCTCTTTTTCTATTATGGCGCGTCAGAATAGAAAAAGAGGTTGTATAGCGCACGGTGCTTGCTTTTTCTCTACGGCCAGTGTCAGTTTTGGAATGTCGAGTCAATGTCAAAAACCCCAATGCTGTTAAAAAAAGTAAAGATCCGTATGAAAACTGTGAAACCCATCGTTTTAGTGTGTATAATTTCTGAAATTTTTGTTTAATACCCGTGCGAAGCCGGGGCGGGCCGCTAGTCACTTATATAATGCTCGTCTGTATTGTACACAGATATTTCCATGTGTTAATTTCTTTTTGGAACATCTGCTAGAACTGCAAAAATGAAGAGTAAAATTATTTAATATCGTTTTTTCTCTAGAAGCAATGTTAACCAGTATCTCCTTTTTTTAAGAAAATGCATAAAATTGTCATTACCTTTTTGATTAGAATTTTAAATACGTACAAGGATTTTCAAACCTCTGCCTTAAGCATTAAAAAATAAAGTGTTAATCCTTTAACCCCATCACATTGAGAATAGAAAACCGAATAATCGGAATAAAAGTCAAGATAGTCGCCGAATGAGTTTTCAACGGAGAATTCCCAGTTTCAGCAATTCGATAGGAAATGTTAAGTCGATCTGAAACTGGTCACACAATCTTTAAATTTTAGGACCATTTTTCTGGGGAGGCGAAATCTCGCCCAAAATAAAGTTAAAAATTGTGGAAGTTGTAGAACGGGCCAGTTGTTTACTAAATGCAGACAACAATTTTGTATTTCGTTTGGCCAAAACTGCCTTTTTTCAAGTTCTGCAGTTATTTTACATAATTATTTTGATCCAAAGGTTGCCTGGAAGAGATCGCTTCTAAGCGATAAGGCCAGCCATTGTACATTCTTATGTAATGTCTTTTGTTGTGTGCAATTTCTGGTGTACAATAAAGTATTTTTGATTTGATTTGATACATAGCTGATGTTCTAAATAGGTAGTTATTTTATCTATTATATCAATGCATATCACTATATTTATAAAAACGAGTTATTTATTTAGAAAACTAAAAGTTAATACATCACTATATTTACTATAATGATGTATAATTTTAAGAATTTTTTAATACAGCTAGTTCAAGCTGTCTCGTTCCTAATGGTTTTAACAATATCTTTTTTTTGCATTTCTGACTGATTCTTCTTTCGAGATTTGTAAAGACAATAAATACGAAATCAACTAAGTCATAATCAAATATTGGTTCAGGGTGTTCTGGTCGCTTTCTATATACTCATATGATAAAAATATATATCTATACGTACTTGTATATTATTATCTATATCAGTTAGGTATCTGGAACCCATATCTAACACAAGCTCTGCCTAGCTTCGGGCTAGATGATGTTGTGTGAAATGTCCAGCATTATTATTATCATTAAAAAAAACAGTTGAAAAGTTAATAAGAGCGGACTAGTCAAAGTAAGCCGAAGAAATTGACAAAATACAACTTATAATTTGTAATTTTCGACCTTAGTGAATAAAACTCACCCCATACGGGTTTAGTTTTGGGACTAGTTTAAGTTCGTCCCTACGCTGCGATTTAATTTTACTCGGATTTTTCTTGTACTTCATTCCGGTACATTTGTGAATGGAATTGAAATGTTGGGACAATGAACTCTGCTGACCTTTTTAAGGTACCTATATTAAACATTTCATTGGTTCTGTTTCTTGGGGTGCTGTCGAATGTACCTACTTGCTAAAGGGGCTAAGATGTTCATCTGATGATGATAATGATTTATTCGATAGACTGGAGGTGTATTTATAAAAAAAAAACACATTAAGATTTTTTTTAAATTATGGTTAACTTTTTGGCGCGTATGTTTGACGGATAAAATGTGGTTCGGATTGTTTGATGAATCATATATTAAAAGGGAATGGGGAAAAACAATAATTTATATTATATACAATAAATTATGCTGGATCAACTACGCGGCATAACCTAGCTCCAAGCTAAGCAGAGGTTGTGTTATGGATCCCACTGATATACATAACACAATATTACAAGGTGAAATATCCTTTTACTATACATAGAAAACGACCAGAATACCCGGTAAAAATATCTGTAGATCTCACAAAAAAAATTACCAAGGCGGGAATTGAGTCCGCAACCTCTTACGTCGCCAGCGGACTATCGCCCAACGGCGCCACAGAGGTCGTCGAATTATGGCCTTAATAACCAGAGAAAAAGCTCGACAAGGAAAGGTTCGAACGATAAAAATGCTAAATTCTAAAAATACGGAGCTGTACCAAAGTCGGATTTAACTAAAGCTTTTTGAATATCTTCCGAATTCCTCAGCACATAGTATACGCTAGCGATATTTGTTTGTGAGTGACTCATTTAAGCTAAGCTGCGTTAACCACAGTATATAAATAAATGAGTCATCTGTCATCACTTTCTCCTTTGATTTATCTACTTATTTACCTCAAAGCTTTGTCCTCCCCTACTTCCTTCCAGAAAGTTCTAAATTGATAAATGGTCAATGTTTGTTACTTGTTAGTTTGTAATGGCTGATTATATAAATAAGATAGTTTCACAGTTTGATGCTTGTTTCTAAATGTTTTGATGTTTGCAGGAAATCTTGGTGTCAAAGTAAAGTCACTGTCAAATCTAAAGTGTTTGAGTTGACCCAGGGGTTTTCGCGTTGGCAATAAGACTTATGAACGTGCTCCAGATTTGAAGATCGTGCCCTGTTATTTTTCCTGGTATTTTTTAAGGAGTCAAGACATTGGCTGCAAGCACTTCCTTCATGTACCACTGGCTGTTTATTGGATTCCGTAACTTTCCGTATCGAAGTATTTCCATACAGCGAGGCAATTCAGCCAGCGTCTTGGGGCCGCTTGCAACTGTTATTGATTTGGATAAGTCATTTCAATAGTTAGCTAAATAATTTAAATTGTAAATAATAGTTGTTATTTGGTTTTTTATTTCTAATTTTCTCTGTTAATAAAGGTTTGATCATATGACTGTTTCGATATTAATATATTATTATACATGAGTTATCTATTACCTTATATTAATGACTTATGTACCTACCTATTTCGATATTATTGTTATACATGAGCTATCTTTTACCTTCTAATAATTAATTTTTGCTTCCTCTTGGTTATATTTATTAGTTAAAATTATAATTATAAAAGCCTCTCCACATTCGCGCGTGGATCACGCTTAATATCGCGTGGCATGGATTACGCACGAACCTGCAAGGGCATGTTCCACACGCGGGCATTACGAACTATTTGTCGCGTGACAAAAAACCGACAAATTGGCGATTGATCCACACTCATGGTTCGCGGCTGTTTCTCGGCTTCGCGGCTGTTTCTCAGGCTTTACTGTATTTAATAATGGTGATGATTGCAAAACGCTTCACTAAGGTTACTGTGTCCTGCGCGTCGCAGGGATTATTATCTAGGGCAGAATAGAGAAAAAAACGACTCTCTATGACAAAGTGGTCATAGAATGCGCGTTATTTGAAATCCTCTAACTTCAATAATATACGCAATGTATAATAGCCGATGCTAGAACCTAACACGAGAGTTGAGGTTTAATGATATTATCGAGTTTTCATCGTTTCGTCTAATTTTTGGCTTGTTTGCCTAGTTCATTGTCCGAACGATACAGGCGCTATACTAAATCTCATAGAAAATTGAGACATCACGATGACGAAACAAGATCGCTAATCTAAAGTCAGGGAATTTGATTCATTTAATTTAATTTATCTATATCTATACTAATATTATAAAGAGGAAAGATTTGATTGTTTGTTTGTTTGTATGTTTGTTTGTTTGTTTGTTTGTTTGTTTGAATTGAATAGGCTCCGAAACTACTGGACCGAGTTAAAAAATTCTTTCACCATTAGAATCCTTAATTTTCCGTGATGAACATAGGCTATATCATATTTTCAAAAAAGTTAGGGATCCGCATGAAAAATTCAATAATTGAACCGTGGGCTGTATATTCAACCTCTTTTTCTATTATGGCGCGTCAGAATAGAAAAAGAGGTTGTATAGCGCACGGTGCTTGCTTTTTCTCTACGGCCAGTGTCAGCTTTGGAATGTCGAGTCAATGTCAAAAACCCTAATGCTGTTAAAAAAGTAAAGATCCGTATGAAAACTGTGAAACCTATCGTTTTAGTGTGTATAATTTCTGAAATTTTTGTTTAATACCCGTGCGAAGCCGGGGCGGGCCGCTAGTTTGCAAATAATTTAGTATTATACAATTACACGGCACAGCGACACTGAAATATGTCAATTTAAAAGTTCAAAGTATTGAATTGAATCAGTAAATCGAAGGGTTGGTTGAACGAATTGACAGGCATAAACAGAAAACAACGGATAGCAAATTGGACTTTATATAGATAGACAATTGAGTTTATTTTGGGATAGAAATCTTGAATGTGTATGAGAAGGCATAAAATCTCTAAGATCTAAATTAAATTACATGAATAGCCATTACAGACTATTGAGTTAAGAGCTAAGAAGCCTATGTTTAGCAAAAGACTGATCTAGATTATGGCCCCTAATGATAAGTCATTAAAAGGGTATATACTTTATTTTGAGCTTTATATCCTTCTTGTGTACTTTACTGTTGGAGAAGATGACAACACTTTTTAAATTTAAGCTTTGACATCTAGTATCCCATATATTACCACAGTGATCATTTCATATCATTCGGCCTAACAATTTGATTATGACAATTTGATACAAAGATAGTCAAGTTACAATGATAAAATAAAATAAGCTTTTATACCATGTCTGTCTAAATTTCGTTATGAGTTATCCAGTTTTGTTATAACGGCACAGACCTTTCTGATAATGACCAGTTTTCGCCCCGGCCGATAATCGAACCAGCATCAAATAAAGCTATTAAAAAGTTATCCCATTGAGTTGGGTCGGATTTCGTGAAACACTCTGTTCTCGCATTTCTGTTTGAATTTGATTTAGAGAATTTATACTTTAAAACGTTTCGAATAAAGTTTAATATTGGGATTTTTATTGATGAAAATTGGTGAAATCCACGTAATATCTAATTGGAAAGGCCAAAGTTAATAGCAGGAGCCTCTAGGTAGGTTCATAACCTTTTCAGGTAGGTTGAATTAGCGCATGTAGATGTAGTACCAGACTAAGAATGACTTTCAGAGAAAGGGCTACAACTTCCTTTCATAAATTTCACCTCTACGAACTATCTGCCACGTTAAGTGATTATTTTGACTTACCCGGTGCATAGCCGCAACGGCTACTTCTTTTGAATCAAGAGACACAGAGCTAAATAAATAATGCTGGACAATCCACACAGCATCATCTAGCCCCAAGCTAAGCAAGGCCTGTGTTATGGGTACTAGATGACTGATATACATAATATTATTACATTTATAGATATTTTTAAAGATTTTTCTTTGCCCTGTGACATGTGTAATCTAACGTTACAGGTAATATACATTTCGTGGATCAAAATGCTTGACCGTCTGTTGGATGTCATGCACGTATCTTTCCAAAGACTGATATGGTATCTTTTAAAAAAAATTTACGGCCATACTGACTAACATCACAAATAAATTACAAGTTCATTTTCTCTTAAAAAGGTTAATCACGGTGACTATTGTAGGTAATTAAACTAGGTTTACAAATTTTATTGGTGGGAAAATAAATACTTAAGATACAAAAGGTAAACAAATAAGCGGGAAAAAGCATAGTAATATAAATGCAATCCGTTTACCGCGGCGATATTAAACCTATAGTGCGTATGATACCTATTATAGTTCCACCTCCATATTATTTCCGCGCATTATTGAAAGCAAAAACCAAACTTGAAAGTTGGCTAAGCGCCACTTGCCTCAAAAACAATGTGCTTCCAACTTCCACAAAGATGGCGTCCGGAAGTTTCTAGATGCCGCAAAATAAACATAGCCGCTACTACCGTTTCCGGTGAATTCCTCGCCTATTGATTGCGGCTATTAATTAGAGTAATTCATTTCCTGAGTTTGCTGAAAATATTAGTTCCCTACTTGACCGTATTTTAGATGACATGGATCTTTGATGAGAGATAAGTCAAATCTATGCGAGATTTGTGTTAACCTTTGTAAAAAAAAAGTTTTGTAATAATAATATAAGAGAACTCTAGTGCCTCGATAAACTTAATTTAAGACTCTATTTGCCATAAAAAGTATCATAATTTTTTATCAATAAACGCTATCTCTGTAATAAATCTTCGAGAACCATCGGTAGGTATCCAAGATTTCAATCAGATTTTCACCTTCGTGATTGTAATCTTTTAGTGAATAAAACTAGTATTTAACGTTATATTTTAGAGTTATTTTGCATACTATACTTTAATTAACAGTTTTTAAGAACTACACTGAATAAAATTAATGTTATTTTGTAGAGTAGGTAAATACTTTTTTATATTTATTTTTATTCTGGCTGACCCTCAACGGATGCTATGAAAAGAAAATCCTGCGCTGGTCTTCAGTGTAAGCCAGAATTTTGCATTCCTATCCACCTAAATTTGTATCCATGCAGGGCGGTGCTTTCTTCACATAACCATTTATATAAATTTTAGTTACAACACACAGACCCTATAAATAGAATTCTAGATAAATAGAGATTCCTCCAGTAAAACTTGTGCTTTGGGATTCGGTCTAGTGATATGGATAAGGGTTTTTTATTTTTTATAGAAAAACGTTTAATAAAAATCGGTCCACAAGCATTAAGAACATGGAGAAAATCATTGCTAGATAGATTTTGGGGCACTCAGCAAAATGTCGCTTCTATTAAATAAGTACATAACAACCTACCTCATTATCAAAGTAATGTTTGAAAGCGCCAAGTATTCAGAAATCAACGTTATCAAAGACATTTCTAACTCACAGCCAAAACTTAGTAACGTTTCCATTAGGCTCGAATACTTACGTACGATAAAGCCTGTGTACTGTCAGCAACAGAAGTGATTAACTACAAAATGTTAGCTAGTGAAATTTTGACTTTGCTGTAGCATGTTGAATGTTGAACAAAGAAAATCATAATTAAAGAATTATATAAATAGAACGAGTAATATTATTATCACAATTGCAAGGTAGCGTAAACAATCCTTATCAATACCAAACGGAAGCTTCCCAAATACTTACGATAAAGCTATAGTACTGGCGGACACAGAAGTGATAAACTAGGTATGACGTTTTGACTATGTACGTACAGCATATCCAAAATTTCATACCGGCTCACATCTCTAGTTTATGCCTCGTGTTAAGTTGCGGATGAACATTTAAGCGCTTGTTCACAAGGATGTTCAACGCAGAATACCCAGGAAAATAGTTTAACCGGTAAACCATTGTACGGTAAGGCATTGAATTCTAAAAAGGCTTTCATTAGGCTGTAATATTAATTAACAATAAAGCTACGATACAGGCAGGCACAGAAGTTATAACAAGAATCTTTAGCTTGTAGGATTTTGACTAGACTGCATCATGTAAAGTTGCGAATGAATAATAACAAGGATTTTCAGAAAAGAATGCAGTGTGCGTACACATTTTGACGGTTGATCACAATGCGTTGATACTTCATCATCAGCCTATATCTACGCACTGATGGCCGCGTATATTTTAGACTCTCATTTCGGTTGACTGAATCTAAATTAAGCTGACGCTGGACCTGTTTAGCCGCGCGCTAGGGAAAGAGCAATTTCATTCAGTGAACTTTACCACCAACATTTTTTTGACATGTAGTTAAAACCACTTGTTTTCTTTTGCTTATTTATTTTATGTAGCCAAATTTTTCGAATAGTTTTGTTTTCACTTTTCTCTGTGTTGTTGTGTGTGCTGTCTGTTATAGGGGCCTAACCTACATAGAAATGTAGATCTACATTATATTATATTCTCGTACTTTATGCATCTATACATAAAGTACGAGAATATAAAGAAATGCTTGTAGATCATATTTATGTTTTTTTAAAGATATAGAGACCAAGTTTCTTAGAAACACGTCTGTATAACTTATTCTAAGAAATATAGATAATTAAGAGGTGAATAGTGAGAGAAGAAATAGAAATGACAGTTTTGCGTGTACATCTTCTGTGGCTGTTATATGTGGGTTATATGTATGTGGGAATCATGAAAACAAACTTTCATCGGCTTATGATGTTCATTTATTTACAAAAATATTGTTCAAGAAAGTTTTTTTTCTGCAGAGGTCGTTTAAAACGTACCTAATTTGTCTATTGAAGTATCTGCAACGAGGATATCAGCAAAGTTAGTCTTGTTAAAAGATACGAATGCAAGTTAAATGAAAGACACCTTCTAACTTGAACTGATAGGTGTCAAGCGCCTGTCAACTTGACAAGTTGACAAAGGTGCATTGACTGCTGCAGAGTAAGCCTTCCCTTAGAGTGCAGTCCTATAGTGAGTAGGGAGGTATTACTCTGGTACAGACGATGGTCTTCCACGTAGGCAAAAGAAGGGACAACTTCATTTTATTACGTTAAAAATAATAAAATAATACTAGACATTCAACACAGCATCATCTAGTCCCAAGCTATGCATAGCACAAGAGTAGTAAAAAATAATCTATAGATTGATAAAATATCAACTAATTATTGATATGGATCAGTTGAGCTACCCGTAGTTTGTTCGCAATAGTCTGCAGTTAGCTCAATTGTAAATACTAGTTTTTATTTAGTTAGATATTTATATATTTTTTTGTTCATTAAGGCTTTTGCCTTGTTAAATAAAACTAATTATGAATTCACTAGTGTTGCCAACTGTACCATCTCAATCTTCCAACTCTGACCTGCTTATCGCTTTTAATAAATAGGTATAATCAGTTTGAAGTTTGTTAGGGGACGTCTCAACTTCGGATCCAAAGTTGAGGTGTTGAATGGATCACCAGTTAGACTGTTTCGGGTTTCATTTAGCTACGCGGTGCAAACGGTGAACCTAAATATTTATAAACTGTAATTATCTACAAAGTTAAGAAGAATCAAATAAGCCTACTGCCTAATATAATATTAAAAACGCGAAAGTTTGTATGGATGGATGTTTGTTACTCTTTCAAGCAAAAACTACGACGGATTTTGATGAAACTTGGTACACAGAGAGTTTATGACCTGGAATAACATAATTTATCTCGAAATTCCACAGGATCGGAAGTTATTTGAGTGAAACCGTGGCACACAGCTAGTAGAAAATAAATAGTATTCACAATTGCAAATGAGCTAAGTGCCGACAAATGCAACCATCTACAGCAGGTAGCATAAATAACTGATACGTCCCAAAACTTTTGGAAACGTCTCCAAGACGGTGGCAGCATTGCCACTGCATCAGAAAATCATCAGCAATGAACGTACAGTGAGCGTCAGAATTAAGTCACCCCCTTGTATACAAACTATTTTCGACTACTTCTAATTCCCTTGTAACTTGTCACAATTTTTCACATGCAAAAATTTATCGCGCCGCCGGTAAGGATCGAACTGCCTTTCCATAATACTCAAAGTCTGAAATTCCCAACAATAACAACTATTGTGTCCCACATACATTGAGATAGGGGGGGTACTTATATGTGACGCGCACTGTACATCAGCTTACAAGATATGCGAAGTTTTCTTGAATAAATTGTTTAATTATACACTTAGTGTAAAATTAAGAGTACGTGTTACACCAAATTTTTCATAACAAGAATATAAATAGATGTCCTTTGACATTGAACAAGGGATGAACGTATTAGGGTCCGATATAACTAAGGTAATTAATCTTAAAAGTAAAAAAAAAAAACAATTCACACAGCATCAGATGATGCTTAATGACGGTACGATGACGGTACGGTGACGATGGTACTATCCGATGGTACCGATGGCACCATTACTGTGTGATGAGCGTTTTTGGTGTCATGGTAGTAATTTATATTTATAATATATAATAATATGTTTTTCCCAATTTTGATTCTTATTTGTGTCAGAATATAAATACTTACCTATTTTAATAATACTAAGTACGTGCAGTTCGCTGTCAACTCCAAGCGGCCATGTTTTCAATTTATTCCTGACACTTCATACCGCGTTCTTTCCGCTGAAAAAAGATTCTTGAAACGTCGCACTTTTTTCATGAGAAATATATTTTCTTCACTTTTACGCAGAGTTCTTTATACGGAACACCCGCCCAGATGAGGCTTGTATATTTTACCTTGCATTTGTCTTCGACTACGCCATAAAAATGCAAAAAAAGAGACCCAATCGTGACACAAAGGCGCAAAAAATAAACAATGATTACAGTCTGGGTCGCCAACCCCGGAATCTAGCACTTAGGGTGCAGTGCTTTGAGAAACAGCTAGTTTAGGGTACTCGATAGAATATTTCAAAGTAGGGTTGTACCGTTATTACTGTTGTATCTTATGCACTACATACTTTATAAAGACAAAAAATATAATTAAATCACAGGGTCAAATTAGAAGTATGTAGTATTTGGGATTGAAACAATTAAGTAACGCCAGATTGTTGAAAACAATCTATAGTTAGCTCCATATCAATACTAGTAGGAAACGTCCTTCATACGCTGCTGGGTGCATTGCCTCGCTGTACGGCAATGCTGATAAATTGCTAGATACTCACCAACTCTCGGGTCACATGTCGTCGATTCAACCAGACGCACGCTCAGATTTAGAACAAACGTTGGCTCTGTCAAGACCCTTCGTAGAAGATGTCTTTAGAACCCCGGCCAAATCCACCGTAGCACCACGGATGTCCTCGGAAGATGGGAAGGCGCAAGTGTATCGGCCTCCCCATGGGACGAGTCTCATACCGTCGGTTTATGTTCTGATTCTTGTCTAAATTAAAATATATGCACATACGTACAAACATTTGACTCGAGACGAATATTGAAACCGCAATCTCCTGCGCAAGCGGACTCTAGCCCGCGCCACAGAGGTCGTCAATATAATCCAGTTACATAATTATGCTGTACCTACCTTTAAAGTCTGACCTTGCTCCTTTCACTTCAAAACTATTCTACCCATTTCAGCGACTGGATGGATTACATCTGTATTAGTAAACCAGCGTATATCCATCCCTGCTGTGGTCAGGGCCAGACGCTGCCAATTTGTGCCTACTCCCGTCAATAACAATTTCGCCTGCGTAATTGAATCATTTTAGCGCAAGTAAGAACTTTAGCAAAACAATGAACCGTCGGGGCAATTTGGTTAGTTGCAGCGTAGATTTTCTATCTTGAACTTAGCTTGGATATTGAGGGGCCACTTTGAACCTATATATTAGGTTAGCATGATTGACTTGATCTTCCATGAACCTGCGCTAACCATGATAGCTGATTACACTTTATCAATTCATGGATGAATTTATTTCATTTTAAATAAATTTATATACAATAGATACTTAGACAAGGGATGATTGCCATTCCCAGCCCAATTTGAAGGCCAAGAATTAATGAAGCTTAAATTTAGGAAGTACACAGGCACACAAAGGTATTTTTCTTTATCATTTGTTAAAGAAAAATATATGATTCAAAACTATTAATCCCCACACTATTTCTATTCGAGTGTTTTAGAATTCAACACAAAACGCAAAAACATATTGTTGGGAATCATTTTCTGAACGCCTATCCAGAAATGTGATGCTATAATGTGCCTACACATTATAGCTATTATTTAAAAAAATAAAAAAAAGTTCCGTCTCTTTTTAAAGCAAAGGAACGTATTATATTTCCGTCTCTTTTTAAAGCAAAGGAACGTATTATATCGTATTTACCCATTCGTTCTGCATTTAAACTGTATATTTTCTCCATGATACATCTAAGTTTGCAAACTAACTTGCTAAACATTCAAAGCATTGCCGGCGCGCTCTCTCGCTAACCAGATTCGCAACTTCTGATCGATGGTTGTTGGTTCTTGCTTATCGTAGGGTCCATGCTGATCTTAGTCTAAAATTTATTTTAAATAGTGCTGATTCTTTTAAATAATGCTAGCAACAGTGCTCTTAATGGATTGCTTTACAGGTGACTTAGCAATAATATCATGTAGGATAGTTTTAGATAAATAAATAATGTTGGACAGCAGATGTAGGTAATCTACATATTTATAAGAGTAATCCTTTACTAAAAATAATATTACAATTAAATAAAAAAATTAGAGCTAACCGCACGCTATTGCTTTAAATCTACCGGTAGCTCAACTGATCCCCATATCGATACCCTCCGAACCAAGTCCAAGCCGGCTGCATTGCCTCGCTGTATGGCAATGCTGATGCACTGTGCCACTAAAAACCAAGACACTAATTTAGTTTAGAATAGTTTGTTTTCGATTGTTAACATCTAAAACTTTACTAATGAATCAATTGTTTCATTGAAATATAGAAAGAGATGCGTTTATTTGGATCGCAGGACCTTTTTGGTTCTAGTATTGGCACGTGGGTGCAAAAATCATAAAGAGTTTCTCATAAAACCTTAACAAAATTGCCGTGTTAACCAAAGGTTAATGATTTATTTTAGTCTTAGTTAATCATTTCTACGAACATCAAATGAGACCAAAGTCATTATTTCATTAGTTTTTTATTTAATATCTTATAGGGTTTCTGAACTTGTCTTTGATTTTTTTAATTCTGCGGTAAAAGGCTATCAAACTTTGTCCTATATAAACAATTTTAACCAGACCCCTCTTGTAAACAACAAGCAACTAGATAACAGCTTCTACTCCACAGTGATTAAGTTGAATTTAGCTCGACATAAATTTTTGGGTTTATTTGGCTGAAAATTTAAGCTAAAGGATAAATCAGATACATCCAACTTAACTATTGGAATTATCAAGAAGATGAGGATGAGGATATTGATATATTTTATATGTCCTTGCCAAAATTCAGGGATGTGGTATTAATTTTTTTGGATAGAACACATACGAATATGTAATTAGTTGTTATGTTTTTATTGTATTTCTTCGTCGCTCGTGGTTCTGTACTGTTATGATAATGTAAATAATTAAAAAAAAGAAAAAAATGTAATTTATTTTC
Organism: Eupithecia pulchellata; assembly: GCA_963931895.1. NCBI lineage: Eukaryota > Metazoa > Arthropoda > Insecta > Lepidoptera > Geometridae > Eupithecia > Eupithecia pulchellata. The sequence continues at coordinate 3,507,789 of OZ007543.1, forward strand.
TTTTCCGTGTGGTGCCGGCATAGAACTTCTCCACCCCAACTCTTCCCGTGGGTGTCGTAAGAGGCGACTAAGGGAAACACAGCGGGGGGCGGGCAGCAGCGCCTTCTGCAGAACAACTATACCGAACTGCAATCCCCAACCCGCATGCCCAGCGTGGGGATTATGGGCAATAACCCCCAAATAATGATGCCATCTATGGCGCTCATTAGGGGAGGCCTATGTCCAGCAGTGGACTATATAGGCTGGTGATGATGATGATATTTTCTTTACATTGCGGTGTAATATAACAGCGAAAGCGCTGTAAGCTACCTAGCCGATAACTAGCCAGGATTGATGGCTTGCTCCAAGCGGCCTGTGTGCTGTAGTACTGTAGCAATAGATATAGACCATGCGTTGATTGTACGATCATACTGTTTTTTATCTAACTTATGTGGACAGCGAGGTAACTAGTAGCAATCGACACGTGAACAGCGCTTGGCTACTGTCAACACGTATAAAGGCAGAAGAGGCGTGCGGACTATATATACGATGACCTTTAGTTATCGGGCCTGGGAAATAGGGGATGCTTCAGTAATAAATATCGGCCCTAAATAGATTTACTTACCCATACCCTCTGAGTGTTTTGTATTGAATTTGGATTAAATTTCGATAACCAAACGCTTTTGATTAAAACTTGTAATAGTATGGTTTCGTGAAATTAATGTTCGTTAGTTACGGTTGATACTAATAATTTGGCGATAACCTTTTAGCCCTTTATTACGATTATAATAACCGCATATTATTTAAGTTTTGTTTATTCTGTGATTATTTAATGTTTTTTGCGTCTACATAAATAAATAGATTGTGAAAGGTTTTATATCTTAAAGTATGGTATTGGTACCTGTGACGCAAAGTTTATGTTGGATTCTCGCCGCGGATAAATTTGTTCATAGATCTGAAAATTTTATCTCAGCCAAAAAATATGTAGATTTAGGCACAGACTCTCAAAAGGCTTATTTATTTTAAGAAAAAGATACTATGTATAAATAAACATTATTTTGCAATCGTAAGATATTCTTTTGAGCAGAAGTTAACTCTCAAATTTCTTATCTACTTTATTATTTGAACATTTATAAAACCTCTTGATGGTAGCAACAATCCGTTGACATCTACTAAGCCACAGAATTCATTATAAACAGAATATCAAATCACATTTTATAGTAGACGGGCAATTTTTTGTTGCTCTTACTACCTACCCTGTGTAATACTCGTACCTAGTAAATATAAGAACGAAGAAAGAAACATTTTTTTTACCCATCATCACCAATAATAACACAAGCTCTGCTTATCTTGGGGCTAGATGTTGTGTTTGGATTGTACAGGATTATAAATTAATGTTACCTATATCTATTTTCTAAAAATCTAATCCGTCACCAAAAGACAGAGTGTCCAGTATTCTGACAGTATTGTCGCTTTGGATGGCGATGCAAATTCTTTGATCGAAAGAAAAGCTACAATATTGGTTTTTAAGAAACAGGCAGTCGCCAGTCTGCAATATTTGCCTTAACATCACCTTATAGAGTAAGTAGGTACAGTGCGCGTCAGAATTAAGTACCCCCTCTTGTCTACAAAATATTTTCGACTACTTCTAATTCCCTTGTAACGTGTCACAAATTTTCACATGTAAAAATTTATCACGCCGCAGCTCGGGATCAAACCGCCCTTCCATAATACTCAAAGTCTGAAATTCCCAATAAAAACAACTGTTGTGTCCCTCATACATTGAGATAGGGGGGGGGGGGGTACTTATATGTGACGCAGACTGTATCTAGATATTTCAGTTTCGAACGCCCTTCACTCATCAATTTTTTATACTCGACTTAATTTCTCAATATTATTTTTTGAACTAAAAGAAATTTTGTGAGTTTTTTCATTAGAAACGAAAGTCTAGGTTCACTAATTCACTGACTTTAGACAAGGTCAAGGTTATATTCGAGGAGTATCTTAATTTGACCACAGACTAGATCATCTTTATGCTCATGAAAATGTCTCTTGACAAACAGCGAGTGGTTTCTTAAAATAACCCTTTTCCGGCGAAGTTTAAGGAATAAAAATTCGACACTGTTTAAATTATTACAAGTATGTAACTATTTCTTTGTCACATAATTTAGTTCAGTTCAGTTGTTTTATGCACAACGTTTTTGGTAGATATTATTTTCTTGCTGTGCACTGCACATGCTTTCACACTTCAAGCACATGCTCGTCCATATTTATTTATCTACACACCTACATCTTTAAGTCGATCGATATGGATCAGTTTAACTGTAGTTTGTTTGCAAAAATCTGCAGTTAACTCAATTGTTTACTGTAAATACTAGTTCTTATTTGGTTAATTGATTGTTATTTATTTGTTAATAAAGGTTTACCCTTTTTAACTGCATTTTATCGACGAAAGAACTCAAGAATGCAAAAAAAGAATGCAGACACTCATCTCATAATAAAACTAACAAGACGACTAATTTTGTTACGCGAAAAAAAGTATAATAAGTTTTTTCTGAATCGACACCTAACCTTACATGACTTAAGAAACCTAACAGAGGAACGGTAGCCAGCGTTTTTCTTTCTACATTTATCAGAAGTTGTCCTTTTTGTCCACTACACTCTAATAACATATCTTGGCATGTACTTCAAAATAAAATTACATAGTCATTAAAACATGCTTAAAAGAGGTACTTAACACAAACGTATATTACAAAGAAAATCTATTATGTAAAGAAAACGACCAGAACACCCGAAACAAATATCTGTAGATATTACAAACACGTGTTCCGAGACGGGAATCCAACCCGCAACCACCTGATTCGCAGGCAGACCTTCGCCCTCCACGCAACAGAGGTCGACACTTGTAGGTAGTCCTATTTTACCAACAAGAAAACATTTTTTGTTCTAAGTCAATACCCCGTAAAACCGATAATAAAGTGCTGCATCACCTAAATCTACTTTTTACGACTGTGTATAATGCGAAACCGTCAATTTTGCTTTATGGCCTCGCTTCGCGGGTGTTTAGGCGGGCTTTTGCCTTTTACAATTTAAAATCCTCGCTTTGTAATGTTCTTATTTTGGTAGAAAATATCTTTTTACTATTGAATTGTTGTGATAACTGGAGACTGTTGCATACGATTTAGAGATAGTGTAGATAGTGTAACTGAATTTATTTATTTACTAGCAGTCCGCCCCGGCTTCGCTCGGGTATTTAACTGAAATTCAAGTTCTTACACACACGTTGGGTTACATTTGAAGTTTTCATAGGAATCCCTAACTTTTTAAAATATTCTACCTCCATAGCCTATGATTATCATTGTAATGGTGAAAGAATTTTCTAAAAAGGTCCAGTAGTTTTGGAACCTATTCAATTCAAACCACAAACAAACAATCAAATCTTTCCTTTTTATAATTGTATACTTAGATAAAGACAAACAGGGAACACAAATAATTAAAAATATGTCTTCTTTGATGTAAAAATGCGATTTGGTTTGTTACATTTCAGAATAGTATCGTATATAGTATAATAGGCATCTAGATTAATTAAACATGGTACTATTTTAGTACAAATAAAAGCAAATCATGATGAAAATATGCTCAAATTACAAATCATTTTGGTACCTACGATGTTTGTATGGGAAATTCATCCGGTCGCCGGAGATTTAAGACACTCACGACCAGTAGGCCAAGCACGGGGATTGTTCTCTAGGGTAGAATAGACAATTATGACATCGCATCGCCATACATTGCGTACATTATTGAAGTTCAAGAAATGAATTTCAAATAATTTACGCATTCGATGACAAAGTGACATAATTTTTGTCTATTCTACCTTAGACATGAAAGCCCGTGCTTGCCCTATCTGGGTCGCTTTTGTTCATCATCATTTCTGATTCTGCAGGCAAGTATAGATGCCCAGAGCTGGACATTGACCTCTTCCAAAGATCACCACGATTTTCAGTCTAACTCATCAATGAAAAATAAATCAGATGCAAGGAACAAGTTACTGATCCATCCAACTGCATATTACAAATAATTTCTTACCTTTTTATTCATAAACACTTAGGGCCTGGGTCTATGATATCGCTTTATTTTTATTTTTATTCATCATCATTTTTGATTCTGCAGGCAATAGATGCCCACAGCTAGACATTATGTAGACCTTTCTCAAAGATCTATTTTTAAATAAATCAGTTGCAAGGATCGAGTTACTGATCCATCCAACTGATTAATTATACATCGTGCTTTGTTCTTCGAGATGAGTAACCTGTAAGAATATTATATTATTTAGCCAACTTGTAGTAGTAGATCCAGCTATCATCACTCCACATCACATATTTGAGGGTAGGTAACTTTTTCTTTTTTGTCCATGCTCCGGCCGCTACCCGCCCTGTCCTTCATTCGTGATTCTTGTGTCAATCACTCCGCGCGTGCGCTTCCTCATTTATTCATCCATTGAAATTAAAAAGTCAAAAAGGAAGCGTCACGAAGATCAGTTTGCAAAAAAGTTAAGAAGAATACAAAAGATGCTGAAAAAGTGTAAACGCCGTCGTAAAAGGATTATTTCATCATCGTCAGATTTCGATGGCTCTTTGCGATCCCTGCAAAATCCAAGCTGTAAGTCCTACCATCAAACATTACTTATCTATAAATGTATATGACCTAAATCAGGCCTATTGGCTCACGCACAAGGACGTCTGCGGGACTATCCGAGCGAAGCCTATGCTGACAACATAAATGTACAATACCTAACTTAGGCCTATTGGCTCAGCACAAGGACGTCTGCGGGACTATCCGAGCTAAGCCTATGATGACAACATAAATGTATAAGACCTAACTTAGGCCTATTGGCTCAGCACAAGGACGTCTGCGGGACTATCCGAGCTAAGCCTATGATGACAACATAAATGTACAATACCTAACTTAGGCCTATTGGCTCACGCACAAGGACGTCTGCGGGACTATCCGAGCGAAGCCTATGATGACAACATAAATATATAAGACCTAACTTAGGCCTATTGGCTAACGCACAAGGACGTCTGCGGGACTATCCGAGCGAAGCCTATGATGACAACATAAATGTATAAGACCTAACTTAGGCCTATTGGCTCAGCACAAGGACGTCTGCGGGACTATCCGAGCTAAGCCTATGATGACAACATAAATGTATAAGACCTAACTTAGGCCTATTGGCTCACGCACAAGGACGTCTGCGGGACTATCCGAGCGTAGCCTACGATGTCGTCATAAATGTAGTACATGTCCAAATTTAGACTCATGAACTAACGCACAAAGACGTCTGCGGGACTATCCGAGCGTAATTGTTGTATGATGACGTCATAAATGCACTCGGTGCACAGCCGTATTGCCAAACGCACAAAGACGTCTGAGGGACTACCCAAGCGTAGTAAATACGTACCTACTGTCGATTGTTAAAATACACAGACCTCAATAGCTTATTAGGCTATTTTCAGGAAGGAAACTCCGAGCTAAGATAGAACGGAAACGCGTCACTGCTGCTGGTGCCAGGGCTGTCGACATCACAAGAGGCGCCCTGCGATGAAGCCCTGTGACGCTGCCTCTAGAAGGTTTGCTAGAAGATTCGGGAGTCGACAATGAAGTTAGAAATCCTAGGCGATGACCCGACAGTGAATATAGAATATGCAAAAGATATTTGTCCAGACCTATCTGCTCGTTTTAATCACATTGCCACGGCTTGAACATAGACTATCGGAAAGAGCTTTGTGACAAGCACCCTAAAATGGGTTACTGGGTACCCCACGTTCATTAGAGCTCCAGTCTTGAAAAGGGAATTAAAAGCCGCACTAAATGAGACCACACTAATATGTGATAAGTTCATCGAAGCTGTAGGCTATTTCCTGAATAGAAGAAGCAATTTCTCACGCTCTCAATGCCAAAGTGAAAGACAATGTCCAAATAAAACGGCTTATGGACACAGCTCGTCTTATAGGCGACATGGAACACAATAATTCCGTATCACGCAGAAACCTCGCTGTTTCCCCTATAGAAGGAAATGAAAGGATATTTGCTCAACACCAAGATGGACAAGTCCTTATTTGGAAATAATCTCACAGACTCTTTAAAAGCAGCTAAAGCTATCACAAAATCAGGGTTAGAACTGAAAACCCAGTTGAAGCCGCCGACAAAAAATGGAGAATCCCAGTCGCAGGTCGCAGGCCACCAGCAATGGGCCGCAGAGGCGGGTCTGCAGCAACAATGACGTCAGCGCAAGCAGTAGCGTCACTGCCGACGCCGCCGCCAGCGGAGCTGCGGAGCACGCGCGGCTACTCTTCGCGCAAGCCGCCGTGCCGCCGCGCCGCGCCGCCACCGCCGAGGATCGCGCGCAAGCGGTACTAAACCAGGTAAAATACGCAGGTCAGCTTTCGCAGGTTAATAAATCCTGGTTTCACTACTAAAGATCGTACGATACTATCGTGGATCAACAACATAAAATAATTATTTTTAAGATCTGTTATACCGCTACATGACATTAATATTTAGATTTAGAGAAATCCTTAATATCTGAATCTATCAGATGTTGGAGTCATATGGAGGAATATCCCTTTGTATAAACACCATGCAAAGAACAATTCGGTTCAAATGTATTTTGACGTCCCAGAGTAAATGGTAAAATGAGGTTCGTTCTCAATATACAAAAAAAAAAAAAAAAAATACCTAATTAAATTCATAGACACTTCACACTTCTAGATCGAAGTTTTCTGTATATCCTTAAAATTAATGTCTCGAAACTGCTATAAATGGCTACAATAGTCATTACATTACATAGAAGAAGCCTATCGTTTTATTAAAATTCACACAGAAAGCAGAAAATATCAAAGATTCGAATGGGATGACAAATTATATGAGTTCTGTGTTCTATCATTTGGCTTGTGCACTGCACTGATGACATGAACTAAATAAGTTACTCTTATAATGAATGCATTGACAAAATCAAAATTACTAAAAAACTGCTGAGGAAAAGAGTGTACTCAGACCATCAAAACGATGTCAAAGTCTAGGATACATTTTCGATTCTCATACCTATGTAGATTTGAAGTTTTATTACGTAAAGAAAAAATAAATCGCATATAAATGGAATTAGAATTTATTCGAATTAAAACTTGTAAAGTAAGACAATTGGCACAGCACATTGGGTTGCTCGTCTCCGCCTGTCCCTGTCCGGTTGTAAAAAACGGACGGCTTCATACCAAAGATTTTGAAATATTTAAACTTAGTTCATGATAGTAACTATGAAATGTATATGAATGTTTCAATTTATTTACAAAGTGATCTACGATGTTGTATGATGCCATAGAAAACTCAATGCACAGAATTTTAGAAGACAAATATGAAAGTAATAATATTTTCTGACGCCTCAACGACGGGGTGAGGAGCAGCATGAGGCGACGAAATAGCCAGCGGGCAATGGTCCAGTTAAGAATGCAAAAAACACATTAATTACTTGAAATGGCTTGCTGCTTTTCTAGCCGTTAAGATTTTAACTTAAAATTATTCGAATTGTCAGATACTTCTCAGAACTGTCAATTGAACAACAGTCTCTTACATTAATAGGATGCGGTGTACAGGTGTCCCCCACCTCACAGAAATAACCAAAATCATCTGGTAGTGGTGCAAAGTAAGAATTTTTTTTCTTTACGCGTCTTACATTCAATCATAGGATAACTCAACAGCAGAAGCTGCATTGAAGCATATCCACCCATATTATCAAGTGCTTTTCAGAAACTTACTTCAAATTTTGGACTGTCTAAGGAAGACTTATTCACTAGTCAAATAAAATAAAAAAAATAAAAAAAAAGGGCTAAGTAATTAAGTCTCATGGTACAAAGTTCCAGGACGCTTATGCAATAAATGCTTGCACTCTTGATTGGTTTGGATTCTTCTTTTATGCTTTTCCTCTTATTTTTGTAATTTTGAAAACTTTAAGAAAGATCATAATTAATAGAACCACAGGAATAGTGCTCATTCCCTTATGGGAAACACAACCTTGGTTCCTGTTTTTCTACGTTTGTTAGATAGAGATACTATAACGTTCAGTCCCAGTGAAATCGTTATCGTTTCTCATTCCTCCTGTCGAGCCTTACCCTGGTTGCCGGGGTGCTCTGCGGGCGGCGCTACTGCAATGAGACGTTCCCGCAGAATCCGTAGACATCATGTTGGCGTCTTTGTCCCCTACTTTTTCCAGAAAACAGTACAATGTCTGCCTCAGAAAATGGTTCATAATTATCAATATTTATTGAATCCCATGTATTAAATGAATACAGAAGATTAAAAGGGGTGTTTCAACTGAAACTCCCTACCCTTAAATACGAAGTTACTTGGGACACGTCTCTTGTTTTAAATAAACTGGCTGTACCCAGACGGGTAACTATCCTTGGAGCAATTAACTAAAAAATATGCCATGCTACTGGCTCTACTCTCTACAACTGCAGCTCACCGAGTGCAAACGCTGTCAAAAAATTACATTAGTAATGTTGAGAAAACCGATGCTCAGATAATTGAAAAAATTCCGGACCTAATAAAAAAAAAAAAAATCGCGGGATGGTTATAATCAACTAACTTTATATTTGCAATATTTCAGGTTGAGGCCTGAGATTTGCCAGGAAATGCCTTTGCTTATCGTGAAATAACGAGATCACTGAGAGGTAATAATCACTACCTCTTTGTCCTCATGGGATTGTTAGTTCGCCATCCCTTAGTTGTTGGATAAAATCGACGATGGGAGAATGTGGATTAGCACGTTAACACGTTGCGTGCGCGCCATTTAGGCTCAACATAGACACGACTCGCAAGACTGTGAGTTGAATCGGTGTATTCTCTACATTCGCTAGCTTCTATGATCGGACTATTGTTAGCAATCATGGGGATTTTCTCGCTAGAATAATTAATATAGCTTAGTACTGACATAGATAGTTAACTATACATAACTAGTAGTTAATAGCTTAGTACATACTAAGTACCTATTTACAGATAATTTATTTTCTTAGTAACGTATAGATACTATTTACAGTTACTGTACCTGACTGTAAAAATTAATAACTCTTAGGTTTAAGAGCACATGCACAGAAAATATAAAATATATCAAAGTATTTTGTATTTTATTGATATTTCCTCAAATATGCTCTCAAAGTCTACAAGTTGGCTAAATAATATAATATTCTTACAGGTTACTCATCTCGAAGAACAAAGCACGATGTATAATTAATGATTGAACGAACTTACCTGTACGTGCAGTTCTATCATAATTATACGAAGTGCTTTGTTCGAAGAGATGAGTAACAAACACCCACCCGACCCCAAGCCTACGTACCTAGGTACGTATCCCGTATTTTTTCGGAAATATCATCAGGATAGGAGTGATTGTACTCCAAACTAAATGAAGGACAGGGCGGGTAGCGGCCGGAGCATGGACAAAAAAGAAAAAGTTACCTACCCTCAAATATGTGATGTGGAGTGATGATAGCTGGATCTACTACTACAAGTTGGCTAAATAATATAATATTCTTACAGGTTACTCATCTCTTCGAACAAAGCACTTCGTATAATTATGATAGAACTGCACGTACAGGTAAGTTCGTTCAATCATTAATTTTTCACGGCATTCACCCTGACTGAAGAACAAATATCAAACAAAGGCACTTATACAAAGTTCATTTCACCATCTATTGAATGTTTGAACGCAATTAATGTTAATACGTATGTGCCTTAAGCAAACTGCTCTAAGTTCTTAACGAATTTATATAAAAAGCCGGTTTTGAAACCAACAGTGACATGCTGGTACTCGACATAAACAGCCTTAATAATATCTAAGGTGCGGATCATGCGTGGCGCTACAAGTTATAGATGTTTGACAGGATTCGCCATAGACCCTGCTTGTAAGTTATCTGTGACGCATTCTTGCGCATATTTCTTGAATATTATTGTAGGAATACCTAGTAAAATCTATATACATATATTTGGTTTCTTTAGATGAAAAATCACGTTACAACAGCTGGGCCCTTATGCCTCGAAATTAATTGGTCAACAACAGTATGGTGAAGTATGGTCCAGAATACATATTTTAGTTCTTCTTCAATAAATAATCAATAAATTTCAACCATATTTCGCGAAAAACCGATAACAGCTGGGGTAAACGTGTTCTTGACTGGAGACCGCGACTTGGTAAACGTAGTGTAGGACGCCCTCCGGCCAGGTGGGATGACGATCTGCAAAAGACTACTGGCAGATGCTGGATGCGACAAGCTGAAGACAGGGCGCTATGGCGCTCATTAGGAGAGGCCTATGTCCAGCAGTGGACTAATGTGGGCTGATGATGATGATAATAAATAATGCTGTTTAATCCACACAGCATCATCTAGCCACAAGCTAAGCAGAGCTTGTGTTATGCTACATGACTGATTTAATTAATGCAATAAATCACCTACATCTGAAGACATTATTTTACTTTCTAACTATCCGCCACGGCTTGAAAATTTCAAAAGTATGAGTGTGATACATCTGAGTCGACCCAGTGGTATAGCATCAACTCCTGTCAAGCAGATAATAAATGACCCCGAATTTCAGTTGCTCAATAACAAACCTACTTTCATTGTAAATGCGGCTGAGTTGGCTAAGCCATATCAAATATGTATGTTGAGCTCTTAATTAAGTTACAAAGTGAAATTCGTTTATTATGTCGCAAGTTCACTCGTAAAGCTGGGTAGCTAATGCAGGTGCATGCAATTTATATTGTTTATACACTACAGCCCAACGCGTCAGTCTAGCGAGCGATCCTGATGATCCTGATCCTGATGTCACTCCATTCCATCCCGACAATAGACTTAAGAAGACTTCGAGCCCTCTTCCTCTAATAGTACATTGTTGTGCCATCGTCAGCGACACGACATGCACCGCTTATGACACGTTGCTGTGGAGTGTGGTGTGGATCTAGCTAGACCTCTTTAGACCTCGAGAGACCAGAGAGATTTTCTGGTAGAGGGAAAGTGACCAAGAGTTATTTCGGGCTCTTTCCCTCTACTGGAAGGGCAAGAGGACTTACATTTTATCACTTCTACCACAAATTGACAAAAAAATTAAAAGATTAATAACAATATCTTATTTTATAATCATTAATTGCACTTAATTCGAGCTGTCGAAGTGCATGAATCTTATTTATTTACGTTTAGAAAATAATCTAAACGTAAATAAATAAGATTGAAATCTCAAATATAAAATCATTACCCTCATTGAGAAGAGCTATGTATAAGATGCTCATCACAGGAGACCGCCAATTCTTTGGCCTTCTTCCAAACTGTTATATTTAAACGGTATCAGAATAAATTATTATCTATCTATATATATATGTGAGAATCGGACTCGTTTTGAAGATACCCAGGTTGCAATGCTCATGTGTGAAGCAAAGTTCAAAATGATATTCCAATATATTGAATATTTTTAAACTTACGCGATCTGAACACATGTCATAATGATTGTAACGGGTATTTATCGCGATTTTTTTTTTTTGTTTTTTTTTCTCGACGTTTCAACAGGTTTGCACTCTGTCGTGGTCACGAGATGACTGAAAAAAACGCGATAAATCCCGTTACAGGAATAATAATCATTATCTTCCATTAACTACAAAACACTGTTCGCTTCACTGATGATATAACAAATAGCAAATTGGACGTAGAGAGCATAATTAAGACAAACTAACTGTTCATAAGTCCAAACATTTCAGTCTGTCTTAAGTTAACATTCGCCAAAGACCGTAAACTTCAAGTTAATTGACACAAATGAAGTTCTAAGTATTTACTTGAAACTTTATTTGTGTGAATTAATACTTTGTAAATTTTCAGTAAAATTTTATTCATAAATTAGATTAGGACCATTATCATTATTTAAATCGAGCGGCTTCCCACGGGTTGTTTATGTTTATATTTTGTGAGTAGTCACTTATGCTTTTCGCATCCAGGTGTGCCCAGCGACTTTGATGATGTCATTGACTCATCGTGCTTTTGGATGTCCACTACTTCTCAAGCTTGACTTTGGTCACCAATCTCTCATTCTTTGGTTCACCGGCCATCACAAAGTCCAGGTGTTCTTCATGATTAATGTAAGCGGGTTAACTACGAACCTATTTTGTGTTGTTAAAACACCAACGTTTTTTTCCAGGTGTCCTGCCTAGAAAATAAAGTTAGGTTGTAACTTTAACGGTGTGTAGCCTTCTGAGTCCGCCAAAAGAGTAACGATGTCATGGCCATCTGCAGTCAGCAGCATTATAGACCATTCAAAATAAAAAAATCCTTAAAATAAATTGAGGTCCACTCACTAGTGTTTCGATCACTTTTTGAAATCCTTTTTTGTTAAATATTGTGAATGAAAAAGAAACAAACTGTAGGTAGTTGTTTGAAACAGCTTGCAGCTCGCTTAATTGTTGCAATTGTAAATGGTTGTTATAATTTGGTTATATTATTGTGATATTCTTCGTTGATAATGATTTTATCCAAAAGGTATTTTAGAGCTAAATGCTTGCGACTGTATTTTATTTTGCGTTAAAACTAAAGATACAGTCATATGCGCAATATTTTCATTCCACAATTTATGAATAAATAGTTTACAGTCTATTATAAAATCTCATTTTACCGTACTTGACTTCGTTATGTTAAAACCAATTTCCTCTCTTCGCTGCACGGCTTTGTACACGACAAAACAATATCGGTTTTTCGTATAATTTGCATAACATTAAATTCTATTTTTACTTTTGATAACTTCATCTTCATTGCCCTTTCTAACTTAGGTAGCATTGGCTTAACAGGTTGTTTTCTTCCATTTTGTCATCTTCTATCAGTTGTCATCTACGAAATGGGGTATCTACATATTATGTAGTTTAAATAAATAATGTTGGACACAGCATTATCTAGCCCTAAGCTAAGCAGAATATGTTAGTGGGTACTAATTGACTGATATACATACATAATACAATAAGTATCTGAAATAAATATGTAGATAACTTTTCTATTATACATATAAAACGACCAGATCACCCTGAACCAACATCAGCAGATCGTATTAATATTTGTCCCGAGGCGGGAATCTAATCCGCAACCTCCTACGTCGCTGGCAGACCTTCGCCCACCGCGCCACAGAGTTCGTCATTCGATAATGGTGATAATACCTTGGTTGATATTGAAACCGAAACTATTTACCTACACAGCAAAATCAGATTGTGGTACCCCACCATTTGACATTTTGCGGTCGGCTGGACAGACCATTGGCGTAAGCATTAACGTCCTACATTAAATCATAAATAGTGAGCCATAAGGGCGTGAATCGTCTGATTATGTCACACATATTAATACCCACTATCATAAATTTATTTCATTTATGAACACAAAAATGTTTTGTGTTGAAGGTCCAGCTGATTGAAGGTTCAGTTGATTGAAAATTTAGATAATACTTAAAAACTATGTATGAAGGTATGACGATTGATGATTACCGTGTGGTGCCGGCATAGAATTTCACCACCCCAACTCTTCCCGTGGGTGTTGTAAGAGGCGACTAAGGGAAACACAGCGGGGGGCGGGCAGCAGCGCCTTCTGCAGAACAACTCCACCGAACTGCGATCTCCAACCCGCATGCCCAGCGTGGGGATTATGGGCAATAACCCCCAAATAATGATGCCATCTGTGGCGCTCATTAGGGGAGGCCTATGTCCAGCAGTGGACTATTATAGGCTGGTGATGTTGATGTTGATGTATGAAGGTATGATGCTATGGTATAACCTACATACTCTTTTCTCGTTACTTAAACTTAAGTAACTTAAATAGTAGTAGTTAATCCTTTCATTCCTTTTAGTTAGCACTTCTCAAAGGCACGTGGAGTAACAGATACTCAATAATTTATTGTGTTCTATGGGTACATACAAAGGTCATAATAATTTAATTATTTCATTATACCTGACCCTACATTGACCCTGCCGGGCACACAATTATGTATAGGGAGAGAGGAGGACGTCATTGTTCTAAAACATTATAAAATTTCTCGTTTAGATATCTAAACTACTTTCAAAATTCCACACAGTTTCACACCTTATGGTAAGTCAACCAGTGCCCATAATAGAAGCTTAGGTAGAAGTTATGGTTATATTATAAACTAGCTGTACCCGCGACTTCGTCCGCGATTGCCATACATATGTTTCAGTTACATTTTTTCTACTATTAAATAAAAACAAAACTTCAATGTGCTGTATTTGTCTTGTTACACTTTTAATGTATGTATTTACATAAATATATTTAGGTAAATAGCTTTAAAGTTTTGCTATTTACCTAAATATATTTATGTAAATAGCAAAACTTTATAAAAGAACTGTATGGATAGGATAGGAATAAAAATCTAAATCAAATATTGATCTACGTGGGACAGTACCTATACTGTGCCGCAGTTACATACACGCAGTTACATACATATCTAGTTATCTTCATCAACATTCTGTACACGACTTATAATGGAAGACATGTAAAAACAATTTAATGCTAGAAACAAAAATGCTGTTATAATTTGAAATATAACTTAATGAAAAAACATAGGTACCTACCATAGTACTCGTGATTTTTAGGATATATACTTGATTTGTTTGGAAATTACGCTTGATTTTCATATATTATCGCAAAGTAGTAATAAACAAATAAAAAAATAGTTATTTTAAATAAAATTTTACAAAACATTTAATAATTCAAACCAACTTAACCACACATGCCGTGTGGTGCCGGCATAGAATTTCACCACCCCAACTCTTCCCGTGGGTGTCGTAAGAGGCGAGTAAGGGAAACACAGCGGGGGGCGGGCAGCAGCGCCTTCTGCAGAACAACTACACCGAACTGCGATCCCCAACCCGCATGCCCAGCGTGGGGATTATGGGCAATAACCCCCAAATAATGATGCCATCTATGGCGCTCATTAGGGGAGGCCTATGTCCAGCAGTGGACTATTATAGGCTGGTGATGATGATGATGTAACAACACAAATAACAAACAATAAAATAGAAAAAGCAATCAATGACAGAAAGATAATAAATACATTAAAGCATTTGATGACCGGGTGGACTGGACAGTATAGTTTAGAATTTGGACACGTCAGATGAGTAGCTCGCCCACAGGCACCGCGCGACATCACTGCAGCCGCCGCCGCCGTCTCCTCTCCTGTCTTGCTGGGGAGCGAAAGATGTAAAGCATATTTGGAAAAATATGTACCTATTTTTTATAGATCTTTTATAGATTTTTTATAGATATTTTTTATAGTCTGCTCTAAGCTTTCTTTGCTTGACTTGACTTTTTTAAGCCCCCATGAGCCTTCTTAACTTTAACTTTCAAAGCCGCAGACGTTTTCCTCCTGTCCCGGTGTAACGGGGCAGTTAGCGAAGCAGGGCAGTAAATGCGTTATGGAAAAAATATTTACTTGCTATTTACGGTTTTGGTTTCGAGACGTTCGACTGGGGCCCCTTTTCTACTGAACTAATCACATGAATATGCCTCTGGTATCGTCACATAATCACACGATACGTTTGATTATTCTTCCAGCAGCGGAAATCTATAGATATAGATGGAGAGCTGCGTCTCAAAAGTGGGTGCGGTGAGAGTATTATTATTTTAGTATTAGTATTTTTGATCTAAAGGTTCTACTTGAAAATAGATCATAGATTAAGAACTTACTTGTAGAACACCCAAAAATCTAAATCAATATTTCCTTTAGACCTTACAGGACTTTTGGACACATCACCCAGTGTCAGTGTCCATACATATTTTACTGCAAAAAATAAAAACATGATAAGTTTAGTTTCTTTTTCGTGGTTCCGTTCAAATAGAGACAGGACAGAATGAGGTTTCCTTCGATGAAAGAAACTACAAATGACCAGGGACTCGCGTCAAGTGTCTAATTTTAAACCATCATAAATATAAAGCTGAGTTTTTTAGATCTACTAAGGGAGAAGCGTGGAACCCCGTGGAACCATGAGAGTTATCGAAAAGTAAGGAGTTATGTGCTAAATGTTCGACGACCAATGCTTAAAATTGTTGGTACCTACACCTTGTATATATCTCTCAGTGCAAATAGCATCGGACGAACTATCTGTAGTTTCTTTGAGGATTTTAAGTAACATTTGAACATGTTTATGAAGATTGCTTGGATCATACTTACATTTTACTTCGCCTGAAAAGTTAATAGGTACCTAGTAATAAGTTCTACCTATTAGGTACCTATTCAGGCGAAGTAGGGTGCAAAATTAAAGAAAATAAATACATCATAGAGCGGTAATTACCTGTAGGATAATATGCACAACACATATTCAACCATTATGCCCTTCCGTATCGTTCTTGGGAGAATATTTTACAATTTATAATTATATAACAGAAGGATTTCTGCCAGTTTTTATGTTTTCATTGATCAAAAAACAGAAAATAGATTGTCACTTTGACTCGTTGTCGTGGAGAAAAAGGCAAAATGTCACGCCATCGAGAAAAAAATCCTGTCTATTAACTCTTTGGACTCCTAGTCGAAGCGCAAGTATGAAGGTCAGGCTTTAGTCTAACCGGACCCTCTCGGTAAAAATAAAACCTATGTTTATAAAACATAAAATACAATAATATGTATGATTAAATGTATGTCCGTACTCGTAGCATGAACTCAAATCGTGTCAAGCTTCATTCGAATACGTACCTAAGCGGTTTTGGTGTGATGCGCGGTCAAGGAACCTTATTTCCATTGCTCTCCCACGGGAACCTTACTGAGTTCCAGGATAAAATATATTATTTGTCCTTCCCCATAGTATGGACTCAGATTGTGCCAAATTTCAATCGAATGCATTCAGTAGTTTCGGCATGATGCTAGGTTAAGGAATTTTGCTTTCATCCCCTCTCCCAGGGGAACCTTACTGAATTTCAGGATAAAATGTATCCTATGTTCTTCCTTGTAGAATGACCTCAAATCACGCCAAGTTTGATTCGAATGCATCCAGCAGTTTCGGCGTAATGCAAGTATAAATAATTTTGCTTTCATCCCCTCTCCCAGGGGAACCTAACTGAATTCCAGGATAAAAAGTATCATATGTCCTTCCTCGTAGTATGAACTCAAATCGCACCAAGTTTCATTCGAATACATCAAGCAGTTTCGGCATGATGCGCGTATAGGAAACAGACAGACAGACGGACAGGCAGACATGAATGAAAAAAATACAGTTTTGTCTTCAGTATCGATAATAGACTGCTCTCCAATAAAAAAATTCTAAATACCTTCAATGTACAGAATGTACAGAATTGGTCCTGTTACAGTTTTATTATAAGTATAGATAACTTTTTTATTTATGAACCGATTTACTTGAAACAAACACTAAATGTTAATTGAAGCTTACCATAACATATTTTTGAAAACCCCATCTAAATCGGATAAGCCGTTTCTGAGATTAGCGCGCACAAACGCACAGACAAACAGATAAACAGACAAACAGACAAACAGATAAACAGACAAACAGACAAAAATTCTAAAAATCATTGTTTTGGGTCCTATTAGCGTTAATAGAGGTCCCTATACTATTTTTTCTAAAATATATTCCATGTACAGACAGGGTTCCGTTAGATTTTTATTATATGTATAGATTATTAGGAAAAAATAAATTAACAATTAATGCTCAGTGTTTGTTTATTTAATTTTTCACGATACTATTTCCAAAATACATAAATTATCCACACAGTTTCACAAATGATTGTTAGTCATTTAGTACCCATAACAAAAGCTCTATAGCTGCTTAGGTAAATAAAGAAATTATGTAAAAAAAATAAAAAGTAAATAAACACATAATGCTATATTGTTTATTTGTTTTTTTACGAAACCTTTTCCAAACTACCCAGCTACGTAATAACTACCCGCATAATATCATTCCGCGGGTCGAATATGAGCATAGAAATCCATTAGCATGTAATTTGAAACCACGATAGTGATCTAACCATTGTTGTAATGACCACTAATAAATAGCCAGAAATAGATTTTAATTCGCACTTATAGGTCCTGTAACTGCAGTTTAATTTAGGTTATGGTTGCATAAATTATTTCGGTTTTGATAATCGTGAACGAAACTGGAATTTGAATAGTAATTTTATGATTCTGGTAAAGACAGAGGTCCGTATGCGGAAATAAGTCTCGCGGCGTTTGATAAAAACCAATACTTGATGATTTAAACTTTTGGAAACAACGCTTATAGAGATGTAATAAAAGTCCAACCCTACAACCTAACGTTCCTAATATTTTTGAAAACCAAATATTTCTTTTAAAATCCACGTTATCACACCCTGCTTCGACCAGAAGCTCAGATAATCTCCTTAATACAATAATGAATATTTTTTACTGTACATAGAAAACGACAAGAACAAATATCTGCAGATCGCACAAACATTTGTCACGACCGAGCCGGGGATCGAACCTGCAACCGCGTCACGCTCATCTTCACATAGAGGTCGTCAAACTCATCAATCACCTGCGGTTATTTTCAGTAGACTTTTAACGCATTTTCCTTAGAAATATACTATTTTAAACCAGAAAGACGAGACCTTTAGGGAACTAGCTTATAATCTTCAATCACTATCCATCTACGGATCATCTTAGATTTTTCTGATCTCTAACCGTTCTACAATCAGAGCCTATTCTTTAAGATCATAAGTCTCAAATTGTCACAAAATACCGGATGTCATGTTAAATTTAATAAACATTCCCACGAAGCTACCAACAACCGGACGCCGTCCAAACTAAAAGCCAACCTAATTACCGTAATAGACCAATCTAAAATCAGAACTATCGAGCGATTAGGCCTCCGTTCCGGTGGCGGACGGACGACGGCTTGCGTCCGGTGCAGACGACACTGTTACACGTGTTGAGTTGTTTCACTCAAACTTATAGATAAATTGGCTGGGTGATAGTTGAATCAGTTATTTGTAGGTACATTGACGTTGGCCCAATTCTGCTAAAAGTCTGGTAACGCTGTCGAGGATAACGCATTCTAGACCATTAAAAGAAAATTCCGAATCTGCTAACGCTTTACTACCTCTGGCAAAGGAATCCTCACAGTATTGTCCTTGGATAAATCAAAGTCTAGGAAATATATGGGATGATATTTTGATGGACAGATTTATAGGTGACCTTGAAACTTTTGAAGCGGATAACTTGACCTACCATCTGTAGTTTCTTTGCTCTGAGGTTAATGCTAAAGTGAAGCGATTAGTTTCAGCAGAATAGGGCCAGTTATCGTTTATCATTTGGGTCGTTAAAAACAATACGAGCCGAAAACAACGGCAGAAGCCTATAACCCAATAATGAGCCTTTTTTATGTACCTTCTACATCATCATCCTTCTTCTGATCTATCAGTTTCGTCATTTGATAATAAATTCTAATTTTTATATCATTAAGATGCTATTTCTAGTATTTGAAAAGTATCTGAAAAATACGAAGGGTAAACGTCTAAAGCTGGGTTGTCGTAGAATTTTTCCAAGACCCAAGAACTCAAGCTTTGGTCGTAAATGAATCCTATTTGGACTTCATTCATTATTGAATCTTATGCCAAAGCAATAAAACTCATTTACGGCTGTGGACTAGTTAAGAGAGGAACAAGCCAACGTCCGGTGGTGGGATTGCTATCGAATTTCAAAATTCGAGATAGTGTTTCGAATTCGATTCCTGTTGACATCACGAATGTTTTGCAAATTGGAATGTTTTTGAATATGGAGTTCGAATTTTGATTGGAGAGTGTTTTACGGTGAAGTGGATCTAGTTCTAAAACGGATTTAGACGTGTTTTATTTGTTGCGTGTTTTTACCGAAAAAGATATTTTAAAATCTTATTCTTAAGTAACGTCGATATTAATTTCTTATTGTAGAAATCTTGAGCCCACGTCATTGGTTGACTTCTATTGTGCATATTAAGTGCAAAATAGTCGTTCACCTGCTCCACAAAATCGCAAAATGCATTGAAATTTGTTGTTTTCCATACTAATATTAAGAAGAAATCATTGTCGCTAGATTATCGTGGTACAAGTGTACTAGGAATGAAAACCAATTAACACAACCTAAAATATTTTGAAAGCGGGAAAAATTACTGAATGACCTATAATAATTTCAATGAATTCAAGTATTTTAGAGCGGTGATATTTTGATTAAAAGATAAATAATATTATGGTTAGTTCTGTTATTTAATTGTAGTTTTTGTTAATAAATATTTATAGTTAATCAACCTCAGTATCAATACAAAGGTGTACAAAATAAACTTTTACAGAAATTAAAACCATTTAACAGATAAATTCGTACTCAGTTTAGTTTTTTCCCAGATGCTTCTTTTAGATGGTTGATTTATTGCAAAAACATAACATTAATAATTTATCTGACATTTTTAAAAAAATTGTGAAATTCCTGTTCAAATCAATTATCCTATATCAATCCATTATTTCTTTTACGTGCTGCATTCGTTTGTCAATAGAGTTTCAAGTCGCCCCGAGCATCGAGATCCACTTACTAGTTTTTTATTGTCGGATCCGGGCTTTGATATTCGATTTAGAGTCCAAACCTGGTTAGGTAAGGCCGAAAATCAATTGAGAAAATTTTTACTATACCCTACTTTTATAGGCATAGCTCAATAAACTGCAGCCAAACATTCTAAAAAAGCAATTTTGTGGAAACTTACGTGACCCAAAAACGTCATTATTAATACTTTGAGATAGATTTTGAGATGTATTTATGATGTTTATGTGACAAATATTTGTACGATCTGAAAATACATGTTCTGGTAATTTTCTATATATTAAATAAAAATATCAGCATTATTTATTTTACTTTCGCCTCTCGGTTTAAATGTGTGCATGATCTGCAAATATTAAATCAGGGTGATCGGGTCTTTTTCTAAATACAATTAATAAATAAATATCTAGGTATGTAATATTAATTTATCAGTCCTCGGTCCATAACAGAAGCTCATCAGTTATACATAAATATAATGTACTCGACGCACGAAAAAAGGTTTAGGTACTTTTTACGCTGCCTAGCACAACGCACGAATTGGCACTTTCTTGGTTGTTTACTCCAAAAGACGACGCACGAATCGAACCTCATCCATATATTGAGTAAAATAATTATCCATGTAATTTAGGTTTATGAGTCATCTACTACCCATAACACAAGCTCTCCTAAACCGAGGGCTAGATGAAGCTGTGTAGATTCATCATCATCATCATCATCACCCGCCTATAATAGTCCACTGCTGGACATAGGCCTCCCCTAATGAGCGCCATAGATTGCATCATTATAGATGTGTAGATTACCCAGCATTATTTCATATTTAATACTGTGATATCAACTGATATCCTGAATAAATAAAAATAAAATCAAAATACAGTAATATCAACAATATAGAGGGATATCAACTGATATCAAAATACAGTGATATCAACTAATATCAAAATACAGTGATATAACAATATATAGTGATAGTCAACGAATCGCAAAACGGAACGTTACTTGTAACCCTGACATGGAATTGAAACACAGACACAGTCCAATAACGACGTGATACGAAGTTTCCGTTATGACTGCCGGCGATCGATTAAGGGCATGTGGGGAAGCAATCAGGGCCTGACGTGACCCTTTGAGATAGAGGAGCTACTCAGAAACCATAAAAATAAAATAACAAGAGCTTTATTCCATATCACAATTTTAAACAGTTTCAAAGTCCTATAAAATATTAAATAATCATGCATAGTATTAAAAAATAGAAAAATTTAATTTTAATTTGATGTCTGGTTTCATTTTAGTATAGTTTTTTATGTTAGTTTCTTAATGATATGGACCGCCTTCAGCGGTGTATGCCTCCTCCAAGGATCTCCAGTGTTCTCGGTCTGTAACTTTCCGTGTCCACAATTATTCGGCCATTTGGCTGATGTCACTCTGAAACTATACCTACTTTTATATTACAACATTTTTTTCATCTTTATTGTAGATATACATGGGTAGGTAGGCAGAGGTCGCACAATAAATGTCAAAGCAACAACACGTGCACGTATTTTCACCTCACAAAATTATCATAGGATCAATCCTTTTTTCCTATATATAAAAATAAATTTACTTTAGTTATTTTATTTATATTCCTTTTGTTTCTACTGATTGCTTTGTACCAAGTTTGGCTGCTAACTGACGAATTACAAATAAATACCCTCCTATATTTTATTTTATTCAATCTTTTGAATAAACAATCCAATTTTTTATTCGAGCTACATGCAATTTGTTTGCAATAATTTGCAGTTAGCTTATTTTTTTACATTATGAAAATTAGTTCTTATTATTTTATTTCAGTGTGATTTGCTAATTTTCTCTCTGTATAGATTGATATTGATTACCTCTCCTCGCAAAATTTACTGAACATATCGGGGTGAAATTTAATATTGATGTTATTCTAGAACTGAAATAATCCTTGCAATTTCATGCGGTCACCGGTTTACAGATCAAATTACAGAACATATCAGGGTGACATTTTACATTAATGTAATTCTAGAACAATCCTTGCAGCGGCATGCAGTCACCGATTTACAGGCTATTTTTATTGCGTGTGAAGCCATAGATCATGATAATGAGCTAATGTAAGAGGCTTATTGTAAACCTTTTTGTCGCCCTGCAGCAATGCTGTTTTCTGCCATGAAGCATTTCTTACAAATTACTGTCATAGGCCTTGATTTTATTTACCCATGCTTTGTTCTACCATGATTTATTTCCTAAATCATAGACATAGGACACACATTTCTGTCAGGTGTGCCATAAAGCATAAAATTTAACTCGTATTACTGGGTTATAGAATAACATGTTGGTTGGTACTGGAGTCAATCACAATATAACCTGCATGCTTTATAATAATGACAAAAAACAAGTTTTATTTAATAATTTGTCGACAAAGGATAATAATTTGTAAAGCGTAAGTAGCCCAACTAATGAGTATTTATTTTTACTGATGGATAACTCATTTGTAGCAATGTGATGCATTGGCAATTATGTATATAGGTTTCTTTTGCACTTTTTCCACTAGTGGACAAAAAATTGAATTGAAGAGAAAATGAATGACTTCCTATTTCTTGTTTTATAATAATTAACTGTATGAAATTTTACTTGTCTTATTTTGAAATAAGGTTATAGAAATCTGCAATAATATCTGATATGTCTTATACAGTAAAGTAAACCTCATTGTGCGTAGATAAGATCATCTTTAACGATCGTTTTGAGATACTGACGTGAACATCGTCTGTAATAAAATACTAATATTATAAAGAGGAAAGATTGATTGTTTGTTTGTTTTAATCGAATAGGCTCCAAAATTACTGGACCGATTTGAAAAATTCTTTCACCATTAGAATCCTAAATTTACCGTGATGAACATTGGCTATAGAATATCTTAAAATAAGTTAGGGTCCGCATGAAAAAATATTTTTTGCTAACGAACCGTGCGAAGCCGGGGCGGGCCGTAAATTATAAATATCGTTTCGGTATTACCGCGATAATTTTTCTGAGTAGTCCTAAGGTCTGATGATGGAGCGTTTCATTGTGCTGACGCAGGATTAAAGGTCGGGTTGAGTTATTGAATGAATTAATACGTGGGCTTCATAATATTCTCATAGGATTCCTTAATACGGGCTCTAAAACATTTTCAATTCTGACGACCTCTGCGGCGCGGTGGGCAAATGTCTGCCTGCGACACAGGAGGTTGCGGATTCGCGCCTCGCAGATATTTGTACGATCTGCAGATGTTCAGGATGTTCTGGTCGTTTTCTATGTACCTATAGTTAAAATATATCTTTGACTGATATAGGTACATAATATTGTATTATGTATATCAGTCTCGTACTCAAAACACAAGCTCTGCATATCTTCTTGTCTTGGGGCTAGATGATGCTGTGTAGATTGTCCAGCATTATTTATTTATATATATCAGTCATCGAAAGACTACTGGCAGATGCTAGATGCGACAAGCTGAAGACAGGGCGCTATCACAGTACACATAGGGACAGTATCAAAACTAAGCCTAGTTGATGAAATAACGCTCCATTATAGCAATAGGGTTGTAATTGTAACTTGTTAGCGGGCGCGCACAGACACTGCAGCGCATGTGGCGCGTGGGGAACGCTCATGAGCGGCTGCAAACCGTACCATGTTTTAATCCGAAAATACGTGTGATTCCTACCTAGTAATTAAAAAAACATTTCTTAATATGTTAATTCTTAATTATTACAAACGACACATAAAAGTACTTGCGCTTACTACGACACGTTGGAATTCTTTATTAATTATTACCAAAACTAGATTCAATAAAAAGTACTTACATTAAGTAAGTATACGTATACATAAATATCTTAATATTATTGCATATTGTTAACTTAACATATCTAAGTGTTTAATTTGCTGTAACGTTATTTTGCGGCGAATAATTATATGTTAAATTTTATGATATAAATACAGTTCTTTATCTCAGTTTATTCAGTTAAAATTTAAAGAAGAAACTTAAAAGAATTTTCATAAAAACTCGCATAACACAGCTACTGTAATTTAGATTTTAATTACGTTTCAGTACTTGAATGCTCATTTGAAATAACCCAGATTTTATACTTGCGTTTTTTGCACGAAAACCTTGTGTTGAGGGTTAAAAATATAATATTGTAAGCAACATGTTTCGTGTATGCCTACAGGGTAATTTGTTAGTATGTAGGCATTAAAAAGAATGACGGGGAACAGTAAATAAGTTTTAATTTATTTTTGCTAGACGAACGTATACCGTTGAAATATCTTTAGTTTGGTTGCGGGTAAAAACTTAGAACAGGTTCATATTAGGCGTTTTGAAGCGCGCGCTTTGCTAACGTGCGTTTTGAGAACCCAGAATTATATTAAAGCGTACAAATGCAAGCGCGCGTCAAACGCGCGCTTACATTTTTTCGTTCGGACGCGCGTTGCTATGCCGTCAGCTGCGCGCTTGAAGATACATGAGCGGCCATTTTGTTGTATATTTGAGCGCGCGCTTTTGTGTAGACTGGACGCACGTTACGAAAATAAAGATCGAGAATTTAGATACTGATTTCTTTATAGATGAAATCCAAAAGCTATATGATGACCCTACTAACGCTCGTCGAACTAAGCGCGGTCTATGTACGCGACCAACGCGCGCTCAACGCAACGCCGAGCGCCCAATGTGTACCCGCTCTTAGGAGAGAGGGTCATGCTAAGATCATTATATTCTATATCATCATCAGTATATTTCTATGCTAGGTCGCAACAACAACAGGCACGTTCGTCCATAGCAATGAATTTGTTCTTTATTCGTACTATATTACCGGGTAACTATCGCATATATATTTAACTATTTTTCCAAGAGTTTTCAACACGACTACCGCGCTGATTGTTTCGAACTTTACTTATTATAGTTTACCCATAAAAATACATATAATTACTTTAACATAAATACAAATGTTTCGATTTTAAATACTAGTTCTGTTATGGGTTATGTAAAAAAATAATATTCCTTTAAAAAGTAAATTACATTTTTGAGAGAAAAAATATTTGATATATGTAACTTATTAGTCAGAGAGTGATAATTCTGGCAAACCACTAAAATTAGAATATTCATTAATCTAACGTGCTTAAGCGCTACTCATGTGGGTAGACGCAGGCAATTCCGAAGGATAACGACTTGTTTTAACAACCTTAAGGGATGGAGTTATTACGGTTATTTTGAAGATTATGTCCTATATTATTTAATAGGACTGTAAATGCTTTAAAAAGGTTGAGATAGTGGTTGATTTAAAGTATACTGTTGTGTCTCATGATTCGAAAATGTTAAATACCACAACGTTACCGAACTTCACAAATGGGCCAGACTCAGACCCCTTAGGCTGAGCGCAGACTTGAGTCACCGTCGTTTTAAGATACAAATAAGTCTTTCAAATCAGATCCAATAGTTTCCGAGACTCAAACAAACAATCAAATCTTTCCTCTTTATATTTTAGTATAGATATTTAAGAATAACTTTACAGACTTACTCTACAGACTTACTCTACAGACTAACTCTATTTAAATAAACTCAATTGGTCTGGGATTAAACCTTTGTTAACAAAGATAATTAAATATCAGACCCAAATTAGAACTAGTATTTACAATTCAAACGATTAAGCTCTGCAGGTTCCAAACAATCTACAGGTGTCTCAACTTAATTAGTTTTACACAGATTTAGTTCTGAGGCCAACGAAGCAGGTCTAATATTTTGAAACCTCTTTGTGATTGTGGTCGTTATACATAAGATCTTAAATAAAATTGTTTGCTCTGCACAATTTAATCTTTAAAGCCTACAAAGATTTTGTATATAATTAGATTTAAAATAATTTGTCTTTTGTCGGAAAAAATTGTCTACGAAGAGGCGTATTCGAACATTCGATTTGTCGGTGTACATACATTATGTATAGATAGCCGAATACCACCCGTCAGACAAATATCGGACGTATATCACCACGACTTATGCCATATTCGTCCCTAGTTTTCGGCCCACATTATTTAAATGTCTTTGTACGTCCCGCACGATGATAGTTGTCCATATTCGTCCCGCATACCAAAATAATTGTAAGTAAGCGTTCTTATATCGTATTTAGTTAAGTAATTCCGCTTCGGTCACATTCGATACCGTTACAACAATACACAAATTGAGTTCATAAGATAAAAATTGGAGGAATTGCAGCTCTATCAGGGGCCTAAGTACCATAGGCTTTTTTACATGTCTAGCAACACATTAAATATTGCAAAAATGACATTTGGGAAAGGTAACTGTAGTACTAATTCTGAGAAATAATAAATTAACGAGACGAGATTCACGGTAAAGGGGTTATTAAAAGCTATCGTCGAGTTCATAAGAAACCAATCAATGGACGGTTATCACACTACGCAAAGATCCACTCGATCAGGAGTGCTGCAGAGCGCGGAATGTGAAAAAGTTCAAAGATCTCCAAAACTACGGCCCGGTAGACATAATTCACTTGAAGTAAATCACCTGGGTGCATTCAGTGCTACGCAGGGTAGACTTAATGCACCTAGGTGAACTAAGTACACCTATCAATAAAGCACCCGGGACACTTGATTCAGCTGAACTAAATCACCTGGGTGCATTGAGCTACCATGCATATTATTATGGCGTAATAGAAATTTAATATGGCGTAAACATATCCAAATTTATATACAAGTTATTATCAGAGATTTGAATATGTTTGATTTTTAAACGAGTGAAATCCAAGGGTATATCTTATCAGGGATCTTTTTAACGAGCGAAAGCGAGAGCATACTGTGAAAAGTAATAAGAGAGATGCGATATTTGCATTTACTGTCTCCTAAAGAATCTTTTGAAGCTAATTACTTGTGAGAAACATCAGTACAGATAGATTTTGTAATGTCATTTAAACAAACTTTCCAGACGCCTTTTATATGCTGTGTATAATTAAACAGAGTCATTATACTGATAATTAGCTTTGTTGTCCGATTTAATTTATATATTTACAGCTATTTAAAAATAACACAAGTTATATTCTTGAGGGCCGATTTTAAAATCCTAAGATAAACAACCAAATAGTCTTTATTCGATGAATAGCGATATTCTTGGTGTTTCAATGGTTAGATAGTAGCTTACTTTTACTTTTAGAATAAATATTAGAATGAAGCCCCTAACTGAGGAACAAAGTTACCTGCTTCTCTAAGAGCCAAATAGGGTTTTATCTCCGATGCGTGTGACGTTATAGGTATATTCTACAGTTTCATTCGTGTTGTTTACCTTACTAATACGGTATGTCGTTTTAACCAAAACACAGATGAAATACAGTGATTTGATGACATGTATGAAGCAATTGACGGCAAGTTTAGTTATTATTTATTAACGATCGTTAAATGTGAAATACGCGTTTTGTTGCTGTTTTATCTAAAACGTTGAATACTGTATCTGTGCACGTACACCGTGCTTGCACATGGATGGTGTGAAGTTATCTATGTACCTTGAACCACAGATAGCTACAGGCATTCTAGTTAAAGAAGGATTGAAAAGTCGAAATTATACGGCCTTCCAGTTTTTCCCCTTGATGAAAAATCCGTTTAAAGGGACAACGGTACACTTTATGAACATTTTGACTTTAGGTTAGGTTATCAATATCATTCATGATAAGTCCATTTAGATGGCTTACATATCCAGGGGAAAACTGGAAACTTAATTTAAAAAAGTCTAGAACTCCACCTCAGTCTTTACTTATTCCAATCCTCCCCTTGAGAACCATATTCAGGAGATCATACATCTAAGTCTAGACAACTGCAACCTAAGCTATAAATATCTACCTATCTATAGCGTAGTCTATCAGTGGACTCCGACCATTAACGACTCTCAAAGGAGTGAAGAGACCAGCGGCCATGTTGAGACTAGCTATTCCCAAATAGGATATTCTATTCTCAGTTAGTTTAAAGTGACCTAATTTATGCAAGCATGGAAAGGTTAGAAGAGAAATAGAATTGAGCTAAATCAGAGTTTATGAGTGTCCTTTTTACTTATTTTTTTATATGAACAAGGTTATAAAGATTTTCATATTTTTTTTATATATTATTTATTCTTACTTAGGCTTTTTATGTACATAATCGGTGTGAGGTGAATACATAAAGTGGAAATAAATGAATAATGCTCGATAATTCACATACGATAATTCATCATCATCGATAATGCATCATCTAGCCAAAGGAAAGATTTGATTGTTTATTTGTTTGAATTCAATAGGCTATGTATTGAAAGTTGTGGTACGACGATGACAAAAAAATCTTTCATTATTGGAATTCTACATTAGCTTTGATAAACATAGGCTATAGAGCATATTCAAAAAAGTCAGAGTTCCGTATGAAAACTTCAATCATGTAACCGCAGAATGCTAGTATAAAATATAATTATAAGGTAAGTATTAAAACTCCTCACCATACCTTGAAGACACTTCCGCAGTCGAACTTTACACAGTTTTCTTAGTAAATACTAAGAAAACTGATATTTCTAGCGGTAAATTGGGAAAGTCGATAAATCAGCCGTCAGCCACCTGTCGGTTTGCGGTTATATTAAAAAACTTCCCATTGTACCCGGATTTAATTCGCTGTAGTAGGTACTGTCCGGGACATCACACCTTAAGGTTCGACTTTTAAATAACGTCAAATTCGATATTTAAAAAAAATTGTGTTGAAATTTTTTTTTTGTGTTTTACAAAATAATAATAACTAGCTGATATAGTAGGAAATAAACAATATTAAAAATATTCAAATAAAATTAAAATTATATTAAAAATATTCAAAAAAAAAATCGATACTTTACACACAAATACCTACTTAAATAATAAAAATACATAAACTTTATACATAAACCCATTTATTTAATTATTTCAAGGTTTGCTTCGTCTTTTTGTTAACTTTACAACGATCAGTGAATTGCGTCGTTGGCTGCATTAAATAATTATATATGATTATCATTATCACTCTAAACTTAGTTTTATTTGAGTAAGCAATTTGTAGCCGTAAGCTTTTAAATAATTAATGAATAAATAAGTTAATACCGAACTGTACTAAGAGCAAGAAAATAATTTTGTGTTCATTGCTTTATGCTCCTCAAACAACTTAAATTAATTGAAAATTACAACCTATTGATAGAAACAAATTGAAAAAACTAGTACTCAGATAGTCAAGGTCTCAGATCACGCGTCGTTTTTTCAATTTATTTAGAGAGGTTAAAAGAGCTAAGGAATCGATTTACTCCAGAAAACATAATCACGCGCGCTCCTAAAATCCTGAGTTTTTACCGCGACGTTACGTTCACCTTGTGAACATCTTATCTATTGAATTATTCATTATGCCGTCGATGTGAATATTCCGGTAGATTTCAGAAAAGCTGTCTACTTCTTCACCAAGACAATGTTTTCTCGGCAATGGAGTAGAGTGATTGTGATTGTAAAATGAATACTGGTATTCTTTGAATCTTTTAAAATTAGTGTTACGTGCAAAATTTGTTTTTTAATTACATTTTATGCTTTTTAGGTCGTGTTCGGTGACTTTCATTGTATACCTCTGTTACGTTTGAAGTGAATTTCCATGAATACAGAACATTTATAAAATTAGAATCTTCGGGTAATATTAATATAGCGAGCCGTTTAAGTATATAAAGAAAAAGAAAAATTATGATAAAACTTATACTAAGTTGCCAGTTACCATGTCATGTAGAATCCATTATATATACTATAACAAGAAAAAACACCATTACAACCATTTTAAAATACTATTCGAACCATTTTCGACTTCCACGCGCACGAAGTCGCACGCAAAAACTACATAAATAAAAACTCAAATAAAAAATATACTACCCGCATTCCCTCAATAGTAAAGCAGCGGGCCTGTCTATAATATACATGAGGTTCTCGGACCCTATTTATACCTAAATACCTCTAAACCAAATAATTCAGAGGTCGGATATCGCAGAGTAATCGCATACGAACCGCAAGTCATAGCTCCGATCATGAGAATCGAAATTAAAGTTTCTAGCCAGTCATTGGTAAAGGCTCTCGTCTACTATATCACTCCTAGCCAATTTCGACCACAGTGGCAGTAATGACCTCTGAGGCGCGGGAGGCAAAGGTCCGCCTGCGACGCAGGAGGTTGCGGGTTCGATTCGAGTGACTACATCTAACCAGCAGTTAGTGGTAAAGACTCCACAACCATATCACTAATAACCAATTTCGACCACAGTGGCTAGATCTAGCCACCAGCTAGTCATTGGTAAAAAAATATAGTTGGGAAAATGAAAAATACAAATGGTTTCGAATGCACTGAATATTACACATGTGAGTACAACTTTATGGGGTCAGTCGATATTAAGCGAGCGAAGCAAGCCTTGCTGTATGGCGT
The DNA here is from genome assembly GCA_963931895.1 of Eupithecia pulchellata. NCBI lineage: Eukaryota > Metazoa > Arthropoda > Insecta > Lepidoptera > Geometridae > Eupithecia > Eupithecia pulchellata. The sequence goes on from OZ007543.1 coordinate 3,538,827, forward strand.
GCAATGGCGAGGGTCAGATTGCGGTGAGAGAAGCGAACCGCAATTCGACAACTGTCACACTGCGTGTGCTGTGTGACCTCACACCCACTTATATGGGTATCGTTTTCGACTAACTCAAACTCTTAGATAACGAAAACGTGTCCATTTTCAAATCCAAGATGGCTGACATTTTTTATCGCAGACTCCACACTTATAAGGATGAAAATATTTATTAGGAACTCCGTGCCAAACCTTTCGTGATCATGATCGCAAAGAAAAAACCACAACAACAACACAATGAAAAAATATATAATATGAAAATTAGTAGTCAATTAGTTTCGTCTTTCTTAGGTCACGACTGCGACCAACTGGACGACATTAAATACATTATACGTTAAATACCCATAATGGTCTTCTTATTCATAATGGTCTGCTAAATTTAAACACTTGCTGAGTATTGTTATTTTTCACTGTGACTTATTAGAAGAAGATAGCGTGAAAAGTAGCAATGATTTAAGTGAGCTATTTATCGCGTAACTTTTGTTTTGTTTTCCCTTGCATTTTTATCGTGTTGCAACGATCATGATTATTACGGGGCAAATAGATGTTCTTCGAGTTACAGCCAAGAATAAGGCTACACTACTACCTTCCATTCATCTTTCATGAGTCATAATGTCAACGTGAAATGTCTTCACGTTGACATTATGTCGCACTAAACTGACGCGCGTACTAATTAAACACAGGTTTCCACGTTTTCTTTATGTTCATCATCATTACCATCATCAGACCATGTTAGTCCATGGAAGTTGGACATAGACCTCCCCTAGTAACCACCATAGCGCATTTTCTTCAGCTTGTTGCATCCAGCAACTGCCTGCAGTCTTCGCAGGCAGATGGTTCCTTATGCTAATGATAATCTTGCAAAAATTTTAAAAATCCTCTAAACTAGTGGACAAGAACCTTTATGAAAGCAAATTGAGAGCAACATTTGAAATACTACATAATGCATTAAAGATGAGATCTTGTTGTGTTTTCTCAGAAAACTAATCTGAAACCGATTGCTTCCTCAAAACGATTTCATGTAAGCTTGACATGATATTGTATTATTTATGAAATGATATCTTCTAAACGATGATTTTCATGATTTCGTGATTTAGGTGGATTGGTTTTTGATTTTGTTATTTTATGTACGTACATTGATACAAATATTAAATTAGAGATTATATCTACAAGTGAGATTACCATCATGGTAATATTCTCGCTTTATCATTAAATATTTCTTCGGATCTGTGGGCATAGACAGTTAATTACGGCCATATTACGGCCACCTGCTTTAAAACAGTCCAAAACCATAGTCCTGGACTTTTTAAAAGTTTATTTTATTTGCATCCAATACGTTTTTCAAGTAGGAATATTTTTATATTTTGGAAGGCTTATTACTTGTTACAATAAACAAGAACCAAATTTTCAGGGCTCTTATTCATTGGAGCACAATTACCCTTGACTAGAAAATGGACTGTTGAGTTTGCCTAGTAACCTTTGTGCCTGGATAAAGAGGCCCTTGTATTTTTATAATCATTTCATCAAGCTTTATTCTACTGTCAAATAAGAGCGTAAAATAAATAACTCTTAAATTTTAAACCCTCTTTTACGACATACGACATACTTAACTCGAAACAATAAAACCTGCGTGGCAAACTCCCATAAAACGCTTAAAATATCTGGTTTCAACCGGCTCGAGCTGGTATTAACCAGTATAAACTGAAATAAAATGTTTAATTGAGCTGTATGCGCCGCAGTGAGCGTGAATAATGATTTTCAGGATGGAGGAATGGAATTTAGAAACATTTCGCTTATTTAGAATTGGGTGGGTTTTATTCCGTCTACTGAAGTACACTAATGTGATTACAGTTTTCATTATCTTTTTATTATATAATAATCTAGTGTTTTATCTTTTAATTACATACTTAGTTCACTTTGAGATAGTTCAATTATTGATCAGGAGGATAAATATCAGGGGCTATTGTTCATATTTTAGATTTCAATAATTGTATTTATTGGGCTTACAAAATAAGGACTGAAAGAAGTCAAATATCTGATTCTACCTGTAGCTTTGTCAAATAAAAACCTGAGCTATTAAATATAGGCTTTTATTTACAAAAGTTGAAACGAAATTCGGTAACTATTTGTTTCAAAAGTTTACCCGTGGCCTTGCGTAGTGAAATATACCTTAACCTACGTATTTTAAAGTTCTAAATTGATTTGTGATTTCATCAAACTGATAATAGATGTTGTTGTTTGCAAGCTTTAGAATTGAGTCATTTAGCTTTTTAAATTAATCACTATAAATCTGCTATCGATATCCAATTTTTGATCACCGGTTTATTTGATTTATAAAATAAACTGAATGAATAAAAACTATCAGAATAGCGTCATACTTATTCCCATGTATGCGGTCATACATATGGGAATAAGGTCTAACATAAGTAAATAGGTAAGTCACGGTGTTGGATATATGCGTATAGGATACTGCTCAGATGGGCCGCACCGCTACCGCACGGAAAAACGAACATTCAGATATGGGTCTAAAGCTTATACCGTCAACTTTAAATACACTTTATAGTGATATATATGTCACATCCAACACGAACGGAGGCGTTGCGTTGTTAAAATTAATTATTGTAATATACACTGTGATTCTGTACAACACATTTTTATTCGCCTCAACATCCCTGGACACACACACAGCAGCTAAGTTTGAAGAAAATGGACGAAATCCCTGACGCCCCGTCATATAGATCATAGTTTACGCCTAGCTATAAGTAAGTTGCCGTCAATATGTAAAGATAACGACTTAGTTCCCTATTGGATTACACATTTTTTCAGATTTCAGATTATAATAACTTTATTTCTAAAGACTTGAAAATTAAACACACCTCTACAAGTAAAATTTTGTTGCGCGTCAGTGGATGCTATGCTGTACGATTATCTTATTTTTACATTTATTTTAAGGCTTATTTTTGTACTAATATTTTATTGTGTGCCAAATAAACAATTTTCTTTCTTTGGAAACTGGCAACGACAATTACGCCAGTGCTACTACGGCACTATCGCTAGCGTAAAACATGCCCATAGAAGCCCCTAAATCCTATTAAAACATACCCAACCCAATTCCCTAAATTTATCTTCTAATCTGGGCAAATTTTAATAAATCGCATAATACAGTCATTATGACCTACTGGTCCAATAACCAGACTTTTGAATATTTATGACAGGGAAGTATATACATAAAGTACCGTAATTTGCAAGATTATTAATCCGTCGAGATTAAAGAAATTGGTACCTACTTATGAAAAGGGTAACGTCAACTGAAGCAACAAAATTTTACTCAGAAACTCAAGAAGTTCTGTATGAGTGAGCAGAATCTTCATAACACATATTTTAACATTCTTAAGAAACGTCCCAAAGATTTGGTTTATTCCATCCAGTCCTACCAGTAGTTCGATAGTCGAACTGTTTGGATGTTTTTTTAAAGCGGACACAATTTAGTTTTTCCACTTTTGGCCGGCTGATGTGACATCTTTGCAAATCGTAAATCGATGACTGTACTTCGGAGTTAGTAAATCTATTTGGAATAAAATCCATGTTTCCAAATAGTTCGATCCGTCAGTATAACAATTTGGAAAAAAAACATCCAAACAGTTCGACTATCGAACTACTGGTAGGACTGGATGGAATAAACCAAAGATTTTCACTAGTTGGGTATTTGATTTCACAGCGCAGTTGGTCACACGTCATAGGGACGTCATATGAGTAGGTCACGTCATAGGCGGGCTTAAATACCTAACTCCAAAATCAAAAATTGAGGCTTATTCGTCAACTCGCTCGAATGATTCACGCGAGTTCGCGCGAGTTGGCATCTTCTGATTTTACCTACTTTTTCTGTCGTCATCTCGCTCGATTCTTAAATCAGAGGTATTTACGTACAGTGATCTACAAAAAAGTTTCATCATCATCATCACCAGCCTATAATAGTCCACTGCTGGACATAGGCCTCCCCTAATGAGCGTCATAGATGGCATTATCATTTGGGGGTTAATGCCCATAATCCCCACGCTGGGCATGCGGGTTGGGGATCGCAGTTCGGTGGAGTTGTTCTGCAGAGGGCGCTGCTGCCCGCCCCCCGGTGTGTTTCCCTTAGTCGCCTCTTACGACACCCACGGGAAGAGATGGGGTGGTGAAATTCTATGCCGGCACCACACGGCAAAAAAGTTTAATAAAAATGAATTTAGGTATTTTTTTTAATTTATAAATTAAGTAAAATATATGTTCTTTTTTGTAACTAGCTTAAAATAATAAATTTCCAAAGAAACTTTGTTGCCGATTCATATATATATTTTTTTTTATTTTAGGTCATTTTGTCACCCACAGATTTAAAAGTACCTTAATCGTGTTATAAAATTATGTTCAAGCTTGATACCCTCACATTCAGAAAGTTCATAATGCGTGCCGAGCACCGTACTTTGGTAGACATCAGTCGAGCAAAATATTGCGATTCCCAGTTTATTTTATACCGCGGGACTTGAAGTACCCTAAATGGGTTTGCTAAGTGGTGAGGCCATTTAGCAAAGAATAAAGTATTGTGTACTTTCGAGATCGCTACTGATTCTTCTGACATTAACTTGTCTTTAGGCTTAACTTTTCTCTGACTTTAGTCATTTTGAGTAATGAAATACAAATACAATTTATTTATTTATTAGTACTGTTTTAACGGGTATTTATCGCGTTTATTTACCTATTCTGTAGTGATTCAGATTCAGATTCAATAACTTTATTTCTTTAGGCTTACAAAATAAGCACTTAGACTAGTCAAATTTCAAACAGATAATTATTATAAAACAAGAAATTATTTGTTATTGATTTCTCTTCACTTCAATTTTTTGTCCACTAGTGGAAGAAGTGAAAAAGAAACCACTAGTACATTCATATATAACTTATTGTGTCTAATACAATTTTTGTTTTGCCTATCTAAATCTAAGTTTAATGTGATTTAGATACATGTCAATAATTATTTAAATTGGTACCAAAAGCTATGCACAACATTTAGTTTCTTACATGAGGATATTGCTTCTGTAGTGCTTCTGAAATGCTAACACAGGGCCGCTTATTCTCATTCGACGATGTTCAAAGAAAGTGGAATACGTCTTTATTGCTCACAGTTGACTCGTGTGATAATTTAAGGATAGAGTCTCGCAGAAAGACTTAATCGTTTAAAAATAGTTCAGTAGTTCTTTAGTGATAGCAAAGATGTCATATGTCGATAAATCTTACTTATTTAGATTATATGTACTTAAGCTAAGCCATTCTTTGAATTGAAGCACAATAAAAATAAAATGAAAAATATATTTGAAAATCTATAAAATATAGAACATAAACATCATGTACAAATAATAAATCCTTGTTATTCGCAGAATTAAATTTGGATCTAATTTTTTCTTTATCTTTTGTAATTTAGAATTGGTAAAATTTTTAACTATTCAGCAGCGCCCTCTGCAGAACAACTCCACTGAACTGCGATCCCAACCCGCATGCCCAGCGTGGGGATTATGGGCAATTACTCCCAAATGATAATGCCATCTATGGCGCTCATTAGGGGAGGCCTATGTCCAGCAGTGGACTATTATAGGCTGGTGATGTTGATGTTGATTCAAAAGCGCGCAGATCGTAATGCAATTAGCTCATTACTCAGTCAACATGTTGACCATTAGACTAGGGTGTTCTGAATGGATCATTGATCGGAGATTGCCAGACATTTGTGCATTCCAAGCTAGATACAAGCCTATCATCTGGCTTGCAACACCCTATAGTTTCTTAGAGGGTGCACTTTCGTCAATTTGTGTCACTACTTGTACCACTGTACTATGCTTGACTTCAAAGAAGTGGTTTAGGGTGCGGGTTAGGCTTGGGGATAGGCTTGATCAGGTTTCGATGTTTGTTGCTAATTTAAATCTCGAATCTTGTTTATAATGTTTGAGCTTTTGTAGTGGGACAAGACGTTTTTATTAAAACTATTATAAAGAATATAAAATTTAGAAATCATTAATAAATAATAATTAATTTTATTATTTTATTATTATTACTCTTATTGTGATATTATTATTATTTATTATTGATTTTTATAATGTTTTTCAAAATTTTATGGTAGACAATCTACTTAAAAAATATTTTACGATGGAAAAAAATACCAAACAATGCCCATAATCTCATAAACGTAGATACCAACTTCTTTTATACCTACCGTAAGAACTAGAACAGCTGAGAAATAAACAAAAATGCTGAAATTTCAAACAAAAACACAATTAAAATACAAGCCTGTGTGATGTGATCATCTTTAGAAGAACATTTAGCACTTAAATTATTAACTGTGAACTTTATCACATAATTATCTCGTCCTATTTGTCGTATACTTATCGATAATTTTATTACTCGATGTCGATAAAATAATAAGCCCATATCTATTCGGTTGCGTGCTCAACAATACCTTAATGGCAAGTCGTCAAGTTATTTAATCATTTTGTCTTTTATTTTAATGTCGATGAGTTTATCGACAAGTCTATAGTCACAGGTTTATATACATGAAGATGTTCTAACCTATTTTAGTTGTAGGAAATCTTCTTGTGTTAGGTGGATTATTTCGTTAAGAACTAAGTCGATAACGTGCAGGTAGGAACTGGTAGTGAATACAAAAAGCTAAGAATATTCGATCTAACTCGCGAAGAATCCAAAGACACCTCGAACATAAGTTGGAGCTAAACTTTAGCGCGCTGGGGAATAGGGTTGTGTCTGTATACATTACTGAGGGTATTTATATCGATAGTAATTAGTTTTGCTGTGAATGGTCGGAGAGATTGAAAATTTATTGTGTTTGGGAATATGTTTTTGTGTTACTGACGCTTAATGCCTATCAATTTAAACTTATAAGCTGTTTAGGTTTTTTTTTGTTTTTACAGCTATTTAATGTATGAGGTGTGAACGAGAAATAATAATTATACCATAACTTTGCAAGTTAATAATTTATATTGTGATAGAAAATCAACGGCATCATTCTAAAACCCATTTGAGCACAACACTAAAGAGGTAGTTTAAGTTTTAACTTGTAAATAAGTAAGTGGATGCTTTGTAGTAAACCAAAAATAATAAAATTCTTCGTAAGCGTTTGTAAAGGGTGCTTTTTAGAGTAATACAACTTCAAAATTATATAAAACAGTTGAAAATTATTATATTTTAGTTATGGTTATTTATTTACCCATATGTGCTTTAATGTGCGGCTTTACATGAAGTGTTGGTCGATAAATATATATTTATGTGACGGATATGTCAGATTCTTAATAAATTTAGCTTATTTGGCTTCGTACATACTTAAATACAAATGTAAACTGTACTCTCTAAGTGAACTCTCTTCGTTAAAGAATAAATTATCTATTTAATAAAATGACGCTAAATGTTGAACTTGTTCAGTAGTTTAGAATATTTTATACATATTCTTTTACACATTTTTGCCTCTTTTATTACTCTTAGGGTGATATATCGATAAACACAGAACAACACTAGCTAAGAAAATAGAAAAAGATAATACAGGATAGTGGCAAAGACGTCTTAATGGAATTCCATTCGAATCCTTGTCCCAAACATAGCTTCTGTACCGTTTATCTTGGCCAGGCACAGTATAAACATATTGTTGTGAGCAGAATCCATGCAAACTATTTTATCTTATTTATTTTATCTAATCTGCATTCAGTCTACGAGGAGACATAGAGAGATAGAGAGATGACATCGGTTTTAGAGTTCCCCTTAGCAGCCCAGAAATAAAAATAAATAGATAAATAATGCTGGACAATCCACACCGCATCATCTAGCCCCAAGCTAAGCAGAGCTTGTGTTATGGGTGCTAGATGACTGATATACTTAATACAATATTATTAAATAGATAGATATTTTTTATTATATATAGAAAACGACCAGAACCCCTGAACAAATATCTGCAGATCCTACAAATATTTGTCCCGAGGCGGGAATCGAACCCGCAACCTCCTGCGTTGCAGGCGGATCTTCGCCCACCGCGCCACAGTGGTCGTCATAAATCATCGTGTACTTCTAATGATGTCCTCCTAGCTGAATTTCGGCTACGATGCCCATGATCTACGGACACAGGTGCGCAGTGCCAGTTGTAGTGCCCGATTGTACCGAATACAGGTACACTGTCTTGTCCAACTCTTATAATCCACAGAGCAACACAGGCCCCCGGCAGACCGGAGTTGCTTTATGTTATAATCGTACAGGATCTGGATGGAATAGCAATGTTTGGTGGTAAAACAAAAGCAATATGTCAAAGTTAAATTTATATAAAAATGTGCATTTGAATATCGTCTTTAACTCGTAACATTTAGATGCATTTCATATTGACGGCATCAGATGACAGAAAGCTTAAGGATAAGTTTGAAACTAAAGGAAAGCCATTTTATCAATGTCAGATGAATCTATAGATAAAGAGTTTAAACCCATATTTTAATAAACTGTTTGTAATATCTGGTAGCAACAACAACAACATCAGCCTATATAGTCCACTGCTGTACATAGGCCTCGCCGCCAAATGATAATGCCATCTATGGCGCTCATTAGGGGAGGCCTATGTCCAGCAGTGGACTATAATAGGCTGGTTATGTTATGTTATGTTGTAATTCTATGCCGGCACCACACGGTCACATAATCTGGTAGCATCATATCTGGTAGCGTCGCTAAATTAATATGCACAAGGCTTTATTTGTTTGACTCCGCAACTAGAAAAACCTCCATATTTTTTTTATAAAAAAAATTCTAGAAGTTATCCGATTTTTAAAAGCGTATTTACCATTTCTCATTTTATTTTTATGTGTCCGATCTATTTTACATTGTGAGCGAATTGGCGAATACTTGGCGATTCCTCTGATTTTCTCCCGGGATTTCCTTGTCTTTGAATAATAGTTGCCTACGTGAATGTTGATTTGCTAGGTAGGTAGTACATTAGTACTATATATATAGTTGTATATTCTGTGTAGATGAGTGAAATTGAAAAAGTTCAGAGAAAAAAAAGAACTAACTTAAATAAGTACTTAAGCAAATGAATAACACGACGATAAAAGAGGTAAGTGTAAAGGATTATAGAAGATCAAACGAACTTGTGAAGTTCGATCGATATAATATGAGTGGTTTAATTTGAAGATATAAATTAACAGGTAGTCCTTTGTCCTACTAGGCAACTCTCGCACGTTTTAAAAGTAATATTTTTAGTAAGTACTAAATAATCGATTTTGTTTAAGCAAAGCATCGATTTAAGCTTTAGACGTTCCTCCCTCACTAGTCGAGTAACTACCGCTCATTCTTTAGAGCAGCAGCAAAGGTTTAGCTGTTCTCGTGTTTGTACAAAACTGGGTCTGGGTGGGATGGGTGACTTTATATCTTCAAATTAAACCACTCATATTATATCGATCGAACTTCACAAGTTCGTTTGATCTTCTATAATATTTCGTGGTTTAATTTTCGATATAAATTAACAGGTAGATGTTCAGAGATAGTGTTTTGTACACACTTATTATGTGGTTGCTTTGGCAATTACTAATCAATGAAACACGAGAAACATTACTCTGTTTAAGGTTTTTATTTTAATGACTTAAGCACATTTTTGATGGTAATTTTTACGTATAGCATTTATAATCATATTTATTTTTGTAAATAAGGTAGGTATATTCTTATACCACAGAGTATAGGAAATATTTGTGCTTGTGTACCATAATAACTAAAGTTAATCATTATTGTTAGGTGTACAATGTACATACTGATTTAGAAAATTTGGATTCATCTACGATAAGACTTTTGTAATATATAGCAAATGTCTGGGGCAAATCAAACCAGTTGCCCGCTTTTCGAATGAGATCCAGGCTGAATCCGGCGGCGGCGGCGGCGGCGTGTGCCTTCGAGCCGTACACCGCCACGTCGACGCCGCCGCTCGCGCACAACGTTTGATCCATACTGTATGTGCTTTCACGTTCCGATGGGGATGCTTCACAGTTGTTAAGACGTGGTCTAAACCCAAACGCCTCAAGTCTTTCGTTAATGACCATAATGACAAATAGTCAACAAGCGTTGTTGCCGGGCAGTTAGCAGTATTTTCATGAAAAATTGGTAAAAGTTTAAAACCGACTGATTTCGTCTTACTCCAGATTTGTTTATGATATCTTTAACCTGGATTTCAATTCCATTTGTGTTAATTTTTATGTCACTAATCTTAATCAGTGATAAAGTTTGCACTCTATGTGCTGTGGAAAAAGATAAAGAGTTTTATCGTGATTGATTGCCCATTGGACAATTTGGACATCCATTTGGAAACATAATTTAATACAAATTTTGGAAACGAAGATTTTAATTTGAAACCACCTTTGAGGAAGTGTTTTGTACATACCTACATTCATCTGAGGCTAAATTATTTCCTAACAATAACGCTAACGCTGATCGGTGACTGTTTAAAGTTCCATAACTAACACTGTTCTCAAATTGTTTCGTCTTGATGATAATAAATAACATTATGAGCAGTGAAATTTTCAACGTTATTTTCCTGGCAATAAGGCCACCGTAACTTATAAGCAGACTCCGTTTTGCTTTAAGGTAGCGCAAGACAAGGAAGCATCAGAAGTATGGCGGCGGGTGGTGTGCCGCGGCGGGTGAACTCGCTTCGGAGAGCACCGCTGCTCCCAGGGTACCTAAGGGTCCGATGGAGCCGGATGTTGGTCTCTAAAAGGGGTCACCGAATTTAGACGGGGTTGTATGTATGGTGACTATATCTTTAACTAGTAAATCTTGCAATTTTGGCTACCAAGATTGAGCCTTTCTCGTCGGAAACACTAGAATACCCGTGGCTGAATCTTCAAAAACCTATTCTTATCTTCAGAAATCTTTTCTAATCTTTTTAAAGTAAAGAAAAAGGTGGAAAGGCATAGATAAAATTATCGCTCTAACTAAGCATCTGGATTGCACTTCCAAATTATTTATTCCTTGCATTTAGCGTTACTGTGACATGCAATTATTGTTTTTTTTTTTATTTTTTTTTTATTATTTTTTTTTAAATATGATTGAATGTAAAATTTGATAAAATTTGTATAATGTTAAATTTGGTTCCGTGATTCCTCATCGATTTCAATGTTATCTTTGGTATTTATATTAGAGGGGAAGAGCTAAATATGCCTCTCTTCAACCCATTGCCATAATGTCGCGGTACAATGAGTTTATATGCGGAAGCTGAATGCCAACCATTATGATTTATGTAACTTATCGCTGTAGTGGTATCTACACGAAGTTAAATAACACAGTTACCTTTATCTCGCGCTTAACATTTTTAGGATAAAAATACCGACAATAACTCTAAATAATTAATGTGGAAATTTTGTTCGTTTTGTCCAAGGTCCGTAAACGCGTACCTAATCCGTTACAGGATGGCCCTGCCCCCATAAGATACGCATCAGTGAATAAAAATTCCTTTCAAAATGTTCGGCTTTTGATGAGACTATTACATCTGTAGATAATAATAAGCCACCAAGTTAGGTCATCCAGAATTATTCTGGGCATTTTAATAAAACGTCAAAAGAACCGTGTGGTTTTAGGCTTCAATATTTTTGACGTTCGAATCTTAGTTTAATCCCATCCGTAGCGTACAGCGGGGCAAGCTGCCACTAAAACTCCTATCAGCTGAGAGAAGTCGCGAATTGTTACTGTAGGTAGATTTGTAAACTTACGAACAATAGAAGCGATCCTGTCGCGTTTATCTAAAGGTAGGGAGGGATATTGACTTATTGGGATACATGAATCCCAAAAATTTGAAAGTTTTTGGTGGTAATTATTGCATCTCTCGTAGTTTGTCACGAAACCCTAACGTTCCAACAAATTTATAGTTTATTTTACGTTGTCTATACATTCGTCATAACTAGGTACTACCCAAACTCAGTAAATCTTCCAAATAACTTAGATAGATATAAATGCGCGAGACCGCATAATTAAAAGTAATAAACCTCTTACTATTTTATTAAAATATCAGGTCTCATTAAAAAGGTTATATGGTTATAAATTAAACTTTAACGCAGATCATTGATTCATTAATATCTGGGCAAAAGTATTGAAATAGAAGGTATTTACGATTTTCAATATCTATAGGAATTAGAAGATAAGCATCCTTTATGTCTATTGTTGATATAAACCAGTTTGGCTGCAGCAACTTACAGGCAGATTCAGATTTACTACAACCGTTGGCTTTAGAAGCTACGAAAGTAATAGAAACGAATTTATCTGGGCTAGTTTTTACTTGTGCTATAGCCCCTAACTTAAATAAGTTCTCGATCGCTAGTAAAATGTCATGTCGTTCATCAAAATAACGATTTAGTTGCGATGTTAGGAACACAATGCCGAGAAGGCTTGAATATCAATGAAGTAGGTTTCCATTGAGGACCTTTTTAAGATTTTTAAAATTATTTGTAACATTTAGCCAACATCCATAGTAATACTGTACTCGGCTGGAACTACAGGTAGTAATAATGTCGAGGTGGAGCACGCGGCTGTAGCTCGCTTTGGGCTGCGTTGTCGCTGTTCGTGCTGCCGCCGATGGACGACGTGTCGTCGAGGGGTATCTCTTTTACCCCCTTGCTCCCTCCCCCCCCCCAGTTCGTCGGGTCGGGTACCGAGGAAGTCTGTTCCAGTTTCGTTGGTTTTGCCGGGGCTGAGCTGCAAGTAGTGCCGCGGCCGCGGGTGGTGGTGTTTTTTTTTTTTTTTTTTTTAATAAGATGGCCTTGTATACAACTGTTTTTGATAGGTTAATTTTGAAATTTTGAAAAGAGTTTAAATCACGTTCACTATCTTGTATGACATTAAAGAACGGGTTAACGTGGCCTGTGGTGATCATTTTTATAGAACTTGGGTGGGTTTCTAAATGACGGCAACCATCGGTTCATGTTTTGACAGCTTCGATGTTGTTATAGTAATGAGTGGCGTCATAGTCCTACTCATTGCAGTAATACCAATTTCCAACTGATATGGTTAGTTTCAACCTTCTTGTCGCGTAATCTCGCCATCTCGAGTAACGCTGCCAAAATTTCAATGGAGCTTGTAGTAAAGTACAGTTAGGTACTTGATATGAAACTGCTTCAGGATTTATTCGTTTTGACCTTCGGGCATCCATTTATTACCGACTTATTCGTCAACTCTAACAATGGGTACCATGTGCCATCTGCACCCCATGTTGGTCTTTTATCTGTCGCCTCGGCTAGGGCCGACAGGTGTCTGGATCCAAAGAAGGATCGACTGTCGGCGCGGACAATTCCGCTGCCGACGAAGCATGGGACTCCAGTTGCATCGTAGGTGCTGGGTGAGCCATTTGCTGCTCATTTACAATGTCAGTTACAATGGGATCTTGTAATCCTTGTGCTATATCCCACGCGTCAGGTTCGACATCTAAGGGACCACAATAAAAATACCTGTATGAATATATAGGTACCTACATATTGTAATGATTCACATTTGAAATTCATTACATCGACCATAACACGCCTCGTTCACTTAGGAATCTATGGCGGGTAGGTAGAAAATGTTTGCCGCGTTCAAATAAGAATCTATGGCAAATATCCAACAACTATACTTTCATATCGAATAGTATGTTGAGGATAATATGGAGAAAATTAATTTTTGAAGGTAGTAGGTACTTCACCTTGAGTCACTAATTTGTTATCGGGATCAGAGGATGACGATGAAATATGTCGCTGTCCGCGTTTGGCCCGGAATTTTTCTTTTAATTTCTCCATATTACTTAGATAGTTATCTAATTTCTCCTCGAAGTTTTTTCGACATGATTTTTATAAAATGACCGCTTTAAAACCACGAAATATTATTTAAGATAAATAGAGAAAGGGACATAACTTTTTAAGGCGCTGCCATACGACAGACATCGTAAAACGACCACTTTTTCGTCGCACAGTTAGGCTTACTGCGACATATTACAAGCCCAAAAAAAATACAGTTTATAGTCAAGTGTATGGAAAAAAGACTTATACAAAAATATTTCATAAAAACCATCTAGAAACTTGAAAAAAATATCGCAAGAAAGAACACGAAAATATTTTTTCGTCTCGAAATGCTCAATATTTTGAGTGATAACATTTTATAATTTTGTTACTGTAAGAAAGGTCATTTTATCATCTAGAGAAATATGTATAAAGATTTTAATTTACTGGTGTATTTACTTTTAAAATAAGTTAAAACCGATAAATAATGTTTACATTGTCGAACAAGAGATTCAACTAAATCAAACGCATCACCATTTTCAACTTTATTTGTCAAGCACTACGAACTACTAAATAATACTACTATTACCTAAATATTGTCTTTATACAGGGCCTTAAGGATTTGAGACTTAAACTTAAACTTCCATTACTTTAAGCATGTCTTTTTGTGTTGTTTTCTTTTTCTATCTGGTTTTATTTTATATCTATCTATCTTATATCTACTTTATATATATCTTTCAGAGGCCCAGCCAGAGTCTACTTTGGGCTATCTGTGCACAGGCGTATGTATGCTTAAAGAAAATAACGAATTTAATGAAAGTATGTTTTTTCATATTTTTTTATACTACATTAATATAAGACGATACATACAAACCACAGGAAATATTACGTGTGTCTTCGTTTTGGGCAAATCATCAAAATACTAAATTTTTTATTAGCAACAAAAGTTTACATTTACATAGAATATGACTAAGGAGCTAACTATAATAGGTAGGTATGTCTATGAGATTAGCTACGGCCCCAATCTAGGCTCTAGGCCGGTGTCGTGGGTACCCGTGCACGATACTCTGAAGATAAGTCTGAAGTTATGTTTGAACAGACTGCCTTAGTAGCATACAGTGTGAATTTTTATAAGTTTTCATATGAAATAACGTTTTCTCTGCAAGTTTTAATATGGAACTTACGACAAACATGCAAAAAAGATTTTTTATATGTTTCATATATTTTTTAATTGTTACTGTAGATCATACAGTAATCTAATCAATGAAATTATAAGTCTATGAAACCAAATATATTATTTTGTTTATATTATTAACATTTTCGTCATTACATTTGAGTGTAGTTTCCTGTAATTTCATATGGATAAAAATATTTTAGTTTGCTTATTGATTAATACTCAGTCATGTGGCTGGACCGCAACCAAAACCAAAGAATGAAACATACTCAAACCTTGAAACAAAAATACTTAAATAAAAGGCAAACAACAACAAAAACAGCATTAATAACATTAATAACTTAAAATCCGTTCCACAACACTGCCCTAAAAGCCACCTTCATCCTTAAATGATTTAATCTAATCTTACCCCGCGATATTAAATTCACCGCAAAAGTATAATTTCCTGAAGCTGAAGAAACAGTAAAATAATAATCTTTCATGGAAATGATAAGACATAACATCCCTAGCTTAAAAACTTGGATCGCGTGACCTATATTTCTGTTAGAGCAAGAGACAGAAGTATGATTAGAAACATTATAAAATAAACAAATTTAACATTTCTCTTGTAATATTTCAGTTGAGGAAAGTAATTTTTTTTTCTTTTTTATAACTGATAGAACTCCGTTTTGACCACGTATATTTGTAATATATTAACCCATGTCAATGTATACCTCTTATGTACAGAAATAAACATTTTTAATTTTCATTTTTAATAAGGCAGACTCTTTCTTAGAGTTTTTTTCTGTCTAGAGCTGCATGCAAGGATTTTTTTTGTAATATTGCTTAGTAAAGTGCTAAGAAGTTGGCTACGAGAATTGTAGCATTGCAATGTATAATGCTATGAAGTTTGCTACGAGCTTCGTAGTATTGCGTTGTTAAGGCTCCGGGCACGGATGAACTTCCCATACTAACGTAATACCAAAATGATTTGTACTTTGAGTATATTTTCACCATGATCTGCTATTTTTTGTATTAGAATATAACTTCCCATACAAACGTCATACTACGCCTGGAGCCTTAAGTATTACGAAGTGTACTACGAGGTTACGAACCTCGCATTAATTACATTGTAAATTTAAAAAAATACGAAGTTTCTTACGAGATTCGTAACATTGCGTTGTAAAATTCTACGAATTTGCTACGAGCTTTGTAGCATTGAATTGCATTATGATGTGCTACGAAGTTTGCTACGAGATGCGTAGCATTGCGTTGTAAAGTGCTATGAAGATTACTACGAGATTCGTAGCATTGAATTGCATTGTAATGTCCTACGAAGTTAGCTACGAGCTTTATAGCATTAAATTGCATTATAATGTGCTACGAAGTTTGCTACGAGATGCGTAGCATTGCGTTGTATAGTTCTACGAAGGTTACTACGAGATTCGTAGCATTAAATTGCATTATAAAATCGAAATTATTTATTATTTAAGCAGTAACTGATATCATTTCCGAACCTTACCAATTTCTCATCAGCACTAATTCTTAGCTGAACATGCCAATCAAAAATCAAAATCAAAGTGCTTTATTTCCTTTAGGCCTTACAGGACTCTTGGACAATATAAAATCTTGGACAATAGAAAATAATAAAACCAGGGTGCTGGTGAGACCGATATTGGTGATCTTTGAGGGATGTGTTTCAGCTATGGCCGTAGTTTAGCTCCAATGATGATGGTGATATGGTCAATGACAGTTCAGCTCCTGCTCTACATTCAAACTAATTAAAGGCTCAGTGGTAATGTATATTCATTGTTCCGTCACAAAACAGAGGACATTTTAAAATTCAAAACTCGACTTACGAATTTAATAAAGCGGAATGCTAAGCGATGTCTTTAGCTGAAACTGGATATATTTTGAGTGACAAATTTAGTATAAAATTATGCTTGACAATTAAAACAGCATCAGCTCCACCCTTGCTAAGGTGAGTTATTATGGGTACCTACTAGATAACTGATATAAATTGTACCTATGTCATATAATATATATTTTATAATATTTTTAATTTACATAGAAAAACCTGTAATACCCGAAACAAAATATCAGATCATGCACACATTTTAAATAACGACTTGATGACCTCCGTAGCGCGGTGGGCGAAGGTCCGCCTGTGACGCAAGAGGTTGCGTGTTCAATTTCCGTCTCGGGACAAATGTTTGTGCGATGGTTAGCACACTCCCGTACTGAGGGAGGGCCGCAGGTTCGAGACCCGCTGAAATCAATTTTTTTTGGGATATAATTAAATTTCTTAAAGATTCGAGGTCCGAGTTTGAGGGCTTACGCACTATAATAACAAAATTCTTTTAATACTATTATATTAATAAAATAAACACTATTCAAGCATTATTAATTATTTGCTCCTATTAATTATTTCCCGTGTGGTGCCGGCATAGAATTGCACCACCCCAACTCTTTCCGTGGGTGTCGTAAGATGCGACTAAGGGAAACACAAAGGGGGAGGCCTCATTAGGGGAGGCCTATGTCCAGCAGTGGACTATAATAGGCTGGTGATGATGTTGATGATGTATTATTTTGAGGTGTAACAACAGTACTCCTTGTCCGCCATTTTTATTAGTGAACCACCATTTTCTTAGGCAAATCAGCTGTTAAGCCATAATATACCCCCTGGCTTTTAGATTAATTTTGCAAATGAGTCCGGCCCTCATGAATATGCATCCAAGATCTTGACTGAAAAAGTTGTTTTAAAGCTGCTAGCTTTATTAAATGTCTTGAATTCAAGAAAAATCGTTGAAAATAGCGGTTTCAGGGTTTTAGCTGTTAGTTCTTACTTTGATGGTGGAATGTAGGTATGACCTATACTAATATTATAGAGAGGAAAGATTTGATTGTTTGTTTGTTGGTTTGTTTGTTTGAATTGAATAGGCTTCGAAACTTGTGGACCGATTTAAAATATTTTTTCACCATTACAATCCTAAATTATCCGTGATGAACATAGGCTATAGAATATTTTCAAAAAGATAAGGGTTCCACAAATTTCGTTAAAAAAAATAATTCCAAAATTTTTGTTAAATACCCGAGCGAAGCCGTGACAGACCGCTTTTTCTTAAATTTTTATATATTTATTTATCGCGCGCTGATTTGATGACCTACATATTTGACAACCGGCTAACCCAAAATCTATTAGCAGATGAAATTATTATAGTAATAATAGAAAAAAACAATTTGATTACTGATAAGACTATAAAGCAACTGGAAATGACAAAATTTAGATTTACACAAGATTATGCACAATTATATTTATTTGCAATTTAAGCAAAATTTGGTCCGCACGATTAATTGTTGTTCATATAATTGTTTTTCCTTTGTGCAACATATTTTACATGCTCTTAAATTAATATCAAAGAGCACTCGAGGCTTTGTTCGTAATTGGTTTTTTATTCCGAGAACCTTTCATTTAGGTTGTACATGATTTTTAATAGGTACGTGGAATATACAGGCTACTTCAAAGTATATTGGACAATTTAGAGTTAAATGGGTTAATTATTTTTTGTAGCATATGAAAAATATTTTATTATACATTTCTTTGTATTTTCCGAGGAATGATTAAAAATTAAATACCTAACGAAAATTACAAACCAAAAGACAAAACAAATAATAACTAATATTTACAATTGAAATGAGTATAATGAATAACTGTAGACTGTTGATAGGAATCAACAGCTCATCTCATCATCATCATCACCAGCCTATAATAGTTTACTGCTGGACATAGGCCTCCCCTAATGAGCGCCATAGATGGCATTATCATATCCCTTAGTCGCCTCTTACGACACCCGCGGGAAGAGTTGGGGTGGTGAAATTCTATGCCGGCACCACACGGCAGCTATCTAAAATAAATGAATACAGTACAATTATGATTTACGAGCATAAAATTACTACTTTTATCCGATTAATGCGGGTCCAAAACTAACTACGAAAATCCAATCCAATAATGATCCAATAAGAGGTTTGTCTTTACTATTTTATACCTGTCTTTAAAGAGGTATAAAGTAGTTTCTAATGATCTCTTGACTTTTCAACTGTACTTAAGGTGGCGTGGCATCGAAAGCTGTGTCCACACTTGTTCATTCTCATTTTTAACTTTAAGCCCCTTATTTATAATAGTCTGCTAACTTATAGCATTGCTGTTTTGGCATTGTCTTCTATTCTATTCCCCATCTAATCCCGATTTCCTAATTTTTGCTTTGTGTTTTTGCTCGTAGCTTACTAGTACGCCTGTAACGCTATACTTTCACTCAACAATCTGTATTGCTATCTTATTTATACCTTGAGCGAGTGAGAGCTACCAATCGAATTGGAACGAAACAGTGTGGACGTTATGCCGAAAGCACGCGAGTCCGAACGAGGATCTGCGATCGCCTTCGGCCGTGCTCCGCCTGCGGTTTTGCATCCGTTTGTTTGGTGTGGACACAACAACGAAGGCGATTGAACGTTCGATACCGATCGTTAAATTCCACTAAAACGTTCGCACGCTCTCGTTCACCTTATCTGTATCCACCATATATCCACCATAACATGCTAGACAGCGAGCGTTTGTGCAGTCAATACGGAGAAAGAAAGAGCTACCAACGAGCAACAAGTCGCTTATTGAAATATGCGTCTCGTTGCTCGTTGCTCACGGCGCGAACGAATCATGCTCGCTGCGAATTGTACATTAGGCCCATTAACACCGGTCAGTACCATGCTTTCTTCTTCTTCTTTTATTTTGGCCTTTCATCTGGTTTGATACAAGTCTGCCATTGTCAGTTTCAAATAACTTTAAGAACGAATTAAGATAAAACTTTTTGATCGAATTGTATAAGATATTAAGAGGATAATTTTGATTTTAATTAAGTTCATTATATACATTAATAAAATAAAGACTATGAAAGAGTTAACTCGCACAAATGTGGACACAGCCAGTGTTTCCAGCTCTTAAAGTAGACAAACGACAGAGAAAAGTTTATTCGACTCCGCGAAGCTTGATTCATTGCAGTCGAGTTCGCTCGGCGCTTTCCTTTATTAGTCTTTATAAGAGAGATAAGTATTGTACGTGGAAATACTCACATAAAACTAAACTTTTTTAAAACTTATATCATTGCTTGCTGTATATCTAGATAAAATTCGATAAATAGGTTGATACCTATCTATCTCTAGAATCACATTTAATCTCGTGGTTTCTTTCATACGTTTATTTGTTAAATCTGTTAAGTAGGTAACTAGCTTTTTTTTATATTAAAAATGTTTTTAGTGTAGACTGTACCGGTTAAAGAAATCCTTATTGTATTTTTTTTATTTACATGTACTGTCTGTTTTTCAAATATATAAAAAAATACGTTTATTTGTCTAAAAATGTGAAATACCTCTAGTAAGATGGAATTACCAATTTCACCTAAAAATTACATTAATATAAGATATATTGATATAAATTTCTTTTACGCATGAAATCCTCTTCAAAAGCCTCCTACAGAAATCTCGAAACCTAATAATTTATTTCAGAATAATATCCATCTATAACCTCGTCTAAATCAAGTTTAATCAAACCTTTAATCAAGACTAGCATAATGCCTGGCTAGTTAAGAATAATTTGCAATTTTAAAGTGCTACAAACTTTTCTGTCTACTCAACAGCGCGGCGGCGCTAGCGGTAGGTGTAAGGTGTCGCTAAAGCATCGTGGTAACGCACGTGTATCTGATGTTGCAGGTGTCAATTGACTGCGATAACTGGTTGCAAGCAGGCGCTGCTAACATGTTTGCATTCTTACTAGATTCAACTGAGAGCATAAGTATTGCTGATTAAAAAGTCTTGAACAACATAACAATAATAAGATAACATAATAACTGTCGGTATTTCGTAAGTTTCTTTTATAAAATGTAAATCTTTTATTGGCCGTTAGTTAGATAATTAAGGTTCGAACTGTTTACATTAAGGGTTGTTGAATTTGTTAAAACAATAAATACCTAAACATTTGAAATAAGGATGTTGATGACCAGGAGGTCTATTGACTAAATTTGCCGTCCTCTAACATCATCGCATATACGTAAACGTGAAGAAATATCATAGTTCACAACACGATGTGAACTATGACCATTTTTTCGCCAGCTTATAATATTATACGTTAACTGCTGTAGAGGCCACTAATAGTACCCAACCAAAATTTCCTCGCCACCGACTCAAATCCCAACAGTACAAGTAAGTTCGTCGCACTCTGAGGCTATTCTTAGGCGACGAAGGGGCCCTTTTAACTTTATCCCTTAACTTTCTATTCCAAAAACCGTCCGCAATTTAAATTAATAGCGGTAGAAAGTGTCCCATCTTTTATAAAGTAACGGGACGGGAAAGAACGATAAACTTAATCTTCAGGACCAGAAATAATAGTTCTTAGTATCATCTGAAATTGCAGCAAATAGTTACATCTCTTGACCATTCAAAAGTGGAACAGAACATATTTTCACAGTCTTTTGAGGATTTATTTTTAAACCAACATAATAAGAGTAGGTGTATATATTTTTATGCGTACCTAATTCAGTAATGGAAATAGTTTTAAGGGTTTTTGTAACCATCGGTGGAAAGAAGCCCTAATACTCATTGTTTAAATAATTCTTATATATTTTTCTTTGAGCTTTTTTATTTCGGACCAACAAGGAGTCAAACTTTTGTTTTCGTGTAGTATTTATGTATGTCTATACCTGGTATAACGTATTGGCTTCGTAAGTCATAATACCTTTCAACCCCGCATAAAATCCGCCGCCATTTTATGCAAACGATTACGGCAAAAAATCAAAATGGCGTCTCCACGAGCCCCTTTGACACCAAACCTAAAGAGAGCTTACTAAGCAGATTACTATGCAAAGGTATTCTTAAAAGAAACTTCCTAATGCAAACTCGAGTTGGCCGGATGCAGGTCGGATATGAAATTTAAATGAAGCCTGCCTGCCACTCTAATTTGCTTGATACTCCTTAAATAGAATGTACAGTGTTTGTTTACGTTTATTAGGTTATTGCTTTTGATAGACATAATAAATTCGGTAGCGCGGTTGGCGAAGGTCCGCGACGTAAGAGGTGAGGTTGCGGGTTCAATTCTCGGGACAAAAGTTGCATAGTAAATGTATTTTATGTAATGAAATAGAAGCCTATCATCCGGATAGGCTTCTATCTCATTACATGATGATGACTGGCTTTAACCCACAGCTTTCAATAATACACTCGAGAGCAATGAATCCGGGTCACTCAAAGAATCCAAAAAATCTCGGAAAGTAAGAATGCTAGGTTAATGCAATAAATTGTATTTAATAGACAATTTAATACTCCTTAAATGAAAGTTAAAAAAATATGAGTCACCATACATTTTATTTACACAAAATTACATAAAGAAAAAAAACTGCTGATATCTCCTTAAAACAAAAATAGGAAACATGAAATTTTTGAACTTTATGACGATTTTCTTGAATTTCAATACTTCGTATTACCTCCTCGTGCTTCCATTACTGCGTTTACGCGGTTTGGCATGCTGTACACCAAGTTCCTTATACGATTTTGGGGAATATTCTCCCATTCCTCTGTGAGAGCAATTTTGAGCTCAGGAAGCGTGATTGGGGGAGGGTTTCGTTGTTTTACGCATCTCCCTAGCTCGTCCCAAGCATGCTCGATCGGGTTGATATCCGGGCTGCGCGCTGGCCACTCCATACAAGTAATGTTCATCTCTTGAAGGTAGTCATTCACAATCCTACCTGTATGAGGTCGGGCATTGTCATGCATAAATATAGCATCCTCACCCAAATTGACCATAAATGGACCAACGTGTTCGTTGAGGATTTCTTCCACATATCTTACGCTAGTCAAAGAGCCGTTTTCTATGATCACCAGCTCTGTGCGACTTTCAGAGGAAATTCCGGCCCACACAAGTACAGACCCACCACCGTAGGCTACTTTTTCTTCGATGCATGCTTGCTTGAATCTTTCCCCTGGTCTTCTATACACTCTGTGTCTTCCATCGTGCTTGTAGAGCATAAATTTTGATTCGTCGGAGAACACAACTTTCGACCAATCTTCAATACTCCAATTTACGTGGTTCTGGGCATATCTTAGTCTTGAAATACGATGGCCACGCTCCAGTTTAGGGCCGTTTGCAGGTCTAAGGGGTTTTAAGTTAGATTCAGCAAGCCGACGTCTTACTGTCCATGCACTTGGGTTACTTCCTCCGAGGCGTCGAAACTGATTTGTGAGTTCAGTTCCTGTGAGAAAGCGATTTCGAAGCATGGTGTTCACCACGTATCGGTCTTCTCGTGCTGTGGTACACCTAGTTCTGCCCGTTCCTGGTCTGCGTAGGTTAGAACCAGTTTCTTCGTAACGTCGGAGAACTCTTTGTACTGTTGACAGCGACACACCGACAGTCCTGGCTGTATCGCGCTGACTCCGGCCGGTTTCCACCAATGTAAGTATTCTGGTGCATTCTTCAAGTGTAAGCGACATGATTTCAGCTTGAATAATGAATATTGAGCACTATCAACCTGGTTTATGTACCAACATAAATGACAGATTACAAACAAAAGCAAAAACAAATCCTGTAATTTCGTAGTTCCATCTTCGACAGTGTTCCCTTTTCAAATTTGATTTTTTTATGATATAACTTTACAATAACTAAGAAGTTTTAATACTTTCATTTAAGGAGTATTAAATTGTCTATTAAATACAATTTATTGCATTAACCTAGCATTCTTACTTTCCGAGATTTTTTGGATTCTTTGAGTGACCCGGATTCATTGCTCTCGAGTGTATTTCCATAAAAATTAAGCCTTATTTTAAGTATAGACCCTTTTCCCATAATTTATTCCGATCCGTTCAATAGTTTTGACGTTGACAAACACTCATTTTTTTCTTACACCTGCAGAAACTTTGGGTTCGTGGCTTAGGCCCCCAGTGGTCGACGCACCTGTGGTTGACGCCCCCGATTCTATTAATTGTATTATTATTATTATTTGCACTTTTGCACTTAGTACAGTAAATGCCAAAAGTGTATCTTACATACCGTTTTAGAGATTTTTTTTTAGATAGTTTTAAGTAATTGTACTTTACCAATAAAATACTTCTGTCTTTAATCCTACTAATGTTATAACTGCAAAAGTTTGAAAGTAGGGATAGATGTAGAGATGAAAGATGAGATGAATGTTTGTTACTCTTTCACGTAAAAACTACTGAATGGATTTTTGCGATTGGTCTGTTGCGTGACGTTGGTAAACGGCCTGACGGTTACTTGTCCTTTAGACATTTAGATATTTTATTTATTGAAGATTAACAACGTACTGGCCTCTAAAACAGAATTTGAACAGAAGGCTACGTTCCAAACATCCTGACATGCGGCGCACGCAGCAATCAAATTTTCGTTGACAGATTTAGCAGAAGAATATGGTTTTGGTTTTCCGTGTAAAATATTTTTTTAATGTAATCTTTTCATTGATAAATCCAAACATTATGTTCACGGTTTTGAACTGAACACTTTCGAACTTGAAAACTGATATTAAAGTTTAGTGTGCCATCTCACAATGTCGAGCGAAGGTACTTCGCAAGGGCTGGTGCGAAGTAATTATGAAATGGTAAAAAATAGACTAGGGGGAAAAACATTGCTACATGCTGGATTTGCGTATAATTTTCATAGAAATAATAAACACGATAGTGTGTGGACATGTGTAAATAAAAGACATGGCCGATGTGGTGGTTTAGTGAAGTTAACTAATGAAAGCGATAATGTTCAGATGCAAAAAGGGCATAAGCCTGAGTGTAAGCCGGATTTATTAAAAAACGAGATAAAAGTTGTTATGAACGATTTAAAACAAGAAGTTACAACAAATTTTAGTCCTATACAGAAAATGTTTGAAGTGAAAACTGCAAGATTACAGAATAAAGGGCACAGTGAGAAAATTCCAATCTACAACAATGTTAAAAAAGCAATCTACAGAAGTCGTAATACATCCCTGAATGTAAAAAAAACAAGATTTACGGATCCAGCTGAAGTTGTTATACCTGAGATTTTTAGAAAACACATGTTAGTCGATTATAATGAGGATGGTAACAGGATCATCATCTTTGTATCAGAAAAAGCTTTGGAAGATATTAAAAATGTACACCACTTCTTTTGTGACGGTACATTTGATTGCTGCCCCTGTCCATTCAAACAGATTTATACGATACATGGAGATATAGGAGACAATACAGATG
This sequence comes from Eupithecia pulchellata, assembly GCA_963931895.1. Taxonomy (NCBI): domain Eukaryota; kingdom Metazoa; phylum Arthropoda; class Insecta; order Lepidoptera; family Geometridae; genus Eupithecia; species Eupithecia pulchellata. The sequence goes on from OZ007543.1 coordinate 3,564,084, forward strand.
ACACCAATATTGTGCCAATATTTTACGCGCTACTGGTCACTAAAGAAAGAAAGACATATGAGATAATGTTCAGAAAAATTAAAGAAGCTTTGATAGAATTCAAGCCCTTAAAATTCACTCTGGATTTCGAAATATCAGCAATGGTCGCAATAACTAACGAATTTCCCAATGCTGAAATTCATGGATGTTTTGTACATTTTCAAAATGCCATATACAGGCGGGCAAAGTCTCTTCGTTTATTAGATCATGAAGAGACCACGCAGTACGTTAAACTGTGCATCTGCTTAGCCTATCTTCCTGAAGAAGACATTGAAGACGGATGGCTTTCCATAATGGAAAACAGGTAATATAAGTATTTACGCTTCAAAACTTGTACATTCCTGGTATTTTTACATTTGCAGACCAATTTGATCCAAGACTTTCATTTCAGTATTCCAGACGAACAAATAACAAAGTTCAATGATTATTTTGTTGAGCAGTGGCTTGAACCCACGGAAAAAATTGCTAAGTGGTGTTGTTATAAAGAAAAACATAGGACTACAAATTTAGTAGAGGCTTGGAATCATCGACTTACGCGCCACCTGGGGAAGAACCCATCTTTATTATCATTTTTGGAAATGATAACGATTGATATTTCTACCTACGGCACGGCACAAGCAAGGCAATATATTTATTTTAAAATCGCAATTATATTTATTGGTAAAATAATGCAACTATTATAGATAATATCTTATTTCAGACTGAAAGCTAAAAACATTCCTGTTAGCAGGCGAAAAAACGCGTCAAGAAAGAATGCAAAAATGATTGCCAATTTGACTGAGCAGTATAAAAATAAAAAAATTACTACGATCATGTTTTTAGAACAAATCTGCCCATATGTGGAAATCCGAGCAAAAAAGTAATAGCTACCCAACTAGCAAGGGAATCCTATAATAGAATACAATAGGTGAAATTAGACTTATAAAGCTTAAATTAGACTTATAAAGCTTTTAATGGCTTTTCTCAAGTATACTTTGCTTATAATAGCAAGCATTCTTACTCTCCAGAGCAAATTTACTAATAAAACTGCCTTGTAGTTTACTACTATACTATATTATAGGATAATTACAAGACATATAATCTCATAAGTGTATTGACAAAGTCTTAATAGTCCTGCGAAAATTATAGTCTTATAAAAGCTTTGTGTAAGATTTCCAAGACTTATAAAATACTTAGCTGAGATCATTATAGGTATGAGGCGATGTAGTCTTATTAAAGACGCTTATAAGATTTTTTTGAGAGTAAATAATCTTTTAAAGAAAAAAAAAACAGTTTAACAAGTCGTTCGATTTGAGATACTTACTGTAAATTATTATTTATCATAGATTAGAAGCGTTTTAAACAAAATGGAGGTTACTGAAGAACTGTACATAAAAGACAGGCAGAATCGGTAACGCAAAAGCGATCGTCTCAAGCAAGTTCTGAAAAAGCAGAAACCAGTAATTTATTAGAATGTTCCGTACATTCCGAATGTGGTATCCTTATTACCCTAATTGCATACCTACGTTGTGAAATAAAACAGATCATTATCCTGTACTGTATTTTTTGTACAAGAATCTCTCTCTTTAATCATACTTACATAACTATAAGTTGCACATACACATATTTACGTCAAAAATGTGTAGCTATTGCAGGTTTTCAAATATTAATCGAGGAACTCTAATTTGATTCAACATGGTGGTTAGGTAATCTTAACTAAGAGTAAATCAAGCGTAGTTTTACCTATTACAGTCTTATAAATGTCTTGATAAAGAGCTATTTTTGAAACATGGCGAATGATCAAAAAACAATTATGAAGTGCTTGATAATATTTTTTCACTAACAGGCTTGACATTCAATTTATGTAAGCGCGTAAGAAAATTAGCGCAAACACTGTACACTTATACATTAAAAATAGATTTGCCATACAAAATTGCATTCGTACTTAATTCTAGATAAGCATTTTTCATTCAAATATTATCAAAGAAAATAATGATAAAATAAATTAGTGTTTATTAAACACTGCAAATACATATTAACAAAACGAACTAGAAGTAGATAACAAAAGGAATACTGCTACCAGTAGTAATCTTCTCTAAGGCAATTATAGGGAGTTCAAGTCCCTCCAAATACTAGCGCAAGGCAATAATTAGACTTAGCATGCTGTAAGCTCATAACAAGAACTTGTGCTCCAATAAATGCGCCCAAATCCAGCTTTGTAGTTTACTACTAGAATGTTATAGGAGTGTTGAAATGTAGTCTTGAAGACTGTTATAGGATCTATTTTGCTACTTGGGTAATTATTAACGAAGTAAATAAGATGATTTTGGTTGTTTTCTGTTGTTAGTAGACAATTTTAGTTCATGTGTCTTTATTTATATTAATTATATATTATATATTTATATATATTTATATTATTATATTTATATTATTATATTTATTATTTTTATTATATTTATTATATATATTTATATTTATATTATTATATTTATATTTATATAATTATATATTATTATATATATTTTATTATTTTTAATAATTATTATTAAAAAGTTTAAAATTACAAGTTTGTTTGTTTAGATGTTTGTCCGTCTAAAACTACTGAACGGATTTTGATGAAATTTGGTATACAGACAGGGTATGAGCTGACTTGGGTTGAATGCTCCCTTGGGAATATTCCACGCGGGCAAAACCGCGGGTACAAGCTAGTACAAAATAAAAACATTTCTAATAAAAATAGTTATGGTTATGATATAATATATTAAAAGCTTATGCCTTTTATGCCTGCAAGTACATTTGATAAAAAAAATATTCGGATTAAAATAAACTGACCGGGGGCGTCGACCACAGGTGCGTCCACCACTGGGGGCCTAAGCCACGAACCCGAAACTTTGTGTTCTGTAAAGAGCTTGTGAACTCTGAAATCAGCTCCCCACATACCGATATTTTATCCAGGCTCGAATAGAGAAATTATTTTACCCACTTATGAACAATTCATTTTTAAAAGGGCAAAAAGCCTTTAACAAAGAAAATTACAATTATTTAACTAAATAAAAACTAGTATTTATGTGTACAATTGAAACAATTGAGCTAACTGCAGACTGTTGCGAACAAATTATAGGTAGCTCAACTGATCCATATCCAGATCAATACTAGTTGGAAGTGTACCCAAGTATGTAATAATGTACTAATCATTAAATCAAAATAAAAATATTGAGCATTTTGATCACGAATCGATGTATTTTTTGTTTGTACATAACTACAAATAGGCTAAGGAAAATCGTTGTTTGTGCTTCAGTGAACGGATAAAACGTGTGTTTTATCCGTTCACTGCTGTGCTTAGCTTACTGTTAATCTTCTTTAATCTTATAATTTTCTTTTGATATTTCACAAGCGTCAAAACAAGATAAAAATATCAAAACTAACAGATTACTTTTTGATTACGTTTTATGATACCACAGACATGTACAATCTGATCCATAAATGTATTTTCGGTGACGACGTGTTCGCCCAGTGGGATGAGTTTCTATACCAGGGTTGAGGGTTGAATTGCTAGACAAAACTATAGTGCATGTGGTCCGTGGAGCATTCAATGAAAAGTCGGCTAGACACAGACTAGTTTATTAATAAATAGCGGCTGAACTCAGCCTTGGCTTCGAACGGGACGAATTCATGCAGATCCCTAACTTTTTTGAAAATATTCCATAGATTATGTTCGTCAGGGAAAATTAAGGATTCTAATATTGAAAGAATTTTTCAAATCGGTCCTGTAGTTTCGGAGCCTATTCAATTCAAACAAACAAGTAATCAAATATTTCCAGTTTATAATATTAAAGCTAGCTACCCGCACCAGCCTCGCATGGATGCGATGATGATACTAATGCATATTATACATATAAACTTTCCTTTTGAATTATCCTTATATTATGTGAAGAAAACTGTATCAAAATCCGTTTCGTAATTTTAAAGGTCTAAGCCAAAATAGGGACAAACAGGGTATCACTTTTTGGTATTAGAAAGATCAAATTACATAACTTTGTTTCATACTATGAATAATAATAATATATACTATATATATCCCTACAATTTCAGTAGAAGTCTCAGTCTGAACTAGAAAGATAAAGAACAGTTGCATTTATATGATCAAACCATCTTTATCAACACTTTTGTGCAAGTGGTTTGATCATTTATGTAAAGCATGACGCATTTACAGGCCGGCAACAATCCGATCTTTTTGAGCGTAATGCTGAGCGATTCGTTCCTTTAACCGCAGCAACCAGATAGCCGATGCATTTCCAAACGAAATTTTAACTTTGACATCCGGATTTTCAGGAAGGCGTACGGAGCGGGCTTGCCAGTGCGACCAGTCGGCAATGCGAATGACGTATTTTGCATTAAAAGTAAACGTGTTAATTGCATTTCATGCGACTAGAAGTAAACAATGAAATAAGTTCGTGCGTTTCGACAAAAAAAACTACCTTAACTTTTGTCCCCTTTCGTCAGCTACGTGCGGCGCGTAAAACGCAGACGCAATTTTTGCCAAACTTTACTAAGAATACGTATAAATCGTTCGATGACGGCATTTGAACGCGTGCTTTAAATTAAATTGAGTGATTTAGTAAATCAATAAGACATTGATTTATTCACTCGTTCACACTTTTTGCCGCTTACTCAATTTCTTTCAGCATACACACAGGCAATAAGTCATGGTCGTGCAAATGGTACTTATAGATACATACAGAGTGAGTTATTCAACGAATGGCATAGATGGATCAGCTGTGTACTTGAGTGCACTTCAGTTCAGAGTCTTGAGGAACAAATATATTTACTTAACTACCACCAATATAGTCTCAATTTTATCATCATTATAATCAACCCACATCAGTCCACAGCTGAAAATAGGCCTCCCCTAATGATCGCCATAGCGCCCTGTCTTCAGCTTGTCGCATCCAGCATCTGCCATTTTATGACACAATAAAATTAAAATAATTGACACACTCAGACTTTTCACAATTTTACATCAGTGCTTTAAAAAATTCAAGAGTTTGCTACCATTAAATATTTTACATAGATATCCATTTGCCCCGATGTCCAGAACAATTCTACAAATGGATTTCTAAAAACGACTTTCCGGCAAAGTGGGTCTGAGTAGTCAAGTGATGTAAAAGTAGACTTACGAGCAAAGCTGATCGCCTATTATGATCGACAATCATCACTACTCGAGAAAATGTAGAAGAAGAAAATGTAATGAAATTCAAGCTCAATCCAGTTTCAATAGTTTATCTGAATAATTGATTTCGTAATTAAAAGTTAAGGAATTCATCGTAGTAATACTTATCCGGCAGAATAATTGATTTTTTTAAATATAATACGACGAGCGTTTTTGACTTTAAGACAGTTAGTTGGGTGCTACAAAGATAGTCAAGACAATTAGCTGGGCGCTACAAAGATAGTCAAGACAATAAGTTGGGTGCTACAAAAATAGTGAAGACAATTAGTTGGGTGCTACAAAGATAGTCAAGACAATTAGCTGGGCGCTACAAAGATAGTCAAGACAATAAGTTGGGTGCTACAAAAATAGTGAAGACAATTAGTTGGGTGCTACAAAGATAGTCAAGACAATAAGTTGGGTGCTACAAAGATAGTCGGCGGTGTGCATAAACCTCTTAAAACTCCCTTACAACCCGCCTGCTCGCGAGTCTACCTTAAAAGAATTCTATGTTGATTCAAATCTCCTAGGCATTACGGAAGTCTCTTCGAATTCACGAACTAGTCTGAATTAATTCTGTCTGAATTATGTATTTTTAAAATGAGAGTTAAGACGTGTTTCAGTGAAGAATTGAGGGAAGTTTCGTTCGGGAAAAGTCTTTGGGTTTCTCTCTTTTGGGGGTTCCGTATATGCACAGTGATTATTCAACGTCTGTTTTAAGTGTCGTCATCATCAGCCTATATTAGTCCACCGAGGGACCTATAGGCATCCCTTAATGAGCGCCATAGATGGCATAATTCATCATTTGGGGGTAATTGCCCATAATCCCCACGCTGGGCATGCGGGTTGGGGATCGCAGTTCGGTGGAGTTGTTCTACAGAGGGCGCTGCTGCCCGCCCTCCGGTGTGTTTCCCTTAGTCGCCTCTTACGACACCCACGGGAAGAGTTAAGATTCTATGAATTCTATGCCGGCACCACACGGATAAAATTATGGTTTAAAGTTTAGATAGGTAACAAATAGGTGACCCCATAAAGGTACTTATTTAAGATTAAAATAAAATAATTTTATGTAATTTTAACGTGTATCGTTATAAAATATCTGTCATGTGGTAACCTAACATAAGTTCTGTTTACTCTGAGTCAGATGATTCCATCTTTAGGTTATTTCTTCCTTTCGTTTGAAATTCAGACAAAATTATTTATCTTACCTACTTTCGGAACAAATATTTGTACGATCTGCAGATATTTGTTCAAAGTGTTCTGGTCGTTTTTCTATGTATAATAAAATATATCTGTCTTTGTAATATGTTGTATTAAATATGTTATTTATCAGCTTTTGTTATGGGTACTCCTATAACACAAACTGATAAATAACATATTCTACTTAGCTTGGTGCTAGATGATTTTGTGTGGATTGTCCAGCATTATTTATTATTTCCGTTTCAAATTTAACTTCTTTAATTCATTTAGCACATTTTTGTTGCTTTTTACATTCTGTAGTTGCTACAGAATGTAAAAAGGAACCCTCTTGAGTGCTCCAGTTAAACTCGCTCTTGGCAACTTTAATTTTGTACTGTTTTTTGTTGCCAGTGTCTTTGAGCGGTTTGCTCGTTTCTGAAGACTGTTTTATGTCCCTTTTTGTAGCAGACTGAAGTTTTACAGTAAATAAATAAACAACTTATTCTCTCTTTTAAGTAAAACAATGCTTTTTAAGGCGCATGTAAGGGCCAGATTACACTGGCGATTTGATGTTTTCATACGATGCGATTGATTGATTAATTTTTATCGGTATGTGCAATATCTTTCGGATACTTCCTTAGTTTTCGATTCCTCCACATACTTTTTTTTAACGTGTGATTACTGATTACTTTGTCGTAAAGCTATGGACTAAGCATTGTCTAAAATAACAGCTTTTTGTTTTATTTTATTTATTTATTATTATATATATATTGGCTGCCTTGCAAAGATACCTGAGTGCTTAGTACAAGCTGTGCGCAATACCTTTCGAATACATCCTTCGTTTTCGAGTTCTTCATATACATATCGCGCCTTGCAGTGCTCGCCTCTCGATCAAGTAGTGTCTCTGCGTGTAGTATGACAACCATCATAATATAGTTTCATATAAACTCTATGATCGTTTTCGAATGATTTTGCGCGATTCATCGCACTTTGACATTCACATTCGCGCCATTGATGTTATGCAAGTAAATAGAGCACCAGCATTAGCGCTTGGTCCGACTAAACAAGTCCAGGAACTCACTTAGTCTAAGTAGGTACGGTAAGGAAGGACCTTATCATCGTCTTCATGAATCTATGTGTGAGATACAAGCATAATTTATACGTACTTAGGGCTTTCATGCACACGCACTACACGACAATACGAATAGAAAATGAGACGTATTTGTCACATTTTTAGGTTAGACTTCCTTCTTTTCTATTTGTAATTCTACTGAATTCAATGCCTTCTTATATGAAGATGTCAATGGTTCTTGAAGAAATTAAAGACTTGGGATAGTTTTAGCTATTTTATTTATAATTAATATAACAAATAAGTGAGAGCACAATGCTATGTCGACGACGTGATAAAATGGAAGGGAAGTTTACAAACTATGTGTAAAACAAGAGCAAAGCATAACAAGGTGCTATTGCTATAATGAAGCGTTAAGGAGTCTCGTTTCAATGTAGATGCGTAAATACGTTTTGCGTTCTATGCATATTCCAACAGTTCTCGATAATTATATCGTAAGAATATGCACACATTCCGTACTAAGATCTCAGAACACAACGACGCCGTCTCTTTGCCACGTCTCGCTGCGCTCGTGGCCTGCTTACTGTGCAATTGCATCGCTTTGCAATTCCTCAGAAATGCCAGTGATAAGTTGAAAATGTGTGGTATATTAAATAAGCTCAGTGGAAGAAATTCTCTGTACAGCGGAGCATAATTTTATGTGCAAAATAATAGCTTACTACATTGTATTCTTCAATGTATTATGTTTCTCAAACTAGTTTAAAAAAAAATAAGTTTCAAATGTTACCTAGTACATCCCTTGATACTTCGCTTCGTTTGATCATCTACATAAGATTGATTCTTGGATACCGTTGTTTCATTTCTGTTTCGAATATAAAAACTAAAATTTTAATCTATAATTATAGAGGTTGGCGTTTTTTTAATTCATAAACACAACACAGTTTCAAACTCAGATTACAATACTAACAAAACAGTTGTTTTCGCCTACTTTTTACAGAAAACCTGATTACTTTTCAATATCCGCAACACTACAGACTTTTCTCATAAATGTTGTAAAAGCGATAAATAATACAGGGTGATACATTGAAATAGTTTAAACCTTTGTTGTAACCGTCAAGGTAAAGGCCATTGAAAACTCTAATTTGTAGACAAATATGGCGGCCAAGATTCGAACGTAGTAAATTTTTGTCCCTGGACAACCCCATATACCTTCAGCATTTTCACTCAAGCAGAGCACGGCCTACGCTCATAGTAATAGCGCTGGCATTGTCGAACCAAATAAAAAAACTTCGATAATCTTCATATAGTGAAACAAACATAGCTCTTTCGCGAATATATAAATATAGAAACCTTAACAGTCATTACCTACCGTCTGAATATTGCAATGTCACAATACCAAAGTTCCTTTCTATTCCCAACTCAACGTTTCACCCTGTAACAAGTGTTCAATCGATACGAATATGGTTCGGTTAAATGGTTCGAAGCAAAAGTTTTTGAATAAACGACTGACTATGCAATTTGTTCCTATTTTGTTTCCTTGGGTTTCTGTGACGCAGTGGAGGGATACACAGAAGATGAAATACATGAGAACTTGTGAATGATTATGAAAAAATTATAAAAATAATGCTAGGCAATCCAGACAACATCATCTAGCCCCATCTATCTATGCACTATAAAGAGGAAAGATTTGATTGTTTGTATGAATTGAATAGGCTCCGAAACTACGGGACCAATATGAAAAACTCATGATTAGAATCCTAAATTTTCCGCCATGAACATAGGCTATAGAATATTGAAAAAAAAGTCAGGGTTACGTATGAAAACTTAAATTTTTGTTAAATATCGGTGCGCAGCCGGGTGGTCCGCTAGTTTTGTAATAAAGTTATTGAAATCTGATAGCTTTGAAATCTAGCACTACTCCAAACTTGTCTTACTATTTAACATTACCTACATTCGTGTATAAAGTGTGATATTTGGGTCGCTGTGACTTCGGGCGTTGTCTTGACACCTCTGGCGAGAAAATGTGCAGGGAATTTATTTTTAGTCGCATAATACTTATTTTTAGAACGATAAAGGTCATACCAAATACTAAGCCATTGATTGAATAGAAGGTACTTTAAATCATGTTTGCTGGCAAATAAGTTAGGGATCCGCATGAAAACTTCAATAATTAAAAGAAAGAAATTTTTTGATTAATGCCCGGGCGGACCGCTAGTAGTTTATTAAAAGGCGCCATGAATAATCTGTCATGTTTGTGTCATGGTATGGTTTTATGAAGCAGTTTGACTTAATCACACAAATTAAATGATATACCCTCAAATAAATTTCTAAGCTATATCAATATTAACAGCGTAGTTGTTATAAATCAACCGTTAATTAACCCAGCAAAGTCGAATATAAATTAATCTAGCTTAGGTAATCAATATCGGTTCAGCACTAACTCAGTTCAGATAATGATAAGTGTTCAATCAGCAGGCTGGCATAAACCGGCCACATTTAGTGGCGACCACTGACTACTATAATGTCGACCGTACTATGCTTATAAAACTAGCCACAAACGATCATTTAGTGATAGACCACTGAACACTCGCTCATATTGGCAGTTGCCTAATATGGTAAACATATAGCCACAATCTAGCCACTTTTAGTGGTGGGAGAGTGACCACTTGCCACAATATCCACCACTGAATCTGCTTTTTCTTTTCTGCAAAAGCAGTTTTATCGGAAAATCATCTTTTTTCGACCACTCGCTAGGTTTTTTCGTATTATTTTATAAAAAATGCTCTTTATTTTATAAAAAGGTTTTAGTTACCCTCTTATCTATATCTATACTAATATTATAAAGAGGAAAGATTTGATTGTTTGTTTGTTTGTATGTTTGTTTGTTTGTTTGAATTGAATAGGCTCCGAAACTACTGGACCGATTTGAAAAATTCTTTCGCCATTAGAATCCAAAATTTTCCGTGATGAACATAGGCTATATAATATTTTCAAAAAAGTTAGAGATCCGCATGAAAAATTCAATAATTGAACCGTGCGCTGTATATTCAACCTCTTTTTCTATTATGGCGCGTCAGAATAGAAAAGGAGGTTGAATAGGTGCTTGCTTTTTCTCTACGGCCAGTGTCAGTTATGGAGTGTCAAGTCAATGTCAAAAACCCCAATGCTGTTAAAAAAAGTAAGGGATCCGTATGAAAAGTTTGAAACCCATCGTTTTAGTGTGTATAATTTCTGAAATTTTTGTTTAATACCTGTGCGAAGCCGGGGCGCACCGCTAGTGTGTTATATAATAAAAAAAATTCATTATCATAAACATACTGCATGTTAAAAAAGTGCAATTTTAATAAAGTTTCACCACGAGGAAATAACATTCCTTGCGGTCAAACCAATTGGACTAAAAAGTTTTTATTACCGCCATTTGATATCACATACTTTTATGTATTACTGTTTTAGTTTAACTTTTTTAATAAATTTTTAAGTACCTGTGTCCATAAACATATTATTTCTTTTTTATTCTAATACATACATCTCAGAGTAAAACACAATAAACTAAATATTTTTTACACAACTCATTAATTACCTAGCTACCTTTTAAGCAAAAACTTCAGTAAGTCGAATCAAATCAAATCAAGTTTACTACTCGAATTGTCGCCGCGACCCTCCCCTATCGCAATCCTCTAGCAAACTGGCAGAAGAAACTAATTAGCAAGAAATCAATGTGAAACAATTTATCGCCACCATAATTTGAACTCTATTACCCTGAATCTAGGTCTTATCGTAGGCTAATTGACTCATAAATTAGGGCAATTAAAAGGTCAGTAAGGTTTTTCTCTACATTGGAACCTTTATCCCTATTAAGGCGAGATTTATGGGTTAGATTCTTTTGTAGGTGTGACATAGGGTTATATTATGGGTTTAATTAAAATTATTATAAGATTTTTAGTCTCGATAGATATTTTGTCTTTTGTTTTTGATAATCTTGGCTATAAACACAGAGGTTAAATATTGAATCATTCATTGTTAAAACTTCATAATTGACTGTAAAGTTTGAGAAATAACCATTTAGATAGCAATAAATCATGAATTAGCCCAAGGAATGCGGAATCCGCCTAGTTATATATTTGCCTGCTTTATTTTTCTGTCCGGATTCAAAAATTCGTAATGCATACGGTACACATTAAACACGTAATCATACTAATTGTTTGCTAAAATTTTAAGTGAAAAGTTACTTTATATCAATGCGAAAAGTTTTAATTTTGTTTATAACAGGGTAAATAAATTAACATAATTTTCGGGAAAAGATCGACCTAAATTTTGTTGAACCCTAAAACGTTTCCACGCAAAAGTGGAGTTTTGAGAAGTTGCTAAGCGAATTAAACAAAATGTAAGCTGAGTATAACTAAGTAGAACCTTTTTATTCCAAATATCGCTTTTGTTACATTTACTTAATCTACTTATTTTTATGAAGAATATAATTATCTTTATTCCTCATTCAAATAATGCAAAAGAGGTCGAAAGTAAAGGGGTGAAAAACGTACATTACATAAGTAGGTAACTAAGTACAAATGTAAAAAATAGCCAAACGATGCCTACCGCTAAATCTAAAAGATAAACCTACCATAGATCACCACCATGATCGGTCCTACCTTGAGATGGTAAATAGTAAATTTTTAACCCTATATCCACCAGTAATTTAAAGTCATCAAAAGCTACATTTACCTCGTACCACTTGTCGTAAAATTCTTTAGTTTTTCAGACAAATAGCCAGAAAAGGCTGAAACAAACTCAAAAGGCCCGTAGTCACCAGCAAGGTGAACGGAAAACGATCGTGAGAACGGAACCTTATGCGTTGAAGGAAATCAGCTTAATACTTGCATGAGCGACGCTATACGCGCTGAAGACCGTGCAAGATGAAGATAGATCGTTCCGATACAGGTTCTACGTTAAAGGTCCTGACCCCAAGCCATGTTAATAAAGACTGGGTGCTTAACAACGTTCCAAAATACCTACAGTATCGGGTCCAACCTCATTCCCAGTCTAAATGAATCGATTGACAGAAACAGGTTAAACCCAGTTAGGCCGGGGTGAAACAGGTTCAAACTCCATGGCACCAATCGTTGAGACATAATTAGCGAGTATCAAAAGCATCGAATGGCGTTTCATTAAAGACTCAAAATGCTGCCTAAAGAGCGGTTTAAGTTGCAAACTTAAAGACCATTTTCTGAAGTTAAGCTTGTAAGGAACTTTGTTTAATTTTTTTAATTCAAAGTCCCTCCATGTACAAACTATGCGCCAGCGTCTTTATTGTGTTCATTGTGTTTATTGTGTTCTTTCAAGTCCGGTTCATCACCAGTTTACCTGGAATATATCACATATATTCCAGGTAAACTGGCCATAAGTGAGCCCTTTGTTCTTCCTTATACATCCTTTACCTTAAGCATGTCTGTTTGTAATATTTTCTTAATTGGTGTGGCATAGTAACGTATTTTCTATCCATATATCTATGGATATGGCAAAGAGAAAACGATGCTTTCTGTGACATAGTTTTTATAACAAAAACAGAGCAGAACTGCTCAATCTTTGTTATTTTTTTGTGGTAACAAAAATAAAAAAATAATTATTTTCAACTTAGCCCGTTGTTGCCGTTACAGTCTACTAAAGGTACATAATGTCGCCGTTCGTAACTTTATAATATTTATATATTATTATGTATATATAATTGTATTCGTTTTTATTTATTGTAAATTTTAAAACATTGCACGCCTATTAGGGCGTTCTACATTACTTTATAAAATCTTTTATTAAAATATGTGTTATTATTCAGGCAATAAATTATTAAAGTTTTTCGCTCTTGGCTTACACCACAAGGTACCAACCATCGAGTGATGAATACTTCATTACTACGGAAATAGGGCAAAGGTTGCCTTTTCATACGTTTCGTACCTACCATTTTTATTTGCTTTACAAAAACGCATGTTTGCTTCAATAGCTACAAATGTTTTTATAAAAAAACCACGAGTTTCCGTGAAAGGAGTATTTTGCAAATCCTTTTCGCAGGAGCTTTTTCATACATACTGGTATGCTTGTGAATAGTTTACCAAGCGTAAAATAGAAAATATTATACCTTCCCACATAAACTGTAAGCTTTGCTTACGTGGTACGGTAAATAACGTCCTAGACACAATAAAATGAAACAAAGAACGTGCGTCCGTTAGAAAATGTTCATAAAAACAATGCTATCACTACATCATAGTACAACAAAGTCGGTTCCCGTTGATATACATATCAATATTCCTCATGAATCACTCACTCTATCTATTTAAGAAAGCCGTTTCAAAATCCGTTACGTAGTTTTAAAGATCTAAGCATACATAGGGACAGTCAGACAGTGGGAAGCGACTTTGTCTTATGTAGTGATGATTTATTCGGGGTGTTCTAATCGTTTTCTATGTACCTACATAAAGTAAAAATATATATCTATGTAATATATATATTTATTGTATGTAGTGTATTCGTCATCTAGAAATCATAACACAAGCTCTGATTGACTTAGGGCTAGATGTACATTTCGACCGTAGCAATTAACATAGTCGTATGTGCAAAATCGATACTTTACAGTACAGCCATTCAAAGTTTCAAATATGAATAAAGTGAACAATAGTCAATGTACCTGAGCCAAATTTGGTATGGCATATTAATATTATTTACCTGACGTAGTAGTATATTCAAATTTATCTAAAATGCATAGGAAATATGAGAAACTGCACATGCCACATTGTTAACCACTTAATCATCCAACTATTTTGTCGGATATGGAAGATCCAACATTATTATCTGAACTACAATTTCTAAATTTGGTCGGATATGGCACATCTCACAATATTGCCTGGAGTTTCAAATTTCGTTTGTGTTGGATGTGTCACTAAAAACGTTATTATTTGTTACATTTTTTATTTTTTTAACTAAGTATCTCTAACGACATTATTTCGGGGACTTAGGCAATGGATAGATGACATCAATGAATTTGTTGACAGAACTTTTCACTTATAAACAGCTGTTAAATACACCACATTACCTGACCACTAAGTAAGTACATGCTACATAATAGTTTGGGAAAAAAGTTTCTTCCCATTTTTGAAGAATATACAAAACATTTTTAATATAGTTCATTTACATTTAACTATATTATGTAGGTGAAGGCCGTGTGGTGCCGGCATAGAATAGACAGTGTAGTGCCGGCATATAATTTCACCACCCCCACTCTTCCCGAGGGTGTCGTAAGAGACACACCGGAGGGGGGCGGGCAGCAGTGCCCTCTGCAGAACAACTCCACCGAACTGTGATCCCCAACTCGCATGCCCAGCGTGAGGATTATGGCAATGACCTCTAACTGATTAATAATGCCATGTATGGCGCTCATTAGGGGAGGCCTATGTCCAGCAGTGGACTATTATAGGCTGGTGTTGTTGTTGCATGTAAGAAGCATTTAGTTCGATAACTTTTTGTCGTCTTAAAGGTAGGGACATGAACCCATTGCTATAGAAACTTAAGGGTTTCCCATCAAAATACCGCGACAAGTGGTTTTGGCAGTCCTCTCGTGATTTTAACCTGACACTGCCTAAAAAATTCTGAAGAGACATTAATGAAGAGAAATACAGGTAGATATTGGAAAGTGCATGGTTAGGACTATACGGCGGATGCATTGACACTTCCCAGAGTCCCAGCCAAACTCTCTTAATTTTTGCTGAGTCGCTAAAACCACTCCCCAATTCTGTTGATTACTTCCAGCCGCTGTCCCTAAACTTCTTGCTTTAATCTCGTCAGCTGTTTGCATTAGAGTTCAGAATCGATGGTTCTGCCTGGTGGTAACTCTCATAATGAATAATGTCCTTCCGATCCCACCACACACACAGCATCACCTTGATGCGAGTTAACCCGGGTTTCGCCACAGTCTTTGATGCCTGATCGGCCTTAAACCACAACCTTTTCGCACGTTCTTGTCGTACGTGATCCACTTTTTATCACCAGTTATAAGCTTCTTCGAAAATGGTTCGGTTTCATTACGTCGTAATTAAGAATCTACTCTCACAGACACTGCACTAGGTCCTTTTTTTGCGGCTTGCGTTGCATTTTTTTGTGTAGTAAAATT
This sequence comes from Eupithecia pulchellata, assembly GCA_963931895.1. NCBI lineage: Eukaryota > Metazoa > Arthropoda > Insecta > Lepidoptera > Geometridae > Eupithecia > Eupithecia pulchellata. The sequence goes on from OZ007543.1 coordinate 3,579,708, forward strand.
TTAAAAGGTATCGTATTTCTTTATTAGATTCACTCATCTTGAAAGTACGAAAAACAAATAAAAATCAGACATTCTCCTAATTTGAATTTGGAATTATCTTCCTCAAAATTTAAACTTTTAATGATACCAAAATCAGCCAGATACAAATATTATAGCCAAGGAGATTTTATTACAAGTTCATACATACTATAATGCGAAAATACTTTTTTCCAAACCTATTATTTTAACATTCCAGAAATTAAGAAGTCATTGTTTAGTAGGTTATCAAATTCAATCCGTTATTGGAAATCTTTATAGAAATCTAGAGTTTCATAAGACAAAAACTAAGTAGCGTCGATTATGAATCAACACAGCACAAGTAGAGTTGAATCAACAAAACAAACCAAAGAAACCATCCTGCCATAGTACATTTGAGATCATCATCATTTCATAAAAACGTATGTTCAATAATTTAATGTACTAACATTAAATATAACATGCATAGACTAGGCTATAGTAGAGGATATATTACAAAATGATTACAAAGGACGTACAGTAGTACGTACGTTAGTAGGAACAATAACAAAGAATGCAAGTGGAAAATCTCTCATCTATAAAAATAAGTAACAAAGCTAAATTTTAATCACCACCTTTTATGGCACATGGTAAGATTTACCTAATATTTCGTAGTACAGTTGCTTCGATACTAATTTAGAATAAGTTTTGCGTTTGTTTGATCGCTCTACTGTCACGTGCACACTGTCTCCCTCCTTTAGTGTGTGACCTTTTTCTAGAAAACGATGGATCATAGTCACTCCGAGGGGTTTTGCTACATATAAGTAGAGTGAACCACGAACCCCTCTTTTTCGTCAGGTTTACAAATTATTCATACAACCACACTTTTGGTAGCTCCGCTTAAAATACAACTAGAAGTCCCCTCTTTTCACGGAGAATAGGGGGCTTCTTGATGAGATTCTCCTAAAATATTAACATAGCAAGTCAGAGCAGATAGAATTTTGGTCTAGCTATTGTGTTTATTGAGTAAAAGTAGTACATCCGACACTAAAAATTAGAAATAAACAGGTAACAAAGTCAGTAATACCTTATCCGACAAGATACAATCAAACACACAGCAAGCAATAATGTAGTTAGTGGTACATCCTACAAAACTATTTATCAAATTAACATGAAACAAAGTCGGTAGTACCATATCCGACAAAATTTAACCACATCCCAGCAAGTAACAATGTCGTATGTGACACATCCAACACAGAAAAGTAAATAGAAAACCATGAACATTGTTGTATCTGTCATATACGACATTATTGTCCGTTCAGAGTAGTTTTGAACATTATCTAGAAAAATATTATTTAATTCCGCTTATCGTAACCTATAAATAATTAAATTCAGGACCCTATGAGTCTAAAATCCGTCTCGACCTCGATATAGCAAGAATATTGAATTTATCATATAAATTGTCTAAATAATATTACGGGTTAAAAATTAAACCGACGCGTGCGCTCCTCCCGCTAACATTGTCGGAAGTGGCAGATCCCCGCGCCGCGCGCGCCTCTTTCGCCCCGTAACAAAGTCGCAATGCACTATGCGACAATATTAGTTGGGCGCACTAAACACATACTACTTTTTCATCGTAGAAAAACAGAGATGGTGGGTTTTAGAGATTTAATAATTTAAGGGAGCATTTATAGACTTATTTTAAGGCCTTTTATGCAATAAAACGAAAATCGCAAAAATGTAGATCCGACAATGTTAATTGCTGCAGTCGATTTATTCATTCAGTATTTTTTTTATATACAAAAACGGCCTACAATATTTATGTACATGAAGTTTAACGAATCACCTAAACATAAAAGTTGCGAGTAGTATAAAAATAGCAACAAATAAAAAAACAATCGGCATCACCAAAAATAAAACAGCACGTTCGTGACATAGAATCTATAATGAAACCACTTTTAAATAGAATCCACTAGCACTTTTGTTCAGGGATACAGTCCCGTGGTGCGGACGAAAAAACCTTTTTTCGAATAAAGAGGTGTGAAAAAATGTGTGAAAAATCCGGCCTGGAGTTTGAATAATTTGATCTTTTGTCACGACTGCAAGTACAGGCGCGGACACAAAATGTTCTTTCATATTAAATTTTATTTTCGGACTTGGTTTGAAGCTTTGCAACTGGTAGTCTTTTGACCTTCACAAATAGGGAAACATACACAAGGGCATGTTGTACCGGTAATTACAGCTTGTTAGGCCTATTGGTTACTCGAGATGTTCGGGAAATATTATATCATGTCCTCGGGTCATAATGACGTCATTATCTTAATATATAAAGGAACAAGAAGTTATTTAGAGACGACGTGGGCGTTGTTTTCAGCAAGGATCCTAAACCGCTGAAGTTAGATAACTCAAATAAGTATTGGAGGGTTGGTACCTTTCATTGCAGAACCACTTACATGGGATTTTTATTATAATTAAAAAAAAACGGGGTGAACACAAGTCAAAAATAAACAGTCGGCAATAGCTTAGCACATAGTAGTCTCAGGACCCAATCACTGGATTGAATCACACAAACCGCAAGTCATCTGTAATGAAAGGCATTATTACAAGAGAATGGTTCGGGAAGCTATTGAAATTACGAAATATCCTAATTTCAGTCGTGAAGACGGTTTCAGACTCTCTGCCTCGTGGAATCCAGTGTTAGCTGTTAAGTGTTAAGTGTACTCGTCGTAGACCAGTTTCTCAGCGCGTTGCGGATACTGTTAGTGTAGTGTGTCGTCCGAGTGTGTAGGTGGACATGACTAGTATCAAAAACCAAGTGATTGTGGGTAGTTCAAATAACGCTGCCCCCGCTTTGCAGAGGCGGTAGCTCCAATACTCCAGTCATTCCGAGACCACGACAGTGTGTTAACCTGTTGAAATTTCGGGAAAAATAGGTAAATAAACTCGATAAATACCCGTTACAATAGTACTAATAATTAAAATGGGGTGAAACAGGATATTAAGTAGATTTGCTCCATATTAAAATGCCACAACAAAAATATATTTTTCAGGGTTTTTCATAAGGCTGTAAATGAATTTATGAAGAAAAGCGATTATTTTAGATCTTTTTGTAACTTTTATCTCTAGATTTGTTTAAAACAGATTTCAGAAATCAGTTCGAGATTTCAGAAAATATAATTAAAAAGGAATATTGTAGACTTGATGTTTGTAGAGAGGAGAACCCATAAAACGGGCTCATACGGGATTTTTGATATTAAAGGCAGGTTTCAGGATTTTCAGACTAAGAGTCTGAAATTTCTGGAACGCTGATCCTGATCCCATTGGCTGATTTTGAGAAGCTTTTTTAAAGTCCACTCACATGAAATTGAAAGCGGGTTAGCCATAGTATTTGTATAATCTGTCAATGAGTTTACCAGACACCTGGATTGCTTTTACTCAAGATTACTGAGTTAAGATTTTAGTTTCAAACCTATCTCAACGCTAAAACTATAAAAAAATCGTAAAAACCCTTTGATGTATAGGATTTGATACTTCGCATCTATGGACATAGAACAACACAAATCTCGCTAAAAATCGCATCTATAACGTATCGATATTATCAGATGGGATGACGACCCGCGAAAGACTGCATGCAGATGGTCACTAGGGGAGGCCTATGTCCAGCTGAAAACTAACAGGAGCTGATGATGATGATGATTATCAAGAAAGCAAACTCTGTGCTTTTTAATAAAGTTTGTTGACTCATTGGATGACGCACAGGAGTCTCTTCAAGACTAAAGCGAATAAGTGTCTTCTATACCTTCGTGATACACCGTCGGCAGATCTTCACTTTCCATCAAGTGAGAGCGTGGTCAAACCAAGGTGTATCAGCTATAAAAATATTTATACTAGCAGAATGGGGCACTGGTGACTTGTATACAGGTTTTATTAACATACCTCAAGCACCAACCCCTCACAAACAGGTCAATAATGTTTATAGATCATTAGATACGCAAATTTTTGTAAGACTTTTGGTTAAGGGGCTTTTTTATGATCGCTAAAACGTTAGGTAACCTAGTGAAAACGTCAATAACACAACGGGTATGTCTGTGTATGGTATATTTATAATAGATGAAATGGGCAATCTGCCCTTATAGCGCACGGCTTAGATTTTAAGGGATAGATATAAAAGTGTATATATAAACTGTTATTTTTATATTCTGTTCAACAGGGACAAATGCTGTTCTTACAAACATTTTGACGAATGTTTGTAAGATCAGCATTTGTCCCTGTTGTACTGAACTATTTCTACGAATAATAAAAATATCTATTTAATAAATTGTTTTATTGAGTATACAAGCTTTGCTTAGCTTGGGGCTAGATGATGCTGTATGAATGGTCCAACTTGATTTATTTATTACTAGCTTTTTTCAGCGACGTCGTCCGCATAGAAGTCGAAAATGGTCCGATGAGTATTTTGAATTGGTTTTTATCGTTATTAATTATGTTAAAACATGTAAATAATAAACAATATTAAAAACAGGATTCGGTTATACCCCGTGTCCCGTAGCATCTCGCGGCGCCTCCTTTTTCTCGGATCAGACAACGTCTGTGCCAAATTTTATCAAAATCAGTTCAATATTTAGGCGTGAAAGACGAACTGACAGCATTTTTGTGCTTTCCCATTCATTTCAGATTCAGATTTAATAATTTTATTTCTTCAGGCTTATAAAACAAGCACTTAGACAAGTCAAATTTCAAACAGATATTTTATTAAAATAAGAAATAATTTATTGATATTCTTCACTTAAATTTTTTGTCCACTAGTGGAAGAAGTGAAAATTTTCATTCATCTCAACAACACAACTTTATGTTCCCTCACATCACCCGCACGTACAAGCTAGCTACCATTAGTAATGAAAGAAGGCCCGCACGCTGTTCAAATTGCTTTCAGACGACGGCATTAGGATGCTGCTAGTTCCTCTCCGATTACGGTGATGTTACTCGATTTAGCTTATGTCTTAAGGCTCCAGCAACGGTTAAATTTCCCATACAACCTTAGTAGGTACGTAGTAAATGGTTTGTGATTTGAGCATATTTGACCTTCGTCTGCTAATTTGTATAAGAATAGTGTTTATCTTTGTTCCTGCCAACAATTTCTTGAAAATACTTAGCTGAAAATGAATTAAACCTAATTGCATTTTTACATCAAAGACGAAAGATTTTCTTAGTGTCTTGTTGTAACACCCACCCTCATATATCTTTTTCCGCCTATATAACTATTTATAATTTCTAATTACTCTACCTACTACCTTCCTTAATCTCCTCCATATATTATATACCTAGGATTCCCAAATTAATTAATGTAGAATTAACGATTAATGTGGCCAATGATCGTCTAGTTAGTGGTAGGACTCTTACGTTGTGTTGTGATAGTAACTCGATTCTTTTAGGTGCTAAAGACAAACGAACTAATCCTAAATTTACGATTTTTACTTAACCATTTATATAGCTATACTCTCATAAATATGTACTTACTTACTATTAATTGAAATGTTAATCAAACCTCTTATAGCTTAGTTAATATTCTTTTAATAGATAGTATAAATTCATCCACTAAAAGAATATTTAAAACCTAACCGGAAAGGCCGCCATAGCCAACCCCAACAACCCCTATAAACTCACTCTGGAGCCATGCTCGTTAGGCCCAGCAAAAGCGCGGTATTGATTTGGACTCATATTTTGTAAAAAAAAACTTCATCTTAAGCCTCCCCGCTGGCTGCAAGGGAACAAGGTCAACTGATAAGAAATATTATCTCTTCTGCGTCCCTGCAAGCCCTTGGAACCAATAGAGTTCATTGTTCCTTTATATCTAGGAACTTAAAAGTGTTATTAAATCTTTACATTCCAATATTCTTAATTTCATATTCTTAAATATTCTTAAAGGCAACATCCTCCAGTAATTCCAAATGTGCCTTTCCCCAAACCACCAATGAAGACGACGCTTCATATATTAAAATATATTCTAATAACAAATGTTATAAGTAGACATTATTCTCAATATGAAAATATGTATAATACTTAGAACTTCCAGGGCTACCCTAATTAAGGTTTATGCCCAAAAGTCTACAGCTTTTAATTGCAATAATAATAATAATCATAAATATCAGCTTTTCCTTTGAGATATTATACTCAAGATGAAATATAATAATTCATCTAGGAGGGGCCTCTTTACATAGAGATTATGCCCCAAAGTCTACAGCTTTAATTCTAAAATAATCATAAATATTTGGTTTCCATTTGAGATATTACACTCAAGATGAAAATATAATAATTCATGTAGGACCTCTTTACATAGAGATTATGTCCAAAAGTCTACAACTTTTAAAAGTAGTTATAGTTCTTATTTCAGGTTTTATTTCTAGATTTAAATAATTTATAAAATAGTTATACGATATAGTCAGTGATTCATCCAACTGAGATATTTCTCATAGCTTACTAGGACTCTCTCACAACCGGAGGAATTATCCAGGGTGACATTCGCACCAAGCTATTGTAGTTAGATTAGTCACAATAATTATATGGTATGGTCTCTCTACTGGAGACAACTGAAAATACAGTTACATTATAATGTAAATATATACCTGAAATCAGAGTATATAACTGTGCGAGTTTTATTCAATTTTAGCTTTATTTGTATTTACTATGTATTAATATCAATTATATTTAAAACACAATGAAATAAATAATACGCTCAGCACCATCCGTTAAGACATTGCAATAATAATCGATAAAAGGTAAAAATACGTATGATTCAAATCTGTATAATAATTGATTTTTATGTGGATTCTTTAACCTTTGGCTAAGAAACCAATACTTAGTAACTTATTAGAATTTTAACAAATATCAGACGTATTTTTAGTGACAAAAATCATGCGACTTTGCTATATCAGGAAACTGCCCAGGAGCACACTGATTTTAATTTTAATTCACTTATTTAATCAAAGCAAACACTGGCTCGAATCTAATTTCTTAAAATGTAAAATTCTATTAAATTTTAACACAAATTTTATCTAGGTAACAAATTAAAATGAAATAATTTTTATAAAAATAAACACAGACTTTAACAAATCTTCTAAACAGATTCTACAATAAACACTGAATTTATTCAACTAATTCAATATTAAAATATCGATTCTTAATGCTTGGGAACAGTAACCCGGACCCGCAATACCGAACTGTTCTCCATCCAAATTCGAACTCCCCTCATCCAGCCTCCAAACCGAAATCCTCTAACACATACATGGGCGACGCCTACGCACATAAGGTCTAAATTATCCCTAATTATTTTGAATATTTTACCTATAGTGGACCGTTGTTTTCAAGAGTTCTATTATTTTTTGTTTATAAAAGGGCCTAATTTATGGCTGTGGGAAAGATATCTGAAGTATCGACTCACAAAGAACCACTTGACGAATTATTTATGTTCAGCTTAAGTTGCAGAAAGCTACACTTTAAATATTGGATTTCAACGATTACAAAGAACGCCATAAATCTCATTACTTTATTACCATATCTACTTAGATAAAGACTAGTAATTATATTTATATTTGCAGTAACAGGCAGGTTGAGATCTGACCTGTTACATTGTGTTGGTAAGTATTTTCAAAGCTTGAGACAGAAACCTTAATAAATATCATTATATTACACATAATATCAAACAAATAAATAATGCCGGACAATCCACATAGGCACCTAGCCCCAAATTACAAATCTTTTTGGCAGTACTTTTTTATGGGAAATTCATCACCGGTTTTTCCATGAACGTTGTAATAAACGCCTCCAACGGTCTTGGACGACGCGTCATGGCGTAAATTTGAGGCTAGAATATGCAACAATTTATACTTTTGTGATTAACAATTTGATCTCAGTTATACTCAAACGTAACTAAGATTTAAATATACATGTATTGTATAATCTATGTATGTATAATCTCAGGTCTAAATTTCTGACAGTTGCCATTAAAAAACTTTTAGAAACTTGTCACTTGAGACGTACTTAAATCTGACAGTGTTCGAGTATACGGGCGATAAAGTTTTTGCATCGATTGAATTTTCCATGTCATCTCATAGTCTACAAGCAACGATCACGTGAGCTAAGTGATGATATGGAATACAAAGCATCAGAACAAATTAAAGTCTTTAAAAATAATACGACTCGACATTGTGTTATTGCTTCTAGCGTAACACTTTAAAACATTCATCAACTTCCGGAAATCTTCACTCTCATCAATTCCATTGTCCTTTTACATTTTCATCCAAAAATCCATATCTCTCTGTTCACGCTTCAAAAATACCTGCATACAAAAACCGTCGAAAATTTCCGTCATGGTCCACTGAACCGTTTACAGAAACGTCCTAAAAGCCCGAGCCTATGTCAAGCGAAACTGTAACATATAGCATCACTCCACCAGGGTTGTGCTTACATGGATTTATGAGGGTTTTGTAAGGTTTATTTTTGAATGAACCGGATGGTGCGGATGGAATATGTGATGAAAAGCAGTGTAAAGATTAGCTCAGGAACTCCACAAAATGTTAGTTGACTATCGTTTGAACGGAGACATGAACGATTAAAAACTGTGTTTTTATAATGGCTTATATACCATATTTGTGTTTTGGACGAGTTTGGCTCCAATTTCAAACTAACAACCTGTAAAAGTTTTCGTGTTCCTTTCTTTGCTACACCTTAAAAAGATTGAATTGAACAAAGAATCAAAGTGATCACTTTATTTTCCCAGTATTACGCAAGTAATTTATATTTTGTGACGTAGACGTGTAGCTGTAGACATAGACACGTCACAATAAGGAAATAAAGCACATTGATTTGGATTTCGTGGTAAAATATACTTGGTACAAGTTACAGGAAAAAGTCGGTAAAAACATTATTTGAGTATACCCTTTTTTCGGTCAGAAGGGTGTTTAATTATAACATAATACTTACACGATGAAAATGCAAAAAGTTCCATTGAGTATGTTTAAAATAGTATTTAAAATTCATAATATTAAAAGCTTTAACCGTATTAAGAAACAGAATAGAGTAGGGCCTTTTATCATTAACAATAAAGAATTAATTTAAATTGAAACTACAGTATTCATTTCAAAATTATCAAATATCTCATGTTTGTAAAATCAAGACCTAATAATTACTTAAATAAATACTCATAGTACTGAAAATTTTAGCATATCTATAGCTAGCATCAAACCAGAGGTTATTATATTATATTAATACTAATCTCCTAGTAAGCCAAAGCTTAGATTTAGACTTGGTCCAAAAACCTTTACCTTACCTACTTAATTTGGTCGTAAAGAACACTTAGACAAGCAGTTGTCTGCTCCATGGTAAAATCAAGAGGTCTGAAAATATCCGCCACTGTTTACCACAACAACGTTTGCTACGACAAAAACTCCAAAAAGTTTACTTATTCGTTATTATGACAAAGGGCCGTTTTCGTGCCCAAAGGGTAACATTTGCAACCTGAAACTGTCCTAAAGAGGCTCTCGTAAAACCTAAGGCTTACCATAGTCCGGAAGTTTTTACATTAGCTCTTGTATTGTGCCGTTGAAGCCATTTTGGCCTAATTTTGCTAATTAACGCGGGTTTTGTAATATACTCTAGCTAGTGTGTTATTTTTAGTTAAATTTTTAACTTTTTAAATATGGGAGAAAACTTGCCAACACGATAAATTTGCGCATATTTAGGAGGCCTGTTTGCAGTATTGTGGACAAAAAGTAGTATTTCAATAAATAAAGTGAACTTACTAAATAAGAATATTATGAAAGATTAATACTTATCTCTTTTTTACATTAAATAATGTAACGTTTTTAATTTTAGTTTATTTAGTTTTCAACTATTTTACCTGTACCTACTAATCCGGACTATGGTTTTAATTACTTCTTATTTTTATATTTTAAATTCAGAACTGCAGATTATCCGTTACACCAAAAAAATGGCTCTACCGGAAGACCAGCGGTCGCTTTGGTTGCTTGTTTGCTAGCTACCAACTCAAGCTGAGGCAGAGGCCATTTTGTGACGTCAGACGTACATTTGATAAGTTATTAACTGTAGCATCGCTGTATTATATAAAAAATATCTATATAAGTATTAATATTGTATTATGTATATGACTGATATCTAGTACCCATAACACAAGCTCTGCTTAGCTTGGGGCTAGATGATGCTGTGTGGATTTTCCGGCATTATTTATTTATTATGTTGTTGGCGTAAATAAACTATTTTATTCTTATTTTGTTTGTTATAGAAGCACGAGATGCTTTAGCACAAGTTTTTTATACTCAAGGTTCCGGCGACGGATGAATTTCCCATACAACCATAGTACCAAAATGATTTGTAATTTGAGCAATTTTTTTTAGGTTTCTACCAAAAAGTTTTTCTAAAGCCTTAAAATGAGGGTCTCAACTATGGAATAACGAATTGTAAGTAAGATAAAAATATAAATATTATTTATTTAGTTTTAGTAGGTTTGACTCATACTTGTTTAATGACTCATACTCATATCGCAATAATGAGTCATACTTGTGGAAAAATAAACAATCATGTATCAGTAAAATAGTATCAAGTAAATAATAAAAATGACTCTTTTTACACAGCCAATAAACTTGATCTGTCCTAGCATTTTTAATAATCAGTATTATTACACAATACTAATAAAACATCTTTATACCCCAATGAGACTCATGGACTGACTCGATACGATATTTTTTCCTCCGCTTATTGCCTGCATTCTGAATACACTCTTATAATTGATAAACAAGCGGCGAAAATAGTCTGAACCTATCATCCCAGTGGTCATAAATGGACTTTTCTGTGTATTGACCTGATTATTAGTACTATTTTAACAGGTATTTATTGCGTTTTTTTTTCCTCGACCTTTCAACAGGTTTGCCCGAGATGTCATCTCGCGACCACGACAGAGGGCAAAAAAATAAAAAAAAAAACTCGATAAATACCCATTAAAATAGTACTTAAAATTATGTGTTCAGATCGCGTAAGTTTAAAAATATTTATTTGCCTGATGATCGACATCATCGCAAAGTAGAAGGCATCGAACTTCTGTTTCAGCTTTGTTTGTGGTAAAAACTTAATGTGGTGCGTTCAAACTTTACATAGATAAGATCTAACTTATCTATGCAAAGTTACGTTATTCCAAGTCTAGACTAGACAAGAAGACTGGAATTTATCCATAAAAACGAATTTGAAGCCTTAGGGGATTATGTATGAACGCAATAAAATTTAGAAAGAGATTTTAGACCTTAGCTTTAAGTAAATAACGCTGGACAACACAGCATAGTCCACCAAAAGTAAGACTTGTGCTATAGGTTAATACAAACAGCTGAACGAAAAACCTCCTATTTTTTGTGAAGTCGCGTAAAAACATACTTCAATTATTACAGGGGCGTTTGAATAGAAGTAACAAGAGTGTCAAAGTACAGAAAAGTACATACAAATATATTCTTTTTTATATAAATAATAATAATATTATTTTAAATGAAATCTTTAGATAGGTAAATTTTACAGAAACATAATATGTATTAATTGATGCTCAGTGCAATCTTCTAGCGCCCGCGCGCTGTTTGCTATTTAAAGCGACACTATAAAATATCGTCAAAATCCTGCCCTAGCAACATTTCGGTACATTTTAATTTTAAGCCATTTTTAGAACCATTTTCATTTTAACCTCTAAAGGTGAGTGAAGTGGCAATGGGTAAGTCATATTTCGCGAAGAACCGACAAAAGTAAACGTGTTCTTGAGTGGAGACCGCGACTTGGTAAACGTAGTGTAAGACGTCCTCGTGATGTGGGCTGATGATTATTATGATGATGATTCTAAACGACCCGCCCGCTCCAACCCTACGTTAACGTTACGTACGTTACGGATACGGTATTTACGACATATTGTCGCTACATTAATAACGTTATAACTTATAGTATACACAAGATTTACGCAATAAGGCCTAACGTGAACATAGGCCGAACAATTTGAGACCCAAAATAATTTATTGATGAAATAAACGTGGCAGTTTTGGTTTAGGGAACGGCTTGTTGCTATTTGGTAGCTTTGTGTATTAATTCAGTATAATAAGGTATTCAGTATAATAATATATTTTTCTTGGCAGAGTTAAGAGGTATAACTATTGATAAACACTTTAAAGCTAGAGGTTTAAGTATTCCTTCGTGTTAGTCCATCGTAAGTTTGCCTGGAAGAGATCGCTCATAGTGATAAGGCTGCCCTTTATACTTCCTCTACTTTAAGGATGGCTGTTTGTAATGTTCTCTTCCTTTGTGTGGTATGATAAATTATTTTCTATTTATCTATCCTTCGAAATAAATTTCGAATGTTTGATAGGAAGATGTAAGTTTAATACCAGTCAGTTCATATTTTATTCATTAGGGTACAAAATTGTACAGATGAACATGGTGCTCAGATTTTCAGATTTCCAATGAAAACTTTATTTCTTAAGGCTTAAAAAAACACTCAAAAAAGCTAAATTTTTTATATATTATTAAACATACATTTTTTTTTAATATTAAATAAGTTGTTATTGATTTTCGTTTCACATCACTTATTTCGTAACAATTTAGTTCTCTATTTATTTATTAAGTTGCCTGGAGTACCTATATTGCTTTGATGAAAAGGGCCGCATATTGTACGTTTATTAATTAAAAAGATATGATTATATAACTGTTTTTTTCTTGTAAATATCAATAAAGTGTTCATTCATTCATCCATGATAAGTATCGGACTTGTTTTAAAAAAAAATATTTCTTTCTTTTGTTTGAGATTCGATCTCGAATATTTTTGCCGCTCGTTGGTTGCATTTTGATTACTAAGAAAACACTAAGCCTTTGTTCATTTACCTGACCTCTCTTCTGTCAATCCATCAGATGAGAGAATATAAATGCACCTTATGTATGCGCTCTTACTTGGTTTATGGTGTATAGGTACTAGGATTGTATCCCGTTCCTTGCCGATATCACTTCCATAAGGGATTCTATTGACGTCATCTTTATAGTTCAGTTGATTTGGCTAGGCTAGTCTCCGTTGAGACCACTAAGGTTCAGGAAAAACTTCTTTATGTGTGGGTTCTACAGCCTGTACAACGGGTTGTGATCGAATAGAATTGGTTGGCACCAAGCGGCTCCCTTCTACCATCGTGCCGGTCACTATCAATAGACATTTATCATCCCAATACGTTTAAAGGCTTTTAATTTGCGGTCTAAAGTGTTCATGAGGAAATTCCTCTCGCAAAATAGTCAGAATGGAAAATGTTCTCCCTGCCGAGGTTTTCCTTCTTCTGCAACATGGGGTTTTTCAAAAATGTTTTTCAGGAGAGGAATTTTTAGAATTTAAAGCTGTAAGACATTTAAGTTGGCAACGCGCGTGTAATATTTGTGCTTTTGCGTCCATAGTCTGCGGTAACCGCTTCCTGATAATCTACCTTAGTGATTTTAAAACGTACACTGGTTGCCTTCTCCGGAATCCAGTTTGTAGGCCATCAATACCATTTCGAAAAAAACGTGCAAAACCGCGGGCCGCTAGTTAGTACCGATATAAAATGTGCAGCATAACTTATTACTACAAATAACCGCACCATTCCCCAAATTCGCATTAAGACATAGATTATCCGAGAGACAAAGACCACAATGACGCTTGTTTGTCCCTCATTAAAAGTACAGAGCCCTGCAAATTGAAACTGGGTATTCGGTTAACGAAAGGGATTTATTAAGCGACAGCCTCCTACAAAACAAGATGAAGTTTCAATTATTTAAATTGATGGTATTAAAACTTCAAAGTGGCGCCGGCGGGTGTTCTTTATCGAGTGCGATGTTGGAGGGAAGCTGGGTTATGAAGGCAGAGTGAGAATGGCCGATCGAATTTACGATTGGGCATTTTCTTAAAACGAAACACTTTTTTATTCTTCGAACTCTGTAGAAGGATTAAGGTATCCTCGAAAGCTTCGAAGGAAATTTTGCTATCCAAAATGAGCAGCAGCTGACGTTAACTGTCAAATATAGACATTCGTTGTGAAATGTCCGTTATGGACAAAATTCAGCCACGACGGGGGCCAGTCTCATTTGCAATGAACAACTTTATGTTGTGCACAATTGTAAAATGCGATATGACGGAGGTCAAGTTGGTTAAGGTGTTTCAAAAATGATGTGACGATTCCGTAGCGTGTGGGGCGAAGGTCCGCCTGCGCCGCTGGAGGCTTGCGGATTCGATTCCCGCCTCGGGACAAATGTTTGTAAGAACTGCAGATGTTTGTCTTGGTTTCTTGTCGTTTTCTATTTATGAAAGAATGTAATAATATTTTGTATTAAGTACATATATTATTTATCTAGTATAACTCTCATAACACAATCTCCTAGCTTGGGGCTAGATGATACTGTGTCGACAATCCACACAGTATTATTTATTTATTGTAAGTTAATTTCAATATTACCGTAGAGGTTTGCAAAGATTTTACGCCGTAGACAATGTCATAGGTTTCCACGTCGAATTAGACTAACGACGTCTTAAGCCATAGCATTTTAAGAAAAGTATTTTAGCTAAACATTTTAATAAAAAAAAAATAAAAAAAAAACATTTATTTCAGGCAAACACAAGAACAGTTAATGTACAACAGTTAATGAACAGTAAACGGATAGTAAAAAACTTATTCTAGGGCCCATATCAACAAATACCTTACAGACTAACATACATATAAAAATATAAAGTCTTAATAACTAAAATGGTACACAACAGGTACGGCGGCGTGTGACGCATCAGGGTGTCCTGACGACGATGCACGGCGGTGTCCCCTTGCAGGCGGCCGGTGAACCGTCGGAACTTGACACCCGTCGGCCAAAACTCTGCGCTCATGAACGTCGAAAGATGTTTAGTCGGAACCCTCACCATAAATGAATTGAAGCTCACATTATGGCGAGATTCCAACTTTTCGACGCGAAGCGAAAATTTAATATATGTACGTAACAAGCTGTTTCTATAAAGCTGTGTCTTGGATTCTCAGGAGACAATTAGCGAGACCTATTTGTAGCTTTAGCTTTAGTAATTAATAGATTTGTTAAAATAATATCCTGCGAGATTATGAAGTAAAGAAATGAAGATATCCAATGGTTTTGGGAGTTTGCTGTATTTTGGCCTATTTAAGATGACTTATTATTATTATGGTAGGTATAGCTATTTAATTATTGACCTGTATCTAAATCACATTAAACTTTGATTTAGATAGGCAAAACAAACATTGTATTAGACACAAGTTATAATATGAATTTTACTAGTGGTTAATTTTCACTTCTTCCACTAGTTAACAAAAAATTTTGGTGGAGAGAAAATCATTAACTTCCTATTCTTATATTATAAAATTATTTATATGAAATTTGATTTGTCTAAGTACTTATTTTGCAAGCCTACAAAAAAAAAGTTTTTGCAAACTGATGTCACATAATTATAAAGAGTTTTTATCTTAAATCATTCTTACTTATGTCAAGTATATGTGTAAGACAATCTACTTCTTTTTATATGGCAAAATATACGAATCTTTCTTTTTTACCATGTAATATAAAAAAAGTCACTTCCCGCTGTATTCTTTAAAACTACGCAACGGATTTTGATGCAGTTTTTCAATAAGTAGAGTGCTAAAATAGGTTTTTTTTTATATCAGCATTGCACCCGTACAAAGCCGGAGCAGGTTATTAGTTTTTTTTTTTTTACTGGGCAAAAAGCCATTATTAACAAATAAAATTACAATTATCTAACTAACAGACTGTTGCGAACAAACTACAGGTAGCTCAACTGATCCATATCAATACCAGTTGGAAGTGTACCCAAGATGCTGGCTGCATTGCCACGCTGTATGGCAATGCTGATGCGCTGCGCTAGATATTGACCAGCTCTCGGGTCACACGTCGCTTCGACCAGAGTACAAACTGTGTATAAGATCTCCGATAAGATAGTAATTTCAAGTCAAAAAATTTAAAGTTAATGGCGAAAATTGCTTAATTATTCGCCATTTATTTTTCATAAGGATCTTTATGAGCCCTTTATGTTTCAAAGTAAGTTAAAGTTTAAAGAGTTAATACTATACTAAGTCGAAATTGTTCAATGATTTTAAGAATAGAATAGAAAATACTTTAGAATACGCGAAGTATAAAAGATGGAAAATTGGCAACAATGACTAGAATCTTTTTGGTAAAAGTTGGGTTTCATATCATTTGACATTGACATAACCTAATTTCCAGTTGAGGCGCTGCCATCTATCGAGATATTTGGAACTAACTTTTGTTTTTAATGCGATTCGAGAACCGCTCATTCAAATGATGACTGGTTAAATATCATAGCTATCATCATCATCATCAGCCTATAATAGTCCACTGCTGGACCTCTAGGCCTCCCCAAATGAGTGCCATAGATGGCATTATTCATCATTTAGGGGTTATTGCCCATAATCCCCACGCTGGGCATGCGGGTTGGGGATCGCAGTACGGTGGTTGTTCTGCAGAGGGCGCTGCTGCCCACCCCCCGGTGTGTTTCCCTTAGTCGCCTCTTACGACACCCACGGGAAGAGTTGGGGTGGTGAAATTATATGCCGGCACCACACGGCAAATATCATAGCTATGCTCAACTGAAACTCCATTCTATACCTCCATGAACGAAGTTACTTGCTCGTTAAATACAAAACTTCCCTCTCATTATAATGAAAAGCTTTTAACTCGTTAAACTTTGAACACTTCCTTACTAAGTCGATAAAACCTGTAACAAATTAATTTTTTGACCATTATGGCGGAGTTGGTAATACTTAAGAAAGACGTTGGATAATTTTAACTACTATTTCAAAATAATCACACAATGGGTTGCATGATTAAAGTTTTCATACAGAAAATACTTTTTGAGACTTTTTTATAGCCATCATTAGTGGTAATGTTAGGATTCTAGTGATTTTTTCAAATCGGTCAACTACATATGTAGTTCGGAACTTATTCAATTCAAACAAACAATCAAATCTTTCCTCTTTATAACATATCTAAGATGATAACTTGGGGACGATTGCGACTGGTATTGATATGGATCTGTTGAGCTATCCGTAGATTGTTTTGTTTGCAACCATCTGCAGTTAGCTCAATTGTTTCAATTGTAAATACTAGTTTTGTTTTGATTATTAAATTGTCATTTTGTTTGTATATTTATTGAGGTGGAACAAACATAAAATAAACACAAAATAAAATAAACTGAAATGATATAGTACATAACTTTGACTATTAAACAACTTACATAAAGAGAAATAAAACGGACAAGACATGACAATTTAAGAAATATTATAAAACGTTTCTTTATTATACATAAACATTTGTCCCGAGGCAGGAAACGAACACGAAACCTCACGCGCCGCAGGCGAACATTCACCCACCTTGCCACAGAAGTCGCCATAATGTCATCGTGTAGTAGTAAATTTTTGTGATTTTTTGATGGACACTGTTGTTTTTGTTCATACTTTTTCACATCTTTATCCCCCGAAAAGTTGACTAGACCCGCCCCCGCTTACTGTCCCAAGCAAACAACCCTGTCTGTAGGATTATAAGTTTTATTTGAAATGAATCACGTAGCAAGTGGGAACGTGCAATTTTCTTTTGTTATAGCTAAGTTTGGCAAGACACATTTACACTGTATTGTTGTACTTGTATGTGTCGGATTTTTTTTTGTTTAAGTCTTCTAGTGTTCTAGGTACCACCTAGGTAAATCCTAGGTTTTCGAGAGTTCTAGATTAGGTACCTAGATTTCTCAAAAACCTAGGATTTACCTAGCTATGGAAAAGTGGGCGCAAATAACCTTGCGGCTCCGAGGTCGGGCAATGGATTTGCGGAAAATTCCCCGAGAATAATTCGTCGAAAACAATTTGTCGAGATTTTCCGCCGACCTCAGCTTAGACCTATGCTCATATAGGTAGTTATTTGGCAAATGGAGTTCATTTTCTAGGTGAGAATGAAAATCAGTGACGCTGTTTTGTTAAATGAACTCCTTTATAATTGTCAGAGTCAGCAAATCCTTAACCTTTTCATCCGCAGACGTGAGCATAGACCTATTCTCACATACATATTTTTTATTTATACATATTTGG
Organism: Eupithecia pulchellata; assembly: GCA_963931895.1. Lineage (NCBI taxonomy): Eukaryota > Metazoa > Arthropoda > Insecta > Lepidoptera > Geometridae > Eupithecia > Eupithecia pulchellata. Next base: position 3,597,875 of record OZ007543.1, read on the forward strand.
CAAATAGAGTTAATTTTCTAGGTGGGAATGAAAATCAGCGACGCTAATTCTTTACCATTTTCATCATGATCACGTTACCTACTATAATCTTAGAAATTTCAGTATTCAACCTACAGTTGTGTTAATTACACCTCACCTTACCACCATTACATTGGTATGGATCTGCGTGTAGATTGTTTGCAACAGTCTGAAGTTAGCTTAATATACATAGTATCTACACTTAGCAGTAATTGTCAAAATTAGTACTTTTAAGATTTATTAAGAATGTTAGCGTGGTAACTACGAACCTAGTGTTTTGGAAGAACACCTATATTTAATTGATTTAATCCATATTAAGGTGATTCATCCTCAAAATTCTAAAATTATTTTTATAATGGTAACTAAATAAATACGTTGTGGTGCCGGCATAGAATTTCACCACCCTAACTCTTCCCGTGGGTGTCGTAAGAGGCGACTAAGGGAAACACACCGGGGGGCGGGCAGCAGCGCCTTCTGCAGAACAACTACACCGAACTGCGATCCCCAACCCGCATGCCCAGCGTGGGGATTATTGGCAATAACCCCCAAATAATGATGCCATCTATGGCGCTCATTAGGGGAGGCCTATGTCCAGCAGTGGACTATTATAGGCTGGTGATGTTGATGGTGAAATACGTTGTTATTTTAGCTGTACTCCAAAAATATATTCATGTACTCATCTAGTACCAGGCAAATACAACTAATGCCTTACAAATCTGTGTAAATCAAGGGTTTGAAGAAAAAGGGCTATGTTAGATCCAGCAGGATCACCACATTAGGGGCTATAATTGGAATTTACAAGAGGTCTACCTCGAAAAATGTACGAAATTGACGCATGATGTTGTTTGCAGCGATATTACCACCAAGTGGCTTCGGGCGCACTAACTTTTCCTTTCGGATCTCTAAGAAATAAATACCTTTTATACTCGTAAGTTAGACGATTTTGACGGATGACTCAAAATCGTTCGTTTTTCAAAGTAGACCTCCTGAAATCTGTCTGGGAGTCATGACCCTTCTAGACTAGATATCTTACTAATTATTTTTTCGCATTTAAACTACGAATGTACATTAGAGTTTTTCATTTCACACCTCCAAAATTAAATTGATTGGCCAACTGCATACGATGGCTAGCAAACCTAGTCGATATTTAACTGCCAAGTCTGTGGTAACAAATGTCGCAAAATGTCGGGGCAGGTCTATAGATGTAGCTTGTAAACGTCGTGGTACCGTAGAACCAGACGAGTATTTTAATATCTCATGTATCAAAATTGTTTTAGCCGTTTGGACACTTCGAGCCAAAAAACAATATCAGAAAACCGCAAAAATATAACCCACCACGCACCCGGCTAGTAACGAAATCTAGACCAGTTTTTTGTAGACAACGATGAACACCACAGATATTTCCAGTCGCACGTAAAAAACCTTTTTGGGTCGGAGGCTATCCACCTATAAATCGAGCTTCTAACTCAAAACTTCCCAGTATCCAATCCAATTTAATTATTACGTTCTGTATTAACCTATTTCAGCTGAAGGAACACTTGCAAACCGAACAATACAGTCATAAAACGGGAATCGACTCATAAACCCCAAAACACTGCAGCACACTATAAACAAACACTTAAATTGTACTATACTTGAGGGTGAACAACTGTGGCGATCAAATATAGATTGACAGTGAAATTGGAACTGAAGGTCTTGTATTAAATTGACAAGGAAAGTAAGTCATGTCTTCGTTATGAATATAAAAGGGTCAATTACGTAATTAACGTTGGTAGGTGAACGTTCGTTCTTCGAATTCTATTGAATGGGCCATCCGCGGCTAGGGCATGCAAGTTACTAATATCCTGCTAAAAAGTACCTACAATTTTACGGTTTGTATTTGTTATAAACTTTACGTATATAAAATTAGCCAAAAGTTACATACCATTTTTGTCGCAATTTGCTGATAGCATCAGCAAAACACTGCAAAAACCTTTGTGACCTCCCCAGAGAACAAAGGGGCGCTCAGACTTTCACAAGACTTTATTGATCGTTTCAAAAATTTCAATTGGTCTTGTGTGTTGTTCAGCTACTTCTGAATTTAAACTGTAAACCTAAATGTGACAGGAGTTGTAAAAATTCAGCTGGCAACTGTATACTCTTAAAAATTCAACAGATACGAACATCGTTTCTACCTTTTACTTCTTTGGCCTCAAATTGGCCTGGTTGTGTGTTGGCCTTTAATTTAGTTCTTTGAAACAGCATTGCCGTATAAGCGTGCCTGGAATGTTGAGGTTTATTATTATTTGAAGCATTTGAGTTATTTTGCTTAGAGGGTACAATTAACGATAAAGGTCACAAAATTCGATGTTATTAGACGACCTCTGTGGCGCGGTGGACGAAGGTCCACCTGCGACGCACGAGGTTACAGGTTCGATTTCCGTCTCTGGACCTATGTATGTATGATCTGTAGAAGTGTCCTGGTTGTTTTTAGGTATAGATAAAAATATCTATGTATGTAATACGAGTATCATTGTATTAGATAAATCAGTCATCTAGTACCATATCATCTACAAGCTTAACTAAGCTTGGGGTTATTATGATGGAGTGGAACCTCGAGCTGCATACCTGCTTTTCTGATGGAATCTGGTAGTGCATTCCACAATCTTACGGTCTATATAACCTACGAAAAACCTCTGTAATGTTAGGCAAGAATTTATAACAACTTAAAATTCAAGTTCTGTTGTAAACTATATAAATGAATTTAGGATTTAAAGAACTAGTCATTAATTACCTGCAGTTATTAAATATTTTCGACATTATAGTGCTCTCTAATGGTATATATTATATATATATGATAGATGATAGATAATTATAGATATCTCTCAGATTCAAGGTAATTTCTATGAAATTAAATAAAATGGCAAAAAATCGTTTTCGGTGCTATGTACAAAAAAAACTATTTCGCGGGGACTAAAACCCACGACCTTCCCCCAGTACGGGACGCGTTAAACAATCTAACCACCACGAAACCCTCCTACTGAGGTGGCGTACGTGGGTTTTAGTCCCGCTGAAATATATTTTTTAGGATATTACTAAATTATATCAGGGATTTGATAGTATTGACAGTGGGTAATTCTAGAGATTCCGATTGTTCTCCAATCGAAGATTCGAATTTGTCATATTTGAACTTTACCACCTCGTAGCCGGAGCTAGGGCACGGGAAATTTTAAATAATATGTTAAGTATCAGTTATCTAGTACCCATAAAAGTTTTGCTTAGCTTGACGCTAGATGCTGTTTGAGCATTATTTATCACTAGCGGCCCGCCCCGGCTTCGCACGGGTATTAAACAAAAATTTCAGAAATTATACACACTAAAACGATGGGTTTCACAGTTTTCATACGCATCTTTACTTTTTTTAACAGCATTGGGGTTTTTGACATTGAGTCGACATTGACCGTACCAACTGACACTGGCCGTAGAGAAAAAGCAAGCACCGTGCGCTATACAACCTCTTTTTCTATTCTGACGCGCCATAATAGAAAAAGAGGTTGAATATACAGCCCACGGTTCAATTATTGAATTTTTCATGCGGATCCCTAACTTTTTTGAAAATATTATATAGCCTATGTTCATCACGGAAAATTAAGGATTCTAATGGTGAAAGAATTTTTTAACTCGACCAGTAGTTTCGGAGCCTATTCAATTCAAACAAACAAACAAACAAACAATCAAATCTTTCCTCTTTATAATATTAGTATAGATTATATTTTTTTCCTTAGATAATACACACCATTCAGATTTAATTCACTACTGTTTAAGAACAAAGAAATTTTACGAATTATTTGACACGGCTTTGACTGCAACATGCATAGTAAACCGCGTTATTCGGGTAATATGTTAAGTGACCGGAAAAGCTGGATAAAAGAATTGAAAGTGGGTTTAAGATATACATAGTGTGAAAACGGGGAGAAAGCTGTTTGTTTATGACTCGAATTGTTTTCAGTTATGTTTAATTTACCAAGCGACTTGACAATGCGTATGAAGTCGAACAATTTGAAATGATTTACGAACTAAGTGATGTAGTTTTTTTCTATCATACCCTAAACAATAATTGGACAAGTTTACTTTCCCTAACGTTTTGTCCTCCAATTATATTTCTTCTTTGTAAATTTATTGATATAAAAAATAAAAGAGTAAATAACTACTAAGTTAGATGAACTACGAATTTGCCTTTAATTGCTGTTATTGCATTAAATTTTTTAGTTATATTTGTATATCCAATGTTTTATTTATTTGTGGTAAAAATATTTTTTGACCAAGTCCGTTTTAGTGTTGAAGTCAGTTTTTTTAATGAGTAATATAGATAATATTTTGAAGTAGCTAGCTCTCGCACTACAATTGATAGTACACAACTTTACAAAGTCAAACACTCCAAAACCATTTCCAAACGGCTGAAATAATCGTTAGTTCGCTTCGTTGATCGTTAACCTGAATGTCGTTGAAGTAACGGGATTAACACATACAGCCTTCGAGGTGTTAACGACGCGGAAGGTTTTTCGATTCAATAGGATTTAGAGAATTTGCCCTCTCCGCCACTATAAGCCTTTGTGAACACCTGTTTTGCATAGAGATTACTTTGGTTCAATGGTAGATTAGCTATTAATGCATTTTTATCAAAAAAAAAAGCTTTAATGTACCTATGTCACGTGATTTGTAGATTTAACGCATTCGGATACACAAAATTCTCATTTGTCCCAAGCACTACGGATCTAAATTTGATTTACAACCTTTTAAAAAAAAGTCATTTTAAAATACAGGCCGATTTTTTTTTTCGATTCGCTCAATATTGAAGAAAATAAGTTCGGCTTTATAAAAATATCGAAATTTCTATTCGAATTATACTAAGTCATATCATAAGGTTATAAATTTTATTGGGAACGAAGAAGTTCACGACCTCCATAATTCTAATTTTACTAATTTAATTACGTGGTCCTTATTATTAGTTACTGGCTTCTGCTCGCGACTTTACACGAAATAATAATTAGCCTATGTCCTTCAACGGTATATTGTCTATCTCCCCGACAAATTTTATTGAGATCAGTTGAGCTCTTTTCTTATAGAAAAACAGAATTACCTTCGAATTATACAAGTATTGGTTATGGTCTACAGTTTATTATTATATTATTTAAAAAGAACATAAGAATCAAATTATAAAAACAAATTAGAACTAGCGTTTACGAAATAATTAATTGCACACAAACTATTGGTCGCTCAACTGATCCATATCAATATGCAAACAGGCGGAGGTGTACCCAAGATGCTGGCTGCATTGCCTCGCTGTATGGCTATGCTGATGCGCTACACCATCAGATACTGACCAACTCTCGGGTCACTTCGTTCCTTCGAATAGACGCTGAAATTTTTTAATTACCTTTAAATTCGAAGTTGATAGGGTCCCTAAGACGCTGGCTGCATTGCCTCGCTGTATTACAATGCTGATGCACTCCGCTAGATATCAGGTCGACGGTCATACGAGTCACTTCATCTGTTCGACCAGACGCTTAGCCATTTTTCGAAAACTGAGAACATTGGTCGTATCCCACGTCATAAATCTAAAACAAAAACAAAGATTGTTTAGGTCACGTAGACACAGAGAGTTAATAGTACGTTGACATAAAGATATAATCTGAATTCATTCGTTCAATTCAAAAGCATCAAAGCAAGAAAACATTATTTATTCGTTACAAAGTCAAACTCGTCATAGCTGCAATGTCATTTAATGGATGCCATTTTGCGAATACATTTGAATAAATACTCGTATTGAGAATATCTCAAATAAAAATACCTAGAAAACTGAAATTTTACTGTCATTTCAGTCCAGTTTTTAAATCGGTATAATCCTATCGCTTTTTTTGCCTTTATTTGCCGTGTGGTGCCGGCATAGAATTTCACCACCCCAACTCTTCCCGTGGGTGTCGTAAGAGGCGACTAAGGGAAACACAGCGGGGGGCGGGCAGCAGCGCTTTCTGCAGAACAACTACACCGAACTGCGATCCCCAACCCGCATGCCCAGCGTGGGGATTATGGGCAATACAACAACAACAACAACATCAGCCTATATCAGTCCACTGCTGGACATAGGCCTCCCCTAATGTGCGCCAAAGGTGGCGTTATTTCATCTGGGGGTTATTGCCCATAATGGCAATAGTATGGGCAATAACCCCCAAATAATGATGCCATCTATGGCGCTCATTAGGGGAGGCCTATGTCCAGCAGTGGACTGATATACGCTGGTGATGATGTTGATGATGAATCCTATCGCTACAGAAAGGACAATGGGAATTACATCTTGTCAGCGTTTTGCAAACCAGACAATATTGCCATAACAAAGAAGTCAAGTGTGACAACATTAGACAAATATAAACTGGGCAGCATGACATTTCCAATCCCAATTTCGTCTCTACGAGTTATACGAATTAACCCCGACCATGCCATGCATGAGCAATAACCCCCCAAATGATAACGCCATGTATGGCGCTCATTAGGGGAGGCCTATGTCCAGCAGTACACTATTATAGGCTGGTGATGATGATGATGATGATGATGCCATGCATAGCTTATAGGCCATAGGTTCCATCACATATTCAACATCACAGATGCTAGAGAAACTTCAACAAGCTTAAAGTTCATCAAAATTCAACTCTGAGTAACCTAGTATACTCCCAGAAGGATATTCGCTCATGTGCGACAAGACATGACAAACTTAAAGCATCGATTTATTATGTAAAACGTATTGGACCCTAGAGGTCCGCACTGCATTAAGTAGACAGCTCTCAAGATGGAGTTGAATAATTTGGAAATAGATGCGAGGAAGGAAGCCGGCCTTTGGAGATTTAAAGTCTGTGGGAGGTACAGAATCCGATTTAAGGTATGATGTTCTGGCTTAGTCCGATAGTTATTCATTTAAGGAGACCTGAAACCAAATTACAACTCAGTACCTACACGTAAGTAGATTAAGGGTTAAACCCGTTAACTAAGGGGTAACCCTATTAACTTACTTGGACAACTTACTTTAAAATACTTACACAAACATGGAAACACCTATCACACAGCACAAAATTCGCTAAATAAATATGGATATGCCCTCTTATTCAAAATAGTCAGCTTACTTAAGGCTTCGGTTTCGGATGAATTTCTCATAAAAACGTAGTATCAAAATGATTTCACACAAAGTCCAAAGTCACAAACCTGTCTCCGGAGTCTTAGAAGGATTTGTGATGCAAGTAAAAAATTTGTTACTACTAATTATTGTAGTATTAGTTATCTTATTGTGCGTACTAGTGGTGATTTAATGATGATTTTGATACGCATTAGGTATCAATTCTATTTGTTCTCGAAATCGCCTAAAACATTAGCCTTAATATAAGTCTTTCATCAGAAAGGGCGCAGTCCAAACAAGGCTTTACAACGTTAATGGTGTATTGTTTTACCAAAATCACAATATTTTAAAGTCAACCTGAAAAGCACAATGAAATGACATTCAAAACGTTATATTTTCACCCTTCATTAACCCCGAAAGTGTCCCTAATCCACATAACAACACAATCGCGCTCGAACATTTACAAAAAGAGTGAATAAAACAAAATAATGGCTACAAAATATTGCAAATATTGCAATGTAATCTGTGGGGTTTGTTTCCATTTTCAACACTTGGGCGTCATGTAATTATAAAATTGTCGTAGAGAGTTTGTTTGAATGACGCGAATTTCGTATTGGTTCAGTACCTACATACATAATAGATTTTAGTAATAATTTACAAAATAAGTGTATATCTATTCTATTCCTTTATACTTCGTCTTCTTTAAGCATGCCTTTTTGTAATTTTCCTTTTCTTTGTGAGGTAAAGTACTTTATATTCTATTTTACACCATTTGGTATATTATGGGTGAAATTTATTGACCAATTCGAATATCAAAGAAATACATTAATCTCCAGCTATGGTTTTAAATTCGTCCCGGTTTTTCAAAACTCAAGAATTAATCAATTAAAGAAAAATAGTTGGATCATATAAAAAAACACAGGAAACCGACGAAACATTATTTTATTCTACTTTCGTCCCCGTTCACAACAATGAGAAAGTGTCGTACTACCTTGAAAACACACACTGAACTCGCGTGTTTTGCACATAATGGCGGCGAGGCAGCTCTGATTCCGTTCCGTTACTGAGAACCTCATTTTCCTGTTCCCGATACTATATTTCTTTTGTTTACGACTTTACCTTTTTCGAAATATAGTCGGGATGAGATTGTTGGTGGTTCTGAACGTTCTAAGATAAACTGAGAAAAATACTTGGTAATAGGTAATAATGTTTGGTTTCCAATTATTTCTAAACATCGCATCCCACTAGGTCCCGCCAATTATAATTTCATTCTATATGAGCCGCAGGAGTGATGTAAAACAGAGTGGCTCAAGAAAGATCCGAAAGGAAAAGGTTTGCTTTATTGAAAAAAGAAATACGAATTTTGGGTTAAAGAATTTTGAACAACTTTATCACCAAGTTACATCCGGCACTCTTTCGTTTTGGGTCTCTAAGAAATACGTTTGTTAAAACAACCTAACAGTAGCATGTAACTCACGGGATGAAAGGATGCGTCATCCGTCGTCTTTAAAATTAGTTATTTTGAATAAGATTAATTCAAAATAACTTTTTCTTTGAATTATAAATTAGCATTTGGAAAGCAATAGGACTTCTTGTTTTGAAATCTCAATTCGTAGCTAAAGTTATTATTTTCAACAATAACTTGAAATTCGGATAACGTTTCATATGATAAAGAATTGCAAAGATAGCCAAATCCTCAGCAACCAAGGCAAAAATATACTTAGGCATCAGATAAAAGTTAGACATAAAAAGCGGTTATCTTGAACCAAGCACAATGAGCGTTGAAACCATTTTCAAAAAGATTTTTTTTATATAAAATTATTTTTTTATTTATGGTAATTGACCATTTTGGTTCTTGAAATTGGTGATAGTTTTTAGAATGGGATATTTAATAAAGGCGTATTTGGGAATTTCATAATAGTTTTTGAATATTGTCTTAGTTTTATACTTTTGAAATAAATAAATAATAGAGGACAACCCACACAGCATCATCTAGCCCCAAGCTTAACAGACTTTGTGTTATGGGTACTAGATATTTATGATATACTTAAGACATATTGATTGAAAAATTTCCAAAAAATTGTTTAGTACATACTTTCTACTCCCGAATCTCCGAAGTAACGGATTAGTTGGTTTCGTGCGTCGCCATTTTTTAGTAAAAAAACTATAGTCGCAGTCAACCAATAAGTGCGTTTTTCTATGTGAAGAAAAAATACCTAAACGTTTAGACTCATTTCGTTGGTCGAGTACTTTTAAATTATGTATAACTTAGTTTTAACCATAAAGTAACAAAACTTTTAGAAGTCGCATTATACAAATAAGAGGTACCTTTCATAATTTGTTCTAACAGTGGAGGAATTCAATATAAAAAGCTACTGTAGTAGGTATGTGTCAGTATTTGTATACATAATGAACAAAAGTTCAAAACCGAGGGTTTTGCACATGAGTTACACTTACACTTGACGGATCTTGTTTGTTATTCATACCCTACCTGAATATGAGAAAAGCGAAGGAATCGAATTATTGAATTATTTAAATGTGATTATTTAATCATATGACATACACACGTGGTTCCTTTTTGTTTTATTAATGTGTAGTCAAAGGGTTATTAAATTACTTTATTTCTTATTTTTTTCAAAACAGTAATAATATATATCATTTAACTACATACACTCTGATGATTGAGTTTTGAATAAACTAAAAAGCGACTTCAATTCATTATTCTGCAAATTTATGATGATATTATAGATTATTTGACTACATACACTCTGATGATTGAGTTTTGAATAAACTAAAAAGCGGCTTCCAATTCTTTATTCTACAAATTTTAGACTGTTCATAAGTTTTGTGGGAATAATACTGCTTCGGGAATAAACTTTGTGCTTTACCTATAAAAAATAGGAAAAAAAAATCACATCGACAGAGAATTAAGAACATTCATAAAAAAATACAAACATATACACAAAGAGATAGACAAACGGCGGACAAAGAACTTTGTTTCGAATTCGTTAAAAAATCGTTGCTACTAATGTTAGGTACGAACAATATAATACATACCTACTAAAGTAAAACACATTCTATCTATCTATAGACATCATTCATTCTTTAGACATTTATGGATATAAAACAATAAGCTCGACTGACGTTACTACGGTAAGGTAGATTTAATTTCCATGGGCGCCGGCCCGATTTTCCGGATATCGGCCCTCGAAGCTGTCGAGAACAGGTTTTTATTCTTGTGAATATAATTTATCGTAAGAACTTCCGACGGAAACAGTGGCGTGTGATGTAAGAAGTTTGCGAGGGGGAAATAAATTGGGTAAAGCGGTCAAGTGCAGATTAATCTGTTTATAACAGAGACCTTAGTTTAATGTGCGTGTTACTGAGAGCTCGAATAATAGAGCTTGAATAAGATGAATAAAAGTGTATATCATAGAAATTACTACGTCTATGTTTTTGATTATTATTAGGCATTTAGTAAAAAATTACCAAAGGAATTTTCCGGAATTTTCCAACTCACTAGAAAACGCGGTTACAGAGTTATAGCATGTTGCAAGTTCAATTAAAACTCTCAGAAATGTACAAAAAAACAATAATTATTTGGCTAGGTTTGTAACTAAATACCGCCTGCGGCTTGACACGTTTTTGGAATAAACAGTAGTCTATATAATAATAGGTTCCAACGTTGGCCTAGTGGCACAACGGCGGAAGCTTTTTCCTTCATCTATACTAATATTATAAAGAGGAAAGATTTGATTGTTTGTTTGTTTGTTTGTTTGTTTGTTTGTTTGTTTGTTTGTTTGTTTGTTTGTTTGTTTGTTTGTTTGAATTGAATAGGCTCCGAAACTACTGGACCGAGTTAAAAAATTCTTTCACCATTAGAATCCTTAATTTTCCGTGATGAACATAGGCTATATAATATTTTCAAAAAAGTTAGGGATCCGCATGAAAAATTCAATAATTGAACCGTGGGCTGTATATTCAACCTCTTTTTCTATTATGGCGCGTCAGAATAGAAAAAGAGGTTGTATTGTATAGCGCACGGTGCTTGCTTTTTCTCTACGGCCAGTGTCAGTTTTGGAATGTTGAGTCAATGTCAAAAACCCCAATGCTATGCTGTTATAAAAGTAAAGATCCGTATGAAAACTGTGAAACCCATCGTTTTAGTGTGTATAATTTATGAAATATTTGTTTAATACCCGTGCGAAGCCGGGGCGGGCCGCTAGTAATATTATAAAGATATCTCATGATTTTTTATGCACAAAAACTTTTTTCTACCCAGGGTTATAGGAAGATGATCAATAACCTCTTAAAGGCGACTTAGGCAGATCAAGACGAATAACTTTTGTTCTATGACATTTGCCAACAGTGCATCACAGTTCTGTTGTATTGTTGGTAAAAGTCCACGACAGTTCGAAGTCGAAAGTCGAGACAAATGCTTGTACGATCTGCAGATATTTTTACTGGGTGTTCTGTTCGTCTATCTATAGTAAAAATATATTTTTATTTATTTTGTATTCTATTAAATAATCAGTCAGCAAGAACCGATATGACACGCTCTGCTTAACTTGGGGCTAGATTTCCCGCATTACTGTTTATTTATTATTTACTAGCGGTCTGCCCCGGCTTTGCACGGATAACTAAGTATAATTTTATATATTATAAATTTTACTTATTAGTCACATTTTTTTTTGATAATATTCTATAGCCTATGTTTATTAGGGGTTATATAACAATATTGTATAATTGAACTATTAATTCTTCAACATGGACAAATTCAATATAACCAAATCTACGATCCCTTGAAAACTCTTTGTGGATATTTCCATCAAAGTTGAGTTTTCCGACTCAACTCAACAGCTACGAATAAACTACGCTCGTGCTGCGTTTAATACCATTTGAAGCCTTTCTGCGAACTTTTCTCGAATTTCCTGTGGATATGAAATTCCTGAACCGCCGGTATTTTTCGATTGCGGTGGCAAGTGATGGCAACACTGGTGTGCCATTTTTAACGCTGAACAACTTGTGTTTGATTTCCGAACGCGCCAGTCTGATCAACATTATGAATTCCAACTCGTCGTATGCACCGGAACATCATTACAATTAAAATTCTAGAGTATTTATTCTATATAAATTTAAATCCTTTGCTTAGTGCAGAAAAAATGCTGACGGTAACAATCAATATACACACAAACACACACTATATACCTTATTGCACACTAAAGAAGAAAAATATAGAACAACGGGAAAATAATAGTTAACAAAGTTGCATAATGGGCGGCCTTATCGCTGAGAGCAATCTCTTTCCGACAGCCTTAGAATGAACACAAAGCAGTTTTTTTTATTGAAAATAATCTACCGTTTATGTTTTATTTTTAAACAATTAATGGACGTTATTAATAATTTGTATGTTTAGAATAGAATAGAATATTACTTTATTGCACCATCAATACAGTTAGAATACAATTTTACACGATCTTATTACTAACTGAATCTATGTTTAAATTTTCAATTTCATTATGGTATGGTTCTACACCGAAATTTTTCCTTGATCTATGAGCTTACCAAGTCTACCTGAATCACGCCAAATAGGAAGTTAAATAAGGCTGCTGTTACAGCGCAGAGAAAGTGACTTTTTTGTAAAACAAAGCCATAAATAAATCTATGTGTGAGTTGAGAAGCATAATAATAGGTAACTTTAGTGATTTCATACGTACATGAACACTATCATCATCATCATCATCATCATCATCAACAGCCTATAATAGTCCACTGCTGGACATAGGCCTCCCCTAATGAGTGCCAAAGATGGCACTATCATTTGGGGGTTAATGCCCATAATCCCCACGCTGGGCATGCGGGTTGGGGATCGCAGTTCGGTGGAGTTGTTCTGCAGAGGGCGCTGCTGCCCGCCCCCCGGTGTGTTTCCCTTAGTCGCCTCTTACGACACCCACGGGAAGAGATGGGGTGGTGAAATTCTATGCCGACACCACACGGCAATGAACACTATACGAATAGGAAATGAGACGTAATTGTCGCATTTTTAGGCAAAATCTCTTTTGTGTCCTCTGTAATTCTGTCTTCTTTAAAGACCTCAATGGTTCTCGAAAACGTATATCGTAAGCTAATGCGCACTATCTATACTAAGGTTTCAAGTCACTTAATAATCAAGGGATAATGATTTTTTTTAAACCACTATCAGTACCCGATCATGCTCTCGTTTATAAAACGTGTTATCTCGATGCCATAGATACGTAACCAACATGAAATCTAGAATAGGTCAGACTGATGGGGAGAAGGACCTCCCACTCTCTGTTCTATATTTTATTTAGCTGATTGCTTTGCCTAATAAAACCCATTCTTAGCTGTCAGTCCTGAAATAAATTACGACGCCGGCCGACAAAAACAACAAACTGAACCTTTAATCACCCACGCATGCCTTTCAAAGCTCTAACTAAACTCTCAGAGGACCTTTATTACTCTACTTATCCTGATTTAGGTTGAGATTATCGTTCCGATTTTTTTTTCAATGCTTTTAAACTTTTTTTGCTTTCATGTATATTGTATAATGTCCTTCTGCGACGGATTTGCCGAAATTTTTTGACGATTAGTCCAAAATTTTGATATCACGCACTAAAAGATAAGTCGCCACAGATCTGGCCGCACCGCTCCCACAGAACATAAAAATGTGCACAAAAATAGTGTTTATTAGTAAATTAGTAACATGTTACACTAAAGGCTAGTTCGGACTAGGCTATTAATTTAGTAGAGTACCGAGTAATTTAGTGGCTAAATGTGTGTGAACCACAAAAATTTAGTCGAGTAGTTTAGTGAACGATTAAGTCGAGTCGATCCATTTTACTCTATTTTTATCGGGCGAGTAGCGCCTCCCACCACGCGTCCGTGCTTACTGGTTCACCGGCGAAACAAGTCCGAACCTGTTGATTAGTCGAGTTCATTAGTAGACTTCTCAAAATTGTATCTTTACGCTGAATTTGAGAGTGTATGTATTTTCGTTAACAGAAAATTCACACAACTTTCGGACATTCTCAAACTATCGAAGTATTCTTTAGGATCTTCCAATGCTAATTCCTTCAGAAGACAATTAGTAGCTCCTAGTGTATCTCTTCTATTGATCCATTTTCGTACCCATAACTTCTTTTTCTTAATCAAACAAATTTCCTCATCCACCTCTTCTAAAATAGCCGATTAGTTTAATCAGATTATTCACTCTATTGCGTTTGCAGCCCGTTCATTTTGCGAAACACCACTTACTTGTGTACTATACTGGACCGTAATGCGAACGATTTCAGTGCAGTAGCGAGTAGTTTAGCCACTAAATTACACGTTACTTTACTAAATTACTAAAGTAGTCCGAACTAGGCTTAACAGTGCAGCCACTCGTTGGTTGACGTGTTCCTGATTAAACTAATCGTGACGGCTATTTTAGAAGAGGTGGATGAGGAAATTTGTTTGATTAAGAAAAAGAAGTTATGGGTACGAAAATGGATCAATAGAAGAGATACACTAGGAGCTACTAATTGTCTTCTGAAGGAATTAGCATTGGAAGATCCTAAAGAATACTTCGATAGTTTGAGAATGTCCGAAAGTTGTGTGAATTTTCTGTTAACGAAAATACAATCTCAAATTTAGCGTAAAGATACAATTTTGAGAAGTCCACTAATGAACTCGACTAATTAACAGGTTCGGACTTGTTTCGCCGGTGAACCAGTGAGCACGGACGCGTGGTGGGAGGCGCTACTCGCCCGATAAAAATAGAGTAAAATGGATCGACTCGACTTAATCGTTCACTAAACTTCTCGACTAAATTTTTGTGGTTCACACACTTTTAGCCACTAAATTACTCGGTACTCTACTAAATTAATAGCCTAGTCCGAACTAGCCTTTAGCGCAATCTCCAAGCGAATACTCTACTATCCCAGCATTTGGTGCTTGAAGTAAGTAGGTAGAATATTATATTATAGGATTAGGACACAGGTATGTAATAAAGGTATGTAATAAACAGATAATAGAACAGTATAACATGGAGATTAAAAACTCAAAAGGGTGGTTATAAAAATAAAGTGTAAGGTGCAAGTTGTATGAGCGCGGTACGGAAGCTAGTTGAAGCGGCGAGAGCGCCATGGCTTGATCAAGTACTTCATGCCTTCAACTGAACTACATCAATATCTAAACTAATATTATAAAGAGGAAAGATTTGATTGTTTGTATGTTTGTTTGATTGTTTGAATTGAATGGGCTCCGAAACTACTGGACTGATTTGAAAAATTCTTTCACCATTGGAACCTGCCTGTTTTCTGTGATGAACATAGGCTATATAATATTTTCAAAAAACTTAAGGATCCGCATGAAAAATTCTGAAATGAAAAACAGTTGTTCAAAAAAAATAAAGAAAACTGCAAAATTAAATTTGTGGAGAGAACCGGTGGTGCGAAACAGTGGTACAGCAGATTTGTAGCCTCATTCATAATCGGTCAAAAAGATCGTCGCCTATAAAGGCATGTCTACACGTCTTAGGCTCGATGCCCTTGTGAAGAATGGCACACATTTGTATGTGTAAGGATTGGATCTATTTGTTAGATTGACGAGAGGGGCCGTATCCTGTTTTGCTTGTGTTTGTAGGTTACATTGGCGTTTTATTTTAGGATAGCGAAATCGACTGGTTTACTATAGTTCTGTTTTTTTTTGTTTGGATTTGACAAAACCTCTTTGTAGGTCTTTTAGCCTTTTAACACCTTCCTCACACACGATATAACCAATACTATTGGTTCTCTTTTATTTTGTGAACCCATAATCATTAGTAATATTTTAACGGAATACCCGTTATTTAACTATTTTCCCCGACGTTTTAACGCTTTACACACTGTCGTGGTCATCCCGTGATCAAAAGGTAAATAAACGCAGTATATGTGTATCTTGAAAGTACTGTGACTATTAAAAAAACCAAGTCAAAAGTTCGCTTAAATAAAATCTAAATGTGCTTAGCCATAAGCTTAGCAGAGCTTGTGTTATGGTTACTACATGACTGATAT
Source organism: Eupithecia pulchellata (assembly GCA_963931895.1). Classification (NCBI taxonomy): domain Eukaryota; kingdom Metazoa; phylum Arthropoda; class Insecta; order Lepidoptera; family Geometridae; genus Eupithecia; species Eupithecia pulchellata. The sequence continues at coordinate 3,614,090 of OZ007543.1, forward strand.
ACATAATACAATTTATTAAATAGATAGACATTTTTTTAACATATAAAACGACCAGAACACCTTGCACACATATCTGCAGATCGTATAAACGAATGTTTCGAGACAAGTGTCTCGAGGCGGGAATAGAAAGCGCAACCTTCTGGGTCACAGGCGAACCTTCGCTCAACGCGCTCAGAGTCGTCAAATAGTACATAATAATCTCACTGAGCATTTAATACTTTGAGTGTACTATATAATTTTAATACTTTGAGAAAGCAATTCAAACTTTGTATAGCTATCAATAATCTGTTTCTAGAGCAATAAAACGGATACTCTTTGAAACCGCTATTGCATCTATCGGCGATAGACCAGAGATACGATCTAAATTTACTAGTTTATTCACTCGGCATCGCCCGTAATTTGTAGCTTGGGGCTGCTGTGCATGAGCTTATTTAACCGTTTGGATGTGAAACTCCAGATTTGCGGTCGAAAAGTGGAGGTTTTGATGTTGGCGTATACAATAAGAATTTATTTTGTGTATCAAATTAATAACGCGTGATTTTAGCCTACTCTAATGTAGGGTATAAGAAGGCATAATGCACTATGGCATAGATTTCATGAGGTTTTTTTAAACGACCAACTTGAGCGTTTGCTCAAGAAAATGGTGCGTTATGTTATATTCCATAGGGTAGTATAAAATATTTAGCAAATCGCGCTTCAGTTCTATTTTCTAAACTTCTATCTTTAATTTTACTGCGACCAATATTGACTTTGTTTTGGTATGTAAGTACACACTGTTTTTCACCTAGTTAATTTTCGTTTGACGATCTTGGGCAAAGTTCCGCCTGCAACGCAAGAAGTTGCGTGATCGATTCCCGTCTGGGAGAAACGCTTGTACGATCTGCAGATATTTGGTCCAGGTATTCTGATCCTCGTACCCATAATATACTACTTAGCTTGGCTTGATGTGGAATGTCCAGCATTTCATTATGAATATAAGCGAGTTAACTACGAACCTATTTTGTGATGGAAGAACACCAACGTTTCATCCCTTAACGAGGGACTTCATCAGGGTGAGGTCTCATAACTGATAAGATAAAGATAAGACAAAGATAAAGAATTTATTGTTGCATTGCTGAAAATTACTCTTTAATGCTGATGTTGCTTCGATAAGAAGTACGATCTGAGTTTATGTTTCCGTGTCAGGTGTAGTGTCAATTACTTCGATGGAAAGGTTATTTATTGGCCGAGCATAACTGACCGTCCGTATGTATATCGCGAGTTACCGTTCTACACATAACTAGTTTATTTTATGACTGGTCGAAAATATTTTATACCCTACCGAGCAGGGTTTGAGCGAGCAACTCAATTTTGTGTATCGAATTTAGACGTGCAGTGAATGTATAGGTGTTGTGACGAGCCCGTGTTTGGTGTGTTAATGGATTAGTTTGTGTTTGATGTTACTCGTGTTTTGTTCACGTGTTTCGAAACTATATAACTTTTAATTCTCTTTATTGATCCTGCTAATGTAAAGATCAGTTTAAAATCTTTATTGCACGATAATTATTATAAAGGTACCTTTATTTAAACAATTCTAGGTAATTCAAACAGTATCACCTAGTTAAGCAAAGCTTATGTTATGGGTACTAACCTAATTTCTTCAGGTTTCAGTGTTTTATTGCTTTCACTTTGTACAAAGGTCTTACGAATAGGTTATAGCTATCAACATGAGCCCGGATATATCATGTATATGGGCCGGAAATATTGTTAGGGATCCGCATGAAAAATATTTTTTTTTGTTAAATAGCGAAGACGTGGCGGACCGCTAGTCTTCATACAAAGATAGAAGATTACCCTTTGCCAGAAGGCAAGATCCTGTCACTCATTCTGAAACTCTCCTGTCAGTCGCAATGCGGGAGCTCATAAAACGTTTACGGCGACGACGTGTCGTTTAATATTTTACTATCCTTGAGATTTAGGCCTTTTTTATACCACACTTGCTTGTGAGGTTGGTTTGGATGATTTCTCGTTTGGTTTTCGGTCTCTGAAAACTGCACTGCTTTATTATGATGCTGATCTATTCAGCGGGCCGGCAGCATTCGCGATTAAGCGATTTCGATGGCGAAGTTCGATTGGTACACAAAGTAACATTCGCATAACAATCGCCTGTCATTTGTTCGGTAAATACCGAGCTTAGTTAATGATTCTCGACTTCAAACGTCAATGTGTCATTTGATTATTTAGCCCGTATGTACGTTTCGGTCTATGCGAAACTAATTACATATTTGGAAGTGTGTTTTTGAGTGTGAAGTTTTCTTTATCACTAATTTTGCCGATTGGTTTCAATAAAATTTCAATAGAATTATAAATGAACAAATAAGCGGCGAAAAAAGCATTAGTGACGCACTCACAAATAATGTATTTGTGAGTAAACACTAATACTAAGTAATTATTAATTACTTAGTATGAGTACTTATAAGTATGTTCTTATATGTAAGTTTTTATAATAAGTATTATTGAAAATAATTATCTCGGCGTTATGGTTTAATAACAATACATTATTGAAGTTTTCATAGGGATCCCTAACTTTCAATTGAAATATTCTATAGCCTATGTTTGTTCTACATAATGTAGGATTCTAATGGTGAAAGAACTTTTGATCGGTCCAGTACTTTCGGAGCTTATTCAATCCAAATAAACAAACAATCAAATCTTTCCTCTATTATAATATTAGTCGAGGTCAAGTGCTGAGTCGCGTTAAAGATCCGTTTGTTCCGGATGTTCTTGTCGTCTTCTATGTAATAAAAAAAGTCTATCCATTTGAAATACTGCATTAAGAATATCAGTCATCTATAACACACACGCCCATAACACAAGATCTACTAACCTTGGGGCTAGATGATCATGTGTGGATTGATCAGCATTATTTATTTATGTATTTATAGCTTCCGTTCTCTTGCCCTTTCTGTTCTGGTCAAACTTCTACCTAAGAGAGGAGCCTTCAGCCACAAAATCAGAAAGAAAATCTCGTTACTCCTGAATAATATTTATATCACATTTAAGCACGCTCCTTTGTAAAATTTCACAGCAATCAAACATATTGAAACATGAATTACACGTTGGGATTAACATTATCAGCAAAATTGTTGAGCACGCGGGTCGAAGTACGGTGACTGGTTGCAGAGTAACCAGCTATTGGACTACGAAATTACATCTCACACACAGTCACATCGGATTTATAACTTTATCTTGTGTTATCTGTTAGAATTCTTCAGTTTTTTTAAGTTATATTAATTGTTAGTTAATCTGTGTTGCCGGCATACAACTCCACCACCCCCACTCTTCCCGTGGGTGTCGTAAGAGGCGACTAAGGGAGACACACCGGGAGGCGAGCAGCAGCGCCCTCTGCAGAACAACTCCACCGAACTGCGATTCCAACCCGCACGCCCAGCATGGGAAAAATTAAAAGGAAAATTTGACAAATAAATAATTTGATTTCGTTTGAAAACCAGCAATTAGAATGTCAATTTTGTATTTAAAATGGACTTATTTAGTTGAAAGAGATTTAGACCATTACAGAGTATCTGCGCGTTGGCACCGAGTAATCACAATACATCACTTCATGTTAAATATAATAAATAGGATCTAAAGCAGCATATATCTTTTCTTGTCCGAAGGTAAGTCCAAAGGTTACTACGTTCCAGTATTTTTGGCACTGCGGGTAACTCGGAACAAATTAAAGCGAATTCACTGATGAATTGACACTAGGTAATTCCGATCTGTCAGGTTATTGACGTCATTGGAACATCAAGGGTGAGTGACACGGATGCTGGTTACCAAAAATCATTGCCAAACGTAAACTCTTGCTACCTTTTCTAGGATGAATGAATTCAAATTTTTGTAAATGTATATTGTGTATTTAAAAACAATTATAGTAGTGATAGTAGCCATTATTATTTACGTGTGGATTGACCTTATATTTGTTCGACCTAGTATATTCGTTTATTGCTAAAATGAACATAATTATTAACTCAGAAATATCAGATTTCAATAACTTCATTTCTTGAGGTTTACAAAATAAGGTCTTAGATAACTTATATTTCATACAAAAAATATTATAAATTAAGAAATAAATATTTATAGATTTCTCTTCAACTCATTTTTTGTCCACTAGTGGGACAAAGTGACAAGACTAGTGAAAAGACACTAGAACATAATACCACTTTTGTGACTTATACACATGGTCTTTGTTGTGCGTATCTAAATCTAAATTTAATTTTATTTGGATACATAATAATATTTTTTTTAACTGAGCACAACATTTCAATTCTGACATGCTATTGACGATGTAACTCAATTTACTTGCCATTTATCTATACTAATATTATAAAGGAAAGATTTGATTGTTTCTTTGTTTGAATTGAATAAGCCCCGAAACTACTGGACTGCTTTGTAAACTTCTTTCACCATTAGATACGTAATTTTACCTGATGAACATCGGCTATAGAATATATTCAAAAAAGTTAGGGATTTGCATAAAATATATTTTTTTTGTTGAAAACCCGTGCGAAGCCGGGGCGGACTGCTAGTATATTATATATATATATGATATACATAGATAAATTCCACCAAACGTCACCATGTTTTTGCGTTGATTGAAAGGTACAATTGGGAGCCACCACCAATCAACGAGTTACCACACCGACCATGTACCCCCACTGAGAGGGTAAATAGTTGCCACCTTCGTACTCAGAGGTTGACGTTTACGGAGGATTTGAGGATACTTAATACGATGATGGACGAGGGAAATCTTACAATATCTATACTAATATTATAAATAGGAAAGTTTTGATTGATTCTTTTAATTGAATAGGCTCCGAAACTATTGGACCGATTTGAAAAAATATTTCACCATTTGAATAAATTTTCTCTGATGAATATTTTCAAAAAAGTTAGGGATCTGCATAAAAAAAAACAGTTTTTGTTAAATACCCGTGCGAAGCGGGGGCGGACCGCTAATATAAGCTAATAAAGTGTTGTTTTAATGCTTTTTTGTTTCATGTTTCATACCCATCAAAATTCGGATTAAACCCTATAATAGGTGCTATCATGAAAACCAAATAGTTATGAAAATATCAGACCTACACAAATAATGACGAATAATAACAATCTGTTTTTGTACTTCTTGCCTGCCTTATAAGTAAGGCAGGCTTTGAATTGCTTTGGGGTTGAATAGATTTCTGTCAAAAGACTTCGTAATCGAGTTTAATTAAATCCCATACAGTGTCAGAATAAAGATTACCACTGTGGCAACACAGAGCCTACTTAATGCAATCAATGTCGATCACGCGCAGCGCTAATTAACGTACTCCTGGCAATATTTATAAACTCAATATTTCATCCGAAAATGTTTCAATTTAAAACTTTCTCATCAACGTTGTTCCGTAAAATAAAATAAATGATAAATAAATAAATTATGCCAGACAATCCACAAAGCATCATCTAACCCCCAAGCCAAGCAGAGCTTGTGTTATGGGTACTAGATGACTGATATGCATAATACAATATTATTACATAGATAGATATTTTTAATATACATAGAAAATGACCAGAACACCCTGAACAAATATCTGCAGATCGTACAAATATTTGTCCCGAGGCGGGAATCGAACAAAACAACATAAATGATAAAGTTAAATATATGAATAAATAATGCTGGACACAATGTCATCTAGCCCCCAAGCTAAGCAGAGATTGTGATATGGGTACAAGATGACTGATATACCTACTTAAAACAATATTTAATAAATAGATGGATATTTATTATAATACATAGGAAATGACCAGAACTCACGGAAATCTATATATCTGCAGATCGTACAAACATTTGTCAGTTGAACCTGCATCATCCTGGAAAGCAGGTGAACTTTCGCCCACTACGCCACAGAGGTCACCTGAGTCACAGAGTTATCCTCAATAGACAAGATGAATAAAGGTAAGAAAGAAAGAAATAAATAAATAAAAAATATACAAAATAAATTAAGAACAATATACAAAAATATACAGAATAAGTACAATATATAATAACCTTAAAATAAATAAAATAAACCTTAAATTATATTTTCGTATACAGCGTACGTATGAACCAAAAAAAGCCCGCGTACAGGAAATCTTATGAAAATCGATTTAGAAATTACTTTAACAGTTAAAAATAATAATTATTTAGAATTTGATATATTGAATATGATAAGGTAGGTATCTCTTGCAAAATATACAGCGAAGACAGAAAATAATAAATAAAATACGAGATAAATTCTACTCCCAAATAGTATGAACCTTCCTTACAATTATATAAGCAAAGAGCATTCCAATCAAAACAAGCTAAATTCATGCTACAACACGACGACAAAATACACTGCAGTGCAAAATAATTGACACTAAGTATCAAACTCAGAATGTTGGGAGTCTTACTCGCCGTCGAAAGCCTAAGTGTGATTTATAGCCGCTCGAGACTGTAAATTCAGATGTGGCTTGCAATGTACGGTTCGTTCTATATTTTGTTGCCTGCAGTGTATTTTTATAGGCACTTGGAGGATCGGATTGTTCGAAGTTTGAATTTATTTGAATTTTCGAATTTGAATATACTAAAGAGAATTGTATCGGGGTAATCTATACTAATATTATAAAGAGAAAAGATTTGATTGTTTGTATGTTTGTTTGTTTGTTTGTTTGTTTGTTTGAATTGAATAGGCTCCGAAACTACTGGACCGATTTAAAAAGTTATTTCACCATTAGAATCCTTAATTTTCCGTGATGAACATAGGCTATATAATATTTTCAAAAAAGTTAGGGATCCGCATGAAAAATTCAATAATTGAACCGTGGGCTGTATATTCAACCTCTTTTTCTATTATGGCGCGTCAGAAAAGAAAAAGAGGTTGTATAGCGCACGGTGCTTGCTTTTTCTCTACGGCCAGTGTCAGTTTTGGAATGTCGAGTCAATGTCAAAAACCCCAATGCTGTTAAAAAAAGTAAAGATCCGTATGAAAACTGTGAAACCCATCGTTTTAGTGTGTATAATTTCTGAAATTTTTGTTTAATACCCGTGCGAAGCCGGGGCGGACCGCTAGTACCTTTATAAACAAATAAAATTACAATAAATAAACATATTGAAGTATTTTCAATTGAAACGATTGAGATCACTGCAGACTGTTGCAACCAAACTACAGGTAGCTGAATTGATCCAAATCAATACCAGTCGGGAGTGTACCATTATGCGGGCTTCATTGCCTCGTTGTATGGCTGATGCGCCCTACAGTAGAAGAGAATATTGATAAAATCGTTATTTTCCCAAATTGAAAACTCAATACATTTCTTAATTTGTTGAAATCAATTGCGAGAACGATAAACTGAACACCGGGATCTAATTACACAGGCAGGAGCCAAAACTAATGAATTCCTACCTTAAATAAGGCTTTAAAATTGTTTAAATAAGGTGCATAATCAACAGTGCTATATGCAAAATGAGGTACATCATCATCATCACCAGCCTATAACAGTCCACTGCTGGACATAGGCCTCCCCTAATAATGATGAATACGCCAAAGATGGCATTATTCATCATTTGGGGGTTATTGCCCGTAATCCCCACGCTGGGCATGCGGGTTGGGGATCGCAGTTCGGTGGAGTTGTTCTGCAGAGGGTGCTGCTGCCCGCCCCCCGGTGTGTGTCCCTTAGTCGCCTCTTACGACACCCACGGGAAGAGTTAGGGTGGTGAAATTCTAAGCCGGCACCACACGGCATTGCAAAAAAGAATTTGAATTTGAATTTGAATTATGACGACCTCTGTGCAGCGGTGAGCGAAGGTCCGCCTGCAAGTTAGGGTTGCGAGCTCGATTCCGCCTGGGGCAAATATTTGTACGATCTGCAGATATTTGTTCAGGGTGTTCTGGTCGTTTTCTATGTATAATTAAAAATATCTTAGCTTATAAATATTTAATACGCTTAGCTTGGGGCTAGATGATGCTGTGTGGATTGTCCAGCATTATTATTATTATGACGAGGCCTGGCTACAGAATATTTAAGTAATTATCGGTAAAATTAAGGTATCAATCAGTTCTGTTATAAAAACTTTATATTATATTATTTTATCAATCAGTTCTGTTATAGAAACTTTATATTATAATGACAATTAAAATTATATAACTCAATTGGATGAATCTCAAGAAGCGCAAATATACAGGTCTCGACAGAGCCTACGCATTTGTTCCCTAGCGTTGACGCAGCGCATCAGCGAGGCAAAGCAGCTAAGGCTAAGACGCTTCCGACTGGTATTGATATGGATTAGTTGAGATACCTGTAGATTGTTTGCAATAATCTGCAGTTATCTCAAGCATTTTAATTGTAAATACTAGTTAAATACTCGTTACGATGAAACAATATTTCATAAAACCAAAAACAAAAGTCTATAAATTCGTCAGATGATAACTATGACTAACTAGAATTCAGATTTTTTTTGTTTGCCTGGAGAACAAGAGTACAATTTGCAGAACCTACAAAAACCTTTTTTTGTGCTCGTAACATCGTGTATTCTTTCACATCTACCTAAACATCATCATCATCAGTCCATGCCCTGTCTTTAGCTTGTCGCATTCAGCATCTGCATTCTATATAAATATAATTTAATTTTGATAGCAGAAAATTTATTTCTAGAAATATTTTATTCCATGCCATTGTATTTGATCTAAGCAACTTGGTATTTTAGTTGAAGGATCTGCTTACATTTTAACAAAGTTATCGAGAAATTCAGTGTCTTTTACGACATAATATTTTATTATTTTCCGGAGGAGCTATTCAAAATTTGCAGAGAGATGGTAATATTACTGGGTCAATGTAGGTATTTTGATACTTTGTAAGTATTTAATATAATTTTTTTCATCATCATTATCATCATCACCAGCCTATAATAGTCCACTGCTGGACATAGGCCTCCCCTAATGAGCGTCATAGATGGCATCATTATTTATGTTTTATAATTTTTTTATGTTACATGAAACAAAAAAAAATTTGTTATACAATATTATAAATTCCTCTCTTCGGAGACTTCCCATTATATTATTGTACTTCAAAGACGTAGTAAATAATATATTGAATTAAAAAGAAATAAATAATGCTGTAGTTCACACAGCAACGCCTAACTCCATGCTAAGCAGAGCTTTTGTTATGGTTTCTAGATGACTACGCTACATATACGCTACATACATACGTCGCTACATACATATTTTTTTACTGTATAATATATAAAAGGACCAGAACACCCGGAACAAATATCTGCAGATCGTACAAACATTTGTTCTGAGGTGTGAATCGTACCCGCAGCTTTCTGTTATGCAGGCGGACTTTCGCCCAACGCGTTACTCTACGTTACACGTACATTTATTCCTACTTTTGTATATAATTCTAAGCAAGGGAAAGAATTATGTGTTCCATGGAAATAAGTACATTTTAAGAGTAGATCATAAAAAAACTTATGCAAAAAGTTTAACCTTTAAAGAACCCTAGATCTTAAAACAGTTTTATGGCCGAAAGGGCTTTTTTAGTTACTAAAAAAGCCCTTTCAGCCATTAGTTCTCTCTAAAGTACAATAAAATAAACACTTTACAAACGTCAAGTCGTCAGGAGGGACCCGTAGGTGCTATTTGTCTCAATAATTGGCTCCTCCGACAAGGGAGGTGCGATTTGTTTGAAGAATCCACCATTTTATTTCAGAACTTACCGGCGCGGCGACCATTTTTCTTATTATAACTTGAACATAGCAGTTCTTTTTTTTTGTTTTTGTATTAAGATTTTTTTTCATCGGAGCAGGTTTTATTTTGCTATCTATACTAATATTATAAATAAAGATTTGATTATTTGTTCGAATTGAAAAGGCTCTGAAATTATTGGACCGATTTGGAAATTCTTCATTTAGAATCCTACATTATCGCTGATGAACATAGACTATAGATTATTTACAAAAATGAAGCTTTGCGTATGAAAACTTCTATATTGTTAAAATGTATATCTATGTATAATATTTGATACTATAGTGCGAAGCTGGGGCGGACCGCTAGTAAAATAAATTATGAAAACTATATTACCTCCATTTTTTCAATTTCGTTAAAATAAAATCTTAGTAAGAGACAAACACTGTATATTATATTTTTAAGAACAAACACCACGTGCAGATTAGTAAAAAAAAATATAACTGTACTATGAACCTACTACTGCAGTAGGTTTAGATTATCTTCAACTGCGTTTTTCTCGAAAGTAGCTTCGACTAGTTATTGCACTTTTGATAAGGCTGCCGTCCTTATTTGTCCTAGCCATGGTTATTTATAACTAAAAACCGTATCCCCCGCAACATTTTCCAAATCCCCTAAATCGCGGCAGTACAATCTAGCGATACATTCCGTACTGCTTGCGCAATGCAACAAATACGTACTTACCTATATATTCATTTTTGAATGCCACCCGTGAAATTGCGTTCAGTATTACCACAGTGTTGATAAAGCAGTAGAGTCACTACCAATCACCAAAAAGCTAACGCGAATTAAATTTGAGGTCAAATGAGATTACTCAACTGCGAATAGAACAATGGGCCTTCAGCAAAAGTAAAAACAAATAGAAAATACGATATAAATAATATTTACGATAGGTAGAATATTACTTGTCGTTTTAAATATTCCTTGAAGAACATAAAATAAATTCAAAATGACAGTTAGAACCAAATGTTTGAATATAAACTATCTATGATGATGACTGGCAGCTTTGTTGAAATTATGGAGACTGCATTAAGTATTAAGAATAACCTTCTAACTCAACAGTATCTCAATCCCTTAACTTCTTGCATTTGTTTTCGTTCGTAAATGAGTAACATCGTCGGTTGTTGGCCTGGTCCAGACGCTGTTTGGCATTTGGGTTGATTGCTTGTATTGGGATCCCGTCTTAAATACTGTTTAAGACGGAATACTGTTCATGATTAAAATAGTTTTTTTATTTTTTTGCGGTGCTTTTTTTTTTGCCGTGTAGACTCGCAGCAAATGTCCTACCAGAAAACAACGTTGCTCGACTCCTGTCAAGCAACATTATCCTAAGCATTAGGCCAAGCACGGGGATTGTTCTCTAGGGTAGAATAGACAATAATGGCATCGCATCGCCATACATTGCGTACATTATTGAAGTTGAAGAAATTAATTTCAAATAATTTACGCATTCGATGACAAAGTGACGTAATTTTTCTCTATTCTACCTTAGACAAGAAAGCCCGTGCTTGCCCTACAGGAACTTATTGGTTCTATACGATTTTTTATTTATTATATTCAAGGTTTATTTTTGTAATAATGTTTCCCTGTGTGAGCCAAATAAACGACATTCTTTCTTTTTTATTTCATGTATCTTGCAAAAGTGATATTACTGTTTGCTTTCACACTGTGAAACCACAGTAGGATATTATACTGAAAATGATTTATACGACCACGGCACCAGGCTTATGTGGGCCTTATATTGCCTTAGCAAACTTCGGATATGGTCTAAATTCTAGTGACAATATTATTTAAGAATACTGCGAAATGGAAAAATCTGAAAATATTTAAAATTAAACTTTATATCAGGAGGAATATCCGTGGCGGTAAAAAACTTATTATGGTTGTTATAAATATTATGTACATTCAAAGACAAATAAAATGTATATTACATATTGGTACATATCTTGTTAGTTCCAGTTATTTCAGCAAACTCAGTAAACAAAACACAAAACAGTTTTTATGAAAATATCGCTCGTTATTTGTTACGAATTCATTAATCTAGTACGATTTTAACATTTTTTAATTATTCAGTTTGTTCGCATCACAATTTATACAGCAAATAAGAAGCATAAAATAAATGTTTTATCAAAGCGTATCGCGGCATATTTTGAAATCGTTATACTAAAGTAATTTGAACTAGTGCTTTCCATTATGCTCTTGAAACCAAAGAAAATCCAATTTCTACTTGTACAAGTAAACCAAGCAAAAATTGTAGTTAGTTTCTAAGAACATAATGTTGACATTCGTAGAACTAATAAAATTAGGGTTGGCAAATGGCAAAAATTCTATTACAAAAGAATGGAACGAATCAGTTTTATATTTATAAAAATGTTTTTGCTTTGTATTCGTTGGGGACGGTAAATGACATAAACGTAACAGTTTTTTATTTGGTATCTGATATAAAGTTAAAATAGAATAGAATATTACTTTATTGCACCATCAATACATTACACAGTTTACTACAGGATGTTAATGCTAACTATATCTAAAATGGCACAATCGATGGCCTTACAGCAGCGATCTCTTTCAGGCAACCATTAGGGTTCCACGACGTAAGTGTAATTTATGCCTGTAGTCGTCGTCGGTACAAAAATTTTCTAGAACGATGGAACGTCTCGCTTTTCTAATGTATACAGACACTTTTCTGATGTATACAGACACAGAAGAGAGAAAAAAGATAAAATAGGCATAAAAATAGGGCAAAAAGGGTCTTCACATCAGCATGTGTAGCATTCGTAGTGCTAGGCCCAAAGCTACGCTAGTTTTCAGGTGGAACCCGGGCATCGAGTGATTACAATAGATATAATATTATCTATAAAAGTTGATTTATACGGCTAAAAAAAATTAACATAGAATATTAATTTAAACTTTGGTAGTTTTCAGACTTTTGGAAAAAGAATACGAAGAGTTGAAAGTTGACCTAATTTCCGAAGTAGCTGGTATTATAGTCCGGTAACGCTGTCATGGCCATCTGCGGTCAACAGAATTATAGTAGAAACATTCGAAAAAAATAAAGAAGTATGGTACCTATAATATTTTTATACCTACGTAGTCGACAATAGAAACCATCGGCGCGCAAATTACTATTGATTATTAATTCTTAACTGACGAATCTAGTAGTTGCCAACCCTAACAGCAGTCAGAGGGCTAATTGGCGCACTAACTGGATTTCAACCATTGTGTGTTTTCGACGCAAATGTACTTTGTCAGGGTAATCGCCAATTAAAAGAATTGGAGTGTTACTTCAAAGTGCAACCTACTTTGGTCAAGCCAATTTAGCTTGACCAACATATTGTTTACAAATTCGAGGTGACATATTGTTTACAAATTATTGTTTAGAAATTCGAGGTGATTGACGTTTTAGGATAACATTGTGGGCCTCCGAAAAATTAATACTGTAGCGGTTCCTACCTTTACCTTTATAAATTAAATTGATAGTTAAAATTTTTACAACTAAATTGGAACTTTTTAGTGTTTACAATTTTAACAATTGAGCTAACTGCTAATAACTAAAGCCGTATACAGAAAGAAAGCTGGAAACTTATAAGCGCTTACCGGCGCTTGACAGCGCTGGTCCGTTCCACACAAAGGAAGCAGGTTGAAGCAGACCAAGCAAAATGCCTGTTTTAATTGCACGTGTTGTCGCAGTTGTTTATTAATTATAAATGGCAGCGCCCAGCGCTGACCAGCGCGTGTTGAAGCTTGTCGGAACTTGTCGGCACCGTTCAGTGCTTATCGGCGCGCGTTCATATATTTTCCTGCGCGGTTTACCAGCGCTGTCAAGCGCCGGTAAGCGCTTATAAGTTTCCAGCTTTCTTTCTGTATACGGCTTTATACAATACCTTTACCTATAAGTAGGTAGGTACTTTATTCCTAGGACATCCATATTTTCTGATTTCAGAGAAATGAACTTTGAAAAACTAACAAGGTGGGTATAGGCTTCTTAGGGTAAAGGGTTCAATTCTTAATTTTTTACTAGAAACGATGTAATTGAACCAAAATCAAATTTTACGTATTTCTTTTACTTACTTAATTTGAAACTTCAGTGGATTTCAAAAAGTGCACGTTCTTAAAGAAATAAAACACTGAGTTTTTGACTTTCGTCTGAATCTCAATTTAATTGAGACGATTGTCTTAAGTCTAGAAATCCAAAATGCTCGCTGCAGCATTTTTTTCGTCATAATATTCCAAACCACAATTATTTATGCTCGTTTGTATGTATATCTATGTTGCCGTGTGGTGCCGGCATAGAATTTCACCACCCCAACTCTTCCCGTAGGTGTCGTAAGAGGCGACTAAGGGAAACACACCGGAGGGGGCGGGCAGCAGCGCCTTCTGCAGAACAACTACACCGAACTGCGATCCCCAACCCGCATGCCCAGCGTGGGGATTATGGGTAATAACCCCCACATAATGATGCCACCTATGGCGCTCATTAGGGGAGGCCTATGTCCAGCAGTGGACTATTATAGGCTGGTGATGATGATGATGATGTATGTATATCTCAAACTAGCGGCCCGCCCCGGCTTCGCACGGGTATTTAACAAAAATTTCAGAAATTATACACAGTAAAACGATGGGTTTCACAGTTATCATACGGATCTTTACTTTTTTTAACAGCATTGGGGTTTTTGACATTGACTCGACATTCCAAAACTGACACTGGCCGTAGAGAAAAAGCACCGTGCGCTATACAACCTCTTTTTCTATTCTGACGCGCCATAATAGAAAAAGAGGTTGAATATACAGCCCACGGTTCAATTATTGAATTTTTCATGCGGATCCCTAACTTTTTTGAAAATATTATATAGCCTATGTTCATCACGGAAAATTAAGGATTCTAATGGTGAAAGAATTTTTTAATTCGGTCCAGTAGTTTCGGAGCCTATTCAATTCAAACAAACAAACAAACAAACAAACAAACAAACAAACAAACAAACAAACAAACAAACAAACAATCAAATCTTTCCTCTTTATAATATTAGTATAGATGAGTTGGTTTGTCCCAGAATTCGAAACTAAGTCACTGTTTTGAATTTAACGTAGAGTACTATGGAAATCATTTTGTGCGCTGCGGTAAACATTAATAATTCTATTTGCATGATTTAGGAAGTAATGAATTCGAAATTCAGAATTAATTACTTTGTTTCGTCAATGCGATGAACAGACGTTGCCGAAAACTACAACCCAGGCTCTCGTGGAGGGAAGTAAGCCATGCTGTCTACAACCCGATCAAGATGGTCCAGCCCTGTGCCTGCCCTCAATTGAATCAGGATACCATGACACGTTAATGATTTCAAAACATGACTCATGTTACGTATGAATGTCCTCTACACATAGGTACATAAAGTGGCCACACAAGTGCTTAAAAATTAGTTGCTGATCACTTTGCAATAATATGACAATACCTACAATTTTATACCTCTATTACATACTCGTAACATTTATATTTCTATGTGAACCTAAATTCTCATGCTCAGACTAAAATTAAGTTCTCCGCCAACGTTATAAAGTTGATATTACCCCATCGGATAGTTGTGGTCAAGAAATATGCGCGCCATGAACCGTGAAGGGTGTGTAGTCACGCCACTTAGCGCCAGTTCCGACCTATTAGACAATGTTCTCGAATTTCCTGTTGGAACGTTTATTCCTTTGTTTTGTAAACCATTTACTCTATCCAGGGGTTATAAATCAAACGTAGGGACATCTTTGAGGGTGGCGAGTCCTAGACAGAAAAACAGATGTCGCGGCGTCTTCCTGATAGAAATGAAAGTGATACGGAAGCGTTTTGTGTGTGTTCTGGTCAGCAGAGTGGAAGCAGTCAGGGTTTTGACAGTTTGCGTACGTATTCCAGTCACGCATGTCATTTCATTGGAGTTCTATCAAAATTCTGATACGCTGTATTCTTCCCGCCTTGTTGTGCTAAAAACTTATCTCTATCGTATCAAAGTAAACAGGCCTATTCAAATTCTCCATCACAATATTTCGTGTTCGTATCGGACAAGGTGCACTCTAATACAACGAATTAGAGTATAAATTTGCACAAAAAAAGAAACGAAACAATCGACTGCGTATTTCACAGAATTAGAATATGGCCTCATGTTGCCTATAAGAAAACACCCACTATGTGGACGTAGAAAGGTTTATTTCTTATTATATTAAAACTAGGGTTCCGTAAAAGTGCGCAATAATGCAGAACACCTCGTGCCCCATATTGGTTGCCAAAAATTTCAAACTCTTCATTATCGGCTCGAATATATTTTATAGTAACAGCAAACAATTTAACCCCTCCAAACAAACCCACAACCCTTATCCTCACCTTAAAACACTCACGGTCAACCAATCATTATGCCGCAATAATCTTTTACCTACAGGGTGAAATAGGGTAAGATTTACCTCATCTACCCTAGATGGGGTAAAAGTGGGCAATTTTTCATCCCCCGCTGGCTACCGTACAGTTTCTATAAGAAAGATAAGACGGAGAAATAGTAAGGCTTTCGTGACGAATTACTTACGGCATGGGTTTTGATACCTCAGCAAAGATGGTGCTAAGTGCGTTGGAGGAAAAAGAGAAAATGATATAAAAAACTTTCTATTATAAGGTCGTACAAAAAACTCGAAATGACTGTTTCGGTCCGCCCTGTATATACAGGGTGTCCCGAAACTCTGCGTCAAGCCGAAAACTGAGGACAGGTGGGTTCATGACGACCCAAAAAAACCACAAAAGTCATGGGTTCTTTTTACGGAATATCATAAATTTTCTGCGAAAGAAAAAGTTAAAAATATATTCAACTTCGTAGCTCCATTTGAGACATTGTGTTAAAATTGTTTAAAAATCTTTCAAAAATTTCAAGTCTATAAACACTTCATTACAAAAATGAAGACATTATGCGCGTATATTTTCCCCGATATATTAGACAATTTATTTATTTTATACCACATTTATTAACAAAGAAAATTACAATTCTATAACTTAATTAGAGCTAGAATTTACAATTGGGCTAACTGCAGACTGTTGCGAACAAACTACAGGTAGCTCAACTAATCCATATCAATACTATTTTTTTTAATTGGTAGTGCAACCAAGATGCTGCCTGCATTGCCTAGCTGTATGGCAATACTGATGCGAATATTATTATTATTATTACTATTATATCATTATGAATACAATATAGACATAACCTTTATTCTTTATTATACACGCATCAAAAACATAGAAAGAACTTAAATTAAAGGTTATGTACATAGGCGAGCTTAACCCTGAAAAGAGTTTTCTTCCAGCAAACCTAAGAGTTATAGGAGAGGCGATGGAACAGATAGAGGAAGTGTACAAAGAATGAGTCGGAATGACAAACTAAACATATATTTCCGACAATAAACCTATATGATTCCAATAAACATACATATTATATAAAATAATAATGACTAAATAAACCTAATACATATCTATACTATAAATATATATATATAAATAATCCTAGAGAGATAAAATACCTATTCATGATTGAAGAAAGTGCTCCTTTAACTTATTTTTAAATATATTAAGCGATGGGCTCGCTCGTATATCGTGGGGGATAGAGTTCCACAGTCTTGCCGCTTGCGCGGCGAAAGAACTTCCAGGTCTACTAGAGAGACGGAGTGAGAGTGAAGTCCTACAGGGCACACCGCGGGGAACTAGAAATTCAAATCGTTCGCGGAGGTAAGTTGGAGCAAGGGGATTATACAGAATGAAATAGAGAAACGATAGAACATGAAGGTCACGCCGCCGTCGAATGGGTAGCCACTTCAGTTTGGATCGAAATTCAGACACATGGTCGAATTTACGTAATCCGTATATGAAACGGATGCCCAAATTCTGGAGGCGCTCAAGCTTATTCCATAATTCCTCTGTTGCGTCTAGGAAACAAACATCAGCATAATCTAGAAGGGGAAGTAGAAGACTTTGAGCAAGGATGATTTTAGTCTGAAATGGGAGGAAATTTTGAAGACGTCTAAGAGAATGAAATGTGAAATTAACCTTTTTACTGATGTTGTTTACGTGACTTGCCCATGATAAATTACTTTCAAATGTGACTCCCAAATTCTTGGCCTTTGTAGAGAGTGGAATAATGTTGTTAGCCAGAGCAATAGACGGAACTGAAGAAAGAGCGAAAGTTTTCAACATAAAAGAACTACCACAGATCATAGCTTGCGATTTCGAAGGATTGATCAGAAGACCGTAGGCCTTCGCCCATGAATTTATCTTGTAAAGATCCAAGTTAATCTGGTCAATTCCATCAGAAATCTCATTCACTTTAAAGTGATGGTAAATTTGCAGGTCGTCCGCGTAGAGATGATAGCTAGAGGAAATGACTTTAGTGATAGAGTTAATAAAGATTGAGAAGAGGAGAGGAGAGAGGACACCGCCTTGTGGTACACCCGCAGAAATGTTACACCAATCTGAGTATGAATCATCAAGGCGCACACGCTGCGAGCGACCGGAAAGATAAGAACGAAACCAAGTAACTGCTGAGGATGAAACGTTAAGAGAGGAAAGAACTGCCACGAGGATATCATGATCGACAGGGTTAAAAGCGCTGCTGAAGTCCAATAACACAAGTGCAGTAACCTGCTTATTGGTAATAGCTAAGCGTATGTCATCGGAGATTTTGGTCAGAGCACCCATAGTGCTGTGACCAGGACGAAAGCCGGATTGAAGAGGACTTAAAAGGTTATTACGATTTAGATACAGTGAAAGTTGCTTGTGTACTACATTCTCAAGAATTTTGGAAAGGACAGGGAGTATAGAGATAGGTCGTAGTTCAGAAATCAAAGAGGGATTGGAGACTTTAGGCAAAGGGATGACATTAGCAGATTTCCACATACTAGGAAAGCAGCCAGACATAAGTGAATGATTTATTATGTGGGATATTGCTGGACTAAGTTCAAGGGAGAGTAGCTGAAGCATTTGGATGTTAATATCATCAGTGCCAACGGCTTTTGTTGATATGGAGTTGAGAATCTTTTTAACGTCATCCTCAGCAATCGCTTCGAAGGTAAAGGGAAGGCACTGTGGTAGAGCTTGCTGTGAAATCGTGTTAATTGTTGAAATTCGAACATTACTATCCAGAATAAGGGGAGAATTAGAAAAGTTTTGATTAATAATGTTCAAGTCAAAAGGGATGTGCGAGTTATATGAGTCCCTACCAAGTCCAATAGATTTGAGAAATTTCCACATTTGTGAAGGAGAAGCATTTTGAACAGAACTATGAATGTGACGTTTTCTAGCATCCCTACACAACTTGCTGCAGCGGTTACGTACGAAGCTTTTTGTAGGCACTATGATTTTCTTCAGTCGGATGTTTCTTGTAGCATCGTTTAGCCCGATCTCGTCTAGACATCATCTTCTTAATGGCCTGAGTCAGCCATGGAGCTGGCGGATGCTTCACCTTGACCATTTTAAGCGGGGCATGAATGTCAAATAAGTGTAAAATTTGCTTATTAAAAGAAGCTACTTTATCGTCCACACTTACAGCATCGATTATTGGTGACCAATCTATATTAGAAGCATCGGCCTTCAGACTCTCAAGATTAATGCCTTTGAAGCTACGCAGATGGAGAAACTTAGCTTTTTGTCTAGGTGAACGCACTTTATATGAGAGATAGAGAAGATCGTGGTAAGAAAAAGGAGCAGTAGTTTGACCAAATGTAGCCACGCGGTCAACGTCAGAAACAATAATTAGATCCAGGAGAGATGGAGAACAGTGAGGAGCATGATGAGAGGCAGAAAGAGGGAGAATGTGCAAGTTCACAGAAGAGAGAAGAGATTGTAGCTTGACAGCACGGATATCATTTTTTAACAGACAAGTGTTGAAGTCGCCAAGTAAGATTGTGTGATCATAAATAGTAGATAAAGACTCAAGTTTTAATTCAAGAGAGGAGAAATAGTCTATACTACTAGAAGGAGGATAATAGACACCAAGTAACATTTTAGAATTATTAATAATTATTTCAATAAACAGATGTTCTGCAAACTTGGAGTACTGCCCTGGCGATTGGTCTATAATTTTGTAGGGGATACCAGCACGAAGGTATATTGCGACACCACCACCTCCCTTACCAACTCGATCATTCCTTATCAAAATGAATCCTGGTAGGGGATATTGGGTAGACGGTAAGGAAGGCTTAAGGAATGACTCAGAGATAAGAACAGCATCAATTATTTTATGGTCAAAGGAAGCTAACAAATCGGAGTAATGGCCGGGGATGCTCTGGGCGTTAATGTGAATAACATTAAGATTTTTAGAACAACCGTGGAACTTATTTTCAATGACGGCTCGAAGGTGCTGTGAACCCAATATCGAGTCATCACTACTGACAGCGCTATGAGCACTAGCATAATCGGTATCCGAGGAACACGAGAAATAACTATCATTTATATCTAAATCCATAAATACTTACTAAATAAATAATACTAAATATACTAATATACCTATTAATAAAATAAAATAGTTTGTATTATAAAATAAACCTAAATTCCCTAAGTGGGGAAATCAACGTTGAAAAACGCATCTCCTAACACTCGCTAGTAGTGGGTGCTGAAAGTTTGTAACATACACTATATACAGGACTAATTATTCAAAATACAAGTAAAGTAGACAAGAGGTGTTGGACATAACGTTCGCTACTAACAACCTTGCCAGGCATATCAATGACTGGCATGTTACTAGCGAAAACTCAATGTCCGACCACAAACACATTTGTTTTGAGATTAAGGCCTCCCTTGATCCTCAAATCTTAACTTACAGGGATCCTAGGGCGACTGACTGGGATGTTTTCAATGACAAACTTAGGCAAACGCTCGATGAATGCCCCAAAAGTATTAAAACCCGAGATAGTCTTGAGCTTGCGGTTGCGATCCTCTCTAAAGGCATTTGCACGGCCTATGAGGAGAGCTGCCCGTTAAAGTCCAAAACTACTAAAAGAAAAGTTTCCTGGTGGAACTCCAAGCTTGAAAAGTTAAGGAGCAAGACCAGAAAACTTTTCAATAAGGCTATGAAGACTCGCGTCTGGGAGGTCTACCAAAAAGCCTTAACGAAATATAACATAGAAATTAGGAAGGCTAAGAGGACAACTTGGAGGAAGCTCTGCGAGGAGATAAAAAACATGCCTCAAAGTGCAAGACTCCACAAACTGCTCTCTAAAGCCAAACCTAATCAACTAGGTCTCCTCAAAAGAGGGGACGGCTCCTTAACAACAAATGATAAGGAAACTCTAGAGTTGCTGGCGTCAATCCACTTCCCTGGTTCGCGGGACAAAAGCCTGCATCAACCTGCATCCACCAATTCCAACAAGCCTCGGAACGAGGACTGGAGTAGAGCAGCCAGGATCATAAGACCGAACCAGGTCAGGTGGGCTGTGAACTCTTTTAAAACAAACAAAGCCTGTGGTGAGGACGGAATTCTCCCAATTTTTCTCCAGCGGGGAATAAGCGTCCTCACCCCATATCTGGTAAAAATATTCAGGGCGAGCCTCGCCTGGGGATATGTGCCAGAACAGTGGACTAAAGTCAAAGTTATCTTTATACCCAAGGCTGGAAAGAAGGACTACAGCCAGCCAAAGTCCTTCAGACCAATAAGCCTTTCTTCATTTCTTCTCAAGACCATGGAGAAGGTGGTAGACAGATACATCAGAGATGTAGCGCTCGCTACATCTCCCATCCACCACAGCCAACATGCCTATCGTAAGGGCAAATCCACAGAAACTGCGCTGAGCAGTCTCATTGACAAAGTGGAGAAGGCTTTGGAGGACAAGGAAATAGCTCTCTGCGCATTCCTTGATATTGAAGGGGCATTTGATAACTCCCCTACATCGCTTCTGGTGAGTGGGTTGAAAAACAAAAATGTTGACCCGACCACCACCAGATGGGTGGAGGATATGCTCACGCATAGGGGAGCAAAACTTGCCCTTCAACAATCAACTATTGAAATATCCACGGCTAGGGGATGCCCCCAAGGCGGAGTCCTATCGCCTGTTTTATGGACCTTAGCCGTGGATAAGCTCCTGCGTGATCTGGCAGACCTTCGCATTGATGCGCAAGGTTACGCAGATGACCTTGTGATTGTCGTGCGAGGTTTCTGCCAATCCACCATCTCTGGTATCATGCAGCGAGCTCTCAACACTGTCAGCGACTGGTGCCGTAACAGCGAGCTCTCAGTCAATGCTGACAAAACTGTGATTATACCTTTCACTAACAAACGAAGGCTAGACAAGCTTGTGAAGCCTGTACTCAACGGTAAAATCATAACGTTTTCCACAGAAGTAAAATACTTGGGCGTCACTATCGACCAAAAACTAACGTGGAACACTCACCTAGCCAACGTCTTGCAAAAAGCAAAGATGGCTCTAGGGGCGAGCGGCAGACTAATGGGTAAAAACTGGGGCGTTAACCCCAGGATTGCCCTTTGGCTGTACACTGCCATCGTGAGGCCGATCACAACATACGCCTCTATGGTATGGTACAACAAAGCCTTTCAGTCCAGCGCAATCACTAAACTGAGCAGCCTACAAAGGACTGCCTGCCTTATGGCAACGGGAGCCATGTCCACCTCACCTGGGCTTGCACTTAATGCACTGCTGGGACTTCCTCCTCTTCATATACACATACACAAAGAGGCAAAGACCAGCATGTATAGGGCTTGCATTGGAGGCCGAAGGAACTGGCTCTCCCAGAAAATGAGATCTCTTCAAGACTCAACTCTGGAATCTCCCATCCTGAGCATGACAACTGATGCCATGCTCCCACGCCATGTGTTTGATAAACACTTTACAGTGGAACTGCCTTCCAGGGAAGACTGGCTGAATAGCCAGCTCCCCTGCAAGGATGGGTGCCTAACATGGTACACAGATGGCTCCAAAATGGGATTGGATG
The DNA here is from genome assembly GCA_963931895.1 of Eupithecia pulchellata. Taxonomy (NCBI): domain Eukaryota; kingdom Metazoa; phylum Arthropoda; class Insecta; order Lepidoptera; family Geometridae; genus Eupithecia; species Eupithecia pulchellata. The sequence continues at coordinate 3,636,824 of OZ007543.1, forward strand.
TAGGCTGTGGAATATACGGAGAGCGTCCTAGGTTTACCAGGAGCATAAACCTAGGAGAATACGCCTCCATTTTCCAAGCAGAAGTATTCGCCATTCTCGAATGTGCTGATATAAATCTGCAAAAGCGATACTCCAACCAAACTATTTTTATTAACTCCGATAGTCAGGCTGCCCTTCTAGCCTTGGATTCGAAGGTCATCACGTCCAGGCTAGTCGAGGACTGCCTGTCACGCCTGAACGCTCTGGGTTCGAATAACAGAGTTATCCTAAGATGGGTACCGGGCCACGCGGGCATCAACGGCAATGAGAATGCCGACGAGCTCGCAAAGTCCGGGGCAATGGGGACTCAGTTTGGACCAGAGCCGTTCTGTGGCATTCCTAAAAGCCTGGCTAACAGAATCCTGCTGAACACCTGCTACGAGGAATCCATAAAGCTATGGGAAAATTCCTCGGGCATGCTTCATGCAAAATCACTGTTAAAAGCCTTCGACAAACGGTACACCAACCAAATCCTAGCGCTAAACAGGAACAATCTTCGCATCATAACAAGAGCCCTAACTGGACATTGTCGCCTTAACAAGCACATGTTCAAATTGGGGCTAAGCGACACGAAATCCTGCAGATTTTGTGATGAGGCGGAAGAAACGCCTCTCCACCTGCTAGGAGAATGTGGTGCACTGATGCAAAAACGTAGCACTCGTTTGGGCAGGCACCTGCTTAGCCCAGACGAACTACGTGATATCACCCCGAAGGATATCCTACAGTTCTTAGCAACTGCAAGGATAAGTGGCGAACTATAACGCCGCGCCTCCGGAGGTGAACCGTCAAAGTGGCGATCACAATAGGCCAACCATGGCCGCAGCGATACTAAAGCCACTAACAGTAAATAAAAAAAAAAAAGTGGGGAAATCAACGTTGAAAAACGCATCTCCTAACACTCGCTAGTAGTGGGTGCTGAAAGTTTGTAACATACACTATATACAGGACTAATTATTCAAAATACAAGTAAAGTTAATTATCTTCTGAGGCATAAATATAATGCACACAGAAATCTAAGTGAAAAACAAAACAAAAACAAAATCTTATGTCAACGTCAAGTGTCACTCAATCTAATAAATTTATGAATTCCTGTCAATGCCACAATAAAAGAAGAAGAAGATTTTACAAAAGTAACGTGACATGACATGCATGACTGACAGACTTGACAAAACAAAACAAAAATTACAATGCCAAATGACGCCAGATCTACCTCAAACTAAAAATATTTGATATTATTATACTACCGAGTAACGTAGTAACAACAGAAGCAAGAGTTCGGTAATGCTGTGATCGATCGTGGTATGACCTTTGTTAGCGCAGACGCTTGGGCCTTGTGTCGGGTTTGCTGGAGCCAGGCTTAGCTGCAGGAACGGAAGCGGCCTTCCCTCTGGTCCGCGACGCGGTTGGAGCTCTTTCTTCGGAGACCTGAGGCGCGGGGAATTCAGCCAGCAGCGGCTTCAGCTCCGACATAGCTTCGATCTTGCGACGTTTGTTATCAGGCAGAGCGATTACGATACGGCCCTCTGATGTCCAACACCGACGTACGCCGAAGTGCTTCCTCTGTGGCGCGGTGGGCGAAGGTCCGTCTGCGACGCAGGAGGTTGCGGGTTTTTCCCGCCTCGGGACAAATATTTGACGATCTGCAGATATTTGTTCAGGGAGTTCTGGTCGTTTTCTATGTATAATAAAAAATATCTATATATGTAGTAATATTGTATTATGTATATCAGTCATCTAGTCCCATAACACAAGCTCTGCTTAGCTTGGGGCTAAATGATGCTGTGTGGATTGTCCGGCATTATTTATTATTTTATTTTAACTTGACAGCAATAATTTATTGTCCTAAACTCTAGTTTGGACACTAATTATAATAATAATAATCTTAACTCCATTTACAACCACATACAACATAAAAAATAATGCATATACGAACGCATCAGTTGGCAACACAGAAGTTATAATACCAGTGAATTACTATGATCCTAAGCATATAGGTATAAATTTATTATCGGCCCCCGGGACCTCAGAGTTATGAGTCCGGTTTGAAACGGGTTGAGAATATTGAGCTGGATGATTTACTCTCGTAAGTCGTATTATTAACAGATAATAACTTAGTAATGGTAAAAGTATTTCCAGCTTTCGTATATTTCGGCAGTTATTCAGTAATGAAATTAAGTCTTTATTATTCGTTTTGTAATACATGAAGTTCATATTGATCGTATTGTCTAATCTAAGGTATTCAACTGGTCTTCGGTTTCAGCTATTTACACAATACGAAAGTGACAATCGAAGTCCAGGCTAGGTTTGAAATGCCAAACTGAAGCCGATTACGAGTACCAGTTGAGTTAGACAATAGAGCCGCTGTATCCAGGATTTATTTTAATGATGATGATTATAAAGATTTTATACGAGAATTTGACGACCTCTTTGGCGCGGTGGGCGGAGGTCAGCATGCGACGCAGGTGGTTGCTGGTTTTATTCCAGCTTTGGTATAGATATGGGTACGTTCTGCAGGTATGGTGGTTTCTTATCTTATATCCTTGTAATATATTGTATGTACCCAAAACAAAAGCTTTGGTTATGGCTAGATGAGGCTGAGTGAACCCACAAAGCATTATCCAGAATAGAATAGAATAGAATATAACTTTATTAACTTTATTTTACTTTATCCAGCTCCAGGCTAAGCAGAGCTTGTTTTATGGGTACTAGATAACTGATATAGATAATCGTATATTACGAGTACATAGATATATATTTTCTATTCTATTCTATACATAGAAAACCACCAGAACATCCTAAACAAATATCTGTAGATCCATACATTTTTCCCGAGGCGGGAATCGATACCGCAATCCTGCGTCGCAGGTGGACTTTTACCCACCGTGCCACAGAGGTTAAATCGCTCGAGTGGTGCTCGAGTCTGTAAATAGAAGACGACAGTTCACTATGCAACAGTCGATTCAAGTTCAATGTCAAGTCAAGTTCTGTTTTATCTCAGCTATCTGATAATTTACCGAATCACAGACTTTTACGTTTCAATACACTGATAAAAAATCGCTTGACATTGCTTCATTTTATTATATCAAACTGATTTAACTCACAGCTATCGACCTTTTTAGCTCCAAATTACAAAGGACTCGAGTTCATCATCGAACAAGACCTCTTTTTACTTGCATGCATTTGTTTCGCGCCTTTGTTTCACGCTAAAAGTGCCGATGGACACGTTCTTAGTGATATCACTACATAGTATAAAACAAAGTCGCTTTCTCTGTCCCTATATCCCTATGCATGCTTAAATCTTTAAAACTACGCAACGGACTTTGATGCGGTTTTTTTAATAGATAGAGTGATTCAAGAGATAGGTTTTTGTACCAGCATTGGACCCGTGCGAAGCCGGAGCGGGTCGCTAGTGTTTATAAAATTAGATTAAAACTAAATTACTTATTTTCCAAATTTATGGCTAAATTGTAATTTAATTCTTGTGTATTTAAATAAGAATGTTGAAAATAATAAATAAAATGTGTATTCATTATGAATGTAAGTGGGTTAACTACGAACCTATTATATGTTGTAAAAACACCAACGTTTCATCCCTTAACGAGGCACTTCATCAGTGAGCGCATAGAGGCGGTACGGGCGCGACGTGAGACGTGAGCCACTCACCCTGATGAAGTCCCTCGTTAAGGGATGAAACGTTGGTGTTCTTACAACATATAATAGGTTCGTAGTTAACCCGCTTACATTCATAATGAATTCATCAAACTAAATGCGTAAAATTACGCAGGACTAGTACACGCACACTATAATCACATTATAGGATTTAGTAACGAGTAGCTAAAAAGGAATGAAAAGTACCCACAACTTTGCGGCCAAATAGAGTTTATTATGAGTTCATATACCTATCGCAGTTCAGTTAAATAATAAATAGGAATCTATAAAAATACCAGTTATAATGAGTTAAAAACTTATTATAAAATATCGCAATCTGATAAATTTAGATTAGCTCATAATTTGCCCCGTATTCAAATATACCTACTGTTTTGTTGTAAACTAGTAAAACTTACCGATAAATTGAAGAAATCATCAAGTAATATATAACTTTGAATTTTGACGTGAAATTCGCCGAATTTCTTTTATAAATAGGTGACATCAAATCATCAGCAGCACCAAGCAGCCGTACTACATAAAGTTATAAATCACATACAATTAAACATAGATCTAATACGTTGCTAGATAATCTGTCCCTGAACACCTGGGTGCTTCGAATATAACAATAAGGAAAAAAAACGAACGATCTGTGTCTGTGTGTCTTACTAAGGTCGAGACGAAGTAGATAAACTTTTAAAATTATTTTAGGCACCAAAAGATGGCGAGATAAAGAGAAATACTATTCTGTTACATATCGTTAACAGATCCATCCAGTTCTTTCAAGAAATGACTCTTGTTATCTTTTTTCAATCGCAAAGTCCTGAAACTTTCTCATCGTGACTGTTTTAACTCAGATAGAGGTCTCGATTCGCTTGTTAGAGAATTTAAATTTTCTGACGGTGGAAATAAAGATTAGATTCCTTTAACATCATCCAAGTTTCAAAATCCATGCTTAACACCAACGCTTCAACGATTAACCTTTTCCGGCAATCCAGACAGAAAACTAGACATTGTACAAAACCCACACTAACCCTTCATTTGCTAGCGTAAACTCAACCTTAAATCTTTAAGTTAAAGGGTTTGAAAACCCTGAGAAATAAAGATGGTTTTACATTCATGCTCTTAGCCTTTATGTAAGAGTGTCCTTTCATCCTCCCCTTTTTGCCTGAAGCTGCAATTATAGTTAGCGTGCCTCGGGGTGGTTATATTTTAAGGTTCTGTTTGGTTAAATGAAAACCCTATATCCTTGTTTATGTATTAACTATTAAATAAAATAAACTTCAGATATAATGTGGACTGAAAGGAGGAGCTTGTTGTAAAATCATTATTAAGTCCTACTAGGAATAAGCTCACAGAAAACTAAATAATTCCAGAAATTTGCTGATCAGAAATAAATATTTTAACCAAAATTAAATTGATTGCGTTAAATTAGCAAAAGTGGCTATTCATAAAACTAACTTACTTCAACACACCAGACCCTAACAATTTTAGGCCAATTTCGTTTTGAGGAACGGTCGTCAAAAGAACAAAATCAAAGTGCTTTATTTCCTTTAGACTTTAAAAGACTCTTGGGAATATCACAACATAAATAATACTGGGAAATAAAGTGGTCACTTTGATTTGACTTCAATCTTTTTAATGTAAAGTAAAGAAGCGCACAAGACAGCTTTACCTTGTTAGTTTTCTAGTTTTCAAGTTAGATAAAAACCCCATCTCAAACCTCTTTATCATCTAGCACATCTTCAAAATATTTTTACTACCCGAACAAAAAACTTAATGTATGAAGGAGCAAAACTGAATACCTAATTAATGTCTTTAAAATATCAAAGAATCCTCTATATTAATAATTATTTTAAAAAAATGACGCAGGTTTAGATAGTATACTTTGTAATAGGCTAACATTACAACAAATGCACTGTAAACGTCAACCTTAAAGAATTTTTAAAAGTACATTTGTTGTTACATCGAAATTTAAATTTTTCTGTAAGTGAATTTGTATTATTAAAGAATAGTTATCGGGTATTTATCGCGTACCTTTTGTTTTTATTTTCCCCTTTGTATTATTTTAGAAATTATCTTTAAATAAACCTCACCAGCGAAATGAATGGTACAAATATTACTCAACACCTAAATAAATATCTACACACGTGAAACTCTTCAACAACTAAATAAAAAATATTTACTCCTAAACAACAAAATCCAAACAAACGACAAATCACAAAAGAGCCGGCAGCATTATATCAATTTACCGAGCACATACGGTTTTCCGTACTACGACAGGATATGTTTTTCCTCAAAATAAATCAGAATAAATCGTAAACAAAATCCTTTAACGCCGAAATAATAAAACATTCATAATAACATCATCAACCCAAAGCACCGACTACAACCTTAAGTGAACAAGACAGAGTAGATCATTTCCACCGCCATCATAAAATATTTGTACGGAACTTTGTACGGAACCCGCTCCCTCGCTCGCACTTAGCCATCAAGAGTTTTCACCTTTTGTGCTCTGTAAAGGTTTTTTCAGTTTTTTGTTGACAAAATACAGGCTTTTATGGTCTTTTACTCCGAGGTATTTATGTTATTGCTGAAAGGGTGAGCCCTAAAAAGTACTAATTTTTTAGGAGTGACGTCAGTGACTTTTTGGTTATATTTAGCCGTTGTAATAAGCTTTTATAGCAATTACCAAAGACTATTTTAACACCATCATCTAGCCCCAAGATCAGCAGAGATGCTGTTAATGGGTATAAGATATACATAAGACAAAACACTACGTAGATATTTTTTTTGCTATATGTGGAAAATATTTAGATCACCAGAAACAAATATCTTCAGATCGTACGAACATTTGTTCTGAGGCTGGAATTGAACAACAGAGAACGTCGAAATAAAGTTAAAGAAAATATCTGAGATATATCTCACAAAAAGGACTTACAACATCAACAACAACATCAGCCTATATAGTCCACTGCTGGACATAGGCCTCCCCTAATGAGCGCCATATGTGGCATTATTCATCATTTGGGGGTTATTGTCCATAATCCCCACGTTGGGCATGAATAGAATAGAATAGAATAGAATCATTTATTTGCTTAAAACATCAGTATAAACATGGTGTGAGCATAAAATTATGTAACAATTGATGAGATTCATGTTTTGCCACTTCTGGCGTGCAAATAGGAGAGGGCATACTACAGTTTTGTCACTAATGTGATGTCTTTTTCTTATTATATTACCTACGAATTATCATATTACAATGAAGAATGTCAGCTATACTTAAAATAAATTATAAATTCTAATACGATTAAAATGTCAAAATTTGTCAAGAAGAAAATCATTCACACTATAATAACATTTCTCTATGAGTACATTCTTAAGTCTATTTTTAAATACATTCGAATTATCAGAGTCGCTGCTATTTAAACATGCGGGTTGGGGATCGCAGTTCGGTGGAATTGTTCTACTGTTCTTTTTGTTTTATAACTTTAAAATAAATAGTTGTAGTTAAATTTTAAAGCTAGAGAGCCGATCTTGACGATGAACATCTAAATTGAATGAGGTATAGTGACACGAGCCAAACGAGGTCATAAGCTGCTAGGAGCTGCTTTTACGGCCTTTTCAATTAGTTCTCCGTCGTAAAACCACTGGCTGAAATTGGACGAAACCGAGAGGTTTTGTATGAAACCGGTTACCATCTTAGTGCAGTCGTGTAATATCGATTGTCAAATAAGGCCCGTACCGGTTAAAAATACTGAAATTAAATAATGAAAATTTTTGAATTTTAAATACAACTGCTAACTTATTAACTATTATACTTACTACTACTAACTTTGCCGTGTGGTGCTGGCATTGCCGTGTGGTGCCGGCATAGAATTTCACCACCCCAACTCTTCCCGTGGGTGTCGTAAGAGGCGACTAAGGGAAACACACGGGTTGGGGATCGCAGTTCGGTGTAATACTCCGCATTACACCGAACTGCGATCCCCAACCCGCATGCCCAGCGTAGGGATTATGAGCAATAACCCCCAAATAATCATGCCATCTATGGCGCTCATTAGGGGAGGCCTATGTCCAGCAGTGGACTATTATAGGCTGGTGATGAGAGCTATCTTCATTTTACCCTTAGATTCTGGTTTTTAAGTAGTTCTGTAAAGACATTAATATAAATATTTTACAAGTATAGATCGGGTTTATTAACTTATTTTGCCCGACGTTTCAACAGGCTTACACTCTGTTCGGGCTTAAATATGACTGGAGTACTGGAGCTACTGTAAGTCACTATCACCACTTGGTCTTCAATACTAGGAATGCCCATCTGCACACTCGGATGATATACAACATTAACAGTGTCCGCGACGCTCTAAGAAACCGATTCAAAGCCAGTTAAATACAATTAAGTACAGTTAAATAGTTAAATATACCCGTTAATACTTTTGATAATGAGTTCAGATCGCGATACTTTATAATCATTTATTTAGTAAACATTGTCTTCAAACTTCAGAGAAGAGAGACTCCACTTATCAATGAACGTCACTGTATCTAGCTATATACAAATAACAATAAAAAATACCTTTCTAGTTTGGGTTTCACGACATTACATAATATTATTACATTACCAGCCTATGTCTCATTATATATCGTATGAAAGCATCGTATACGTAATATATTATTACATTTCCAGCCTATGTCTCATTATATATCGTAGGAAAGCATCATATACGTATCGTATGAAAGCACCAAAATTTGAGTTACTAAAATTATTCTGACAAGCACATTTCTCAACTCAAACAGATTCATTTGTGGCTTCAAAATATAAAAAAAATATTGAGTGACACTATCCCTATGCTATAAAAGCATCATGATTTACCGCTATGATTGAGGTGCTTTGAGTAGACTTGGAATGAAGGAGGTATTCTTATAATGCACACTGCCCATAATAAGTTCTCTGCTGTGCGAAGCCATAGGCGGCTGGTTTATTTATACAAGTTCCCGACTACCCGCCACCACAGCAAATGCAGTCATAAACAGCAAGCTTCAGTAAAGGAGCGTAAAATTTTACTTCCCCTTCAGAAGAAATTTACGTTGTTTTTCTTGAGAAGTTTCTATTTATGACCTCACGTTCAAGTTGTGGTAACTGCTTGGCACACAAATTAAAGTGCGTCGTAAAATATTGCATGCATTTCTGTGTGCATGAAGGTGAAATGTAGGTGTAAAAGAATAATAAACCGGTAGTTTCGGGCAACGCGCAGTTTTCCATAATTACCTACTCAACGTAAAAAGTGCCGACAGTTTATTATGTATCAGATAAAAATCTGAGACGGTGCGTTAACAGGTAGTAAAAAATCTGTTTTAAACACGATCTAACTCATTTTTCGGATAGTGAAACGGATCATTATGGTATATACTTCCGTACGACAACTTAAGCGATAAAAAATAAAGAATAGGTGCGTATAAAGGTTTCCTTCCTCTATTTAAAGTGCCCAATACAATAGTAATGCTTGCCGAATATTTGTAGGTAAATTAATTTAATGAGAACGATTCTCAAAATGACATAGGTGCGCATTGTTTTAATTTGAAAGAAGTAAAAAACCAAATAACATTGCATCCAATTTTCGATATTTATAATAATGAAGCGTTGCATGCAAATCCCGTAATATTTTAAATATTCAATAATTTAAGCAGCTAATCTTTGTTTATGAAAGCCAACGGTTCGTGAAATTGTAGAGCAATAATTAAGACGGTCCGCACTCCATAGCGCTGCGCGCAACGATTGCGATGAAATTGATTTGGTCTACAGCGAAAGCTTTTGCGATAAATAAGCTAAATTATTAAGAATCCGTAAAACCAGATGATGGTTTAAATTTGAACCACCATAACATAGAATGGCTGAGTCTTTCCTTCAAACATTATTATAATTTCTTTAACGTTCTCAATCAAGTCACTTTTAAACAAAACTACATATTATTATTAGTACTAGTTTGAGGTACTTACTGCGTTTATTTATATTTTTTCGAACAACCCACACTTGTTTTAGAAACTTGGCATGTCCACTTACATAATCGGACGACACACACTAACGTAAATCAATAAATCTCTTAATTTATTATGTTTACAAGTCTGTATGCCTACTTAAGTCGCAGTACTGAGATAACATTAAATAACTTATATAGTGGTATAACTATTATTAACTGTAGATAGGGCTACAGTCTTCAGCTTGTCGCATCCAGCATCTGCCTGCAGTATTTCGCAGATCGTCATCCTACCAAACCGGAGGGCATCCTACACCACGAAAACCTGGATGATGAGTGTCGTTTCATGATAGAATAGGTACTTCTATCATTATAACAACACGCCATCTTCTATCTCTTACTACCACCAAGGACGCTGCCGGTTCACTAAGTCGATGCATTCTCGACCGAGTTTTGTACGTTGAATCGAGTGGTTCAATCGTTGCTTCAATCGGCTTCTGGATTACATACTAATCTGATTGGAATTTAATCGAAAAAGCTTGGAAAATTATTTCTCCTTGCTAGTTCGAAATAAAAACTTAAATAGATTTTTTCTTGAAACTTCTTTCTGAACAGTTTAAAAGTTTTGTAGGTGCGAAGATTGTTCAGTATCTGTTGTTGATTATTGAACAATTTAAAATTTTATGAGTTTGAAAATATTGTTATAAAATCTAGTTACTTAGTATTTGCCAATTTTGTTTTGCGATCATCATGGCAGGGCATTCAATTAAAACACGCTGTCATTATCCGCTTCTGCTACCCATTAAAAACGCAGCTTTAGTCAATATTAACTACGGGTTCTGTATGTTTGTAGTCGTATTATCAACCAAAACTCATACCATTTACGCTATAAACCAGATTAGATTTACGGTAGGTAAGCTTTTCTTGGAAGGAAGAATTTTTTGTGCGTATTCGTACGTTTCCGCACGAAACACATTCGCACGAAAAATTTGTCCAAAGTGATCGCGGTCATAACTGACGCTTCAAGATCTAGAGTTAGAGTGTTAGTGTTAGTGAAGTTATAAATGTGTAGTTTCTTTCAGTTCCAATAAAACCTTCCTCTTCTCGTCACCCGCAGCGTTGCTAGCCATTTTATCAGTGCCTAGGTGCGCGGTCTTGTCTTGCTGTGTTTCTCTGTCTGGTTGACATAGTAAAATAAGAAACAGAAGCGCAATGGACAAGGCTTTGCTATAGCCTTTTTTTACGCTTTGTTATATATTATATGAGCTAACAATTTTCCTTCGTCTTCTAAATGCAAAATAAGATGGTAATACAGATCTTTCAGCTTTTCCTCTCTGCAAACTGCATAAAATTTCTCGCTTTGCGGACGGTTTCCATGCAATAATAAGTAAAGCGATACCGGTTTAGAGCAAAAAAATCGACAAAAAAACACAGCAAAATAAAAAAGGAACTGACTTTTTATTTTTCTGGTGTATTCACGACTTTTAATGATCTAAAATACCCGACTAATTTTAAACCCCTTTAAAATTGACATAACTGAACAATACATGAACATAACAATTTAAGTAGTTAAAATAGCGTAAGTCGCGTAGAAGTAGCGTATTTATGCGTAAAGTAATAATACATTTCGAAAGAATAGTAAAACTAAAAAGGCAACCGTTTAAGTTGTGCCCCTTATTGGTTTCATGAAGGATGTATTGCCAAACTACCAGGCTCCTAGAACAGTGAATTAGACATCTATCTCAATATTGTAAATCGCATCTACACCACATTTCGTTGAAGAATTTTTGCAAATCTACTATGTCTACCCCACTTCATTATAAGATAATGTGTGTTGAATGCCAACTTATTTACGTTGCTCCAGCAGTAAGTTTGGTGTGGATACGCCTTTAGGCAAACGCTTTCAAGTAGATTAACGACCAGGTACCGTTTCATATGAGGACTTGGCATACAACATAGAGTAATTAAACTGAGAGCCTTATCAGCGCATCGCTGAACTTGCGAGGGAGGCTGAGCCATAATCACCACGCATGATAAGAGGATTGGTTGTCAAAGTAGATGAATTGCCCAGCATTATAGCGGGTATCATCTTCGGTTGGGCAATATGATATATCCGCCAGATGTAGATACTATTGCAAAGGAAAATTAAATTACTAGAAAACTAGTTTATTGTGATGGCTGGTTAGTTAGACTGAGTAATGTGGCAATAAGACGCCTGTCATAAAAATAGTTTTTTCATAAAGTGATAAAAGTGGCGGTGGCACAAAATGCAGGCACAGATGCCGGAAAATAACAACGACGACGCAAACAACTGAGAGGTGCACCCCGATTTCTCCATCAAAATGTTTTTCTCTTCACTTTTGCCCACAAGTGGAGGAAAAAGTTAGTTTAACTTATACTGTTAGTAAGTTGTTTTTGATGAGTAGTCTTACCAAACTTACGTACTGTAAAATCTACACATTGTCAAATTTCTTTGCCACGGAAGCAAGCAAATTCAAGCAAAATTCCTTCTCACAATCATAACTGAAATTCGCTTCAAATGGGACGCGGTGAAAGGCACAGCGGTGTAAGTATTTGTTTCCATCATACGACGGAATTCAAGAATCTGTTTACACTTTTTTTCTCAAAAATTAGTATGTCAGACATTTTATTTTACTGCTTTTACGATGTGGTTATTTATTTATTTCACATCATCACACATCACATCACCAGCCTATAATAGTCCACTGCTGGACATAGGCCTCCCCTAATGAGTGCCATAGATGGCATCATTATTTGGGGGTAATTGCCCATAATCCCCACGCTGGGCATGCGGGTTGGGGATCATTTATTTATTTAAATATTATCAAACATGTGCCTCTATCTTTACGAGCTTGCAATAGAGCAGGGTCTAATATCAAAATTAGGAATTCGTGCAATAAATAACAATAAAATAAGTGTGTATATGAATATAATTACCTAATAAACTTACTTGTTTTTGTTTATCATAATGTTCTTTGTCTGGTGTTCAATAAAGGTTATTTTTGTATTGTATTGGTATTTTTATATAATATATCTAGTGAGATGATACTTTATTGACTACGGAACCCTAAAAATGAGACAGTCAAATCGATCCTTCTCTTATTCGAAGTCAATTTATGTAATACTATTTGCTTTCTATTGAACACATCGCAATATCTTCTCGTTGCACAAAAGCCAGCATTCGCTGAGTGTTGGGCATATTTTTTTGTAACTAATTGATGTTACTTATTTATACAGTGCAAAAAAACGACGTACAATAATTTTACTTTTACTCACATAAGTCATGAAATTATCGAATACACATAAACAATGGACAACAGCACAGCATTGAACCAGCTTCCAGAAATTCTCCAAATATTCTGATAAACGTTACAAAACTCGCAGTTACATAAAACTTTAAACTATAGATATTTGTAGCTGATGGTGTTCCGAAATAAATAAATAAATATTTTTGAAGTCTCGGTACCATTTCTCAGTAGCGGTAGCTTGGAACACGGTCTATAATGAGACTTGTTTGTTTTTAAAACTCAGAGTTTCTTACATTATGGAAACTACAAACTTGAATTTTTACACGTACATAAAATTTTAAGTGGTCTATAAAGTTTTACTTTTTAGAGGTCCGTACACCCGGCTGAAAACTATATATTTTCCAGATAAAATACGTTATCCTGTATCGGTAACGTCATTATCTTGATGCGTCCACATCGCCGTACATATTTGTAGCATTTAGATGTTAAGATTTTTTTTATTTGTATGTATGTTAGTCTGTAAGGTGTTTGTTGGTATGGGGCCCTATAATAAATAATTTACATAAAGGTTCTCATGTTGCCTGAAATAAATGATTTATTATTATTATATTGCCTTAAAATTGAGTGACTTCTAACTAATGTTATAAGCATCAGCCATAGCATTGGCTTTGGCACAGCACTCAAGCAAAGACGTACTTATTATTATATCTATACTAATATTATGAAGAGGAAAGATTTGATTATTTATTTCAACTGAATAGGCTCCGAAACTACTGTACCGATTTGAGTAATTTAACCATTAGAATCCTAAATTTTCCCTGATGAACGATGAGAATAGGCTAAGAATATTTTCAAAATAAGTAAGGATCCGCATAAAAAATTTATTGTTGATAACTTTCGTGCGAAGCCGGGGCGGACCGCTAGTGATGAAAAGTCCACGCGGCAACGACGCAAGCGCATGGACTGACAATCCGAATGACATCTTAGGTATATAGTGAAGTACCAACGGAACGTTATTGTGTTAAGTGTTACTCGCTCTTGTCTAGTTTTATTTTTAAAATGATAGACTTTGTATCCATGGCGATAGTTGAAAATATTCGGCGATAAAAACTTTACGGGTTTGTTTATTACATACTTTACTACCTACCCATCTACATTTTCAATTCAGAAAGGTACACCAATTATAGTTATAGTTTTGGTTATTATTCAGATGAAATTCCATGTATTTTTAATGAGATCCCCTATTAAAATAAACATTGAACTTCATTATGTTCATTATAATTATTTCACTATCAAATCATTCCTAGGCACACTTATGTAAATAATTATATAGTAGCGTAGTTAACAAAGAATAATACAATTATATAACGAAATAAGAGCAAGTATTTACAATTGAAACAATTGAGCTAACTGCAGACTGTTGCAAACAAACTACAGGTAGCACAACTGATCCATATCATACCCAGCTGTAACTGTACTATTATTCATTAGTAAATTATAAAATAAATATTAGAAACAAATAAGAACTAGTATGTACTAACAAATAGGGGGGGTTATTGAAATAATAAAAGCTGAAGACAGGGCGCTATGTCTCTCATTAGGGGAGGCCTATGTCCAGCAGTGGACTAGTATAGGCTGATAATGAATGTACTAACAATTGAAATGTTTAAAGATAACTGCAGACTGTTGCAAACCAACAACAGGTTGCCTAACTGAGGTGATCTAGTTATAAGGCTCAATTTACACCTTGATACACCGAAAACGCAGTACAAAAATTATTTGCTGAATTTTTTTTTTACTCTTTATAAATAAGGGATTAGTTGAATTTCGTGCGTCGACTTATGTAAACAACCAAGTAAGTTGCAGTTTGTGCGTTTTGCATAAAAAACTACCATAAAGATGAAGCTAAGATGGAAATAAAAGATGGAGCGCGCCAATTCGTGTGCACTTTTTCATGCTTATATTAAATAGCGCCTATTTGTGTGCACTTTTTCATGCTTATATTAAATATCTTGGTATCATAAGCACAATAAATGCAAAAGGCCATGCTATCAAAAGGGTAGCAGCGAGCTCATAGGACAAACGGAGCGGTTGTAATGATTTCGCCTAAGGCGCGCCTTTGTAGACTATTTGCCTTAGCTTTATGAAGTGTTTGGGTTCAGCAAACGGTCTGCTATTGCAGGACTGGGAAAATTTTAAACCTTGCATCATAAACGAAGTCTTTTTTGTTAACTTCTGCTAAAGGCTCGGGTAAAAGGTAAGAAAATTATTTAATTAATTGGTTGTGTTGAAGAGATCGCTCTCAGCGATAAGGCCGCCAGGCATTCTGCAACTTTGCAAAGTGTAATTTTCCTGTATTTTTCAGGTGTGCAGTAAATTGTATTATATTGTATTGTATTGAATTAAATAGTGCGTTGATTTTGATGAATCTTAGCGAAAATCTCATCAGTATCATTAGCTTACTTGTCGAGCAGCAAACGTGTCTTATCTGTAAGAAGTGTTTAGGTTCAACAAACTGTCTAATATGCAGAACTTGAAACATTTCAACGCTTTCATCATCATCATCATCATAATCAGCCATTTTACTACTGCAAACGACACGAGAAGGGATCCTGTACCGTCTCCATCCATCGACTAGCTGCAACAACAACAGTGTTGTCAGTTTTACCTATACGTATTCTACCTATAAGTGTGATTTTCCATAAGGCAAGAGCGAAATCCCCTAACACAAGTATCTCCATAGTTAAAAGGGGATTTCCAGATAGTTAAAGGCAATTTAAAGATTTGTATAGATTAAGTTAAGGAAATAAACTATTTTATTTTATTATTTTTTACCTATACATATATGTACATAGTTCTAACATTCTGGGTACTAAATACCTGATGTCATATATTACATCGATACTAATAGGTTTTTTAAGGAGGAAATATTCGATTGGTTGTTTATACGTTTCTTTGTTTGTTTGAATTGAATAGGCTTCGAAACTAGACCGATTAGAAAAATTATTTCTGTATTTATAAAGAGGTAAGATTTGATTGTTTGCTTGTATGTATGTTTGTTTGTTTGAATTAAAATCCTAGATTATCCCTGATGAACATAGGCTATAAATAAATTTCAAAAAGTAAGGGATCCGTAAGAAAACTTCTATAATGTTACCCAACGTGCACGCAGAGTGCGTAATTTTTTTTTTTTTATTAAAATCATGTGCAAAGCCGGGGCGAACCGCTAGTTAGATACAAATAGTTATGCTTTGTAAACTCTTAAAATTAATTACTTGAATGAAAGTCAAGCTTATTAAATTATAAAGTCTAGACACAGTAAATAAATCCATTTATTAAATTGTTATACATTTGTTGATTTTCAATTAATGTTAAGGCTAAGCTAATTTATTTGAATACCATTAAAAGTTTTCTAAGCAGGCCTTTAAAATTAACGTTTATAATATTTGTTTTGTAATGTTTCGATTGTTGCTTGTTATTTAAGATTATAAGAGTATGAATGAGGCTAATATGTCAACTGTATTTCGCTGTTATTAGTTATTTCCAATTATTTCTACCGCCTATAGTCCATTTTATTTCCGTACCGTTTCAGAAACGCCCTCTTTTGCTCCATTTCTCGCTTGACGACCAATGTGGCACGATAGGCTACGATCCGCCTGTATCATTATTTAAATAAAATAATGAAATTTTAAATGTATGATAAATAATATGATTAGATATCATTATTATCTAAGATGAATTAGTTTTCAGTATCATAATTTTATCCTACCTTACATTTTTATTATTTTTGCTAATTTTGATAGCATCAAAACTTTTAGTAGGTATTAATTTGTTAAATGGGTTGGTGGATGCTAGCTTTGATATATAGCTAAGATTGTATGCAAGTTTGTTCTGGAACCTAGCATACAAATAATTTATCTAAATTATTATTATACCTTTAATTAGGTACTACATAACATCAATCATATTAAAGATCACTTAATGTTACATATTAGATCAGTTAAAGTTAATAATTGCAAATTATCATGTGGTATAATTTGTAAATTCCATGGTCCCCCAACTAGGCTGCTTTCCCTTGGCTTTCATGTAGTGTTTGCTTAAGGAAGTAACAAATATCGATCCTAATATATCCTAACATCCAAACTTTCGCATTTATAAGTGTGATGTAAATTATACTCGATAGCACGTACAAAACGTATGACTTAGCAACTAAGTCTATTAAACTAAGTTGCTGAGTTCGGAGCCCAAGGCAAACACTGAAATTGGTAAGGTCAGATCTTACCGGTCGAAATAACAGCTTGTAATTGTTTCATTATAAGATTGGACGTCTGTGGCGCGGTGGGTGAAGGTCCAACTGCAACGCAGGAAGTTGCGGGTTCAATTCCCACCTCGGGACAAATGTATGTACGATCTGCAGATATTTGTTCAGGGGTGTTCTGGATATTTTCTTGGTATAGTAAAAATATCTATCTATTTATTATTGTATTATGTGTATCATCTAGTACCCTTAAAACAAGTTCTTATAAGCTTGGGGCTTGATTATCCTGTGTGGATTGTCCAGCTGTTTTTATTATTGTTTATTATTTATAAAAAACCTACGTTTATAACAAGTCGATTTGGAAAGTAATTATAATTACTTTAACGTGCTAAAAATTCACAACCTTACCCAACCCAGGTTTATTTGGTACTAATATAATGCATATTGGGTTTGTTTTTGTTACTACAACAAATTTAAAATAAATAAAATAAATCGATATCGCTGAGAGCTATATCACAGAAGATATGCCGGCTTTATTTACAAACAGTTCCACATTTCACCTCATTATACTCATACTTTCGGGTAAGTACCCATGCAGAATGAGGTGACGATAACTGGTTCCACCCTTCACCAATATTACATAACGAACTTGTTCACGTAGGTAGTAGGTACATAAGATGTTTAATTTTGACGATCGCAGTGTAATGGACTGATGCCTTTCTAATTTTGGAACAACTGTTTGTATGAACTGCAGATATATCGTCTGGGTATTTAAGGATCAATAAAAATCTACGTTTGTAGTTGTACGAAGTACAGGATGATGTAAATTATTATTTTAGGGAAAAATCTAGTTTGCCTGTAATCTCATTCTTATGTAACAATTGTAACATGGATTATTTCTCTTTAATATTATTTCCCTTTTTTTGGCCAGGATGTACAAAGTACAATGTGTAAGGTCAGACCAATCTAGTTTCCCTAAAGTCTTACTTGCAATACGTGATGTTTATTCTTTCGCATGTAGACCTAAATTCATATTCAATTTCCTCAAAAGTTCCACGTACAATACGTGATGATATTGTTCCTTATTGAACCTTCATTATTACCTAAATTTAATTAATAAAACAGTTGCGATCTATCAGCGTTAGAGTTATCATTTACCCTCTCTACACGGTACCTCTAACATTCTTCGAGCCGGATTCACAGTCAAAATCCGCGATCGCGCTCACCACTGTCTCTCGAAGGACAAAGTGATAACGTACATTACTAAAACGTTATCATCAGTTAATACTACGTCGCGTACACACGTAGTATTATGCGAATGTGGTTCCCTACATTGCCCGTCGGAACTTACGTACATCGCACGTAGAGCAGCTCTTGGAATGCGAATTGTGTTCCCTACATTGCCCGTCGGAACCTTCATCGCAGAGCAGCCCTTGGACAAGTATCCTACATCAAAAGGGTCTTGCTTTACCTACTAATGGATAACTTGAAGCTGAACCTTGAGGAGATCCTTGAAGCCATGCTACATATCAGGACCAACTTCCTCGAGGACCCAGCCAGCCAGAAGACACGAAAACAACTTATGACAAGTATAGACAGGCTAGACAAACTTCTGGACTTCATGGAAAATGGAGAGACGAAAAAGGAGAGGGATACATACTTGTTGCAGCCAACGAAACCCATTTCACTAATAGTCAGGAAGAAAATGGATACTTCAGTGCGGCAACCCTCGAAACCAAATCCTTCACAAGCAATTAAACCTTTCATCCAGTCAAGAGGACCATGCAGCAAGCAAAATAATCATCATCAATCGAGCTACAGTAAGTCAGGCGACCTTGAATTCAATTCTACAGCTTGCAAATTATTAGCCTGCCCTTATTGTAGTAAAAATCACGCAATATACAGATGCGATGATTTCATAAAACTCAAAGACCAACAAAAACTAAATGCAACGATGCAGTTAGGCATTTGTCAAAATTGCCTACATCAGCACGAGGTAGGTCAGTGCCGTTCAAGGCGCTCATGTAGAGTATGCCAAGGTCGACACAATTCTTTATTGCATGATGCATTTTGGAAACCTTCTGTATCATCCACGAATTCACATGTGCAGTCGACGACCAAGGACATTGAAAGGATCACTCAGAATAAGGATCACACGCATCAGTCACTCGAAAGTCAACAAAGCGGATTCGAAGTTATGAGAATCATCGAGGACATTACGAACATTCGATTTAAGGCTATGATGCAGCAGATAGAGGAGATTCGCCACAGCGTGCACAAGTTACAAACTGAATCCCTTGGAGAAAATCGAAGTCATGAAAGCCTAAACCAACGCGTTTCACATGCACGACGACGAAGAAAAGCGAAGCGAGCCGACGAAGGAACTCATCTAACGTCGAGGGTGAACTCAGCACCCCTTTTGAAAGGCCCCGAGGCAGCACAGCATCCAGCAGTGTGCGACGGGCAGTACGCGCCGAGTATCTCGCGATATAAAAACGGTTTAAATATCCCAACAGTGAACCGTGACACGCTCTATAAAAACGGGTTAAATATCCCGATTTACGGAATGCCAATAGATTAATACATTAAGATCTCTATATCTCATACACTTTAATATTTTATATACATTCATTTAATATTTATTTGCATTATGTATTTGTACTTTAAAAATAATTTGTTCATTTTTTAATTTAAACATGTGTCTTTTCTCAAGTGGGAAAGATGTACGAAGTACAGGATGATGTAAATTATTATTTTAGGGAAAAATCTAGTTTGCCTGTAATCTCATTCTTATGTAACAATTGTAACATGGATTATTTCTCTTTAATATTATTTCCCTTTTTTTGGCCAGGATGTACAAAGTACAATGTGTAAGGTCAGACCAATCTAGTTTCCCTAAAGTCTTACTTGCAATACGTGATGTTTATTCTTTCGCATGTAGACCTAAATTCATATTCAATTTCCTCAAAAGTTCCACGTACAATACGTGATGA
Organism: Eupithecia pulchellata; assembly: GCA_963931895.1. Taxonomy (NCBI): domain Eukaryota; kingdom Metazoa; phylum Arthropoda; class Insecta; order Lepidoptera; family Geometridae; genus Eupithecia; species Eupithecia pulchellata. The sequence continues at coordinate 3,657,003 of OZ007543.1, forward strand.
TATTGTTCCTTATTGAACCTTCATTATTACCTAAATTTAATTAATAAAACAGTTGCGATCTATCAGCGTTAGAGTTATCATTTACCCTCTCTACACGGTACCTCTAACAGTAGTAAATAATCAAATCATAAGCCATAACAAAAACTACGTTACGTGCGTGATTCGCATTGCTAGCTTTAGTACTCTACGTATAAACTTGATGCAGTGGGGCCACGAACCTACGATTTTAACTATGAGTGGTAGTCCCACTAAGCAGTGGAACCACGAACCCATGATTTCAGGGATAGTGGGACCACGAGTAATAGTGGTACAATCCCAGTGGGACCACGAGTCGCGACCCCTAATTTTAACGCAATTTAACGCGTTCTACACGCCTAAGCATAAGTAACGCGGTTAACGCACTTTACGTTACGCGTTATTTAGCGTGATTGGTCTGCGGCTACGTGCTGTGCAGTGTGAATTGTCCAGCATTATTTTTAAAATCGTCTCAACGTTTAGCGGCATGCCGTGTGGTGCCGGCAGATAGTTTCAACACCGGCACTCTTCCCTTGGGTGTCGTAAGAGGGGCACAAACTGGGGGGCGGGGCAGCAGCGCCCTCTGCAGAACAACATCAACATCAACAACATCACCAGCCTATAAAAATCCACTGCTGGAATAGGCCTCCCCTAATGAGCTCCATAGATGGCATCATTATTTGGGGGTTATTGAATCCCCACGCTGGGCATGCGGGTTGGGGATCGCAGTTCGGTGTAGTTGTTCTGCAGAAGGCGCTGCTGCCCGCCCCCCGCTGTGTTTCCCTTAGTCGCCTCTTACGACACCCACTGGAAGAGTTGGGGTCGTGAAATTCTATGCCACATGGCATAACAACTTCAGTGAACTGCGATCCCTGATCCACACGCTCAGGGTGGGGATTATTGGCAACAACCCCCAAATGATAAATAATGCCATCTTTGGTGCTCATTAGGTCCAGCAGTGGACTATCAAAAGCTGATGATGTTCAGCGGCAACATATATACTATCAAATATACACATAATTGGAAAACATTAAAGAGAATTTTCCCACAACTGTTTTTATCGGAAAATTCCCAGCTATTGTGTCACTATTGCAGCATATCGTCAACAATAAATATCTCAGGGATATATTTCACTATTGTTAGGTTTGTGAGCAGAAAATGAGCTCTAATGAGGGCTTATTTTATAGGTTATAGGTTACTTTGTAGTTGATGATGCTGGGTAGATTTTTCAGCATACTTATTTAGCAGCTTTTGGGTTACGGCTTTGTTAGCTGTTTCTCTGGCGTTTAGAGGTGGTTTATTTAGGTACCAGTACACAAAAATGCATGTAATAGTTATAATATTGTGTTTGTTTATTGGAAATAATCATACAACTTTAACATATTTCTGTGTTTTATATATTATTGTATACGTTTTTAAATAGAAAATTACACAATGGTTATATACAATATGTAATAATAATTATTGAAGGTATTTATATTTAGATAAAATATTAAAAAACCGTGCATTAGAACTACTACTAGGTACTTTGAGTATCACTAGGTATTAACAATAGTGATTCATATTTTAGATTACTGTGATTTTAATTTTGTAATTTTTATCTGAATAAAAAAAAATATTAAGAATTACCATGGGAAATAATTATTCTAGAAGAAGTAGGTAGTATACATTTTACTGTAGGTGTAGACCTGAATCTAGACCACGATCTAGACATTTCAGAAGTTTTGGCATGAATCATCCAAGTTTATGAAATTGCTTCGCAGTCATACACACAAATTCACTATCGCAGGACCCTCGATACAATGTCGGTACGGTGTTCTTGTAAAAGGCAGTTAACAGCGTCTTTTGTTAAAAACAGTTGGCATTATGCAGAGCCTGGACCAAATTACTACTGAACACATTGGTCACCTGACCAATGAGTGCCGACACAGGTAAAATCAAATCTTTCTTCTTTATAATATTGGTATAGATTTACAATTAAAACAATAAACAAATTACAACGATCTAACTAAATAAAAACTAGTATTTACAATTGAAACAATTGAGCTAACTGCAGACTGTTGCGAACAAACTACAGGTAGCTCAACTGATCCATATCAATACCAGTTACTTAATTATTAAAACAATTGAGCTAACTGATCCATTACAGCATATATTCACTGGCGTTATCTAAATTTATTATTGTAGCCGCACCACTGAATGATGTTATAACGTTATTTAGGTTAGTTTTAGATGTAATTTAGTTTTATGTAATATGTTAGTGAAAATAGGGGACTGATGAACTTGTACTTATGACTTAAAATCCCATAAACACCTACTTTACTAAGAACTAGCGACTCGCTCCGACTTCGCATGGGTGCAATACATCAGCATTCGTAGTACGAGATAGATAGTAGTCAGGTTTGTATCAACAAATTCAAACTTCCTCTTGAGTCACTCTAACTACTAAAATACCGCATCAAAATCCGTTGCATCGTTTTAAAGATCTAAGCATACATAGGGACATACAGACAAACAGCGCCAAGTGACTTATTTTATACTATGTATTGATAAGAATAACTAAATTTTATTTCAAAAGGTTATTTTCTGTTGTACCAAATATAAATTCAAGAGCGTGTCAAATCACCATGACAACAAATTAACCTTGACTTTCGCTTTTTGGTACAAACAGAAACAAAAGCAACATGGTTCTAGAATTGTGCATTATTTTTTATAAACAAAGAGCTTACAAGACCAAAATAAATAAAAGTGGAAAATTATAATCTATTACACTGCTGCACTGGTATCATCAAATTATCTCGTTATTTATATATTAGTTATTCTTATCTATACTAATATTATAAAGAGGAAAGATTTGATTGTTTGTATGTTTGTTTGTTTGTTTGTTTGTTTGAATTGAATAGGCTCCGAAACTACTGGACCGAGTTAAAAAATTCTTTCACCATTAGAATCCTTAATTTTCCGTGATGAACATAGGCTATATAATATTTTCAAAAAAGTTAGGGATCCGCATGAAAAATTCAATAATTGAACCGTGGGCTGTATATTAAACCTCTTTTTCTATTATGGCGCGTCAGAATAGAAAAAGAGATTGTATAGCGCACGGTGCTTGCTTTTTCTCTACGGCCAGTGTCAGTTTTGGAATGTTGAGTCAATGTCAAAAACCCCAATGCTATGCTGTTAAAAAAAGTAAAGATCCGTATGAAAACTGTGAAACCCATCGTTTTAGTGTGTATAATTTATGAAATTTTTGTTTAATACCCGTGCGAAGCCGGGGCGGGCCGCTAGTATATTAGAAAACAAGAGGAATGGTATCAGGTAATGGTTGGCCAGTTGTCGCTTAGTTGCGCACGACAAATTATGTAAGAAATTCAATGTTGTGCTTAGCTTTATTACATATTATACATATGTAAATTGCGTTACTGATACATTTAGATAGGAAAAACAAATATATTATGTACGAGCCTACTAGTATCTACTAGTCGTTTATTTCTCTTGGACAAGTCAAGAAAAAATTACAGTTGTAGCTTAGTTTCGCACCGACAGATTATGTAAGAAATTCAATGTTGTGCTTAGATTTATTACATACTAGCGGTCCGCCCCGGCTTCGCACGGGTAGTAAACAAAAATTTCAGAAATTATACACACTAAAACGATGGGTTTCACAGTTTTCATACGGATCCCTTACTTTAACAGAATTGGAGTTTTTGACATTGACTCGTCACGCCATAACTGACACTGGCCGTAGAGAAAAAGCATTCAACCTCTTTTTCTATTATGACGCGCCATAATAGAAAAAGAGTTTGAATATACAGCGCACGGTTCAATTATTGAATTTTTCATGCGGATCTCTAACTTTTTTGAAAATATTATATAGCCTATGTTCATCACGGAAAATTTAGGATTCTTATGGTGAAAGAATTTTTCAAATTGGTCCAGTAGTTTCGGAGCCTATTCAATTCAAACAAACAAACAAACATACAAACAATCAAATCTTTGATTGTTTGTTTGTAGATATTGCTAGTAGATTATATGTAAATTGCGTTAATCATACATTTAGATATGAAAAACAAATATATTATGTACGAGTCACACTACTAGTCGTTGGTGACTTGAACGTTTGAGTGGCTAGAACAAGTCATTAAAAAATTACTAATACATTTAATACAATATTTTACAGAAAAACATGTGTTATTATTATTATCGAACAAATATCTCCACATCGTACAACCTTTGTCCCGACGCGGAAATAGAACTCGCAACCGTCTGCGTCGCAGGCGGATCTTCACGCCCGCGTCACAGAGGTCGTCTCATTTTATATTTATAGCGATTCCCTGCTTTATGTCCAAAGCTAAAATCTAATCACCAGTTGAGAAAGATTTCACTTAAATTTCCTTATCTTTATTGTGCAAAGTCCACTCCACTTCTACAAAATGCATGAATAAACTTGACTCAGCCATAATTACGATTAATACAAATCCTCTTGACTCCGGTCGAGTAATTTGAATAAACGAAGCTTGTTGGAAGTAGTCCTGCAATATAATAAATTTTTAATACGACTCTGATTCTTACTTGTTTGTGGTAAAAGTCGGAATTTGGGGAAAAAATTTAGTAAATATTTCGATAAAACAACGATTAAAATTATACGTTGGTACAGTCTGCTTCACATATAAGTACACAATATTTGTTATTATGGTAAGCGGCTTGATTGTGAGCGGCGGCGTTATAAATTTTTGCATGTGAAAATTTGTGACAAGTTACAAGGGAATGAGAATTAATCGAAAATATTTTGTAGTCAAGGGGGATACTTAATTCTGACGCGCACTGTACATTATATTTTATTTAAATCGATCTTTAATACTTCAATTTTAATTATTCGATAATTCTTGGGTAATATTTCCTCTACACCCAAGAATCTGAAGGAACAGATTGCTTTAGCGTTATAGCTGTCAATACCTCACCAGTCCAATACAAACCCTCATCTGTATAGTATTAGGATTAAGTTTTGCGAACATAAACCTAAATCGCATTCAAACCAGTCGCATACAAACGAACTAATAGCTCTGCAAACTATTCAATTCCTTGACTGTAGCATTCAATATTACTTACATGTATAAACAAGCAGAAATGGAATAGCATTGCATGACTGACCGTATAAAACAAGGTTTGGATACACAGTCAGTTCTTGGAGTTATTTGATATGAATAAATATATGTATTTAAGCCTGGGAAAATCAGCCTGAGTGGGATTTAGGAATGGTAATCAACCATCATTTATTTCATAATAAAAATTTAAATCAAGTCAATGCAACAAATAAGAAAAAAGTTTTTATAATTGAAACAATTGAGCGAAGTGCAGTCTGTTGCAAAAGGTCTACAGGTAGGTAGCTAAATTGATACTATGAAAATCATTTAGAAGCGTCCCTGAGACACGGCTGCATTGCCCCGCGCTGCATGGCAATGTCAATGCGCTGCGCCAGATATTATCAAACCCTTGTGTCAAGCGTCGCTTCAACAGTCCAATTTAAATCATTAATTTCTAGAATAACGAGGCAACTTTTTTTATATTCATATGCACTTACTCTCCGACCTGTTTTGGTTTCTGTCAAGTTACACTGACTAGGCAGCATTAAACTTATCAAGTCAAACTGACGGTCTATCTGCTCCTTTAGTATTTCTGATAGCGCATTCAAACGATATTGGACTTGCTTTGAACTTGGATTTGCTTGAACTTAGATTGACTTGTTTGTACCATTTAGCGTAATTTAAGCTTCTGCTGTATTTAGCTTCGTTCTATATTTTAGGTAAATTGATGGATCGGTAATAATTACGAATTGTCCGTAAAATTATCTAGAAAATTTTCGTAAAATGATCTAGTAAATTTTGTGAAGGAATCCTTGGAATTATGTACCTTGAGTCACATTGAGTCGATAGTCGCTCAACGAACGAGTCGCTCAAAGATGCGTAGGTATACTGTTATCCACACTCGGAAATTTGCTGTAAAAATATACCTACGTCCAGCGACACATTACAATATGGATAACTGAGGTTCTTGAAATAAGGCAACGGCGGCTGCGGCTCTGTCAGCGTCTTGGCGGTGATTATCACCAGAGTTCTATAGCAATCGGAATCTTATCCAACTTCACGGAACGTTTTCCTAAGGCGCTACACCGACCTAAATCAACGCCGCTATTTTATCATAGTATTACGTTGAGCATTTAATTTCTTACATACTATTGTGTGCGGAGTGGAACTGACCTACATCTGGCCGAGCATTAGCATCACCGATGCAGTCTATCTGCAATCTATGCAGTAAAATCATATCAGTCCTCTAGTACCCAACAACAAGCTCTCATTAGATAGGGGCTAGACCCTTTGTGAATTGTCCATCAATATTTATTTACGTAAGCGGCACCTGTAAAACTCCTACACGTTACAATAGTATCCTCATAACTTCTATAAAGCATTTTTCCACTCCATCAGCTCATACCCTCTCTGGGTTGATTAATTGTCATTTTTTACTACGAACAATGGGCTTGAGCATGCAAACTTGTTATTCCGCGAACAATACCGCTTGGCTAATGGATGCGAAGCCGGACTAGAGTGGTGGGGCAAGTTACAGGCTATGGATCGCTGGATTTCTTTAACACTTTTATAGCCCACAGAGGTACATGTCTATCTAATAATCTGCCCTTCAAGCGGCGGCAGTACGGCGCGCCCTTGCTAATCACACCGTCAAGAATGGACAGGGAATGCGATCTAAGCATTCATAGGGACATACAGACAGACAGACGCGAGCAACTTTATTTTATACTGTGTAGTGATAACAACAGTGATCTATAATTTTCTAAAAATAATACTAAATTAAATCACTCTCCCTTTGAAACATTTCCACAGGGGAGAAGTGATTTTACCTGCTATTGTTTTTAGGATGGTGTTGGTGCTGTCACGTACCCTTCGCATCAGGAATGCGGTCTTTTTATGGAGAATAGCAGGAAAGCCATTCGTCTCGTAATCCGCAAACATTCCCGAAGTACTGCAAAATTGAGGCAGTCCCAACATCATCCTAATTACATCATTATATTTAACACGTAGGGCCTCCAGCGGCCGTTTGGTGTAGTTGATCCATAGGTTCCTGGCGGCGTAGAAACCCCGGCTTTAGCGTAACTTTGACTTCCTTCGGAACACCGGGAATTTCGTAGGTTACGAATCAACATCTTACCTTTTACCGCTAGGGCCCTACGTTCACGTTCAATGTCAACATTGTCTTTAAGGTCGTCGGTGATATAATGCCCTAGACATATATTTAAAAGATGTGACTTTGTTTATGATCATGCCCCTTAGGGGTATAACTGGGAAGTCTATGAGATTATTTCCGGCGGCCTTAAAGACAATGTACATATTCACACTTCTTAATGTTGTATCATATTATATTGAATGTCGAACACCGCTTTGGGTTAAATACATTGTCTTTGGACACACTTTAGGCGGAAATTTGACACAACGCGTGTTGAGTTAATTCTATGAATAAAATCATTTATAAACACCGGAATAAGCCGATGGGACGCAACCGTGTTGGCTTATTCTGAGGTCCACGACTCTTTTGTTTAAAAAAATGCATAATACTTTGATTCCTAACGGATCAACCTATTTTAAATTAAAAGTTTTACCTTTAACAACCGCGTCCATATAATTTTTGGTAGTTAGCAATAAAGGCTTGACAAAATGGGATAAAATATTGTTTCTTCATAAAATTAAAGACATTTAATACATAAATCAGGACCCAATCTTGGTAAATTTACAAAATCCCAAATATTAAAGAACGTTGAATAATATGAAACTCATACTGTGTCACATTAAAATCATGGTGTCAGTATTATCATGCTTGTACAAATCAACTAACGCAATAAATTGTTACAGATGAATCGTATCGGTTTTCATCAGCTTTTTAGGAGAACAATGTGTCTTCACGCACAATCCTTTGTCTCAAATTTTTCAACTTGGTATCGCAAGTTTTACTTTATTACGATTCAACTCAACACGTATAGCTTTTTATCGGGTCACGTGACTTAGCAATAGTGTTGGAGATCTTTACAGCCCTAGTTCATGACGGAGGTTAAGTATTAAATTACGAGTTTATTTTGAAACTCGCCTACAGCCCTTATTTACCCTGATAACCAATTCATATATAATTTTATAATTTGTACTAATTTAACGGGTATCATGGCCACGTAGCTGTCACCATACTTTCAGTGTCTGTAAACTATTGAAAAATGGTAAATAAACGCGAAAAATACCCGTAAATAGTATAGGTACCTACAATAATAATGTGCTCCGATCGCGTAAGTTTCAAAATATCAAACTTTCTTTAGAAAAGGATATCAAAATATTTCTGCCGTTTAAAAGTTACTATAGAGAAAAAGACTCAACTAAAACACATACATAAATATGCAAGTATGAGCTGGACAGCGACCTGCGGCTCTATTGTCTAACTCAACTGGTAATCGTAATCGGCTTCAGTTTGTCATTTCAAACCTAGCCTGGACTTCGATTGTCACTTTCGTATTGTGTAAATAATAGCTGAAACCGAAGACCAGTTGAATACCTTAGACAATACCGACAACATTCTGACTGGGTCTACAACTGGTGATCGGTTTGAAGTTCACTGGCAATAGTGGCAATGGATTTCTAGTTAGACAATAATCTCTCCTCCTCGCTCCTGGAGAAGATTGCAAACCAAACAAAAAACCGCTGGAACTTCTAGAAGGAACTATTACTGTTGCCACGAAACCTTTACCTTGGAGCATACAATTCACGCGCCCCAGTACACCTGCAGCTTTGAGTTGTAATTGTTCGTCGGATGCTAGTTGTTATTCAACTACCCGCACTCATTTACTATTTCCATCTCTTTGTTCTGATTCCGACTGTCTATAGAAATACAACAGCCAGAACAATATCTACAGGTCTGTTATTTTCCGATTTGTATAAGCTACGTTTATATAGATAGATGATTACTTTAATGATGTTTGGCAAGATGTCGCTCCATTCCACACCGACAATAGCATGTAAGAAATTGTATGTGGTGCTTAGCTTTAGGTTTAGGTACCTATTTAAATAATAATTGACATGTTTCTAATCAAATTAAACTTAGATTTAGATAGGAAAAACAAACATGTATTAGACACATAATTAATGTACTAGTGGTTTCTTTTTCACTTCTTCCACTAGTGGTTATAAATTTGAAGTGAAGAGAAATCAATAACAATTGCTTTCTTTACAATTAACTGTATGAAATTTAACTTGTCTTTGTTCTAGTTTTGGCTTACAAAATAAATAAAGTTATTTATATCTGCAAATCTATACAAATAATCTATGTTTATAGCACCAAAAATACTTTTTTGGCATAAAGATACAAATGTTGTAAAAAAATATAACGCAAAAACAAAGGTTTTGTTAATCTACGAGATTTGAATAAAATCAGTAAGCATAATGGACGATATAATCTACGAAACTACTACCTAAGTCTCATACAAAAACAGACAGAAACGTCGCGTTGCGAAGATTCCGTACTGAGAAGAATTTCTTGTCCTCGGTCCTAGAATATTTGTATTTTTTTTCAACATCAACATCACCATCCTATAATAGTCCACTGCTGGACAAAAGCCTCCCCTAATGAGCGCCATAGATGGCATCATTATTTGGGGGTTATTGACCATAATCCCCACGCTGGGCATGCGGGTTGGTGTAGTTGTTCTGCAGAAGGCGCTGCTGCCCGCCCCTTGCTGTGTTTCCCTTAGTCGCCTCTTACGACACCCACGGGAAGAGTTGGGGTGGTGAAATTCTAGGCCGGCACCACACGGCGGCATTCTTTTTTAATGTTTATTAAACCAAAGAAAAATATCTTAGATTCTCGCCAGGGTACATTGGTATCAAGGTACATTGGTATATAACATAAAGTCATCAAGGTCAAGGCGAGTGAGTGAAGGATTAACTAGTGAGTAGGTACTCAGTTTAAGAATTTGGTACGCATAACTTCCTTAATCCAAGTTCAAATTAAGAAAGGATCTCTCAAATTCTTCGCCGTCTGAGTTAATAAGTTCACTCGTGTATTCTGAGACATGTGCCTCAATTTAGACAAAGGCATACTTGAATAACTTATTTTAGTATTCAAATTGTCTTCAGACATTTTAGCCTAAATGTATATTTCGAAATCGCTTCGGTTATACATTGGATTTTTTCTAAGGATCTTTTAAAATCTAGGCATCGTTATTTTGGTGACGATTGTTGGTGGACGGTTTTATATCGCCTTTCAGACTATACAAGGCTGTAGATTGTTTGAAACAATCCGCAGTTATGTCATTACTTTGATTTGTTAATAAAAGCTCTAATCCTTGTCAAAAAAATATATATTTGTATTTACCGAAACTTATAATAAAATGTATTTCTTCCAATTTTTTTGTTGATGATGTATTTCTCGGCGATTTCGAAGTTTCTGAAAGAGATGGATGGAATAGGTAAAGGTTTACCGGGTGTTATAAGCCCCCAACAAAGTGGTTTCTAGGGTAGAATAGACTATAGTGACATCATACGCATCGCCATGCATCCACTCTAATATTATAAAGATTGGTATTTTTGTTTGAGTATGTTTGTAATAAATAAACTTCAAAAAAAATTACACTATTAGAAAGCTACATTCACCCTGAGTAACATAAGGCTATAATTGTCCTTACTAAAGTTTAAGTAAGGATCCCTAATCTTTTCTAGCAAACTTTAGTTAGGTAGATGTATGTGCTACGGAAAAGATTGATGAATGAATAAAAGTATGTTCTACAGATTTAAAGAACATTATCAATAACTATAAAAAACATTCCGAAACGTTGTATCCAATTATTATCATTACGTCACAATAGCCGACGAAGTTGACAGAATCAATTTCAAATAATTTACGCATTCGATGAAAAAGTGACGTAATTCTCTATTCTACCTAAACAATATCCCGGCTTGCTGATGTTTGGGACACAATATTTTCGGACATTGTCCGAAATTCCCTGTGCTACTCTTAACCTAACTCTTTCGAACTAAAACAAAAGCGGCGGAATTTATTATTTCAAGGTTTCATCCGCGCGCGGCATATTATGATAGTGTTTGTTTGATTAAACATCGGAAATATGTGTCAATCCAATAACTGATAATCAAATTTAATTCATGTTAGCGATCCAGTTAAACTGGGTGTAGTTATGCCCGTGACTTCGCTCGAGAATTAAAAGTAGCCGCGTAAGACATTCCATTTTCCTGACCATCTAAAGATAGCCGTAGAGATCGCTCTTAGCGATAAAGCTACCACCGTCTATTCCTGTCTGATTTGGTGTGCAACTGGTTTTTAGGTGCAGCCCGGACTTGGGGAGATTACATACAATTTTTTTTATAAGTCCACATGTATATAATTATATATATATACATGTGGACGACTAAAATAATTTAATTAAGATACGACATAATAACAGATACGTTACAGATTTACTTACCTAATAAAATATAATTCATTTATTTAGAAAAAATATTGTGTTTAAATGCAGTTTGAGCACTGACTCCAGCGGTGGATACAATTTAGCTGGCACAACACTTAGAACTTGAACTTATTATCTACTCGTAAATATTAACTCATCCATTATTATAAAGAGTAATTAGGTTAATGCACTGTACTTATCAATACTAGCTAGTAATAATATTTAATAGGCAAGGTTATTTAAAATAAGCTATTATTTATCGTACATAATTTAGATTTCAGTATAGAAAATTCGGTTTGGCCACCGAAGAGTTGCGAATTTTTGTTTCAGTCGTAAAATACAAATAAAAAAGTCCTTCTTCAGAGTACATAGATGGATACTTTAGAATAGGTTTACTATAAAGTTATAATAATAATGAAAGGCAAACGTAGTGTAGGACGCTCTCCGGCTAGGTGCGATGACTATCTGTGAAAGACTGCAGGCAGATGCTGTATGCGACACGTTGAAGACAGGGCGATACGGCGCTCATTAAGGGAGGCCTATATCCTGCATTGGACTAACATGGGCTGATGATGATGATAATAATAAAGAAAACCAATAAAATGGTTTCAGATCCCTTGAGTAATATTTTTTTTAATAAGTTGTTACCAACAAAAGGGAATTCACGCAATCTATTTGAGGTGAGATTTTTATTTCATCGCGAGTGTGTAATACACGAATATAATTACTTGGTTTATAATTAGGGTGATCGAGTTACCTGAATTATAATTATTTTAGAAGGAAATTCTGAGAATCATCTTGCGTAGCCACCAAGTAATTAACTTTGTTTATATGAGGCCCAGACAACCTCCGTGCAAAATAATTTGCAAGTTAAAATTGTGCTTTTAAAAAAAAAGATCACGATGATGAAGGAAATTTGATGTGGGTTAAAACATTGAAAGTTTTTGGTATTAAACAAAAAAGCCATTTATTCTACTACTATATATTAGAATAAAATGTCATTATACTAAAATAACTCATAGGTATTTGTAATTGCATCGAATTGTTTTTACTATAAGATAAATTTCCAATTTTTGTAGAAATCGCACGTCTGGCGTTGGCCTCCCCATTTTCTCCCACACTATTCTGTCTCTGGCTTGTCTCATCCATTCTGGTCCGACTTCCTCTCTAAACAAGTCTTCCCAATCTGCCCGGGAGGAAGGATATAAGTAGTACTTTTTAAAGAATAGAATAGAAAAGAAAGTTACTTTATTAGCACACACACAAAAAACGAAGAGAAAGTGCTTACAATAAGCTATAATTATTTATTATTTACATGTTAAAATAACTTCGACTTCTACGCGGAGAATGTCGCGGGCATAAGATAGTTATAAGGTGTAAGTCCTTAAAACTTCACATCATAGGATAATTCCTGTGTCGTAAATTTTAAATTGTATATGTTCAAGCAAACTTATCATAAATCGATGAATAGATAGGATCGTACACAACAAAGCTTACCGGGTCTATTGTTTTGCAGTGATGAAAAACACAGTATATTGATTCCCCTGGCACAATGGAAAGCCATGACCCTATAATGGGATTTCCGCCCTACATTATCAGAGATTATGCTCATTTATGGGGTTCTTTGAAAAGTGAACTGAGCTTTGGTTTCACCGTAAAACGTTGACGTTAAGGTGGGTAACATTTTACGACGAAACCAAAGATATATTTCACAAAAATGCTGTATACTTGAGCTCTTAAGGGTGTACTTATATCGATTTTTGTTGTTTATCGTGAGTTTCTACCATTATATTCATTAAAAGCAAAAAAAAACAATTTTTTTGGTCACATAAAAGGAGGTATCTACCGTGTAAGCTTAAGTTTCTCGCCTTGTCTTATACGTAATACAATGTACTAATCATTAGAATATAAGTTGGATCTGGATTCTTTTGCAACACAGTTCTATCCCTTGTTTACGGACAGGACGGATCCCTTTTTTGTGGGCAGGACGTACAAAATACTATGTGTAAGGTCAGACTAATCTGGTTCCTTTTAAGTATTACGTGTTGTGTTTGAGGATTTCTTTCAATTTCTTAAACTGGACCGATAACCTTTCGTTCCGACAAAACTATCTCGTTTTCTATGACCGAGTATAAAGATCTTCCTGATTCAAAGCGTTCTGCAAATAATCTCAGGTCACCAATTAATTTACAAAATGCACACTTTTAACACTTTAACGGAACCCAAGTACAAATCCCTGGCTCAAACTTTTCGTTTTATCCTAATTTTGATCCCGAACCTCATGGCAGATTATTCCGTCATGCTTCAATGCCGCTACCATGAATCCCTCAGAGATTAATTAGGAAGGGATGGTAATATGCGGAAGTAAAGGACATTCTGTTTGAGTAAAAATTGTAAGGTTTGTATGTAAAGGTTTCGGTCTTTTCGGATTTGTTCTTTGCGAAGGGTTTTACTACTGCATTATACTGGATTGCTGTTACTTATGTTCACTTGTCTTTGATCACTATTTACTTCATGATCTTTACTTGTTCGCGCCTGAAGATAAACTTATTTTAAACCGAAAGCGCGCCTTTTTATGACAAAAATTTTCAAAACTAGAAAAATCCAAATAAACAAAAGACAAACAATTGTGATATTTGAATTTCGAAACGCGTGCGACTAGCACATGGCGTGGTCAAAGCGTCCAAAGAGGTATTTTACCTTTTTAGAAGAACTTTGTCAATAAACCTCTTGGGAAGCAGGTGCTCATGTACCGCTATACGTTCTCTTCTTGTTCAAATATGTTGTTAAGATGTTGCACTGCAGACATAGTGTATTTCTAACTAGCAGTCTGCCTCGGCTTTGCACAGATATTGAACAGAATTTCTAAAGTTCTTGAACAGACTTACACGTTGGTTGGGTTCCTTTATTGAAATTTTCATACGGATCCCTAACTTTTGTGAAAATATTTTCTAGCCTATGTTCATCAGGGATAATGTAGGATTGTTATGGGTTTTTCATATTTGTCTAGTAGTTTCGGAGCCTATTCATCATCATCATCACCAGCCTATAATAGTCCACTGCTGGACATAGGCCTCCCCTAATGAGTGCCATAGATGGCATCATTATTTGGGGGTAATTGCCCATAATCCCCACGCTGGGCATGCGGGTTGGGGATCGCAGTTCGGTGTAGTTGTTCTGCAGAAGGCGCTGCTGCCCGCCCCCTGGTGTGTTTCCCTTAGTCGCCTCTTACGACACCCACGGGAAGAGTTGGGGTGGTGAAATTCTATGCCGGCACCACACGGCGGAGCCTATTCAATTAAAACTTACTAACAAACAAATCTTTGCTCTTTATAATATTAGTATAGATATAGATTTCAGGTTATTACAATTTTATCTATATCCAATCGGTGTTCGTGACTCAATCGGATCTACTTTCTAGTTCTAGCTATGCTGACAAAAACTATATTCGTTTGGTTAAATTAGTTTTTCGTTACCTCTGACTGGTTTTCTGCAATATACAATGTACCAAAATAGTATTTTTTTTTGTAAAATTAATTGCGTTCCTTTCGATTCCTACCTACATAATTATGTCGAAAAAACCCAGTTTTAACAACTTCGGGACGCTTCCGACTGGTATGATATGGATCAGTTGAGCTACTTGTAGATTGTTTGACCGAGTCTGCAGTTAGACTTATTATTAATACTAGTTTTAATTTATTTATTAAATTGTATTTTTTTGTTATTTTTTTGCATTGTTGTGTTAAAACTTGTTTTCACACAACAACACAATAAAGCATATTTTACCATCAAATATAAAATTACACATTAAATAGGTATTCAGAAATGACAATATTCTCACCTCGAAACGAATAACGGAGATCAGAACCGGAATTTAATTATATTTTTTTTTTCTATGGACATAAATATTGGTATACAAAGACATAGAACAAAAGTTGCTCGTTTTGATCTAGATAAGTCGCCTTTATGAGGTTATTGATTTACCTATAACCCCGTATATCTATACTTCTGCACGTTGTGTCATTTATCCTCTGTGCCCAGGTTCGATAGCCTGTGGGATATTTAAATTGGGACGCAGGTGCGCTCGTATACAATTTAAAACACCAGCTTTTCGTGAAAGAGTTCATGGAAATGAAATAGTGCGTGGTGAATGGTCACGCTGGTAAATTTTTGAATTGCTTTATTTCGAAATCTTGCAACGATTGGTTTTGTTTTATGGGATTACATGAATCAAATATGCATGCAGTTAAAATTGATCTGGTGAATAGTTGACTAGGTTATCAAAATAGCTATAACATAATAGGTATTTCAAAATGATTAGCTGGATGGAGAAAATTAGTTGATGTGTGAAAATGAGTTTAAAAGACAACGTTTTTGATAAACACCGTTCATAACTGAAAAGGGAGAACTATTGCAAAATCAAAAAATCAAAATCAAAGTGCTTTATTTCCTTAAGACCTTACAGGACACTTGGACACGTCACAAAATACAAGTTAAATAAGAAATAAAAATGGGAAATAAAGTGATCACTTTGATTAATTGTTCACTTCAATCTTTTTTAGGTAAAGTAAAGAAGCGAACAAGAAACCTTTACCTTGTTAGATTGTTAGTTTTAGAGTTGGAGCATAACTCGTCCCAAACTTTTTTGTCGTCTAGATAATCTGATATTTTATAGTAAGCTTTTTTGCAAAGTATATTTTTGACAATCCGTTTGAATTTATTTATAGATAATTTTTGCAACTCACTTGGAATTTTGTTGTAGAAGCGTATACATTGCCCTTTAAAAGATACATTAATCTTACGTAGCCTAGTAGTGGGCACAGCCAGTTTGTTCTTATTTCTAGTATTTAAATTATGTATATCGCTATTTTTAATGAACTTATTGACATTTTTATGAGTGTACAACAAATTTTCATAAATATATTGACATGTTACTGTCATTATGTTTATTTCTTTGAATTTATCACGCAAGGATTCTCTGGGACCCATATTATAGATTGCACGAATAGCCCTCTTCTGCAGCACAAATATGGTGTTAACATCTGCAGCGTTCCCCCACAGCAGTATGCCATAAGACATAATACTATGGAAGTAGCTGAAATAGACTAGTCTAGAAGTATCAACGTCTGTAAGATGACGGATTTTTTTGACTGCATACGCTGCAGAACTAAGTCTCTTCGATAGCTTATCTATGTGTGAGCCCCATTGAAGTTTACTATCTAAAGTTATTCCTAAAAATACAGTACTTTCTACTATTTCTAAAGATTCCTCTTTTACCTTTACATCGGCCTTAACTTGTTTTACATTGGGTAGAATAAATCTAATACATTTCGTTTTGGTTTCATTAAGCAGAAGATTATTGACACTAAACCAATTGACTACTTTTGAGATTGCATTATTCACATCGTCGAAATTTGTATTATGACGTTTCATTTTAAAAATTAGTGAAGTATCATCAGCAAACAATACAATCTCGTGATTATTCTTAACGAGATGAGGGAGGTCGTTAATATAAACAAGAAATAGGAAAGGACCGAGGATAGATCCCTGCGGTACACCCATTGTAACTACAGATCCCGACCGAAGACCGTTCCCCATTTATGTCAACTCTTTGTATCCTGTCACACAAGTATGAAGTAAGAAGATCCAAAGAGTTGTCTTTTATTCCATAATGATGTAGTTTCCTGATTAATGTTACATGGTGTACACAATCAAATGCTTTTGACAAGTCGCAAAAAACGCCTAAAGCATCTTGCGACTTCTCCCAAGCATCAAAAATATGCGATACCAACTCTACACCAGCATCAGTGGTAGACCTGCCGCGAGTAAACCCAAATTGCTTACAGTGAAGCAGGTCATTGCCATCGAAATGCCTAAGCAATTGATGTAAAATAAGTTTTTCAAAAACTTTGCTGAACGTTGGCAATACTGATATTGGTCTAAAGTTAGTGGGGTCAGACCTACTACCCAATTTAAACAATGGAATTATTTTACTATGCTTCATTAGATCAGGAAATATGCCACAGTCAATGGATTCATTGAATATAAAAGCTAGATCTGGTGCAAGAGTATCAATCAATGGTTTAATAAGTCTAACAGAAATGCCCCAGAGATCTGCAGTTTTTTTTACATTTAATAGACTAAAAGCTTTTTTAATATCAGTTTCATTGACATGATTGAAATTAAATTTATTTTTGCATTTGGGTACATTTTCTATAAGCAAAGACTCAGCGATAACTTGAGATGAGTTTAAGCACTTTGTAGTAAAAATTGGAATGTCAGTAAAAAAGTTTTCAAATGCTTGGGCTACGTCAACATCATTTTGGACTGAGCAATCATTAATCTTTAAGTTATAATCATTATCGTAAGTACTGACTTTTCCAGTCTCACTATTTATTATTTTCCATGTCGATTTTATTACATTTTCACTATTTCTGATTTTCGAGCTTATATAATTTGATTTTGCCAGTTGACAAACTTTTCTGAACATTTTTGAGTAGTTTTTTACTTTTTCTTTGAACTCAAGACTAAAATTGTATTGTTTTTCATTATACATTTCATACAAAGTTTGCCTACTCTTATGTATACCTACTGTTGCCCACTCACTAAAGTTAAGTTTTTCTGAGACCACAATCGACTTGGGTGTGAATATTGAATTGAATGCAGTGGTGAATTTGTTAAAAAAACTGCAATATGACTCATTAGGGCTGTTATATGAGTAACAAGGTGGTGGTTTAGAATCCCAATCCAATTTCAACCGCTCAAATCGACTTGTGGTCACAGGTATGTATGTTATTTTTTTTTGTACATTATTATTTTTAACTTGAATTTGTAATTTGATTATTTGACCTAAGTGGTCTGATTTTAAGTTGCTTATTACATTTTTACTAACAATTTTATCATTTAAGCAAACAAACATATTATCTATACATTTTGCTGAAGTTTCAGTTATTCTAGTAGGTTCCAAAAATAGTGGCTTTAGATTATAAGAGTTAAATAAGTTAATTAATCTACTACTTAAGGAGTACACTTCTAAAAGATTAATATTTAAGTCTCCACATACTATGAGATTTTTGGTTGATTTTGATATTTTATATAAGACTAGCGGTCCGCCCCGGCTTCGCACGGGTATTAAACAAAAATTTCAGACATTATACACACTAACACGATGGATTTCACAGTTTTCATACGGATCCCTTACATTTTTTAACAGCATTGGGGTTTTTGACATTGACTCGACATTCCATAACTGACACTGGCCGTAGAGAAAAAGCATTCAACCTCTTTTTCTATTATGACGCGCCATAATAGAAAAAGAGTTTGAATATACAGCGCACGGTTCAATTATTGAATTTTTCATGCGGATCTCTAACTTTTTTGAAAATATTATATAGCCTATGTTCATCACGGAAAATTCAGGATTGTTATGGTGAAAGAATTTTTCAAATTGGTCCAGTAGTTTCGGAGCCTATTCAATTCAAACAAACAAACAAACAAACAAACAAACAAACAAACAAACAAACAAACAAACAAACATACAAACAAACAAACAATCAAATCTTTCCTCTTTATAATATTAGTAGTATAGATATAGATGTCATCCATAATTTTTTCAAATATTTCAAAAGAGGCTGATGGTGGGGTGTATACGCTTACTACAATAGATTGCTCCAACTCAACACATGCTACTTCAATGTAGCTTTCAACCGATAAACAAACTATGTCTTTACGTTCTTTAAATTTTATAAGTTTATTTAGTAATATTAAAGAGCCTCCACGAATAGCATGTGATCTGCAAAAAGAACTACCAACCTGATGGTTACTAAAGCTAAACATGATCTCATAGCTTTTTAGCCAATGTTCTGTTAAGCAGATGATGTCAATATCAAATGAGTTCATGTATAATTCTAATTCTAATAATTTACTTCTCAAACCTTGAATATTTTGGTGCACCAAGTTGGTAAACTTTGCATTTATTTTACAATTTTGTTTTCCTTGTTTTTTCTTGTGATTAATAATATTTGACTTTATAGGGCTAGAGACTTCCTCTATTGTCGTTATTTCTAATTTAAATGACTTGGAATAACTTCCAAGGTATTGTTTGTGAAATTAAAAGAATGCTCAACAGAAGCATTTTTTATAGCCAAGTTTTTGGCTGTGGTTATAAAATAATAGGATAGCGAAATTGCTATCTGTCTTTTATAAAAATTTGATAGGTAATAATTACCTTGAGTCAAATAATATTTTTTACTAACAATATTGTTAGTGTCAATCACATGTACATTATTATTGTTGCTTGAAATAGTGTGCAACATCATATTTAGCTTATATCTAAGGTTGTTTTCTGATTGTGGCAAGCTGTCGCTGTAAGGGAATGTGAACATCACAATTTCTTTTAAGTTTAAAGAACACAGTTTATCCATATACCTGATTAGGTCAGATTTGTTCACATTACCCCTATTTCCAATGCAAATTATCAGATTAGAGTTACTTTTAAAAGTGTAATTATCAATATTTTGCATAATATAATGCAAGTTAGAATTTGGAAAACAATTATTTACTAGAGGATGTTCCATACTCATATTTAAGAACTGACCCATATTTTTTCCAATTTCATCGCAGAACATGATGGTTTGGATACCTGAGTATAAAGTGCTGAGATCCAGATGGGCTACAGCTGACACAGTGCTGTCCGGACCTGAGTGGTCACAGATTGGGCCTGGGTTACAGCAGCTGCAGCCCTCCAGAACCCTGCCCTCCAGACTCACCTGGCTCCTGAGCAGTGCATCCATGGCCAGATTGAGTTCCCTTGTCTGTTCAGTAGTGCGTTCATAAAGACTTATGTAGTGTTCTAGGGAGTGCTCAGCCTGGCCAAGTTTACATCTCAGGTCCAGCATTTCAGCCTCATATTGGGTCTGATTATAATTTAGTTTTAATGTACAAAGCCCTAATTTATTGAGAACTTTTCTCTTACATTTGAGTTTAGATACTGCATTTTTTTGGTTTTTAAGAAGTTTTTCAGTTTTTTTTACAAACTTATTTATTTTAACATATTTTTTTAACTTAGTTTTACTAATATTATTGCGTTTGTAGTTTTTGCTGCTGGCCTCCACATTACACACTGAGTCATCTTTAGTTAGGTCAATTGTTTGCATAGTGTGTAAGTTGCAGCCTGCAACAGAAACTTGGCCCGAGCCTGACCCAGCGGATATCAACTCATCAAACAAACTTTGTGTTTTCGCGGTGGCAGAGCTGTCGGCCGCATTCTCCAGCTGGGTGATGTGTTGGTGGGCGTCACACAGCTGTTTCTCCAGCACCGAAGTTCTTTGCAGGACGGACTCAAACTCAATGCCACATGTTTGATCGAGCCTATCTACTAATAACTGAAGCCTATCCCGTTCCTCGGTAATGTAAGCATACTGAGAATGCAACGCAGACATTTCATTTTTAATCTTTTTATTATTATCTAAAGCTTCTAAGAGAATATTTTCATTCTCAACTAATTCAGCTTCTAATTGACCAATCTGCCTCTTAGCGGACTTTAATTCCAGTAAAACCTGGTGCATCTTGTCGGCTTTACGAGTCATCATTATGGATGAGTGAGTGGGACTTGTAAATACACAAGTAAACAAGATACTGAAAGGCAGAATTTTCAATGTCTAGGTTATGTCTTGAAAAGGTTTGTATGGACTTACGTGACTTTATAGATGTTAACTTTGTTGGAAATAGTATTCCTTCACACGAGAATAGGGCACAAGTAAGCACAAAACACCTCAAAACACAAGCCAGCAAAACTTCTAACCGAAAACGACGGTTTACCGATGGCCAAAAACGCACAAATAACACGACTTAGAAAGCTATTATATATTTGAACAGTTGTTTTATGATGGGAATATGCGATGAAATCGGAAAGGGCTCTATAAATCTACGTAAAAACAATTATTTTAGATTAAATTCGTAGGAAACATTTGCGATCAGCTCAT
Organism: Eupithecia pulchellata; assembly: GCA_963931895.1. Lineage (NCBI taxonomy): Eukaryota > Metazoa > Arthropoda > Insecta > Lepidoptera > Geometridae > Eupithecia > Eupithecia pulchellata. Next base: position 3,678,507 of record OZ007543.1, read on the forward strand.
ACAGTTCTCATATGACATGAAAACCTCATGAGACACATTATTATAGACGGAAAAGTAGAAGATGAGCTAGGGGAAAACCAATTTTAAATGAGTGAGATCAAGAAATCGTATAAAGTAAAAGAGACCGCATTTAAAAAAGTTAATGGAGGAAATGGGATCATTGCAAAGCTAAAGCTGGTTCCTTTTGTTTTCTCATTTATAAATTAGTATATCTAAGACAATAAACCTTTTTTCTACTCTATCATTGAAGCATCTGGTCGAAGAAACATGTGACCCGCTGATCAGTATCTGGTGCAGCGCATGAGCATTGTCAATATGCAAGGCAATGCAGCCAGCATCTTGGGTCTGCAGTCATCTCAATTATTCAATTATTGTAGATACTACTTTAATTTGATTATTCAATTGTAAGTGCAAGTGCGCCTTAGTAGTTATCGTAGATAAATAAATAAATAATGACGGACAATCCACACAGCATCATCTAGCCCCAAGCTAAGCAGAGCTTGTGTTATGGGTACTAGATGACTGATATACATAATACAATACTATTACATAGATAGATATTTTTTTATTATACTTAGAAAACGACCAGAACACCCTGAACAAATATCTGCAGATCGTACAAATATTTGCCCCGAGGCGGGAATCGAAGCCGCAACCTCTTGCGTCGCAGGCGGACCTTCGCCACAGAGGTCGTCGATCATCGCATCAGATAAATGGACAATCGAAACACGTATCTATTTCCATCACAGTATTACATGGTCAGACCTTAGGATGTTCATGGTGTTTCGGAGACGTTTGAGATGAATCCGATTGAGTATAGGAATATGGTTTACCAATCGAAAATCGGCTGTAATAATCTCTGCCGCTACCTATCGAAAATGTACGTACCATTATCATCCAAATAATGGTTATCATATATAGTAAAATTTCATCTCGACAAAATCTCCACTGTATGCCTCTCGCAAGCACAATGTATCTCACGCGGCCTGACATTGTAATTTAGGTTCCGTATAAAAACCGGGTATATTATTACGACGAAAGTACGCTGTATTGTTTCAAAGACTTGATGATTTTTCTACGAAATACATTGTTATTCAGAATTATGCAAGACTCGTTGGTAAATGGATTTTGGAGGCAACACCCCGAGGGATTTTCTGAAAAACCTTTCGTGGAATAGAGGGATATCGACGCACGTACTTTGGATGACTGTCAGTCTGATTTAAAAATGTTATAAGTTTGTTTTGTTTTTCTATGAAGTTGGTAGTCTACGTTTCGAGTCAGGCTTATCCTGCAATGGGATTCTGCTGGGGATTTCCGGATATCATTTAGTTATTAACACTTCCGTTTTAGTATTTAATCCCGCTTATTCCTCCAGTATACCTGAAATAAGTAGGTTAGGTAAAATACAAAGAACGGAAATACCTAAGTCCGTTCTTTGTATTTTAGTTGATTACAGGAGAAAATATAAAACCACCTAACCTAGGTGTGAGAAAAATCCCTATATGTTACAAAAATCCTCCTATCATAGTATATGAAACTAGCGGCCCGCCCCGGCTTCGCACGGGTATTAAACAAAAATTTCAGAAATTTACACACTAAAACGATGGGTTCCACAGTTTTCATACGGATCTTTACTTTTTTTAACAGCATTGGGGTTTTTGACATTGACTCGACATTCCAAAACTGACACTGGCCGTAGAGAAAAAGCAAGCACCGTGCGCTATACATATACAACCTCTTTTTCTATTCTGACGCGCCATAATAGAAAAAGAGGTTGAATATACAGCCCACGGTTCAATTATTGAATTTTTCATGCGGATCCCTAACTTTTTTGAAAATATTATATAGCCTATGTTCATCACGGAAAATTAAGGATTCTAATGGTGAAAGAATTTTTTAACTCGGTCCAGTAGTTTCGGAGCCTATTCAATTCAAACAAACAAACAAACAAACAAACATACAAACAAACAAACAATCAAATCTTTCCTCTTTATAATATTAGTATATATATGTAGATATATCAAATCATATCTTGTCATCCTGCTCGAAATTTGAATTTTGGCTGAGGTATGGCACGCTCTTAATTCTTCTTCTCTCCGAAGGAATACTTATAATTTCTGAGGCCCTTTTCTCCAAATTCCGCAATAGATTGTTTAGTTTTATTCTTTTGTGCAAATTGGTGCTCTATTTCGTTATTAAAGTGCACCAATTGGACGAATCGAACACGAAGTTTCGTGTTGGACAAATAAAATGCCCCCTGGCCCTGGCACTGATCAATTGATGATACTTGTCTTTTTTGAAATGGTGAACAGCACAAAACCATTTTATTATTTTTTGTTATCTCCGAAAAAAAGATTTTTTTTAAGAAGTTATATTCCAAAGAAGAAACTGAGGCATCAATGGTTTTTTTTTTACCTAACGGAAGTTCCGCACTAAAACATTTTCCTATCCGACTGTGGGCTAAAATTCCCCAGACGACAGTTAGGTATAAAAGTCATTGAAATGGAGTTTCTGAGCACATTTTACTAAAGGATAGCATACATGGACGGAATGTTCAGAGCAGACGAAATATTTTTTTTTACAATGTACAATTTAACTGTATGAGTAATAATAAATTGTGACATTGTTCCACTGTGCATAATGCAAAGGCATTATTTAATAGCATAGCTATGTTTATGTTATTTTAAATAAAAAAAATAACATTAAGTTGCCGGGGGTGGCGTGTGTCAACTTTTACGGTTTATTGTATTTCTTATAGATGTTACAGGACTCTTGGACACAAAAAGCAATTGTAGGACCGACTTATTTCACCTTGTGTCTTTTCGCGACAGTGCAAAGTGCGCGAAAGTACAAGACGTTCTCGGTTCTACTATTTGTCTTCAAAACTTTACTTGTTTCTCTTGCATGAAGAATACTGAATGTTAGTAAAATTTGTTATTATTTTTAGTTTTTTATAATTATTTACTACTTTGAGAATCGTTATCATTTTGAAAAGTTTGGTTGGAAATTTCTGTTTTTTTTAACTATCACGTTTACTAAGCTTATTTTAATTTTGAGGGTACCTACCTTATCTTTTTTTAGTTGGCGTACTTGGCGCAATGCCGCCAACTTGTACTGAGTCACTTAAGAGAAAAGCTAAGTATTTTCTAATCCTTTGAGACCATAATGATTAGTAATTAACGGGTATTTAGTGCGTTGTTTTTGTCACGAGATGACTGTCATCTCGTGACCACGATAGAGTGCAAACCTGTTGAAACATCGAAAAAAAAAACAACGCGATAAATACCCGTTAATTATTAATCATTATGTGTTCAGATCGCGTAAGTTTAAAAACATTCTTTGAGACCATCGTCTGTCATATTGTCACTTACCATCCATGTAAGATTGTGGTCACGGAAATCTTTATTGATAAGTAATATGCAATAAATAATTAAGTTTAAAAACATTCTTTGAGACCATCGTCTGTCATATTGTCACTTACCATCCATGTAAGATTGTGGTCACGGAAATCTTTATTGATAAGTAATATGCAATAAATAATTAAGTTTAAAAACATTCTTTGAGACCATCGTCTGTCATATTGTCACTTACCATCCATGTAAGATTGTGGTCACGGAAATCTTTATTGATAAGTAATATGCAATAAATAATTAAGTTTAAAAACATTCTTTAAGACCATCGTCTGTCATATAGTCACTTACCATCCATGTAAGATTGTGGTCACGGAAATCTTTATTGATAAGTAATATGCAATAAATAATTAAGTTTAAAAACATTCTTTGAGACCATCGTCTGTCATATTGTCACTTACCATCCATGTAAGATTGTGGTCACGGAAATCTTTATTGATAAGTAATATGCAATAAATAATTAAGTTTAAAAACATTCTTTGAGACCATCGTCTGTCATATTTTCACTTACCATCCAGGTAAGATTGTGGTCACAAAGATCTTTATTGATAAATAATATGCAATAAATAATAAAAAAGCATAATCTCAAATCTGTATTTTTAACATGATTAATCCGTGATGAACTAACCGCCCCATGAAAAAGTAACTCATCTCTGGCCCAAAACCAGGAGCATGAAAGTCAACATTTGTATTCCAAAAATAATTATAAAATGTAAACGGACTTATTTATTACGAAACAGTTCATATTCTATTTACAGGTTCTCATTACTACGTTACATCATACTCATGACAGGCATTTTTACACCCCAAGTTTCGCCTTGGTTAAATATAGGTATAGGTTGGTAGGTAAATACAAAAAGATAGAACTCATCTAAATATTTATTTTCTTTTTCTACCTGTGCAATCAGCAGTAGTTGTAAAACTTTATAAAAAAAAATCTATGCTGGTCGCCGACAAGGTTACATAAAATATTAATTTCACGGTTCAATTAAGTCAAAAAATTGCCTATTACGAGAGGGTATGCGTCATACCGTGAGGCCGTGTGGTGCCGGCATAGAATTTCACCACCCCATCTCTTCCCGTGGGTGTCGTAAGAGGCGACTAAGGGAAACACAGCGGGGGGCGGGCAGCAGCGCCCTCTGCAGAACAACTCCACCGAACTGCGATCCCCAACCCGCATGCCCAGCGTGGGGATTATGGGCATTAACCCCCAAATGATAATGCCATCTATGACGCTCATTAGGGGAGGCCTGTGTCCAGCAGTGGACTATTATTGGCTGGTGATGATGATGATGATGATGCGTCATACATTCCGAAAGCACAAAAAAATTGTTGCACTGACGTAAATAAAATATTGTTTTGTCGCTGAAACTCTTGCTCGCCTGTACCTATAATAGTAGTGGAATATACTTATTCCCATCGGATCCAACAAATTTTCCGTGAAAAGGCTTACAACCACTTTTGCATGCGAGTGTCACGGTTTGTAACAATATTTTGAATGGTTCACTTTCATGAAGGACTTTTTTTATGCAATCTTTGTACTTGACGCAAACCGATTCCTCGTTTGGTTAATCGATAATTACGAAACGACATCGACACATTTAATTGTGAGTTATGATAATTATTCACGGGAATTTATAACGTTTATTAATGCATTTAAACATAAATTTCATTCTATTTTAGAGAGATGCGTATGAGGAAATAGAATTTCGCAAAACCTATACAAAAATAGATTTAAGATTTATGATAAAACCAGAAGTAAGGTGGTTTGACTATTTAGTTTATTACATATCAAAGAAAATAACATTGTTTATCAGCGCTCAGTCAAAATAAAACCTTTTATTTTGTCTGATTAATCAGCATAAAACAACATGACAAATGGTTTTACACTTAAGTCTATCTCCAAAAAATCTAAACCTAAATAATAATTACGCCACGATCTTTGCGTACAACTGCTTCGTGTCCATCGCAAAGTTGTCTGAAAGAGATCGCTCACAGCGATAAGGCCGCCCATTGTGCTACTTTGTAAAGTGTGATTTCCCCTATTTTTGTGTGTTTTTATTCTTTGGCGTGCAATAAAGTGTATTGTATTATATTCTAAACCGTCACCTGAAGGCAAAGTACCCAGACTGCATTGTCACGTTGGATGACAATGTTAATTCGTTGGCCGAAATAGAAGCTAGCATTCCGACGAGTGATTAGATCTCTTCCCCGAAATCGTTAAATCCGCGTAGCAAATTTCCCATTCGCATTTTTCCCCACTCGAACATTTACCCATTTTCCTTTTTACCACCCCGCCATCATTTATATATTTGATCATTTCGAAAAAAAACCCAAGGCTCAAATGGTTGTTATTCAAGAGCGAAACCCTTGTACTTTTAAACAAGGAGAGACTAAAAAAGTTAGTGAAGCTAAAGACTTTTACAGGGCTCATAAAGAACTTGATTATGCTTTTCTTTTACAGCGTACTTAAAGATATCTAACAAAGATGCATACTGAATAGTAAAGCATAAAGTGCTATTAAATAGCGTGGCTTTGCTTGCCTAGTTGGTAGGTGCATAACTAAAGAACGACTTCTAGGTTTCTTGAAAAAACAAAAATCTAACAAAACATTTGCTGTTAAATTTGTTTGCCGATTTTCCAAACAAAATTTATGTCTTAAATGGTTTTTTTAGCGGGTTTGTAAGTTTGCAATATACCATACGTGTGGTGCCGGCATAGAATTTCACCAGCCCAACTCTTCCCGTGGGTGTCGTAAGAGGCGACTAAGGGAAACACAGCGGGGGGCGGGCAGCAGCGCCTTCTGCAGAACAACTACACCGAACTGCGATCCCCAACCCGCATGCCCAGCGTGGGGATTATGGGCCAAAGCAATAACCCCGAGATGAAATAACGCCACCTATGGCGCGCATTAGGGGAGGCCTATGTCCAGCAGTGGACTGATATAGGCTGATGTTGTTGTTGTATGTTGTTGTTGTATGTTGTTGTTGTTGATAGCTAAGGCGTAAGCATGCAAAATGGCAAGTGGCAGTGGGTAAGATACCTCTGGAATAATTTTTATCAGAATCCTTAAGATTTCATCTAGGCCCAAGCTAAACAACTTGTGTTATGGTAACTAGATAACTGATATAATAGATTTATATTTTTATTATGCATAGAAACTAGAGGTACTTGCCCGGAAAACCCGGAACAAATATTTGCAACCCCTTCCCTAAGGCGGGGATCGATCCCGCAACCTCCGTCAGTAATCCCATCTCTATATCCCCTTTCTTCGTACCTATTCAATTATATTTCACTAGCGGTACGATCCGGCATCGGGCGGATATTTAAAAAAAAAATCATATAGAACCCTGATTTGTTTGAAAATATTCTATATTCTATGTTCATCACGAAAAATTTAGGATTCTAATGGTGAAAGAATTATTCAAATCGGTCCAGTAGTTTCGGAGCCTATTCAAAAAACAGTCGAACCTTTCTTTTTTAAAATATTAGTTACCTAATCAGCATTGCCATACAACGTGGCAATGCAGCCAGCATCTTGGGTACACTTCCAACTGGTATTGATATGGATCCGTTGAGCTACCTGTAGTTTGTTCGCAACAGTCTGCAGTTAGCTCAATTGTTCCAATTGTAAATACTAGTTTTTTATTTAGTTAGATCATTGTAATTTTATTTGTTAGTAAAGGCTTTTCACTGTAGTTAATAGATTAGTAATAAGTTATAAGTATTTTAAAAGATAAATTAAGTAATAAGTACATATATACTTAAGTATAGAAGATCACAGAAGATCAACATTTCCTTTGAAAATCAAAATTCTACTCCATCTTCATAAACTAGCTCAAAAGTTATCCGTAAGTTCAATAACCTTTCCACTCAGAAAATAAACTGGAAACCTTAAAAATTAATTTCAAGTTCACTCCGATTTCGTTTAATTACATTATAAAAGCTATAAATTTATTACCAGGCACTTCTATATTAAATTAAATAATAGTTTCACGCTCTGAACCGACACCTTACTGTAATTATGATCTCTATTTACATCACAGTAAAGGTCACACCTTTACAATAACAATCATAGAAATTGAAACAAGTGAACTTGAATAACCTTCAAGCTATTATAAACCTTATGGTCTTCTGATAACGTGCAATTCAGATTACAAGAGTCTTATTTGTGCATGGTATTCTGGCGGTTGCTATTGCAATGATATTGGGCAATTGATTAAAAAGCGTAGAGCCATTAATAGCTATACAATACAATGCCAATGTTCCTTGAGATAGTATGAGAGGCCGCGGTACGTAAACAACTTCATTGCTATTTTACTATAAAAACTATCGTAGTTTGATGAATTCATTATGAATGTAAGCGGATTAACTACGAACTTACAACATATAATAGGTTCTTAATTAACCCGCTTACATTCATAATGAACTTCATTGCTTTTTATTTTGGCTACATCAGTCTCAGGATCTCTGATAACAATAAATTGCAAACACCATAGCTTGAATTGAATCAATGGAGAAGCACAATTTTTTTTTTAATTATTAATCGATACAATCCGTTTGTCATGGCTGATTTTCTCAAAATGCCCAATACAAAACATTCCTTAAAATGCCTTGTAAGTTATCGATTCTGTATCCGTCCATTATCCCCTTACTAAGTTATCTACTGATCTAAGGAGAGCTAGGTTGGATTCTACCTTTTTTGGAGTCGAATTTCCGTGGTGCGGTAGGCAAAGGTCCGCCTGCGACGCAGGAGGTTGCGGGTTCGATTCTCGCCTCCGGACATATATTAGTATGGTCTGCTGATATTTTTCCGAGTGTTTTGGTGGTTTTCTATTTATAATCAAAAATATCTATGTAATATATTGTATTCTGTATATCAGTCATCTAGAACCCATATACAAGCTCCGCTTAGCTTTGAGCTAGATAACACTGTGAAGATCTTCGAGCCACATTATTATTAATTTTAGGTTATTCTTATCTTGGTTTCACCTAAAAAAATCCAAAAAGCTTTTGTATGAATCGCTTCTATTATTAAAAGTTAGTCTATCCTTAACTGTCTCTCTTCCAAAAATAATATTTTCCTGGAGAGTTATACGGTATCCATTCGCACACAATATTATAATTGTTATAGCAACCAATCTTTTTAATAATTTAACCAACCTGTCATCTCTCCCACTACCAATGCATATTTGCGCTTACTTTCAACTTGATCAATTCGCACGCCACTGCACCGCTATTCCTCGACTGGCTTAGTGTTAAGTTCGCGACAGAGGTGTCTACATCCCTCTTAAAATATACTAACATAGTGTCAAAAACAGCCTGGATTGCTCAAGGTGTTCCTAAAATGTCTCAAAACTGGATCCCACCCGACATCTCATCAATATGTCCCGAATCTGTTGCACCCCTCACAGCGTGCTCTCAAATCGGATTCATGTACCTCTCGCTCCTATCTCAACTGTTCGGGAGATCTATAGACAGTGTAGCAAAAAACCCTTTTGATCAACAAAGTGTTAAATTCCCGGAAAGTGGTGTATTTGTTCAAACAGTCGGGACGCCGCCGCTCGGACCATTGTCGTCGCCACTCGGTCCTGTTTTGGGACCCACTCAAACGCCAGCTCTCTCGCAGTCTTCAGGATTCGGCCAAGCATTAGGACCAATTGTACCATTCGGAACCAAAAATTTCCCGAATTCAGGCCTAACAGGATTTAGTCAGGCGCGGCCTTTTGCAACAAGCGGATTAGGGTTACAAACGGAATTTTCTATCCATCATGGCATAAAAACAGCCAGCCACGGACCTAAAGGCAGCCACGGTTTTTCTGAAAGCTCGTTCCATCTGAAACCAAATCCATTTTCGAAGAAAAGTGATTTTAAATTCGGGTCGCATCACTCAAATCCAGTTTTCGATTTCAATTTTGTCAACAGACGTAGTTTGGATTTGGAATCGGCTGATACAAAAGCCTCATTGGATGAGACAGCAGCAAAAGCTGATGTTGCTCAAGATGAAATAGAAAAGAGGAAAGCAGAAGAGAGGAATTCTAGGCACAAAGATAAGAGGAAAAGAAGGCAGAAGAGGCAGGTGGAGCAGTTTGACTTTATCATCGTCGGTGCGGGCTCGGCAGGATGTGTAGTGGCCAATCGCCTTTCGGAAGTCAAGAAATGGAGGGTAAGCTAATTAGTTTTAATATTCAAGTATGTGTTTAAATAAGTAAGTTTTAAATGAAGAACGTTACTTTATTTTAATAAATAAATAATGCCGTACAATCCACACAGCATCATCTAGCCCCAAGCTAAACAGAACTTGTGTTATGAGTAGGTACTAGATTTATGACGATATCTATGTGAGATCCCAGTCAATCAAAATCAAAGTGCTTTATTTCCTTTAGACCTTACAGGACTCTTGGACACGTCACAAAATACAAGTTAAATAAGAAATAAAAATGGGAAATAACGTGATCACTTTTAGTAATTGTTCACTTCAATCTTTTTTATTAGTGCTTAGACAAACCTAACATAGGCTTCAAAGCACTGCTAACAAAGTACCTACTTAATTAAAAAAAAAAAATATATATAATTTAATAATAATAATCTAGATGACTGATATACATAATACAATATTACTACATTTATAGTAATTTTTTAATATACATAGAAAACGACATGCACACCCTGAACAAATATCTGCAGATCGTACAAATATTTTTCCCGAGGCGGGAATCGAACCCGCAACCTCCTGCGTCACAGGTAGACCAGATGTCTTTGCAACAAGGAGGAGGTTCTATAATCCACTGTATTTTTTTACGTGTGTTCAACGATTTCTACGTCAATTATGAATTAATTTAGAAAATTCTTTGGCTTTTGTATAGAAAACGATCCCATAAAAATTATTCTTGAGGGATAAGGAAACTTTAAAACAGTAAGTTAAGGGATTGCTTTATTTTTTTCAAAATAATTAAACTATTATTATGTAGCTAAACAATCCACCCTCATCATTTAGCCGCAAAGTAAGCAGACTTCATGTATTATAATGGTAGTTAGTAGATATCGTATTTTATTTTTTGCACATCGAAAACATAAATAAATAAATAATACTGCACAATCCACACAGCATCATCTAGCCCCAAGCTAAGATGAGCTTGTGTTAAGTGTACAAAGATAACTTATATTATATAATACAATATATTTCACTAACGGTCCGGGTATTAAACAAAAACTTCAGAAATAATACGCAATAACCCGCTATGTTCTACAGTTTTCTTATGGACCCCTAACTTTTTTAGCAGCATTGGGGTTTTTGACATTGACTCGACACTCCATTGACACATAACGGACTCTGGCCGTAAATAAAAAGCAAGTAGCGGAGATATTGAATTTTTTGGTTGAATTTTTGAATTTTTCATGCGGATCCCTAACTTTTTTGAAAATATTATATAGCCCTATGTTCATCACGGAAATTTTAGGATTCTAATAGTGAATTTTCCAAATTTGTCCAGTAGTTTCGGAGCCTATTTAATTCAAACAAACAATCAAACCTTTCCTCCTTATAATATTAGTATAGATATAGATAAATAGATACTTTTTTTACATAGAAAACGACCAGAACGCCCTTAACAGATATCTGCAGATCAAATATTTGTCTAGAAAGCGGGAATCGAACCATCAACCACGCAAAATCTTGCGTTACAGACATATCCAGATTTGTGGACTGGGTAGAACGGAGCATATACTTTGGGTTGAACGGGGAAAAATAATATAGGGTAGAAAATTGTGGGTTGAACAGGTAAGCACTCAACCGATGCCTACCGCGCCACATTACATTTACACTTACTACAGCTTGTCGAAGTGTTTTTTTATTGGCCATGAGACTTATCCTAAAATCGTACAATAAAAATAAAAATAGGTATGACTGACTTGACCCTCCGGTACTTTACTGTGTTAAGGTTATTGGTTACCAAAGACCTCGCAAAAAAGGTAAAATCTTTGTTTTGTAACGAATGCCAATGAGCCAACCGGGTAATTAGCACGATGTTAACGGAGTATATAAAATACGGCGTAACCAACCGTGAAAAAGGTAGATCTATACAAAATACTGGACAATATATAATACTGGACAATCCACACAGCATCATCTAGCCCCAAGTTAAACAGAGCTTATGGTATGGGTACTAGATGACTGATATATTATATAATACATTTATTTATTGTTTCAATTGAATAAGATCCGAAACTAGTGAACCGATTTAAAAAAAACAACAATCCTACATTATCTCTAATGAACATAGATAGACTTAAGATAGAATAAAAAATTTTGAAATCCTCATTCTCTTTTAAACTCAATAGTTAATTTCCAAGGCAAAATTTGAAGGCTCTAAGATTATTATTCGTTGTTATCCTGTGTTTATTTCTTGTTTTTACTAACAGGAAAGAAACTAACAGAAATAAGTATTACTTTAGCAATCTGAGAAGTAATATTACCAAAACATGACTACCTAATGATTAAAATTATAACAGCCAATTGTGAGTGGTAATTGATGCTCAACTTCATATGTTGGCCACTAAAATATTATATTTATGTTATTTTATTATTCATTGTTACAGCGGTAGTATTAAATAAATTTTAACAGAGTGTGTTAAAATTTCAACTGTCTGCATAATACGACTGCAATGGGACCCAATTTTTATATTTATTTAATTTTGTTTTCGTGTTTTTGTAGCGTAAAGAGAAATATAATTCGTAAAAAATTTCAACTGCCTTCTACGTTTGATACAGCTTGCTGACGAACAGACACATCCGTGTTCACCCCTTGGTACGGAACCCTAAAACCCTATTCTCAAAATATCACACTTTGAAGAGTAGTGTTTGGACACACACTGTGATTATATTCTACGCACATCCAAAATTCCGATAGGACATCATTTAGTACGGGCTAAATTCCAGTCAAACATAGGTATTTGCGTATCAATCGAAACGTGATGTTTTCCATGTACTCGTACTAAAAACAAGCAGACAAACTGTCCAACGTGTTTGTTATCACGTAACAAAACAACGCATACAATACCTAGGCACTTTATTTATCCATAGACATTTTATGTAGCCATAGATATTTTTTATTATATGTACATAGAAAACGACCAGAACTCCCTGAACAAATATTTGCAGATCGTACAAATATTTGTCCCGCCCTCCTGCGTCGTAGGCGGACCTTCGCCCACCGCACCACAGAGTTCGTCATCTCGACGAATCTACTCCCTTTGCCTATTATTGTTATTTTTGTATAGCTTTTATTAAGTTTATGGACAATAAATAAAAATGATTATTATAATTATTGGAGCAAATCTGTGTGATTGATGAATCATAGATGAGTCAAAGATTGATAAATTAAGCTTGGACGTGAAATGTAATGCTATTTGGCGACTATAAAAAACCAAAATTAATAGTTTGATTAGGTCGGTTACACAAATCATACCTATATAAAAATTTATAGGACAAACAAATATTATACCTCAAAAACTTAACTTTACTTGAGTCGAGACTAGGTCCGGTATATCGAGGGTCTCTGGGTTTAAATACAATTATGTATGTGACCCGAGAGGTGGTGAGAATCTGGCGCAGCGCATCAGCATTGCCATACAGCGAGGCAATGCAGCCAGCGTCTTGGGGACGCTTCCGACTGGGCCTTTATTCACTATTGTCAATCCACGCACGTTACACAGATACGACAAGACAGCGGCGTGGAATCGAACAAAACCATATTTCAGAACACGTTGTGACGTCACACGGTTTCGGCAAGGAATCTCCTATTTCATTAATTATTGAATAAGAATAAGGCCCCTGATATTGATATGGATCAGTTCAGGTACCTGCAGATTGTTTGCAACAACCTGTAGCTCAATCGCTATAATTGTAAATACAATTTCTAGTTTGGTTATTTAAACTTAATTTCCTGTTGTTAAATGTTTTCCCTTCCGAAAAAACCAATTCGATCCAAAATTGACGAGGGAATCGTTGAACATTCATAAAAAATACCAGAACGTAAAAACTTTTTTCGAAGCCGCATTAAAAACTATGATAATATTTGGTTTTTCCGAAACTCAATCGTCGAGATATACGTCATGCTCGTCACTTGAATTTTTTCAATGGTTTTCACGTTTCGTCGTCACCGTGTCTTCGAGGCATTGCGTCATCATCATCATCATCATCATCCTATGTTTGTCCACTGCTGGATATAGGCCTCCAATAATAAGCGCCATAGTGCCCTGTCTTCAGCTTATCGCATCCAAAATCCGCTGATCTTTCGCAGATCGTCATTCCACCTGGTTAATTTTACATAGTGTTTGTTTTTGATAGCGACATGACCAATCACCTAATAGATTAAAAGTGTTTTTAAAAGACGATACGTTCGATGTTACATTTTACTATGAAAAATTAAGTTTATGTTACATAATTACGATAAACGTAAAAATACATAAAGTAGGTTAAATATATTTTAAAGGAGTTTTTATTAACAAAAACTTAAATAACAATGACTGAATAAACCAATTCGATTATTTACGAAGCCGTATGTATAAGGGTATCTACGAAGGTATATACGAAGAAGTATACAACTTTTTACATTGTGTACACCAAAATTCACACTTAGATACCTAAAAATATGTAACAAAATACATTATTTTATAACTATTATGTGTTTTAGCAACTATTACCGCCAACTGTTGTTTCTTTTCTTATTCTCATGAAATAAGATGAATAATTAATAATGGTGAACGCAACAGAACTGTCTAACCAATTTTTGTTTTTACAAATATCTGGGTAGTCGTAAACATTGAAAGAAAATGTCGCAAACACTAGCCCGCAAGACGGCTCCGTGATAAAGAACAATGGCAGGTCTCCATACTAAGAATTGTCTGGGATCAAATTGAAGCGTACCGTAATAAAAAAAATGTTAAAAGATTTGGCGTTAGCTCCAGAATCTATAAATGAGACTATTTTCTTTGGGGAAAGCCGGAAAAAAAAGATTTCAGTGTTTGAATTTTTTGGTTATGAATGAACGTCGAACAATAATTGTCTATAAAACATCGCAGATTGAAATCAAATCATAAAGAAATGGATAATGTGGTATGGTCTTGGGTTTGGTCTTATCAATTAGACCACGCCACCTTAAATATTCGAAATGAGAAATGATAAACAAAATGAGCAAAACAAATTCTAAGCTTCTTGCTTGTATGTTTACGAAAGCTGGGCGTGTATTCAAAAAAAATGTACCTACTTGCCCCGTAAACACAAAAAAACTGAGGGTTTTAATAAATAATGTTGGACAATCCACACAGCATCATCTAGCCCGAAGCTAAGCAGAGGTTGTGTTATGTTATGAGTTCCTACTAGATAACTTATTTAGGTACTTAAAACAATATAATATATAGGTATACCTACATTAATAGATTTTTTTTATTTTACATAGAAAATGCCCAGAACACCCAAAACAACAATATCGGAGTCCTAAGGGCACGCACTAGCCAGACACAGGGCAGTATCAATCAGTCCATAAACAGTCCAGGTCGGGTGTTACATACGTCGCCTGTGGCTTCCGTAATTCGGGTAAAAATAAATAGAAAACCAAAATATAAACACAAAACACAGCAGAGATGAAAAACGCCGAAGTTTCGGAAGGATTCTGTCAATCAAAGAGAATAAAACCACTACGTTCTAGATTCTGTGGCGTCTTGACAGACAACCGCTCTGACAACATGACACTATCAAAGACAAAATGATACATTGCATTCAATAATTGTGTACCCGCACCACTAATAAAATGGTAACATTTCGAATGTACCTAATTCTAATATCATTTGATAAGCTTTTAAATATCATAAAATAACTCCGGCCTTTACGAGAAGGAGTGAATAGTTGAAAAATCGTAGAAAATTTATTAAATTTGATTCATATACATCAGATCCATGGACGCAAAAAAAAGTCCAGACCAAATTCTGCCATTGTTCTTTAATTAATATTTTTTTATACAAACAAGCTTATCTACCGTTAATAATTAAGTAATGGTTACTTATTATATTCAATAATCCAACCGGGCTATGGATTAGAGCGGAAAAAGTAGAATCTAATCCATTAGGATTAGCTCGGAGAGTTAGAGTGAAATGGAGCAATTTCGTCTGCCGTCGACGTCAGACAGTTTTTTAATCATCGAAAATAAGGATTACGATGTGCTTGTGTGTCCTTGTGTTTCAGTGTGTCAGTGACATTGAGGTTTGCAAACGGGTGAACATTAAAGTAAAAGTTAAAAGTAATTCATTGCATAATTGCATATTAAAAAATGGTGCAGTGAAATAATAATGCAGCAATGTAATTCGCTTTATATAGGCCTGCAATTATGTGCATATTGCTTATTATAACGACTAAAAATAAGCACTTTAAAATAAATGTAAATATGCTACGTGCAAAGTTTAAATTGATCTCGTTGACTGTTTTATTAAGTTGTTGGTACTGTACGGCATCAGGTTGCCAACAAAACAGATTCGGATTTTCTATATCTATTACTAATATTATAAAGAGAAAAGATTTGATTGTTTGTTTGAATTGAATAGGCTCCAAAACTATAGGCCCGATTTGAAAATTCTATCACCATTTCCTAAATTTTCCCTGATGAACATAGACTATAGAATATTATATTCAAAAAAGTTAGGGATTCGCATAATTTTTTTTTTATGAAGACGGGCGGACCGCTAAATGTCTAATAAACATAACCGTCCATTGGACAAATTTTTCATTAGTTTGTATATTTTTCTTAATGGTGTGCAATAAAGTGTATCATCATCATCATTATTTTAACACTTAAACTTCCCGCTGTCGTCGGTCTGTTTGTCCCTATGTATGCTTAGATCTTTCAAATTACGCAACGGATTTTGATGCAGTTTTTTTTAATAGATACGATGATTGAAGACAACGGTTTTTGTATCAGCATTGCAAAGCGAAGCCGGAGTGGGTTACTAGTGGTATTTGTAAAGCCGTTTTTAAAATATATCCAGAGAGGGGAGTGTGTTTAATATATAAAAAGAAATTATAATTTAGTTAAATTTTTTCCTCACACGTCAAGATAAATAAATAAAACTGGACGATCATCTAGCCGCAAGTTAAGCGGAGCTAGGAGGGGTCCTAGATGACTGATATACCTACTTAATGAGTAGAATATATTACATACTGGTAGATATTATTTATTATACAAAGAAAACGACTAGAACATCCTCAACAAATATTTGCCGTACGTACAGTGCGCGTCACTTAATAAGTACCCCCCTATCTCAATGTAAGTGGGACACAATAGTTGTTGGGAATTTCAGTCTTTGAGTATTATGGTGGGTGGTTCGATCCTTAGCGGCGGCGTGATAAATTTTTGCGTGTGAAAATCTGTGATAAGTTACAAGGGAATTCGAAGTAGTCGTAAATGTTATGTAGACAAGGGGGTACTTAATTCTGACGCGCGCTGTACATTCGGTATACATCATTAATACATTCGAGAATGTTCTATATCTAGCCCGTGTTCATCAGAGATAATGTTCTAATGGTGAAAGACATTTTCAAACCGATTCACTAGTTTCGGAGCCTACTCAATCCAAACAAACCGTAAAATAAGATTTTACGGCCTCTTTATATTATTAGTATAGAAATAACTATACTTTTACACTTTAATGTTGTGAGCAAACATTTTACCTTGAATTAATTGAGTAATACCCAAGACTTGGTGACGTAATTGTTATCGCATATCGTAGGTATTGCTTGGAACTTGCAACCTTTCACAAGTACAGTTTAGGTCCCTCCTGAGTCGCATTCCTTGGGATCTGTAAATTTTTAATTTTTTAGACTACCTCTGTAGCGCGTTGGTGAAGGTCCACCTGCGACGCAGAAGGTTGCGGGTTTGATGACTAGGACAAATTTTTGTATGATCTGTAGATATTTGTTCCAGGTCTTATAGCCGTTTTCTATGTAAAGTAAATAATGTCTATGTAATATTGTATTAAGTATATCAGTCATCTAGAACCCATAACATAAGCGCTGATGCTTAGTTTTGAGCTAGATTTTTATCATTAAATGATAAATAAATTTTATTTATCTGAAAAGTTAACGAACATTGATGCAGCTGCTACTGATGAGGCAGATACCATCAATGAATTTCAGTTCTATACAACAATAGCTTTCTATAACAATAGCTGACGAGTCCGTCAATTGCTTGCGATAACCTGTTTACCGGATAACCGGAAAATACATCCGGAATTCCGTACCTCTGTCCGTAAATGTCGATCATAAATGTTTAGTAGGGCGAGGTGGAGTTCGTATCAATTATTTTGACAAAAGGTCATTATCATCAGTTATTGACGACCTCTGGGGCGCGGTGGGTAAAGGTCCGCCTGCGACGCAGGAGATTCCAGGTTTGATTCCCGCCTCGGGACAAATAGTTGTACGATAGCAGATATTTCGTCAGGATGTTCTGATCGATTGTTTATATATATTAAAAATATCTATTTAATAATATTGTATTAAGTATATCAGTCATCTAGTACCCAAAGGCAGAGCTTGTGTCTCTGCTTAGCTTGGGGCTAGACGATGTGTGGATTGTCCAGCATTATTTATTTATTTATGTAGGTATTTATTTATAATATGTATATACTGATGGCGGTTGATCAGTATGGGCTGATATAGCTTAAACATATTTAAAGAACTATCAACTCTCTATCAATATTAGTAAAACAATGCTAAATGGTAGGTAATAATAATAATATATTCTTTATTACAGACAAATGGTCCATTTTACATTGAAGGAAAATAAAATAAAAACATTACAAAATAGTATAGAAATATAAAAAAAATGGTTTAGGGCACTAGGTTAAAGTACACAGTACGTCAGGTCAATATACACCCATCGTCTATCATCATCACCAGCCTATAATAGTCCACTGCTGGACATAGGCCTCCCCTAATGAGCGCCATAGATGGCATCATTATTTGGGGGTTATTGCCCATAATCCCCACGCTGGGCATGCGGGTTGGGGATCGCAGTTCGGTGTAGTTCTTCTGCAGAAGGCGCTGCTGCCCGCCCCCCGGTGTGTTTCCCTTAGTCACCTCTTACGACACCCACGGGAAGAGTTGGGGTGGTGCAATTCTATGCCGGCACCACACGGCCGTCTATAGGTGTCTGATAATACTCGTAGTAATAGAAAGGTGAATTCTTAAAGCGTAACTTTGCAAAATCTTAGAGTTTGTGATTGAAATCATAAAATTTTATATGATCGGTAAAACGTCTCCATTCAATAAAACGCAAAGAATAGCTTTAAAGTTTGAGAACTCACTTATCTAACTTTTTCTCTGAATGCAACAAGGAAATGCAATCAGCTTTAAGAAATCCGTTTTTAAGCTGTTTTCAGACAAAAGCGTTTGAATTCGTTATTTTTTCTTTTTGTGAAAGCGGCTCTTGTTTTGGTAATGGTTTAGGAAAATCATTTTGAATAGAAATTCAATTATGTTCTTTTATTTTTTTTATAAACAACTGAAAGTATCCTAAAAAAATTGTCATCGAAATATAGTTCATAAAGTTGGGTTCCGTATGATAAATATTTTTTTGATAAATACCCGTGCGAAGCCGTGGCGGAATGCTAGTAATTTATTAATAGATCCTTACATACACCTCATGACCTAACTAATTAACCATCAATATAAACTTACAAAGAGTCCACTAGTGATTGTAATCATCATCATCATCATCATCATCACCATCAGCCATAATAGCGATCGTAATGCTGGCTTTTATTTCGGTCAACGAATATCATCACCATCCAACGCAACGTGGTAATGTTGCCAGCATTCTGGGCACTCTGCTTTCTGCTTAGATAATTAGGAGATAGATACATATACGTGTATTTTCTAGTTGTATTTATTTATTCTGTTAAGTATACTATGTTTAGTATTAAACGAACAGTAAGTAGCTAAACATCTATATTTTTTTGTATGGAAAGAGAGCCATTGAATTTTCAAATTCAATCCAGCCAATTTTAAACTTTCCATGAATTAATACAATTATTTTGTAGCGATATTAAAACTTCCGGCTTCATTTATAACGAAACGGAATATTTTGCGCAATCACTATCGTTATAGCTCATAGCAAATAGCTAAATCACTTTTAGCATCTTCAAGATTTACAGATTTGACGACCTCTGTGGCGCGGTGGGCGATCTGCGGTCTGCGGCGGTCTGCGACGCAGGAGGTTGCGGGTTCGATTCCCGCCTCAGCTCAAATATTAGCACGATCTGCAGATATTTGTTCAGGGCGTTCTAGTCGTTTTCTATGTATAGTAAAAAAATATCTATGTTATGTAATAATATTCTATTAATTACATAATATCAGTCATCTAGTACCCATAACACAAGCATTGTTTAGCTTGGGGCTAGATGATGCTGTGTGGATTGTTCGGCATTATTTATTTTTTATTTAAATTTACAGATACTGAGAAGTAATTATTAGGGTTTCGAGATCGGTTACGTTACCCTTATAGTCTCACATTATCTGTTTTTTCAATCTTTAATATATCAGCATATTCTGTAGCCCGGTCAAGGCGCAACAAATTGATAGCTTATGGTACTCGCGTGGGTATTGCGGTATTCCGCCGAGTATTTTATTGACAGTAGGGTTACCGAGTACCCACGAGGAGTTCGCTGCAGCTCGGGTCTTATTCAAGTCGAGACGTTATAAGGTTTATATACCTATTTATTAATTTTAGGCAATCTCTTAGCACAGAAATACCTTATTAGAAATGTAAATTATAAAAGGGGCTATTTGCAAATCTAGGAAATATTGGTTCATTATAATTAATTTTCCATCCCACAGAAAGAAAATACAATTGTTAGAAACTAATATAATAATAACAAACTAATAATGTAAGTATTAACCATAGATGATTAATATATGTAATATTAATTTAGCTTATTGTTTGTTGAGTCACGTCAAGTCATACTTTATTCACTGAAGTAGTAAACCAGCTATCTAGCAAAAACGCTAACTAGAAGTTACTATAGCAGCGCGATTGTAAAAGTTTTTCGCTTCGGGACAAAATCTCCCTTTGTTGTAGTTTTATGATACTTGACTTAGATGTTACTGGATATACCGTGAATTTGCTTGATTTTTCACATCAAGATAACAGATCATGCAAAAAGATCCTTCTAAATAAGTTAATCAACCATGATTTTCCGTATTGAGTTGATTCAATTTCTCTATATTCAGTGATTATGGATTCGTGGAATTTTATCTTTGTAGTTTGAGGGTATTTTTAGAGGCTTTGTTGTAAAATTATGTTGAGCGAGATTAGAATAAAGTCCAAGAGTGCTGTAAGGTCTAAAGGAAATAAAGCACTTTGATTTTCGAACAGATTTCTACCAATATAACTTTTGATTGCCGTGTGGTGCCGGCATAGAATTTCACCACCCCATCTCTTCCCGTGAGTGTCGTAAGAGACGACTAAGGGAAACACACCGGGGGCGGGCAGCAGCGCCCTCTGCAGAACAACTCCACCGAACTGCGATCCCCAACCCGCATGCCCAGCGTGAGGATTATGGGCACTAACCCTCAAATGATAATGCCATCTTTGGCACTCATAAGGGGAGGCCTATGTCCAGCATTGGATCATATAGGCTGGTGATTAACTTTAGATAGCTACTTTTGATAGGAAATCAGCATAACGTTAGATGAAAATTTACCTACATCAAAATGAGAAAATACCCACTTGTGTAGGCACAAGTGGGTATTTTCTAATTGTCTAAATTGTCTAATCTTTAACTAAAATTCTATACTTATTTATATGAAGAGGAAAGATTATCTTTGTTTGCTTATTTGTTTGGTTGAATAGGCTCCGAAACTACTGGACTTATTTGACAAATTGTTCCACCATTAGAATGCTACTAACCCTGATGAACTAGGCTGTAACATATTAATTAAATTTAGAGATCCGTATGAAAACTTCAATAATGTAACCCAATGAATGTGAAAATGTAAATTTTTATGCTAAAAATAAACAATGACGCTTTTTATTTTGACACAAGAATGATGCACTAAAAGTCAATTATTAATATCAAGTGATATAAAATAAACAACGAAATAATATTCTCTTTTATTTTTGGGTAGGTTTTAAAACATATTTTATACAGGGAAATCCACCTTAATCCTTCTATGACAAATACTTATTTTTAAAAGTTGCATTAAAAAACCCTCATCGCCTTCCATCTTAAATTGATGAATACCTATTGATTGCATTACGATTTCCTACCCTGATCGTAGGTAGGAATAATCGGGATTTTTTTTCCCGATTGTTCCTAGTAGGAACGCAGGGGGTAGGGACAATCGGGAATAGGCGGTCTCAAAGGGTTAAATACTAACCTTATTGCTTCTGGTGGAATATCAACGTTTCATCAAAGAGAGACTTGTTCGGGGTAAATGCAGTTCGGGCTATTCATTTGTCCAAAACAAAGCTCAAAAGCAAAGATTATTTTGACAGCTATCAAGTGATGACAGATTGAAACAAACTTAGTATTCTATAGAGGTTATTCTAGAAACTGTAGATCGCAATAACTTTTTGTAAGCCTCACTAATTTAAAGACAATCTTTGGCAATGACCAAGATAGTTTTATATTTGGAGATATTGTTCTTACTTTTAGTTAGATTGGAGTTGCAATGATAATGTTCGGGAAACTATCAAAATTGGGGTACAAAAACTATAGAATATTAAGATCACTACAATTTTCCCAAACGTGAAAAAGTAATTTGAAAAGAACGTAATTCCGTAATACCTGCGTAAAATACTCGTACCTATATCTAAACACCATTATAAAGCGTTTATCAACATACACGAAGCGTCTTCGACGAATAAATTTTGTTTCATAATCAAATAAAAAATGTTAATCTATATTTTTTGAATATAATTATTTTCTTCGTGAACTGTACACGAAGTAAAGTCAAATTCTTAAAATTAAATAACATCTACAAAGTGTCATACTATTGATAACTATCACTTCGGGATAACTGTTATTGCCATTTAACTATTAAAACTTTCGTTGTCTGACGAACTAGGATCGTAGTTATCCTGTTAACATTCATAATTAAATTATAAGCACTACTTAGCGACCTGTGAGGTTATTGTGAGTGTCATTATGACGTTAAAACTTTTATGTGTTTGTGGGTTTGTAGTAATCTATACTAATATCTTCTATCTATTATAAAGAGGTAAGATTTGATTGTTTGTTTGTTTGTTTGAATTGAATAGGCTCCGAAACTACTGTAAGATTTAAAAAATTGTTGCACCAATAGAATCTGAAATTTTCTGTGATGAACATAGGCTATAGAATATTTTTAAAATAGTTTGGGATCCGCATGTAACATACAAATTTTTAAATACCCGTGCGAAGCCGGGGCTAGTGTATTTTAATTTCTACTTATAAAGGTTTATAGAAAGCATTGCCTTTCTTTCTCTAATAATGAATTTCATCACCAGCCTATAATAGTCCACTGCTGGGCATAGGCCTCCCCTAATGAGCGCCATAGATGGCATCATTATGTGGGGGTTATTGCCGAATAATGAATTTAAATGGATATTATTAGTATAAGCGCTGGCTTTCTATAAATTACTTAATAGCCTAGCGCATATAATCTAGAAAGTGTTTACATCATTTACCTCTATATAAAGATGTTTACTCGTCTAAGGGCCTACCCCTACCAGAGACTTTACCATTTAGACATTCGAGTGGTGCATGCATTAGGCCAGTCGGAGTACGCGTGCGCTCAAAAAATGGATACCTATTTATTAGGTATTCTGCGGACAAAATAAATTATAAAATGGGTGCAGTGAGAATTATGTACTCAATACTCCTTAGTACTACTTATTCAAATTCAAATAATTTATATTATGTTTTGTACGATACAAACCTTAAACAAAAAACTGACGAAAACGGACTCCACTCTCGCTATGGTAGAGCAGATCATGCCATAGCGTGCTACATACACACCATAAATAAAAAGAAAAGAATAAATAATAAAATTAAATTAAAATTAAGTATATGACTCTCCTCTGAGAACACCAGTCTCGTAAGAGTCTGGGCAACAAAGTACTAAGCTTGCAGGTCCAATCTGCCCCAAAGCCCTTTTCATAAACCACATCAACCATGACTTCCTATACGTACCTACTGGATGGAAGTTACACTTCATTAGGTCCCAAAATGGATACACTTCCGCAAAATATTAATATTCTTCTGACGTACCATCGCTAACTTCATTCGAGTCTAGTTTCGGAATTAATAACGCTGTTCAGTAGAGATGCGCTTGGATTCGGAGTTGATTGGTATTGAGCTCTTAGAACCGATAATATAGAGTAGAAACTAACACAACAGCTTTTTTTAATGTTATTTATTTTTAAGGACTTTTATAAACTAGACTTACAACGAAACTTACATAATTATAACCTAAACTTATATATTATATTATGATATTCGTTCAAGGTGGTCTTTTCCTTGTCTATGTATAATAAAAAATATCAAAAGATCTAGAACGTTCACCTTAACTCAATAATTCCAAGTCTTTACTTGGCAGACCTTTTTATATTTGAAAAATGAGTTTTATGACTTTCAGCAAACTACTTTTCCGATAGTTTTATTGCTGTAGTAGTAGAGCGCAGAATTAAAAAAACTATAAAAAATATTTTATTGTTTTGAAAAAACTAAAAATCTAATTTATATTGTTTGTTTTGTTTGGCAAGATAAATAGTAATCCCTCGGGAATAATTTATTCATGAGACCACCTTGGCATAATTTTCTACACAATGCAAAATAATTTTAAAATTGCTGCATTATAGACTCTTAAACAACGAATAAACATTAAAAAATATACTTAGACCATCTTGTTTTTTCGGAGTCCGCAAATTAGTCGAGAGAGCCAGAGAAGCATAAATTCGAAGTAAGTTTGTCAAACTCGATGTCCTTTCTATCTGGTCTAGTTGCCTAATCATAGACGAAGTTGGCAGAAGGTAGGTAAGTACCTAGTTTGTTAGGTGCACTGAGCTGGTAAGCAACTCGAAAGTTGGCGTGAATATATAGTTTTTGGAAATACGATATCGGAAATTTGGTTTACAATTAAAATTCAAGATATACATGTAGATAGATAGCGTTTATTAAAAGATTTATTAAAAGAAATTATGACATTTTTATGATTAGTAGCATCGTAAATCCTAAATTAGGTTTATCTAGACACTAGAGTTCTCTAATATTAAAATCCGAAAAAACGATTAAAATCTATGACAGTTACGCTACAGGTAAAGCGGTGTCACCTTATTGAGTTTTGTATAGCGCGATATGTAGTTTGTAGTGTATACACGAAAGAATAAGAAAAAAGAATAAAACTCATATAATTTATATTAAGTGTTACGGTATTGTCAATAAAATTATGTCGCGACAACTATCGCTAAGGGAGAAAATAGTAATTTTAAGCCTTTTTTTCAGATCTGTTATGAACGTCATTTTACTTTGATTT
Organism: Eupithecia pulchellata; assembly: GCA_963931895.1. Taxonomy (NCBI): domain Eukaryota; kingdom Metazoa; phylum Arthropoda; class Insecta; order Lepidoptera; family Geometridae; genus Eupithecia; species Eupithecia pulchellata. The sequence goes on from OZ007543.1 coordinate 3,703,482, forward strand.
CATTTAATTTTATCGTGACAACACGCGGATTGTATGAAAATGAACACCTCCCCATAATCATAAATGTCCAATTGTTCTCGGCAAATTTTCCCTACATTCCCCAAAAGTTAGTATTTGTATTCGTATTTACAAAAAAGTACTGAGTCTTCAAGTAAGATTTGATTCAGAACATAAACTTTTCACGACTACCACGTAACTAGTACCTTAATGTTCCACGTACAGTGCGCGTCAGAATTAAGTACCCCCTTGTCTATAAAATATTTTCGACTACTTCTAATTCCCTTGTAACTTGTCACAAATTTTCACATGCAAAAATTTATCACGCCGCCGCTTAGGATCGAACCGCCTTTCCATAATACTCCACGGAAAATACAACGAGTTTCAGTCGCCGCATTTCGTAGTCGTTGGCAATTAATTTGGTTTTGATAGTTTAGACCCAATCAAACTTTGTGGGGAGCGAAATGAGTTTACTTCATCATTTATACCGAAGCGGTTATGAACTATAAGGGAACAACACAACATGATGTCTGTTGCATTTTGATGGAGTTTACCTGACGTAACAATTAAGTACAACGTTTTGACGAATTTTATTTGTTTTGAGATTGGATGACGGACCATTATATTTAATTTCGTAGCCAACGGAGAAATGATTCTTCTCGGCCTGGAGTACATAACCCGATTTAAGAGAATAGGAGCACTATTATAAAAATCTTGCGCTGTAACATTATTTTGCCGTGTACCTATTTTATTACGAAATTACCATACCTTGTCGATTTGAGATCTTTCCTTCAATAAACCTATAACTATTATATAACCTTCGAGTTTTAGATTCATCAGCATAAATAATAAATATATCGACACCAACCCCTTGTTTTTTTCTTTGTATTTTCGTATGTTAACATTTAGAGAGTTATTACCATAATCCCCTCGCTGGGACTGAGGGGTGGGCATTGATTGCAGTATGTTAGTCTCTAGAAGATACTGCTGACCGACCCCTGTAGATATCCCTTTTACGGCACCGGTACGCCCGATTGTTTTGACTGACGTTCGGTTTCCGTCTCGGGAAAAGTATTTGTATGATCTGCAAATATTTGTTCAGAGTGTTCTGGTGGTTTTCTATGTATGATAAATATACAACTCGTATATTATTATGTATATCAGTGTAGTACCCATAACACAAGCTCTGCTTAGGTTGGAGCTAGATAATGCTGTGTGAATTGACCAGCATTATATATTTATAACTATTATTTATTTAATGCATTAAACTACGACATAGGTTATATTGAGGAGTGCAGTTAGCTCAATAGTTTCAATTATACAACCAACTATTTCTAATTTGGTTAGTCCCTGAAGATTATTTCTACCTATTACAGATACTGCTGCTAGAAGCAGGTCCAGAAGAGCCAGAAATCACGAGCGTCCCCGCGCTGGCTCCAGCTCTAGCCAGGTCTAGCATAGACTGGATGTACCGGACTCAACCTGAGGAGTTGTCGTGTCGCGCCCAGAGAGGGCAGACTTGTGCTTTCATTAGGTACGTAAATAACACAAAAATAGCCTGACCAATTTTTTCTTATACGATAAGAGGAACAATGAGGCATAATTTTCAGAAACACAAAGGGCTTCGAAGATTTTGTTCGAAGCCTGGCTTAGTGCCCCGCCGCCATTTTGATTATTTTTAAAAATAGCGGTGCTGAATAAAACCCACATCGATCGATATTTATATATGAACTAAAAAATATATGATCACTAATAATAGTCCTACAGCTTCACATTTCAGAGTTATCTGCAAAATGATCGAAGTTGAATAATTATCTTGGAAACTATTTCAGAAGAATAATGTGCGTAGAAATATTAAACAAGTTACTATTTAAAAAAAAAAAGTTCATCTTCTTTTTAAAATAACTTTGTGACATTTTAGGATAGCTTTTTTTGTTTATTTATTTGTCTCCAAGCGATATATGTCAGAATTATCGTGAGCCGCCTTTTTGAAAAAAAAAAAAAACAAAATGACGGATGTTAACTAAGTCAAAATTTTCTAACCCCTTTATGTAAATCAAATTATGGAGACTATTTCTACCACTATTTTATCACAGATAATGTGAATAAATTGTTTTGTTTTATGACTTATTAATGATGTAATTGTAATCATCAAACAAATAGCAATTTTATTAGAATTAACGTATTTTAAACTAATTCTATTTTTTCTTTTAAGTTTCAGTCTTTTTCTTTCAGCTGTTTAAACTTTACGTTGAAGATAGATGTAGGTGCAGTTACACTAAAGTTTTTTTACGGTTAAAGTTTTTATTCTAGCTATAAAACAATCTAAAGTTGTTCCCGACGAAACCAGGCCTCCGGTCTAATTCTGATGCAGGTACAATTGTGCCCTATTTATGGAGAATTAATTGCGTCTTATTGGCGTCTATATATCTGGCGTCTACCAGATAGAGAGGAACTATTTTTCGTAGTTTGACAATGGCTGAACATATGAACAATGTACAGTCCGCGTCACATATAAGTACCCCCCCTATATCTCAACGTATTTGGGACACAATAGTGGTTATTGTTGGGAATTTCAGACTTTGACCATTATGGGTGGGTGGTTCAATCCTGAGCGGTGGCGTGATAAATTTTTGCATGTGAAAATTTGTGACAAGTTACAAGGGAATTAGAAGTAGTCGAAAATATTTTGTAGACAAGGGGGATACTTCATTTTGACGCGCACTGTACATACTTTTTGAATGATTTTATGAGATTCGGCAGAGGCTGTTTGACGGAATATTGTATTATCTCATTCTATTTATGTATGTGTAAGTGAGATAAGATAATAGAATTAATGTTTATTGTTGATAGAATTATTTTATTGGGTATGAAAGGGAAAATAGAGTCGATAGTTTTGTATAAGTTTCCAGTAGCAGACCTTTCAGCTCTTATTTACATGAAATTGTGAGTGTATCTTGCATTTTATTTTCACTACACACTGGTGTCTTTTGTTTTTTTTTCGTGTAGAATGTAGCCATTAAGCGACGAAAATATAATGCGTGATACACTCACTAGTTCCGTAAATAAAGCGCAGTCCGCCTGCGACACAACAGTTTCTGGTTCGATTCCCGCCGGGTTTGATATTTGAATATCTGATCTGCAGATATTTGTTGTGTGTTCTGGTCTTTTTCTATATGTACACAACAAAAAATATATTTTTGTATAATATGTTTATTAGGTACCGACCTAACAGGTAGGTATACCTATTATTATACGATGTCTACCATTACCTACGTAATGGTAGATTAGATATCATCTTGTAGGTACTCATTACACAAGCTCTGATTTGCTTGTGACTAGATACTGACGAGATACTGGCGATATACTGTGTAGATTGTCTAGCATTATTTATTATTTTATTAAATTATAATCATTTCAAACTGAAATATAAACGAACAGTCATTTACTTTGACAAGGTTCCATCTCATTTGACTACAGATTGTACGAGAAATGTAAAATATTAACTTATTATTAGGGTTTCCCCATGTTGAACACACGCTGATTCAACGATCTAATCCTGTCTAATACCATAAAACTAACACCAATGGTATTAGTTTATTGACGTTATGAAATTCTATTCCTAACGAATACCAAATTTGAAATCTTTGAATGAATTTCAAAATCTTATCCCAAACCACTCGCAAAATTATAAAGGCTTGTTCAGATCTGGGTAGAAGCGGTAATCGCTTCCCGGATGTGCGAGGTCCGAGTGGATATGACGGATATAGCGTAAGATTACCTCCCATCATTGAAATACATTATAGAGCTATTTAACCAACTACGAACTTAGAGTGCTCATTAGGGGGGTCTATGTCCAGCAGTGGACTATTATAGGCTGGTGATGTTGATGTTGTTGATGTTGAACTTAGTGTGCATACAAGGGTGTGTTAGTTCCATCTGCTCATAAGGATACATACAGCTACACCTCTCGGCTCTGTAAGATCTCCGTGGTAGGATGATCTTCCTACTCTACAGCATCACCAAGCAAATATGTATTTAGCAATTAAACGGTGGTTTATTTGTAAACGATCTCATGTCACAGTACCATTAAAAATAACCATTGTGTAACAGTTTGCGGTGAACTGATAAATTTGTGTAATTATTTACCACCTTTCACAAACATGTTTGTGTTATTATAATACAAAAACGAACGTAGTTTATATTGATAATGAATTGTGTTGATTTTCAGCGGGAAAGTAATGGGAGGTTCGAGTGCGTTGAACTATCTAGTTTATATGCGAGGGAATAGAAAAGATTACGATGAGTGGGCGGCATCGGGAAACCGTGGTTGGAGCTATAGAGAAGTACCTACAAGTTTTTGATTATATAAAGATTAAAGCTTCACCTTTCCAAACAAAAAGCGCTGAAGAAGCCAAAATAATCTGAAAAACACTGCGTGCAACTCTAGGAAGGACCTAATAACTGTAACCAAGTTTAGGTTGGCTTCTCATAATGTACTTATAATATGATCTGTTTTTATTATTGACTTAATTTTATTTATTATTATTTTAGTGGGTTATGTGTGAAGCTTCACACATTATCGAAAAAATTACTGCATATTACACATGCAAGTGTGCATGCAGATATGTAAACAAATCACCAGACAAAATATTTTAGTATTCTACTCTTTGGGTTTCCTCGGTGCGTTTGTTTTGGATAGATGCAGCTATTATAGACCTCAATAATAAGATAATAAACTAATGTTTCAGGTTTTGCCTTACTTCATAAAATCAGAAAATAATCAAGACATAGAAGCAAAAAACACCAATTACCATGGTACTGGTGGACCACTAAATGTTGAAAGATTTGGATATAGAGATAAGAATGTCGAAGTCCTCGTCAATTCATTCCGAGAAAGAAATTTGCCGTTAGTTGATTTCAATGGAGAACACCAATTTGGTACAAATATAGTTCAAGCTACAGCTAAAAATGGTAGAAGGGCCTCAACGAATGTTGCTTTCATCAGACCAGTGAGATACAGGAGAAAAAATCTTAAAATAGTCACCACAGCTCAAGTGACAAAAGTATTGATAAAAAGACAGAAAATGATAGCTTATGGTGTAAAATACTTTAGACAAGGTGTCTGGCACGAGGTGCATGCAAAAAAAGAAGTAATATTAAGTGCAGGTGCTTTAGGCTCTCCTAAAATTCTGATGTTGTCTGGCATCGGACCTAATCAAGATCTAGAAGCAGTGAAAATACCTGTGATAAAGAATTTGAAAGTTGGGAGAAATCTGCAGGATCATGTAACGACAGATGCTATGCTAATGAAACTGTCAAATAAAACATCAACTTTCTTGACTGGTGATCAAATTTTAAAAGAAATAAATAAATATTACAAAGCCAAACATAAATACGGCCAATTATCTGCAACAGGACCGTTGCAGCTATCAGCTTTTATTAATACGAAAGACAAAAACTCTGTTCCGGATATACAATTTCACTTTGATGGTCGTAACTATAAGGAGTTTTACTCAGATCCCACAACATACTTAGCAACGAACAAATTACCATTTTCATACTATGACAGCATAAACGTGAGACCTATTCTATTGTCACCGAAGAGTAGAGGTTACATCACTTTGAATACAACGGATCCCATCTTCGGTCTTCCCATGATCTACCCTAGATTTTTTACAGAGAAAAGTGATTTAGATAATCTTGTTGCTGCGTTGCGATTTTTTGTAAAGATGGAAGATACAGAAGCGTTCACATACAATGGAGTCAAGTTTATTAAAAAACCAGTCAACGCATGTTCGAGACACGTTTGGGGTACAGATGATTATTTTGCCTGTTTGTTTACAAGTTACACAACCACCATCTTCCATCCGTCAGGGACTTGTAAGATGGGTCCGGAGACCGATGTTGATGCAGTAGTAGATCCAAGATTAAAAGTTCACGGATTAAATCATTTGCGAGTTGCAGATGCGTCCATAATGCCGAAAATTGTTCGAGGCAATACAAACGCTCCTGTCATAATGATAGGAGAGAAGGCGGCTGACATGGTGAAAGAAGATTGGAAGCACTTTCTATGATATATTTATGAACTCTCTGTGACATCTGCAGTTATTTTTTTTAATCAAAGAGATATGGAAAGTACTGGTATTGCCGAAATAGCAATCATTAAAAGAGATACACGTCGAAAGATAAAAAGTGATAAGGGGAGAAATACGTGATTAGGGAAGAAAACCATTGAATATCTGATAAGCGGTAATAGTCTAATATGTTGTCTCAATAAACAACTATCCAATTGAGATAAAATTGTGTTTCATTTAAATAATACATATCTAATTTATTCAACAGAACACACACGGTACTCCGTTCCATTAATTGTATTGACACACCGGTGAGTCAACTAATATATTCAGACAAATATGTGATGAAGTTCATTTGTGAAAGTTCCTGCCTAAACATTTTGATGATTGAGTAGTTATTTAATACTCGGACTTATTGTTAATTCTGCTTATTGATATTACATATTATCATTTTAGCTAATTACTGATGTTACGCAAAATATTGGTCGTACCACATATGTCATAAATTAAGACGGAAATACATTTTCTATTTTTGGGAATAGAATAAAAAAAATCTTTGGACTAGTTTTGCGCTTCGTACCTGAGGGTATAAACTTCCCTATAATAGTGTAAATGCACTTTATTTTTAAACAAGGTGTTATTGAGATGACCATAAGCAAATAAATTCGTAGCTAAAACAATTTGTTGAAGAATTTCGAGGTAATAGAAGCTCGTTAATTCGTCAAGGGAATAAAAATCTATTTGGAAAGTTAAGAGGTTTAAGTAGGTACTATCTCAAATGAACTTAGTAGATTGTACACAGAAACACACTGCACAGTAATAAAACATTAATAACGATGCTAACGCGAATCTGCTCTGTATTAATGTCGTTTTGTACATTTTGTAGTTGCACATTTACATGATTGTATTTTAGATTGAAATTTATTTGATGTCGTATTTTCCCTTTGTTTTAGTTCGTTGTGGTGTAATATATGTAGATTATTTTGTGGAGCATGACAGCTTTGGCAAATCCGATGCCGTTTTAGTTTTAACAATTTAGTTATTCTGTAGTATTGATTAGAATAACATATTGATTTTTTTTTATTTTGAAGTAGATAATAACAATTTACTTTAGTTTGTCTATCTGGCTACAGTTTTTTGTTTTTGTAAAGGAGAAGGTATCATTCCGTATCTACAGCTTTAAATAAACAAGTTATATATTTTGTTTAAATTTGTATTTCTGCTGCTCAAATTTTTTCCTCGGAAATCATGCATTGTTATGTCATTTCTCCTTTACAAAACAAAGCGCTTTTGAAGTAATTAATTAATGTTAAACAATTAAATATTTTCGTGCTTCAGAGGACGATCTATGGGAGGCTCAAGTGCTGTCAACTACATGGTCTACATGAGAGGCAATAGAAGAGATTACGATGGATGGGCAGAGCTGGGAAATATTGGTTGGAGTTACCCTGAGGTATGAATATTTTGGTCATTCGAACTGCCTTCTGTCTTACGCCAAATGTGCATAATATTGAAACTATAAGAAATAACGCCGTGTGGTGCCGGCATAGAATTTCACCACCCCAACTCTTCCCGTGGGTGTCGTAAGAGGCGACTAAGGGGGGTGGGCAGCAGCGCCCTCTGCAGAACAACTACACCGAACTGCGATCCCCAACCCGCATGCCCAGCGTGGGGATTATGGGCAATAACCCCCAAATAATGATGCCATCTATGGTGTCCAGCAGTGGACTATTATAGGCTGGTGATGATGATGATGAAGAAATAACGACTCGGATCCCGTTTTTTTTAACTTCTTACAAAATGAGGTTACAACGGGCTGCAAAATGTAACCAAGAATCATAGACAAAATAACCTCTGTGGCGCGGTGGGCGAATCTCCGCCTGCGATGCAGAAGGTTGCGGGTTCGATTCCCCTCCTCGGAAGAAGTGTTTTTACGATCTGCTGATATTTGTTTAGGGTGTTCTGGTCGTTTTCTAACTAATTCAAAGTCTATCATAGACCTTTACAATATATTTAATTAAATACATGAGTCATCTTGTACCCATAACACAAGTTCTGCTTAGCTTGAGGCTAGATGATGCTTTGTGAATTGTTCAGCATTATGATTTATTAATACTCTTCAAATACATATAAAGAGGACATATTTAGACGCGTATTCTAATACTTCAACATTTATATATAACATATTCATAGGAATTATGAACCTAACTATATCAGTATCTTATTGTATCAAAGAAAAATTCAAGAATCGTGGGTTTTAAGAATACTAATTTTATTAATTTTTCAAATTTCAGGTTCTACCATACTTCAAAAAAGCGGAAAATAATCAAGACATCGAGTCAAGAAACAAACACTACCACTCAGTAGGTGGACCTCTGAACGTCGAAAGATTTCCGTACATCGACATCAATACACTTATGCTAGTACAAGGCTTCAAAGAAAAGGGACTTCCAGTAACTGACGTGAACGGAGAAAACCAGCTAGGAACTGACATCGCCCAGTCAACGTCACTCAATGGCCGAAGGTTCTCCGTCAACGCCGCTTACATCAGACCAATCAGACATATCCGTCCTAACCTCAAAATCATCACAAACGCGTTTACAACCAAGATACTTATAGATCCTATTACTAAAACTGCTTTTGGCGTGCAATACGTCAAAGACGGAGTGTACTACACCGTTGAAGCAACGAAAGAAGTGATTTCGAGTTCTGGTACGGCGAATTCTCCGAAACTATTGATGTTATCTGGTATAGGACCAAAACATCATCTGGAAAGTTTAGGCATACCCGTACTTTCTGAGTTGAAAGTTGGATACAACTATCAAGATCACGTAACAACGGATGCGCTGGTTTTAGGGCTTTCGAACAAGACGTCAACCGCAGTTCAAGGAGAGCAGTTACTCAATGAAGTCTACAGATATCATTCTCAACCTGATAAGAAGTCTGGACCCTTATCAGCGAGTGGAACGTTGAGTGGAACAGCTTTTATCAAAACCAGTTTTGCTGAAGACAACGCGCCTGATCTTCAGTTCCATTTCGATGCGAGAAACGTGCAAGAGTTCTACTCCGATCCAACAACCGCAATATCTACTTTCGTGCTACCACTTGCATTTTACGATGGCTTAGCAGCTAGGCCTTTATTGTTGACACCAAAGAGCAGAGGTTTTATACTATTAAACAACACAGACCCAGTGTTTGGTCCCCCATTAATCTATCCCAGATTCTTCACAGAAAAGATAGATCTAGCAATATTAGTTGAAGGTTTAAGATACGTTGTGAGCTTAGAAGAGACAGAAGCGTTTAGAAGAAGTCAAGCCAGTTATGTCAAAGTGCCCGTGCAAGCCTGTGCTGGATATGTGTGGGGCACTGACGAGTATTTCGCCTGTTTGTTGATCCAATATACATCAACAATCTATCATCCAGTTGGCACGTGTAAGATGGGACCGAAATGGGATAAAGATGCAGTGGTAGACCCTAGATTACGAGTGTATGGTGTGAATAAGCTAAGAGTTATTGATGCATCGATAATGCCTTTGATTGTAAGAGCTAATACAAATGCGCCTACTATTATGATTGCAGAGAAAGCTTCGGATATGATAAAAGAAGAATGGCTGAATTGAATGGGATGTAAAAAGGTTAAGTATAATTTGTGAAATAAGTACCTACCTACAGTACAATTAATATTTAGAAAATAACGTGAAGAATGTAAATATTGTGCAAATATAATGAAATATACGTATTTGGCGTATAAAAAGCATACCTACAAAAACTGTTTTTTTCCAAACCTGTTGTTTCTTATTAAAACCGTCTTCAACATGTTTAATCAGGTGAAACATATAAAAGAAAAAAACACTAACTAAAGAAAAACTAACATAATGATTGAAAACCAAACAATCAACCACCATAAAGCCGGCTCTACACTCGCGGTGCGAACGGCCGCGACAACTGCGAAACGCGAGTGTGGATGTCGTTCACGCCTTCGCGTAGCTTCGCGTTCGCGCTTCGCGCCTTTCCCGATCAGGAGGCGGTTTTTTGGTCCGCGACAAAGGGTTTGTGGCGCGCGAACGTGAACGCATCTACACTCGCATTTTTCCGCAGTAGCGGACAGGACATCGTAAGGAGTGGTTGCAGAAATCACGTCGTCGTTGTCCATAGTCACGAACAAGACTGTGAAGATTTGCGAGTGTGGAGGGACACAGTTCACGCGTGGATCGCGACATACATTCACGGCGTGAAATAACGGCGCGACTTCACGCGCGAGTGTAGAGCCGGCTTAATGTGAAAACCCTGTTAGAATGGTGTGAAACTCATCAAAAAACATTTATCAACAGTGAAGACAAAACAGCATCTATAAATTCTCACACGAAGAACATTGTAAACACAAGAAAGTTTGAAACAAACAGATACTTGAATGTCTTGTGGGCATTAAAATCGCGAGTTTCATTGTATTGTTAATTTCACAGCGAAGGTAAGTGCAAGTTAATTGTTAGGTATTTTGGTACTTGTAAAATTAATTGCATTGTTGAGTTTCTTTTCAATGTATGCACGATCTGCAGATATTTGTAAGATGTTTGTTAGATTGTTGAAAAGGAACGATACGTTCCATATTTTGGAAAATTAAAATAAGCCAAGTGGTACGAAAACGTAACTTAATGTCAGAAAAAATTATAAATTACTAAATAATGCCGGACCATCCACACAGCATCATCTAGCGCCAAGCTAAGCAGAGCTTGCATTATGGGTACTAGACGACTGATATACTTAATACATATTACATAGATAGATATTTTTTATTATAAATAGAAAACGACCAGAATACCTTGAAAAAAATAAGCATTTGTCCCATGGCGGGAATCGAACCCACAACCTCCTGCGTCGCAGGACCTTCGCAGAGGTTGTCATGGATGGGATAACGAGTTTGTTCGTGCGTGCCTTTAATTTTGAATTTCTAAAGCTGCTAATTTAGTTTATCTAAACCAAAACAGATCCAAATAACTTCTACATACATAATTATGTATAAATAAATAACTAAGGCCCATGAAGGACATAAACATTTTCAAAAATTTCAATAGCAATCAGCTTTAAAATCGCTCAGCACATAGCCTTAGAAAATACCCATCTGCCATTGGTGCCCCATTATCTTAACCCTTAAACCACGAAGCAAACAATCTGTACGAACACTGTCTTCACTTTACATCTGCCAGTATAACTTGAACTCTTCTCCATCCGTGCCATAAAGAGCTTAGGTAGCAAAGAGTTTTTACATAAATAGGTTTACTGTACGTTGCAGTTAAAAAACTTTTTGGTGGTTGTCATTTCTCAATTTTCTGTGAACAAATAAATTTACAATTAAATCACAGGAAAACTGGCAAACAGAAAATTACAATTAGATCCAAATTAGAGCTAGTATTTACAATTGAAACAATTGAGCTAACTGCAGACTGTTGCAAGCAAACTACAGGTAGTTCAACTGATCCATATCAATAAGATAGAGTACCCAATATGCTAGCTGCATTGCATCGCTGTAAAAACTTGCTGATGCGCTGCGCCAGATTCTGATCAGCTCGCGAGTCACTATTGTTTATTAGTCAAATGAAAAAGTTAGAACTAAAAAATTTAGCTTATATCTTACTTTTTGTCGTTCTTCCTTGACCTTGATATTAAATCGGAATGGCAGGTTGGCGCTGAAGAATAATCTCTTTAAAGAATGAATAATAAAAACCGCAAGCACACGATTATATACTTCTAAGCTGGTTACCACCTAAGCTAAATCTTTGTTATAATGTATATGTTTGCAATAAATAAATCAATGAATGAATGAATATGAATCCCTGAAACAATGCAAAAAAACATATCAACTGGTTGATGTGAAGCAACGATATCAATTCTTCGGTCAGACTTATTCAAGAACGCAGTTCAACCACTGTTTAACCTGCACCGTGTTTCCTTATAGATACAGACCTAAAAAAAATTGCCTGGATCGTACGAACATTTGTCCCTAGACCAATTTTCCCCACGCCACATAGCTCGTAAACAAAAAAAAGTTATGGCATATCTATATCTATCTTATTTAAGTGGATTCCCCGAAAACAGATTTAATGCAACATCCTCCATACAAATATTTATATATTGACTGGCATAAACATCTATTGCATTGATTCAACCAGAGCTCCCAAGCTCAATTTTTCCCTTTTTACGGTATTTTTGAGTTTATTTTTCAGTGTAGCCAGTGGAGGTCTTGCTAAATTGGCTTCGTAATACATTTTATAGCGTAATAGACTTAAAAGTTCATCAAACAGTCGTAAATACTCAGACGTGATCTAAAGTTAAGAGGCTGTAACACAGAAGAGATCATTATTTTACAGTGTACTATCTACAGTAGTCACTATTAGTAGTCAACGGTTTTGTAGAGCAAGTGATTTTCTTTAAGCAATAATCGATGGATGGGTAAATATTTTATACTTTCAGAAGCACTTTACAAAAACTCGGCTGTGGATGGTGAGGATAACTTATATTTAAAGTTATAAAGCATTTGTTAATTAATCTACGAAAAAAAATGATATAAGGAGAATAGTGTAGTTATCTTTTTATATAATGGCGTAAAGTTATCTATAATTATATTATAAAGGGGAAAGATTTGATGGTTTGTTTGAATTAAATAGGTTCCGAAACCACTGGACCGAATTGAAAAATTCCTTTTGCATTAGAATCCTAAATTTTCCGTGATAAACATAGGCTATAGAATATTTTCAAAAACGTTAGGGTTCCGTATGAAATAATATTTTTTTGGTATATACCCGTGAGAAGCCGGGGCGAACCGCTACTTTTATATACATTTGATTAAAGAAAGAAACAAAAATCTTTTTGAGTTGAATTCATAGCGGGTGTTTCCTCCTCTAGCCCTGATGACTGCCTGCATCCGATCAGGCATGCTCTGAATGAAGTTATTGATGTCTTCTTGCGGTAACGCTTCCCAAGCGGCCAGCGCTGCAACGCGGAGCTCATTTAGTGACTGTGGTGGATTGGAACCCGACTTAATCTTTCTTTTTAGTATGTCCCAGATGTGTTCTACCGGGTTCAAGTCCGGGCTACGAGCTGGCCACTGTAACTTCCGGATCCCAAGCTCTTGAAGGTACTCCTCGACGCACCTAGCGACGTGGGGGCGTGCATTGTCGTGCATCAGCACAAAATCGTCGTACCCAATGATCCCCGAGTAGGGTAGAACATGATCCTGTAGAATTTCTTCGATGTATCGAGTAGCGTTTAACCGGTTGTCGACCACCACTAACTCCGTACGAGCCTCAGAACTTACTCCTCCCCAAACCATTATGGAGCCGCCGTGAAAACTCACTGTTTGTGTAGTGGTAATGGGTAGGTACCTTTCTCCTCGTCTTCTCCACACCCTTTCACGACCGTCTGGAGATCTTAAAGCAATACGGCACTCATCCGTGAAGAGAACTCTGGCCCATTGATCGTGTGTCCAGTTTGCTTGGTCTTGGGCGAAACGAAGACGAGCTACTCGGTGCTGTCTGAAGAGTTCTGGGCCACGCGCTGGTCTTCGAGCTTTTAAATGTACTTCCTTCATTCTTCTTCTCACCGTGCGCTCGCTTACATTAATGCCTCTGACATTTTGGAGCCGCTGTCGTATCTCAACGGCAGTAAGGTAGCGATTTCTCAAAATTTCCAAGACAATAAACCTGTCGTCCCGAGCTGATGTGCATCTTCTACCACCACTACCTGGTCGCCGGGTGTAGTTTCCTGTCGCCTGATATCGTTTCAAGGCATACTGCATGGAGGAACGTGGTACGTTTAACACAATAGCCACTTCACGCTGTGTCAGTCCCTGGTCGATCAATGCGACGGCTTGCGCGATCTGTTCCGCTGTTAATGGCATTTTTTTTTGTGATACAGGTTGTTAAGATGACCAATAACAATCACTAAGTCCAAAAAAAATGATAACTTTCAGCTAAAGATTTTAACACACAAAATGAAAAAGCGTCTCACTCGCTGAAATGACCTGTTTCGACTAAATCTCAAAAAGAGGTGTCAAATTCAACTTAAGTTTAATGAATTACCCTCTTGAACGTGAACTTATAAATTTTTTTACCTACCTTCATAGTAACATTCATCAGAAACACTTGAATTGTTTGTTATCGCAAGTTTCGTGCTTGGCCAAGATTCCGTGCCGCTGAGTGTATAAAGCCAGAAATTGAGTGGATTGTGTGATTGACTGAGTGTCGGATACCTCTAATTGTCTGCAGTTACTTTACTGTAGTAAATAGGAAATAGTAGTTATAAATATTATTCAATATTATTAAAATCCATTTTGTAGTTATAATTTATATTATATTTTTTAATGATACTTTTTGTATATTTATAAATTAATCAAAATCAACAATCTGTCTTAACATGATCTGTCTATTTAATATAATGATCCATATCACACAGGCACAATATAAATAAAATAAAACACAAAAGTGTTAAAGTCAATAAAAATTACATAAGCAGATTATTAAATTAAATTATGTTACGTTAGACCAGATTTAACTTGTATTTTGTGATGTGTCCAAGAGTCCTGTAAGGTCTAAAGGAAATAAAGCACTTTGATTTTGATTTTGATTTTTGAGATCTGCTACCTTAGCAAATTACAAGCAATTGCGGACGCTAAACACTTTCTTGGCCAGAACGCACATGAACTCCTTGCAAATTGCACCGCGCCGCGTGTGAATGCGTTAAACAGAAACGAACGCACATTAACTCCTTGCAAATTGCACCGCGCCGCGTGTGAATGCGTTAAACAGAAACGAACGCACATTATCTCCTTGCAATTTGCACCACGCCGCGTGTGAATGCGTTAAACAGAAACGAACGCACATTAACTCCTTGCAAATTGCACCGCGCCGCGTGTGAATGCGTTAAACAGAAACGAACGCACATTAACTCCTTGCAAATTGCACCGCGCCGCGTGTGAATGCGTTAAACAGAAACGAACGCACATTATCTCCTTGCAATTTGCACCACGCCGCGTGTGAATGCGTTAAACAGAAACGAACGCACATTTACTCCTTGCAAATTGCACCACGCCGCGTGTGAATGCGTTAAGCAGAAACACTGAACATTTTTCAAAGTAGTGTAATAAGATACAAAACACAGTAAAGACAAGAATTTTCATTTGACCCGCGCTATAAATTCGCTTCCATTGTCGTTTTATCGCTACAATATTACGAGTTTACAAAGTTTATATTTGTGCTTTACTATCGCTGATGCAATACTGCTTTGGGTACCTTCGTACCCGTTTATTTTCATCCTATTTCATTCATATAGGTTTAATATTCATTTATTATCAAAAAGACAAGTTATGTCACATTTAAATGAGAACAGGCATTCTAAGGTTAAGTATAGATACATACATAGCTTGTGGTCGTTCAACAACTAACTCATTTAGTATGTTCACTTGATAAGAAGTGAATCATCATTTATAATGTGTTGAGCTAAGTATATTATTATGAAGAAGAATTTACTGGGGGTTAAAAAAATGGAACTAATAAAATAAAACTGATCACAGCAAAAAAGTAACCTAAAGTAATGATGTGTTATGGGCACTGGATAACATAATTAAAATTTATGAATTTTTGGATCGAACATACAACTATAAAACTGAACTAAACATTTTTTTCAGACTTCATAGGTCCATCTGTTATGTATCAAGGTAATATGCTATAACATACATTTTTAATGAACCTAACCTAAATAATGTCCCGAATCTTGGGGCAGAGCCGGAAAAAAATATTGTCATAAGTGTCCGATTCTTCTCACTGTTCCTGTAATACTCGTAGGTACATAAGCACTACATATTCCTATCACTACGTTTTTTCGCGACGGTTTTTCAACAGAAAATTTTTCTTGAATTAAGGCGCATACAGCACCTGAACTAGCGCCACCACCTACTTTATGTTATTATTCTGTTTAACAAAGGAATTTTCAAAAATCCATCGTCCAGTTGGTGATACCTATCATAAGCTTTTTTTAATGCCTCTGTAATAGTTTTATTCTATTTAGTTTAGGAAGAGATACGAAGTTGCCCTTGGTGGCCACCAAAATCTATTATAGTATCTCTTCCTAAACTAAATAGAATAAAACTATTCTGTAATAGTTTTATTCTATTATCTAGGCATTAAAAAAAAACTTATGATAGGTATCACAAACTGGACGATGGATTTTTGAAAATTCCTTTGTTAAACAGTATAATAACATAAAGTAGGTGGTGGCGCTAGTTTAGGTGCTGTATGCGCCTTAACCTCCTTAGACCCAGAGCTATATTTTTTGAGTACTCATTGGTACACTCTGTGCAGAAAAATGTACAAAATAAAAATTCATTGTCAGACCCAAGGATAAAAATACTTCTAATTCTTATTATCTGAGTTTTTAGGGTTAAAATTGATTTAAGTTAGGTTAATTTTTAATGTTTGAAATACACCTGTAGTTGTAAAATGTATTTTTAATTTGTACACATAAATGTACATTGGGTCTTAGCATAGTAATTATAATATGCTATCATTGATCTAAGAGTAATAAATAAAACATAAAATATATTATAAAAATTCAGCTTATATTCATAACTAATAGTTATTAATGAATTGTACATTATGTACTATTATTAGGAACACAACTTAGTTACATTTCAGTCTCAATTTTAACAATTAGGTGGTAATCAGACAGAGGAATTGGTTGGTTGAAATCTTTAGGCAACCACTCTGCTGCCTGATCAACAGGCTTTGACGAGTCAGCACTTCTTTCGATCCTTGATCTTGATCGTGATCCATGCCCATGACCTCTACTTGATCGTCCACGCCCGCGTACAGGATGAAGAGCAGGAGCTAAAAGACGTTCATCTTCATCTGTTTCATCGGATTCAGACGAAACCACTTCTTCAACGAGTGGGTTAAAGTCATCGTCAGAAGCATCTCCATCTTCAAAATCGTCCCCTTCATAGTCAGAATTCTCAAGCATGTGGCTTATTTCTTCTGCGAGATCTGTTAAAAAAACACTCCTTTAAAGACCCAAAGTACACAAAAATGTACTAAAATGAAGTGACGAAGAAATGACTTTGAGACCCAAAGTGCAGAAATATGTACATAATTATTCAATGCAAAATAAAGTAGGTTAGCAAAGTGAAATTCTAGGAAATAATATTAAAATCGAATACATTGGTTATTGCTAAATGCAAAATAATATTAATTGATGTAATATCCTATCATGATCATTTTGATAAATTACAATACAAACTTACCAACGCGGCCGGGTGGCGCCATTTTTTCGCGCATCCACATGTGCGCTTGACAGTTTATGTCAAACGGTCGGAAGTATTAAAAACCATAGACAAAAAACATCAGTCTTATACGTCAACTGTCTAAACTCAAGCCCGCGAAACTCAAAATGCACCCCGAGACGTTTGAATGTTATGTACAGAAAAATGTACAGCGGGTCTCACTGACTACAGAGGTAGATGTTGGATTGGAACTGATGACCGTAATTTAATTTGTCCATAAAAATGTACCCGGGGTCTTAGGAGGTTGAAAATTAAAATAAATTTTATTTTATCAGATATTATATATAGGAATACCTTACATCTTAAACTGACAAAAGGGGACTCCACTCAGCATGTTCTATGGTAATAAATAGTATAAGTAATTCTTCACGGTTTTCAGCATGGCATATTTTCATATTGTATAATTGTTTTTATATATTCTGTCTTTTTTAAGTCAAGTAGTTAATGTTTTTGTGTTAGACTGTGAGCGAACTACTGTATTTTTATAAATAAATAAATGACTTTCCCATTTAGGTACCGAAAGGTTGACATGCAAGACCCGCTTCATACTGTATTTCCAGCGCAACATGGTGCGTCGACCGGTCGTTTAGCATTTGAGAATACTGTAAGAGTTTTTCTCGGGTATCGTGAGGGATTCTGTGCACCAGCCATCGCTAGCAAATGTACAATTAGAGAAAGTCACAAGTTTTATCTTGTTTCTCGTAACAAAGTACTCGCTTCTGTGCAAGCTTGCAGAGAACTTTGGTGATATCTTCTTCAATGCCGTAAACTACTGCCAGTATCGTAGAGGAGATAGTTTGTAAACAGACAGTTCGTTTGTTTATTGGATTTATCTGAAGAAATTTATACGATTGAAAGATGTAACATCAGTTCCTTTAAAGAATTTATCTCACAACAGAACAAAGTTCACTTTTCTGCATAGTACGAAAAAGTTGTTTCCCGCTGTCTGTCTGTAATCTATGTTTATAACTACCTACGCAACGGACTTTAATGCGTTTTTAGGGTTTTGACATCGGTTTCAAAACCCTCATGGGATCACTTTGTGTCTGTTTTGTGTTTTGAATCCTTAATATCTCAGAAAGGCGACTTGATAAATCAAGACTTACAACTTTTGTGCTATGACTTGTATACTATATTGTCTGAATCAATAATATTTTTCCATACAAAAATTAATACATAAATTTCCAGTTCTGATATTCTTAGCTCTTAGTAGCCGATCACAGATTAAAGCCATACTGTACGAAGGCAGCAAAAGCCAGTAACATATTAAGAAAAGTTAATTCATGATGAGGCACGCGGCGGTGCTTGTGTGTCGGTATCTAGCGAAGAAAGAAAGGTGTTGCGTTACTGAAAGGGGTTGTGTTGTATTACGTTTTGGTATCAACATTGCCATACAGCGACTGATCCGGTAACACACTTTTGTCGTAGTAAATTTAATTCACAACTCTCCATTTCTACGCTATCCGTCACCCAATGCGCTACTGAGGTCGTCATACTCCAAAAATCGTATACCAAAATGGTACCATTTAGTAATTAAGGTTTTTATATTTCTCTATTTGTCTGTAAGGTATTTGTTGATATGGGCATTAGAATAAGTTTTTTACCGTCCATATCTGTTCTTATGATGCCTGAAATTAATTATTATAATTAAAAGTTTGTTCAAAATAAGGCAAAATATTAGGTCCTTACATATGAAATTGGCGTTTTGTATGGGAGGAACAAAAAGTCGAATATTTTTTAATATAATATATTTAATTAATCAAAGTATGAACCATTATTTTCTATGCACTTTTGCCATCTTATAGGTAGTTCATTGATCCCTTTACTAAAAAAACCAGTCGGACGGGAATCAATAAAATCTTTGAAGGCGATTTGGACTGCCCCATCGGAGTTGAATTTTTTCCCTTGCAAGAAGTTATCCAAATTTCGAAAAAAATGGTAATCTGTTGGAGCAAGGTCCGGGGAGTACGGAGGATGTCTTAGACTTTCCAATTGAAGCTCTTCTAATTTAGTAGCCGTCTGTTGCGCAGTGTGTGGTCTAGCGTTGTCGTGAAGCAGCAGTGGCGTGGAGCGATTGACCAGCCTAGGTTGTTTAGCCGCTAGCTTTTCCATCATGGTTTGCAATTGCTGACAATAGACATCAGCCGTAATAGTCTGGCCAGATTTGAGAAAACTGTAATGAACAATACCGGCACTAGTCCACCAAACGCTTACAAGTAACTTTTTTGGGGTTAATTTTCGCTTGGGGCAGGATTTGGCTGGCTGGCCAGGATCCAACCATTGCGCTGAGCGCTTCCGATTATCGTAAAGAACCCATTTTTCATCACAGGTAATGATTCGGTTTAAAATACCTTCATTATTGTGCCGGTTTAGTAATGTAACGCAGCAGTCGACGCGCGTTTGCCGGTTTGCTTCAGTCAATTCGTGAGGTACCCACCTTTCAAGCTTTTTAATCTTCCCAATTTGCTTCAAGTGAATTAAAACAGTTTTATCACTAACACCGCAGCCTGCAGCTAACTCGGACGTGGTTTGCGATGGATCCGCTTCCACAATAGCCTTCAACTCTTCATTATCAACTTGAGTCTCAGGCCGTCCACGGGGCTTGTTCTGCAAGTCGAAATTTCCAGAACGAAAACGTTGGAACCAAAAACGAACTGTGTTTTCTTTTGCAACACGACCGCCATACACATCATTCACCCTTCGAGTTATTTCCGCAGCACTAGTGCCACGGCGGAACTCGTACTCGTAAATAATGCGATATTTTAAGTTTTCCATTTTGTAAAATGAGTGACGCAAACAGAAAAAAACAGAAGAAAAAAAAACAAATGAATGACGATCATCGAAGCACAAATACATGAGTCTATAGCTGTACAAATTTGAATTTGGAATTCCTTACCAAAGAGGAGAAATTTGTGATTAAAGTGGCCAGTACGAAAAACGCCAATTTCATATGTAAGGACCTAACAAAAGTATCTGACAAAACAAGCTGAACTCAATTCTCTAATAAACTGCTCTAAGAAACCATTCATCATCATCATCAGCCTATGTTAGTCCACTGTTGGACATAGGCCTCCCCTAATGAGCGCCATAGCGCCCTGTCTTCGGCTTGTCGCATCCAGCATCTGCCAGCAGTCTTTCGCAGATCGTCATCCCACCTGGCCGGAGGGCGTCCTACACTACGTTTACCGAGTCGCGGTCTCCACTCAAGAACACGTTTACCCCAGCGGTTATCGGTTCTTCGCGATATATGGCCGGCCCACTGCCACTTCAGTTTGCTAATTCTCTGAGCTATGTCGAGTGTCTGTGAAGTTAGCAGAGCATCTTCTGGCAGAGCATAAATAAATTAGAGTTCTGTTCGCATGCAGGTGAGTTCTATAGTTCCTGATAGTTTTCAGGAATAGTTCTGGCGTTTTTACCTGAAAAAAGTTAAGTGAAATTATGCTCTGCTAACTTCGCGTAGCAGAGCATTTTTCAGGAATCCACACAAAAATTGGTATGAATAAGGTTTTCGATACTAAAAACAGTTCCTGATAGTTTTCAGAAATAGTTCCGGGGTTTTTACAAGACTAATGTAAATTTACAGATTTCATCAAGTAAATTTCTATTAGGGTTAGTCGTGACACGAAGTTCCTTAGACCTGCTCAAACCATAGTATGAATACATTGCCACGAGCAATAAGCGAATATAAAACTACAGTTATGAATGAAATATATTAAAATGACAAAACTCCTGAAAATTTCATGAAATCGAACTTTTAACTCGCTACAAAATTATTCAATGTTTTGTGAAAATGTATAGATTCAAGGGCTTGTTGTGCTCTTATTAAGAAAGTTCCAATAGCATGCATTGAGTACAAAATATAAAACAGATACATTTAACGAAAACAGTACAATATACACACTGAACTCCTGAAAATTTCATGAAATTGGACTTTAAGCTCGCAACAACATTATTCAATGTTTGGTGAAAATGTATAAATTCAAGGGCTTGTTGCGCTCTTATTAAGACAGTTCCCATAGCAAGCATTGAGTGTATAATAGAAAACAGCTAGATAAGAGCTCGAAACAAAATTATTCAATGTTTGGTGAAAATGTATAGATTCAAGGGCTTGTTGTGCTCTTATTAAGACAGTTCCCATAGCAAGCATTGAGTATAAAATAGAAAACAGATAGGTCTAACAAAAACAGTGCAATTCAGACGTAGAACTCCTGAAAATTTCATGAAATCGAACTTTTAACTCGCTACAAAATTATTCAATGATTTGTGAAAACGTATAGATTCAAGCACTTGTTGTGCTCTTATTAAGACAGTTCTCATAGCATGCATTAATTATATAATAGAAAACAGATAGATCTAACGAAATCAGTACAATTCGGACGCAGAACTCCTGAAAATTTCATGAAATCATCGAACTTTTAACTCGCTACAAAATTATTCAATGTTTTGTGAAAACGTATAGATTCAAGGGCTTGTTGTGCTCTTATTAAGACAGTTCCCATAGCAAGCATTGAGTATATAATAGAAAACAGATAGATCTAACAAAATCAGTACAATTCGGACGAAGAACTTCCGAAAATTTCATGAAATCGAACTTTTAACTCGCTACAAAATTATTCAATGTTTGGTGAAAATGTATAAATTCAAGGGCTTGTTGCGCTCTTATTAAGACAGTTCCCATAGCATGCATTGAGTATATAATAGAAAACAGATAGATATAACGAAAAAAGTATAATTCAGATACAGAACTCCTGAAAATTTCATGAAATAGGACTTTGAACTCGAAACAAAATTATTCAATGTTTGGTGAAAATGTATAGATTCAAGGGCTTGTTGTGCTCTTAACAAGACAGTTCCCATAGCATGCATTAAGTATATAATAGAAAACAGCTACATCTAACGAAATCAGTACAATATACACACTGAACTCCTGAAAATGTCATGAAATTGGACTTAGAGCTCAAACTAAATTATTCAATGTTTGGTGAAAATGTATAGATTCAAGGGCTTGTTGTGCTCTTATTAAGACAGTTCCCATAGCATGCATTGAGTATATAAAAGAAAACAGATAAATCTAACGAAATCAGTACAACTCAGACGCAGAACTCCTGAAAATTTCATGAAATCGAACTTTTAACTCGCTACAAAACTATTCAATGTTTTGTGAAAATGTATAGATTCAAGGGCTTGTTATGCTCTTATTAAGAAAGTTCCAATAGCATGCATTGAGTATAAAATAGAAAATAGATAGGTCTAACAAACACAGTACAATTCAGACACAGAACTCCTGAAAATTTCATGAAATAGGACTTTGAACTCGAAACTAAATTATTCAATGTTTGGTGAAAATGTATAGATTCAAGGGCTTGTTGCGCTCTTATTAAGACAGTTCCCATAGCAAGCATTGAGTATAAAATAGAAAACAGATAGATCTAACAAAAACAGTACAATTCAGACGCAGAACTCCTGAAAATTTCATGAAATCGAACTTTTAACTCGCTACAAAATTATTCAATGTTTGGTGAAAATGTATAGATTCAAGGGCTTGTTGTGCTCTTATTAAGACAGTTCCCATAGCAAGCATTGAGTGTATAATAGAAAACAGCTAGATAAGAGCTCGAAACAAAATTATTCAATGTTTGGTGAAAATGTATAGATTCAAGGGCTTGTTGTGCTCTTATTAAGACAGTTCCCATAGCAAGCATTGAGTATAAAATAGAAAACAGATAGGTCTAACAAAAACAGTGCAATTCAGACGTAGAACTCCTGAAAATTTCATGAAAT
Organism: Eupithecia pulchellata; assembly: GCA_963931895.1. Classification (NCBI taxonomy): domain Eukaryota; kingdom Metazoa; phylum Arthropoda; class Insecta; order Lepidoptera; family Geometridae; genus Eupithecia; species Eupithecia pulchellata. The sequence goes on from OZ007543.1 coordinate 3,726,666, forward strand.
CGAACTTTTAACTCGCTACAAAATTATTCAATGATTTGTGAAAACGTATAGATTCAAGCACTTGTTGTGCTCTTATTAAGACAGTTCTCATAGCATGCATTAATTATATAATAGAAAACAGATAGATCTAACGAAATCAGTACAATTCGGACGCAGAACTCCTGAAAATTTCATGAAATCATCGAACTTTTAACTCGCTACAAAATTATTCAATGTTTTGTGAAAACGTATAGATTCAAGGGCTTGTTGTGCTCTTATTAAGACAGTTCCCATAGCAAGCATTGAGTATATAATAGAAAACAGATAGATCTAACAAAATCAGTACAATTCGGACGAAGAACTTCCGAAAATTTCATGAAATCGAACTTTTAACTCGCTACAAAATTATTCAATGTTTGGTGAAAATGTATAAATTCAAGGGCTTGTTGCGCTCTTATTAAGACAGTTCCCATAGCATGCATTGAGTATATAATAGAAAACAGATAGATATAACGAAAAAAGTATAATTCAGATACAGAACTCCTGAAAATTTCATGAAATAGGACTTTGAACTCGAAACAAAATTATTCAATGTTTGGTGAAAATGTATAGATTCAAGGGCTTGTTGTGCTCTTAACAAGACAGTTCCCATAGCATGCATTAAGTATATAATAGAAAACAGCTACATCTAACGAAATCAGTACAATATACACACTGAACTCCTGAAAATGTCATGAAATTGGACTTAGAGCTCAAACTAAATTATTCAATGTTTGGTGAAAATGTATAGATTCAAGGGCTTGTTGTGCTCTTATTAAGACAGTTCCCATAGCATGCATTGAGTATATAAAAGAAAACAGATAAATCTAACGAAATCAGTACAACTCAGACGCAGAACTCCTGAAAATTTCATGAAATCGAACTTTTAACTCGCTACAAAACTATTCAATGTTTTGTGAAAATGTATAGATTCAAGGGCTTGTTATGCTCTTATTAAGAAAGTTCCAATAGCATGCATTGAGTATAAAATAGAAAATAGATAGGTCTAACAAACACAGTACAATTCAGACACAGAACTCCTGAAAATTTCATGAAATAGGACTTTGAACTCGAAACTAAATTATTCAATGTTTGGTGAAAATGTATAGATTCAAGGGCTTGTTGCGCTCTTATTAAGACAGTTCCCATAGCAAGCATTGAGTATAAAATAGAAAACAGATAGATCTAACAAAAACAGTACAATTCAGACGCAGAACTCCTGAAAATTTCATGAAATCGAACTTTTAACTCGCTACAAAATTATTCAATGTTTGGTGAAAATGTATAGATTCAAGGGCTTGTTGTGCTCTTATTAAGACAGTTCCCATAGCATGCATTGATTATATAATAGAAAACAGATAAATCTAACGAAATCAGTACAATTCGGACGCAGAACTCCTGAAAATTTCATGAAATCGAACTTTTAACTCGCTACAAAATTATTCAATGTTTGGTGAAAATGTATAGATTCAAGGGCTTGTTGAGCTCTTATTAAGACAGTTCCCATAGCATGCATTGATTATATAATAGAAAACAGACAGATCTAACGAAATCAGTACAATTCGGATGCAGAACTTCTGAAAATTTCATGAAATCGAACTTTTAACTCGCTACAAAATTATTCAATGTTTGGTGAACATGTATAGATTCAAGGGCTTGTTGTGCTCTTATTAAGACAGTTCCCATAGCATGCATTAAGTATATAATAGAAAACAGCTAGATCTAACGGAAACAGTACAATATACACACTGAACTCCTGAAAATGTCATGAAATTGGACTTAGAGCTCGAAACTAAATTATTCAATGTTTGGTGAAAATGTATAGATTCAAGGGCTTGTTGTGCTCTTATTAAGACAGTTCCCATAGCATGCATTGAGTATATAAAAGAAAACAGATAAATCTAACGAAATCAGTACAACTCAGACGCAGAACTCCTGAAAATTTCATGAAATCGAACTTTTAACTCGCTACAAAACTATTCAATGTTTTGTGAAAATGTATAGATTCAAGGGCTTGTTATGCTCTTATTAAGAAAGTTCCAATAGCATGCATTGAGTATAAAATAGAAAATAGATAGGTCTAACAAACACAGTAAAATTCAGACACAGAACTCCTGAAAGTTTCATGAAATTGGACTTTGAGCTCGCAACAAAATCATTCAATGTTTTGTGAAAATGTATAGATTCAAGGGCTTGTTATGCTCTTATTAAGAAAGTTATAATAGCATGCATTGAGTATAAAATAGAAAATAGATAGTTCTAACAAACACAGTACAATTCAGACACAGAACTCCTGAAAATTTCATGAAATCGAATTTTTAACTCGCTACAAATGTATTCAATGTTTGGTGAAAATGTATAAATTCAAGGGCTTGTTATGCTCCTATTAAGAGAGTTCCAATAGCATGCATTGAGTATATAATAGAAAATAGATAGGTCTAAAGAAAACAGTACAATTTACTCACAAAACTCCTGAAAATTTCATGAAATTCGACTTTGAGCTCGCAACAAAATTATTCAATGTTTGGTGAAAATGTATAGATTCAAGGGCTTGTTGTGCTCTTAACAAGACAGTTCCCATAGCATGCATTAAGTATATAATAGAAAACAGCTACATCTAACGAAATCAGTACAATATACACACTGAACTCCTGAAAATGTCATGAAATTGGACTTAGAGCTCAAACTAAATTATTCAATGTTTGGTGAAAATGTATAGATTCAAGGGCTTGTTGTGCTCTTATTAAGACAGTTCCCATAGCATGCATTGAGTATATAAAAGAAAACAGATAAATCTAACGAAATCAGTACAACTCAGACGCAGAACTCCTGAAAATTTCATGAAATCGAACTTTTAACTCGCTACAAAACTATTCAATGTTTTGTGAAAATGTATAGATTCAAGGGCTTGTTATGCTCTTATTAAGAAAGTTCCAATAGCATGCATTGAGTATAAAATAGAAAATAGATAGGTCTAACAAACACAGTACAATTCAGACACAGAACTCCTGAAAATTTCATGAAATAGGACTTTGAACTCGAAACTAAATTATTCAATGTTTGGTGAAAATGTATAGATTCAAGGGCTTGTTGCGCTCTTATTAAGACAGTTCCCATAGCAAGCATTGAGTATAAAATAGAAAACAGATAGATCTAACAAAAACAGTACAATTCAGACGCAGAACTCCTGAAAATTTCATGAAATCGAACTTTTAACTCGCTACAAAATTATTCAATGTTTGGTGAAAATGTATAGATTCAAGGGCTTGTTGTGCTCTTATTAAGACAGTTCCCATAGCATGCATTGATTATATAATAGAAAACAGATAAATCTAACGAAATCAGTACAATTCGGACGCAGAACTCCTGAAAATTTCATGAAATCGAACTTTTAACTCGCTACAAAATTATTCAATGTTTGGTGAAAATGTATAGATTCAAGGGCTTGTTGAGCTCTTATTAAGACAGTTCCCATAGCATGCATTGATTATATAATAGAAAACAGACAGATCTAACGAAATCAGTACAATTCGGATGCAGAACTTCTGAAAATTTCATGAAATCGAACTTTTAACTCGCTACAAAATTATTCAATGTTTGGTGAACATGTATAGATTCAAGGGCTTGTTGTGCTCTTATTAAGACAGTTCCCATAGCATGCATTAAGTATATAATAGAAAACAGCTAGATCTAACGGAAACAGTACAATATACACACTGAACTCCTGAAAATGTCATGAAATTGGACTTAGAGCTCGAAACTAAATTATTCAATGTTTGGTGAAAATGTATAGATTCAAGGGCTTGTTGTGCTCTTATTAAGACAGTTCCCATAGCATGCATTGAGTATATAAAAGAAAACAGATAAATCTAACGAAATCAGTACAACTCAGACGCAGAACTCCTGAAAATTTCATGAAATCGAACTTTTAACTCGCTACAAAACTATTCAATGTTTTGTGAAAATGTATAGATTCAAGGGCTTGTTATGCTCTTATTAAGAAAGTTCCAATAGCATGCATTGAGTATAAAATAGAAAATAGATAGGTCTAACAAACACAGTACAATTCAGACACAGAACTCCTGAAAGTTTCATGAAATTGGACTTTGAGCTCGCAACAAAATCATTCAATGTTTTGTGAAAATGTATAGATTCAAGGGCTTGTTATGCTCTTATTAAGAAAGTTATAATAGCATGCATTGAGTATAAAATAGAAAATAGATAGTTCTAACAAACACAGTACAATTCAGACACAGAACTCCTGAAAATTTCATGAAATCGAATTTTTAACTCGCTACAAATTTATTCAATGTTTGGTGAAAATGTATAAATTCAAGGGCTTGTTATGCTCCTATTAAGAGAGTTCCAATAGCATGCATTGAGTATATAATAGAAAATAGATAGGTCTAAAGAAAACAGTACAATTTACTCACAAAACTCCTGAAAATTTCATGAAATTCGACTTTGAGCTCGCAACAAAATTATTCAATGTTTGGTGAAAATGTATAGATTCAAGGGCTTGTTGTGCTCTTATTAAGACAGTTATCGAAGCATGCATTGAGTATATAATAGAAAACAGATAGATCTAACGAAATCAGTACAATATACACACTGAATTCCTGAAAATTTCATGAAATTGGACTTAGAGCTCGAAACAAAATTATTCAATGTTTGGTGAAAATGTATAGATTCAAGGGCTTGTTGTGCTCTTATTAAGACAGTTCCTATAGCATGCATTGAGTATATAATAGAAAACAGATAGATCTAACGAAATCAGTACAATTCAGACGCAGAAATTCTGAAAATTTCATGAAATCGAACTTTTAACTCGCTACAAAATTATTCAATGTTTGGTGAAAATGTATAGATTCAAGGGCTTGTTATGCTCTTATTAAGACAGTTACAATAGCATGCATTGAGTATATTATAGAAAACAGATACTTTAACGGAAACAGTACAAAATACACACTGAACTCTTGAAAATTTCATGAAATTGGACTTTGAGCTCGCAACAACATTATTCAATGTTTGGTGAAAATGTATAACTTCAAGGGCTTGTTGCGCTCTTATTAAGACAGTTCCCATAGCATGCATTGAGTATTATTATAGAAAATAGATAGCTCTAACAAAAACAGTACAATTCAGACACAGAACTCCTGAAAATTTCATGAAATTGGACTTTGAGCTCGCAACAACATTATTCAATGTTTGGTGAAAATGTATAACTTCAAGGGCTTGTTGCGCTCTTATTAAGACAGTTCCCAGAGCATGCATTGAGTATATAATAGTAAACAGATAATTCTAACGAAAACAGTACAAAATACACACTGAACTCCTGAAAATTTCATGAAATTGGACTTAGAGCTCGAAACAAAATTATTCAATGTTTGGTGAAAATGTATAGATTCAAGGGCTTGTTGTGCTCTTATTAAGACAGTTCCTATAGCATGCATTGAGTATAAAATAGAAAACAGATAGATCTAACAAAAACAGTACAATTCAGGCGCAGAACTCCTGAAAATTTCATGAAATCGAACTTTTAACTCGCTATAAAATTATTCAATGTTTTGTGAAAACGTATAGATTCAAGGGCTTGTTGTGCTCTTATTAAGATAGTTCCCATAGCATGCATTGAGTATATAATAGAAAACAAATAGATCTAACGAAAACAGTACAATTCAGACGCAGAACTCCTGAAAATTTCCTGAAATTGGACTTTAAGCTCGCAACAACATTATTCAATGTTTGGTGAAAATTTATAAATTAAAGGGCTTGTTGCGCTCTTATTAAGACAGTTCCAATAGCATGCATTAAGTATATATTAGAAAACAGATAGTTCTAACGACAACAGTACAATATACACACTGAACTCCTAAAAATTTCATGAAATTGGACTTTAAGCTCGCAACAACATTATTCAATGTTTGGTGAAAATGTATAAATTCAAGGGCTTGTTGCGCTCTTATTAAGACAGTTTCCATAGCATGCATTGAGTGTAAAATAGAAAACAGCTAGATCTAACGAAAACAGTAAAATTCAGACGCAGAACTCCTGAAAATTTCATGAAATCGAACTTTTAACTCGCTACAAAATTATTCAATGTTTTGTGAAAACGTATAGATTCAAGGGCTTGTTGTGCTCTTATTAAGACAGTTATCATAGCATGCATTGAGTATATAATAGAAAAAAGCTAGATCTAACAAAAACAGTAAAATGCGTGCTATTGGAGCAGTCTTAATAAGAGCACAACAAGCCCTGGAATCTATACATTTTCACCAAAAATTTAATAATTTTGTTGCGAGCTCAAAGTCCAATTTCATGAAATTTTCAGGAGTTCAGTGTGTATACTGTACTGTTTTCGTTAGATCTATCTGTTTTCTATAATATACTCAATGCATGCTATGGGAACTGTCTTAATAAGAGCACAACAAGCCCTGGAATCTATACATTTTCACCAAACATTGAACAAATTTGTTTTGAGCTCTAAGTCCAATTTCATGAAATTTTCAGGAGTTCAGTGTGTATATTGTACTATTTTCGTTAGATCTATCTGTTTTCTATTATATACTCAATGCATGCTGTGGGAACTGTCTTAATAAGAGCGCAACAATCCCTTGAATCTATACATTTTCACCAAACATTGAATAATTTTGTTGCGAGCTCAAAGTCGAATTTCATGAAATTTTCAGGAGTTCTGTGTATTAATTGTACTGTTTTCGTTAAATCTATCTATTTTCTATTATATACTCAATGCATGCTATTGGAACTCTCTTAATAGGAGCAAAACAAGCCCTTGAATTTATACATTTTCACCAAACATTGAATAAATTTGTAGCGAGTTAAAAGTTCGATTTCATGAAATTTTCAGGAGTTCTGCGTCTGAATTTTACTGTTTTCGTTAGATCTTGCTGTTTTCTATTATATACTCAATGCATGCTATGGGAACTGTCCTTATAAGAGCACAACAAGCCCTTGAATCTATACATTTTCACCAAACATTGAATAATTTTGTTGCGAGCTCAAAGTCCAATTTCATGAAACTTTCAGGAGTTCTGTGTCTGAATTGGACTGTTTTTGTTAGAGCTATCTATTTTCTATTTAATATTCAATGCATGCTATGGGAACTGTCTTAATAAGAGCACAACAAGCCCTTGAATCTATACATTTTCACCAAACATTGAATAAATTTGTTGCGAGCTCAAAGTCCAATTTCATGAAATTTTCAGGAGTTTTGTGTGTATATTGTACTGTTTTCGTTAAATGTATCTGTTTTCTATAATATACTCAATGCATGCTATTGTAACTGTCTTAATAAGAGCATAACAAGCCCTTGAATCTATACATTTTCACCAAACATTGAATAATTTTGTTGCGAGCTCAAAGTCGAATTACTGTTTTGTTAGAGCTATCTATTTTCTATTTTATACTCAATGCATGCTTTGGGAACTGTCTTAATAAGAGCGCAACAAGCTCTTGAATTTATACATTTTCACAAAACATTGAATAATTTTGTAGCGAGTTAAAAGTTCGATTTCATGAAATTTTCAGGAGTTCTGCGTCTGAATTGTACTGTTTTTGTTAGATCTATCTGTTTTCTATTATACACTTAATGCATGCTATAGGAACTGTCTTAATAAGAGCGCAACAAGCTCTTGAATTTATACATTTTCACAAAACATTGAATAATTTTGTAGCGAGTTAAAAGTTCGATTTCATGAAATTTTCAGGAGTTCTGCGTCTGAATTGTACTGTTTTCGTTAGATCTGTCTGTTTTCTATTTTATACTCAATGCATGCTATGGGAACTGTCTTAATAAGAGCACAACAAGCCCTTGAATCTATACGCTTTCACAAAACATTGAATAATTTTGTAGCGAGTTAAAAGTTCGATTTCATGAAATTTTCAGGAGTTCTTCGTCTGAATTGTACTGATTTCGTTAGGTCTATCTGTTTTCTATTATACACTTAATGCATGCTATGGGAACTGTCTTAATAAGAGCGCAACAAGCCCTTGAATTTATACATTTTCACCAAACATTGAATAATGTTGTTGCGAGCTCAAAGTCCACTTTCATGAAATTTTCAGGAGTTCAGTGTGTATATTGTACTGTTTTCGTTAAATGTATCTGTTTTCTATAATATTCTCAATGCATGCTATTGGAACTTTCTTAATAACAGCATAACAAGCCCTTGAATCTAAACATTTTCACAAAACATTGAATAATTTTGTAGCGAGTTAAAAGTTCGATTTCATGAAATTTTCAGGAGTTCTGCGTCCGAATTGTACTGATTTCGTTAGATCTATCTGTTTTCTATTATATACTCAATGCATGCTATGGGAACTGTCTTAATAAGAGCCCAACAAGCCCTTGAATCTATACATTTTCACCAAACATTGAATAGTTTTGTTTCGAGCTCTAAGTCCAATTTCATGAAATTTTCAGGAGTTCAGTGTGTATATTGTACTGTTTTCGTTAGATCTATCTGTTTTCTATTATTTACACAATGCATGCAATTGGAACGGTCTTAATAAGAGCATAACAAGCCCTGAATCTATACATTTTCACCAAACATTAAAGAATTGTGTTGTGAGTTCAAAGTCCGATTTCATGAAAATTTCAGGAGTTCTGTGTTTGAATTGTATTTTTTTTTTGTAATATCTAACTGTTTTTTATTGTATTCTCCATGCATGCTTTCAGAACTCCTCTCAAAGGAGCATTACAGCCCCTTGAATCAATACATTTTTACCAAACATTTAATTATTTTGTTACGATTTCATGAAATTTTCAGGAGTTTTGTCATTTTAATATTTTTCATTCATAACTGTAGTTTTATATTCGCTTATTGCTCGTGGCAATGTATTCGTACTATGGTTTGAGCAGGTCTAAGGAACTTCGTGTCACGACTAACCCTAATAGAAATTTACTTGATGAAATCTGTAAATTGACATTAGTCATGTAAAAACCCCGGAACTATTTCTGAAAACTATCAGGAACTGTTTATAGTATCGAAAACCTTATTCATACCAATTTTTGTGTGGATTCCTGAAAAATGCTCTGCTACGCGAAGTTAGCAGAGCATAATTTCACTTAACTTTTTTCAGGTAAAAACGCCAGAACTATTCCTGAAAACTATCAGGAACTATAGAACTCACCTGCATGCGAACAGAACTCTAATTTATTTATGCTCTGCTAGAAGATGCTCTGCTAACTTCACCGACATCTATGTCGATGACTTTAGTTCTCTGTCGGATGTATTCGTTACGAATTCTATCCTTCAGAGAAACTCCGAGCATAGCTCTTTCCATAGCTCGCTGAGCGACTTTGAACTGGTGGACCAACCCTATCGTGAGTGTCCACGTCTCAGCTCCGTAGGTCATAACTGGTAGGACGCACTGATTAAAAACTTTCGTTTTCAAACATTGCGGTATGGATGACGAGAAGACTCGACGTAGTTTTCCGAACGCTGCCCAGCCTAGCTGGATCCTCCTCTTGGCTTCCTTCTCGAAATTGTTTTTACCCAACTGCAAAATCTGCCCGAGGTAAGTGTACTCAGAAACAATTTCGAGGAGGTGGCCATGTACGATCACCGGTCTTGGATCAATGTGGCCATTGATCATGATTTTGGTTTTATCCAAATTCATGCCAAGACCGATACATCGGGAGGCTGAAGCTAGACTGTCCAGCATCCGGTTCAGCTCCTCTAGCGACTCCGCCATTAAAACTATGTCATCAGCGAATCGCAGGTGTGAGATGTAGTCGCCGTTTATGTTGATGCCCTTGTCTTTCCAGTCCAGCGTCTTAAACATGTCTTCCAACGCGCTCGTGAACAGTTTCGGGGATATGACATCCCCCTGCCTCACTCCTCTGCGCAGTTGGATTGGTTTAGTCTGTTGGTCCTGTACTCGGACACTCATAGTGGCGGCTTCGTAAAGACATCTCAGCACCTCGATATAACGATAGTCTACTTGGCATCGCTGTAAGGATTGTAGAACAGCCCAGGTTTCAACGGAGTCAAAGGCCTTCTCATAGTCCACAAAAGCCAGACACAGGGGCTGATTATACTCTTCGGACTTCTGTATAATCTGCCTCACTGTGTGAATGTGGTCTATGGTACCATATCCTCCGCGAAACCCAGCCTGCTCCGGTGGCTGAAACTCGTCGAGTCTCCTGGCGAGACGGTTCGATATAACTCGTGAGAAAAGCTTATAGACGTGACTTAGGAGCGAGATGGGTCTATAATTTTTAAGAAGGGTTTTATCTCCCTTCTTAAAAAAGAGCACCACCAAACTCCCACTCCACGCCTTTGGAGTTCTCCCACTGTGAAGGACGGCGTTGAAGAGGCTCTGTAACTCCTGTATAACAGGGTATCCTCCAGCTTTCAAAAGCTCTGATGTAATTCCGTCCTCACCGGGGGCTTTTCCATTTTTAAGCTGCCTTAGAGCTAACACGATCTCGTCTTGACTGATGTCTGGCAGTTCGTCGGTATAGTGGCGTATCAAGGTGGCTCTAGAATCGTGGCCGTCTCGTTGGGAACGGGGAGCATGAGCAGCGTATAAACGGCCATAAAAGTCCTCTATCTCGGCCGATATCTCCGGCTTCGACAATACGGTCCTTCCGTCGTGCGTTTTAAGCTTCGTCAGGTGGCTCCTGCCAAGCTGCTGAGTGAATACTTTGGACCCTCGGTTTCGCTCTATCGCCTCTGCAATGAGGCGTGTATTGGAGCTCCGAAGGTCGCGCCGTACCATCTTCGCAATTCGCTTGTTCAGGTCTGACCTTTCCGACGAAGTCGCTTGGGTGGTTTCCCGTCTTTTTGTCATCAGCCCAAGAGTCTCATCCGAGAGTTTGGACTTCTTACCAGTACGCTGCTTTTTGCAAAACTTGATGCCCTCGTCCCTCAAAGTTTCGACCAGATTGTGTAGGGTCTCGTCAGCGTCATCAGTGGGTTCCAAGGCAGCGAATCTATCCCCGAGAAGCTGCTGAAACTTCTCGGTGCCCGCCATGATTCTGATTGGGTTCGGTCGGAGCGTGGACTTCATCAGACGGTTCCTTTCAAGCTTCAGATTGATATTCAGAGAGCCTCGAAGGAGTCGGTGATCAGATCCGGTATTGACCCTGTTGATCACTGAGACATCTCTGAATATATGCTTGCTATCCGTCATGATGAAGTCGATCTCATTTTTTGTCACAGAATCGGGACTCCGCCATGTCCACTTCCTTTGGGGCTGTTTCTTAAAGAAAGAGTTCATTAAGAACAGCCCCTCTTTCTCAAGGAAGTTGACAAGCATTTGTCCCCTGTGATTTCGAACACCAAAACCATGCGGGCCTATCCGGGATTCGTTGCCAGTCTGGGTTCCCACCTTGCCGTTAAAGTCCCCCATAACAACGTTGAAGTGAGCCTTGGTGGTGTGATGTAAGGCTTTGGATATGTCTTCGTACATATCCTCCACTTCATCATCCGAGTGTGCCGAGGTCGGTGCGTAGACCTGAATGACCTTCAAGCTGTAGCGCTTAGACAGCCGAAGGATCAGGTACGCTACCCTGGTCGACACACTGGAGATTTCTTCGACGTTGTTAGAGAGGGCCCTATTGACGAGGAAACCTACGCCACCCTGGGATGTTTTATCACCCTCGCGAAAGTAGAGAAGATGGCCTGAGTCTAAGGTTACAGTGTCCTCCCCCTCTCTACGGACTTCACATAACCCTAGAACATGCCATTTAATGTTCTCTAGCTCCACTTCCAACTGCGCTAGATGGTGATCAAGCCTCAGAGTGCGTCCGTTAAACGTTGCCAGGGTCAGTTTGTGTGGGGTGTGGTAGCCTAATGTAGCCCGGAGATTCCTAGCACCCCCTGCCCCGCCGTTACCGTGGCCGCTACCATGGCCAGGAATAGCGAGGCGGCCGGGAACTGGGGGCCATTTTGTGGCGGTTCTTATCATTGGGGGATATTGCCCATAATCCCCACGCTGGGCATGCGGGTTGGGGATCGCAGTTCAGTGGAGTAGTTCTGCAGAGGGCGCTGCTGCCCGCCCCCCGGTGTGTGTTTCCCTTAGTCGCCTCTTACGACACCCACGGGAAGAGTTGGGGTGGTGAAATTCTATGGCCGGCACCACACGGCCTAAGAAACCATTGTTAACAGGAAATACAACACTGAAACAAAGGCATCCGCTTCCGGTCGGGTAATTAAATTCTAGTCAATTGAGCTACTCTTGGAGTGCAGGTTTTGTGTTGGTCAGTCAATTGATAGGATTGTGGAGAGCAACACTTAGAAAAAGAAAAGCTATTTATTTATAAACTTATGTTCTTGTAAAAACTAATTTTTTGTGAAGTTTTCCATGATAAGGTAAAACGCTCGTGAACTTTTCTGAGCCAAATACAAAAAGGGGCCAGTCCTAGAAAATAAACATTGTTATAAAGTTATCTATCACTCACACCAATATTAGAAAAGACGTAGTACAGCATAGAAGAATATTTATTACCTGACTACAATAATTTAAAACCACAAAATATAGACGACAGTGTACTTTTAAAGCATTTCTTAATAATTTCGTTTATACAGTGTGCGTCAGAATTAAGTACCCCCTTGTCTACAAAATATTTTCGACTACTTCTAATTCCCTTGTCACTTGTCACAAATTTTCTCATGCAAAAATTTATCACACCGCCCCGGCCGCTCAGGATCGAACTACCCACCCATAATAGGTACTCAGTCTGAAATTCGCGACAATAACAACTATTGTGTACACTTACATTGAGATAGGGTACTTATATGTGACGCGCACTGTACATTGAAATATATGAATTTAATTTTATATTGCAACGACAGAAAAAACAATGTACTAAGGATAATATTTTATTCACAGACATCATTTATATCTTAGTATTTAGGTTGTCTTTTATATCTTGAATAGATATATCTCATCTTATCAGGAATGAGTCGGATGACCACAGAATGAGTCAGAAAAAGGAAGAAATACCTACATGATATGTGTCATATTGCATTGTAAATATGTATAAACAAGTTATCAAAGCATAAAACACTAATATCAAAGCGCTGCTTTCTTTGCTATGATGATATGCATAGGCAAAATTTGTTTATATGAAAAGGTTTTACTATCAGATACTTACAAAATTTTATTTTATTACAAATATTTTGAAAACATCACATAATATTTAACGGTGAGAGCATTTAGGCACGCGGAAAAAACGCTGGCGTGGCGTCATCTTCCTTTATATGGGTGGATTTTCGAGAAGTTTCCAGCTTAACTTCCATAACTTCTTTCATTGATGTTTCAAATTTCCCTTTGACAGGTTGCAACAAGATAATTGAGGATATTGGGGATACCATTACACAGTCGCGAGACATTTCCCTATTCTCTAACTGGATTTACCCAATAACAATTTAAATAAAGGAACCCAGTAACTAAAACCACACCTCATCTCAAACTTACATAACTCGTTCCAACTTTAAACTACGAAACAAAAGCGTTTACACAGCAAATTAATCCTTCGCAAAGTCACGCCACTGCTCTGCGGTTTTAAAGAAAAATATACATTACTTTTCACGGTAGCTCAGCTTTAATAGTTGATAGACGGAGAGATGGAGGGGTTGTTTAAACATTATCATATTCCAGAAAACTTTTAAAGTTTATAGAAGGAGTTTTACAAAATTTGTAAGATAAGCATTTAATGCTTATCGCAATTATTTATTATTGATATGAAGGCTAACGCAGAAGCTTGCAAAACTAGCGCTTTTTACCTCGGTTATAATTTCATTTCGTTTTATTATAAGTATTCATCTTTAGCTATTCACTGTCACGTATATGGCTGACTGTACTAAACATTCCATGGACCTGCTGGGAAAAGAAATATTATTATTTTTTTAAAGTCGTAGACCTGTTGTGTTTACAAAAAACAGGTTCATACTTCGTATGAGCCTGTTTTTGAAAACACAACAGGTGTGTTTTCATAGACAATGGAGTCATGGACCTCTGGGAATAAGCCATTTATTCTTGGTCACCCACGTAGCTCTGCCAATCTCTGTTCTTTTATACCTCAGACATGCAGAACTCTTGATGAGATGTTCCAGCATCTATGGTCGCTTGTTAAAGACGTTACAAGAGCTGAACCAGTAAATGCTTTAAAATATCCTGTTTGAAAGGAATCAGAAACAAGATTTTGGTTTTGGAATCTGCATTTAGTGTAATAATTTCTTCTTATTTAAAAAAACTAAGAATTTTTTAGAATTTTCTAACTTGGCTTAAAGTTCCGCCGAAACGGATGATTTTCCCAAATATTTACGTAATTAGGTAAGTATTTTTAAAAAGCTTGTGGTAGAAACCAAAATAAATACTGTGTGAAAATAATGCTCAAATCACAAATCATTTTGGTTTGTTTGGGAAGTTCCTACGTTGCCGGAGCCTAAAATAAGATTATTTTCGAAAACCAAGCTTCTTAACTGTCTGACCGCAGCCCCGCGTGAAATATTAATAAAAAAATTACAAGCAAAAAACGACTTGTGTAGCAAGCTTTACAGCCAATTTAGGTGGGATTAATAGAGAAAGTGAGAAACAACAGAGGTTTTACATAGAAAGTGGCAGCCATTTCTGACGTTGGTTCATTCCATTTTCAAATGAGAAACGAGGTTTTATTTACCTGTAGGTATGCTTGGCTGAGTAAAACGCTTTTCCGTTGTTTGCATATAGTTTTAAAATAGGTTGGTTGTTGTGGCTTAGAATCAGGTACCGGTATCAGCTTGGTATCAGAGGCTATCTGGATATAAATAACCGGTCCGCCTCTAGTATATAACAAAACTTGATTGTTTCAGGTGGATCCCTATTTTTTTGATAATATTCTATAGCCTATGTTTATCAGGGAAAATTAAGGATTCTAATGGTGAAATATTTTTTTATCGGTCCAGTAGTTTCAGAGCCTATTTATTTGAAACAAACAAACAATCAAATCTGATGAACATAAGATCATCCCTGATAAATATAAGATACTATATGTAAAATATTTTTAAAAACGATAGGGATCTTCGACAATACAACATAATTTTTTTTGTTAAATACCCGTGCGAACCCGGGGCGTACTGCTAGCATTTTATATGAGCCGTAGTTGTAAAGTATTTTACAAACTTGAAAAAATCGTTTGAATTATTCACTCACTGAATGTCATTAATATAAGGACCCAACAGATGTAGAGATAAACTTCTCCAAAAAAAACTAACACCACAAAAAGCGGTAAATTGCTCAACACTCGCCTCCACGAATTCAATTAAGCCCCAACTTAGTTCCCAAATACCTTAACATTGACATACCTATAGATAATATTACGCACAAAAGAAAAACCGTTAATTCTCCCCCAATTTTGGAGTCAGTTCACGTACGAAAAAAGGTCCTGAACTGAACTGAGAATCGATGCGAATCGCCAACATCGGGGCACAGCAAAAACATAACACAATTCAGAAAGCTCATTAGAAGCGCGATCAAGTGGAGTTCATTAACTAGTGACTCAAACAAATACCGAATAACATTTATAGATAGAATATAAGAAAAATCTAGACAAAACAGACTTAAGAAATAAGTCTCAGTTAGGTTATAGAATCACATAATAGGAGCGCTATTTCCCTTTGGCCCAACTTTGTTATCGGATCTATGGGGCTGCCCTTGTGCGCAACTGATTTTGTTCCCCATAGGTGAATGAATTATCAAAAAGAAACTTAGCTTGAGGCTAGGTAATGCTTTGTCCACCATGATATATTTATGTGTATTTAATAATACCCTACAAAAGGTGGACGTAATGCCTATGACATCATCTACTTTTCAACTATCCTACCGCATCGCTCTGAGCGATTCGTTGGTCAACCGCCGCATCGCAGCTTGAACAAAATCTATTATTCTTATAGTTTTCGTACATATTTTTGATTGCACTCAATCAGACGGGGTATAACCAGGTGACTGGTACTTGAGAGCTTATTTTATGAGAATTGTTAAGTTCTAATTTTCTACTCGATTTTCAATACTTTACTGCACATAGTCACTGAATACCGCAAAATTCCCTAAAAACAACGGTGAAATAATATATTCGACCACGGAATGACCAGGTCGTCGCTGTTTAGTCTGGAATCTAAACGCTTATTTTGTTATCCTAAAGAAATAAAAGTTTTTCATTTCTAATTTCTTACTCGAGTTCAATTTCCCCAGCAACACAGACATTTAATAGTACAGAATTCAAAAACCAACCCAAAATAAAATATTCTCGAACATAATAAGCAAAGCTAGACGGTTGCTGTTTTGCCACTTCTGTATAAAAATATTATTCTGTGCAGGAATTCGTATAAACGCATACCGATTATTATTATGCATCGAAATAAATCGAATAAAACGAGATACCGAGTCGGGACGCGACGTGGGGAGATTTGCGAAGATTTCCATTCGCGAAAATGTACAGACAGGCGTATGTGACTCCAAGTTTTATGAATAGAAATTGGCATTGCTTGAACTTTTATGTCGAGAATATAATCGATAGTTCAAAAACTATTTCTCGCTTTTTTTTGCCGGTTTTGTGCCGGTATAACAATACGAAGCATATTTTCAAAAAAGCTAGGGGTCCGTATGAAAAATTCCGTGTTAAATATCCGTTCGAAGACGGGGCGGACCGCTAGAGCTGGATATAAACTTAATAATCCATATTCGTTATAATAGACCCAGATTCAAACCTCCATTCTACAAACGGCCGCTATGCCGACACAACAATACCCAAACAACAATCTGTTAAGCTTGACAAGTCGAAAATTGTTGGGATTATTGAGATTCCGACCAGGGCGAGAACTAAAGGGTATCGGTAACTAAGGTTGTGGGGATGGACTACATGTAGACGAATTTTAAATAAAAAATAAGAAAAAACAAAAATAAAACAAACAGCTGATGATTGATTGATGAAGTTTACCTTTGATCCGGTTCGATGGACTACATGGAGACGAATTCTAAACAAAAAATAAAACATTATTCTAAAAGAACCAGCTGATGATTGATTGATGAAATAAAATTTACCTTTGAACTGATTCCGATAACTGTTTCGGTTTTTTTAAAAAAATATCCAGATATGATCACATAAGAAACTTCTACCCGAGGGATTAGTGTTTGTTTTGAGGACCTTGTTACGTATTCAAGTTAAAATACACCGAAACTACGGATCTGACTAAAGTTGGTTTTTTTAGATGAATAACACTTAACAATTTACAAATAATAGAGACATGACCAAGTTTTCCTATTTTCCGTTCCTATGGATTGAACTGAAAGGAACTGAACAACATTATTGTTTTATGGCACATCTGAAATTTATTACTTATTGTTTTACTAGTGGTTTCTCACTTCTTCCACTAGTGTACAAAAATAGAAGTGAAGAGAAATCAATAACAAATTATTTCTTATTTTACTATAATAATTATCTGTTTGAAATTTGACTTGTCTAAGTGCTTACTTTGTAAGCCTAAAGAAATGAAGTTATTGAATCTGAATCTGAATCTGAAATAACGAGTAAAAGGGTCAATTCCGGAAGCATATGATCCAGATCCCTAAAGTTTGTGTAACCGGTAAACAAACCGTTGACCCGTTAGAAATTGCAGTAATCCTATTAACACTGGTTTGATTGCTCCTTTAAAGGTTTTTATTCGCTTAATGTAAAGTTCACCGGTTGAGGGTCAATTTTATAATACTTTACATGAAAAAATATAGGTTCAAAAATTATAAGACAGACATCCTAGGTCTGTTGGGTTGGGTATCGAGTCTCTCTGGGTATAAAAAAAATCGGAGAGTAGTCGAAGCATCGACGTGTAACCCGAGAGCTGGTCAGTATCTGGCGCAGCGCATCAGCATTGCCATACAGCGAGGTAATGCAGCCAGCATATCGGTTCGGTTTAAAGATTTTTTTTATTCTAATTAAATACTTAGCCATTTCACTTATAATGAGATTCACATCATCATCACATCACCAGCCTATAATAGTCCACTGCTGGACATAGGCCTCCCCTAATGAGCGCCATAGAATGCATTACTCATAATTTGGGGGTTATTGCCCATAATCCCCACGCTGGGCATGCGGGTTGGGGATCGCAGTTCGGTGTAGTTGTTCTGCAGAAGGCGCTGCTGCCCACCCCCCGCTCTGTTTCCCTTAGTCGCCTCTTACGACACCCACGGGAAGAGTTGGGGTGGTGAAATTCTATGCCGTCACCACACGGCAATTATTTTATGTTACTTAGGACATTATAAAACCGTACCGTTCAAGACTTTTTATGTTACGACGAACAACACAAATTTTCGTGTCAGCCTTCAATTAACTTATGAAACTCTTATTATATTATATTCTTAACGACCATCTCAGTTAAATTAATAATAATTTTATTTTCCTTCTTAATGACCATCTCAGTTAAATTAATAACAATTTTATTTCCGCGGTTTAACACAAGTACCTACTTTACTACGTTAATAATTAATATTCCAACTTTAACTGCACAGCTGGATGCAAATACGTGGTTTTGTTACAGTACTTCGAAAACAGCTGGCGCACCTCATTGGCGCGGTGGGAGAAAGGCCGCCTGCGACACAGGAGGTTCCGGGTTCGATTCCCACCTAAGGACATTATTTGTTCAGGGTGTTCTGGTCGTATCTTTTGTATTTTAAAATAATATCTATCCATATAATAAGGCGACTTGGGTAGATCGGCGGTAACGCTTGTGTGTCGGTATTTAGCAAAGAAAGAAAGGGACTGCTTTACTGAAAGGGGTTGTCTGTATTGCGTTTTGGCAAAACTCATAGAACAAAAGTTGTTAGTCTTGATCTACCCAAGTCGGTTATTGATCATCTATCTATAACCCTGCATAAATGTATTTGTGCGTAGCAAAATTTTCGTGCATATGGCATAGACTCAGCATTTTGCTGGTTTTCAGTTCTGGCCAGAGGCAGGTCCCGGCACCATAAAGCGTATGAAATCAGCTTTGACTGGACTTATCATCATCATCATCATCACCAGCCTATAATAGTCCACTGCTGGACATAGGCCTCACCTAATGAGCGCCATAGATGGCATCATTATTTGGTTATTGCCCATAATCCCCACGCTGGGCATGCGGGTTGGGGATCGCAGTTCGGTGTAGTTGTTCTGCAGAAGGCGCTGCTGCCCGCCCCCCGCTGTGTTTCCCTTAGTCGCCTCTTACGACACCCACGGGAAGAGTTGGGGTGGTGAAATTCTATGCCGGCACCACACGGCAACTGGACTTATAAATGATGTTAATACTCATCATTGGGACTTCTCACATCACAAACCTAGCCACAGCGTTTATCACCTATGTCACAGCGTAATAAATGCCTGAGCAGTCGTAGGCCAACTTGGCCTGCCAGTTGTATTTGATCTGAACTCATTATTCAGTTCGCATTTTACCATTGTACTGTTAGATATAACTTACTGAACTTTATACCATTATTTTAGTAACATTGTGTAACGGTGCTTCAGTAACCATTACATAAATTTGAAAATATTGTGGCGGGAACCGAGATGGAAATTATTTTAATACAAATACCAGCAGATCATTGTGAAAATATACTCAAACTACAAATCATTTTGGTACTACGTTTGTATGGAAAATTCATCTTTCGCCTGAGCTTTAAACACAGCTAAGCTAGGCACAAAGTTAGTTTTGCAAACTAGTAGGTATAATAAACATAGCTTTATGGCTACTGTATAAGTCTTAAGGTAAATAAAAATATTTTATTTATTTCTTTCCTTCGTATCGTAGTGTGTGATGTATTAAATGATATTTTGATTTCTTTTTTCCCGTGAAACTTAATAACGACTGAAGCATTCAGTAAAAAATATTTCCTACACTGATTTCGATAATACCTATTCCCTTTTCCACGGAAAACGATAACTTAAAGCATCACGCGAAATAAAAACCACAATCACGAATGTCTGGGCAATTCAAATTAACTATCGTGTAAATTACGTAATCAATAAATACTGCGAAATATTACCGTAAAATACACAAGTGCATTACCATGTGCATGAAAAATACACAGGGTCGTAGTAAGGCCTCATGAAGATGGGGCAAGAAAATGCCAGTGGGCAACGCAATGTCAGCTGGGCACTGAAATCTTAATATCAGATGTGTAACATCCACAATACATACATTACATACTAGGGTACCTACATCTCTGCCGATCATCATTTCATCCTTTGAAATACAAAAACACAGAATTTATTCACCATTATTACAATGTCATTCTCTTCAATATAAAAAATAAAATTATAAATTACTTTGTACTTTTCTTACTATTTATACAAGAGCCTAAAGAAAAAAAATTGTTGAATGTTAAGCTCAGAAGTCAACTTATATAAAACTCACTAATGCTCTAGACTCATCTCTAGAATCATTCACTAGCATGGGGTTTAATTTCGAACTTTACAAAATAGTATCGTCTCTTGATAAACTGTTTATATTTATTATTATTCCTCTTCAAAAATATCTGCAGATATTTGTTCAGGGTGTTCTGGTCGGTTTCTAGATAAAATAATAAAAGGTACCTATCTCTCTAATAATATTGTATTATGTATATTATCAGTCAACGAGTACCCAAAATACAAATTCTGTTAGCTAGGTGCTGTGTGAATTGTCCAGCATTATTTTAATATATTTAGTTAATAACTATCAGACGAACTATATTAAATCTGTATTTGGAGAGGGAAGAGTACTATTGCATACATTACTATGCATAAAGTACTATGAAAATCAACTGTTTTGAGGAGCTTAGCCACCGTGTTCGAGCGAGAGGCGAAAAAACAAATTAATAGTTATCCCTTGCAACGTCACTGCAACTCGTATTTCTACGGTTAAACGATATCATGACTCGAAGCTTCGACAAAATTATTAATACTCCTTTCCTCTACCGTATTTTCTGCTACATAAATGCTATTTTTGTACGACCGAACACATATTTATGATGGTTGTATTTTGCAACGGTTATTCCTGGGTAGTAACATGTTTTGCTTGTTCCATACGATTTATGGTCACATTTCTCTGGATAATTAGGGATTTATTTGCGCTTGTGACATAAAAAATCGTTTAGGAAATGGTTTTGAATTGGTTCGCGGTTTGGTCGGCGATTGGTTTATACGTTTGCGTGCAGCTTGTTTTGAATTACAGGTTCAAGTAATGATTTCATTCTAAATTCTAAACGGCGATTCTTGCATGTTTTCTACTTATTTGACGTTTTGATACATGATAAAAGTGCCTTAGACCAAGGAAATATACATAATGCACTTTCAGGAATGGGATTCTTTAGAAATTGTGTTTCCCTTAGTCGCCTCTTACGACATCCACGGGATGGCGATTGTGGTATTTCTAAAGAATGAATGGATTTTGTAAAATTTATTTAAATAACATAACATAAATAAATAAGAATTACACTGTTGAATGATGGATGTTTACTTTTAAAAGTTTGTCACGTCTTGAAGGCGATTTTCTCGTTTTAGTTAGTAACTTGGACTACGCAAAATTGCAAGAGAGTTTGTCGTTCTGTAACTTATTCTGTGATGCGTTATAATTCAAACTTCCGAAATAACACCTGAGAATGATAAACAGTTTATTTTGAAAAGTACCTATGTACATATGAGATACTATATGAGACATATATTATTACCTATTTTCCTAGCGTGCATATATTCGAGGTCCGCCGGTATTTCCCATAAGCTATTTCTATTTTTAAACAAAATGTATCATAACTACAGTGTATTCAAAAAGAAAATAACTCTATTCTCCCTCGAAATCAAGATGGCACTATTCACTGTCTATGCAGAGCACCTAAATTTGACTTCCCTTGCAAAGCACTTGCAAAGCTTCTCTTTGCAGTCTGTTCGAACTTATCCTAACCATTTTTTAAAGAAACGCCTGACTAAAGAGTGGACCATAATCTAGAAGAGTGGTTCTTAGCTAAACTTTCACGCTTTTGTCTAAAACTGTCCGGATAAGCATAACCGGTTTAACAATAACCTTATAACAGATACAATGTCCTGTTTATGGAAACAACAGTTCCAAGTGCGAACACGTTTCCGCCCAATTAAACCGGATGCGGAACAACCATCCTCGATCTACTTTTAAATTACCGAATACATGGTGTTAATATTCTAACGGACCTGCAGCCGTATTGTCTAACTTGAAATCCATTACCAGTGAACTTCAAACCGTTTAACAGTTATAGACCCGGTCAGAATGTTGTCAGTATTGTCTTAGGTGTTCAACTGGTCTTCGGTTTCAGCTATTCACACAATACGAAAGTGACAATCGAATTCCAGGCTAGGTTTGAAATGCCAAACTGAAGTCGATTACGATTACCAGTTGAATTAGACAATAGAGCCGCAGATTCAAATACAGTCATCGGAGAAAATGGGGACATAACGTATTATTCAGTAGGTCATTAAACTTAAGTACAGTAGGTATTTAGGTTTATTGACGTACTGAAAACTCTTTCCCACTGTAAACGTGAGACGCCAAAATATTATGGTACATATTGTAAGTTTTAATATGAAGCATAAAATAATGGTGTTTCTCATTGGTCTTGTGTTAGAAATTTCAGCAAAACAACAAGTATTTAAGCCCAATTTCTCTATTGTGTTCTTGTTGTTGCAAATAAATTATTTTTATTATCCTATTAAGTGTAATTCAACACCTATTCAATACTTACTCACGCACCAAGTGATAAGGTAAACACACTCTCACATTCTCTGAACACTTAACTTACCGAAAAGTGATATCATTTAGTACGTCCTTATGATACTTATGTTTACGGACCTATCTCCCGTAAACTGGAAGAGTCATTCAAAATTACCTGCGCAACTAAATCCCTGTCCGTTAATATTTGATTTTAATTCAATTAAGTATCCATAGTTAATCGGACGGCAAATTCCAACCATGCGTTCACGCCTCTGCCATGACCACGGATTCATTTGTCGTCTAAATTAGCTCACAAATAGTTTCTAAGCGCACCTTGTTGAGTTTAACTACGGATAAAGTGAATACTGCGCTATAATACTGCTGAAGTTGGCAGAGTGGCAATTTAGGTTGGATTGTAGATTTTATTACGACAAAGTAAGTTTCAAAGCTGCCAATAGGCGGGGAAATATTTACAACCATTGCGAACCTAACAGATCTGAATGTAATCTAAATGTGTTTTCTAATTTTTTATGCGTTACAGTTCGCCACTTACCCTTGCAGCTGCTAAGAATTGTAGGATTTTCTATCCCAGAAGAGTTACTGTATGCTGAATTTATTACCTCTGCCAGTTATTATTTTAATATTTGTGTATGATTCTAGTTAAGGTGCCGAAATCTATGGGCAATAAATATTTATTTTATTAAAGGCGTACGTTTTACGTTTCCTATCCGTCCAAAGGTTGCCTGGAAGAGATCGCTTTTAGCGATAAGGCCGCCGATTGTGCCATTTTAGATATAGAGGTAGTTAGTATCGTAGGTAGTTAGTAGTAGATCGTGTAAAATTGTTACCTTTTAAGTGTATTGATGGTGCAATAAAGTAATATTCTATTCTATTCTATTCTAAACGCGGTACAAATCCTGGAAGCCTTGTCCAGCAGTCTAACATAATATGGGTTGATGCGTTTTGGATGAGTTACGAAACGAAAAACCTGACTACTTTATTCGGGTATAATAAAATACAGGCCCGTACAACTCGGTATGGTATGCAATTGATGAGTCAACTTTTTAAACTTTCACGATTTGTTGACATATTAAAGAACGTAGGGGAAAATAAAAACAAAAGGTACGCGATAAATATTCTTTAATTAATGTGTCATCATTTCCTTAGTAAGAAAACTTTATTAAAATTATCAGCCAGGGTCCTGTATAAATGATTGAGAGTAAAATGCTTAGCATTAAGAATCAATTATATTAAGATTAAATAAATATGTACCTATACTATTTGTGATATTTTATAGTAGCATGTTCAGTTACGATTTATGTATTTACGTTTATATAATAAAGACTACGTAAACCTACGGAGTTTTAAAATAATACAGCCGTATCTTGATCCTCCATTTTTGTTAAGATTGGTGAGAAAGCCCACAAAATGATTTCGGAACATTTGAGGCGCATTTCGATATTTCCCAGTACTAGACTTTTACTAATTTTTCCAGTTCCAATTATCTTTAACCAGAACTGCCTCCGGTGATCAAAACTAGATAAGACACCGGCGTAGCGAAATGCAATCGATTAAATGAAGAGATTGGGTTCGCTCGACGCGACAATGTGGTTTCCATTACACGGTATCGTTTTCGGACGGTGACCATGATTTACTATTTTCAAGGAGAACTCCCGAAAGAGGGTAGCATCTTCATTCTGTGTGTTTTAAACATATAGGAAAGATATTGGGAAGCAGATTGGTTTCCTATATCGCGATTACCAATCTGTTTGCCAAGTTCGGTAAAAATGGCAAACCCCCTCTTGTTTGGGGACACTTTCAACAGAGAATATAATAAATAAATAAATAATGCTCGACAATCCACACAGCATCAACTAGCCACAAGCTAAGCAGCGCTTGTTTTATGGGTACTAGATGACTGATGTACTTACATAAAACAATATTATTACATATAGATATTTTTTACTATACATAGACAACGACCAGAACACTCTGAACAAATATCTGCAGATAGTACAAATAATTGTCCCGAGGCGGGAATCGATCCCGCAACCTCCTGTGTCGCAGATATCCCTTCGCGCACTGCGTCACAGAGGTCGTCATATACATAAGAATGCTGAGTAGGCAGTTCCATGAGATAATTTAATTCAAATCAGAAACAGTATTTAAAATTGAAACAGTTGAGCTAACTGCTCACTGTTGCAAACTCAAGCTCAACTGATCCATATCAAACCAATCGGAAGCGGTTCCGAGACGCTGGCTGCATTGCCTCGCTGTATGGCAATGCTCTTCAGATACTCACCAGCTCTCGGGTCACACGTCGCTTTGACCAGACGATCAGATATAATTTTATAAGACTAATTTAATTCCGTTATTGAGTTGTAATTTTCTTTGTCAATAATGATTAAGTATATTTAATGCTAATTCTATGGCGCTCATTATGGGAGGCCTATGTCCAGCAGTGGACTATCACGGGCTGATGATGATAATGATTTTAGGTCAAGAAGGTCAGATTTTTTAGGCCTATCGAGGTGTATGCCCTTTGCATAATTTACGATCTAGATGTATGAGAATGAAGATTTCAATAACTTTAATTCATAAGGCTTACAAAAAAAGCACTTACGCTTAAGGCCCTGTATAAATACAATATTTAGGTATAAGTAGTATTATTTAGTAGTTCGTAGCGCTTGACAAATAAAGTTGAAAATGGTGATGCGTTTGATTTAGTTGAATCTCTTGTTCGACAATGTCAACATTATTTATCGGTTTTAATTTATTTTAAAAGTAAATACACCAGTAAATTAAAATCTTTATACATAATTCTCTAGATGATAAAATTACCTTTCTTACAGTAACAAAATTATAAAATGTTATCACTCAAAATATTGAGCATTTCGAGACGAAAAAATATTTTCGTGTTCTTTCTTGCGATATTTTTTTCAAGTTTCTAGATGGTTTTTATGAAATATTTTTGTATAAGTCTTTTGTCCATACACTTGACTATAAACTGTATTTTTTTTGGGCTTGTAATATGTCGCAGTAAGCCTAACTGTGCGACGAAAAAGTGGTCATTTTACGATGTCGTATGGCAGCGCCTTAAGCTAAAAGTAAAATTTTATACCATAAATTATTATAAAGTCTGGAATCTACCTAGAATTTTCACTTAATCAACATTTGAATATCGACTTTCGATTCAATAATTAGATACCTAAAACGGAAGTAAAATTTTTATTACCCTGTTTCTTTCATCACTTATATATAAGAATAATAAAAACATAAAATATTCCGAAACCTTTGTACAAATGGTTGATGTCGCCAATTATTTTATACATTTAATATGGCCACTCTACCGCGCCGGACCTGTGGGTACCCTTTATTATTTCCCAATGGGGTCCGCAATAAATCATCTCACCGATAAAATGTGCAAACGATGCATTTTACCCTATTTTACCCTATACACTGACTTATTTTGCTTCGGAATATAGCTCTTGGGTGTAAAAGCATACGACTTACATTCGCGATATAGAAACTGATAGGTACTTATTTATGTTATTGAGCGTGGTTGAATTTATGTGGAAAATTTATAAAATTTATTTTGGAAGGGGTTTACAGGGACTTTCATTGACTTGCTACTGTTGGCTAAGGCTGACTTAGCTGTGATGTTTCATAAAATAAAAAAAAATATTGATGCCAATAACTGATAAATACTTGACGACCTTTGTGATGTGGTTTAGGGTTTGATTCCCGCCTCGGAAATGTTTGTACGATCTGCAAATATTTGTTCCGGGTATTCTAGTCGTATTCTTGTGTAATAAAAATATCTATATGTAAATATCTATCTATATAATAATAAGTTATATCAGTCATCTAGTTTAGTACCCATAACATAGGCTTTGCTTAGCCCTGGGGCTAGATTACGCTTTGTGGATTGTCCATCATTTGTTTTAATTTTATTACCAGTGGAATACCAGAAGTCCGTTTCGCTTAACACTAATGTCGTAGAATCGCTCCATATAACCCTTAGATGAAAGAAACTTCTTCTAGATAGTGTACAGTTCTATTTTTCATTTGATTAATAAGAGACTTTGATACTTTTCACGTCTCTTCACATATCAATTATCTATACTAATATTATAAAGAGGAAAGATTTGATAGTTTGTACCTATGTTTGTTTGTTTGAATTGAATAGGCTCCGAAACTACTGGACCAATTTGATTTTTTCTCTGCGGCCAGTGTCAGTTATGGAGTGTCGAGTCAATGTCAAAAACATCAATTCTGTTAAAAAAGTAAGGGATCCGTATGAAAACTGTGAAACCCATCGTGTTAGTGTGTATAATTTCTGAAATTTTTGTTTAATACCCGTGCGAAGCCGGGGCGGACCGCTAGTTTATTATTATTATTATTATTCATTTATTTCAGGCAACATTAGTACGAGATGAAAAATACTTAAAAACTAAGGCCCATATAAAATATATACCTTAAACTAACATACATAAAATAAAATAAACCTAATTACTAACACGTATGTATTTATTACATTACAAAGGGTTTACGGCATATGTCTATGGTGGCATTTCTACGACTATACAATCTTTCTTTCACCATTCAAGTCATAGTGAACAAATTAGTTCAGTAGAATAGGGCCCTAGTTTGATTTATAGAATAATCTGCTGAACCTTTGCCTTGATTAAGTTTGGTTATACCAGAGTCTGTCCTGAAAATTTTCTAGGAGAAATATTATACAAAGCCGCGGGCAGTTATACTTAGAATTGTTTTTTTGCGTGTTTATGTTTTTGAATCAACGAGACTCAAAAGAGCAGATTTCCTTTGCTTTTATATACAGTAAAAATAAATTGAACTTCTTAAACTCAAAAGATTTGAATTCTCAACTTTGTGCAATTATTTTGCTTCAACGATGTTCAATGAACGGTAAAAATGCTTTGGTTCTATTTGATAGCGTGATTTTAAAGTCTGGCATAGTAAAAAAACCTTGTAAAATTTTATGAAATAATGAAAAAAAAATGGTAGGGATCCGCACGTGATTGAAATTGATGGAACCATTTTGAACGATCAACTTACCTACAAAGTTACTTTATGACCATTTTTGTAAGAAAAGGATTAAAAGTATGACTGATGTATGACTGAATGTTGAAATGTAAGTACATTATGTACATATTCCAGAAAGAACCATTCTTAAAACGTACTTTTCCCATAACGCACCCTCTCTTAGGTACCTACTGCGCCAATGAATCTTTTTGTAATATTTATTAACGTGCAGTTAATAACGGGTATCCAATTCTCTCTATTTTAATTTAATCAAATTTATTTGGATTTTAATCTGCATTTTGAATTTTATTGACTTAATTTTGTTTATTTTATTCAATTCATTTTTTGTTTGTGTGACATGTGTTATTGGTTATTTTATCTAAAATAAATTAATATCTATCTACTCTGCCAAGAATTAAAAGCTTAGTAGACCCATCTTCTTTTGATTTAATTTTTGCCGTGATTGGCTTCTCTCTGAATACGGTTAAAAAGAAATAAATCATTAAGCGGCAGAAAATTATGCGTAATGTACTTAAATCCTCCAAAATATATAACGGAGTTACATATTTTGGAGGACCAACGGTAACGGAGTACCTACGTAGTAAAATATTAAATAAGGCTAGACAATTCACAAGGCATTATCTAGCCTAAAGCTAAACAACGATTGTTAGACTACAAAGCAAAATGGTTTTACAACCTCTATGGAAAACCAATATATTTTAAATAATTCGCAGCATAAATCCAGATCAAAATTGAAACACAATAAAAATATTTCGGCTCCATATCAATTTTATAATTGAAGTTATAAATTCAGTTTGAATTGTTGTCGGACGAATAAAAAATCTATCTCTGTGCTTTTACCATCCAGAACAGTTATTTAGGTTAAAAATTAATGATATTAATGTAAAATTTTACAGAACTGAGTAACTCAAACAGTTATCAAATTGGAATAGTTTGAGAGGCTTCTGATTGGTATTGATATGGATGAAATGAGCTTATTATTTCTGGATAGTTTTAATCTTCAGTAAGCTATGTTAGTAAATAGGTACTTTTTCTAATATCCTTTAAGTATTATTTGTTTTTTAGTAGTCTGATTGGTTTAAAAATATTTAAAAAATGGGGAATAGTGATGAATTTTTAAGGGGATTTAAGGCAGAAATGAGTAGAAAAATATTAAATTTTCAAGCATTTTTAGTATTGAGGCCCCGTTATAACGGGAGCATAAAATTATTTGCATCCATATTAATTACTCAAAAGCAACTAAAGTTCTATAAAATACCATACAAAATATAATCATACCTAATTGAACCAAATCCACGTATAAAATTGGTGTTAAAATCCGACAATCCATTCACACTATAGACAAAAGCAAAGGAGAGCAAAATGAAAAGCGCAATGAGCAAGAGCGCCATTCTACTTCTACATTTGTAATCTTACAAAAGCAGACCTAGTTATACTGTGGGATCGTTAAATATCTAATTCTAGACGGCCAATGGTAGGGGCGGAGCCATTTTATATCATTATATGTTACTACCTCTATAAATGAAAACATATCTCAAACCCTAACACACGCCTACTGATAAGAGTAAAAAGGCACATATTATCAGGGTACGGCTATGTCTAGTATACGAGTATACGCTATCAGTGAATAATTGATGTTTTTTTTTTATTAATAATAACAAGGAAACTCAATAGAAAGTCAACTCAATCCGTAAAAATATTTATGTTTTTCAGATAAACTGATGGAGAGAGCAAAAGTGCATTTAAAAAATATATATATTATAAAAAGCTTATTTCGTCGCCGCGCGTTTTATTTCATAAAACAAATCCATCATCGTTCTTTTCACTATTGAATGCACGAACGCTTGCAATGTAACACGTTACATAACAACAAATAAAATCAAAGTGCTTTATTTCCTTTAGACCTAAGAGGACTCTTGGACAACCCGTAACACAAGTCAGTATCTTGAAGCTCGTACCGCTCGTACGGATCACGAAAACCTTTTATAAAATAGCCCGCAACCACAGCCGCAATGAATCTAGCCGTCCTTTAAAAAGGCCAATTTTTTCCTCGCGTCAACGACAGAACCCCTCTATTCAACTGTCCACAGTACGGCCGTTTCGTTCACTGTTATCTTGAAAACGACCACCTCAATTATATTGCTTTTGTTAAGTAAGCTTTTGTGGAAGCGTCACGGATTATACTTAGAGGAGTGTTTTTTTTACGAACTACAATTCGGTATAGCGGTTTATATGGATCGTGGGGTGGGGAAGTGAAATTTTATTATTGGCGCTCTTTTATAAAGGAAATTTTTATTTTTTCGGATGCAGTGGTATATTTTTGCGGCGGTTTGGGTTTGTATTTCACTTTATATTTGTTTGTTGCTTTGCTCGAACTTTATGTTTCAAGAAAGCTTAATAATCTTTATGCATAGTGTCAGTGAATACCCTGTAGGCCAGGTAAAAATGTATCTTTAGCCAGATTGGAACAATTGTATCTGGATCAGTGTCAAGTTCCGGATCAGTGATATGTTTCATTTGGAACATCATATCAGAGAGTTCTCTCTCTGATATGATTATCCAGTAACACTAACGATTTATGTACCTATGTTTAATGACTCAAACAACAATAATTAAATCTTTTACTGTATGTACTACTTTCTGAAACGTAATAAAAATTAAGAAATATTGTTATACAAGTAGGTAGGTACCTCATTTAGTGAAAAAGAAAATTACAATCAAATAATAGAAATAAATAAGAATTTTATAGTATTTATAATTGAAGCAATTGAGCTAACTGCCGACTGTTGCAAACAATCTACAGGTAGCTCAACTGATCCATGCTTAGAAAATCGATTTCCCTTCATTCCTTTAGCAGGCTTAGGACTGACAGCTGAATCTAACTTTTGTATAATAATGTAGGTTCAATTAGCTGGCGTATTTAAAAACGAAGATGTGCATCTCGCTCTCACCATTGGAAAATGCTCTTTTTATCTCTTTCTTTCACGTTACAAATATACTTTGTCTCGCTCGCGCTCGGCGAGTGATTCGGTGAGTGACGCGACAGCGGCGGCCGCCCCCGACCGCCCGACCAAAGAGATTATATTACTACTATTACCGCGCCCGACGCGCCACGACCACCGCCCGAGTGATCGAGTTCCAAATGATCCATAAGTTTCTTCAAAACTGTTCCAATCTTTTGGCTCACTCTAATGATCCGGATCACTGAGTCGTTTCAGTAAAGAGTTACACACGTCTAATACCCTGTCTTTACTGATATTATAATGAGGAAGATTTGATTGTTTGTTTGTTTGAATTGAAAAGGCTCCGAAACAACTGGACCGATTTGAAAATTCTTTCACCATCAGAATCCCTAATTTTCCCTGATGAACATAGGCTATGAAATATTTTCAAAAAAATTAGAGATCCGCATAAAATTACAATAATAAAACCGTGTGCATTCAACTTATTAGGGTTTTGCCATCGGTTGCAAAACCCTTATGGGATCGCTTTGGGTCTGTTTTGTGTTTTGAATCCTTAATATCTCAGAAACTACTGCAGCTATTGACTTGAAATTTGAAATAATAATACATTTTGTGCGCCCGCACATATTTATAGAAAAATAAATGAAAAATCAAAATGAAGTTTTTCCATACAAATTTTTAAATCGAAATTTTAAATGGAACGTACAAAGTCAAAAGTGGTATCAAATGAAAGGTACACGTTTGTAGATTTCAAAATAGTTTTTGAAATTTTGGTAGATTTTATACTTTTTAAAATATTTTGAAAATGGTCAAAAAAATGACCGTCCCCCCCCCCTATCTCCGAAGTTTGCAGAGCGTTCGATGTGATTTGTACCAAGTGTTTGTAGATATGGATCTATATTTCTAAGGAAAAATATAGAGAAGTCTGTATAAATAATAGTTTTTGAAATATGGTCAAAAAAGGGCGGGAAAAATTTCTGAAGGGCTGACTACCCCACTGAGTTGGGTATCAAATGAAAGGTACTGGCTTGTACATTCCAATACAGTTTTTGAAATTTTGATAAGTTTTATACTTTTCGAAATATTTTGAAAAAGGTCGAAAAATTGACCATTCCCCCCCCCCCCCCCTATCTCCGAAGATTGCAGAGTGATTGATGTAAAATGTACTAAGCGTTTGTAGATATAGATCTATATTTTACAGGAAAAATATAGAGAAGTCTGTAAATATAATACTTTTTGAAATATGGTCAAAAAACTAATTTTCATACAATGGGGGCTATTTCATTGAGAGTAATATCAAATCAAAGGTATGGATTTCGACAATTCAAAACAGGTTTTGAAAATCGTCTTAGTTTCATACTTAGTGAAATACGTTGAAAAAAGCCGAAGAAAAATTGTAGGTACCAACCCACTTACCTACCCACTAATCTCTGTAGTAACTGTAATAGGAGTTCCACAGCGCACCAAAACCGTTGTTCTCAAAATTTTTGAGAAGGGATAGGTATGTACCTAGATAATCCACACAGTATCATTTACCCACAAGCTAAGCAATGCTTGTGTTATTGGTATTACTACGATAGCTGTTATACTTAATAAAGTATACGTATCACATTAGATGATTTATTTTTGTGTACAGAAAAGGACTAGAACACCCGAACAAATAATCTGAAGATCTTACAAATATTAGTCCCGAGGCAGGAATCAAACCTCAACCTCCTGCGTTGTAAGCCCACCGCGCCAAGAGGTTGTCATATACGTACCTACCTAAACGACAAAAGTTCAAAACCCTCGGCGCGCGAGTTACACTCGCACTTGTCGTACTTGTTTATTATAGCTCCGCTGCTTACTTTTCTCTACGGCCAGTGTCAGTTATGGAGCGTCATAAACATCACAATTCGTCACTGTAGTGTGGGAGGCGAGTCAATATCAAGAAACCCAATACTGCTAAAAAAGTTAGGGATCCGTATGAAAACTGTGAAACCCAACGTTTTGGTGTGTATAATTTCTGAAATTACTGTTTAATAACCGCGCGGAGCCGGGGCGGACTGCTAGTTTCTATATAACTAAACCTTCACGCCGCTCATCTCAAATCAGAATTCGGCTTTTCATCATGCTTACAATGCATATTCACTAAAACAATATTTAACAGTCAAATAATCTAAACCCAACTAGCGAATTAGGCAAGATTATTCAGAATCACAGCGTGTATTTACACACGTCAGTCCCAGTTAGGGGCACCATCAATACGACTGGATCAGTTTCTGCCCTGATCGCATTATTTTTTTGTTATTTAGTCTATTTAGCTTTGTTTTTGTTTTTTTACCAGAAAAAGACGTGCCGACTACCTGTACGTTGAAAATTTGAAAAAAATTCGTACTTCCCATATTAAAATGGTTCCAAACTCAGTTTTTTCAATCCTGGATTTTGTAGTACAGCGAACTGATACAGATTGACTTCTAAAATGATAGTAAAAAAAAATATTGTTGCTCACAAAGTTTTGTAGCGAAAATTGATTCTAAATCTAGAACGTTATCTTGTTAGTGTTAAGTAATTAGGAGTGCTTATTAGCAAATAAAATTAAATTCAAATAATATAAAAAAGTTAAAACAAATAAATATTAAGAATTTAAAAAATTGAGCTAACTGCAGGCTGTTGCAATTTATGTATGTCAAATAATAGAAACAAATTAAAACTAATTTTTACAATTGAAACAACGAGGTAACTGCTGACAGTTGCAAATTATGTACAAGTAGCTTAACTGATCTAATATATCAATCTAGGTGGAAGTATGTCGTTGGCTGCATGCTGATGCGCTGAGCTAGAATTAGGTACTTTTCGGGTGACGGGGGATATCGCTAGTGAAAAGCGTGAAAAGAAGCGGAGCAAGGACGGAGCCCTGTGGGACTCCGGCTCGGACGGGTCGGGGGTCAGAGAGAGTGCCCTCCACGCGATAGCGGAAGGTTGCAACTGCAATTTTTTTGTATTTATAAAATAGCTTACTTAGAGAAAGTCAAATAAGGTTGTGTGAAAATAATCCAGTACTTTCTGTTTATAAGCACAAGAAGAATTTAAGTGACTTTAAAAACAGTATGATAAGTTTATGTTAAAAAAAAAGAAAACTATCATATAATAAGCTACCGCCCAAATTACGTTGAAAATTAGTTTAATGAAATTAAATTCAGTTAGTTATTTAGAAATACATAGACATATCATTTATTTGCCACTACACACAACATTCAATTAATATTTACAGAATGAAGAAGACAGATACACAATACATGAAAAACAGTTATTAGGTAGGTTATGAACAGAAAGCGCTGTTATTTTGTTGTTATTCTGTTTTTATACCATTTGACCGCCAATGAACGCATGATATCTGTGCTCTGCGCCAAAACAACAAAAACAACTCTAACTGTTGCCAATATTCTGATTCATGGTAACCCTATCTTCAATTGAAGATGGAATAATCGTGTTTTCGTAACGAATTAGTTGCGATAAATCTTTCGCCTACTAATTTCCTTTGACTGCGGTTGTGCTTAGAGGGATTGGGGCTCAGATTCACATGTTGAAGCGAAAACTAACATAAATAAGCAAACGCGATACATCTACTGCTGTCGGCCCAATTTACATACGTATTGTTTTGCATAGACAGAGTGGCAGAAGTCTGAGTCTTCCACTATGGGATTTATCCTGATAAATCCCTACAAATAATAAGTGCGTCTAAGTAATAAAAAATTTTAAACAATCAATCGATCAATCGTGTAACTTATGTACTGTTATATACAGTACAGTATTATCATGGTTATTATCACTACAAGCAACCATGTTTAGATTCTGATAATTTTCATGAATTTATTTAAGTACGGAAATCCGAAGTCCTATTAAAGTTATGTTAGATGTGGGAAGTTTTAGAAAAAGTTTATCATCATCATTATAGCCTGGTTTCACGGCTGGCCTATCGTGAAGTTATACACTTCTAGCCTATTTAGGTTATCAACCAACATTTTAGTTTTTTTATTCTAATACTTATTGTAAGTAGTCGTATATTATTATTTGGTTTTACTTAAGTGCCACCGTCTATAATGTTCCTTCATGTCCAGTACATCCAAAGGTTGCCTGGAAGAGATCACTCATAGCGGTAAGGCCCTTCATACTTTCTTTACTATAAGCATGTCTGTTTGTAATGTTTTCTTTCTTTGTGTGTATAATAAAGTATTTTATATCTATCCATTATTGGAAAGGTAGTAGGCAATATCATCGTAGAAAAGTTATCAAAGGCTTATTCATAAAAGTAGCAAATCCATTCGCATGGGAAATGGCCCACATTCAATGACAGCCCCTTGTTAGCAGTAGGTAGGTTCTTGTAATGAGAAATCGGGATTCTTCCGACAATAGCCGGAACCTAATCATTGTGTCATTTACGAAGAATCCTTTATTCACGAACTGGGTTCCGAGTTCTGACTGCTGACACACGGTGAGAAAGTTTCGAGAGTTTATTTTATGTATGTTAGATTAAGGTACTACTCTGTCAAGAAAGTACCGGGAAAAGATCAATAATACACAAAATGTTAGTTATTCATCTAAATTAATTTTATCGCCTTCAAAGTATGCTCCTTCAGAAACGATACATTTACGCCAACGAATACTCCAATCATCAAAACATTTTTAAACGCTTATTCCGGAATTGAGTTCAGTTCTCGTCGCGAATTCTCCTTTATTACTTCTACCGAATGAAAACGTGTGCCACGAAGTGGTCATTTGAGTTTAGGAAAAAGGAAGAAGTCGGCTGGAGCCATATCTGGTGAATAAGGTGGTTGCTCGATAGTATTTGTTGAGTTTTTGGTCAAAAATTCGTTTACAATTATGGCCTTGTGCGAAGGCGCATTATCGTGATGCAAAATCCAAGAATTTTCTTTCCACAAATCTGGCCTTTTTCGCCGAATTTGCTCTCTTAAACGCCGCATAACGCTCAAATAATATTCTTTATTTACCGTTTCACCTTCTGGCAAGAATTCCGAGTGCACAAAACCTCGATAGTCAAAGAAAACAGTCAACATGACTTTTACTTTTGATCGACTTTGGCGTGGTTTTTTCGGTTTCGGTTCAGCTAGTTGGGAGGCGCCACTCCTAAGCCTGTTGACTAGTTTGCATGTCAAACTCGTTAACCCACCTCTCGTCACCAGTAACAATGCGTTTCATGAATGTTGGGTCGGAATTGACTCGTTCTAGCATGTCCTCAGCGACTCTTATGCGATTGAGTTTTTGGAGAAAATTCAGGTCTTTTGGGACTAACCGAGCAGCAATATGTTTCATACCCAAGTGATTATTTAAAATGGTGCGGATCGACTCGTGAGACACAGAAAGTTCATCTCTCTCAAATTTGAATGAGGATTTTCAGACACTAATTGCTTCACTTTTGCGACGTTAACTTCTGTTGAAGATGTTGATGGCCTACCAGAGCGAGGCAAATCTATAATAAATATAAACAACAGATGCAACTCAAAATCCGCGCCAAAATGGAAAAGAGCCAATCAAACAGCAAAAAAATAAACAAAAAATTGAATTGTGAACCATAGACAAATTATACATTCCCGATACTTTTTTGACTGAATGTATATATTTTATATGGGCCTTAGTTTTTAAGTATTTTCCATCTTGTACTAGACTAATGTTGCCTGAAATAAATAAATAAATATTATTATATTATTAGTATTCATGAAAGGAATTTCCTTTCCCTGGGATCGGTTCGAGCGGTGAGTGATCTAATTTGATTAATATTACAATACAATAGGTACACTTTATTGTACACCAAAGAAGGAAAATACACAGAAATAGGCAAAACTTGGGATGGAAACGAAGCAGTTGTACCTAAGGACAGTGGCTCCGTACTTCTCTCTTACAAGAAAACCACATCTTGTCATCCCGCTCTAAATCTATCCCGCAGCGGCGTTTTTGCGCACTCTTAACAATGGTTCAAAATTATTCAATTATTTATAAACATAAACATAACTCGTGTGAAGCTGTATAATTACCTACCTAAGTACAATCCGGGTTCTACTACTATAAGCACAATAAAAGCTATTAAAGCTGATATTAAAATTTGCTATTGATTATCGAATTTACTCAGAAAACTATAGCCCAGTGTGTCCGCGTAATCCTTTTGCTGGTTTTGGATGTAATTAAGAGATCATTCAATCAGCGATCGCGTACCAACATTAATTTGATTTTCCAGTCGTTTTGTTGGTACATTTTACGAATTCGTCGCCTTTTTTCGGTAGTTAACAGCAAAACACGATAAACTGTTGTTTGTCATGTCTTCAGAGTACACTCTGAAGACATCATTGGCAACACTATATTGACATAGACTGCAGTTGCATACATTTAACTGCGGTCTATCTTTCTTTCTTTCTTTTCTTTGTTTCCGTTCAACTAATACTTCCGTTCAACTAACTCTATGTCAAAATGATAATTAATATAAATATAAAATAATAATTATTATTATTTATATTAATTTATTATTAATCTGCGATCCCCAACCCGCATACCCAGCGTGGAGATTATGGGCAATAACCCATAATCCCATAAATGATAAATAATGTCATCAATGGCGCTCACTAGGGGAATCCTATGTCCAGCAGTGGACTCTTATAGGCTGATGTTGATGTCAAAATAGTGTTGCCAATGATGTCATTAGCAAAACTACCGGATATATTAAACATAGGTATTGATATTCCAGTGTCAACATAAAAATACAAAACATCAAAAAACAATGAGGTAACCTTAATAAAAGTATAAAATTGATTAGTTATCATATCATATAATCCCTGAGTAAAATCACTTTATTTTTTCATTTTATTTTATTCAAAAATGTATCTAAGAATAAACTAACTTTGTACCTCATCAAACAATAACGTAAGAAAACATCATGCCGATGCTATGAAACGTTTCCTGCCCGTAGGCATCAATTCAACTTTCTAAATTAAAACCAAACGAACATGATACGAAATGAAAGAAATATACTGACAGTTTCCAAATAGGAATCTGTGACGATAGGAACAAAGTACGTTTAGAGTTCAGTAAAACAAATATATAATACGCTTTAAATACCCGTTAAAATAATACTAATCATTATGTACGAGTGTGTGCAGATCGCGTAAGTTTAAAAATATTTATGACGACCTCGTCTGTGGTGCGGTGGGCGAAGGTCCGTCTGCGACGCAGGAGGTTGCGGGTTCGATTTCCGCCTCGGGACAAATGTTTGTACGATCTACAGGTATTTGTTCAGAGTGTTCTGGTCGTTTTTTATGTATAGTAAAAAATACATATCCATGTTATCTATTGTAGTAGGTATGTATATGAGACATCTAGTAACAAAAGATCTGCTTAGCTTGGGGCTAGATGATGCTGTGTGGATTGTCCAACATTATTTATTTATTTACTATGATTAATAATATCGTATAATATAGTATAATAACAGGTACGTCACTATCTAACAGAATAATTAAAAGTGCTACCTTATAGCAATACCTTTTGCGCATTTTATTAATTTATATCTGGCTCAGGTTATTTTCAGAGAGAGACTGGAGTTCTCTATTATGAATCAAATTCTAACGTATCACAAAAATCATCCTCAGTTGCTGAGCAGAATCCAATTCTATATTCCAAACAGGTAAATCCGACAAACTTATCTTTTCTTGTTTTGATCAACAAATTATCGCAGATCAGAGAAAAATATAAGAAAAAATCAACCTTTTTCCCAATGTAAAGCTTTATTGTAGATCTGTTATTGTTTTGCTGCTGTTCAATTTGATAATAATTATCTCTTGTTTTTTAGTAACCGAATTGCAATTAACGTGCTACGAGAATAGTATGCATGACACATTCAATAGTGATTTAATCAAAAAAACTTTTGAAAAGGTCTGTAGCCCGTTGAGTTAATTGGGTATTAACTTCTTTTGTACCTACGTTAGTAATGTCTAGTTTAGTCCTAGTTTATAGTTTTACATTTATGTTATTAGCGGTCCGCCCCGGCTCCGCACGGGCATATAACAAAATTTGATTTTTATGCGAATCCCTAACTTTTAATGGTGAAAGAATTTTTTTAATTGACCCAGTAGTTTCATTACCAATTCAATTCAAATAAACAATCAAATCAGTACAGATAAATAAAAAGTTTGAAAATAAAAAACAAAGTCTGGTTATAAACAATTAGGTTAACCTTTCTTCAGCCCAAAACAATTTAACCCTTCTATTACTAAGCCCGTGGAGTAATTGTTATCCCTTGAAATATTGTTACCAAACAACAATTTAGTCCGCAAGGACCGGTAGTGGTACGTTCAAACAATTTACATTACCTTCTCGTAGCGCGGGGTTTGTTATGACGCCTGTGACGGAAACTAAAGAGAGGGGGTAAAACATCTTTTGTAAAAAATTGTCGATTAAATATTTGTTGAGACCAAAATAAATAATACGTTATTTTAGGAAACAACACTGTTGTAAATGAAACCCCGATACCAAAAACTAGTACTTTTATTATGATTCAACACGATTACAATATTTAGGAAAATAACATGAACTTTACGAGAGCGGTCTTGGAGTGAGAGAGAGAGATATACAATTGCGCAGACGTCACTAGGAGGAAGTGACAGACGAGAAGTTTGACAGTGACAATGTCTACTTTCTTCCAACATCGTCCCTTAGACATAGTCCCATCTTCGCAGAGCAGAAGGTCAACTTTGAGTGCGGAGTGGCTTTGGTTAGTATGTCAGCCACCATTTCTCCTGTCTGTATATACTGTACAGCTATTGACCCATCGAACACCTTGCCGCGTACATAATGGTGTCTCACATCAATGTGCTTGGTTCTGGAATGATAACAGTCAGTACCTGAAAGTTTAATGCAACTTTGATTATCACAATAGATTTTCATCGGTTGATTTTTCAGTGGCCATAATTCTTCATGAAATTGTTTCAGCCACATTGCTTCCTGCACACATGTCGACAGTGACATGTACTCTGCCTCTGTGGTGGACAGAGCTACTGTAGGTTGCCTTTTGGAGTTCCATGATATTGAACCCCCCTGAAAAACAAAAACATAGCCGGTGCATGATCTTCTATCTTCTTCGGAGCTGGCCCAGTCTGAGTCACAGAACCCTTTAGGCATATTTTCATATGAGTTTTTCTTATATGACAATTTATAGTCTATGGTGCCCTTCAAATATCTCATGACCCGTTTCAAAGCATTCCAGTGCTGTAACTCTGGTTTATTATTATATTTACTCAATCTGTTTATTACATAACTTATATCAGGTCTTGTCCCTTGAGACAAGTACTACAATAAACAACCAATTACTTCTTGATATTTCACATTTTCTATGAAATTTTCTTTATTTTCTGATTGTAGTTTTTCATTGACATCTATTGGTATTTTCACTGACTTACAATCCATCATTCTATATTTAGATAAAACTTCAAGAATGTATTTTTTCTGATCAAGGAAAACAGTACCATTTTGTTTGTCCCTTTCTACATGAATACCAATGCAATAATTTAGCTCACCAATTATTTTCATATTGAATGTATCCTTTAATTTATTCATTATGTTTTCTCTTGTATTTTTACAGTTGCTAAAGAACATAATATCATCAACATAAAGCCCAATAAATAGTATGTCATTTTCACTTGTTATTTTGTAGTAAACACATGGATCTAGCTTTGACCTGCATAGACCAAGGTCTTTCAGAGCAGAATCTAGCTTCATATTCCACTGTCGGCTTGCCTGCTTTAGCCCATACAAAGACTTCTTTAGTAAACATACACGGTTATCAACTTGATAATTGGGTGGTTGGCTCATGTAGATTTTTTCTTTAATATCGCCTTGAAGGAAGGCTGAAACTGCATCCATTTGATGGATATCCAAATCATATTTAGCAGCAAGTGCAAATAAATATCTTAGTGAGGTTAGTCTTATAACTGGAGAATATACCTCTTGGTATTCCAAACCTTTTTTCTGTGCACAACCTTTTATTACTAAACGAGCTTTGTGCTTAGTTATTTTTCCCTTTTCATTAGTTTTAGTCTTAAAAACCCACTTACATGGTATTGCCCGCTTGTCATTCGGCAAATCTGTCAATTCCCATGTACCATTGATCATCAGAGACTCATACTCATCATCCATAGCTGTTTTCCATGACTGTGCCTCAGGACTGGATAATGCTTCTTCAACAGTTACTGGATCTGAAAACTGATTGATACAGATGAAGTTTTGTGGAACATTAGCAGCACCTCTTACTTGATGAGGCCGCAAAGTAACTCTACTGTCATACTGATCACTGTCATCATCATCATCATCATCAGTACTTGGCTGATAAGTTACATCTGTTTCTCCACAGCTGTCATAGGATGTTGAGCTCTGCGGTGACATGGTTTGATCACATAAACTCTGGGAATCATCATTATTGTTTTCTGTATTAATATTTCTAGAATTTTCAGAACTTTTATTTTCAGTATTTAATTCTAATAGTGAAACTGATTGAGTTTCGGCACAAGGATTTTTTTCTTCACTATTATTCTCAAAAAATGTGAGATCTCTACTTATAATTACCTTATTTGTATTGGGGTTATACAACCTGTAGCCTTTTGTATTTTCACTATAGCCAACAAATACCATTTCTTCAGACTTCTTGTCCCATTTCAGGCGTTTTTGCTTAGGAACATGGACCATAGTTTTTGAACCAAAGATTTTCATGTGGGAAATATTTGGTTTCTTCCCACTCCACTTCTCTTCTGGTGTACATGGTGTAGTCTCTGAAATAACCCTGGAAGGAGATCGATTTATTATGTAGGCAGCGGTAGCGATGGCTTCCCCCCAAAATCCTTTGTGTAACTCAGCATCAAAGAGCATGCATTTTGCTCTTTCAACTATTGTACGGTTCATCCTTTCCGCTAAACCATTTTGTTCAGCTGTGTATGGCGCGGTTTTCTGGTGATAAATACCACATTTTTCTAAAAACTTAGAAAATTCTTTATTACAAAATTCAGTCCCATTGTCAGACCTGAAATTCTTGATTTTCTTATCTAACTGGTTTTCAACTCTGTTTTTGAAGTTTTCAAATGCTGATTTTATGTCTGTTTTGTTTTTTAGAAAATAGACAAACACTTTTCTTGAGTAATCATCAATAAACGTCAAGAAATATTTAGCTCCTCCTATGGATGGAACTTCCATGGGTCCACATAAATCGGAATGAATAGTTTCCAATAAATTACTGGCACGTGTACCGGAACTTGGGAAAGGTTTCCTTGTTTGCTTTCCTTCACAGCAAGTTTTACAATTTATTTTATTTTTCATTTCTATATTCATCACACCTTCAGCACAAGCCTCTAGTCTTTTAATATCAGTGTAGTTCAGATGACCCATTCTTCTATGCCATAATTCAGTAAAGTTTTCGGTTACTGCGGATTGAGCATAAACCATATTTTCACGGTAAACATCCAGTTTATATGTGTCATTTACAAGACTAGCATTTGCGACATATTGACCATTTTTATTGTATATTACACAGCCTTTTTTATTGAATTGCACTTCACAGCCATTTTTTATGATTTGGCTTACGGAGAGTAAGTTTGTTGTGAGTTTAGGAACATACAATATATTTTTAATACTCACTTCTTCATAGTTGCCATGTTCTCCGGGAACTTTTATGATTATATCTCCACAGCTCTCTACTTGTAGCATTTTGCTGTCTGCAATTTTGATTGTTTTTATCACTGATGGTCTCTCATTTTTCAGCCATTCCCGGTGCATTGTGAGATGCATGGATGCTCCAGAGTCCACATACCAGCTTGCTGCGTCATTTGTGTTTACTGTAAAAGCTGCAATAAAACCTTTATCATTATTTGTGTTAGATTTTTTATCTTTTATATTATTGTCGCTCTTATTTTCTGGTTTTTTGGACCAGCAGGCTTTGCTGAGGTGGCCATATTTATTACACTTGAAACACCGTGGCCCTTTTTTCGTTTCCTGTTCGACCTTTTTAAAGTTCTTCTTGCGGTTTGTATAAAATGCGGAAGACTCGGAAGCTTTTACCTCTTGTAAGAGCTTTGTCTTAACAAAATCAGAAGAAATTTTCACCCCTGAGCTTTCTATTCCCATAATCATGGGTCCGTAGGAGTCTGGTAGCCCTGCCAACATGAGTGTGCCGAGCCACTCATCATTTATGGGGAATTTAATGCCACGCAGCTTGTGAGCTGCTCCAATAATTTTATTCACATACTCTTCAACAGAATTACATGCGTCAAGTTGTGTATTTATTAATTCTTTGAGCAAACCCACCTTCCGGCATAAACCAGAATCTTCAAAAGCATTTTTGAGGTTCTGCCACACTTCCCATGCTGTTTTGGCTTCTTGAATATGGACATAATTGACACTGTCGACTAAAAGAATGATTTTAGACTTTGCTTTGGTGTCTTTTTCTTGCTCAGTTACCTTACCGGAGGCCATGCTCTCCCAGAGACCTTCATGTTC
The DNA here is from genome assembly GCA_963931895.1 of Eupithecia pulchellata. NCBI lineage: Eukaryota > Metazoa > Arthropoda > Insecta > Lepidoptera > Geometridae > Eupithecia > Eupithecia pulchellata. The sequence goes on from OZ007543.1 coordinate 3,769,939, forward strand.
CAAGTATGCCTTCACGGCAAAGGCCCACGAATTATAATTTTCTCGTCCCGTCAGCTTGTCTATAAGAATGCCCGTTGCCGACATTCTTGCGGATTACAAATTTGTATAATGTAATTTTGGTGACCCGAGCTGATGACTCGTTTTGGTTATCTTCAGATTTTTATAAAAATATTTCACTTTGCTGAAAAATAAACCTACTTAGGCATGGGGCGGCCCATAACCTGTTGTAAATGAAACCCCGATACCAAAAACTAGTACTTTTATTATGATTCAACACGATTACAATATTTAGGAAAATAACATGAACTTTACGAGAGCGGTCTTGGAGTGAGAGAGAGAGATATACAATTGCGCAGACGTCACTAGGAGGAAGTGACAGACGAGAAGTTTGACAGTGACAATGTCTACTTTCTTCCAACAAACACGACAAAGACTTTCTGATATTTAAAGCGAGAGCTGAAAGAGCGCCGCCATTTTTCTAGAGGAATTACTAATGGATAAGAGTTGTGTGTATGGACAAGAATGGTGTGTTGTGTAGCTATGATAGGGCGCTATAGCGCTCATCGTGTGTAGTGGACTAATATTAATGATTTGTGAGTGATTTTGTAAAATTGGGAACAGGTCGTGATTAGGTGTTATTTGATTTTATTTATATAAAATGTAATTTTGGATGCTTACTATACTTTATTTTTTCGGCTTGCGTTTATTTTGTCCTATATACTTCATTCTATCAAGTCACATAACTTTTATTATTTCCTCACAAATCGTGTTAAGTATTCGTTGATAATAGTAATGTATTCGTTGATAAAGCTGTCTTCTTCTTGAGTGTGTTTATATCCCTACTTTAAGGATTCTAGTAACTGGCTTGCTTTGCTCGTGAGTTATTCTATTCAATGCACGTGGTATAAAACACTGTTCTTCGCAATTGATATAAGTTTTATTTTAGTGAACTTTTAAAGTTTATTTTAGTTATTATATTTTATTATCAACTTTTTAAATTTTTCAATTATGTGTTTAATTATATTTTATTAAGTATATCAATCATCTAGTACCCATATCACAAGCCCTTCTTAGTTATAGATGATGCTGTGTGGATTGTTCAGCATTATTTATTTATTTTATTTATTAAATCTTACAACTTTCATAAGTCAACATATCGACAAATCCCATCACTACCCACGGAAACGTTTCCCTTAGGTGACCCTTTAAGATTTACGAGGTACCATAACGCCACAACAAGGGGCACAATACTGATATTGCATTTTGTCCGTGTAACACGTAACACATGTAACAATATAACAATGTTATTGTAACGTACAGGTTACACGTGTTACAATATTGCAAGGAAACACCTGCAGCGTTGCAAAATGTATTTTTAACTGTTGAGACAGACGTAGAGAGCACTGGGACGTGTTATAATAGGATTATTTCGTTGAGGTTCCATTTATTTTTGCAAAACGTCAGCTACTTAGTTTTAATAGGCTTTAGGGTTTAAAGATTTCGTATATATTATCTACTTAGCTTGGGGCTAGATGATGCTGTGTAAAAAAAAATCTCACACAAAATGTATAAAATAAGTTATAATTTGACCAAGACATCTGCCACCTAGCATTTTTTGTATCAAAGGTTTTGAACTCGCCAGATTTAAAGGCTTTTATTGATGTAATGAAAATAAAATAATATTTACTTTTTAAATACTGTAATAACTAGCAATTACCTACCACGTAGTAAAATTTGGTTCAAAATATTAGGTAAAGTGCCGTGCCGTGTGGTGCCGGCATAGAATTTCAACACCCCAACTCTTCCCGTGGGTGTCGTAAGAGGCGACTAAGGGAAACACACCGGGGGGCGGGCAGCAGCGCCTTCTGCAGAACAACTACACCGAACTGCGATCCCCAACCCGCATGCCCAGCGTGGGGATTATGGGCAATAACCCCCAAATAATGATGCCATCTATGGCGCTCATTAGGGGAGGCCTATATCCAGCAGTGGACTATTATAGGCTGGTGATGTTGATGATGTTGATTAGGTAAAGCACCAACTAAACTCGGCTTGAAATTATACCTCACTTTAGTTGTTAGCACGTAACTTAAATTGCTTCATTCCCTTCAAAGTTCGTCTTCATTCTTCTGCTATTAAGTGGGGTTAGCATGAATTAGTCAAGTAAATGAATTAGTACTCTAAAATTCTTTGAGAATCCGGACTTGATAAAAACTGCTAGCCACTTAGAATTAAAGGTAAGTAACGTTTTCTTTTATTTTGAAGCCATATTTCCTAGCCCAAGACTGGGAAGAATATAGGTCGCGGGTTTATACCCCATCAAAATAGAAAATTTTCGAGATATTATTTAATTTCGCACTAGCAGCATGACAAACAATTGACCAAACACATTATAAATTTTAGTTAAGTTCCAACCTAGTTTGTATTGCAAGAAAATCAACGTCCATACATAATGAATGCATCAAACTGCGATAGTTCATAAGAGAAACATGACCAAAAATTTTACAACTTATAGTTCTTCAACTTATAGTTCCTAGTGACACTACATAAAAACTCATTCTAACCCTCAGCTACTATGATGGATTGTACACTTTACTCGCACAAGTTTTCTTGCTTGAATAAAACCGAGTAATATGGGCAGCTTAAATTGACGTTAGTCCTGCAGCCGGTCCCATATATTAAGTTAACTTCGAAGTTACACGCGTGTGGACCTTCTGCGCCGGGAATAAATTTGAATTTGCAACGTTTTAACGTTTTAGCTGTGTAAGACAATTTGAACTACAAAACTTTTTTTTGATAAAGCACCTACTTGTGTTCCTTACTAGTGTTTGAGGCGCGTGTCAAGGAGTTTTTCTATCAAAGAATTGAATATTGGAAACTACATTTTATTTGTGTATTTAAAAAATGCTTCGTTTGTATGATGTAGTTGTTATATTTATTTACAATTTGTTTTAAGCATTCATATATAGGTACCTACATATATTTTAATTCACCTCAGGTACACCCCTGCGTTTCTTAAATTCAAATAATTCTTTCCATTCAGAGGTGGCCTGGAAGAGATCGCTTCTAACCGATAAGGCCGCCCATTGCATCTGTCTAATGTAATGTTATGTTATTTTTTGTTGATTTTAATTCAGTTGAAATAAGAGAAGAAAGAAAGAAGAAGAAGAAAGAAAGAAAATGAATTTATTTGTAACCCAGTAACACACAAACACACTAAAGTAAATAAGGCAAATTAAGGTACAATAAAATAGAAAATAATAATGAAAAATAGAAAACAATAATATATACCTAAGCTCAAAAGAAAACAGAAATAAAGAAACAGTGTTACAAGGGGTCCAAATAGGTGGGACCTATTTGGTCTCAGCTAATTAATAGCTAAAAGCGACGCTGATTTTCAGACAGGGCCCGACTTTAGAGTGTGGTAGAGAAAAGGGTGGCACAAATGTTTTATAATTATGTATAAAGATAATAGACACGCTAAATAATAGGTAGGTACACACATGAGAAGATGTGAAAAAGAATACAGTCATGGAAGGATAAGAAATAATTACTGGAGGCAAATACATAAGAGGATTACTTATTCTTTATAAGTAGATTACCTCCGGCGATCTCACGCTTAGGGCGCCGCCACGTCTCCTCATCGTGGTTTGAGCTGGTCTCACTTTTGGAAACCTGACGAAGAGCTTACTATAGAAATGATCTTATGAAGTAAGGTCTTGTCTCTATTCGTACAATTTTAAGGTATTGTTCGCGTTTATTTACTTATTTTTCCCGAAGTTTCAAGAGGTTGAACACCAAGTTAAAATATTCATTTTGGATTCTGCCACTTTGCATAACTGGGTATACACACGGATTTGCAAAGAGTTTTGACGTTATTACGTTGAAAATTGACAAATATCACGACATCATCAGAGTTGCGTTTTATTTTTGCCGCGTTATTGTGTAAAATTGTATTGTTTTGGCATTATTACAACTGTTCTACTTGTAGCGGTGGCCTGTTTGAAGTTAATTTCAAAATAAATAAATGAACACTTAATAATATGTACATATTTATATTATTCACACAGCATTATCTAGCCCCAAGCTAAGCAGAGCTTGTGTTATTGGCACTAGATATCTGATATACTTTATAATATACGAGCAAATGGACATATTTTTTTTATTAAACGTAGAAAATTACCAGAACACCCTAAAATCTGTAAAGATAAAGTAGAATGAACCTGGGGCGCGGGTATTAAATAAATTAAATAACAGTTTTCCATGATATAAAATTTCTTTTTACATTTTCCATACGCGTCTCTACGAACAAGATTGATTTTTATATGAGCACAAATAATTAAATTTCAGGACAGAGCGTCAAAAAGAAATTCTCGTGCCAGCAAATTCAATAGGAAATTATACGAATTTATCTCCCAAATATATACCTACAACGTGAACGCATCCTCCCCAAGCCCTCTGTGATCAAATTGAATTTCTTATACGGTTTATTAAATCCTGTAAAACTCACACTTCTGTCTACCTATGCTACGGAAAAGTAAGAAAGAAAATATTTTTTTATTTACCTTAATTAAACTAACTAAAATTTTACACATAGTGACTTTAAAACTCTGGATGCGACAAGCCAAAGACAGGGCGCTATGGCGCTCATTAGGGGAGGCCTATGTCCAGCTGTGGACTAACATAGGCTGATGATGATGATGATGACCTTAAAACTATGTTAAATAATCTAGGACATTGCATTGATTATTTAGTACAGTGACTAAGGTAATAATGGTGTTCACTCAGCGTTATGCTGGGTGCACACTGGTGTGTCCACCCAGCGCTGATTTTCAGTGAAGACTAGAGGGACCGTGTCACGTCACGAGCGTTGGATGCGTTTTGTCACAGATGTCAAAAGTTGTCCAAAATCATCGAGCCAGGGTACAGGGATTAAAGCCGTTCCCCCAAATTCATTATGGCATACAAATATCAATATAAAAGTTAATTATTACTTACCTTTGTCAATCAGCCGACCTCTGTGGCGCGGTGGGCAAAAGCCCGCCTGCGACGCAGGAGGTTGCGGTTTCGATTCCCGTCTCGGTACCAATATTTGCAAGATCTGCTAATATTTTGTTCAGGGTGTTCTGGTTTTGTAGGTATAATAAAAAATATCTATTTATGTAATATTATTATGTATTAATCAAATCTGTTAAATAATTGCTATTATCAAAGAATTATTGTTATTGTTATTATTATTATTATATTATTATCAATTAAGATAGAGTACGAACTAGCATTGGCTCAGCGTGATATTGTGCTTAAGAATCAGAAGAAACAACACAGATTTTCAGCCAGGAGATAAATTTTCAACTAAATGTGTAATGCACCTAAAGGTCTCTTTCTACTAACAATAAGGAACTCGATACGAGGTTTAAATGGCGCAAATGCATCTAAATTTTACAATATAAAGCCCATATTTGAATGCACATTTTCTTATGTGCTTTTCAGTGACAAGCTTTAGAGAATAGAATTGTTGACGACCTCTTTATCGAGAAAGAGGTGGTCAACAATTCTAATTCAAAAAGTTTTCACACCCTAATAACAAACTAAATTCAAAGCACGAAAATAACATTACTATCGTTTAAGTTACAACATAAATCAAGTTATCTGTGCATAAATTCTCAACTCGATTGTATTACCTGCTCCTCTACATAGAATAGGGATGTGCTACAATAATATCGATACTGTTTTCATCGCGAAATTTCGGAGTATATTTTTGATGAGGTCCTGTGCACGATTTGCGATGCCTAAGACGTTGAGTTGGTGTAAATTCTAGCATTCGCCATATGTCATAGTTAGTAAAGAACAATTGCAGAATTTTGTCTTGACTTTTTTTCGCGTCCATGGATTTGATGTATATGAATCAAATTTAATTAATTTTCTACGATTTTTCAATTATTTACTCCTTCTCGTAAAGGCCGGAGTTATTTTATGTTATTTAAAAGCTTATCAAATGATATTCGAATGACGTACATTCGAAATGTTACCATTTTATTAGTGGTGCGGGTACTATTTTATCTTTTGTCTTTGACAGTCTCATGTTGTCTGTGGTTGTCTTTTAATACGCTACAGAATCCTTCCGAGACTCGCTTTTTAATCTCTGCTATGTTTTGTGTTTCTATTTTGGCTTTCTATATATTTCTACCCGACCTGGAGTGTTTATGGACTGCTTGATACTGCCCTGTGTGATATATAAGATATATCATAAGCTAATCTTACTGTTCTCTGATTTTGCCTAGTGAATTGGACTTTTGTTGTAAACCCGGAACAATCGTAATGGCAGATTATTGTAGAGGTCATCGTAGCACACTACTTTATGTGTGAACTGCAATCTATGCGTGAACACACTGCGCCGATATCAAGTCTTAGGACTTGACCCGAGAGTTGCGAGATGAGAATGAGGAATGAAATAAATATGTTTAACAAAATGTGTTTTTATTTGCCCACATTAGGTTGGTATTTTATGACAACCTTTGTGGCTTGGCGGCCGAAGGGCCGTAAAATAAAAATATCTATCTATGTAGATACTTATATACATTGTTTTAAGTATATAAGTTATCTAGTAGGTACTCATAACACAAGCTCTGCTTAGCTTCGGGCTAGATGATGCTGTGTGGATTGTCCAACATCATTTATTATAACCCTCAGTTTTTTTGTGTTTACGGGGCAAGTATATTTTTTTAAATACGCGCCCAGTTTTTGTAAATATACGAGAAGGTTAGAACTTATTTGGATTTTTCTCATTTCGTTTGTCTATAAATACTCATTACCTCAATTAATCACACCACATTATCAATTTCTTTAAGATTTAATTTAAATCTGCGATCTATTATAGATCATTTTTGTTTGACGTTCATTCATAAGCAAAAATTCAAATACCGAAATCTTTTTTTCCCGGCTTTTTCAAATGAAAATAGTCTCATTTATAGATTCTGGAGCAAACGCCAAATCTTTCAACATATTTTTCATTACGGGACGCTTCAATTTTATTCCAGACAATTCTTAGTATGGAGACCTGCCATTGTTCTTTGATTGTTTTCTATGGCTTTGTTCGAGATCCTCAAAAATTAAGATTTAATTTTTACTTGTTAATTTAATATGCTGTGTTGAATTTTAAAGATCATACTCCACTATTTAGTTTATCAGTTATCTATAGACTACACTTCCTTTATCTACATCTATAACTATTAAAAGGAATCCCTATTTCCGACCAATTTTGCTAATTATTTTTTGTTGCGTGAGTAATTGTGAGGAGAAAGTTCTTAAAAAGAAAAGTGAAAAAAACACACTGAAATTGACCGCAGGGAAGGCCGCGGGCGGAGATAGTTAATAGTATGTCAAAAGTATAAAGAAAAATATTGGTGTGCAATTCGCTAAGTAATTTTATATTTTGCCAATTGCCACCGTTCTCGTATTTTATGAACATCGAAGTGGTTTGAAAATACTTTCGGACTCCGAAAATAGGTGCAAACGCTGTCTATTATTGAATTAATAGCTCTGCACAATAGAGGCAAGTTTCGAATCACTTAGAATTTTGAACTTAACCATACTTAGAGCTGAAATACGATCTCATAATTATTGTGGAGTACAATACAAGCCGATCGTATGGGGCCATTTAAATTTACTGCGAGGTTATTTAATTTACCCTTTTGGCGCTGCGGGTGAAAGGCCGCCTGATGCAGGAGGTTGCGGGATCGATTCCCGCCCCAGGACAAATACTCGTACAATCTGCAAATTTTTGTTCTGGTCGTTTTCTATCACATCACATCATTACATCATCATCCTATATCAGTCCACTACTAGACATAGGCCTCCCCTAATGAGCGCCATAGATGGTTATAATTTGGGGGTTATTGCCTATAATCCCCACTCTGGGCATGCGGGTTGGAGAACTTGGAGATCGCAGTTCGGTGGAGTTGTTTTGCAGAGGGCGCTGCTGCCCGCTCCCCAGTGTGTCTGCCTTAGTCGCCTCTTACGACACACGGGAAGAATTGGGGTGGTGAAATTCTATGCCGGAACCACACTTTTTTTTTATATAATAATAAAAAATATTTATATATGTACTCGTACATTATCATATACGTATATACATATACATATACCTACATGTATATCATTTTTCTAGTACCCACAACACAAGCTCTGCTTAGCTTGGGGCTAGATAATGCTGTGTGAATTGTCCAGCATTATTTATTTATTTAATGTCCTTTATCATTTGTTTGACTTTAACAAGTATTGAAGTCACGAAAAAGTTGTTAATATAAGTTGAATAGTTCTGAGAAAAATCCCCCAATGATTTGTAGTGCTTGAAAACAAAATGCGTGCACTTATAAGTTGCAAAAAACAATCTATTTTAGTGAGGGAATAAAACTTATTTAGTTAGAATTTTTTGGTTATTTGACAGCTTTCGACTATTTAATTTGCTTGTCGTCCATTTGTGATGTTAAAGGAACACGCGTAGCGAAAATGATGCACATTTTCGCTACGCGGGTATTAAACGTTGGGTTTCACAGTTTTAATACGGATCCCTAACTTTTTAGGCGGCATTAGGGTTATTGACATTGACTAGACACTCCATAACTGACACTGGCCGTAGAGAAAAAGCAAGCAGCAGCGGAGCCATAATAATAAAGAAAGTTGAATATTATAGCGCACTGTTTATTTCTATTTTTCATGCGGATCCCTAACATTTTTAAAATATTATAAAATATAGCCTATTTTCATCACGGAAATTTAGGATTATACTGGTGTAAGAATTTTACAAATAGGTCCAGTAGTTTCGCATGCTATTCCTATATTATAATTAATAAGTATAATAAATTTATAATAATATAGTAAAGAAACTGCTTTCGCTCTGTTGTTTTCTGTTTATATGGCTTGTTTCAATAAAGTTATCATACCTCTTTTACTACTTATATAAGAGTTTTAGAAAAGACTACACTATTGGGTAATAGAACGCTGAATTCTTCTACGCCTTTAAAAAGAAGAAATACAGTTATTTTACCAATTAAAAACAAAAAGTAATATACAAACTAAATAAGTTTTATACAGAAATAGAAGAGAGTAAATATCTTATAAAGATAAATAGAAATAAAATAAAAATGATCTTTATTTCTCTTACACATAATAACTGTTGGAAATTCATAGAACACAAAACGTATCTACGAACCTTCGGTAAAACGAGACTCCTTATCGTTTCGTTATAGCAATCGCACCTTGATATGCTTTGCTCTTGTTTTACACATAGATTGTAAACTCCTCTTCCATTTTGTCACGTCGTCGACATAGAATTGTGCTCTCACATTATTTGTTGTTTTAATTATAAATAAACTAGCTAAAATCTGGGGTCTCTCATTCCTTCATTAACAAAATTAAAGATAGGCTTCAAAATAGGGTAAATAAGAATCCCCATTTCATTATAATTAGTACCACAGTATTTTAACGGGTATATTATTATATCGCGTTTGAATTTAATTTTTTTGAAAAAACGCGATAAATACCCCTTAAAATAGTACTTATCATTATAATGTTCAGATCGCGTAAGTTTAAAAATATTAATCCCCATTTCAGCATGTAGCATTCGGCTAGGTGCTTTGCAGATGGAGCCCTTTAAGGTTCCTACAACCGTTTGCAGCAGAAAAGCAAAGGAGCAGTCAATAAATAATCGATGACAAAAATTCCGCAAATCTGACAATATGAAATCCAAAGGCCTTTCATTCCTCGGATATCTCAATAATATCTTCGTACAATGGCTATTCAATAACCCTTGATACACACGGCTTTTTAAAATGGTAAGCATCGTAGAGGCTAGAATACTGTTGGAGTAGACGCTAACTAAATGGCGTCCAAGAACCTAAAAATTTGTTCGTAGCCCAGATTCCAAGCCCATCTACTGCTGGTTTAAATGCCGTGTGATGATTAAAAAGAACATAGGTAACAAAAGACATTACATAAGACAAACTTAGTACAATGGGCCGCCTTATCACTAAGAAGCGATCTCTTCCAGACTTTGTTGAGAGAAAACTTTCGACGTCCGCTAATTTGCTTAGCAAAGGGTAAAATATGTGTGTTCAAAAACTATTTAAACTATGTTTAGGAAGCACTCAAACATTTCAAGCGTGATAATTTTCCAACGGAAACTCTTTTAAAGCTCAACATTTTCAACATTAACTCCCAAAGCTTAAGCTCCGAGATATAACGATTTTAGCGCACACATTTTTATATATAAAAATAAAATATATTTAACAAGCGGCCCGTCTCGGCTTCGTACGGGTTATTGTGACAAAACGATAACAGTTGGACATTTATCGCGAAATTTTTGTTCTTTAATATTGTAGAAAATACTTTAGTTCTATCATCAAAATGTTATGGCATTTTTATATATAAAAATAACTTATATCTAGACTTCAGAATTTTGATGCTAGTTTTTCTTTTGGTATAATTATGCAAAATAAACACCGTTGTTTATTTTATTTTAACGTTTCCTTAGAAATAAAATGTGCAAACTAAGCGGCTGAAAACCAGATTTTTATGTCTTTTGAACGCGAGATTTTTTTTCTCGCGATCAAACAATAATGCCTCATATGTTAAATTGATAAATAAAAAAATTGAGTACAAAAATCTACTGTAGTTTGATGAATTCATTTTTAATGTTAGCGGGTTAACTATGTACCCATTTTGTGTTGGACGAACACCAACGTTTCATCCCCTAGCGAGGGACTTCATTAGGGTGAGTGCGTCTCACGTCAAGCCCGTATCGCTTGGCGTAGGTGGGCGCGTGTCCACTACGAAGAAACGCAAGCAAAACACAAGCTGAGAGGGCTTATTCCCAGAAGTCCACGACTCCATTATCTTCAAAAAACTTAGGTTCATATTTAGATTCCCAAGCGGTCCACGATATTTTAAAAAAATCCTTTCCCAGCCGATCCATAGAGAGCTATGGGCGAGGTTAGGGGGTGGGAAGCTGCTTGGTGATATTATAGTATAGGGTATCAAAAGAAATAGTTAGTCTAAAGGCCTAGAAAACTATGCAGTGATTTTGTTCGCTCCACTCCATATCCGTATGTCAACTGTCCCTTATATCTATAAATCGAAGTGCCTTTCAACCTTACGTTAAATGAGATTTTGGACGGCTTTTGAAATATCGTCGAGTGTGTCGTGTTTGAAGGGCAAGAAATTGTCAGGGAAATGGTGTCAAAATTTAATGAAACTGATTGAATCAGGTAAATTATTACTTGAAAGTCGCTAAACAATACAAGAAATGGTGGTAAAATACCTCCAGCAAAATACCTCCAGCATTGAATCACTTATGGGTTCATAGTGTGAGAAATAGTCCATCCGTTTGGACTAAGAGAGTGCACTGGTGTGCGCACACACATGTGCACTATAATAATATTTAGAAGCACATGATTGGTATCGATTCAGTCTGGCCATCATCATCATTATCTTGATTTCAACCAAAACCTACCCTCAAAATCATTTTTGTAGATTTTTTCTTCTGAAAACATTATAAGACAATGATAATATTTTGTTCTTAATTCTTTATTGCACAATAAAAATACAAAAACAACATAAAAATATAAAAGAAATGGCAAAGGCAAGCTTAATCCTAAAAAAGTTCTCTAACTATGTCAGTCCCGTATTTTCAAAAATTCTACTAAAAATATCTTAATATCTCTATAAATGACAACTAAAACTAACCTTTATCATTTTATTGCCACATGTGGTGCAGCTAAAATAATTTGGAAAACACAAGTACCTATCCAGTAGTCTAAAAATGTGCAAATCACCAAGACCTGCAGCCTTATTGTCTAACTTGAAATCCATCACCAGTGAACTTCAAACCGATTACCAGTTGTAGAAACAGTCAGAATGTTGTCGGTATTGTATAAGGTATTCAACTGATCTTCGGTTTCAGATATTTACACAATACGAAAGTGACAATCGATGTCCAGGCTAGGTTTGAAAAGCCAAACTGAAGCCGATTACGATTACCATTTGAGTTAGACAATAGAGCCGCTGATCATATAAAATAGCTACCGAATTAAACCCACCATAGCAATCTGACGTCAAAAATTGTAGCGCATTAACCGACAATAATTGGAAAGTTGCGGTTTGAGTCCCGTCGAAAGCTGAACTTTTGGTGAGCATTTCCAAGCATGCAATTATTGAAAGGACGCTAGAATACTTGGCTAAGAACGAGTTGAGTCTGAAATGTGTGTGCAGTTGATTGCCTTTGGGTGTAGAGCGAGAGCCGAAGGATTTTGCTCAATAGTTTGCCATCACATGAATTTGTGACGTGTTTTGTAATAAGTATTATTTCCAGTTTTTGAATAATATAAATAAAGGGACATCGCACGGGAACCAATTTATTTATACGATTTTATAAGGACGGGGCCAAGGTTTGCAGTTCACCCGCTTAAATTTATAAATACTGGCTGCGCCTCGCGTCGTTACCCGCAGTCAATTTGACTACTTTTTACGTTTTTTCTTCAAATATAAAATAACAAATAAAGAAAACACAAAATGATTAGTAAATTTAGTCCAGTCATTCACGCGTGATATCATTGACCCTTGACCCATAACATACGTTACTGGTCAAGGGTCAATATTTCCGTTTGGATATATTCCTGTCTAATACCAAAAAAACTTTTACAAATGGTATTAGTTTATTGACGTCATAAAATTCCTAACGAATACCAAATTTGAAATCTTTAAATTAAATTCAAAATCATATCCCAAAACAGAATTTTTGGTACAGTCACAGAAAAAAGTTATTTTGGTTTAAAATTATTGAACACCTATTAATATTCCTTTTTATATTATATAGAAGATAATTGGTATATGCATGGTTCCTTGCACTATAGCCGGCATTTCGCATTTGATTCAGGAGTTCCAGTCATTGCAGTAAACAGCTGTAATTTACTAAAATGCACGAGTGGGACAGCGTTTCTCTGCTAAAATACATGCTCTTATTTATATGGCTGTGTCTCGTAGATTTATATCTGCTATTTCTATGAGCTAGAACATTTTATAGACTCATACTCAGTTTATATCAGTATTTGGTGAAAATATGGCTCAGTTTTTCGGAAATGAAATGCCACAGAATTGAATATACTTTTTATTTATTTTATCATATTTCCCACGATAGCCCAGCCTAGTGTGCGAATCATTGTCACTCGAGTAAATAAAGGAATCCTCTCTTTTTACCCACTAATAAAATAAATCTGTCTTGCATATCATATTCATTCTCTCATCATTCTCTCTTAGGTTTGCTGGACGAAAACTCTTTTCAGGGTTAAGCTCGCCTATGTACAGTGCGCGTCAGAATTAAGTACCCCCCTTGTCTACATAATATTACGACTACTTCGAATTCCCTTGTAACTTATCACAAATTTTCACATGCAAAAATTTATCACGCCGCCGCTCAGGATCGAACCACCCACCATAATACTCGTACTTAAAGTCTGAAATTCCCAACATTAACAATTATTGTGTCCCACATAGATTGAGATAGGGGGTTACTTATATGTGACGCGCACTGTACATACCCTTTTAGTTTAAGTTCATGCTATGTTTTGATGCGTGTACAATAAAGAATAAAGAATCATTCCATTTTCAAATCTGAAGTAAACGGTACCATCACTCTCGCGATTCGTGTCAGAAAATTGAGAAGGACCTACAAGAAAGGTAAGGAAAGTGAGTTGACAATCTCATTATATAAAATGCTTACCGTCAGGGGTGACGCAGTATCCATCTCAGTTTGACAGCTCATATTGCCGAGGGTTGCCAAACCCTGAGATATGGGAGAAGGGCGCAATGATTTGTATTTATTGGTAAGAATTCCATTTGACACGTGTCATTGTAGGTGGAATTCGATAGGAGTGAAAAATAATCTCTTAAATTGATTAGAAATGTTTTCCTCTCCGCAACGCCCCACTCTGTTATAGCCGAGGGGTGTATGGAATGTGGAAATGTTTTATTAATTTAAAATAAAAGCGCGTTAGGAGCAATATTATATTAAATGTTTTGTTGTGTGTTTTGAGTAAGAGATTCAATAATAAATCAAATAAATAAATAGACGGCTACTATTAATTTATTTGATATATTATTGAATTTTGAAATAACTACAAAATTACATAAAAAATGTTAAGTAACAGTACATGTATGCTGAGCGGTACAAAGTTTGCACTGGTAGCAAATACATTAGTTATTATAAAGAGGAAAGATTTGATTCTTTGTATATTTGAATTGAATAGGCTCCAATAATACTGGACAGATTTGAAAATTATATCTGATATAATTATTAGGGATTTTCCTGTTTTATACATAGAAAACGAGCAGAACACCCTGAACTGATCTGCAGATCATACATACATTTGTCCCGACGCCGATATCGAACCCGCAACCTCCTGCGTCGCAGGTTCTTCGCCCGCGCGCCGCGCCACAGCGGCCGATTTCTTAGAAATGAACCCTAGTGCACTATTATAAATAAAACTAGAGGGTATATGTGCCCGAGCTGCAAGCAGCTCGGGGGTTGTGCTTCGCCTTAGGCGGCCTTATCGTCGTAGGAGTTGTAACTTTTCATAACCTAAAACGTCTTTGATTTGATAGAAATCGATACCCATGTGTAAAATCTGCGATGGTAAAATGTCAGCCATCTTGGATTTGAAAATGGACATCTTTTTCGTAATCTACGTGTTTGATTTAGTTGAAAACGATACCCATATGTGTGGGTGTTTGGTCACACAGCAAGGCTCGCTTCGCTCGCTTTGCAATGTGACAGTCAGACCCACCTCATAGAAGAGAGTGGGGGTCTCATAGAAGAGAGTGGGGTTCCCTTTAGTCGCATTGCAGCTCGCTTCGCTCGCCGCAATGCTCCCTGCCTGCTGGAAGAGGGTGGTGGTCACAGCACGGCTCGCTTCGCTCGCCGTGCTGTCCCCTTGGTCGCATTGCAGCTCGCTTCGCTCGCCGCAATGCTCCCCGCCTGCTGGAAGAAGGTGGTGGTCACAGCACGGCTCGCTTCGCTCACCGTGCTGTTCCATTAGTCGCATTGCAGCTCGCTTCGCTCGCCGCAATGCTCCCTGCCTGCTGGAAGAGGGTGGTGGTCACAGCACGGCTCGCTTCGCTCGCCGTGCTGTTCCCCTTGGTCGCATTGCAGCTCGCTTCGCTCGCCGCAATGCTCCCTGCCTGCTGGAAGAGGGTGATGGTCACAGCACGGCTCGCTTCGCTCGCCGTGCTGTTCCCCTTGGTCGCATTGCAGCTCGCTTCGCTCGCCGCAATGCTCCCCGCCTGCTGGAAGAGAGTGGGGGTCACAGCACGGCTCGCTTCGCTCGCCGTGCTGTTCCCTTTAGTCGCATTGCAGCTCGCTTCGCTCGCCGCAATGCTCCCCGCCTGCTGGAAGAGGGTGGTGGTCACAGCACGGCTCGCTTCGCTCGCCGTGCTGTTCCCCTTAGTCGCATTGCAGCTCGCTTCGCTCGCCGCAATGCTCCATCCGCTTGCTGGGGGGGTCATGGGGGGTCGTGGGGGTCACAGCACGGCTCGCTTCGCTCGCCTTGCTGTTCCCCTTAGCCGCATTGCAGCTCGCTTCGCTCGCCGCAATGCTCCCCGCCTGCTGAAAGAGAGTGGTGGTCACAGCACGGCTCGCTTCGCTCACCGTGCTTTTCCCCTTGGTCGCATTGCAGCTCGCTTCGCTCGCCGCAATGCTCCCCGCCTGCTGGAAGAGGGTGGGGTTAACAGCACGGCTCGCTTCGCTCGCCGTGCTGTTCCCTTAGTCGCATTGCAGCTCGCTTCGCTCGCCGCAATGCTCCATCCGCTTGCTGGGGGGTCATGGGGGGTCGTGGGGGTCACAGCACGGCTCGCTTCGCTCGCCTTGCTGTTCCCCTTAGTCGCATTGCAGCTCGCTTCGCTCGCCGCAATGCTCCCCCGCCTGATGGGAGAGGGGGTTTTTAGGGGGTCATGGGGGGTTACAGCACAGCTCGCTTCGCTCGCCGTGCTGTTCCCCGTACTCGCATTGCAGCTCGCTTCGCTCGCCGCAATGCTCCCCCGCCTCCTGGGAGAGAGGGTTTTCGGGGGGTCGTAGGGGGTCATGGGGAGTCACAGCACAGCTCGCTTCGCTCGCCGTGCTGTTCCCCGTAGTCGCATTGCAGCTCGCTTCGCTCGCCGCAATGCTCCACCCGAAAAAAAAGGTCAAAATTTGGCCAATTTTCGGTTTTTTATCAAAAAAGGGGGTCTGGGGGGTCAGGGGGGAAAACTTTTTTTGGCGTTCAAAATGACTTCTTCTCCTCTACATGACTGTGAAAAAATTTTTCTTCTAGGTCGATCCGTTTGGGTGATACAAAAAGGGGGGGTGAAAATGGGCATGGAGGGGGGGGTGTTTTTTTTTATTTTTCAACACGAGAAGGAACCCTCTATACGGTGCTGCAATCAATTTTTTTCTATTTCGACTCTTTTCGGTAGCAACTTGAAAAGGGGGGGTCAGGGGGCAAAGGGGGGGGGGAAAGTTTTACCTGCCTTAAAACCATCTGACCCCCTCTATACAACCCCACAAAAAAGAACATTCAGTATGGCTCCGTTCGGGAGCCCCCCTAAAGGGGGGGAGAAGGGGGGGCAAATTTGGAAAAGTCGGAATTTTCCCTAGGTCCCCCCGATACCCTCTATACGATTCTGTAAAAAAAACCATACCTCCCCCTCCACCATCAAGGAGAACAATTATGTCAGTCAGTCAGTGAGTGAGTGGTTTTTAAGCTTTATATAATATAACTAGAGGGTATATGTGCCCGAGCTGCAAGCAGCTCGGGGGTTGTGCTTCGCCTTAGGCGGCCTTATCGTCGTAGGAGTTGTAACTTTTCATAACCTAAAACGTCTTTGATTTGATGGAATTCGATATCCATGTGTAAAATCTGCGATAGTAAACTGTCAGCCATCTTGGATTTGAAAATAGACATCTTTTTCGTAATCTACGTGTTTGATTTAGTCGAAAACGATACCCATATATTTGGGTGTTGGGTCACACAGCAAGGCTCGCTTCGCTCGCCTTGCAGTGTGACAGTTGTCGAATTGCGGTTCGCTTCGCTCACCGCAATCCGACCCTCCTCATGGAGAGACGTGGGGGTCACAACACGGCTCGCTTCGCTCGCCGTGCTGTTCCCCGTATTCGCATTGCAGCTCGCTTCGCTCGCCGCAATGCTCCACGCCTGCTGGAAGAGGGGGGTCACAGCACGGCTCGCTTCGCTCGCCGTGCTGTTCCCCTTAGTCGCATTGCAGCTCGCTTCGCTCGCCGCAATGCTCCCCGCCTGCTGAATGAGAGTGGTGGTGGGGGTCGCATTGCAGCTCGCTTCGCTCGCCGCAATGCTCCATCCGCTTGCTGGGGGGGTCATGGGGGGTCGTGGGGGTCACAGCACGGCTCGCTTCGCTCGCCTTGCTGTTCCCCTTATTCGCATTGCAGCTCGCTTCGCTCGCCGCAATGCTCGGACGTCTACTGGAACAGAGTGGTCGTGGGGGTCACAGCACGGCTCGCTTCGCTCGCCGTGCTGTTCCCATTAGTCGCATTGCAGCTCGCTTCGCTCGCCGCAATGCTCCCCGCCTACTGGAACAGAGTGGTCGTGGGGGTCACAGCACGGCTCGCTTCGCTCGCCGTGCTGTTCCCCTTGGTCGCATTGCAGCTCGCTTCGCTCGCCGCAATGCTCCATCCGCTTGCTGGGGGGGTCATGAGGGGGTCGTGGGGGTCACAGCACGGCTCGTTTCGCTCGCCTTGCTGTTCCCCTTAGTCGCATTGCAGCTCGCTTCGCTCGCCGCAATGCTCCATCCGCTTGCTGGGGGGGTCATGGGGGTCGTAAGGGTCACAGCACGGCTCGCTTCGCTCGCCTTGCTGTTCCCCTTAGTCGCATTGCAGCTCGCTTCGCTCGCCGCAATGCTCACCGCCTGCTGGAAGAGAGGGGTCACAGCACGCAATGCTCCCCGCCTACTGGAACAGAGTGGTCGTGGGGGTCACAGCACGGCTCGCTTCGCTCGCCGTGCTGTTCCCCTTAGTCGCATTGCAGCTCGCTTCGCTCGCCGCAATGCTCCATCCGCTTGCTGGGGGGGTCATGGGGGTCGTAAGGGTCACAGCACGGCTCGCTTCGCTCGCCTTGCTGTTCCCCTTAGTCGCATTGCAGCTCGCTTCGCTCGCCGCAATGCTCACCGCCTGCTGGAAGAGAGGGGTCACAGCACGGCTCGCTTCGCTCGCCGTGCTGTTCCCCTTAGTCGCATTGCAGCTCGCTTCGCTCGCCGCAATGCTCCATCCGCTTGCTGGGGGGGTCATGAGGGGGTCGTGGGGGTCACAGCACGGCTCGCTTCGCTCGCCTTGCTGTACCCCTTAGTCGCATTGCAATGCTCCCCCGCCTGCTGAGAGAGGGGGTTTTTGGGGGGTCGTGGGGGGTCATGGGGGGTCACAGCACAGCTCGCTTCGCTCGCCGTGCTGTTCCCCGTAGTCGCATTGCAGCTCGCTTCGCTCGCCGCAATGCTCCACCCGAAAAAAAAGGTCAAAATTTGGCCAATTTTCGGTTTTTTATTAAAAAAGGGGGTCTGGGGGGTCAAAGGGTTCAAACTTTTTTTGGCATTCAAAATGACTTTTTCCCCTCTACATGACTGTGAAAAAATTTTTCTTCTAGGTCGATCCGTTTGGGAGATACAAAAAGGGGGGGGTGAAAATGAGCATGGAGGGGGGGTGTTTTTTTTTTATTTTTCAACACGAAAAGGAACCCTCTATACGGTGCTGCAATCAATTTTTTTCTATTTCGACTCTTTTCGGTAGCAACTTCAAAAGGGGGGGTCAGGGGGCAAAGGGGGGGGGGAAATTTTTACCTGCCTTAAAACCATTTGACCCCCTCTATACAACCCCATAAAAAAGAACATTCAGTATGGCTCTGTTCGGGAGTTCCCCTAAAGGGGGGGGAGAAGGGGGGGCAAATTTGGAAAAGTCGGAATTTTCCCTAGGTCCCCCCGATACCCTCTATACGATTCCGTAAAAAAAAACATACCTCCCCCTCCACCATCAAGGAGAACAATTATGTCAGTCAGTCAGTGAGTGGTAATTAAGCTATATATAATATAACTAGAGGGTATATGTGCCCGAGCTGCAAGCAGCTCGGGGGTTGTGCTTCGCCTTAGGCGGCCTTATTGCATTGGAGTTTTTACTTTTCATAACCTAAAACGTCTTTGATTTGATGGAAATCGATATCCATGTGTAAAATCTGCGATAGTAAACTGTCAGCCATCTTGGATTTGAAAATGGACATCTATTTCGTAATCTACGTGTTTGATTTAGTCGAAAACGATACCCATATGTAGGGGTGTTGGGTCACACAGCAAGGCTCGCTTCGCTCGCCTTGCAGTGTGACAGTTGTCGAATTGCGGTTCGCTTCGCTCACCGCAATCCGACCCTCCTCATGGGGAGTCGTGGGGGTCACAGCACGGCTCGCTTCGCTCGCCGTGCTGTTCCCCTTGGTCACATTGCAGCTCGCTTCGCTCGCCGCAATGCTCCCCGCCTGCTGGAAGAGGGTGGTAGTCAAAGCACGGCTCGCTTCGCTCGCCGTGCTGTTCCCCGTAGTCGCATTGCAGCTCGCTTCGCTCGCCGCAATGCTCCCCGCCTGCTGGAAGAGGGGGATCACAGCACGGCTCGCTTCGCTCGCCATGCTGTTCCCCTTAGTCGCATTGCAGCTCGCTTCGCTCGCCGCAATGCTCCACGCCTGCTGGAAGAGGGGGGTCACAGCACGGCTCGCTTCGCTCGCCGTGCTGTTCTCCGTAGTCGCATTGCAGCTCGCTTCGCTCGCCGCAATGCTCCCCGCCTGCTGGAAGAGGATGGTCGTGGTAGGTCACAGCACGGCTCGCTTCGCTCGCCGTGCTGTTCCCCTTTCGCATTGCAGCTCGCTTCGCTCGCCGCAATGCTCCACGCCTGCTGGAAGGGGATAGTCGTGGGAGGTCACAGCACGGCTCGCTTCGCTCGCCGTGCTGTTCCCCTTAGTTGCATTGCAGCTCGCTTCGCTCGCCGCAATGCTCCATCCGCTTGCTGGAAGAGGATGGTCGTGGGAGGTCACAGCACGTCTCTGTTTGATGGAAATCGATATCCATGTGTAAAATCTGCGATAGTAAACTGTCAGCCATCTTGGATTTTAAAATGGACATCTTTTTCGTAATCTACGTGTTTGATTAAGTCGAAAACGATACCCATAAGTAGGGGTGTTGGGTCACACAGCAAGGCTCGCTTCGCTCGCCTTGCAGTGTGACAGTTGTCGAATTGCGGTTCGCTTCGCTCACCGCAATCCGACCCTCATGGAGAGACGTGGGGGTCACAACACGGCTCGCTTCGCTCGCCGTGCTGTTCCCCGTATTCGCATTGCAGCTCGCTTCGCTCGCCGCAATGCTCCATCCGCTTGCTGGGGGGGTCATGAGGGGGTCGTGGGGGTCACAGCACGGCTCGCTTCGCTCGCCTTGCTGTTCCCCTTAGTCGCATTGCAGCTCGCTTCGCTCGCCGCAATGCTCCCCCGCCTGCTGAGAGAGGGGGTTTTTGGGGGGTCGTGGGGGTCATGGGGGGTCATGGGGGGTCACAGCACGGCTCGCTTCGCTCGCCTTGCTGTTCCTCTTAGTCGCATTGCAGCTCGCTTCGCTCGCCGCAATGCTCCGCCGCCTGCTGAGAGAGGGGGTTTTTGGGGGGTCGTGGGGGGTCATGGGGGGTCACAGCACAGCTCGCTTCGCTCGCCGTGCTGTTCCCCGTAGTCGCATTGCAGCTCGCTTCGCTCGCCGCAATGCTCCACCCGAAAAAAAAGGTCAAAATTTGGCCAATTTTCGGTTTTTTATTAAAAAAGGGGATCTGGGGGGTCAAAGGGTTCAAACTTTTTTTGGCATTCAAAATGACTTTTTCCCCTCTACATGACTGTGAAAAAATTTTTCTTCTAGGTCGACCCGTTTTGGAGATACAAAAAGGGGGGGTGAAAATTGGCATGGAGGGGGGGGTGTTTTTTTTTATTTTTCATCACGAGAAGGAACCCTCTATACGGTGCTGCAATCAATTTTTTTCTATGTCGACTCTTTTCGGTAGCAACTTCAAAAAGGGGGGTCAGGGGGCAAAGGGGGGGGGAAATTTTTACCTGCCTTAAAACCATTTGACCCCCTCTATACAACCCCACAAAAAAGAACATTCAGTATGGCTCTGTTCGGGAGCCCCCCTAAAGGGGGGGGAGAAGGGGGGGCAAATTTGGAAAAGTCGGAATTTTCCCTAGGTCCCCCCGATACCCTTTATACGATTCCGTAAAAAAAAACATACCTCCCCCTCCACCATCAAGGAGAACAATTATGTCAATCAGTGAGTGAGTGAGTGAGTGGTAATTAAGCTATATATAATATAACTAGAGGTTATATGTGCCCGAGCTGCAAGCAGCTCGGGGGCTGTGCTTCGCCTTAGGCGGCCTTATCGTCGTAGGAGTTGTAACTTTTCATAACCTAAAACGTCTTTGATTTGATGGAAATCGATATCCATGTGTAAAATCTGCGATAGTAAACTGTCAGCCATCTTGGATTTGAAAAAGGACATCTTTTTCGTAATCTACGTGTTTGATTTAGTCGAAAACGATACCCATATGTGTGGGTGTTTGGTCTCACAGCAAGGCTCGCTTCGCTCGCCTTGCAATGTGACAGTTGTCGAATTGCGGTTCGCTTTGCTCACCGCAATCCGACCCACCTCATAGAAGAGAGTGGGGGTCACAGCACGGCTCGCTTCGCTCGCCGTGCTGTTCCCCTTGGTCGCATTGCAGCTCGCTTCGCTCGCCGCAATGCTCCACGCCTGCTGAAAGAGGGGGATCACAGCAAGGCTCGCTTCGCTCGCCTTGCAGTGTGACAGTTGTCGAATTCTTACGACCACCATTCTTCGACCCACCTATTAAAAGAGAGGGGGGGGTCACAGCACGGCTCGCTTCGCTCGCCGTGCTGTTCCCCTTGGTCGCATTGCAGCTCGCTTCGCTCGCCGCAATGCTCCCCGCCTGCTGGAAGAGGGTGGTGTTCAAAGCACGGCTCGCTTCGCTCGCCGTGCTGTTCCCCGTAGTCGCATTGCAGCTCGCTTCGCTCGCCGCAATGCTCCACGCCTGCTGGAAGAGGGGGGTCACAGCACGGCTCGCTTCGCTCGCCATGCTGTTCCTCTTAATCGCATTGCAGCTCGCTTCGCTCGCCGCAATGCTCCGTCCGCTTGCTGGGGGGTCATGAGGGGGTCGTGGGGGTCACAGCACGGCTCGCTTCGCTCGCCTTGCTGTTCCCCTTAGTCGCATTGCAGCTCGCTTCGCTCGCCACAATGCTCCCCCGCCTCCTGTGAGAGGGTGTTATTGGGGGGTCGTAGGGGGTCATGAGGGGTCACAGCACAGCTCGCTTCGCTCGCCGTGCTGTTCCCCGTAGTCGCATTGCAGCTCGCTTCGCTCGCCGCAATGCTCCCCCGCCTCCTGTGAGAGGGGGTTTTTGGGGGGTCGTAGGGGGTCATGGGGGGTCACAGCACAGCTCGCTTCGCTCGCCGTGCAGTTCCCCGTAGTCGCATTGCAGCTCGCTTCGCTCGCCGCAATGCTACACCCGAAAAAAAAAGGTCAAAATTTGGCCAATTTTGGGGTTATTGGGGGGTCATGAGGGGTCACAGCACAGCTCGCTTCGCTCGCCGTGCTGTTCCCCGTAGTCGCATTGCAGCTCGCTTCGCTCGCCGCAATGCTCCCCCGCCTCCTGTGAGAGGGGGTTTTTGGGGGGTCGTAGGGGGTCATGGGGGGTCACAGCACAGCTCGCTTCGCTCGCCGTGCAGTTCCCCGTAGTCGCATTGCAGCTCGCTTCGCTCGCCGCAATGCTCCACCCGAAAAAAAAGGTCAAAATTTGGCCAATTTTCGGTTTTTTATTAAAAAAGGGGGTCTAGGGGGTCAAAGGGTTCAAACTTTTTTTGGCGTTCAAAATGACTTCTTCTCCTCTACATGACTGTGAAAAAATTTTTCTTCTAGGTCGATCCGTTTGGAAGATACAAAAAGGGGGGGTGAAAATGTGGGTGGAGGGGGGGGTGATTTTTTTTATTTTTCAGCACGAGAAGGAACCCTCTATACGGTGCTGCAATCAATTTTTTTCTATTTCGACTCTTTTCGGTAGCAACTTCAAAAGGGGGGGTCAGGGGGCAAAGGGGGGGGGGGAAATTTTTACCTGCCTTAAAACCATTTGACCCCCTCTATACAACCCCACAAAAAAGAACATTCAGTATGGCTCTGTTCGGGAGCCCCCCTAAAGGGGGGGGAGAAGGGGGGGCAAATTTGGAAAAGTCGGAATTTTCCCTAGGTCCCCCCGACACCTAGTATATGATTCTGTAAAAAAAACCATACCTCCCCCTCCACCATCAAGGAGAACAATTATGTCAGTCAGTCAGTGGTTATTAAGCTTTATATAATATATAATTTTATTCAACCAAATTATAAGTAATCATAATTGAATCTATTGACACCACCGGCCTAAATTAATTAGGGCCAACCACCCAATTTAACAGACGGTTATATCACAGTATATCTATACTGTGGTTATATGGACATTTTGACGAAAGTTTTGATACATTTCCCTAACGAAATTTTGTGCTAAATCCCCGTTTATCTTTCTAAGAATATAGCCCTAAACAAATCTAAAGTATACCGATTAAACTTCCAAAAGGTAAATAACAGAACTCGATCAAACTAAACAAAAACGGGTCCGCCGTAAAAAGCAAAGTCATTTCAACTTTCGGCTCTAAAACGGCGGCTCGATTCGATTTGTCTATTTGCTTTCTCGATATTACCAGTTTGTTACTCGGCCGTTGGAAGTTCCTAGGTACCTATATCTATTTACTTTGCTATTCAAAAGCCTTTGCTTTTATGTATATAACGTCCATAGATAGGAAATAAATAAGTTCAAATAAATAATGCCATCTATGGCGCTCATTAGGGGAGGCCTATGTCCAGCAGTGGACTATTATAGGCTGGTGATGATGATGATGATGAAATAAATAAGTTCAATTAAGCGTTCAAATGAGTATTTATTTACTCATAAAAAAAACTTCGAAAGTTAGGATATTTGTTACGTAGGATATAGGCTTGGATAGCCAAGCCACTAAAAACTTGTATATAATATGAGTGAGATTTGAATTTTTTTTATTTCATTAATTAATAAGAAACGGACGCGCCTTTAAAAAAAACATTGCGGCTATGATGATTCACTGGAATTATCTCAACCAAAGAGCCTTCCTGTATTTAGCAAGTAACAAGTAACACCATCTAGTATATTCTTGACGAACTAGGTAACTGCAGCTATTTCAACGGGGAATTTTGCGCAGACCAATGACGCCGGCGATGATATATCGAGTAGCGGATCTTCAAATATCAAAACAATTTTGGGAGATGATGATAGAAATTTTTGATTTATAGCTGAAAATCTGTTGAACCAAATACTCAAAAAACATAGTGAATCAAAGTAATATTTTCCATAAATTTATAGAAATTGATTTACAATTTGCGGGAGATAACTTTTCCGCTAGTTTTATTGATTGTTTATCACAAAAAAAAACTAAGAACCACAAAATAATTTGAATACAAATACAAATAATTTATTTATCAGAATATCGATTACAGAATACTTAATGCTGCATTTATAAATAGGTACTTAATAATTATTAGACCTATTTTGTGGTTTTGATGTAAACATTGTTACCCATGGTCTGCACTAGGCTAGGCCTGTTTCGCAGGAAATCTCGTGGAACCTCAAAACAACCAACCTCAAATGGCCAAATTCCGAGCAAGGAGAGTTTAGGAGACGCGATCAGCGTAGAAAATTTCTAATATTTAGCATTTATCACGGTTCTGTTGAAGTTCATTCAAAAGTTCACACAAAAGCAATGCCCAGGTGAGAAGAAACTCCGCGAGTAATCGATATATGGGTATAAAGTGATATTGGCTATCTGCTTCCAATAATAAGGTATCGATCATTTATATGATGAACCAAACTCGTTCAGTAGGTAGTTCAATATTGTGCTTAGCTGAGCTTTATATATTTGTATATTTATTGTTATTAGCTTTATGTAGATACCTACCTAAATCTACATTATAAATAGATTCAGTTAGGCAAAACAATATAAATACATACTTGTTTTGGTAGTCCTTGTTCTCTGGATCTCAGACTACCAAAGTTCTCAGAATTGATGTTATTTTATTTTGTATTTCTAATACATATGTATAATCTATACCTACACCGAACTAACGTTACGGAAGAGCGGGGTTCTCTAACACAAGTATACTTATGCTTAAAAGATAACCCCAACCCATGTCAATGTATATCCGTTATGTACAGAAATAAACATTTTTCAATATCATTTTTATTTTTCATTTTCAAAACAAACATGTGTTAGGTACATAATTCATATATAAATGACCTACAAGTTATTTCTTTTTAACTTCCTCCACTTGTGGACATAAAAACTAAGTAAAGAGAAAATCAATAACACCTTTTTCTTATGGTATAAAATAAAATTAGTTACTTTGCTTATAAAATAATAAAGGTTCATCATTGCACAAGTACTTGCAGTTCATACGAAAATATGACCCGTATTTAGGAGAACAATCAGTACGTAAAGGCTTCGTCTGATTACGTACCTGTTAATTAATGACTAGTGTCAGTTTTGGAATGTCGAGTCAATGTCAAAAACCCCAATGCTGTTAAAAAAAGTAAAGATCCGTATGAAAACTGTGAAACCCATCGTTTTAGTGTGTATAATTTCTGAAATTTTTGTTTAATACCCGTGCGAAGCCGGGGCGGGCCGCTAGTTACTAATAAAGACAATTCTTTTTAAGAGGTACTTAAACAATGTTTTATAAGTGTTATAGAAATATTATTCTTATATATAGAATAGGATATATATTGAAATCAAAAAGGTTTTTTCAGGTGCCAACTCGCGCGAACTCGCGTGAATCATTCGTGCGAGTTGATGAGCCTTCATTTGGGGAGAAATTTGTAGAATTACAAAGGCCAGGTATGCAACAAAAAAACCATAATATCGAAAACCATATTAGCCCAGAAGGCCAAGTATCAACCATCAATATTTCCGACAGCATAGGAGTTGCAATGTCGTTCCATTGTCCGATACATCAAAGATGACTTTGAACAACTTCGCCCATTCAATTTCCGGTGGGTCCACAGATTAGAATGGTAAGGGAGGACTTATCGCAAGGGCTTGGGTCAAAGTGGAGTAAGTTTATTATTTCAGGCGTTGGAATTTATAGTCATTAAAAGATTAAAGGGTCAAAGTCAATGATCTTCGGTAATTTTACGCAGCTCCATCTAGTGACAGATCTTGTGATCTATGTAACTATGGGAAATTTTAATGACTGCTTAATAGAGTCGCCTTGCTTAAAAGACAACAGACACGTTAAAAACTAACACAACATAACACAACTGCAGATCATCCTAGCATTTGTCCATGGATGGAATGGACCCCGCAACCTTTTGCGTCGTTGGCAGATCTTCGCCTGCTACGGCACTGAGGTCTTTATATGTACAGTTTAGAAACCTTATTTCAGAAATTTAGGTTGTTCCGTTCCTAGAGAAAGACCAGATTGGTCTTCGAACTTCCGAAATAACCAAGTTCAATCTGCATCGATTTATATAGCTACATAAATTAATACATATATGACATGATAACTGACATTTTTGGAGAGTACTTATATCCCATTATAAGTATTAGCTTAATGTTGTCCATTGATTTTTTTTACTTTCCTTGAAACAAATTCTTCAGTAGGTACTATTGCATTGGAGCACCTAATCCATTGGGTTAACTTCTAAAAGTTCAATAGAAGTTCATGGGAAGGAACTTCGATGTCTTTACAATAAGACCCCGTTTCCCTACATATTTCTCCTCTGATTACCAATAAGTACCTTCATCAGAAAGATTTTCGATACAGGAAATTGAATAACAAATCCTTCGTCGATGAGAGCCTGTTTCCGACTCCTCAGGTTTATTTGGGACGCGTCAGTCACTGGATCATGGCTGTCAGAGGAGATTAAGCCTTGACGCGATGGGATTATGGTGGAAAATGAGTACGTTTACCCTCATAAAGGTTTTGGTTCCCAGTGGTATTAGCAAGGCTTCTTTTTAAATTAACACCTGCGAAACGAAATATTGTCTGACAATTCGAGATGAAAGTTTTACGGATGAAATATTCGAACATAACCCAAAATTCAAATCGGATAATTCGTTTTGGGATCTACAGTGCAAAAAAAAAAACACGGAATTCCAATTATTACACTCTACACATATCAAAATGTTCAACGAAGCTATCAAAAAATAGTACTTTTTGTGTAGATTCATTATATTATTATGTGCAATAATACTGAAATTTTTTGTATGGGTTTAATTAACCATACAACCTGATTTTATGGTTGTCCCATACAACCATACAGTCTAAACAAACAAAGTACCTAATTTAAATTTCGCAACTATATAGAATACAGGTTTGCCAAATTAACGACATAAATATTTGATTTGCATTAGGATTTTTTTTTATTTATAGATATCAGAGATTACGACTATCTAATAATGACTATCTTGTTATTATTATGTATATCAGTTATTTAGTACTCATCACACAAGCTCTGTTTAGCTTGGGGCTAGATAATGTTGTTTTAATTGTCCAGCATTATTATTATTATTATTATCTAAATATTATTACGTACATTGACCACAATCACTTGATCTTTACCCGATAAAACTTCATAACACCTGATGGCCAGAGCTATAGTGGATTAGAACATCATTTTGATATGACTTACAAGCACAATGCATGTTCAGATATTCAGATAGGGAATAATGCATACGGTATCTAGCTGTCGCAGCGTAACATCCTAGATGCCCACTTAGAAATTATAATAAGACAATGCGAGGTTTTGGTAAAGGATGTTTAGGGATAACGCGGATTTAAAACGAGGGACCTAAGTCTTGCGACACGTGAGAGCCAACAAAATATTTTGACTATACTGTAGCAATAAAGTATAGAAATTTAATACAAAATATATAGCAAAATAAATATAATTTTTAGAAGACTAATAGTATTTGTATTCAAAACTGCCACTATTTTCTTTAAATATTCTAAAATTCTTTAATATATTTCAAACTTTTCGAATCGGTCCCGTAGTTTCAAAGCCAAATGAAACAAACAATCAAATACTTCCTCTTTATAATATTGTATACATAAAGATTGAAGTGAGACTATAAAAGTAATATAAATATCTATATTTCTGAACTATAAGAGTAATATAAATCCAGTATACATTGTAGGTCCAACAGCTGAAGACAAGCATATTATTATGTCCAGTAAGATATAAATTTGGAAAGAACAAGCCTAACAAGCCTTGACAGTCCATAAATTTGTCTTTATACTTTTCCCATTGTTATAGTGAAAGTTCTCTTAAATTTGTATCACTATGTTCTATTCTGTATCCGGCCTCGATCTTCCATCCGAAGCTTTATTCTGAAAATATTTTATTGCTGAAAGTAGCTCACGATTCGGCCTAATAGCCCTTTCTTTGATGTGACAAACGATTTCAGCTTTTATTAGCCGACTGTGAGACGGGCCGAAGTTATTGTCGATGATTGATTCGTATCCTATATTTTCTGCAGTACTTATTTACGAAAATTTACTGGAGGTTATTTTCTGTACGATTGCTGTACGACTTTTCGCACATGGTTTGTCTCTGTTGAGACGGAGGTGGACGAAAATCAGCTTTGAGGACACCTTAAAATCATGATAGAGGTTTAATTTTTGATGTTGGAAGATGTATAAACAAAGAAAATTATATGACAGAACCAAATTAGAACTAGTATCAACTAGTGCTAACGGCAGACTTGTCGCAAATAATCTACTGGTTTAACCATATCAATACCAGTCGGAAGCGTCTCCAAGATGCTCGTCGCATTGCCTCGCTGTATGGTAATACTGATGCGCTGCGCCCGATACTCACCAGCTCTCGGGTCACGCGTCGCGCAGATTTCGTTGTGTAGCGATTTAGGCTTATTAATTGGATATTTATTATATGGCTGTAGCCCAAAAGATACTGTTATTATAAGTATGTGTCATACGCAATACTAAAAAACAACTTAGATGTAAGCGCGTCTCAAGATCAAGTCAAAATCAAAGTGCTTTATTTCCTTTAGATCTTACAGGACTCTTGGACACGTCACAAAATACAAATTACATTAGTAATACTGGGAAATAAAGTGATCACTCTGATTCATTGTTCACTTCAATCTTTTTAAAGTAAAGTAA
Organism: Eupithecia pulchellata; assembly: GCA_963931895.1. Taxonomy (NCBI): domain Eukaryota; kingdom Metazoa; phylum Arthropoda; class Insecta; order Lepidoptera; family Geometridae; genus Eupithecia; species Eupithecia pulchellata. Next base: position 3,799,302 of record OZ007543.1, read on the forward strand.
AGAAGCGAACAAGAAACCTTTACCTTGTTAGATTATTAGTTTTCGAGTTGGAACAAAACTCGTCCCAAAGTTTTTTTCATGTCGTGGTTTATTGACAGTTTCCAATAAAAATATGTCGTAAATTCATCTGAGATACATTCGAGTATTCTGGAGTTAGTGTCAGTAGGAACAGGCTTACCAGCAATTTTTCTCCATCACATATCGGGCACATACAAGCCCGTAATCTGACTTGCATCGCAGTACGTCACTGGCGGCACGTGACACCAGGGAAACATAGCGCACTGGCAGTGCAGACTGTTACCGAATGCAACATGGACCAAAGCGTTTGTGGGGTGAACTTACACCGATGGGTTTAGCAAAAAAATATATCAGTGTAACCAAAAGTAAACGTAGTGTTAGAATAGTGTGGAGCTTAGATATGTAAAATGCAGATAACAACAGATACTCGATGTACTTTGATAGTTTCTTTGGTGAAAACCGGCCCTTATAATACATTAACTTTGGCCAGAGTATGTCCAAGAGTCCGGTAAGGTCTAAAGGAAATAAATTTTATTTTGATTTAGATTTTTGATTGCAAGAAGCTTGCTTTAAAATCGCCTAGAACACCGTTACTTACTACTTATATTACTTGTATGTATTTACTTATTTCAAATTAGTATAGTACATTATTATATTAACATTTCTGTCACACTATATAACAGTTTATTGGCACGAGCTCTCATGGAATTATACGACACTAACAGTCCACCCGGACTTCGCACGGTTATTAAACAAAAATTTTAATGTTGGGTTTTACAGATGAAAATAGGGTAAAGAATATAAAAAAAAATAAGGGTTCCTCGTGAAAATTGATTTTTTGGTTAAAAGCCCGTGCGAAGCCGGGGCGGCCAGCTAGTTTAAAATATAAACCGTAGCTACGCCGTAGCTAGCTAAGCTGTACCTTGCTACGACGTAGCAAGTTTAGTGGTAAATTTCGGCTCTGTGAATACAAAACTGTGAAGATAAGTCACATTACACCTAAAACAAAATAAAACAGATCTAAGATAATGCTGTCAGCAAAGTGAACATTATCACATATCCGGTGTGACTGCAGCCCAGCAGCAGCTGTGATGGATGACCTGTGAAGCTTTGTTTGTGTAACAGCTATGCATTTATGCTGCCCTGGTATGATAGCTCACAGCTTTAGCTCAGGTTCGGTTTAGTTCCTCTGTTTTGGGTAAACGTTCTCAAGTGAATTGGATGTGGTATTTGGTAAGGATTTATTGGAGAAACTTTTCTAGATATTTTAGTATACTCTACGGAATTAGCGTGTAACTATCCATTGGTTCGACGACCTCTGGGACACGGTGGGCAAAGTCCGTCTGCAATTGGCAAAGAACACACGGGAAAACATTTCGTCAGTAGAACATTTATTCGTAAGTCAAGCTTAAAAAGAACATGATTATATTATACCTACTTAGAGGTTACTTGCAATCTATATATAGTGTAGCGGGTACAATTCCCGGTTCAACCAACTATTTAATAATCTCTGAATGCAGTTTAAATAAAAATAATGTCTTCTTTCAGTAAAATGTTCCATCTATAATATTTTAGTTTCCCTCCATAAAGCAAGGTATGTCCATGGGACGCCCTGTATAGTATAGGATTTACATAGAGTTTTTCCCTGCAATCTACGAGCGTACCAACTCTACCCAACTAAACGTCAATCATAGAGGTAAAACAAAAAAAAATGACAAAAATAATCTCTCGAATATTGACTCTTATTACTATGAAAATAACGTAGTATCAAAATATGTGTATTCCCACCAACATAAACCACAAAAAACCTCAAATTGTATTATAAACTTTATTACCAAAGCCGGAAGCTACATATCTAAGTAACCTGCTTTAATTAATTCTATTCTCTTTCGGTCTGCGGAGAGCCGCAAAAGAACAATATTCGAAGTTAAAGCCTCACATAAACCTTCTAGAAGTTTTGTAAAGAGGGGTTTACACTGAAGAGTTTTAGATAATAATCTTGGCTGAGATAAAGCCGTGCTTATTGATTAGGTCACCGATATAGAAAAGCAGGTAATCTATATCTATACTAATATTATAAAGAGGTAAGATTTGTTTGTTTGAATAGGCTCCGAAACGACTGGACCAATTAAAAAAATTCTTTCACCAATATTCTATAGCCTATATTTATCACGGAAAATTTAGGGCTCTAATTTAGAGCCCTAAATTTTCCGTGATAAATATAGGCTATAGAATATTTTTTTAAAGAACAATGGCAGGTCTCCATACTAAGAATTGTCTGGGATCAAATTGAAGCGTACCGGAATGAAAAAAACAGAATCTATAAATGAGACTATTTTCTTTGGGGAAAGCCGGAAAAAAAAGATTTCAGTGTTTGATTTTTTAGGTTATGAATGAACGTCAAACAATATTTGTCTATAAAACATCGCAGATTGAAATCAAATCATAAAGAAAATGGATAATGTGGTTTGGTCTTGGGTTTGGTCTGGTCTTATCAATTAGACCACGCCACCTTATATATTCGAAATGAGAAATGATAAACAAAATGAGCAAAACAAAATCTAAACTTCTTGTATGTTTACAAAAGCTGGGCGTGTATTAAAAAAAAATGTACCTACTTGACCCGTAAACACAAAAAAACTGAGGGTTTTAATAAATAATGTTGGACAATCCACACAGCATCATCTAGCCCGAAGCTAAGCAGAGGTTGTATTATGTTATGAGTTCCTACTAGATAACTCATATACTTAAAACAATATATATAGGTATACATACCTACATTGATAGATATTTTTTTATTTTACATAGAAAATGCCCAGAACACCCAAAACAACAATATCGGAGTCCTAAGGGCACGCACTAGCCAGACACAGGGCAGTATCAATCAGTCCATAAACAGTCCAGGTCGGGTGTTACATACGTCGCCTGTGGCTTCCGTAATTCGGGTAAAAATAAATAGAAAACCAAAATATAAACACAAAACACAGCAGAGATGAAAAACGCCGAAGTCTCGGAAGGATTCTGTCAAAGAGAATAAAACCACTACGTTCTAGATTCTGTGGCGTCTTGACAGACAACCGCTGACAACATGACACTATCAAAGACAAATGATACATTGCATTCAATTGTACCCACACCACTAATAAAATGGTAACATTTCTAATGTACCTAATTCGAATATCATTTGATAAGCTTTTAAATATCATAAAATAACTCCGGCCTTTACGAGAAGGAGTGAATAATTGAAAAATCGTAGAATATTTATTAAATTTGATTCATATACATCAGATCCATGGACGCAAAAAAAAGTCCAGACCAAATTCTGCCATTGTTCTTTAGGGTTTCGTCAGAAAAAAATAATTTTGTTTGTTAAAGCACGGGTATTTAACAAAAATTGGATTTTTCAAAGTCGCCCGGACCGCTAGTTCCGCTCCGGCATATAAAGCAAAAGGATTGTCGGTCTTATCGTTAAAAGCGATTTCTGTACTTTGCTGGGATGGCTACGTTGGTATAATATCTTAATATTATGATGACGGTGAAGCGGTGGTAACAAAATAAATAATGCTAGACAATCCACACAGGATCATCTGTCCCCGCAAGCAGAGCTTGTGTTACGGCCACTAGATTACAGATAAACAATATATAAAATATACAGATTCTTTGATTATAACAGAAACTGACCAGGAAATCCGGAAAAAATCTCTGCAGATCGTACAAACATTATCCCGAGGCGGGAATCGAACCCGCAACCTCCTGTAACACAAATATTTACTACCTTTTTTTATTTCTACTGAACTAATCCACATGACTATTGGTGGGCTGCAGAACTCCTTACAGAAAAGTTACATCTATCATTCCTAACAGTGATCCTCAACCGGCATGCCCTGCGAAGGAATAAGAAAGAATGTGTTAATTTTAACCCAAAAATAGTAACATTCAATCTTGTATTAACGATCTTACCTTGTGGCAGGACTTTAAAATAATACGAAGATGTCAGCTTACAAATTGTATTGATTAAAATAACTTGTACATCGAATAAGTCTGTTTTTAAGCTAGATAATTATTTACATTGCAATACACGTAGGCGCCGCGCGCTGGTCGCGCTCCGAATGAATGACAAACCACCCGCATTCCATTAGAAGCGGGCTTTTTTTTTAAATACATCGATAAAGACGCAGACCAAGTAAATTAAAAGTTTCAATTATAATCTGTGATTTTAGGAGAATCTAACAGGCGTCCATCCTGCTACAGGAATGTACCTATTCCTGACCTCTCGGCCGTCCTTATAAAGATTATGTATGACCTCATACAAATCTACTGTTTTTATACAAACAAAGCAAAAAAAAAATCCTACAAATTTCTGAACAATAAAAAAAAAATTACTTATATAAAGCTCAATCTGGATATAATTTCGAAATGAGTAACATAATTTATAAAGAATAGTTTTAAAAATTGTTCTTGAATTGTACAATGATGTCTAAAATTGATTTTATATTTTATACATAACAATTTATCAATTCCTATAATGCTCGGAATAAGAAATAATAAATAATTATTTATTAAAACAATAATGTTAGCGATTGGACTCAAACGTATACATCATAACTTTATCCTTTATACGATATTTCAGAAACTCAACATTATTTATCTTAATAATACTAAAGGTGCTTGTGGTTTACATTTAATTATCTTAACCTTATCTTCTTAAGCATTATTAACCACAAAAGAGTTTAATCATACCTTGAATAATTTTGATACATATTAAGTTTAGCCAACTAAATAAAATATGTATAATTCAGTTATAATATCGATGTAAGATAGGTCTTATCTTAACAATAATTATAATGAACACTAATTTTAACAAATATCTATAAGGACTTATTCATTTTGTCAATACATTGCATTTCATAGTATATACAACTGCATCAGAGACTATAATAATTATTATCTACTATTATTTATAATATATTTATAATGTAATTGTATACTTTATTAAACTAATATGTATTGCCGTTATGAAACTGAGCAGCATTTTATCACATATTAGTGCAATTAATTAACGTTTAGAATAGTTTGCTGTACTAATAACATTTAAATAATCAAAAACAATATTCAAAAAGTATAAGGCAATTATTTTTATATCAACCTGTATAAAATTTAAAATATATAACCTATAAAATTTTATTAGTCAAACAATTTATCTATTTATAATAACGATAACTCAATATAGTCATCCAGTGTGCAATTTGACCAAAGCAAAGCAGGGAACTGCGATGTATTCGTATCCGAAGTCTTCTTTCTGAACTACCCACGAATCGTTTTGAATTTCGCTGGCTATTATATTCTTACAGTGACAGATAATGCTGCTTTAGCTATAATATCATTTATTTTTATCAACACTGTATGCGGTATAAGTAAAGTTTTTAAAATATCTCTTACGACATTCTTCTTAAATAAGTCTGGTACGTCACTTGATAGAGTATGCATTGTACCTGCAGCCTCCAAGTTTGATGAGAGTTTCAAACTCTTGTGGGACTATGATTGCATTTTTCTTGATCCTTCAGATTTCTACCAAACTTTGGACTCCTGCAACAACTCACTGAGTTGCATTCTGCGGAATGTAATCTTCTTGTAATGTATTTATCTGTGTGAGTATACTATTTCTGTATAGGTCTCAAATACGTTCGCTAGTTCTTGGTTGTTTTGCAGTATACTGTGTTCCTCAAACTTCCTAAAAATGCGTTGAGACCAATCTTATGCCAATAGATTTCATAGTTTTTATGTATAATTCTTGACAGCTTTAAATTTTCTTATTTCTATTTCTAATTGTTGTAATCGTCGTACTGGTCTATCTTTTGTATCGGCTGTGTAGATACAACATGATGCTTGGTGTTTACTGTTCTTTCTTAGTCTCACGACTTCTGGATGTGTGATTATAACATCATACATCTTGAACTGGTCACACACTGTTATAGACTCTCGTTTCTATTCAAAGTCAATATTATTCCTTGTGTCTCGATTTATCCCGTTGTATCATTCCCTTTTTTTTTTTTGTTCGTCTTATATCATCTCCGACTAATATTTTTGTTTCTCTCCTTCTCCTTGTTCAATCTCTTTTATATGCCTTCTTTTTATCTTGCTTGATCTTGGTCTATCTCCATTCATCTTTCGTTATATAAATACATCTCTTTTTTTATCACAGTTTATCATTTGCGAATTACCAAAACAGGCTCTGAGTTCATATTTAGGTTCTGCGAATTTATGTTTGCCACCCTTGGGCATGACCTAATTCGAAGTTCAGTTAGAGTCTGTGACTACCGTTCGCCACCCTTGGGCCTCGGCCTGTTGTCACCTTTATTCGTTTATAATGTGACCGTTTGCCACCCTTGGGCATGGTCTACTTGTTAGTTCCGTAGTGCATTTAACTACCGCTTGCCACCCTCGGGCTTCGGCCTGTTAACAATACTGTAATAGATAAAACTTAAAACTCGTACGCTCGTTATTGACACCAATGCGCAACTCACGTAATGGCGCAATATCTGTTGTGACGTCCGTGGTCATAAAATGGTAAACTATATTGACCATGTCATTCTTGTACTCATTAGCAATATTTATATAGGTATATTAACATTTATCATAATCTATATACGTATACGTAAGCTCAAAAACATTTTCTTTTATAACATTATTTTGTAAAATTAGAATTGGCCTCTCAGTATCAGTAAATTAGTAAAGATTACTTCGTTTTCAAATACAAATTCAAATAGATACTTCATCTTATAACTTCTCCATTATCACTTTGAGTCGATATGTCCTTAGTCATAAAATTACTTTCGAACAATGTATAGAAACTGCTTTAAACAATGTACTTAACAAAGTAATGGGTCATAGGTGATCTTTTGAGACGTTAAGAACCCAAACTATCAATTGACTTGGAATCATAATTGTATAATAACTATCAAAAATTTCGTAGTTCGTGGAATGTATTTAGGACTTTATTATACAAATACTGGACAATTCACACAAAATTATCTAGCCCCAAGCTAAGCAGAGCTTGTGTTATGGGCACCAAATAACTGATACACAATATATACGGGCACATAATATAGAAAACGACCAGAACACCCTGAACAAATAATTGCAGATCGTACAAATATTTGTCCCGAGGCGGGAATCGAACCCGCAAACTCCTACATTGCAGGTGGACCTTCGTTCACCGCGCCAAAGAGGTCGTCGACTTTAGATAGTCACTGCCTATAGAAACCTTATAAAAGTTAGGGAATACTGTTTACACCCATCATTCTTACCAACACCTGATTCAGATTCAGAACAAATTTACTTCTTTAAGCTTACAAAATGGGTACTTAGACAGTACCTACTAACAACTCTGCCTGGAAGATAATAATCCTAGAAAAGTATATCTGGGCAATCCCGTCACATCGCCTATACTGGGAAAGAAGTGCTGTATTGACGGACAAGCTGATTACATAGTTCCCGTCCGGTACCTTTCATACCGAAACCAGAAAGAAGCGATTACACTCAATAAAAAATAGCTCAGGTCCATGAGTCATAATTTTCTGACATCAAAGATCACAATCTAATGTCAATGAAAGACCCACACAGCTTTGTATCAGGAATTGATAAAAGTTAAAACAAAATAAATAATAGGCCGTAAGCAGTACATATTGAGCGACCCAACATACAGGTACAAATTCACCAGCATGAAACCAAGCATTCGCTGGTTTGATATGCAGCTGCGCTTACTCCAGGTAGATACATAAATGCTAACATGAGTATAAATGGTCTGCACTCAGGGTAGCACCCTGTCACTCTTGCTAAATGCTCCTGTTAAGAGATATGGTTTTAGTTGACCTCATCCGTAACATAGCAGTAGACCACCCTGTAGGTCACTGAATGGTTACATTTATTATGTTTTATGTTCACTTCAACAAATGCATATAGCATTTGTTCTATATGCGCTTGTTCTGCTAAACTGACTCCAGGGACATAAGTACTTTCAGTAGGTACTTACAACGTGGACAAGTCAATATCAAATAACAATTAAAACCACTGAATAAAGCTTTAGTAGTAAGTAATACCTTCTTGTGTTTTCCATTTAGTTTGACTTGTAGTTCTTATCAAAGAACCCACGGTTTATGGTTTATATCCATCGCCATTTTTGTTTGTGCAAGAGTATTAGTGAAGGTTCAGCCGGTGCCATGAGATTAGCTGTCTCGCTCGCACGACTACTCTGGTTGCTGTCTCTCTGTAGGTATCCTTGACGTTTGGTAATGCTGTGGTACCAGAGTATGTTACTAGCAATACTATACAAAGCCCAAGACTTTTTCATCTTGCGATCTATGAGAGTAAGTTGCAAATATACCCCAAGTACGTCAGTCAGGGAACTTGTCAACTAAATTGACACCCTTGTTTTTATTAAGTATTATTAAAAATCCTTATGTATACAAAATCATTATTTGCTAATAGCGACTTCAACAGACAGCATTGTTTCATTTCTTTTTTTTTTTTGTTTTCTAACAATTGATTGATGGCGAACCCATGTACTCATTATTGTTTACCTAGTACAACGCCAATAACTATATAATCTGTATATAATAACTATATTGTTTAGGTGATATCATTCATTAAAGAGTACAACTAAACTTTTTTCTATTTGTGGTATGAAGGTACTTACTTAGGTAATTAACTATTCGTTCCAGATACTCAAAGATTCGTGCGGTGACCATAAACTACTATTAAACTCATAAAAAACGGAAACCTACTCTTGACAACAAAACTAATCCTGATAAAAATTGGAACTTCAAGATTTAAACCAGGAAAATAAATATAAATACATTCTGTGGAATAAATGATCTACGAGTAAACAACCAAATGCAATGGGCTACCGCTACCTTCTTTCAATGTAGCTTAAGGGAAGAACCTGTATCCCTGAGTCGTTCACCCATATACATAATTATGTATAATATGTAAATTATACAAACCCAAAGTCTTCCAGTGTGATAGTTGAACAGCAATTAACATCATAGTATTTAGGTTCTATAAACTGTGTATTATCTTGATATTGGTATTATGAAATATGACGTAGATATACTTCTTCTAGGTAATCAAATCAAATCAAAGCACTTTATTTTGTTTTTAGCCAAGTTATGTAGGTACTTGGACCTCATAAATATGGTAGTAGGTAAATCTTTCCGGCTTCATTATAACTGCTCAATGTATCATACATAATATAAGATAATAAAACTGTGATTTATCAGTGAACCAAATATAAAGTGCAAATTATGTTGGTTCTACCTGAACCCTTTATTGTACCAGGTTTATACTATATTATTATTCAGCATGATATTTTTACTTCACTTTGTGCGTAATGATAATGAGCAAAGAAATGATTGTGCAAATATTATCATTGCATTTACGAGTACATGTTTGTTATGTCGTTCTTCAATTATAAGTCCACCGCATCGCTTGTATACCACTGGCTTAGGGCGCTTGGTAAACTTTTTGTTATATTGTTGTTTCTTCAAGCAAATAAATACTATTTCATTTCATTTCATTTCATTTCATTTCATTTCATTTCATTTCATTTCATTTCATTTCATTTCATTTCATTTCATTTCATTTCATTTCATTTCATTTCCTTTCCTTTCATTTCATTTCATTTCATTTCATTTCATTTCATTTCATTTCATTTCATTTCATTTCATTTCATTTCATTTCATTTCATTTCATTTCATTTCATTTCATTTCATTTCATTTCATTTCATTTCATTTCATTTCATTTCATTTCATTTCATTTCATTTCATTTCATTTCATTTCATTTCATTTCATTTCATTTCATTTCATTTCATTTCATTTCATTTCATTTCATTTGTATGCGAACACAATAACATCTAGGTCTGGGTCTGACTGATATCTTCTTAACACCTCAAAATTTAGCTTTTCATTTGCAACATTTTTATCATTGGTGTAATATAAACTACAATAAGTAGGTAAGAATATCGACAGCAAGGCTTGTGCAAACATGGTCTATTGCTACCACTCATAATGCTTGTCTTAGGCCAAAATATATTTATTATACTTTATTAATAAAAATATATTCAATGTAATATTTAATAGTCTTTTATTATCTTTGCCGGGTACCCTTAGCACAACAGGTGCTTAACTACCTTCAATCATTCACCATGGCATCTCATATTGAGTTGGGTTTGAAATTATTATTTTTTTTTTGGTTGTTTCCCTAATGTTATTAGAGTTTATATAATAAGTTCATACTCAAATTTCTATATACCAAACAATTTATATATTTATTGTAGGTACTTTGTCTCAAATATGCTTGATGAGGAAAAGTGCCAAATTAGCCCTGACTATTTTGGCCACCAAAGAACAAAACATTTCCATGGCTCACTTATGTTCGAAGTAAAGGTTCATTCATGGCAGTAGGTATTGATGTCACGTCACGTAACTTCTTGTTTGCAACAGTCTACAGTTGGCTCAATCGTTTTAAGTTGGAAATAGGTACCGACTTATATTTTTTTTTTATTCATTGTTTGTATGTAATTTTCTTTGTTAAACTCGGACATTCATGGCCAATGATGGACATGTCCGTCTACATGTACAACAGCCTGTGGCGACAGTGAAGCGTTTATAAAGACGCTAGTTACTTCTTGTTTCATTACATTACTTAGCTTACTAAATAAGCGATAGTCGTAATCGGACATAATTATTTGTATGCACTGCAAATTCTGGCAATTTATTGCTCATGTAGGTATACTAGGCGAGTGGGAAATTCTCTTTGAACAGGTAAAAGAAAACAGTATACCTTAGGTACCTACTTACCAACCCGTCAGTAGTAGGTTACACACACACAGACCTCAATTTTTTTTTTTTTGTCGAAAATTCAACATTCATTATTATCATATCAGTAGGTATTATCATATTACAAGATGTACATAGGTACGAATAAATGACTACCTTTCTTATGCCTGCTGAGTTGACAGAATCGTAAATACTCGTAGTACCTACTTTGTAGTAGGTTGGTACAAGATGAACCAAAGACTCACTTATTAGAAGTACCTAATGTAGGTACTTATTACTCTGTCATACAAGATTATCCAAGTGATTTCGCTGAATTTATTATTCGATGAGTATAATATACTTCCTTTCAATTACGTTTTAATAAAACGGGTAAGTAATGGGATCCATACCTTATTAAGAAGGTAGGTATCACGTAGGTTCAAAATAAAAGTCGATACATAATTACTAATTCAAACCTCAGTTTGTAAGTCATACAAACACACACAAAACAAATAAGACATCACAACAAACGAACATTAGTTACTAAACGCAAATAGGTAGTTTGCTTGGCTTGGCTAAATCCAAGCAGGTAGGTTGAGTGGCTTCTGGATGCATTGTAATACCACAGTACACATGTATACCTACTGTGGTAATATCTATATGTACAGTATGGTAATATCTTCATTTTATTTGAATAGCTCAGCGAGTGCTATATAGGTTATGTATGACAAATAGGTAAGTACATAACTTTACCAACGACTTCTACCAGCATTAAAATGCTAGCTACTTATGTAAACGTAAAATATCAAAAAGCAACAAAAAAATTGTGAATAAAGTACATACCAATGGCGTGTCCTCGACGTAGGTACGTTCCTCTTCTGATATTAACGATCTTACCTTGTGGCAGGACTTTAAAATAATACGAAGATGTCAGCTTACAAATTGTATTGATTAAAATAACTTGTACATCGAATAAGTCTGTTTTTAAGCTAGATAATTATTTACATTGCAATACACGTAGGCGCCGCGCGCTGGTCGCGCTCCGAATGAATGACAAACCACCCGCATTCCATTAGAAGCGGGCTTTTTTTTTAAATACATCGATAAAGACGCAGACCAAGTAAATTAAAAGTTTCAATTATAATCTGTGATTTTAGGAGAATCTAACACTTGGTACTGTATCTAACAAAAACCTTAATAACTATAGTAGGTAAATAGGCTAAAACAACCTCCCCTATTTGGGTCCAAAGAGGTTCAGTTATCGCGCAACAGATGCAGGCCGCACGAGCCTTCGAAATTCAAAGATCATCTACTGTTGCATTCTTCTAATTTTAAAAATGTATGATGTAGATTTTGTTTAAATAGGCACGCTTGCGGCAACAGCATTATACCTAGTCCATTCGTAAAAAAGTAAATAGTGAACAGTGAAGGAATAGCAGTCAAGTGTATCTACATAATGCATCTAGGATAGTTTAATTAGCGAGACTATCAGCCGATTTCAAAGTACCCTCTGCTTGTGATATCGGTGAATGAATACTAAAGCGGCGTCAACGGGCGAATGAAAGAAAAAAGGATTGTTCATCTGCAACTGCCATACGTGTTAAACATATTTTACGTGGAATTTTGATATCTGGATATCTACTCATCTCTCACTGCGATTAGTATTGCCGTGCAATAACTTTACTGTTTAAAATACACATTCTTCTCGTGTGATTAAGCTGAGTGCAGTGCTGTGTTTTGGAATCCTTGCATGGTGTGGAGAATCAGGTCAGTGGTCAAACTATTTATCTACCCTATGTAAAACGAGCAAAGATTTACACTTCCTTAGGTATTTTCGTTAGGTACCTACAGCATCACACAGTTATTTCACCCTAATATTTCCAAGATCCTTCGGTATATATTTTTTCTATCTTTCATTCCTCGCCATCTTCAACAGCCCTCCAGTTCAGCGATAGAAAGTGACGCTCATTATAGATCCTCAAAGTGGTATCGCACAACGGTATTCTTGATGTTTCTCTAAAAACTTATTAAACTTTCACGATTTGTTGACATATTAAAGAATATTTATCGGGTATTTATCGCGTACCTTTTGTTTTTATTTTCCCCTACGTTTCCAGCGATCGTGGTCACGGGGCGACTGAAACAAAAGGTACGCGATAAATACCCGATTAATATTCTTTAATATGTTTCTCTATAATTCCTAATTTATTCCTGCCCTAACTCACCCTTAGTCATATAATCTAACGGATTTGTAAATTCATTACGCGATAAAAGTTTCGGTTCAGATTAAAGAGAGATTATGAACTTTGAGTTCTAACGAGCCTTCTTATAACAAAGTTTTGATGTAGGTTAGTTATTATTCAATGAGTTTGTTTAAGTTTAGTTTTCCAATACAATAGAATAATGTATTATTTTTGCACTAGAAAATAAATAACATAGATTTGTCATTAGATTTAATTAACTTTATTTTTTAGGCTTCCAAAAAGTACTCCGACAAGTATTTCATACAATAAATTATTGTATATTAAGAAATAAAGTGTTATAGATTTTCTCTTCACATCGCTGGCCGTACGCGAGTTTTGTTAAAAAAATCTTGTTTTGTAAATATAATAATATAAAAATGTAAGAAAAAAGACTAAATGTGTGAAAACGTGGGAACTAAGTTATCACGTTTAATTGATAAAACCTTATTATTATTTTTTGGCGGGGTTAAATATTGATTGGCGCCTGTTCCCTTCATTAATAGCACCACAAATGAGACCAATACATATTAATTATTCAATTCCTTTGAGCGTATAATCTGATAAGGATAAAAGCCTATTAACAAAGAAAATAATTTTAAATTACCAAATTAGAGTAGGTATTTCAAGTTGAAACAATTGAGCTAACTGCAGACTGTAGCAAACAAACTACGGATAGCTCAACTGATCCATATCAATACCAATCGAAAACGACCCAAAGATGCTGTCTGCGTTGCCTCGCTGTATGGCAATGCTGATGCGCTGCCAGATACTGACTAGCTCTCTGGTCATAGGTCGCTTGGACCAGATGCCCAGATGTTTTTTCCATATCCTTATTAAACTTTTTCTTTTACCTTTCGTTTTCAATAAAGAGAAAAAAATTGATTGTTTTTTGTTTGAATTGGCTCCGAAACGACTGGTCCGATTTGGAAATTCTTTAACCATAAGTAATGATAAACATAGGCTATAATATTTAAAAACATGTAGAAATCCGTATGAAAACATCAATAATGTTACCCAACAATTGTGTGTAAAAACTTTTGAAATTCTGTTAAAACTCGTGCGAAGCCGGGGTGGACTGCTAGTCTATTCTCTTCAATGGGTACCTACGGTTACTTCGATATTATAACAGGAAAGTAGGATGAAATAAATGACTTATTTCCCCAGGAAAATAATGTTTGATCTCAGAAAGACTGTAACTTCTGGAGTCATTAATTTTGTGCGGGAATAGAAAATAATTCAGATTCAGATTCAATAACTTTATTTCTTTAGGCTTACAAAACAAGCACTCAGACAAGTCAAATTTTAAACAGATAATTATTAACATAAGAAATAATTTGTTATTGATTTCTCTTCACTTAAATTTTTTGTCCACTAGTGGAAGAAGAATATAGATTTAATAGATTTGTTCTATAATGCACAACCGAATTAGAACTGGTATATACAGTATTACCATCCTACGTGGTAATGCGCCAGCATTCTGGTGAAGGATGAGATTTTGTAAAATCTATAATTATATTATGCTAGCGACCCGCTTCGGCTTCGCACGGGTGCTGGAACAACCTTCCTCTTGAATCACTCTATCTATAAAAAAACCGCATCAAAATCCGTTGCGTAGTTATAAAGATTTAAGCATACATAGGGATATAGGGACAGAGAAAGCTACTTTGTTATTTATTATGATGATGATAAAGAGGAAAAATTTGATTGTTTGGTTCTTTGAATTGAATAGGCTCCGAAACTACTAGACCGATTTGAAAAATTCTTTCACCATTAGAATCCTAATTTTCCCTAATGAACATAGGCTATAGAAAATTTTAAAAAAGTTAGGGATCCGTTTGAAAATATATTTTTTGTGAAATACCCGTGCGAAGCCTTGGACCGCTAGTCGATAATAAGGGTAAAAAATAATTGTACATACTTGTTTTATTCTGTTTATATTAAAATAGTCTTCGTTAATTCATCCAATCACAAATACTTTCGAAAATTATATCGAAAGAATTAACCAATAGAGGAGAATCAACCTCCTCCGGAACCGACTTAATTTATAAGTACCTATACTGTTTTCAAAAAATTCATTACAGTAAAAAATAAATTAAATGTTAGTTGAAATTACTCATCGCTCGTTTCATCACACACAGCAAGAAAAAACCGATAATGAGAATATTGTTTTAATTTATTAAAAATATGTAATAATTTCTATATAAATCGATTCTAGTTGAAAAAAGTTTAATTCTATGTATTTCATGAAATGTATGCCTGCCAACATGTATGCCGTGTGGTGCCGGCATAGAATTTCACCACCCAACTCTTCCCGTGGGTGTCGTAAGAGGCGACTAAGGGAAACACACCGGGGGGCGGGCAGCAGCGCCTTCTGCAGAACAACTACACCGAACTGCGATCCCCAACCCGCATGCCCAGCTTGGGGATTATGGGCAATAACCCCCACATAATGATGCCATCTATGGCGCTCATTAGGGGAGGCCTATGTCCAGCAGTGGACTATTATAGTCTGGTGATGTTGATGCCTGCCAACAACAACAACATCAGCCTATATCAGTCCACTGCTGGACATAGGCCTCCCCTAATGTGCGTCAAAGGTGGCGTTATTTCATTTGGGGGTTATTGCCCATAATCCCCACGCTGGGCATGCGGGTTGGGGATCGCAGTTCGGTGGAGTTGTTCTGCAGAGGGCGCTGCTGCCCGCCCCATGTATTTCCCTAAGTCGCCTCTTACGACATCCACGGGAAGAGTGGGAGTGGTGAAATTCTATGCCGGCACTACACGGCCCTAGCCATATGGCAGAGTGCCCAGAATGCAGGCAGCATTGCCACGTTGGATGGCGATGCTAATCGTTGTCAAAATAAGAGTACGAATATTTTCAAAAAAGTTAGGGGTCCGTTTAAAAACTTCAATAATGTAACCCAACGAGTAATTATGTGTGTAATTTTTTTATAAAATACTCGAGCGGGGCGGTCTGTTATAGTATTATGAAACTTGTACAATAAGGAATTTAATTAAATTTATTCAAATACCCAATGTATTATAACTTTAAAATCTAACCAAAGATTTGGCAAAGGCGTTTGATTCACTAATTTTATAGAAACATACCGCGTACTAAATCACAAAAGTTTTATGAAAAGCTTCAAACAAAGTCCACGTCCCTTAACGCTTATTGGCTTTATTTAGCAAGATTTAAGCCGAACTGCAATTAAACGACCAATCCCGTGCGTCCGTACCGGATGCGAGCGGAGGATGATCGATGGGTGCGCGCGGGAATAGACCTAGGGAGGGAATGAGTGGGAATGTAAGCGCAGCGTCAAGCGGAATAACCAAATTATATTATCTATATCTATACTAATATTATAAAGAGGAAAGATTTGATTGTTTGTTTGTATGATTGTTTGTTTGTTTGTTTGTTTGAATTGAATAGGCTCCGAAACTACTGGACCGATTTGAAAAATTCTTTCACCATTAGAATCCAAAAGGACATCATCTTTTTTGGTCCAAATATGAAAGTGCCGGCCAATAAAAAAATATGCTGTATTCCGTTAGAACTTGTCCCCCTGAGTATTTATTATTATGACACCAAAGCTGTAGGGTCATTGTCCTTGGTTTTATTGGAGTTCAAAAATTCAACATCTTCATACATTTTCAGTGAATTTAATAAAGAAAAACAAATGTTTTGTCTACTTTATTTTTATTTTGAACATCGTTTAGTGAGATACATTGGTTCTTGACCTATTTTGGACATGTTGATCTTGTTTTGTGTTTTTGAGGATTATAAATAAAACTAGAGGGTATATGTGCCCGAGCTGCAAGCAGCTCGGGCACATATACCCTCTAGTTATATTATATTTTTATTTATAATCCTCAAAAACACAAAACTAGATCAACATGTCCAAAATAGGTCAAGAACCAATGTATCTCACTAAACGATGTTCAAAATAAAAATATGGTAGAACAAATCATTTGTTTTTCTTTATTAAATTCACTGAAAATGTATGAAGATGTTGAATTTTTGAACTCCAATAAAACCAAGGACAATGACCCTACAGCTTTGGTGTCATAATAATAAATACTCAGGGGGACAAGTTCTAACGGAATACAGCATATTTTTGTATTGGCCGGCACTTTCATATTTGGACCAAAAATGTATGAAATCCCGATGATGTCCTTTTCCGTGATGAACATAGGCTATATAATATTTTCAAAAAAGTTAGGGATAATAAAATAATAAATAATAAATAGTTTATTTATTTTCTCTCACAAATGATAATGATAGTACAAAAAGAGCTTAAGCTAGGTTACAAATATTAAATTATTACAAAAGATAATTAAATAACATGTTACTGAACCTGTGTTGTGAGAGACTGGTGCCTGATAAAGGTTTATGAAAAACCTGTAGCACAGGTCACCAGGGTACACATTCCGCGGGAGGTAACATGAGTATTTTTATTTTATATAAAAGGTACTAAACTAAATAACTAAGGAAGATTATAAATATAAAAACGTTAGGAAACATCCTAACGTTTATACAGGTTGAAGTCTGATAACATCCAGTGTGTGTGTGTGTGTGTGTGTGTGTAGTTCTTTGTGTGCTTGCTCTCCCGAGGCACCAGTCTCATGAGAGTCTGGGCAACGAGAGAACAGTGTGTGTGTGTGTGTGTCTGTGAGTGTGTCCATGTGTGTGCTTGGTCTCCGGAGGCACCAGTCTCATGAGAGTCTGGGCAACGAGAGAACAGTGTGTGTGTGTGTGTCTGTGAGTGTGTCCATGTGTGTGCTTGGTCTCCGGAGGCACCAGTCTCATGAGAGTCTGGGCAACGAGAGAACAGTGTGTGTGTGTGTCTGTGAGTGCGTCCATGTGTGTGCTTGGTCTTCCGAGGCACCAGTCTCACGAGAGTCTGGGCAACGAGAGAACAGTGTGTATGTAATTAAGTATGTGTGTGTGTGCAAGTTGCAAGGTAAAAAGTTAATAATCATTTTGGTATGTATGTAGATATAGAATGTAAAGGGATCCGCATGAAAAATTCAATAATTGAATCGTTTGCTGTATATTCAACCTCCTTTTCTATTATGGCGCGTCAGAATAGAAAAAGAGGTTGAATATACAATAGCGCAAGGTGCTTGCTTTTTCTCTACGGCCAATGTCAGTTATGGAGTGCAAGTCAATGTCAAAAATCCCAATGCTGTTAAAAAAGTAAGGGATCCGTATGAAAACTGTGAAACCCATCGTGTTAGTGTGTATAATTTCTGAAATTTTTGTTTAATATCCGTGCGAAGCCGGGGCGGACAGCTAGTAATATTATATAAATAATGTTGGACAATCCACACAGCATCATCTAGCCCCAAGCTAAGAGAGCAGCTAAGCTAACAGAGCTTGTGTTATGGGTACTAGATGACTGATGTAATACATAATAGTATACCAAAGTGATCACTTTATTTCTAATAAAATTTGTATTTTGTGAAGTTTCCAAAAGTTCTGTAAGGTCTAAAGGAAATAAAGCACTTTTATTTTGATTTTTGGTAATTAGCTCAATTTTTTATTATATCAAGTGCGATTTGAAAACTTTTTTTTTATTCTTTGTTAGTCTTTGGATGAGAACCAACTAATGCTATTTTTTTCATTTATTTCTAGCGTATTTATTTACATACACAAGAATAACATTGCAATCTAGCCATATTTCACTAATGGTAATTTTGTAAAAACAACGTTTCTTTCGGCACTTTTTTTATTGTCTCTACTTAAGGGGAAGACACTTTGATCAGTGTTCTTTAAAATAAAATAACGCTAATGCTAGTGATGATGTTAAAGAGTTATTTCACCATGCTCACACCCTATACGACTATGAATCTATAAGTCCAATATACCTCTGCGATATGACAAAAGGGAGGCCGGATTTTTGGGTTTGAATTTATTACTCCGGCCTTAATGTTTATGTATTTTAGGATTATATTTATTCGTAGCAATTTTTTTACGATTCGGGTCAAATATTGCGATGTTTACGACACAAATCGTATTTTTTTTTCACTCAGCGGCTTACACGTGTCGGTAACTCTATGATATATCTTGCTTTATCTAAAACTAACGGAAACCCCGGCTTCGCATGGGTATTTAACAAAAATTGAATTTTTCATGGGGATCCCTAACTTTGTTGTCAACATTCGAAAACAATTTCATCGCAACGCTAAATAATTTTCCTGGTTTTTTCAACCCCAGCCCATTTTTGGCGACTGATTCAATTTTCTTTATTTCTATAAAGCTCTAAAGGCACTAAAAACGTTACTTGTAACTAGAATAGAAATACAGCTTTGATCCTTTTGAACTCTGATAAAGCTCATCCAAAACACCACAGACCTTAATTCAAGATAAAAGTTAACCAGCCAAATAACTAAGATTAAGTCAAATCGTTCTGCAGTGCGATTAACTTGAAACATTTATCTTTATTTTGCGTCGGAGTTTGAACTAAGTTTGATTAAAATTGGCTCACGTCGTGATTTCCGTGGTTCCACACAAGACTTAGTTCGTTTTAAGTTAAGTTTAAGCCTCTAGGTCTACGTTTAGTAAAACGTGGGACGTTAAGTATTTTTAAGTTTCATATTATTTAGATTTCAATAACTTTATTTCTTTAGGCTTACAAAATAAGCACTTAGACACATCAAAATTCATACAGTTAGGTAATTGTTATATAATAAAAAATAAATTGTTATTGATTTTGATGGAATTTTTGTATTACTTAAAAAAAAGTAAAAAGTATTTATGCAAGGTCCGTAAAATCAGATAGTTAACTTAAAAATTAACAATTTTGAAAGAAAGAAAGAAGTAAGAAAATAATTATTTTTTAACGTCATAAAATCACATTTTTTTAGCTATTTACAGACTAAATATTGATTGATTGACTATCGACTAAGGATGATACTTATCTATACTTCCTTTGGTGTAAATTACACGTCTTTACCGTTCAGCCATTTTCTTTTTTTTTTCGTAATTTTTGTACTATTTCTGGTTCAGTATGTAGGAAGGTTAGTTATAAATGTTAGGCTTCACGTACTTTCATACGTTTGACAAATAATAGTAATTGTATTTTTTCTTATTTTTTTGAGTCTGTAAAAATCTGTCAAAATCCGTCACTTGTGCTTGAGTCACAGTACTTGAATCGTGCTTAGATCTAAGTTGCCTCTAAGTATTCGGACGTTAGGCTACTTATACGCCATTTTTTTTTTTATTTCCGTTAGGTAACATATTTTTTCAAGAACCGAGGAATAGGAAATTAACTTTTGCAACTCTAGACAAGTTAAAATTTCTCAGTTTCCAAAGAATACAAATATTACTGCACAGACTGGTACAGTCAAACAAAATCTAACATACGACCATTGTAAAATACGTTATTGGATTTAAAAATCCTTTTACAGCAATTTAATACGTGAAATTGATTTGTTACTGCACAAATTTCAATGTACACGGGGTTCGGATCATTTGCTACAAAAATTGAAGCAAGATGATGTATGTGAATTGGTTACGGCAGCTTCCAATCAAGAGACTTATAAATACTAGATATGACTTGGCAGACATAGGTACCTCATAGTATTATCGCTCCTAATATTAGATACTGTGAAAATGCTACATTATGTTTTTATATAAGAATAAAAAATACAAGAACGCCAATAGCGTAAACATGAAGAATTCCTACAGATATACTTGTAAAATTATGTTCTAATACGCTAATAGCTGGCGGGCATAACATTGTTCAAAATATAATAAACAATAAATAAACTATTTATTAAACTATGTATATTCAATCAATGAGATACAAGAGAGAGAGAGATTGAACCATAAAAGTAGGTTTAACAAAAATAATGCTATTAAACATACGATACATAATCAATTTAAAACTTTTTTCAGTTCAATCTTTGATATGTGTGAGATATTCGCGAGATCATCATCAAAAAAGTTTTTAAAAAACCCTAATACGATGCTATACATTAGCTAATATAGGTATAGCATCGTATTTGGGTTTTTTTAATATCATTATATTCATATACAGCCCACCTGTTGGAAAATCTCGACAGGATGATCATTCCACAACCAAACTGATTGGATGTAGTTTCTCATAAACCTTACATTCCTCGAACTAAAAGGCATTTTGTGTTAAATAATAATAATCACATCTAGTATGCCTAGATCCGCAGACACGGCATAGGTTGGCGTACGCCGTGCCGTTCAAAACCAGTGGACATTCAATTTCATGGTTTGCCGCCGCCCCCGCAACCACCGATTTTCTACCATGTTTCAAATGATGTATCACAAAAGGGATGAGGGAAAATAACATACTATTGATTATTGTCCATAGCTTAGACGGTTCTTGCAGCCTTTATACTCAATTTATGGAACGAAGTTTAAATATAAAGTCATGATGAATATGCACAAGCACGATATATATGTTTTTACCTATAAATTTATGAAGTCTCCGACTCTTAAATTCAAAATTATAAAGGTTGTACTTACAACTGGAAACGAGGTTCTCCTTCTATAACATTGTCGTTGCTAAATAAATAAATTGGTAATTGTCAGTGCTGGTCCAATGCTGGAGTCATAAGCCTCCCCGTCATCAACTTGATCAGCCAGCAGTATTTTGCATCTGCAAAAGATGACCTGTAAGTAGGATCCAGCCTTCCCACGATGATGACGACTATGGGATGACGAACTCGCCATCCCATCTGTTAACATGTAAACAACGTTTAAATTACCGTACCTAATTAGACTTATAGTATATTAGAAACAATTGAGCTAACTGCACTGTTGCTCATAATCTACAGGTACTCGTAGCTCAACTGATCCATATCAATGGAAGCGTCCCCAAGACGCTGACTGCATTACCTCGCTGTATGGCAATGCTGATGCGGTGCGACAGATTTTTTTACTCGCTTAGCTACAGTCGGCCATTGTCAGAAGTGGGATACATTTTTGTGCACGAATACCCGATAGATACAGATGGAAACAACAAGGCAAGCAATATCCTGTACAAAAGAAACAACAAACCTCTTGTTTTGACTATTGATTGCGCGGTCTCGGAACGTCAGATATTGGATGGACAGGCTTTTCAGGCTAGCCTGGAAATGTGTTTTGGGTTTTTCTACAAAAAAGGAGGATCCTTCCGTTTGAATGATTAAAATCATAGTGAGTGTCAATCACATCATAACAACAGCATTTATAAGTCCACTGATGGACATAGGCCTCCCCTGATAAACGACTTAATTGCTTTTAAAAAAGTGAGCTAATACTATAAGATTACCGGTCGCAGCACATTATTGCCTGATATGTCACGGAAACTACGTGGTAGTTGGTAATTTGAAAGGTATTTAAATATGACTTGATTGTCTTTTCAGCAGTCAAAAGTGATACAAGCCACTCGTCGGATTACAAGTACCTTAAGATACTTACACGTATTTTACCAAACAAAATACAAGCTAGGAACAGTTTGAATAGGGTAAGAACCCGCTTACAGTCCAGTGTACGATAAACAGAATTAATAACAGTTCTCAGTGTGGGTATTAAGGTAATTCCCTGCAAACTGGGAGCTCAACATCTACAAAGGTAAGGCGGTTCAGCTTGTGGATCTAAGTCTCGGTAGATAGCGACCTCTCTGCTTTGATGCTAAGTATTTATGTTGTGCATTTAAAACAGGAACTAATCTCTCACATGTTAGCTGTATATATACCTATTTATGCCACTTAATGCATTCTAAATAGTAAAAAGTCATTATTGTGAAATTGAAATGTAATCGGTTAAGGGCTATATGATGCTGTGTGAATTGTATTGAAAAAGTTGCACTATGGGTAATTATATAATTATTATAACGCACTAAAAATGGAAAAGCTTGTAATAAAACTACTTATACTTGTGAGAACTCTATTTTAAAAGAGATTTCAGTACATGAAGTATTGATTTCTTTCATTTTGTCAAGAGAAATAAACGCGTGTTATATAGTAAACTAAACAGATTACTCACATTTTTCTGGAATATGAAGGAAGTCACCACTTGCCTTGACCTAGAGGCTACTATAATGCGAGATTTGAAACGGTAAAGCAGAATGTTGCTAAATATTTCTTGGAATTATGTATCATATTCAAAGAAGGTAATGCGATTCAAAACCACTTTTTATTGGTAGATTTAATATCCAACCAGCTCCGGAAATGGTAAATTATTATGAAATCCTTCCACAACATACATTACGTACCTATAATTTTAGTTAAATTATATGGATATTGACCAAATTTATTGAGATGTCTCAAACAATAAGTAAACTTTAGTGGCAGTGGGCCGGCCATATTTTACGAAGAACCGATAACCGCAGTAAACTTTGAGTGTCGACCGCAACTCGGCAAACGTAGTGTATTATACCCTCCGGCTAGGTAGGATGACAAACTGTGAATGACTGCAGACAGATGCTGTATGCAAGAAGTTGAAGACAGGGCGCTATGGCACTCATTAGGGGAGGCCTATGTCCAGCAGTTGGTATACTAAAATAGGCTGATGATGATGATGAATGGATATTGTTAGTTTCGTGTGCTAAAAGTGACAATGCCTCAGTTAATCGAACCCTAAGCCAAAATCGGAAATTTAAACTAACATAGTAAATACTTTTTATGTTTGAACATGATCAGATGTATTTAAATATTAACAGTCGAACGAAATAACGACGAAACAACCACGTAAAGGCAGAGACAATTGTGGCAATAGGTGTCAATAGTATTTTGTGAATGGGGCCTAATTCTGCAGAGCAAGCGTTTCACCGTGACAACCTTCATCATCATCATCATCATCATCACCAGCCTATAACAGTCCACTGCTGGACATAGGCCTCCCCTAATGAGCGCCATAGATGGCATTATTATTTGGGGGTTAATGTCCATAATCCCCACGCTGGGCATGCGGGTTGGGGATCGCAGTTCAGTATCGTGACAACCTTACCGTCGCAGAATCGCCAAAATGTTTAGGTTTGATGAGTAGAGAGGTAGGTTAGGGAGATGAAATAGATAGATAGCTGTGTTCATTGAGCTTTCCGTTTATATACTTCCTCATATTTTCTTTATTTAACGACCTCTGTGACGCGGTGGGCGAGGGTCCACCTGCGACGCAGGAGGTTGCGGGTTCGATTCCCGCTCGGGACAAATTTTATTGCGATCTGCAGATATAATTTTCTGGTCGTTTTCAATGTATAGGAAAACATCTTTGTATTTAATATATTGTATTATGTAATTATATCAATCTGATCTGTTGATCGACCGTTAAAATAGATATTAAAAAATTATATAGGTAACAATATTTTAATATTAAAGTTAATATTATTAGTTCATAATTTTGTTCGTATTTATTGTATTGTAATGTAAACTAAGTTCAACAATAAAGGCTTTGTATTTTATATCAGTCATCTAGTCTCCATAACACAAGCTCATGGATTTTTCAGCATTATTTATTTATTTTTAATTATTCAAAAGTAATACTAGTATATTTACGAGACTTAAGCTGCCAGGATTCGGCTAACGATAAATGCTGTCACCATGACCAACATCTAAAAAAAAAAAAAAAAACATTTATTTACCAAAACAGTTGTATAAGTGTTTAGTACAGTGCCGGTGGATTTCAAACTAAGCATGAATGCTTGTGTCTTGAGGTCCGTGAGTGCGTTAACAATATGTATTTAGAACACTAGTAGATTTCCTTTCAATATTTGTTTATGTTTTGTTTTATACGTGTAAGAATAAATAAGCGATTAATTATAATAACTAACATGCAGAATTACATGAAATAGTATTATTTAAATAGTATAATTTTAATTAATTACAGATTGATTTTGAATGGATTGTGTGCCGGAGAGTTTGTGAGATTGTGTGTCGAGTGTATAGTGTACCTAGAGTGTTTGTTTGTGTACTGTGTGTAAGTGTAATGAGTGTGTGTACTAGGCCTCATCCGGCGCCAAAGCCTCCGAGAGGTTGGGCAACACAGGCGTGTGAGTCATGTGTGGAATCTATCTGTAGCTATACGCTGGAAGCGGCAAATACCCAACAAATAGGTACCTGATTGATAATATACCAGGAAAAGTCATTGAATAGCCACTTGATATTCAATCGTTTGACAACTCAGTTATCCCAGTGGATACCCCATAAAAGTTATTCAACCACGACCAATGTTTCCCCAGACACGCTTATTTTATTCCCGAACCATATCAATTTCACGTCAAAAACATTCGATGCTTTTCGAACTAGTGCTTGGCACTCCGAAGTTTGTTGGGGAATTCTCGATTTATTCCGAAAATTTATAGTTTGGTTCTGATTGGCGGGAGACAGCTCAAAACTTAGCCTGTAGAAGATACGTTTACAAAATCCATTTAGTTTAATGTTTAGATCTAATTTTAATATTTTGCTGTTAAATGTCTATAAAACCAAACAAAAGAACAATCAAATAATAAAAACAAATTAGAATTGGTACCTACAGTTAAGCTAACTGCAGACCATTGCAAACAATCTACAGGTAGCTCAGCTGATCCATATATAATACCAGTCGATAGCGTCCCAGACGCTGGCTGCTATTTTGGTTAACTATTTCATTTGCTGAAAAAGAAAAAAAAATATATCTTGACATTATAAAACTTTTCGCACATCTCGGTCCGAATATTATAAAGTACTCCAAAATTTCTCCCACCTCAGTCAGAATCAATGATTCGGCAACTCGATGTTTTTCAGTGTTGCCCGCTTCTACCTTATTGACGCGACTTTATTCCGGTTGTTCATGTAAAGCGGCGAAAAATTTGCGACTCAAACGATTACCGTGTTCACTGCTCTTTTGATGTCACTTCGGAGTTTATTCAATTTGCGTTATTGTTTTCATTTTTATTTCTTTTGAGAGTACAAAAAGGCCTATTCTTTTCTGAATGTCTCCTGTCACTTAATTTTCTTTTAAAACAAGGTACTGCTCCAATTTAAGGTGGCCTGATTTCTGTACAAACCGCGTTTGCACATTTATAGATAATTTATAGTAATATGAAACTGCATTGACACGCGACTGGTATTGATACGTATCAGTTGAGCTACCTTTAGATTGTTTACGACAGTCTGCAGTCAGCTCATTGGTTTCAATTGTAAATACTAGTTCTAATTTATTTTTGTTATTTTATTGTAATATTCTTTGTTAACTAATCACGACGTATGACGACCTTTGTTGTGCGGTGGCCAAAAGTCCTCCTGCGATGCAGGATGTGCGTGTTCGATTCCCGCCTCGGGAACGTATATACGATCTGCGGATATATTCCAGGTGTTCTAGCTTGTTCCTAAGTATAAGTAAAAAATAATTGTGTTAGGTAATTAGTTTTTTATTATATCAATGTATCATCAATATTATATTATCATTATCAGTCATCTAGTACCCACTCTTAACATACGCTCTGCTGATTTTAGGACTAGTTGAATGTGTCCAGTATTATTTTATTCCATAAACACAATCGGTGAGTCTATCCTGGTACTATAGTTACGTGTCTGTCCAAAGGTTGCCCGGAAGAAAACGATATTAGCGATAAGGCCGTATTGTAAAACTGTTTCTGTATTATTGTCTTTTTTGTTAGTTTTTTCTCTATCTTGGTGTGCAATAAAGAGTATTTGTGTTGTTTTGTATAATACAATGAGCTTAATGCTAGAAAACATTGTCTAACAGTAAACCTTTAGTCGTCAAAAACAAAGGCTTCTTATCCAGGAAAATACGTGCGAAGCTCCGAGCAGAAGCTAGTACCCGATAAATTGAAGGAATACCTCACATTTCTCTCATCCGGGGATTTCCCGACAGTCGAAGGTGACAAACGTTGCAATATTACTGGGAAAAGATAACTGCTCTCAACAGAATTGCAATTTTATTGACCAAGAAAATGTCGTTTGTTATGCCTGGCTACTCAATATTTTATTTTTATGGGGATAAAGTCGAGTATGGTTTGTCCATTGCGAAGGTGTATGAAATCGTTCTTATACGGATCGTGTCTTATCAAGAGAGATTTTGTTTCAGTCAATAAAGACTTAATTTTCAGAAATCTAGATTTATTTTTGAAGAAATAATCTTCAACATAAGAACCAAAAGTTCACTAAGCCTCGAAGAAATTAGGTAACAATATAATATATAGGACTGTGTACCTATAGTTATATGGATCTTGGTGTCTGAAATAAACGATTATTATTATTATTTTTATTATTATTATTGCTGTATAAAAATAATGATCTCACAAAGTATATCTATTTTATGCAGCAGAACCACCAAAAAATTCCGAAAAAAAAATATTTTTAAATCGGTCAATAACTTGCCATCAAGCGTCCAACAATAATAGTTAGAGAAAAATACACAATTATAAAAAATAATACAGAAAGATATGTAACATAATCGTAAGAATTGACCCCTGCCCGTGGATTTTGTGAGGGTCGACTAAAGGAAGCTGCGACAGGAAGGACATTTCCTTCCGTGTATTATAAGTACCCTCATTTTTGCCAAAACCTAACATTTTGGGGAGTCTTAGTCAGCATAAGTATGATAAGTGATTATACATACAAATTGGGTCAGTTTATTTCTAGCTTTCTATAAAATCACACCTCAAGGTTTCCAGGAAGAGATTGATAGTTTTCATTTGCTAGCTAACTAGACCAATTAAATTTTATTCCACTTATTGGGTATTTTTTTTTCTTTTGTCGTTCACTTTTCACTAGAATAATTAAATATTTTTTCAAATACCAATAGGTTATTATATGTATAGATATTCTAGTATTTATTGTAACTATTCGCTCATTAGGGGAGGCCTATGTCCAACAGTGGACTAACATAGGCTGATGATGATGATGATGATGATTCGTTTATTTTTTTATTTACACCACTGTCTATAGTTTACCTTTATGTCCAGCCCATCCCAAGGATGTCTGAAAGAGATCGCTCATAGCAATAAAGCCACCCTTTATACTTCTACTTTAAGCCTGTTTGTAATGGTCTTTCTTTGTGGTTTAATAAATTATATATATCTCTGTTAGCTGCTTACGTACAATAAATCACTAAGCTGTATATCTTTTCCGAAGGTATTGCGAAGATATCAAGGGATCTAACACAAACTCCGTAAAAGTTGGAAACACTGAGTTTCCAGCGAGCTTAAAACTACCGTCTGGATTTCCAAGGATCGAGTTTATTGAAAACTTCTAGGTAGGAAGGTAGTAATAGATAGCTAGAGAGTTATTTAGCACAAGGTTTTACCCGCCATTTTGCAGGCTTCAATTTTCCTGGCGCATCATATTTTTTTCATTATATTTATTTATCATTGGAATGTCAACTTTAAAAATGTCGGACTAAACGACGACGCTGTGATAAATAATTTTTTTTTTTTTTTTTTTTTATTGATTTCTAGCATATTTATATAATACACAAGAATAATATTACAATCTAGCCATACATTTGGCTAATGGGTAATTTTACTTTAACTTAATTTTATAAAAACATATCACTAAGAACGTGTCCATCGGCACTTTTCTTATTGTCTCTACTTAAGGGGAAGACACTTTGTTCATGTGTTCTTTAGGATTAGCACTTATGCACTTGAACTAACTATCACTACACTAACTCAAAAGGTTTTGTTCTTTTGAGCCTTCTCACTATGTCCGTGTTGTCGAGGAGCTGGATCGCCTCGACGTTCACATGATGATGAAGCCTCTGTTCATGGGCCTCTGCGTATTTTTGTATTATTGCTTCGACAAAATCAATATTCAGGTCCCGATGAATATCCTCATTTCTTACGTACCAAGGAGCATTAACAATTGACCTAAGTACTTTGTTCTGGAATCTTTGTATTATTGCTGCGTTAGTCTTTTTTGTACAACCCCAGAGCTGTATTCCATAGGTCCAGATTGGCATGAGGACTTGCTTATATAATAGGAGTTTATTGTGTACTGCTAAAATTGAATCCTTTCCAATCAGCCAGTACATCTTTTTGTAGCGGATCTCTAGCTCCTCTTTTTTCTTCTTGACGTGAGCTTTCCAGCGAAGCTTCGCGTCTAGTGTCATGCCCAAGTACTTTGCAGTATTTTCGCATGGTATGATGGCCCCGTTAATGAAAACCGGATGATATTGGTCTCGTTTATTTGTGAAGTTGATGTGACTCGACTTTGTTTCATTCAATTTTATTCGCCAGGTCTTGGTGTGATAAATAATATTTTATTATTTATTGTGATAAATAATAATAAGACAATAAATAATGCCGGATAGCCAAAGGTGTGTTGTTATATTCAAGGAAAAGTGGGAGGCATTTGCCCAGCAGTAAGACAGTGGGGATAAAATTAGCTGTTAATAAATAAATAATGCAATATATATACAGCAATAATAATAATTATTATTAGTAATAAATTAAAGAAGCAGAGTTCATAAATAGAAATACAATCAATTCACTCAACACTCTTAAGGCATAGGGTATTTGGGCAAACTTTTTTATTGTAGAAACCATCTTTTCTGCTAACGTGTCTGTATTTCATATAATTTTATAGATAAGTAGTTCGTTTTCCGAAAATTAATACCAACGCTGTGACGAAATTAGTAACACTGTAGGTACGACATTTTAAACATGAAGTTGAAAGTTAAAAGTTATTCTTAGCCACACAAAAAAATTGTTTAGTACATAGGGTTCCGTAAGAAGTAACTACAGGCATGGAAACCCATAATGCGCGTTTCTGAACAATGAATAGTATTTCTATTCTGTTGAATAGAAATACTATTCATAAATTAATTATTTAAAACTATTATTAAATTATAAATTAGCAAACATTCAACAATACAACATAACAACAATACAATCGCAAAGAAATAAAAACAAGACACAATTATAGGATAGGTCCATGAATATTATGTAGTTGTTAGAAAAAAGGCCTATCTATCAGCATGCAATGACTAAGCTCCAATAGGAGACCTAGCCAGCGCTGGTCTTAGCCCGTATGTGACGACACGAATGGGCCTTACGCCCGTTCGTGTCGCTATCTGAGATACAAAGAAAAATTTAATATTTAATATATCAATTTTTTTTCTTGTTTGTAAATTCATTCTTAAGTCTGAGTGAATAGTATACTATAGTTTATTATATAAATTTACTACTATGTTTATAATGTACTTGATATAGAATTCAACTTCATGTTTAAAAGAAGACAACAAAAATGTTACCTACAATGCAAAAAAATAAAAACAACACGTAGTGATTGACACTTCCGTGGTTTTTCATTAGACCCGTCAGTGACCTGAATTAGCCACAAACTCCTTTCTCAGTCGACCCAGTAGACACGAAATTGCGTGTCAAACAACAATGCTAGTACCATGTTACGAAAGCTTAGCTTTTTTATAAAACCTTTGCTCCTGAAAGCTTATTAAGAGCTTTGAACTGGTTTCTCTAAGAGCTAGAAGAAATAACACAAACGATTGCAATTTAATAGGATAATGCATTTTCAAAAGGAGTTGAAACTCAGATCAAGACGTGCTTATACCACGGGTTAGGTTAGGTTAGGTTGGAGTACTCCTTTTTCCGCATTTGGACTCGTTTTGGTCCTGTATGCGTGGTTTGGATGCTAGCAGAGCCAGCCTAACTCCGTCCAGAAGCGCAGAATCTTCCTGGGGTCTTCGCAGGCTTCACGGAGTGACCTCGGCAAGTTGAGGATTTCTGTACGTTGTGCTGCTACTCCTTCGCATTCCAGGACTACGTGGGCAGCTGATTCGTCGTCGCTGAGGCATCCCCTGCAGAGAGGGCTGTCTGTCGCTCCGATGGTGAATAGGTGTTTGTTCAGTGGGCAATGCCCTGTTAATGTACCTACTAGAATACGTAGGTCCCGTCGATTTAGGTTCATTAAGCGTTTAGTTAGCTTCCTTGATATTGATGGGAGCGCCTCTCTAGTTTGTCTACACTCAGATAGGCGTGTCCATCGTTCGTCATGTATCTTCCTAGTTGCGAGCCTAATCCATGTTTGGAGTAATGAGAATGGCAAGGGGAGGAAGGGTAGTGGACCTTCTATGGTTGTTTCCGATCCTCGCCGTGCCAGTTCATCAGCGGCGTCGTTTCCTAGTGATCCGCTATGTCCTTTTATCCATTGGAGGGTAATCTTGTTGTTTGTTGATATTGTTTCTAAAGCCAGATGGCATTCGTACACTAGCTTGGAGTTGCAGCTGCTCCCCTCCAAGGCTTTGAGTATGGCAGCACTATCGGAGAGAATGCGAATGCATTGGTCAGTTATTGCTCTCTTTTGTACAGCTGTGGCCGCCTGAGTTATTGCTACACATTCACATTGAAATATAGAGCTGTGCTTTCCTAGTGTTACTGAGATGTTAATGTTTAGGTCCAGTGAGTGGACTCCGGCACCCGTGCCTGTATCCGTTTTGGAGCCATCTGTGTAGATTCTGACTTCATGCGTGTCAGATTCATCTTTCTGATGCTCGTGTAGTTGTACTTGGTAGTGCTTGTTTAGCATTGGTTTGCTGGGTATTCTATCACATGGGGCAGCTATTAGGGGTTCGTAGTTTATAGCCCTGTCCATGATCTGGGCGTGTGTGCTGTTCGTAGCTCCCCAGAGACCCATGTTACGTAGTCTTAGGGCCGACATTGTAGCCTCTTGTTGTATATAAAGGTCTAGTGGTTCTAGGTCTAGAATGATGTCTAGAGCAGCGCCGGGAGTGGTTCTCATGCAGCCTGTTATGGCTGAGCAAGCCATTCTTTGGAACCGTTGTAGTTTAGCGATCACGGTGCTTAACTCCGTTCTAGTCCACCAGACTATCGCTCCGTAGGTTAGTGTTGGTCTGATGATGGCGGTGTAGAGCCACATGGTTATTTTTGGTGAGATTCCCCATGTTTTGCCAAGCATTCTGCTGCATTGGTAGAGGGTGGTCGTCGCACGTTGGAGTTTGCTGTCGAGATGTTTGTTCCACAGCAGTTTGCTATCTAGTATAACACCAAGGTACTTGACTTCGGTTTTAAGCTTGATCTCTGTATTGAATAATTTTGGGAGTTTTATGTTCCCCAGGTGTCGCTTGTTTGTGAACATTATTAGTTCCGTTTTAGTTGGATTAACTGAGAGTTCATGGTCGTTGCACCATGTTTCGATGGTTCTGAAGGCAAGTTTCATCAGGTCACATAGTGTGTTCTCGAAACAGCCGGTCGCCAAGATCGCGAGGTCGTCCGCATATCCTATTGTGACCAGTCCGCGTCCGTTGAGGTCACGGATTAGTTCGTCAACAACTATGTTCCATAGAAGGGGCGATAAGACGCCGCCTTGGGGGCAGCCCCTGGCAACTATACCTCTGGTGGTTTTGTTTATTGTCACTTGTATCGCTCTGTTTTTGAGCATGTTGTTTATCCACCCAGCCAACGTTGGCTCGACACCGTATCTGGTGAGAGCTCTGTGTATGCTGGTGAAGTTGGTCTTATCGAAGGCTCCTTCTATATCAATAAAGGCCGCCAGTGTTGGTTGTTTGGACGTCAATCCACCTCCTATGCGTGAGACTACGTTATGTAGAGCGGATTCTGTGGATTTGCCTTTGCTGTATGCATGTTGCTGTTGGTGTAGTGGTCTGTGAGAGAGTATGTTTTCCCTTATCTCTTTGTCACAGAGTCTTTCAAGAGTTTTTAGAAGAAATGACGTAAGGCTTATGGGCCTGAAGGATTTTGGTTGGGTGTAGTCACTTCTTCCTGGTTTTGGTATGAAAATTACTTTCACTTCCCTCCATTTCTGGGGTATGTACTTATGGGCGATACATGCTCTAAATATTCTGACCAAGTGTTCGGCTAGAATGTCGCTGCACCATCTAAGCATACCTGGAAAGATTCCATCCAGTCCTGGTGTTTTGAAGGGAAGGAAGCTGTTTATTGCCCATAGTACCTTCTCGCGGTTTATCATGTTGTGTGCTATTGTCCAGTCTAGGTCGGTGGGCGCTAGCTCTGGTATATCATCCCATGTGCAAGTGTCTGAAACCTGACAGCCTGGGAAGTGTGAGTTCAGTAGCACTTCGCTGGTTTCTGCATCTGATTTGGTGTATGTATTATCAGGTTTAATCAGGAACCCGAGCGTGTTTTCCGGCCCGTTTGCTAGTATCGTTCTGAGACGGGTAGCTTGGCTGTTATTTTCAATGTTGGTGCAGAATCTCTCCCAACATTCAGTTCTCTTAAGGCGAATTACTTTCTTATATTTCCTCTTCGCATTGTAGTAATTCACCCAGTCCTCGTCTTGTCTAGTGTTCATGGCTCTATTGAACAGTTTCCTGACTTTGCAACGGAGCTTTTGCAGTTCAGGACCCCACCATCGACTGTCCGTCCTCTGTTTGGGAGTTGTTAACGGGCAGGATTGTTCAAAGCTGTTGATGAGAGTTTGTGTTAGTTGATTCGTGTGTTTGTCAATATCAGCTATGGTTGTATAGTTCGATTGGTTAGGTTTGTCGATAAGTTCTAATTTGACTAATTGGAAGAATTTAGTCCGATTGGTCTTACGTGGGACGCGCCTAGGTTGTGGTTTCGGTAGTGACAGTTCCAGGTTGAACCTAATCCATCTGTGATCTGAACATGAGGCCTCGTTTGAGACATGCCAGTCCTTGACGGCGTAGGAAACCTGAGCTGTCGTAAGTGTTAAGTCTATGATGGTTTGGGCTCTGGATGTTACAAAAGTGGGTTCTGAGCCCTTGTTTAGTAGTAGGAGGTTAGTGGAGATAAGATAATTTACCAATTCTTCTCCTCGGTCGTTACACCTGGGGCTGCTCCACAGCGTGTGGTGCGCGTTGGAGTCGGTGCCGATGATGAGTTCAAGTTTCTCCCTCTCGCAGTACTCAATCAGGGACACCAGCTCAGGTGTGGGTATCGTTTCATCGCTGGGTTGGTAGACTGAAGCTAGGACTATTTGTGGTGAGGTGCTATTCTTATTTGGAGTTAGGAATAGTCTAGCTGCTGTTAGGTCTCTGGAACATAGTTCAGTTATTAGAAGTGTCTTCGCAGACCTCGGAACAACAATACAAGTTCTGAGGTTGCTTACGGTTGAGTTTGCGAGAAGCTTGCTTCCCGTCATTTTTAGGCCACATATTTGGCCTTTCCTGATCCACGGTTCTTGGATAAGGGCCACGGAGTTGGGATGTTCCTCCAGCACTCTGCGTAGGGACGCGGTAGCCGTGAGGCTGTGCTGGAGGTTCGCTTGGATGAAGGGTGTGGCAGGGTGAGGTGGATCAGGAGGTGTAGGTGGTGGATTAGGAGCGCTTGATAGGAGAGGAGCCGGTGTCGCTATAGCCAACATCGCTCCCCTCCGTATCGAGAAAGCGCTCCTCGGATAGTGGGGTTGGTGGATCCTGGGTATCCATTGGGTCCAGCCCCTGGGGTGTTGGTGGGGCTGGAGAAAGGTCAGTCACGTACCCCGAACTGGGGCCGGGCTGTGGGTCAGCCTTGGGTCCCGAAGAGGGACCGGGCTCTGGACCGGGGTTGGATCCAGGATATGCTGGTTTGGCGTCGTTGTTCTCGCCCTTGGTTTCATCCTTCTGGATGAGTTTGAGGTAGATGTTACCAAGGAGCCAGTACAGGCGTCGGCCTTTTAACTTGGTCTTTTCCACCTCAGACTCGGGAACGAGAAGGAGTAGGTAGGTTCCAGTCCCATCCTGGTCCTCCCTTTTCTCCACTCGGACAGGGTTCCACGAGTTGATGTTGAGGTGTGGGTTTTGTCCCGCCAGAGTCCTGCGGATCTGTTCGATGTCCATTGGCCTGTGTGCTGTCGGCACATACAGACCGCACATTACTCTGCGCTCGAGCTCTGCTTGCCGTTTAACGACAAGCTTAGTCCCGGCGATGGGCGATGGTTGTTCTTCTATTCTTTGACGAAGCCACGCTAGCGTGTAGTCGTCCTCACACCAGAACTTGAGGACGCCATCGCTATAATGCGCACGGCCACGGAAGTTCAGTTTCGACGTCTGGAGCGACAAGTTCGGATCAACGACACCGTCGATGATGTAGTCCTCCAGTGTGTCCCGTACTTCCATGGCTTGCTCCGCCGTTAGGTCTTGGTATGGATCTACGGTAACGGCCACGCAGAGGTCATGCGACCTGAAAGCTGCTGCGTAGCTCACAGAGTTGCTCCTGTGATCCGTTTCCGACCTTTGACGCTTACTATCACCCGTAGGTGTAGTGCTGTCGTCGGGTCGGGAACGCTTGACACTCTGTGGCTGGGCTGGTGGGAATTTGTTTTTCTTGGCCAGTGCTGCCAGCCTCCCTCCGCGTTTCCCTCTGGGTCTGGGCAGCCGAGCCGGTGTCTGGCTTCTGTCGACGGGCATTAGCGCTGCGTTCGGCTGCGCTTGTGCCTGGACCACTTCGGCGGGACGGATCCCTCCTACATTGGTCGTGGACTTAGCTCCGAAGGGCTGATTACGTCCACCGTCAGTTGCCGTCGTCCTTGTCTGCGCCCGCGCCTTTTGGGTTACGCTTGGGGGCTGGGGGGGCTTTTTGCCCTTCTTCTTGCTCTTCTTCGAAGGAACAAGACTCCAGTCTGGCCCTGGGTTGGGTATAGCGGCTCTGAGGTCCGACAGTTCAATAACCGTCTCGTGCGAAGAAGCCCCGAGGGGCGCTCCTGCAGGTGAGACGGTGCGTTGGGGGGGTTTGGGTATTTCCGAGGATGGGGCCCTGGACATTGAGGAAATGGGTTTAGGGGCCTCCTTGGACGTTGATGGCTGCGGTGATCCTGGCATCGTCGATGATGCCGCCCTCGACGCAGTTGGTAAGTTAGGCGCAGTTGCAGCCGTGAAGAATTTGAGCTGTGGCGCTTCCGAGGATGCAGCCCTTGCCTGTTGATTGGGTCGTTTTTTATATTTTGGTTTTGGCAGTTCTTTGCCCCCCCCAGAGTACGAGGGGCGGCCCGAGCTGAGCTCGGGGAGGGATTCTCCGGTAGAACCGGTACCCTCCTGGGGACTACGTTTCGTATTCAGACTTGCCATATTTAACAATTTTTCTAGGGTTATCATCCCCTTTGTTGTCGGATTATTAGCCGCCGCTAACAAGGTCCCCCCGGAGGAAGACGTTATTAGCGGCGTTGCCCGGGATGCACCGGCCCGCCACCTACTACCGTTCCCCAGGGACGAATCCCCGGGGACAAGTAGCAGTACGGGCTCACTAGGAGGTTATCCGACCACGCCACCCCCGCTTTATATCACGATTGTGATTGTGTTTTGTTAATGAAAATTAATTTTCTCTTAATGTGCATTAATTTAAGCGTCTACAAAGTGGTTCCTGATTCGCCTATATGATATTATGTTGGAATAATTTAATGCTGATTTTTCTCTTCTATTGTTTGTATGCAAAAAATTAAAAATCCTGTACATTTTTAATTTAACCTAGATTGAAAAAAACTAAATCTGGAATTCCAGCCACGGTGATGATAACCGCGATGTGCGAGTCATATTAAATTACACTCCCATAAGCATAATGTTATTCCATGGGACGGTAGATCAAAACAACCGGGGAGAAGTCGGGCGCAGGTCCTACCGGCTTAACGCTTTCCGAGATGAACTTCCTGACTTAGAGCTGCTACTGTGGATTTTTCTTGCAATGTTTTGTTTATATAAAAATATCAAAGTTGTTTTATTTCCTTTCCAGAACTCTCGGAAACATCTTCACAAAATTCTAATTACACAAGTAAAAAAATAACGCCTGTATTTTAAGGAATTCATTTTGCATTTGGCAAGCTGTATTTTATAAAATGTAAATCCTTTTTTTGTCATATCTTTTGTATTCAACATAAGTATAAATAGTATTTTTAAGGGCTGAAGATTTTGTATTACTTATTATAATAAAAATATATAATAAAAGCCACCGTCTGCCGCTTTTAATAGTTTTATTGAGACTATGTTGATGGCAGGCGTCCGCACTCTTCTCCATAGCCCAATTTCTAAATGTACTGGCATCGAATTAACCATCACAATTATCATGTTTTTTTTTCTAGTAGTCTCTACACCTGGTAGATATCATCTTAGGGTGAATCATATTGTGAAAACGAGGTTGATACCCGCTATGTGTAGCCCTCGCCTTCAAAATTAACTCTCATAAAGGGCAATTGCTGTTGGCTACGGCCCTACGCATGCCTTCCAAAGGACCGGGTCACTATATGGCCCCTGATCATGGAAATGAGATATAATAATAATAAATTAGGGTTTATTTCTACAGTAGTGCATTTAAGATTAAATGAGATACAATAATAATAAATAAAGGTTTGTTTCTACAGTATAATTAAATTTAGGATACTATCAATAAAAATTTAATATACGGCTGAAATACATGTATGTACAGTGCGCGTCAGAATTAAGTATCCCCCTTGTCTACAAAATACTTATGACTACTTCTAATTCCCTTGTCAACAATCAATTTTTCAGCTTAATATGGTAGGTAACCTTATTAAGCTGAAAAATTGATTGAATTGAATATTAATAATAAATAGCATCTTATAATTAAGAGGAAAAAACATCAAAATCGCTTCTGATCCAGCCTTTTCCCTACCTAATTTATTTTCTCCATAACTTGGTCATAACATCTCTAAGAACCGCGGCGACCATAATTTCATATTTATTGACTCTCAGAAATAAGTGCCTCTTAGCAAACCCATTGTGATCATTTTGTGGAGTCATCGCTTTTTCATTGAGGAAGGCTCCATTTTTATTTTATTGCTTTAAAGAAAGATTAATTTATATGGCCATATTTTTTTTTAATGCTGGACAATCTACACATCATCACCAAGCCCCAAGCTAAGCAAAGCTTGTGTTTTGGGTACTAGAAGACAGATATAATATATAATACAATAGGTATATCAAATACATAGATATTTTTTATTACATAGAAAATGACATGAATGACAGAACAACCTGAACAAACATCTGCAGATCGTACAAACATTTGTCCCGAGGCGGGAATCGAACCCGCAACCTGCGTCACAGACGAATCTTCGCCATACACTTGAACTACCTTATAGTAGGTATAGAAGAATGGGATACGGCCGCAAAAATATTTGAAAAACCTTAAAATTTTATATATTACACGAATAAAACTTTTTAAACTTTCACGATTTGTTGACATATTAAAGAATAATCAGTCGCAATCAGTCGCCCCGTGACCACGATCGCTGCAGCGCGATGGAAACGTAGGGGAAAATAAAAACAAAAGGTAAGCGATAAATACCCGATAATTATTCTTTAATATTACACGATTGATTATTAATCTTTTGAGAAGCACACAAAGATTCTGGTTATCAACATAAAACATAGGATTTTTTGCGATAGCAGTCCTCACGGAAATAAACCTTTAATGTTCTCAAAGAAACAACGCTTGCCGCGTACACTAGTTTTCATTAGGTATAACTATGTCGTTTTCAGTATAACTAAGTAGTTTTCTATACAACTAAGTAATTTTCAGAAAAGTCTATCCCAGCAACCTGTCTTGAAATTATTTTACCCAGAAAAGACACCTCGCATCAGGTTGTTTTTGAAAACATCGTTCGCACTGCTTAATGGCGTATCCCAGAATAAAATATTATGTACGGTTATACTTTTCCTGCGATAAATTATATTTACGGTCACATATATTCGGAAAACTTCGATTTTATTGACACACGGATATTTTTACTTCCTCAGTTTTGATAGGTATATTGTAATTTAAGGTAAGTTTACGTTTTTACGTGTTTACGTAGATGTTTCATTGTTTGTATATATTTATTTCATTGTTTGTAGATGTTTTTAATTAAGGTGTAAAACTGAAATAAATGATTTGAATTTAATTTACCAAATTCGCTTTCAGTTCTACAGCGTAGCGAAGCTATAAAAATAATAAACTGTAAGAATTACAGGTAGGTACTAAAGAAAATCTTAAGGTTCCGGCGACACGGATGAATTTTCCAATATAAACAAACGTACTACCAAAATGGTTGGTAAGCCTATTCTCACCATGCTCTGTTATTATTTGTATTAAAATGGTATTTATCTGGATTTCTACCACAATTTTATTCAAAATCACATCATCACATCACCAGCCTATAACAGTCCACTGCTGGACATAGGCCTCCCCTCATGAGCGCCATAGATGGCATTATTTATCATTTGGGGGTTATTGCCCATAATCCCTCACGCTGGGCATGCGGGTTGGGGATCGCAGTTCGGTGTAGTTGTTCTGCAGAAGGCGCTGCTGCCCGCCCCCCGCTGTGTTTCCCTTAGTCGTCTCTTACGACACCCACGGGAAGAGTTGGGGTGGTGAAATTCTATGCCGGCACCACACGGCAATTATTCAAAATACTGTACTGAAATTAAACGAAATCGATTTTATCAAAGAAGACACGTTTTCTTATTATTTGTGTCGATAGGTAAGTTTTTCCAAAAAAGCTTGTGGCAGAAACCTATATTAATACTGTAGTACAATAATGTTTAATTTAGAACTCTGTCAAATAAACCAAAAAACCTGTTATTCGTTTTTTCGCATGATATTTTAGCCGTGCTATTAAATTATTTAAAATTCCCTGAGATTTAATAGGCGATTTACCACTTGTTACAAATCGTAAAAAAACACTATATTATGAAATTTACTGAAAAACTGA
This sequence comes from Eupithecia pulchellata, assembly GCA_963931895.1. Lineage (NCBI taxonomy): Eukaryota > Metazoa > Arthropoda > Insecta > Lepidoptera > Geometridae > Eupithecia > Eupithecia pulchellata. The sequence continues at coordinate 3,839,001 of OZ007543.1, forward strand.
ACTGAAGTAACTGATTATAAAATTAGGAATAATATTTCATGTTACATTAACTATTGTATTAGTGCAACCTCAAATTGGGTTAGTTACACCCACTTAAATCTGAATTGGCCTCACGGATTTTTTGAAAAGTGCTTTCCATAACTGTTAAATATGCCTTAGAATATCCGATCTCTAGTTATAAATCCACAGAACAGCTATCAATATAAGTAATGAAATATTATTCTCATTTATTTGTACTTAAACAAAAATGAGTTCTATCGTAATCAACCTAAATTAGGTATTCCCTCAGAGCCTTGATGGTTTCGAGACAAATTAGATTTGGAAACCCAAATTGGGTTGAGTTTGGTCCGCCGAAAATATCCTTACAGCAAGATTCGTTATTAGATTTTGTATGAAATGTACTTTATATGGTAGAAAAAAACATTGATTTTTCATTATTTTGACAGAACCAATTGAAACAATTCATAATTATAACATTGGAATAAAATAACTAAACAAAAGAAATATGGTCATTTATTTTATTTTCTTTTTGATATTTTCACTGTAAATTTTCCGTAACTCATGATGATCACTCATCTTGATTTCTTCGCGAGAAGAAATCTAAAGACAAGCACAACTTTAGTGTTCAATCATCACCAGCCTATAATAGTCCACTGCTGGACATAGGCCTCCCCTAATGAGTGCCATAGATGGCATCATTATTTGGGGGTAATTGCCCATAATCCCCACGCTGGGCATGCGGGTTGGGGATCGCAGTTCGGTGTAGTTGTTCTGCAGAAGGCGCTGCTGCCCGCCCCCTGGTGTGTTTCCCTTAGTCGCCTCTTACGACACCCACGGGAAGAGTTGGGGTGGTGAAATTCTATGCCGTCACCACACGGCGAAGTGGAATACTAGTGTTCAATACCAGTCTGCAATTGACATAAATATGTAATTTGTAACCCTACCTTAATTACCTATCTTGTTAATAGTCGAACAGCTCTGCTTGGTTTAGGGGCTAAATGGTGTTGTGTGGTGATTGTATCATATATTTACCCCCGTATTCATAATAGTGTGTAATTTTCTCGACGTTTCAATCGTCGGTCACGAGATGACCACGACGTCGTGGTCATCTCGTGACCACGACAGAGTGCGATAAATACCCGTTAAAATAATATTAATCATTATGAGCAGACCATACTTTTTATATGTATATGTATGTTAGCATGTAAGGTATTTGTTGATATAAGCCCTATAAAAAGTTTTCAACCTGTATAACTGTTATTAGGTTGCCTGAAATATATGATTTATTATTATTGTTATTTAAATAAGGGGGTTATTTAACACTTTAAACAGATGAATTAACTACAGAATTTTGCAAACAATCTAGAGTACTTTCGCAACTTTACATATTCAAAAAGGTTTCTTTTTCACTTCTTCCACTTGTGGACAAAAAATTAACTAAAGAGAAAATCAATAACACCTTTACCAACACCACCAATAATTGGAACAAAAATATCGCAACCTTTATTTCAAGATTTCACCAACTCAGGAATAGTGGATGAAGTTAGAAGGAATCATGATCTAGTCCCTAGAAAACAGTTTTTGTTACTTTGATGGATGGGTCTTTGTCAAACTTTGTTATTTCTTCACCCCAAAAGAATAAACTGAGCTGAGACGTGGACACGATAGGGCTGGTCCACCAGTTCAAAATCGCTCAGCAAGCTATGGAATGAGCTATGCTCGGAGTTTCTCTGAAGGATAGAATTCGTAACGAATATATCCGATAGATATTGCCGTGTGGTGCCGGAAAAGAATTTCATCACCCCAACTCTTCCCGTGGGTGTCGTAAGAGGCGACTAAGGGAAACACAGCGGGGGGCGGGCAGCAGCGCCCTCTGCAGAACAACTACACCGAACTGCGATCCCCAACCCGCATGCCCAGCGTGGGGATTATGGGCAATAACCCCCAAATAATGATGCCATCTATGGCGCTCATTAGGGGAGGCCTATGTCCAGCAGTGGACTATTATAGGCTGGTGATGATGATGATGATATCCGATAGAGAACCAAAGTTATCGACATAGCTCAAAGAATCAACAAAGTGAAATTTCAGTGGGCCGGCCGTATTTCGCGAAGATCCGATAACCGCTGGGTAAACATATTCTTGAATGGAGACTGCGACTCGGCAGACGTAGTGTAGGATGCTCTCCGGCCAGATAGGATGACGAACTGCGAAAGACTGCAGGCAAATGCTAGATGCGACAAGGTGAAGAACGCTATGGCGCTCATAGGCCTTCCCTATGTCCAGCAGTGGACTTACATGGCCTAATGATGAAGACCATAAATCTACTAGAGAAATCGAGCTGAAACGAAAATATGAATGTACTTTTAAACAAAAAAAAAATCTTAACAATTAGATTATCGAACTACTTTACTATTACAAATCAATCCTCTTTGAAAAACCATTTTTAGAATAAAAAAAAAAACATGAATTGAATAATAAATTAGCTGTCATGTCATGACCCATGTGATATGAATGTACTAGTGGTTTATTTTTTACTTTTTCCACTAGTGGACAAAATTGAAGAGAAGAGAAAATCATTAACACCTTATTTTGACTTGTCTGAGGGATTGTTTTGTAAGACTAAAGAAATTATAGTTATTGAAACCTTAAATCAGTAAAATCGCGGGAAGGAGGTAGTAAGAAGAATAAGCTGCAGAAAAAGAGGAATAAGCTCTCAGAATATCCGTCTTCTAAATCGACTTTACTAACAAGAATTTTACTTCGAACCATTCAACATTCTTAGTCGCATATGTTACCAACTGCATTTTAGAATATCATAGTAGAAAATGGAGGCATGCGTCCTGCATACAGGATTCTGATATATTCCACTCGATATTATGGAAATAGATAAAATGCTTGTGATAAAATCATATGGAAATTCGCCTGTCGGTTCATCTGGCCGTTTTCTCGTGGTCCTACTATTTTGTCCTACTAGTAGGACGACGAGGGAGACCAGTTTGTGTTCGTCCTACTATGATATATTAGAGCTGAAATCATTTATTTATACCACCTGTATCTTCTTGCTTTATCATAGAATATTTTGCTGGGTTGTCCAGCAAAATATTGCTAGATCTAGATGCTTGGGGAGAGGTTGCTGTATATCTATATATACAGCAACCTCTCCCCAAGCTATGAAATGAAATGAAATGAAATGAAATGATTTATTAAAATAGAACAGCAAGTTTACAGACATAAGTATAACCTAGTGAGTAAATGCGATCCATTTCTTGTCATATACTTAAATTAAGTGGTAAAAATGTAAAAATACATACATTGTTTACTAATTATCATTAGTATAATTATTTGTCACAAACTTTTTTATTATAAACTAGGTGCTTACACCTAGTTCATCTTATATGGTCCAGTATTACTATCGATGAGATTGCTATAGTCATTATTTAAGAATTCTTTAACATTATAAATAGTTTTTTCCAGTAGTAGAGCCTTTACTTTATTTAAGTATGATTGATTGTTTTCCGTCTGTCTAATGAAAAGTGGTAGTTTGTTAAATAGTTTGGAGCCTATAATAGTTGGGAGTTTTTTAGAGAAATGTAGTCTGTGATTATTTGGTTTTAAGTACATTGGATGTCGATTTGTGCGTTTATTATCGTGTCCTCTTAACTTGAACTGGTTCATATTTTGCCGCACATATTTAAGAACTTCAAAAATGTATACAGCTGCTGATGTTAGTATACCCAGTGTTTTAAAGTGCTCCCTACAAGTTTCTCTATATTTTGCTTTCACTAGTGTTCTGATCGCTCTCTTTTGCAGTTTCAGAAGTCTTTCACTGTCCGTCGAGTTGCCGTGCATAATAATTCCATATGACATGGTAGAGTGTACATAAGCATAATATATTTCTTTTAGATTTTGTTCAGTGGTTATAGGTTGTAGCTGTTTTAATGCATATATTCCCTTGGCCATCTTTTTGCATGTCGTGTCTATTTGTTGTTTCCATGTCAGGGCCGGGTCTAGTTCAAAACCTAATAACTTTGTGGCTCTTGAAGTGGTAATTGATTTTCCGCTACTTAATGGTACATTTACTGTAGGCTTTAGGGCTGATTGTGTATTAAAGATCATAATGCTTGTTTTTTCTTCATTAAGCGTAAGTCCATTAATTTTAAACCACTGACTTATTATGTTAATTGTTTCGTTAATTTTTAAGCTAAGCAGATCTTGTGTTACTACTAGTTCACCGATATATTTGATACAATAAATTTAATACAAACACACTTTTATACTTTACATAGAAAACCGGGAACGAACTTAGGAATGAAGATTACAGATCGTAAAAATATTTGACACGAGTTGGGAATAAAGCCCGCAACCTTTTGTGTCGCAGGCGGACCTTCGCCTACTGTGCCATAGACATAGGACATAGGATACAATATGGTAGAGGCACGAAATCGGCATCATCATGGTGGACTCTTTTGATCCATTCTTGGACATAAATTGGTTGTATACTCCGGGGAGACTTGTTTCTTGTTTTTTGACTGGTTTCCGTAACTGGGCCACAGATCGGTGACGGGCTGCTAGTCTAACCACGCAAGTCCTCAGAGAAAGCTAGTAGCTCACCAACGCCGTGCAAGCCAGCCAAGGCGTTTTAGGTGTTCCGAAGTCTTGTAGTCGTTGGGTAACTTCGCTATTGTACTCTATAAGCACATGCGCCGCTGTCTCCTCTGCATTTCACATTTACCCAAATTTACGCTCGGGAAAAGGTAGGCTCAGGGGAAAATCAAAGTTCTAAATTTGAACCACTTGGTCTTGGGACTGTCTCATCCAATCATATCCTGCCTTAAGATGTCTTTTACCCAACTACTAAAATTAATAAAACACGATGATTGAAAAAACATTATCCGTCTATATCCTTGTGTCCTGACTTTAGTTGTGTTTGTCTACGACATAAGGAACGTACAGGATCGCGTCAATCAAACGATTTATTCTAACCTAAATTCATCTTAACCGAAAAGTAAAGACCATTTTGTTTGTAAAATCCTCATTAAAACTTTTCTAATAGATTATCCAAAGGACGTAGATCAGTTGCCTTCTCAGTTGACTTCTCTTTAATATTTTTCTACATGAGTGAAATATACTTCCAAACATAAAAGCCAGATCATCAAAAGGTATCATCAAATAAACTCACCTCATTACGTGTCACTGAGCCGTAGCAACGTATTGCTATAATGTAACGAAGATGGCAACGAAACGTAACGAATAGCAACGGCAAAGCTGCTTTCCTTTTAATAACATACAAAGCAATAACTTACTCCCTGTAAGTTTTATATCAAAGACAGTGAACTTTTGTGACAAGTTCAGTGATTTTTATATATAACAACGATGAACCTACGAACTGATTTAAAGTACTAAAATAATAAGTACAGAATGTTTAAATAAGCTTCCATTTAACGTTCGAACTTAAATTTAAGCGTTACAACAAAACATCAAAAACTTTACTAATTCAAAATGACAGGGCAGAATTAAGGACAACTCATCGCTCGACATCGCCTTAACCAAACTTCTTAAGCGCCTTACATCATTTTTACGAGCCATTAATTTCCTCACCGCCACATCCGTATCCGGTACAAAGAAGTGTCAGCGTGCCATCAAATTAGGTTTTATGTCCGGTTTTATTGGCGTAAGAACGGGAGAGGCCGTGACATGTAGTAAAAACATGTCGTAACTTGTTGTTTTGCATTTAATAGGTCTTATCAATTCCAGAGTGCAGTCAGAAGAGTGGATGTTTTGATGAAGTTTTTCAATAATCTTTTTGTTAAATCATGGAAGACTGAATAGTCACGTCGTCGCTCAAAAAGAACATTGATGACAGAGCATCATCATCATCATCGTCAGCCTATATCAGTCCACTGCTGAACAAAGGCCTTCCGTATGGAGCGCCATAGATGGCTTTATTTATCATTTGGAGGTTATTGCCCATATGACAGAGTATAAAGAAGAGTTATCAAGGCGGGTGAAGGCATTACGTTTTACACAAAATGGACCTTTTCCGCAAAGCGTCGTTGAAGTCGATATTCACAATAAAAATATTACGAGATATAACTGACATAAATCGAGGAACACTGTATGAGCTAGTCAACGAATGGCATAGGAGGTAAATCGACTCGATCCTGGCCATTGTAAATGAAGACACCAAACCAAACTTTGCAACATCGACGACCTCTGTGGCGCAGGGGCGAAGGAGGCAAGAGTTCGCGAGTTCCCGCCTCGACTCAAAATGTTCTACAAATATTATTTGGGTATTTCCGATGTATAAAAATATCTTTTTATAAAATATAATTTTATATTATTGTCTAGTAACAACCCATAACACAAAGTTATGCTTAGCTTGGGACGAGATGACTCCATCATTATTTATTTAATTATTATTACCGTTAATAATAATTATTAATTATTATTTCAGTTTATAATATCATGCTTTAAAATTACATATCACCACGTCACTATTGTCAGCTGATAGTTTTGTATGTATGTAGTTATGTACAAAGACTTAAAAGTTGGCAAAAAATATTGTCTGCATGTAATTTGGACAAACTAATAGTGGGTTAAACAGGATTGATGATAATAACAATGACCCACGGGAAGCTAAAGGCCGCCAACATTAAATAGTCCCAAAACGTAATTCATACAATATGTTGACTCTACCAACAAACAACATCCGATTTAGAGCAGTTGACTGCTTAGGTTGAAATTAGCATAATTCCCATTATTATCAGCACGTAGAGATCCCCATGGTATCTGCGTAAAATAATAATAGGGTTGAATTTCACAGCTATTTGGTTGCGAGTTCAGGTGTGGATTAAGGTCAGATTGTTAGATTTATGCCATATTCGTCCGTAGTTTTCGGCCCACGTCATATTCTTTGTCTTAACGTCGTGCCGCACGATGATATTTGTCCATATTCGTCCCGCATACCAAAATTATTGTAAGTACATTTAGTCTAGGTGTTGAAAGTATAAATTTATATGTGCTAGCAAAACTGAGATCATCAATCATTATAGGCTGAAAACTAAGAAGTAGGAGTGGTCGTTGAATGAACGAACAGTTTTTTTAGACTGTTTATTTGCCGTCGACTGATAAACCGGTTTACAGTTCACAGATAAACTAGTTCACTCGTGAACTACATTTGCATCGCGCAGTTCATGGTCGAGCGTTGCCGAAACTGTTTCTCTCTCTAGCCAGCTAGCTATTGTCTATCAAGCATTCCGTTCTCTTCACACTTGCTTGTTACGCTAATATGACTATCTCTCTTTTGCCATGCATTCAACTTCAGCTGAGTTATAATGGCGGTGCGCGGGTGCGGTGTAAAAATAAACTCTATTGCAATGGATGACAATGTATTATTGTATTAGTAGGCAAGCAGGTTTTTGAATGTTGTTTGTTTACATTACTATTTAATTATTACTTATTACTTAGTCTAGTTTGAGATGCGCTTTGCGCAGGTCGAAGTTTACTGAAAAACAAGTTATAAAAGTGTAAATAATAGTTTGTAGAGTAGGTTATAGTATATTTAGATAAAGTGGACAAATAGTGTAAACATTAACTATGTCAGCCTCAGCCCGTAAAAACAGTAGTGTGATGGCACCATTTTGCAAAGGACAATAATACTTTGAAAGGGACATGTAATGAGTGTAAGGAGGTTTTAAGTAATAAGTCGTCTACGGCAAATTTGAAGTTCGGAGCTGATCATGACCAATCATCATCTGGTCATCGGGAAATACCTACACAGATAATGTCTATAATATTAACTCCCCTCATTTTGTTCGGTCGGGGGGTTTAAAACAGTTCATCCGTCGGCGTCGTTGAATGGCAATGGCTCCAAGCGCTTACATTAGTTTTAATATCCTAAACAGTTTATTCTAGTCGTCGTTTACCATTCTATCAGTGAATCAACGTTCAACGATCGATCATTGTCCTAAACGAAGAACGGCATAAACTAGTCGAACATTAGACTGTTTTATAAACTAGTTTATCGTGAACGATAAACGGTCTCGTTTCGTCGACTGAAAAGAAGTCGACGACTCATCCCTACTAAGAAGTGTGATATCTACCACCCAGCACTTACCATGAACTAGAAGTTATGGTGATTGGGTAGCTTATTTTAAATAAACCTACTCCTACTGTACGTTTACATTACGTTTTTTTTATTAAAAGTTATAATAACGAACGATAACCTTTTCTCGGTCTTTGTGATTTACAAAACTAAAAAGATAAAAATTAAGTTAATAAAATTTTATTTCGAAAAGTTTTAATATGGATGCTAATAAATAATATTATTGATCAGATTGTTAGTTTCAAATTTCAAAAACTTGTTAATTGTCTTTTAAATAATAAGAATTTACTTTGTTAATTATTAAAATATAATATGGTACAAACAGTACTTATTTCAACTCATTTGAGAATCAACATGCCTGACCTATTACGGTATGCTATGTAAATTTGTCTAGACTTTGAGATAAATATCATTTGACCCACCCATCAAATCACCTTAATCCAGCCCAGTCGTCCTGCTATCGCCTCGCACCAATGACGGTCACTCAACTGCAATAATCGACTGCATTACCGCGTCAAAACGCAATAGCCACCGTCAGCGTAAACTAGGCTATTTAGGACAGGCTGTTTAATATACGGTAAATAAGTAGTCTTAAATTTTGGACACAATTAAAAATTAAAATTGTCTTAATCAATTAAATTAATCGGAAAGAGCTATGCTCGGAGTTTCTCTACGTAATAGAATCCGGAGTACGAAAACCCGTAGAAGAGAGTCACATCTTCGGACGGCTTTTGTTACGTGGTGGACGAAGGTTTGCCTGCGTCGCAGAAGGTTACGGCCAATTCCCGTACGTGGACAAATGTTTGTACGATCTGTTGATATTTGTTCGGAGTATTATGGTTTCTGTGTATTATAAAAAATATATTTAAAACATATTGTATCCAATGATCTAGTCCCCCTTTCTTATATATTCTATGAAACTTCTCAGTCATCTAGTGCCCAAAAGCTCTGTTTATCTTGGGTCTAGATGCTGTGTGGATTGTCCACCAATATTTTTTATTTATTTATTAATACCATTATTTCTATATCTATCATCTTCCATTGACATAAATCAGAGTGTGAATTAACACTGCACACAGTTTTAGCGGAAGATTATGAATAGAGGGGGGAACTGACGATGTATGAATGAGCAATTGATCAACAAATTGACGACTTAGATCTTAATACACCTACGAGTCTCAATTGCACTTTTTTGTGCATGGGACGATCAGGTTCCAATATTTAAAATGTATGGGTCATAGCAATAAGCTAGTATAGCCGATAGAAATAGAGTTCCTGTCGCGTGATTTAAGCTTCACTAGCTCATTTAGATTTGTGCTCGTTCGTGTGTGCTTCGAGATAAGCAGGCTTGCAATGCCTGTTTAGTGTCTACTTACATACACTACTTATAGGAGAGTAGGTATTTTAGATAGAAGTAGCGGTCTGGGGGGCTTCGCAAGGGTTAAACAAATTTTACAAAAAAAAAATATTTTTGACATTTTGGCTTACATTATTAAAGTTTTCATACGGAACCCTAACTTTTATAAAATTTTAAATAATGATACTTTTTGTGCACCTTTTCAGATTCATCGAAAATAACTTTAAACCTTATTGAAACTTTTTCAGTGAAAGGTATCGGTTTGTAGATTAAGTACTAGCGGCCCGCCCCGGCTTCGCACGGGTATTAAACAAAAATTTCAGAAATTATACACACTAAAACGATGAGTTTCACAGTTTTCATACGGATCTTTACTTTTTTTAACAGCATTGGGGTTTTTGACATTGACTCGACATTCCAAAACTGACACTGGCCGTAGAGAAAAAGCAAGCACCGTGCGCTATACAACCTTTTTTTCTATTCTGACGCGCCATAATAGAAAAAGAGGTTGAATATACAGCCCACGGTTCAATTATTGAATTTTTCATGCGGATCCCTAACTTTTTTGAAAATATTATATAGCCTATGTTCATCACGGAAAATTAAGGATTCTAATGGTGAAAGAATTTTTTAACTCGGTCCAGTAGTTTCGGAGCCTATTCAATTCAAACAAACAAACAAACATACAAACAATCAAATCTTTCCTCTTTATAATATTAAGTATAGACAAAATGAAATATTTTGAAAAGGTCGAAAAATTTACCATTTCAACCGACTACATATACGTAGCGTAGCAAAACCTCATAACCCTATTCCATTAATAGTTACGTAATTAATTAATAACTTACTGTTACATATTCATGGTAACTGCTTATTTAATAAATAAATAAATAATGCCGGACAATTCACATAGCATTATCTAGCCCCAAGCTAAGCAGAGCTTGTGTTATGAGTACTAGACAACTGATATACATAATATACGAATACATAGATAGATATTTTTTATTGTACATAGAACGTCCTGAGCAAATATTTGCAGATCGTACAAATACACTCGAGAGCAATGAATCCGGGTCACTCAAAGAATCCAAAAATCTCGGAAAGTAAGAATGCTAGGTTAATGCAATAAATTGTATTTAATAGACAATTTAATACTCCTTAAAAGAAAGTTAAAAAAAATATGAGTCACCATACATTTTATTTACACAAAATTACATAAAGAAAAAAAACTGCTGATCTCTCCTTAAAACAAAAATAGGAAACATGAAATTTTTGAACTTTATGACGATTTTCTTGAATTTCAATACTTCGTATTACCTCCTCGTGCTTCCATTACTGCGTTTACGCGGTTTGGCATGCTGTACACCAAGTTCCTTATACGATTTTGGGGAATATTCTCCCATTCCTCTGTGAGAGCAATTTTGAGCTCAGGAAGCGTGATTGGGGGAGGGTTTGGTTGTTTTACGCATCTCCCTAGCTCGTCCCAAGCATGCTCGATCGGGTTGATATCCGGGCTGCGCGCTGGCCACTCCATACAAGTAATGTTCATCTCTTGAAGGTAGTCATTCACAATCCGTCGCAGGCCAAATACCAAAAGAGACTCCGACAAGAAGAAGTAATGGCGATTGCAATGAAAGTAAGATTCTTGATAATTATTCCCCAAAACACTTTTCGTTTTTTAAGGTTGATCATTATTGTTTAAAAAATTTCTGCGTAATAATTCTGTGAGGAATTATTTGCGCAAATCGTAAACCATTTTCTAAGAACGCACATTATAAACCACTGCAATTCAATATTTTTTTGAGAGTGTTAAGGAAAATTTTCACTTTTAGAACTAAATGTTGTATCTATTTTCTGATATCCTCCAAAAATACGGAGTTAGTTTTTTCGCGGTTATAAATTATATAAAAAGAAAACGAAGTGTTGTCGTATCGTAAATCGTAAGAGTATTTCTGAAAAAGCTGTTATAATAAGAATACTAATAAAAATGTTGCGACCACTCAACTCAAACCTGATGCTTAAACACATTGGAGTAATCAGGGTATAAAAGATTTTCACTCAGCTTAGTTACGTGGTCTGTGGCCGCACAGCATGACTCGTGATTTCTTTATCAATCAGACTGAACCGCTACTTTCTTATAATTGACTGACTGATAAACCTTCGTTTGACCACGATCTTAACTGATCAGTATTCTACTACTTCTTTTTAAACCACGTATCGTGTATCATGACTTGAAAATAACTAATATTTGTTTTTCCCAATAAAATGTTTATCTATAAATAGTATAACAATATATAAATACGAAAGTTCAGAGGTCTGGATGTTTGGAGGAGAACTAATTATTAAGGTATCGATAGTAACGTATGTGTTACAAAAAATGGTTGATATATTATTAAGACGTTGTAGAGTTATTATTGCCCAAACCATTTTACCGATAAACCCATTCGTTTTACGAATAGAGTAAGATAAGTTCATATTATGGGTTCCGAGGAGGAAGTAAATCAATATCTAAACAAAACACATAATAACATATACTGCTTAACAACTGTTTCAATCTAGAGGTAGATGAGAAAGTTCTGCTGCTAACTGCTTACATTAAGATATTTTTTTTTCAATATTTTTAATTTATTTTACAATTCTGATAAAATGAAGTGAAGAACGAATGAAAGGTGAAATAAAAGAATTAAATTAATACACAGATAAAATAAAATCTAATTGTCAAGTTGTTGATCAGTCGCGATGTGGTCTAGATTGTGCTGAACGTGACTTCTAAACACAAACAATAATAATACCTATAACGCAAAAAATCGAAGAAAATGCGAACTTGCCTGCGAAATAACTTAATATGTGAACACAATAGGTAAATTGAGACATGATGACAGATTTAACGATTCGATTTTAAACACCGCATAAACAAGGAGGTCTCAGACTACTGACCTTTGTCATCTGGTCCCATTACTTTCAACGAAATAGCGAGACATTCAGCCTCCTTGTGCTACTCGTATTAAGAGATTTTGATTTTATTATTGGACTTTCGAAAATAAGACCATTAAGAAATAGGATTCCACTTCCATCGCTTTAATAATGATAATAGAGTTAAAAGGTTAATTAGCCGAGGCTTTTAAAATTTTGTTTTATGTCTCTGTCTTAGTTAGGAGTAGATTTTGAAAAATAATAAATTTGCTAAGCTGCGCTTCCACTGCCAAAGGGAGAGGGAAAAGGCAGGCGGACTCTTTTTGAATTAAATAGGTATACATTTCCACCAACAAAGAGTTTGCTATGGGGACTGTTGTATAGGTACTAGATCAAGATGATACGTAGTGAAAATGTCCAGTTTATATAGGAAAATATATTAAGATAAATATAAATTTGGATATCTTGCCATGTGTTGCCGGCATATAATTTCATAACCCCAACTCTTCCCGTGGGTGTCGTAAGAGGCGACTAAGGGAAACACAGCGGGGGCGGGCAGCAGCGCCATCTGCAGAACAACTCCACGAAACTGCGATCCCCAACCCGCATACCCAGCGTGGGGATTATGGCAATAACCCCCAAAAATGATGAATGATGCCATCTAAGGCGCTCATTAGGGGAAGCCTATGTCCAGCAGTGGACTATTATAGGCTGGTGATGAGATGTAATATTTGGAAATGTCCTTTGTTCAACGCTATAATAAATTAAAATACGTGCAAATTAAGGGTTGGGCGTCCAAAGTGTTTATTCGGATTCCCGCCGCGCGAGGTTAAAGGTGAAATTGAATCATTCCCGTAATAATGACTGACGTTTACGAGTAAACGAAACTCGATTAATTTACATAAACTGAGTAATTGTGAGCGAGAAGCGAGCTGAATTTTGGATGTGGCAATTTTATAACTAACAAGTTGGGTTACTTTATTGAGGTTTGGATAAAAAGATTGAATATTCTTATAGCGTATGTACATCATCATAATAAATAGAAAAATATTTTTTCAAATCGTTCTAATAGTTTTGGAGCCTATTTTTACATTATCTAGCCCCAAGGTTAGGCAGAGCTTGTGTTATAGGTACTAGATGACTTACTATACTGATACTTACTATACTATAACATACATATTTTTTATTACACACGCATTTTAGGACACTTAGAACATATATCTGCAGAGCGTACATACATTTAGCCCGAGGAGGGAATGGAACCCGCAACCTCATGGGTCGCAGGCGACCTTCACCGAACGTGCCACAGAGGTCGTCTTAGTCCTCTTAAATAAAGTCCATATATTAATGTTACTAACTCAATAAATAAAAGAAAGAAAATTGGTATGACCACGAAGAACCAACTAAATAAATAGATATTTAAGATACACGAATGAAGCTTTGCACTACCTTTAAGGTATCTTAACATCTTTTTAATTAATAACCTACTATTTGCCACATCCAATCATTAGTAAATTGATTTTATCCAACCCAAAACCCTCTCGCCTTGCTAATAAATAATATTGAAATAGATTGTTTTTGATTAAACTTTCTGGCTATTCGTCTCTTTTCCGCACGCGTGACTCGTAATTATACCTTTCTCTGTTACAGCGATAGCTTACACACTTGTGCACTTCCATTTGTCTATAAGTACTAATATTATAAAGAGGAAAGATTTGATTGTTTGTTTGTTTGTTTGAATTGAATAGGCTCCGAAACTACTTGACCAATTTGAAAAATTATTTCACCATTAGAATCCTAAATTTTCGTGATGAACATAATAATATTTTTTTAAAAGTTAGGGTTCCGCATGAAAAATTCCTAAATTACCGTGCGCTCAACCTCTTTTTCTATTATGGCGCGTCATAATAGAAAAAGAGGTTGAATACATAGCGCACGGTGCTTGATTTTTCTCTACGGCCAGTAGTCGAGTCAATGTCAAAAACCCCAATGCTGTTAAAAAAGGTAAGAAATCCGTATAAAAACTGTGAAACCCATCGTGTTAGTGTATAATTTCTGAAATTTTTGTTTAAAACCCGTGCTAAGCCGGGGCGGACCGCTAGTCTCCTTATAACATAGTATGGAGATATTTAAACCGCGAAGAAATATTTTTTTTTTTGTAAAACAATATCAAACAGCCATTACTGGGCTAAATACATTATACAACTTTTAGTTTCCTCGCTTCCATTCATAGCTGTTCCGGGCACGGATGAATTTCCAATACAAAAGTAATACCAAAATTATTTGTTATATGAGGCTATTTTTCACCATGATCTGGTATTATTTGTATTAGAATAGTATTTTTCTAGGTTCCTACAACATTTTTTTTTCAAAACACCTTTTCTTATTATTTGTGTAGATTGACAATTATTTTCAAAAAAGCTTGCTGTAGGAACCCCGATAAATACTATTCTAATACAAATAATAGCAGATCATGATGAAAATTTGCTCAAATTACAAATCATTTTGGAATTACGTTTGTATGAGAAATTCATCCGTGGCGATGATTCCCGACAAGACCATTCTCTGTGGCGAATCGGCGAGTGTGAGCAAGACGGCGCGCAGGCAGCCGAGCACGATTTTGTAGATATTTCGATATTTAGAAAAATATTTGTATGGCATATAAAAATATTTTCTGGTGATGCACTGCGTAATAATGTTTTTTTTTGATTTTTGTTATTATAGTGCGTAAACCTTTGCACTCTGGGTAATCTGTAGGAAATTTGTAATGAAAACGCACAAGTGTGGACACATCTTAATTCGCTTTAATTTGATTGACATTAGCCTCTCAGAGCCATATTACACAATTTGCGAGTGATTTCAAATGTAGCTGTATATTGTTTTAACTTCATTCAACTAAAGATCTACTGCTGTAGAAAGATGACAGGAACTCTGGTAGTTTGACACCTGAAATTTTGGGAAAACCTAAGTTTCCACACTTGACTATATTTCAAAAACTAAGTAAATCAAGGTAGAAAAACGCAAAATCTAATAATTGTGAGAGTATGGCTGTTAACTTCGAAAAGTCCGTCCGAACTTTTGTTGAAATTTTGAATGATCTCATCTAAAAATGACGAAAAGTCTCATCATAAATTTTTAAACCTTGGTTCACCATCACCAATACTTGATTAGTAAACCAAGGATAAAAAAAAATATTAAGGAATCCTTGGTTCACCATTTGATTAAAAATTCAAATAATAAAAAATTTACATGTGCTTGCGCCTACAGAAATGTAGTTATTGAAATCTGAACTCTAAAATACGATTCGTAATTGTCCACAGATCTTATCTTTGTAAAGACATAGTCACTCAAGACAATTTTATTATCATAAATACAGGAAACCCGCAAGCGTAGTGTGTACGTAGCGTAACATAACGTTCCGTCGTCGTCGGCCGAATAAGTTCGAAAGTATCGAATATAGAAAATACCTAAACCACCCGGAATTCCAGAAATATACCTAATTGCGGAGTGCCACTTTAAAATTTGTCGACGTACATGTTTGCAATAATATCGCCGATATTATTGCAAACATGTTGGCAGAAGTCGGCAGGCGTTGTCGCCGACTTGATTCGTTAAAATAATGTTCCCGATATCAAACCGCCGCGGGTTGACGGCGTTGGCGACTTTAGTGTGTAGACTCTTTTACAAATAGGTACCTTGGCCTTTACTCACTATTACAAATACAAACGCGTTACATGGGTGTTACAAAGATATAGCAAGACAGCGAATTGATAGTAGAATCAGACAAAACCATATTCAAAACACGGTGTCGGTGTCGGTGACGTCACACGGAAATCTCCGACGTCAGCGTCATAGAGAATAAGGCAAGGCCCCTTATCGAAACACCATCAGAAATGATTGATCGACAAAATAGGTACCTATCTAATGCCCAGCCTGACAATTTAATGAAACCAAGATTCGTATCGTGAAAGTTAAATTAAACAAGTTATTTTTCTGAGGAAACTTCGGTGAAACATCATTAAGGACTTGGCAAACAAAGCTTCTTCATTGGAGATGCAAAAAATGAACGTTACTTGCTACTGCACACGGCTTTGCTCGTAAATTATAATGTTACTAGCGGCCCGCCTGGCTTCGCACGGCTATTGAACAAACATTTTAGAAATTATACACACTAACACGTTGGGTTTCACAAGTTTGATATGGATTCCTAACTTTTTTAGCAGCATTGGGCTTTTTGACATTAACTTTATTTTTTGAGAATTGACTTGCCTCGCGCTCCATCGAAATCCAACGCGCATTGTGAAGTTTATGACACTCCTTAACTGACACTGGCCGTAGAGAAAGCCATCCGAACGCCATCCGACCAAGTGCGATGACGATCTGCGAAATATTGCTGGCAGATGCTGTGGAGGCGACAACTGAAGGCGGGCGCTATGGCGCTCATTAGAGTAGGCCTATGTCCAGCTGTGGACTAACATGGGCTGATGATGACTATGATTTTTTACGAAAAGCCTAGACGGAGTCTCCAACCCACCGGAAAGAAACTGCAATAAAATTCGCTACAAAAGTGTTGCAAGTTGGAAACTTCCTTCAAGCGTCCCTAGGTAGTTTACTTCTTGAATGAAAACTTGGAATTAAATTAATTCCTTAATGCCTGTAGCTAAATGGACTGTCGAGTTCCTTGTTTTGTTTTTCGCAAAACTTTTGCTTGTGAAATGAACATTGAAGTTGTCGACAAGCTTTTCAATGAGCAAGTAACGACAACTGGAATAACGGCGGTTATACACCGCCGTTACCGAGACGTCACTGGGAACGAGATGACGGCGCCGAAGCGAAACAAAAATACCCACTTACCCGGTCACAAGAGCGCCGTCATCCGTCCTCCAACGATATAAATACATAGTTCTGGGTATAAGTTCCTTGGTTCTGACGGCCTGAGATTGTGACAACCAATGAAGAGAATATGTTAGCTAATAGATAACACAAATGTCGTGATTTCATTGTTAATTAAGTTTTATGTATTAGCTGTAAAAACTTTTGAACAATAAACGTTTTATTATTATTATTATTATTATTATTATTATTAATGTACCGACAATTCACACACAAACACGTTTGAACTTTCCACACACTGTCGTCACCGCGTCGTTCACCCATTTTTGTTTTTCATATCATGGTGACGTTCCAGCGACGGTGGACAAAAAAAAGTCGGCCCGCAATAATATCAGTGACGTCCCAGTGATATGAGCGGCGGTGGCCAACGTAAGTCGTTCGTAGGTCGTCTACCAACGCCAATCAGGTTCAATAACAGTTTCTTTCTTTGTCTATTTTTAAAGAAAATAATATGTTTTTGCCAAAAAAAAGTGACGTGTAATGCGAGGGTAGTATCTGGCGCAGCAATCAGCGTCATGTTCTAAAACAAAAGTCCTAACTTTGAGGCGTCTGCGCAATCCTCGTGTCTTCTCTTCAGAACTGGTGGGTAATGATGAGTTTAGTCGTTATGAAAGAAAGACCAGAAAGACTTCTGGCGCATGTTTGACATCTACGACTAACAATGTCCTTTAGGTACCAACTGAGGTACCAACAGACTTACAGAAGGTAATCAATTTTTTGACACAGGTAGGTTTCGTTGACATTATCAGGGTATTTCTTCAACTCTCATACAGTCAAATGGTTTACAACTGGTTCAAAGATTCAAAATGATCATGTAGAACAATAGGCTCAAAGATTCAACGCAACTTTCTCAAAACCGTTCAACCAAAACCCACATTGTAAATTCAACGACGGATGACAAACGTGAAAATTAAGTTTATATCGTTTTTATAGCATAACTCCAGTTCAAGTGGTCGTTTCTTTTACGAGCTAGCAGTAAACCCGTAATCGGCGGACATACAGAATTGTGGGATATAAATGTTCTATTAGGTCCCATCCCTGATATTATGGTGCTACAGGTGCCCTGGTCTAGTTGGAGCAAAGCTCGTCCAAAATATTTTTATCATCTAGAACTGATATTTTATAGTAACCTTTTCAATTAATATATAAAACATATTTGAATATATTTATAACAACATATTAAAAATTTTCCAACTCACTTGGAGTTCTGTTGAAGTTGAAAACCATATACATTCCCCCCATTTTTATCAAAACTACACCGGCTCATTCAAGCTTTTTGATTCTATGAAAATAGAATTACTGATATGTAAGTTAGTAAACAATATACAGGGCCTGGGGGCGAATCAAAATAAAACACATACGATGCTTTTGATTTATTGATATCACGAACTCACAAAACAACTTTAAGAAAATGTTATCAAAAATGTTCTAACACGATTAACAAGTGGATGTTAAATTAAATAATGTTTAGCTACAACCAATCATTGATCAAATTCTTTCTAAAGGGCTTCTGATGTAAAAGAGATGCTTTTCAAACTACTCGACTAGGGTAGAATTTTTTTTGTACATTCATTGTACATCAAGGCGTTAAAGTGACATTTTCCTAAAAAGGGTCTCTTGATTAAATAAATAAATAAAATAAGGCTGGACAATCCACACAGCATCATCTAGCCGAAAGTTACGCAGTACTTGTGTTGGTACTGAATGACTAATATAATTCATATAATTACATAGTTAAATATATTTTTTATACATTGAAAATATCAAGAAAATCCAGAACAAATATTTGCCGATCGTATACTTTTTTCCCGAGAAGATCGAACCAGGAACCTCCTGCTCGCAGGTGGAGCTTAGTCCACCGCGCCACAGAGATCGTCACTTTTTTTAATTTATGTCGTTCCCGATGCGCAGTTGCGTGCTGTAGGTACCACGTACGTACTTCGTGTTTGGAAAAGGATTGTGACTCTTGCCAAGCAGAGGATCAGTTAGCAGAGGAGAGTTTACGAGCATTTTTTGATGAAGAAGCCAGAAGTATGATAATACACATTTCAATTTCACCATAATCACAGCCCTCATACATCTGGGAAAGTAACCTGCATACATTATCTTTAAGCTATCGTGATTACAGCACTACAACTCGCACAATCATGAAGGTTTTGGCACAGTTTCGTCTGTCGCCTCGTCGTCCTCTATGATATCATCAGGTCCGACCTGCAGAGCGAACCTCGAAGACCGCTGAGCGTGAATTTCTTCTGGTTCCACCACGTTGGGTATTCGGTATGCCATAAGAGCTGCTCCATAGTTACCAACACCGGTGTCCCAGAAGACAATCTGTGGAAATGACATGTTAACTGGTTATCATCATTATCGTCAGCCTATATCAATCTACTGCTGGACATAGGCCTCCCCTAATGAGCGTCATAGATGGTTATCATTAATGGTTATCTAGACACCGTCAACCTAATTTTCATATTTGATTTACCACAAAAAGACCAGAGCTGAAGCCTTTAAAAATGCTAAATAAAATATAGTAGGATGAAACGCTTTAGAAAAGGAAGAGAATATATTAAAAACTATAGGAAAAAAATTAACGGCCTATGGGAGATAATGTCCTATCAAATAAAGTTACATGGCAAAGTAGTAGGTCATAAAAAGATCTACAACTTTAAATAATGAACAATAAAGGGAAACTCATGATAAACTGATTTAAAGTCAAATACGGACCTTTATGATGGTAGAGGGTCTGCCCTGCTTGTAACCTCTTGGCAAATAGTTCTGTTAGACTATGTACATATATGCACACAAAGTGAGCATTTGATAAACAGCCCTATTCTAAATAAATATAAATCATGGATAAAGCGTACCTCGTTATCAATCAGATATTTCTCATACAATATCTCATTCAGTTTCTTGTAGCCAAGTGCGTCCGCTATCTGCTGGCTCCTCTCTGAGGTAAATATTCCCGAAATCGCTGGGACTTTAGCCATTGCACTCATTGCTTCAGCCGCTTTCAGCATCGCCTTGAGCAATCCTGCAAAATGGTGTAGACGCTGCACTCACCTCGCCATCTTTAAGGTATCTGACATAGTAGATTTCGTTGTACTTCATAAAGCCAATGTTCGCTGCTACTCGTTGAGAGTTGCTAGTGGTGAAAATTCCTGATATAGCGGGAATGTTGCCGCTCTCCGCGAGTTTGGAAGCTGATCTAAGCATCAGTTTTCCTATGCCTGAAAAAGCGGTGCGGTTAAGTGATGCCAATGCGCAGTAATAGTGCAGTTTAAGAGGAACGTTCAGAACCTGTGTTGCACAGCTAAAATTAGCTAGATTTATAAAATACGGTGCTTGTTTATGCTAACATGCATGAAGTGTGATCACTGCTGAAGGCTATAAGTCACCAATTTTAGAAAGATACCACATTACGCTGTTTAATCCACACAGCATCATCTAGCCCTAAGCACATTATGTTAAGGGTGCTAGATGACTGATATATGTACAAAAAAATTAAATATATTACATAGTGAGATATTTTGTTACTAGGCATAGAAAACGACCAGAACACTCAGACAAATATCTACAGATAGTACAAATATTTGCCGAGGCGGGAATCGAACCCGCAAACTCCTGCGTCGCAGGCGGACCACAGAGGTCGTCAAATGTCGTCATAACGTATTCTAAGTATGGTTTTGTTCGATTCCACGCCGCTGTCATGTCGTATCTGTGTAAAGTGTGTGGATTGACAATACACAACTACAAAATTTTATATTGTTAATTGAAAAATAAACATTTGCATGCCTAAGTAAGGTAGAATATAACTGTACATTATAATAAATTAAGAACCATACTGTTACATATATTCTGGCAAATAAATATCTTTATCTTTATCTTTAATAGTGAATAAAGGCCCTGCTGTGTAACGCATTTGGATGTGCAATAGCGAATAAAGACCCCTACACGCTAGATACGTCTATAAACGTTGCTGTACAAACAACGATCTTAATTCTCCCCTACGATACGTGATATCCAGACAGAACGTGAGACACCATAAACTCAATGTAACTATATGTTATGAAGCACAGTTCGTGATGTTACATACATCATTCCATATTGTACAGCTTCTCTATTTATAAATAAACATTTGACTGCTCTGTGTTCAGTATAGAACATAAGGGAGCCTTTTTTTAATTAAACTCCAGCGTTTGTAGTTGTTTCATGAATTCAACTATAGATTTTTTTTACTTTTTAAAATGCATAGGTGCGTTGCGCAAAACTTGTAGGTCTTTTTGCCCCGGTGAAGTTAAAAAAAAGGTTATCTTTAATTAACCGAAATTAAAAAACCGAATACAATCAACTTAAAAGGCTATACAAAAAAAAATATCGAAGATTTTTTGCAAAAAAATTAAGGGACTCAGCTATACTACTCCTAACTAACTAAACTAATCCCAATTGGCCAAGTAAATTCAATCCGCGCACTATCAGAACATTACGGAACCTTGTCAAATAAATATTGTAAATTACTCTGGTGCCCTACATACGTGTTGTCAATATAAAACCTTGTGAAAATACCTATATACATGACCACGCATAGGTCACTTCGAAATGGTTCCATCTCATTATGATCGCTCGTTGATATTTTCCTATCCACAAGATAACATTAGTTTGCTTGCAACTAGCAATAGTCTGCTTGCTGAAAAAGTAATTTTCCGCAAATCCCTTGTTTTGCGAAAGACATTGAATTTCGCAATGTATATCAAATGTCTTTAAATAAATTATGCAAGATCGATTTTTGCTGTCAAGAATTCTCGGCTTCAAATGTAACGTCTCGAAAAGTTTCAAAAGTTTTCATTGAGTGCGTCCTACCAGTTTCATGTCGTTTGAGACGTGGTGAGACTCTACGTATTGACGGTTTGAGACCTTACGGAGCTAAGATGTGAACCACCATGATTCGCAACGAACATAGCTCAACGAATTAGCAAGCTAAAGTAGCATTAAGTCGCCGATATTTGCGAAGAATCGACAACAATGCGGTAAATGTGTTCTTGAGTGTAGACTGCGACTTGGCAATCGTAAACACCGGCCAGGTGGGAAAGCGAAAGACAAAAGAAGCAGGCGGATGCCGGATGCGGTAAGCTGAAGACAGGGCGCTATGGCGCTGATTGGGCACTGCTGGCTGTCTTTCTTCTTGTCTCTGATCAGCAACACGAACTCTTTTCTTAAATTCTACTCTAATAGCCGTCAAAAATAAAACGTTTAGCAAATAGGTAGTGAATGGTCATGGTTAATGGTAGTAAATTATTCATAGGTGAAAAGTACAAAGGTGTTTTAGTATTTACTCGTAAAATGTGATTCAAGGCTAGATTGTATCCAGGAGAGGTGCTGTGGCAAAATAAACAGCTCACCTCTATGCCTGTACCGGCTCTTAAGCATCATTATGTAGACTTTGAGATACTTCTTCACACCCATTTCGGCGAATATATCGACGGGCTTCTCCACCGCATTGTAAAACGCCATGACGGTTGAATACGCCGGGTTGTAGGTCAACTTTACTCGACTCATGGTTCGGGAGAAGGCACCTGAAGAAAGAATTTGTAAAAACAATGAGCTTGAAAAGTAATTCCACTCTGTACCCATGTATATTTATAAGTATAAATGTTGTTTTTTCTTTTTCCTATAATCGGGCAAAGGCTTCTCTCTGGGGCCCTATTTTAATTCCCCAAAATACACAATCGATTGTTTCGTTTCGCTTTTTTGTGCAAATTGGTACTGAAATTCGGTGCCAATCGGCAGAAACAGGAAATTTCGAAAAGAAAAAGGTACTTTCCTTTGGAGAACTAAAATACATTCCCTCCATGTGTTGCCATCTTGAGTACAGCGAATGCCTGCATCGATGACAAAGCGCGCTCAACTGAACAGAAAACGTAGCAATGTGCGTCAACTGACTCATGCTAGGTAATTACCAGGATCTCTACGGAACACCCAATACACAATACACAATCGAAATGTACTATGCATACAATTTCGATGCCGAAAGCACAGCTTATAAATATTGACAATGATCGCCATTGGAGCAGCAATGAGCAAACCCCAAGTTCCAGTTTCACAAGCTATTGTTTAATTTTCAGGTAACATTCAGCTTTATTTATTTAGCGCCGGTTTCGCTCAATTTACGAAACGTGCCCACAAAAGAGTCACAGCCCGTTCTTATGTGGGCGGATTCCTGTGCGCACCAAATTGTTCTTCTGACCCGGGCTCGACTCATGATTATTATACTTATTGGGTATGGTCCATTAGCCCAATACGTAGTGTCACCCTAAACAGCCCAACAGCTTGAAGTAGAAGGCAGAAGTTTTGTTGATAGACATCTTCGTTTCAACATACATATGTACATACCTCTATGTTCGGCGAAATTTTTACTCATACTATGTGAATTCCACCTTTAAGAGGTATCGTGGCGTGATCTTAATAAATAACGTCTCGGTTATATTGTTGGGTAGTGATTGCTATAAATCTGTGTCACTAAGACAAGAGTTTTACGAGGGATCATGTGATTAGAAACCAAGGTTTACGAATAAGAGTATTCTGTTCATAACCTCGTATTATTTTTTGCACGCGGTGGTCAAAAATTTCCATTGGAACTGAAAAATTCCACTCTTATTTACTGGCGACTCATTTAAGTAACAATTACATATTGCTGCAAGTAGTATCACGGCATTCAAAGTAACTATTATTTTTGACTATAAACATAGAAAATTTGGATATATTTTTAAGAAAATACAATAAATTTTATAAATATTATATAATAGAAATATAATATAATAATAAAAAATATACCTATAGTAAAGGTGGTTGATCACCGGTCGCGAAGCTAGGCTCCAAGCGGTCGATATCTAAGGCTGCACAGAGAGGAACTTCCTTACGAAGCGCGCAGAGTCCAGGAGGCGTTTTGGATCTGGCTCATAATCCTACTTCCTAGCGCTAGCTAGATAGGTCTCTTCAGA
Organism: Eupithecia pulchellata; assembly: GCA_963931895.1. Taxonomy (NCBI): domain Eukaryota; kingdom Metazoa; phylum Arthropoda; class Insecta; order Lepidoptera; family Geometridae; genus Eupithecia; species Eupithecia pulchellata. The sequence continues at coordinate 3,863,266 of OZ007543.1, forward strand.
TGTTGATCGAGGCTCATCACTATTACGCTACTAACCGAAACGACTATCGGGACGATAGTCGATATGTCTCGCGAGTTTGCCTAAGTTTTTACTAAGTTTATCTTTCTCAGTTTAACCAATGATGTTAACATCATGTGGTATAGTATCATCAGCGAGCACCGCTTTCAGTTCTAACCAGTCTATCAGTACATTATTATTATTTTATTTATATAAAACTGCTTTAATCATCTTACTAAAAGATTCTATTTTTAATATATGTAGTTCTGTCATAGAAATTTACTTCTATGACAGAACTATATTCTCTGCTAACAATGAGCGCCACTGTACATATGTAGACTTGGGTTCTTAACAAAGAAGACCTGTTCTATTAAATACTTGTTGGAATTCACCAGGTGGCAATAGGATCGGACCTGATTGTGCAAAAACCACGTTCAAAGCCCTACCTCGTAACGATTGTACAACCTTCCTTATTCTCTCGATACCATCAAAATTCCCTTAATATAGACCTACCCCTATCGACTACTTGGAATCCAATTTACGTACGAGGAATTTGGTTTGAAACACAAGTGGCAGCGATATGAGTTAAAAACTTTCGAGAGTCCGGGTCCATTTTTACACTCAGCCTATTGCCTGTCAAACTGTCGGAGAATGTTCAAAGAAAATCTAGTAAGTGCGTGCGGTAATATTCGTATGGAGATTTTGATATAATCGTTTCAAATTTGACACACGTACTCGTATCAACCTTATTGGCATGAAAAATGGTTGTATGGTCTAAGGTTTTAAATGAGTTCCATATAATTCACCGGTTAATTCGACATGAAAAGTAGACATAATGTAAAGTTTTGTCTTACTGTTAACCTCTTATATCTTTAACCAAACATCAAATCCTACAGCTGAATCGGAATTCTTTTACGAATGCAGTAAAAATTTAGGCCGAAAGCATTCAAGGAAGGCCCCTAATGTAACTGACGATACGGAGCAAACCACTTGTGTATACGGAAATTCGTAAATAGCTACTGAACAGTCAGTTTGTGAATTTAAGATCTGTTCTGGGAATTTTGAATCAAAGTAAGGAATTGAAATCAGGATGGTCGAAGGAAGTTTTAGGAAAGCGATACATTATTTTCAGTTCATTCGTCAGTTATTATTGTGATGTGAGTCTTATTTATAATTTTATATTATATATTCTTACTAATATTTTATGTTCTAGTTAGGAATTTAAGTTATTATGAATTAATTAAATAAAATATCAACTCTACTGACTATTATTGTCATTAGATGAGTAATAGTGAATGGCAGTATTACCACTTTGGATGGCGATGCTAGTTCGTTGACAGATACAAAAGCCAGCATTCTATTTTCAGCAATGGTTAGAAAAATGATGAATTTATAGAAAACTAAATAATAAATCATCACATCATTATCTAGTTAAGCAGCTTGTACTATGGTTATTTGATAACTGATATACATTCTACAGTCTATCATATACATCTAGATGGATAGATTACATAGAAAACATCCAGAGCAACCTGCCTGAACAAATATCGGATCCTACAAACATTTGTCCGGGTGACAATTGAACCTCATACATAACCCATGTATGGGTATACATGGGTTATGAGGTTCAATTGTCGCCCAGCCTCCTGCATCTGATTGAGATTGCTGGAATAAGAACTCACATTTCTCCTGTATCCTCATAATGATCACACCGACAATTTTATCCGTGCCTTCCTTAACAGCGGCTATGGACATTTTATCTTTCATCCAGATTCGGCAGTTGTGGGTAAACTCATCGGTGCCTTCCCGGTCTTCAGCCAACTTTACTGATCTATAGGTAAGCTGAAATAGATAAAATGATTTCTAAGATCTAAATAATAACCTTTAGACCTTAGATCCGTATCAAAAATAAAAAAATCCTGAGCATCTCGTCGAAGCGAAGCGTGACCCGAGCTGGGGAATATCTGGCGTACGTAGCGCATCAGCATCACCATACAGCGAGGCAATGCAGCAAGCATCTTGGGGACACTTCCGGCTGGTGGACTGATATGTATCATGTTTGTTTGTTAGTTGTTCACGCAAAAACATTTGAGCCGATCGGGCTGAAATTTAGAAGTAGTAATGGAACAAAGCATAGACTAGGTACTTTTAATCCCAAAACTCTGTTCAATTCAATCTGGATTAAACAACTGTTTTTTTTGTATCTCATAAATTACACTACACCAAGCATAAAAAGGAATAGAGTTATCTAGATGAGGTACCCTACCTAATACTAAAGGTACCTAATAACCTAATAACTACCAGCATCGTCACAGAAGATGGTGGTCTGCCACAGATTCCCTTACGACATAAACGGACTGAGTTGGAGGGGGTCAATTCTTACGCTGCACTCGACTGTCACGACGGCGGCACTGTTGACTAGCTAGTGAAACCGCAATCGCAACAGGAAAACTCAAAACACAAACAACAATATTGGCACAGAAAACAAAGAATTTAATTAAAAAACAAATAGCCATGCGCCATAGAGAATCAAAATTAAAAATTGTTCGGAGTTTTTCGAGAATTTTTTAATCAAACTATCCAATCGCGAAGAAGTTATCTGGTTACTGGATAGCGATGTTAAATAAAGTCAAAAGTTTATTACAAAAATTGGAAGAATTTGCAAGTGTTAAAAATTAAGGGTGGGGCGGTTCTTTGGGCGGATGGCTCGCCTAGAACTGGAGGTAATATGTGTCAAAGTCGGAAATCATTGAATAATCTATGAGTCAGGATTAAATAAATTGTCTTATGTCATTATATAAAACACCCTGCTTCCACAAAATCAGTTGGAGGCAGGCGAGGAGTTGTGAAAAAGCAAAGATTGTATGGAAGGCTAATATTTATTCATGATAATTATTACTTCTATATTAGTTAAGTATTATCCAATTTTAGTTAAGTATTATCTTATTTAAACTTTTTGATTTGTGGATATGGCATTAAAGACATTTTTATTTTTTACATAATTAGTTTTATTCAAAGGTTTCGTTTGACTGGGAACTTACAAAAACGAAAAGCATAATATTTTGTTTGACAGTCGTAAATTCATAATTTTCTAATTTTATATTTTCTATTTTATTATTTTTGGATTTTATTGAAAGGATGGGACTAATTTCACCATCAATACATTATAGTTTATACGAGACCACGCGTTGGACGGACACGTGTCTGTTGGAGCTGAATACGTTCTGATATTTAACGTTCAATCTTATAATATTAAACCTCAAGTTATTGGTGAAATTGGCCCTTAGTACAAACGCCCCGTCGATACGACCGAACCTGAACCTTACTTTATTGTTTTTTGGTCACTTTTTCTCAGCACCAGAAAAACTTAATTAACTAAATTAAGATTTTCCAGAGTGGCTATTCATCTTTTTTGTCAGTTTCTTAATTAAAGCATCGAGGCGGCGGCGTAGTCCTGCTGTGTATTATTGCTTGTGATGTTCTCGAACAACTTTTTTTAGCCAAAGTTTAATGTTTCCTAAGAATTCTGAACAGTTTCTGAGTAAAAAGTTGAGTAAGGGTTTCTTTAGGAGCGGTTGCGCTAAGAGGTTGTATTACGAATTTCAGTATGAAGGTCGAATGTTCAATTCGACGGCCACATCGATAAAACATACAAGTTTTAAGGGATCATTCTACGGAAGTTTATCTAGGGGCGGGAAAAGAAGTAAAAATTTGCCGCGATTATTATTATAGAACTAATTGTAGAGCGACGAGAATCTCAAGTGTTTTTACAACGAAGACCTATTCTCAGGAACTAGTGGACAGTTCCCACAGATAATATTACTAAAGGCCTCATTTTAGGGGTTCGACATCGGTTTCAAAACCCTTATTTATGGCAACGCTTTTTTCTGAGTTGTGTTTTGAATCTTTAATATCTCAGAAATTATTGCAGCTATTGACTTGGAAATAATGATATTTCGGGAACCATTTTTTTCAAATTCGATGGGCCTTAGGTATAGGTACTTTTCGAAATAATGTGAAAGACATGGAAAAATCTAAATTTAAAAATGAAAATTTACCATTTACCACCCTCAAAGTCTACTCCCAAATTTTGGGATTTACCTACTTAATTTAAATTTTTTAGAAATTATCTCGTGTTACATGTTACATATCTTTGTCGAAGGTACAATACCCTCGCCAAATACGTTAAACAATAAAGTGTTACACGCTTTCTTACCAAAGTAGATGAAGACCGGACCAAAAGACTGGCAGATGCTAGATGTGGCAAGAGTAAGACAAAAAAAATTAAAAATTGTTTATTTCATTAAAGTACACTAGTAAACACTTAATTAGGGCTCTCATTGCCATTATAAGCTATTATAAGAATAGCTTGTGGTTTGGTAGTGAGTGCTTCCTTACAATCATGACTGGTTATTGTACAAACAAGACTCAAGACAGGGCGCGATTAGGGGAGACCTAGTCATGAATTAATATAAGATAATGATGAATGTACCCTCACCTCTTCAGGTAGATAGTGCTTCTTTAGCATCCCGATAGCTTCGTCATACCTCTTTTCCTGGAGGTCCTCAAACCTGACTCCGCACATGGCTCGGCCCCAGATGGAGGGTGCTCGTATACGTTCTTCGAGCAACCTCATCTTCATAATATCTTCTTGGGCACTCGTCGTCATTTTCACTTTTTTCTATTTTTTTTTTAGCTGAAAGCCAAAATTTAAGTAAAAACGTAGGTAGATATTGTTCAAGAACATGGAATGTTTAAATCAATAATAATAAATACTTAATAAGTAAAGAAAACAAGGCCGTTCTTCTATATATTTTGTTTAGTGAGTTTTTATTGGCTATAGATATACCGATCTACCCTCATATCACATGGAACTGGAGCATGCAACTGTGTACACACAACACAGAACAAGAAATACAAACCATAGTAAATATTTCATAATTTAATTACTTTTATGTTAGTTTAACAAAAAAGAAACATAGGTACATCAGTTTGCGAATACCCGTCGTACCGCACATACAGCACCTAATGTGGTAAGTATAGTGTAAACAACACAGAATATAGGTATCCATCCAATTGTTGTAAAATTGAAGAGATGTTTTGAATGACAACAAAACTTTTAGAATCAACAATTTTCTGGTCCGTAGTTAAATACATTGCAGAAATTTCACACATTCAAATAGTTATACTTTTGGTTAGAAACGCTTACCCTTCGACCTTTCTGATCACAATTTTGAAATGTATAGTCTGTACTGAAAATCTTTTAATTTTATTGTTCTAACAGGATAGAAGGATTAAGAAGGTGGTTTTGAAAATAATTTATGTGGATTATACCATAAAAAATTATAAAAATAAATATTGCGTAAAATTGTTAACAATAAACATTTTTACGCGTTCTTTTGATTAGTACAGTGCGCGTCACATATAAGTACCCCCCCTATCTCAATGTATGTTGGACACAATAGTTGTTATTTTTGGGAGTTTCAGACATTGAGTATTATGGAAGGGCAGTTCGATCCTGAGCGGCGGCCTGATAATTTTTTGCATGTGAAAAATTGTGACAAGTTACAAGGGAATTAGAAGTAGTCGAAAATAGTTTGTATACAAGGGGGGTACTTAATTCTGACGCGCACTGTACATAATTTTGACTGGATTGTCAAAATGAAAGTTCATGTAGAACCAAAGAGGATGTTCTAGTTAACGATCAAATCTATGATCAAAAGAGCTTTCATTTATTTGCTTCAATATCAACTTCTTTTTTTATGGCGCCGCTTGCTTTTTACTACAATTCTGTTGCTGGCAATACTGGTAATACTGATGCACTGCGCCAGGTACTGACCAGCTCTCCAGCTCACTCTCCAGTCAAGTAAACTATATTTTTTCACTCAATCTGTCTTACTTTTTACCACGGAAAAATGGATAATGCCATGGCACAGATAATTATACTAGCTACTGGCAGAAAGTACCAAATAAAACACAAAAATAACTGTTTTGGCTGTTTTGTCTATTGAATAATTTGATTTCAATAATAAGTAAATTGAAGTCTGTAACGATTGCTGATGGTTTTTACTTACGTTTTTATTACAAGCAATGGTCTTGGTCTCATTACTCTAAGCAAGCAATGCCCTTTGGCTATGCCATCATTGACTGCAGTCGCCTCGTGTCGCCTTCAGGTAGGGGGAGAAGGGGCGCAATAGAGGGATTAACTTTGGGTTATTTTTGGCTTTCTCATGTTGCCTGGAAAAGATCGCTTTCACACCACTGGACTTCAGTAGTAGTTACTGTTTGTTATACTGGTTATAAGCTGCACTTTAGATGACTTTAGATAATAATTTATCTATCTATCTTACTTTGGGATGGCTTGATACAATAACAAGGCATTATTTGTCATATTTTGTTTGAATCTGCAAAAAAATTATCTGCGGTTGGGCAACCATATAGCAGGCGGGTAGCCTCCTCCAGTATTGTACCGTAATTTGAAAACACTATGTAAACGTAACTTTGTTATCTCGTTAGGACGATTTGGTCACTGAGCGACGAAATCCTGTTAAAAAAGGTCTCGCGACGGAGGCCAACCAACACAGTGAGTGAGTTAGCAAATTCCAATAATCAACGTTACATCTCAACACACAATGTTCAATCAATTACCTACCAATTACCAGTTAACATCAGTCACCACATACCCCAGTCTTAGTTTGCAGAATCAAACAAACATCTCGGTTTTGGAATAGACTGGTATTTATATTTAGTTAGTTTTAATGAGTTAAGAGAATGAACTAAGTTAAATATTAAGAGATATTAAAGTTTGAAGTTCTGAAGAGAGTTCATTATGCAGAGAGCATCTAAACTGTATTCAAGAACCAGAAACTGGGCTTTTTGAGAGCGTGCATTTCGAGCATCAAACACTAAGACTTGAGCTATTTCCTATGGGTATATCGTGGCTCTTTACAGCGTGCAATTTAAATGAATATTTTTTAAGATATTACAGATTTAGCGGTTGAAGCGGTACCGTGAATATAGGTAAGTACATAGGACATACATAGAACATAGTATAGGGAAGGACACGTGATATAACGATATAAGTGATATAGTGAATCCAGATTGATGATTGATTTGATGCGGTTTGAATGATTCAAGAGGAAGATTTAACCTACTATTTAACCTAACCATGATAGTTTATTTTATTTATTTGATGCGTACCCTTTTATATTGTGCTATGTAATTTTATGCTATTTTATAACTTATGACTCTAAATACTATTAAATTATTATTATTTTTAAATCCTGCTGATAGATAATCCCGCGAACAATCAGGATGTGGAATGATCTCCCGATGTTTTGTCCTCGTGACTATAACATGGGTTTTTTCAGAAAGGGTATTCTAAGACACTTAAAGTGCAACGGTGTAAAGTCCTGAAATTGCAGGCACCCATAGGCTGCCGCCGCTTTCCATTAGGCGAGCCGTATGTATGCGGTAACGTTGTAAAGTCCTGAAGTAGCAGGCAGTCTATAGGCTGCGGCTGCTTCCCATAAGGCGAGCCGTATGCTAGTTTGCCACATTGGTGGTATAAATAAAAAGATAAGTTTTTCATGTATTCTTGAGTGAACGCGGCACCAAAAAAACCTGCGGGCTTCGTTGTCGCTCTCGTATCGGATTTAAACCATTTGCGTCAAAGCTGAGCCTCATAAACCAGCATGTCTTATAAGAGATGATGTAAACAATTTTAGCAGTTCCACCAGTTAACTTGAGTTACCGCATGCCCAGTCTAAGTTACTCTAAGTTTGCAGTATCAAACAAACTCGTATTTATATAGGTATAGTTGGGTACCCGCAGTTTCACTCGCCTAACTTTCGACACCGTCACCGTTATTCCAGGTCATAAACTGTGTACCAGGTTTCATCAAAATTCATGTAGAAAATTTTGCGTAAAAGAGTAAAAACCAAAACCATCCATCCACACTTAAAAACTTTCGCGTTTATAATATTAGTAGGATAAGATTTTAATGAGTTCATAGTAGCAAAGTTTAATATTGTTTTATACTTGTGTTTTTAGGGTTTTGCCATCGGTTGCAAAACCCTTATGGAATCACTTTAGGTCTGTTTTGTGTTTTCAATCCTTAATATCTCAGAAACTACTGCAGCTATTGACTTGAAATTTTAAATAATAATAAATTTTGTGCGCCCGCACATATTTATAGAAAAATAAATGAAAAATCAAAATGAAGATTTTCCATACAAATTTTGAAATCGTAATTTTAAATGTTACCTACAAAGTCGAAAGTGGTATCAAATGAAAGGTACTTGTTTTTAGATTTCAAAATAGTTTGAAATTTTGGTAGAATTCATACTTTTTAAAATATTTCGAAAAAAGTCGAAAAAATGACCATTCCCCCCCCCCCTTATCTCCGAAGATTGCAGAGTGATCGATGTAAAATGTACTAAGCGTTTGTAGATATAGATTTATATTTTCCAGGAAAAATATAGAGAAGTCTGAAAAAATAATACGTTTTGAAATATGGTCAAAAAACTGATTTTCATACAAAGGGGGCTATTTCATCGAGAGCAATATCAAATCAAAGGTACGGATTTGGACAATTCAAAACAGTTTTTGAAAATCGTCTAAGTTTCATACTTAGTGAAATACGTTGAAAAAATCGAAAAAAAAATTGTAGTTAGGTACCTACCCACTTACCTACCCACTAATAATCTCTGTAGTATCTGTAATGGGTAGTTCCACAGCGTTCCAAGAATTTATGAGAAAAGTAATGTATCCTGGATAATCCACACAACATCATTTAACCAAAAGCTAAGCAAAGCTTGTTTTATTGGTAAGTACTACTATGATAGCTGTTTTACTTAATAAAGTGTATGTATCACATTAGATGATTTATTTTTGTGTAGGTACGTAGAAAAGGACTAGAACAAATAATCTGCAGATCGTAAAAATATTAGTCCAGAGGCGGGAATCTAACCGCCACCTCCTGCGTCGTAAGCGGACCTTAGCCCACCGCGCCAAGACGTCGTCAATATACCGTCAAGTACCTACCTATACGACAAAAGTTCAAAACCCTCGACGCGCGAGTTACAGTCGCACTTGTCGTACTTGTTTTTTTAATACCGTTGGTAATAAAAGATGATATTAACAGCATCTATAACTACAGATGAAAAAGGCCTACGATGACGATCCGAATTACCAGACACCCTATATATATAGCTACCGTACTAAAAGCAGAATTTAGATCCAAATTTCGTCTATCACCCAGATAACTTGAACTCCTAGCTAACATTGGATCGCAGGTGTGTGAGGTAGGGACTGATTAAATAAGGGCAGCTGAGTGTTTGTGGGACAGATACCAACTCCTGTGCTAATAGGAGTTTGTGGCGAGGACAGTTGAACGGCTGGAATCATCATTATCTATAGAACTTCTTGCTTTTTTGATTCATTTGGAGAGGAGATAGTGGCATAGAAATCACACTAGTCTAATTTCACACTGTAAATGATTTTAAAATAAGAAATAAGTTGTTAGTGATTTACTCTGGTCGAAGCGATGTGTGACCCGATAGCTGGTTAATATTTGGCGCAGCGCATCAGCATTAATACGACGAATAAAGTGTCAAGTAAAAAGAAGAAATATTTCAACTTATGCAGAAGCTGAACGCGAATTAGATTTTTTGTTATAACGATATGAAAACGTGTAAAACTTGACAAAAAAAAAAACAAAGAGAAAGATGATGTTGATAAAGGACTTGATAAGTCGGAAGGCGGCCTCTGCAAAAGAGACCTACCAGTACAAGCTGTAGGTCTGATTGTGAATGATATGATACAAATTAATAACCTCTTGATCTTGACTATATTTTTATTGATTTATTACTATAAATCTTGATGATAAGCTGAATTTCATGAATCTTTATCAGATAATTTTGTTGCTTTAGAATTTTTAAATGACAAATATAAGGATTCAGTGTGATAAATAAATATATTTGAATATGATTCATTTAAAGAAAAACTAAGTAAATTTACTTTGTGAAAAGAATAAAAGAAATGTGATTGAAATATTGTGTTTAATTTGATTTATTATTTAGAAAATTATGTACGGGACCCAGATTGACATTTTCGCAGAAAACTCCCGCTTGACTACTTCTAGTACCTACTATCACTTCGCCATTGCTCTGATATCAACAAGTGAACAAATACGGGTTACAGAAGAGGTATTGAGATCTATTACTCTACCTAAACCTATACAGAAGTGACATTAGGCACTAGAAGTTCTATGATAGCGAAAAATGTTCCCACTGTTACAACTTTAAGTAATATAAGAGAGTATTGTACCTCTTTAGGTATTTGGTGCTATAATAACCATTGTATAAGTAATTATTGCTTTTGTACAACTTTTAGTTCTTGGCGAGAGTTCGTTAGCGCTTGCATAGCACTTTGGGGGGTTGTAGTCAGTGCTTACTTCTTATTTAGATTCTATGGTTGTAAGATTCACTTACAGCTATAAAACAAGATGCTTAGCCTGTATTATAGCGTTACAAATTGCTGCTGTATGTCTTTAACCTTTAAACTCATCTTGTTATTACCCTTAAAACTATGCTGTATAGCTCACAGTGGAATATTTTGTTAGACTACACTCTTATGTTGCCAAAAGTTGTTATTGCTGCTGCTATAGCACCTTTATATCACGTTAAGGTCTAAAATAAGCTCTAATTGACGCCAAATTGTTTGTTGGGTAGCGATGCAATGCAGCCAGCGTCTTGGGGACGCTTCCGACTGGTATTGCTATGGATCAGTTAAGCTAGATCTAGATTGTTACAACAGTCTACAATTCTGTTATTTAATTGTAATTTCCTTTGTTAACTTTAAAAAAAAAAATTTTTGCTGTTTTTTTTGGGTTTAATACATAAAGTTGTAGTTGCTCGTATCGATTCATTCAGTGAATATGCAAAAAGTAATACGAAATTCTTTATTACATAGGTAAGCGTTGGGCCTCAAAATTAAGATGCAGATATTTCCACTACGGATATTACGGTCCAGATCTAAAATGTCCGAGTTCCCCAAACTTTAGCCGCAAAGAGCACACATATTCTATCCTATTTACTTGTTTGAACTAGCTCGCCTTTATTTTTGGAAATCTTGTGAAGTTAATGTAAGTCGAGAGTAGAAAAACAGAGGTCCCTTTTGATTTTGTTGAGGCCGTTCTATTAAGCGAGCAGGTAAAGACCTAGCGTTAATTTATTACTCTTAAGACAACATTAATAGATTAGATTTAGTTATAAAATTTGTTGATTTGATTCTGTATTCTGCATCTTAAAACCTTGCAGACATCCATCAGTAAAGCCGGCAACGCAGCAACATTAGACGAGTCTCTCAAACGGCGAAATTACGCTAATCATGACCGGGGCATCTATTTGACCCATTTGGTCTGCATCTTAAAACCTTGCAGACATCCATCAGTAAAGTCGGCAACGCAGCAACATTAGACGAGTCTCTCAAACGGCGAAATTACGCTAATCATGACCGGGGCATCTATTTGACCCATTTGGTGTAGAAGTTCTTGGGGTCCTGGGGCACGCGCAATTTAATACGAACCACACTTCTTATAGCCACACAAGATCGGAATCCGGGCTTCTATTTCAACTATGAATTAACTATTCAACATGGCAACGTGACCAGAATGCCATTCTGGTCACTCTGACTTCTACTGGTCACGGCTTAGAATTTTAGAAAAGTGTTATTATAAAATTGAAAGTACTACTTGTAATTTGTCGTTTGAATAAAACCCAACAAGTTTCCCTACGAGTTGAGAAATCTCTTATCTAAGTGAGAATTGCTATGAATTTGACACCTAAAGATTTAGCCTTGATGATGAATCTGATTACGCCTTAGCAACAGCGTGACTTGACAAGCATTTTTACTCAGGATACCCTAAATATTGAACTCACACAATGATGCTGAAATAAATAATGTATTGTCAATTTACGTCTATTGATGCTCTTTTGTGGGTTACACACAGAGCAACACGGGCCACCGGCGGACCGGGTTACATAATCATATAGGTATATATATGGTAAAATAGTGGTAGAGAGATTCACCCATTCGAACTTTTAAACACTAAAACTGTTCCTATAAGCAAGAAGCAGATTTTATACTCTTACCTCACAATTGCCTCCAACTTCTATTCTACAAACTATTACTATAAAATCGCAACTTCGACAAAGCTTAAAGACAAGACTCGATAGCAAACTACGGTACAAAAAGAAACCTTCAAATGCAAGGTACAAGGGAACACTGCTGGATAGTAGGTCGAAAAAAGAATGAATCAATAAGGTTAAGTCATAAAACTTTGCACGGGGCACCAAGTAGAATAAGCAAAGGGACACATCGCGAAATGTATCGCCCGTATTGAAAAAAAATAATAATTAAACCTCCAGAATTGTACACAAAGCAAATTATTTTTGAATAAATAAATTGAAACTTTCCTTAAGCTGAATGTTTTAGATCAAAGCGCTCGTGAAAAGGTTTTTGGTTTTTACATAACACTCTTCGCCTGGGACCTCGCGGCCTTATGTAAATCCAGATTTTTAAAACTAATAAATCTGTCGTCGATAATGACTTCTGTGCAAAATATCATTCAGATCCGTTCGAAAGTTTGGCAGGTACCACTTACTTGTCAAATATTTAAACAATATATTTTTTTGTGAAAACGCTAGGATATCGTTCAATATAACGAATATAATGTTACCGAAGCCATTTACTACTAAAAACTGATGCGTGTCTTTGGCCGCGGTGGGTTTGTCCCGGCTCTAGGCAGGACGAAGATATATTGCGCTCTTTTCTAATGGAGAGAGCGTGAACTGTAATTCATTATTTTGGTTTATATGATGTCGACACGAAACGAGAATGGTAAGGTCCTGAAATGAATAATTGAGTACCAAATGGCTACGTAATATGTGTGAACTGGTGTGAAACTGGTACGTTACGAAAAACCAGAAACCTTTACAAGAAGGGTTCCAAAAAGGCGCTTCTTGGAACCCGCCTTGGAAAGGTTAGAGGGAAGGATGGGTCTAAGAAGGACCTTGTTACATAAGAACCTTCACAAAAATATCATATAAGTGTGTTTAAAAATTATGTTAAACTTATTTTCAAATAAATTGATTGAATAAATGAAGTGTTCACTGAATAATTGTATATAGTACCATTATTAAGATTTGATGGAAGCAATTCAACCAAAAACCTATTTTATTCAATGTAGGCGCCACCGAACTGTATGGAATTCTTAAGGAAAAATGTTAGATTGTTTCGGCCGCTAACGATGGTTCCGTGGATATTTGCAAGAATTATGTTATATTATATTAACTTGAATGATAAAAAAATTAAAAATACCTACAAGGGAAACATTTTTTGTCCCTTTGGTAAATATTGTAATGTACCTTAATATGAGCTTTATATTTATCCACTAACTTACTTTCATGTTTTAATTTGAATGAAAATATTTTATACGCCTTGAAATTGTGTACTTTTTTTTTATTTTATCATTAATTCATCATTAATAACAAACATTCTAAAAAGCGTGGTCGCGACATTGACAAGAGACACACACAAGAGACACAAGTTGACACAAGAATGTCAACCAACCACATTATGTGAACATTTGAGAAACATAACATAATTGTTAAACTCAAGTCTAAATGTATTTAGTCTCAACATTCTAACTTGTACTGAAATATAAATAAATGATGCTGGACTCATAGCATCATCTAGCCCCAAGCTAAGCTTGTGTTGTGGGTACTGATTATTTATTTTTTATTTATTTTTGGTGGCTTTTGTATCACTGCGGCCATGATTGACCTATTGTGATCGCCATTTAAACGGTTCACCTCCGAAGCTGCGGCGGCGCTACAGTTCGCCACTTATCCTTGCAGCTGCTAAGAACTGTAGGATTTCCCTCGGATCACTTGATAACTGTAATACTTCATACAATAATTACAAAGATCGATACTTTTTTGCATAGAACACCCTGAACATCTGTAGATGTATAAACATTTGTCCCGAGGCGGGAATCGAACCCGCAACCTCCTGCATCGCATCGTCCTTCGCCCACAGCGCCACAGAGGTCGTCATGAACGTATGAAGTTAAAAAGCTGTTTTATAATGTAGTTCTATGGAAGAACTTCATTTATTCTTCCATTCGTTACCTACTATAGAACTCATATTATACCTATACATATGGTGTCCCTGGTGACCTGTGCTACAGGTTTTTCATAAACCTATAACAGGCACCAGTCTCGCAAAACACAGGTTCAGTAACATGTTAGTTACTTATCTTTTGTAATTATTTTCCCAACATTAAGTTAAAATTTTTTTTAAAGGGCAAAAAGCCTTTATTATCTCACAAAAATACAATTTTCTAACTTAATAAAAAACTAGTATTTACAATTAAAACAATTGAGCTAACTGCAGACTGTTGCGAACAAACTACAGGTAGCTCAACTGATCCATATCAATACCAGTTGGAAGTGTAATTAAGTTTAACCTTTGTGAGAGAAAATAAACTATTTATTATTTATTTATTATTTAATATGTAGTTAGAAGAACTTTTCTGTGTTAGGAAAGTAATACTGTAGCTACCTAACAGACACTCCACAAACATACTTGTATGAATAGCAAAGATGTTGGGTCTGTCAGTTTATCAGACAAACTTGTACCTACACACATGTTGCCACATCAGCGTTAATATTAATGCCCATACCCACAAGCTCAACCTAAAATGTTAACTTAATTCCATACAAACCGCCACAAAATTATTTGCATAGACCGTTTCCACAATTCCCGAAGGAACCCAAATAGCATTGAAAGGTTAAATCGATATCAGACTGAAGTCGATACAATTTCGCCGATCGCTGAGGAAAATACTTGGAAAATAGCACAAAACTAGAAAATTACGTGCACAAATTCGTTTAGAGTTTTTTCTTAGAATTCTTTCGAGTCGTTCGTGTAAGTTACGATTTGTATTAGCATTTTATGTGATAATAAATGTAGTATGTTGCGGGATTAGCTCGAATTTCGATCACGGTCTCTTGTTTTTTTGATTTGACAGCCTGTACAAGGTTTTATATTAATCTAAGAAATAAAAACATATAAGCAATTGTATCATCATCATCATCATCATCATCACCAGCCTATAATAGTCCACTGCTGGACATAGACTTAGGGGAGGCCTATGTCCAGCAGTGAATAATGATGCCATCTATGGCGCTCATTATGAGCGCCATAGATGGCATCATTATTTGGGGGTTATTGCCCATAATCCCCACGCTGGGCATGCGGGTTGGGGATCGCAGTTCGGTGTAGTTGTTCTGCAGAAGGCGCTGCTGCCCGCCCCCCGGTGTGTTTCCCTTAGTCGCCTCTTACGACACCCACGGGAAGAGTTGGGGTGGTGAAATTCTATGCCGGCACCACACGGCAAATTGTATGGAACGTTTCAATGATAATTCTAAAAAAAAATCGTTGTTTATCGTATTCAACGTCCGTCGCGTTTGTGTTCTGCAAACACAAGCTAGATTCATATTTAACCCTCAAACATTCATAATAAACAATTCGCAAATTAATAGTAGATAAGTTTGGTTATTTGTGAAAGTGAAAAGGATTGAAGGAGCAGTTTTAATAAATGACACCCATATCTGCTGCAACTGCAAAAGTATGGGACCCTATTGGACCATCTAAGGTTGTAAGAACTGCTTGAAAGCACGTTAGAACATCCATTGTGGCATCTTTGGGGACTGTGTCTGTGGACTAAGTTCAGCTGATCTGATAAATGATTTTCTGACACACTGCCAAAGCTAAAGGTAAAGTGCGAATATGTGCCCCAGGAGAGAGTTGTGCCCCACTACAAAAAAACTCAAATTTCGAAAATCGCAATTCATCATCACCATCATCACCAGCCTATAATAGTCCACTTCTGGACATAGGCCTCCCCTAATGAGCGCCATAAATGGCATTAAATAAAATAAAAAAAATAAAATAAAATAAAATCGCAATTAATGATCCGCTATTATAATAGTCGATTTTTAAGTGTCACTTATGATTTTACATGTCAAAATTGAGAGTGACGTTAGCTCACACAGACAGACAGCCACCTCGCCACCTCGCTTCCCTGGCAAACAATGGACGCTCTGTACCGGATAATAACCAAAGGATCAAATTTATTCAAATAATCGGAACTCTTTATCATTATTTTCTCGGACAATTAACCCTCTGATTATTCCTAATTGACGACCTGTAATAATATTGCATTATGTATATCAGTCATCTAGTACCCATAACACAAGCTCTGCTAAGCTTGGGGCTAGATGATGTTGTGTGGGGTGTCCGGCATTATTTATTTATTTCAAGGTGATGTACAGGAGTTGGAACTTTTGTATATCACTTATCTGAGGCGACAATCCGCGCTTTACTCTATAAAAATAAAATAAACAATAATGCCGCACAATCCACACAGCATCATCTAGCCACAAGCAGAGCAGAGCTTGTGTTATTGGTACTAGATGACTGATAAACATAATACAATATTACATAGATAGATATTTTTTACCCTGTTCCAATAACTATTCTAGCTACTTCTTCAAATGTCTATTACTCTAAAAGCCCGCAACATAGTGTCATTAAGCTAAATGGGGGTGCGTCAATCGCAAATAACCACAATAGATCGGCGACCGTAGCTGCATTTTATAGCTAAAGCTTTTGTGTCTTCGGGTGTTTATATGCAAATTACACTAAATGAAGTCGCATAACTTCGCGAATCTTTGTAACTGTAGTTTGGCGATACCTTCAACCAGAATAAGGCTGCGACAACATTAAATCTTGGAGGGCATTGATGTCATATTCTCTTTGCGTTTAATCTAATAGTAACTTTGAGAATAGTTTATATCGCATTATAATAATTAGTACCTACTACGTTCTACCTACTTTACCTGTACTTTAGAACCTACTAACCACACTATGCTTAGTGATTTAACTATTATTTTATTCAGGTTGTACTTGTACCTACCTATCGGATAGTTAGTCGGCTGACTCACTAATAGCACTTCCTTACAAACCTCTGTGGTTTACATAGTGTTATTATTATAAGTTTCTGTGTAATATAATTTTTAAGATGATAAATAAATAAAAATAAAAAAAAAAAAAAAACAATTAGGTGGCACTGGCACTACTTATCTACATTATGTATTGCTGTAGGTAGGTGCTAGAGGGGAGTATAGGAAAAAATATAACCGTTTTGCATAAAAACAAAACGGATATTATGTGTGTGGAGAAACACACAGCATTGTTGGAAGAATGGTTTGTATTATTTGCCTTTAAATAATATGTTTTAGTTATACTTTACCGACTTCAAGTCTGTTTTGAGCCTTATTCTTCGTCAGTAAGTAGCCGATCCAGAATTTCATGTTGAGCGGCTGTCAATGTCAACTCATAGCGTCTCCCAACACCAGCAAGCACCTTGCTCATGCTGTGTGTTTCTCCACACACATAATATCCGTTTTGTTTTTATGCAAAACGGTTATATTATATGTGCTCCGAAACACACAGCATTGTTGGAAGACCTGTTTGTTATCTGCTGGTGAAAGAATAAGCACAAACGCTATGTGATCTCCAAATTAAAATATATCTATGCAAAATTAAGTATTTATTAAATTATAAATCAACATACATATCAAATCAGTCATAGTTAGGTACTAAGACCCTTAAAGGTAAGGTTTTTGTGAACTCTTAGTAAGGAAACATTTACTATTTAGTAAAATAAATTCTATGTACTTAACAAATCAACATCATCGCAGACAAGTGCGCATTTAGACCAACACTAATCATTAAGATTGGTGGGCGACCGCCGTACTGTGTTGTAGCTGTAGCTCGTACCATGTGTGCTTAATACAACTGTGATAAGCTGTATAAAAATCATCATATTATCGCGATATCCGGATAGTCAAAAACATATTTCAATGATTTAAGTTCTTACTTCCATTTTAAACTTCACTAAGTTTAGCACTTAGATAAATAAAATTGAATATCAAATTAATATCAATAAAATCTTATTGATAAAAAATTACTGGACTTAATTTCAGGGTCTAATGTGATCTTTCTCAATAATCTTCTATGTATCAATGATTTGAGTATACCTATAAGTATAAGTACAGCCAAAATACTCCTGATAGAAATCCATAATCTATAGGGTCACCACTGGTTGCCATCGTCGAAGGATAACGATTAGAAAGACATAGGTATAGATATACCTAAGTTTATAAAAAGTTGAATATTACCAGTTTAAAATCGAGTGTTTTTAATGTCTCTTTGTTGATATAAAACTGTATAATGTGCTTAAAGTAGATAATTGTACAACCAATTATAGGTAAACACTGCATCATCATCATCATCATCATCACCAGCCTATAATAGTCCACTGCTGGACATAGCAAACAAACAAACAAACACTGCATGCTTAATAGTAAATGTACAGAAGAACAACTAAGGTAACAAAGATAGTATTTAGTTAGGTACTTATGTGACAATAAAAATACATTAAAAATAACCAAATTACAATTACACCATCTCCAATACAATATTTGTATGTTATAAAAACTTTAATTCATAGATAAGGAAATCAAAGGAAAAATTATTCATTAAAAAAAATTATAAACAATAAATAAATATAACCAACACCTAACTATACTAATATAGAAAAATATTGAGTGTTTGTATAGCCCTACTAAAACTGTGTTAGATCCTATACCTACTTAGGTATTACCCTACTTTAGGTATTCCTAATCGAGACATCGTGGAATCAATTACCTAGTGTCCATTAATCACATTCCCTCGGACATCGATTTATCACATCTCGATTGTCAATCACTCTAATCGATGGAAGATTTATTCGATTGTAATAGCTATTGGGCGTTTACGTTTTTGAATTTGCGGCTTTCAAGCGAAAGATTTATTGAGTGGGCGTAGAATAAAATAAATTAACTATTTAAAATTTCAAGCCGTTAACATTAATATCGTGTATTTTCGTGAGTTTTATTTGCAAATTACACCGAATAGTCACGTTATTTCGTAGTTACAGGGTAAAACCTTTATTAAAAAATAAAACAAAGAAAATTAAATTAGTACTAATATTTACAATCGTAACAATTGAAATAACTGCAGACTGTTACAAACAAACTACAGGTAGCTTAACTGATCCTTAACAATACCATTCGGAAGTGTAGTTACATACTCGTAGTTTGAAGGTAAATAATGCCCTGCCTACCTAAATAAGGTACCTACTATTGTATTTTGGGAGCATTTGGAAAAATAAATCATAGCTAAAACATCAGTAAATCGATATTTAATGATGTTTTAGAAAACTGATTTTAAAATAAATAGAAAATTAGTAGTTTTGTAAGTTGTAAACCACAAAAAAATATCATTATTTTTATCTAATATCAACTTTTCTATAGGTACAGACCTAGTGAAAACTTACCTAATTAACTGTTCACTTAGAACAATGCAAACAAAAATCAACAAAAAAAAACAGTAAAGTAACGACAAACTAAAACAATCAACCTAAAATTCAACCAAAACGATTTACAAATATATCGAAACCTACCGTATCCCGTCGCGTCAGTAACTTCCAGAACAAAATGCACAATACAATTTCAAATTTACTCGTTCGCGACACATTCTTAGAACATTTCGAAGCGCAGTGTTGCAATGTATATACAGGCCAGCAGTAGATATACTTCGGGCCCCATCGGCAATGTCGTACAATTGCATAAAATGTTATACCGCATTTTAGCTGTTTTGCAGGGCTTAAGCTAGACTTGAGACTTTAAATCGGCCGATCGATTTAGTTACTGGTTTATACAGTGGTCAGTATTGCCAACAGCGATCCAATGCAGCCAGCGTCTTGGGGACGCTTCCGACTGATATTGATATGGATCAGTAGATTGTTTGCAACAGTCTGCAGTTAGCTCAATTGTATACAATACAAGTTCTAGCTTAGTATTGTATTTACTTTTGGAAAAGTAAAGGTAATTAAAGGTTTTAGTTGCTCGTTTGAGCATAGAATTCCAACAACATCAACATCACCAGCCTATAATAGTCCACTGCTGGACATAGGCCTCCCCTAATGAGCGCCACAGATGGCATTATCATATGGGGGTTATTGCCCATAATCCCCACGCTGGGCATGCGGGTTGGGGATCGCAGTTCGATGGAGTTATTCTGCAGAGGGCGCTGCAGCCCGCCCCCCGGTGTGTTTCCCTAGTCGCCTCTTACGACACCCACGGGAAGAGTTGGGGTGGTGAAATTCTATGCCGGCACCACACGGCGGGAATAGAATTCCTAACCTTTGGGATAATTTGACTATATTTGATTAGAAATTAATCAAATTAAAGGTGAGTAAAAAAGGTAAATAGTTACGGAGATATGTGGTAATAAATATACACACAGACTTTCACATTTATTTAATTGGTAGGATACCATTTTGGCAGTAATTTTCATACATCAAAGTAAACCGGGATCCAATTATCTTTTTGAAAAACACAACCTTATATGACTGATATAAACAAATTTAAATGGTTTTGCGTTGTGACCAATTTCAGCACATTTTCGGAGTGACGAATTGATGTCTAAATCTTTGGCAGTTCGGAATAGCTAATCCGTGTACCTACCTATACTCCGCATCATAATAAAGGGTTATTATCTCATTATTTCTGTGTTTTCGTTTTATTACAAAAAAACGAAAACACATTCATTTCCTTCAATTAATAAACCTGCTCATACTGCTAACCGAAATCGCATCTTATAGAAGTACTAGTTGTCCCCACCCTCCGGCTACGCAGGGGTAGGTAATTAATAAAATTTCAAAAATTATACATTTTAACACACACTAACACTTTGGGTTATATTATTCAACATTTCATGAGGATACTTGACTTTTTTAGTTGCACATTGAGCGCTTTTTGACATTGACTCGCACCTTATTTTTTGACTTTCCTTCCGCACCCCATCAGTGACGAATTGTCAGGCCCAGTAATTACGGCGCCTACTCATTTCAAACAAACAATCAAATGTTTTCTCTTTATAATATTACTAGCGGATCTCTAGTGCCCCGTCTTCCCACGGGTATTTTACAAAAAGTTAATTTTTGCGGCTCCCTAACTTTTTTGAGAATATTCTAAAGCCTGTGTTCATCACAGAAAATTTAGGATTCTAATAGTAAAATATTTTTTCACTCCAGTAGTTGTGGAGCCTATTCAATTCAAATAAACATACAATCATATATTTCCTTTTATAATATTAGAATAGACAAAGTCAGTAAAAAGCGTTGTAATAAGGGACCTCGACATTTTGAAGTAGGGTATCCACTTCTGAAATATAAGACGGCCATTTATTGTAAGATCTCAGGAAATTTAATTAAATACTTGTAATGATCTTATTTCCCAAAACTTCTGCGAAGCCAATAGAAAATGACGATAATAAGTTAGAAGTTGAAACAATAGATTATTATTTGATAAAACACCTATTGATAAAGTTTGTGAACTTTGTTTTCGTAATTAAAACATTTTTGGTAAACAAAGCATGAAGTTTTAATAAGTTTAACGGTCGACTACGATACAAGAACGTTTAATTCAAAGGGATGTGTTAGTTTTTAGGGATAGGGTTTTTAGTCTCTGAAAACCGTTAGAAATTGTTTACAATTTTCGAAAGCATATTTGTACGGAAATTCTATCCCGCGCGTAGCCTTGATATAGATAGAAAATACTTTCCTATTTATTACATACTAGCGGACAGCCCCGGCTTCGCACGGGTATCAAACAAAAATTTCAGAAATTATACACTAAAACGATGGGTTTCAAAGTTTTCATACGGATCCCTTACTTTTTTAACAGCATGGGGTTTTTGACATTGACTTGACACTCCATAACTGACACTGGCCGTAGAGAAAAAGCAACGCACGGTTCAATTATTGAATTTTTCATGCGGATCTCTAACTTTTTTGAAAATATTATATAGCCTATGTTCATCACGGAAAATTTAGGATTATAATGGTGAAAGAATTTTTCAAATCGGTCCAGTAGTTTCGGAGCCTATTCCATTCAAACAAACAAACAAAGGCGCGAAGACGATATCTCTACACTACGATCTAGTTTTAAGAGTTAATTGAGTGACTAAACTTCTAAAATTAACCAAGTTTTCGACTTGTTCAGGTTTCCTATAAGAGCTTTCATTGGACTTCTACGGATAATGATGATAGTGATGTCAGCCCTGGTGACGTCAGCCATTTAAAAAGCATAACGAGGGTTCTTCTTTCGTCATATACACTAGCTGTCCGCCCCGGCTTCTCACGGGTATTTAACAAAAAATATTTTTTTTCATGCGGTACCCTAATTTTTTTTAAATAATCTATAGCCTATCTTCAGCACGGAAAATTTAGGATTCTAATAGTGAAAGAATTTTTCAAATCGGTCCAGTGGTTTCGGAGCCTATTCAATTCAAACAAACAAACAAACAAACAATAAAATCTTTCCTCTTTATAATATTAGTATAGATTTATATATATATATATACATGCTAAGAGAAGAGGAAGGTCAAACGGCAGCCTTATCACTATGAGTGATCCTTGCCAGGCAACCTTGGGATGGACTCGTGAATCACCCTATATGGAAAAGCGCCATGGGCTTTGCTTATCTATAGTAACCTAGATCTACGTTCTAAGATAATTTCAAGTAGATGATAAAGTGACGTAATTTTTCTCTATCCTACCCCAGACAACCATTCCCATGCTTGGCTTAGGAACGAAGTATTTAGATCTTTGCCGAAATAAGAATTATACTAATAAACCTATATGATTAGAATAAACATACGTAGGTAATATTAAAATAAATATGACTAAATTAAAAGTTTGTCTAGTTTTTAGTTCAAGCCGAAGCTAATAGTTACGTTGTTGTTCAGACATTCTAAGGTCAATGTGGCAAAGGGGTGGCACAAAGGATGTATTAGGTTTAAATTCTTACGCCATATCTATACTAATATTATAAAGAGGAAAGATTTGATTGTTTGTTTGTTTGTATGTTTGTTTGTTTGTTTGTTTGTTTGAATTGAATAGGCTCCGAAACTACTGAACCGATTTGAAAAATTCTTTCACCATTAGAATCCTAAATTTTCCGTGATGAACATAGGCTATATAATATTTTCAAAAAAGTTAGAGATCCGCATGAAAAATTCAATAATTGAACCCTGCGCTGTATATTCAACCTCTTTTTCTATTATGGCGCGTCAGAATAGAAAAAGAGGTTGAATAGGTGCTTGCTTTTTCTCTACGGCCAGTGTCAGTTATGGAGTGTCAAGTCAATGTCAAAAACCCCATGCTGTTAAAAAAAGTAAGGGATCCGTATGAAAACTTTGAAATCAATCGTTTTAGTGTGTATAATTTCAGAAATTTTTGTTTAATACCCGTGCGAAGCCGGGGCGGTCCGCTAGTTACTAATAAAAGAAACAAGAATATTGCATAGGTAAAAATTTGTTTGAATATTTTTCACAACGTGCAAGAGTATCATAGACATTATTTTGAAGCTAAGCATAAGTTAGAAGACCCTTTGTACCGGGTTTCACTTTTCCCCAAAACTTTTAACGTATAATATTTTAGTCAATACTGTAAAAAAATAAATATTAGAATAATGTTGAATGTTAAAAGAAATAGACACAGTACAATACAATAAAAATATTATTTACTGCTCACCAAAAAAAACGGGACAGGAAAATACAAATAAAAAGATGTAACTAGATAAAAAAAAACAACTATAGACAAGTCCACAAAAAAAAATAATTATGAATAACATTTATTCTACGTCATTCTATGTCACGCAATGATTTTAGATACTTCAAAAAAACATCCTTAATCCGCCGGTGGATCCGGTTAATCTACGGATTAATTCACGTAAACGTGAACGCAATATGTATTTATGTTATTCCAGGATTCAATTTAATCCGATGAAAAATGACAGAAACATTTAAAATTACCGAGTAGTCAGATATCGTGGGGTACATAAATCACATGGCATAAATATTAATGTGGACCGTTTGAAACGACATGTCATTATCATATTATATTCTCGTCATGTAGGACCGCGATCCCCGGCTCACGTGGTTGACGACCCGTTTAGGTCGGGAGAGTTATTTAGGTGAGTGGAATCGGGCAGCATACGTAAGCTCTACGACTATAATTCGCTCGGATCACTCTAGCAGCAATTTAGCTCCCTGCTGAAAAGTTTCGCCGAGTAAATGTACAAATAAGCGGCGAAAATAGCATGAACGAGTTTCTTGAATAAGAATTTTGTGACTATAGATTAGATAGGAATTCCTACTTACTTACCTCTATGGTTCAGTCAGCGGACCAAATGTATATCAATGCCTCTGTCGGACTCAAAATTTTTCACCAAATGTTACGTCAACGACACAACAGAGAAAACAGATATGTAACTACTAATAATGTGTTTTTGCACAGAAAATAAAAATATGCAAATAGCTTAACTGGAATGAAATACGTATTGAATATCAATTAAATTTAATATTTTTCTGCCTTCGGTAGAAGTGACACAAACTTTTCTAAATTATACAAAACAGTTTATTCAGGAAACGCACTACCAATCTGAGAGGGTTGTAAAGATTTCGTAACTCTTTGAGCCACTAAGCGACGCTGAACAGGGCATAAAGTGGTAAATCTCTCTATGTTCTCACTGCACATGACAACGTGACATGTATGCTAAAAATCCACTTTTCACTGTAATAATATAATTTTTTTATAGTTAACTATCTTCGTCTAGCCCAGTTACAATGTAGTAAGTTTTAACAAACTGCATTTTACAAGCTCGATTCTCGGCCCGAGGACTTGAGTTAAGTTATTGGTCACATCAGGTTTATTTAAAAAAATATGGAAAAGGTGTTATTCAGTAGTCCCATTACAATTAAGTGGACCGTAATAATATCTTTCGCTGTTCATATACACAACTGATTAAGAACCTACCTCAAGTTAAAATAATTGACAACCTTCCGAGTCTATAATAAATTCACACATAAATCAGAAGGATGTGACTTAGTTGCGAGCTACATTCTGCACTCGAAGTGTCCCAAAAGTGAGCTTTAGGGCACTGGAACTAAAACGTGCGAACAAAGCATGAAGTGTGAAATTTCTCACGCTTGCCGTCGTTATGTCGTAATAGTATACGTGGCAGTAGAAGGGTTGCTGGGTTCCAACGCCTTCTTCCGAGATATTCCGATAATGCACTCGCCAGGTTGTCAGTAAAAGTTATGAACATGCTTATAACGTACGGAAGTTCCCGCGGTGCCTTCAGATTTGATAGAATATACCACACAAAGAAATAAAACATTACAAACAGACATGCTTAGAGTAGAGGAGTAAAAACGGCCGCCTTATTGCTATGAGCGATATTATGCTTTAGCTTATGGTACAGGAACACTATTTGTCCACCACACCCTTGTTTCCTTTAATAAAATGTACTTATTATGTATATTTAGAATATATTAGTAGGTATATTGTAGGTATATTTAGCTATTCATGTATTTCAAGTAGGTATTTGTGAAGTTTTGATAAGTTATTACAATTCTGTAAAATGTATAAGCTACACAGATCCCAATTTTCAATCCAAGACCCTATCCACCCACGGTTGTCTGATAGAAACACTTTTGACCACTAATAGTCATGTATCTTGTAATTTTGTTTTGTTCTAACGGTTATGTTAAGTGTGCTACAAAATCTATACATTTAACTTACTAACTTGGCCTCGGACACAAAAAAAGCCATTTGCCAAATTGAAACGGATAAGAACCGAGTACTCTTCCGAGCTTCAGTCCAGTTGAGACGACATGAAAGTGTTATACTGGCTTAATCTATTCAGATGGATGCAGGGGTAATGGGTTCCATCAGATCCAAATTTTTATTTAATTTTATTTTGTTATTTTAATTTCGTAACTGTTATTTTTCGGTAGAATTTTATTCAATTTTAAAGTTGCTGTGACATTTTAATAATTTCATTTTATTGTGTATAATATTTAAGTTCATTGTGTAATAATTATTGTAGGTATGTGGATTTTATTATCTGAAATAAATTAATAATAATAATTAATCTAATGTTCAACTTGTTTATAGATAACGCTGCAGGTTTCAATTCAACGACGAGTGGTGGTTAGCTTGGACCTTCGATTAGACAGCTTATCGTATACTGAGTAGCTAGATATATAGCTATTGAGCTGCTCCTAAATAGGTGGGCCACTTGCCGGCAACCACAAAAGGATCTTTTTTATAAAAATACTAGCAACCCGCTCCGGTTTTGCACAAGTGCATGTTTTACTTATAAACCTTTAGAGGACCACATTATACATCCTACCTCTTGAATCACTTTATCTCTTAAAAAAACTGTATCGATCTGTTGTGTAGTTTTAAATATCTAAGTATACACAGACATATAGACAGACAGCGGGAAGCGACTTTGTTTTATACTTTGTAGTAACAGGAGGTTTTTTCAGGGCTACTAAGGAACATATACTACTATACTTTTTTTTCCAAAGCGAGCACACAACTTCTTTCCTGAATTTTAGATAACTCTCACGGTTTGACCCTAGAGTATTTTATTTTTGGTGGCTTTTGTATCGCTATGGCCATGATTGACCTATTGTGATCGCCACGACCCTAGATTAGCTATGGTAGTTATTCGGAATACTGGAGCAGGCAGCGAGTTCTTACCTTTACAATGCGAATGATAAAGGTGACGGAAAATCGCTTAGTGCGAGTGTAGGGTATATCCACCAAGAAGGGATTTTATTGCGCCGTGCGCCTACTTCTCTTAGAGTGGAAGGGGGATGGTGGGATCAGGTCACGAAGTTCCTGCGTTCTCTTTAAAGGATCTAGAGTCAAGAAACCTTGTGGCAGTGTTCAAGGCTTTGGACTTTAGTCTCAGCAAGGTACTCGTCAATAAGTCTGAAGGCTCTTTGTTCTATCGGGTCCAAGGCTGCAAGCTGGTACTTTGACATTCCGCTAGCAAAAGCACCATTGTGAATTCACTTCGCACATTCATGAATTATATTTAATCTGAAAGGTAATTTATTCGTCTCACACACGTAATAAATTACATTTATCTGCTCGAATTTCACGGATAAAATGATTTTTTTGCTTGAAATTTAATGGCGGAAAATAATTATTGACGCGGAACAGATGTGACTCTTTTCAGCCGCCCTTTGTTAAAATACTGACATTTGCAGAAATAAAATAATACTGTAATGGTAAAGGTATGGTTAACAAGGTAAAGATTTTTCATTTGCTTCTTTACTTTAAGACCCCGACAGATGAATTTCCCATAAAAACGTAGTACCATAATGATTTGCAATTTGTGCGTATTTTCAACATGGTCAACAAATAATGGCAATTTGGTAACTAAAAGGGATTGAGATGATCTATACTTCCGATTTTTACAAGTCATTTGTATTTTGATGTATGCAAGAGTTCTATAAGATCAAAAAGAAATAAAGCACTTTGATCGATTGATGGAATGAACACTAATATTGTGTATTATATATTTTAATTATCTGAGCGTCTGGTCGAAGCGACGTGTGACCCAAGAGCTGGTCAATATCTGGCGCAGCGCATCAGCATTGCCATACAACGTGGCAATGCAGCCAGCATCTTGGGCACACTTCCAACTGGTTTTGATATGGATCAGTTGAGCTACCTGTAGTTTGTTCGCAACAGTCTGCAGTTAGCTCAATTGTTTCAATTGTAAATACAGTTTTTTTTATTTAGTTAGATCTAATATTGTTATTATTTAATTTCTTAGAAGTCTAAGTGTGAGGGCTTACGATATAATAACATAAAACTTAGAATTAACGAAGTAAATGTAATTTTAGCGTTTGATCATCATCATCATCAGCCTATATAACAGTCCACTTCTGGACCTCTAGGCCTCCCCTAATGAGCACCATAGATGGCATTATTGATCATTTGGGAGTTGTTGCCCATGATCCCCACGCTGGACATGCGGGTTGGGGATCGCAGGACGGTGGTGTTGTTCTGCAGAGGTCGCTGCTGCCCACCCCCCGGTGTGTTTCCCCTTAGTCGCCTCTTACGACACCTATGGGAAGAGTTGGTGGTGAAAATCTATGCCGGCACCACACGGCAGCGTTTGATCATGATTGGATAAACTTCTATGTTTCCCCTGTAAGTGGAGCTAAAGGGGCTGCGCTATAGTCCAAAGAGTCCCAAAGATTTTCGACTAATCGGACTTTAGTTTGACTTTTAGAACCACGCTTCATTATGTACTCTTTACGCTAATATTTTATTATAACAATTATTACAATCTGATGTTACATAGGTAACGACACCTACGAAATCGGAGGTAAAAACCGCGTATTTTATTGGAGGTAAACTCTTACTTTATTTCACTAAAAGCTCGCCTCGCATCAAGTTACAGCGTTACATAAATAATTTTTGGGGGCTTTACCACATTTTGTGGTCTATAAAAAATGTCGGAGAAACGGTGGTAGGCACTTCTTAGGACGGTTTACATGAGTACGGTGCATGTACCTACATACGGTGCGACTGGATACGATGTGACAACTGATAATGCTTCGATGGTATGCCATATTTTATTAAAATTTTAATTTCTTAAAATATATATGGCGGTCTAGCCCGCCTTCGCACGGCTATTTAACGAAAAATTATTTTTTCAAGTGGATTTCAAACATTTTTGAAAATTTTCTATAGCCTATGTTCATCAGGGAAAACTAAGGATATTAATGGTGAAAGAATTTTTCAAATCAGTCCAGTAGTTTCGGAGCCTATTCAAATCAAACAAACAATCAAATCTTTCCTCTTTATAATATTAGTACAATTTAGATGTATTTTTGAACTGGATAAAATTAAGTGGATGAGATGACCAACGCGTCGCATCGCAACGTCTCACGTCGTAACGCGTTTATGTGCGACAGATCTTAATGCTGAGCATTCACGTCCAAGTCATTTGGGAGATGTTTTAGGGTTAGGCTTTCAGCCAATCTCAGGGATGTTGAACAGTTTTACTTATAAAAAGCATCGATTCTGCAAATTATAAATATATATATAGTTTGCAGAATCGATGCTTTTTGGATTTGATTTTATATAATTTTATATTCCATGGTACAATAGCTTGAATTTTGAATAATAAAGAAAATCTACAATACAATCAAATAATATGGTCTAATTATCAGAGATAACCTTAGCAGACTATTATGAATACCAGTATGATTTCGTTGATAACGACGGTTTTACTGCAATGGTTTATTATAAGTATTCACGGGTAGGTATTAATCGTTAATTTATCTTTTTCACCACGACACAGCAAGCTTGTTGAAACTTCGGTGAAATCGGTAAAACGGGATAAACCCGTGAATATTTATAATTATTTGTCTTAGTGCTGAAACTTACGCGATCTGAGTAAGTATAAAAAACTTTAACGATAATACAATTTAAAAATTTGTAATATCACCAACTCTGGCTGGACATCTACATCAAGTATTCGTCGGCTTTCAACAAATATGATCCAATCCAACATTTAACAACCCATAGTAGAACAAAAAATATTGGCACATTGTGATTGTGATCTGAAACCTACACACATTACATTATGGGTATTTTACTTGCCTGCCTGATTATAGTTGTCGCACCATTTTTGTTTGGTTCTAATTTTCTTCAATGCGTCTTCTCTCACCAACTATGTTCCAACCTTCAACAACTCAATATTTGAACAAATGATATTGGCACAGTGTGATCTGAAAACTACACACATTAAGGGCCCTGCCAATTCGGGTTGTCCCGCGATATGCGCCTCCTGTGTATAAGCGTCTATTAGGTTGACTATAGTTCAGGTTATTTCATAAAAGTTTCGATCAAGTTCATGAAAATAAGATTATTTTGTATGAGTCGATCTGAAAAATATAACGTGTGAAACATTTTGATTTTATTCAGCGATTGTTCCTCTCCCTTTGAAATCAAATCAAATTAATTAAGGCTCCGGCTCAAATTAATTAAAGCTTCCTACATCAAATTTTTTTCAAAACACTTCTCTGAATTTTAATTATACCAAATCGTATTTTTCAAAGAAAACACGTTTTCTTATTTTTAGCGTACATAAACAATTATTTTCAAAAAAGCTTGTTGTACGAACCTAGATAAATACTATTCTAATACAAATAATAGCAGTACATGGTGAAAATATGCTCAAATTACAAATCATTTTGGTATTACGTTTGTATGGGAAATTCATCCGTGTCCGGAGCCTTAAGTACAAACACTATAATTCATAGACAATTCACACAACATCTAATTACAAGCTAAGCAGAGCTGATGGCTAGTTACAATTAAATTGTAACGAACATCTGTCATTTTATTATTTCTTTATTATCTCAATAAACATAAATATATTAATTTTATTTAAGATCGTAACGGGTAAATACTTGATATCATCATGAAATCACAAGAAACGTTCTTTAAGCTTCATTAACTTTTACTAAATTGAGTTTCAGAATGACTTGAATTGAATTAACTTCTTTGTTATGACAATAATATGTGTCTGGATTGTCACTTTGCTGTCAGTGTCCAGTTCATGAAAATTGCATAGTCAAGGAATGGAGGCGTGTATAATAATGATAAAAAAATTAAAAAAAATAGACAATGAGCGGTTTTTGAAACGTGAAACAATCGCTGATACTACTAGAATTCCAGCACACCCACAGGATGTGTTGGAATTCTATGCCGGCACCACACGGCAAATGTAATTTAATGTACCCATTAAATTAACGTCGGTACCGTAAACTCATCTATGTAAGTCTATTTTTAAAAAACGTTAAATCCAATATGTGTATATCCCTCATTTCTGAATATGAGACCTCATTTACTCAGAAGAGCTCTCATATTTTACGACGTATTCGCCGCGCAAACACTCACAACACCGCGAAAACGACACCTTCAAACTAACTATAAAAATCCCCCATTCTCTCATTTTATGGCCACCCGATCATTGACACCACCGTCCAGTCCCGAAAGACCCTAATAAATATTTATGTAAGAACATTCTAGACGTTATGTCTTTAATATCTACATATAGAGCTCTGCTTTGCATAAAGTATCGTTTTTAATGTAATAAAAACCGAGTAACTATCTAGTTTGAGTGCTACTTTGCTGTCAAAATGGACATGTTACATACGGTCGGTTAATATAATGAATTTCAAATATCCACCAAAACAGAGAGGAAATGGTAAAAGCAACTCCGCAAATAGGTGTTAGGAAAAAAACTATTTCAAAGTCTTTATTGACAAAGATCACAACCAAGTTAGAATTACATGGTTTTTACAGTTTTAAAGTGAAAACTGTTGCAGACAATTTATAGGTAGATCTGATGCCCAGTCGGAACCGTCCCCAAGACGCTGGCTCCATTGCCTCTTCTCATAAAGGCCTACCTACTATATTGTTAAGGATTATCTAGATGACAAAACAGCCTCGGCACATTAAATAAAACTATACTTGTATTCTCATTTTAATTGAAATTTTCTTTGTTACAAAAAAAATATATTTTATTTTAAGGTGGGTATACACATGCTACAACTTCCATACGCCGGCGCCGAATTGAAATTTAAAACGACGACCTCTATGGCGTGGTGGGCGAAGGTCCACTTGCGACGCAGGAGGTTGCGACTCCGATTCCCGCCTCGGGACAAAATTTTGTACAATCTGCAGATATTTGTTTCGGGTGTTCTGGTTTATTTCTATATATAATAAAAATATCTAGTACCCATAACACAAGCTAGATGATGCTGTGAGGACTGTCTAACATTATTTGTTCATTTATCCCTTAATAATGCATATTTAGAACCTCAATCTAGTATTATGAACCTTACTTTCCACTAAAATATCATGTATTGTTTTCTGTTTTGTATGCCAATAAATGAATAAGAGAAAAGAAAATAGTTTACTATAAAAACTATCGTAGTTTGATGAATTCATTATGAATGTAAGCGGGTTAACTGCGAACCTATTATATGTTGTAAGAACACCAACGTTTCATCCCTTAACGAGGGACTTCATCGCGATGAAACGTTGGTGTTCTTACAACATATAATAGGTTCGTAGTTAACCCGCTTACATTCATAATGAAAAGAAAATAGTTTATTATCAATGTAGCAATCGTTAATTGAATTGCATTCCGTCTGAGTAACTTGTATCGGGTACGAGTATATCAGCCGCTTTAAGACAATTGGTCAAGGCACCGCATCGTTGGCTTTGGTCCAAGCTGCCACAATTGGTATATCTGCCGCAATTGGTGGTTACATCGAGTGTCTACTGGTCGCAGACACGACTTGGCGGAATATACTAGTAAAATTTAGTTTTTAAATAGCCTTACGTCATCATCACATCACATCATCAGCTTTTAATAGTCCTCTGCTCGACAAAGACCTCCCCTAATGAGCGCAATAGATGGCATCATTTATCATTTGGGGGTTAGTGCTCATAATCCCCACGCTCGGCATGCGGGATCGCAGTTTGGTGGAGTTGTTCTGTAGAGGGCGCTGCTGCCCGCCCCCCAGTGTGTCTGCCTTGGTCGCCTCTTACGACACCCACGGAAAGAGTTGGGTTGGTGAAATTCTATACGACAATCCACATACCATCATCTAGCACCAAGCTAAGCAGAGATTGTGTTATGTTGTGTTATGGTTACTAGGTGACTGATCATTACTAGATTTTTTTACTACACATAGATATGTCCCGCGACGAGAATCGAAACCACAAACTCCTGCGTTGCAGACGGACCTTCGCCTCCCACGCCACAAAAGTCATCTGAAACTGAAAGCTTAGGTAGTGATCTTGTCAATTCAACATGGAAGGAAGGAAACCCCCAAGGCAGTTAAGGGATGAAAGGCGATAAGGGATGAAAGTTTGTATGGTTCTCGACCCCTTATAAGAAATGGACGTGGGCAAACATCTAGCTCTCTGCGATGTAGCCAATATATAGAATCGATATGGCGTTTGGTTCATTGTTATCAGTGAGTTTATTATGCCCTCGGGATATCGGGTCGTGTAAAATAATGTTTACTGACTTATATCGTACTAGCGGTCCGCCCCGGCTTCGCACGGGTATTTATCATAAATTTAATTATCATGCGGTACCCAAATTTTTTTTAAAATATTCTGTAGCCTATTTTCATAACGGAAATATAAGGATTCTAATGGTGAAAGAATTTTTCAAATCGGTCTTCTAGATTCGGAGCCTATTCAAACAAAAAAACAATCAAATCTTTCCTTTTTATAGAATTACTATCGGTCTGGCCCGGCTTCGCACGGGTATTTAACAAAGATTTAAGTTTTCATACGGAACCCTAAATTTGTTTTAAAATATTCTATAGCCTATGTTCATCATGGAAAGTTAAGGATTCTAATGTTAAAAGATTTTTTCAAATCGCCCCAGTAGTTTCGAAGCCTATTCAATTCAAACAAACAATCAAATCTTTCCTCTTTATAATAATAGTACCTACCTATAGAAGTATAGATATCATCTATATCTATATATCCATATTCCGCTTCCGCTTGCGACGCAGAAGGTAAGGATTTGACTCCCCTTTTGGGAGAAATATTTGTGCGGTGAGCATATGAATTTAGGGTGCTATGATAAGTATATTAAAAATATATATGGTTTATATCTATTCCTACCTAGGAGAAAGCCTTCCTGCAAAGATAATATAACCACTACGTTCTTTGCCTTTTTTTTCCTTTCCAGCTGAACTGACGAACTTAAACTATTACTACTGAAACGGATCAACTATTTTTTTTTCCAAAGATTCAACTTTTTTGGTTTTTTTTTACATAGATATGTAGATGGTTTAATTATTAAAGGTTAGTAAAGGTATGTTTATAGAAAACATAGACAACACTTCAAAGAAACCTAAAGAAACGCTTTGTGACAGTTGTTCCTATACAAAAACATTTTATACTTTTTAATATTTTCCGATCCACACAACATAAAACGGATCAACTATTTTTGGTTACCAACTACAAATTATAAATAAATTATAAATAATGCTGGACAATCCACACAGCATCATCTAGCCCCAAGCTAAGCAGAGCTTGTGTTATGGGTACTAGATGACTGATATACATAATACAATATTATTTTAATAGATAGATATTTTTTATTATACATAGAAAACAACCAGAACCCCTGAACAAATATCTGCAGATCGTACAAACATTTGTCCCGAGGCGGGAATCGAACCCGCAACGTCCTGCATCGCAGGCGGACCTTCGCCCACCGCGCCACAGTGGTCGTCTAATAAAATAGGTCAGTTCTTGGTTTATCGAAATATCGAGTTTTTTATCACCCTTATTATTTGCGTGTCTGCCACAACCCTGGTACGACCATGATGGATTCCGGTGGTACTAGGAAAAAGTCGCGTCTGTTGTAACTTAGGCGATTTACGAAATACTGGGAGTATCTTATTAGTCTGCCCAGGCTCTGTCTTTAGTAAGGTCATACGTGTTCAGTTTCATTATTCGGCATAAATCTTTTGGATATGTAATCATACGTCATATTCTTGTTCGCTTCTTGCCTTTACCTTAAAAAGATTGAAGTGAACAATGAATCAAAGTGATCACATTATTTCCCATTTTTATTACTCAAGCAACTTGTATTTTGTGACGTGTCCAAGAGTCCTGTAAGGTCTAAAGGAAATAAAGTACTTTGATTTTGATTTTACGTCTATGCTAATGTTATAAAGAGAAAAGATGTAATTGTTTGTTTGAATTGAATTGCCTCCGAAAATACTGGACCGATTGGAAAAAGTATTTATCTATTAATATTAGGATACTATTCACCTGGATAATGTAGGCATTATACCTGATCACTATTATATGTTTTAAATTTTTTTTTAATACTTTAATAATATAACCCAACCTAACCCAACGTGTAAGTTTCAAAATGTTTATTATTTATAAATAATAAATAATAATGCAGGACAATCCACATAGCATCATCTAGCCCCAAGCTAAGCAGAGCTTGTGATATATATGGGTAGTAGATGACTGATGTACATAATACAATATTATTAAATCGATAGATATTTTTATTATACATAGAAAACAACCAGAACCCATGAACAAATATCTGCAAATATTTGTCCCGAGGCGGGAATCGAACCCGCAACCTCCTGCGTCGCAGGCGGACCTTCGCCCACCGCGCCACAGTGGTCGGTCGCCGGGGCGAACCCTTGCATCTACTCCAGTTAAATGCTACGTGTGACCCGAGAGCTGGTCAGTATCTGGCGCAGCGCATCAGCATTGCCATACAGCGAGGCAATGCAGCCAGCATCTAAGAGACACTTACGACTGGTATTGATATGGATCAGTTGAACCATCTAGATTGTTTCCAACAGTCTGCAGTTAGTTCAATCGTTTCAGTTGTAAATACTAGTTCTAATTTAGTTTTGCTAATGAAGGGTTTATCCTCAAAAAAAAATATTCTTCTTTAAATAAAAAATAGGTACAGTCTGAACAATGAAATTCTAAATCGAGACAACCGAGACAAGAATTTGCATTATACAGTGATTTATTAGAGTTGTGGATGCATTTATGAATAGCATTTTAATATTATGTTAGCCCATAACACCCTATTGTATTTGTCTTACATACAT
Organism: Eupithecia pulchellata; assembly: GCA_963931895.1. Classification (NCBI taxonomy): domain Eukaryota; kingdom Metazoa; phylum Arthropoda; class Insecta; order Lepidoptera; family Geometridae; genus Eupithecia; species Eupithecia pulchellata. The sequence goes on from OZ007543.1 coordinate 3,899,023, forward strand.
ACTGAAAGTAATTCAGATTTCAATCACTATTTGTATAGAAAATATAATCACTTAGGTACAGTGCGCGTCAGAATTAAGTACCCCCCTTGTCTACATAATATTTACGACTACTTTGTAACTTATCACAAATTTTCACATGCAAATATTTATCACGCCACCGCTCAGGATCGAACCACCCCCCATAATACTTAAAGTCTGAAATTCCAACAATAACAACTATTGTGTCCCACATACATTGAGATAGGGGGGGTACTTATATGTGACGCGCACTGTACATTGTTATCTAACGAAACCTTATTATGTATTTATGGTTTAGTTTATGTATAACACCTATATCCACCATATTCTATCTCCTTCCACTTGTTCAAGTGCTTATTTTGTAATAGGTTTTAGCTGTTTCCGATGGAAGTCCGGAATACTGGAATTGGAAATACCGGAAACGGTCTACAGAAAGAACAGGAAACTACGTAACAATACCTACAATATTATAATTGCCATACAGCGAGGCAATGCAGACAGCGTCTTGGGGACGCTTCCGACTGGTATTGATATGGATCAGTTGAGCTACCTGTAGATTATTGACAACAGTCTTCACTTAACTCAATTGTTAATACTAGTTCTGATTTGATTATTTTAGTATGATTTTGTTTGGTTTTACCCATTCATAGTGAATTTTAGTTCATAAATAAAGGTTATTATGCAACCAAGAGCAATTTATTTAATTAAGGCGTGTATAGTTCGTGAAAACTCTCGGTAGATGCTTTTCAGGGACTATTAATTTTTGTATGACGTCACTAATTACAAATTAGTGCGCCACCGCGCCGCGCCGCCGCCGCCTGGCTGTCAGAAATGCAGCTAGCTGTGACGGACGGGGAATACGAGAGTGAAGCAAGCATTTTATTATAATGAATATTTTTGTTGCATAAATCATGGTTTACAAGGTGATGTACGAAAAATTTATAATATGAGCTCATGTTTCACTATTTTATATCATGCGATTCCTTAATAACAATGTCGAAAGTGTCATAAATACGTTTTATGTCATAAATTTATTTTCATAAAAATGTTTTGAAATACAGAATGTTTATTTCGTGACAGAATAATATAATTTACTTATCCGTGTTTGATATTTCGTATACTACCCCTTAGCAACTCTGAAAAAAATCACCCTGCATAAATTACGTCAAAAAAGTTCTCCGCTAGCTTTATTCATTACAGAATGCAAAAAAAAACCACAGAAATAGCATCTCGCGCTACCTATGTCAGAAAAATCAAAATTACAAAAATCCGGTCCAACATCCAATAATTCTTCACGAACTTACTTTTTAACTTATTTACCCAACATCCGTTGGACATAGTCCATTTTAAAACCAAAATAGCATCACTGTCACTTCCTATAAAAGCTTTATCCAATCAAGATCTGTCAGCCGCAGTAACGGTGGTAAAAACTACATTTTACATCGAAGGCTTATTTGATTACGTGACTCCATTCGGTATAACCCAATCCGACGTGTGCAGAGCCGAGCCAGCTCGGACAACCTAATTAAAATACACCCTGGCCTCCTGAATCTAGCTGTTTGGTAGAGCTGGGTCAAATGTGGTCGAGTGACCGATATCATCAACGGTATGGTGTGGATAATGAACTTGACAATTAAATTAAATAAACAAATAATGCTGGACAATCTACACAGCATCACCTGCTCCAAGCTAAGCAGAAGTTGTGTTATGGGTACTAGATGATTGATATACATAATACAATATATTACACAAATATTTTTTATTATACATAGAAAACAACCAGAACACCCTGAACTGATCTACGCATCTTATACAAACATTTGTCTCAAGGAGGGAAGCGAGTCCGCAACCTCCTGCGTCGCAGGCGGACCTTCGCCTACCGCGCCAGTATGTACGCAGTCGTAATTTTATTGATGTAGTAGCCTAATTTAACTATAAAATCTTTCATTCATTATGAATGTTCAAAGCGGACAACGAACCCAGTTTGTGTTAAAAGAACAACTACGTTTCACCCTCCAATTGCTACTCAACCGCTCTCTCTGATGAAGTCCCTCGTTAAGGGATGATAAGTTTGTGTTCTTCTAACATAAATTAGGTTCGTAGTTAACCCGTTAACATTCATAATTAAGTAGTAGATCCTTATATTTGTTATATGTTGGTCCCTAGAAACTATGACAATAATAATATTAATATCGAAGAGCCTTGATGAACATCACAAGACTCTCTAGGAATTTGGCTCAAATATCGCAGTGTCGAACTTTTATTTTTTGCCTTTTTTACCCAAAAACGCAAGTCTCCTCAAAAGTTTCAGATATTTATTTTCAGAATTCAACAACTTTATTTTTTTAGGCCTAAAATAAGTACCTAATGTAAAGTGGCCTACATAGCACAAGTCAAACTGCATACCATAAATTATACCGAATAAAGTAAACGGTTGTTATTGGTTTTTGCTTTTCTATAAATTTTCTTATAGACTATATAAAGACTAAAAACATTATAAGTATACCAGCTGTTTCTCTTAACCTTAGACCCAGAATCGTACGAGCATATTCCTGAGTAACGAAAAACCTCCGAATTATCGCAGCGGGCATGGCGGAAGAAAATAATGAAGCTTATTATTTCTTATAATTAGTGGTTTACGCTCTTAACTCCCAAATATTTACTGAACCTTGGAATACACATGTGTGGGTTAAATGTTTTTATTTACAAGCATTTTTGGGTATGTGGGGATTAAATATTTTTATTTACCTACAAGTATTGGCAAGATTAGTAGGCAAGCCTTATGGTCATGATAATAATAATGTCCTACCGTCAGCTATTTTGTACCTAGGTCTTATTATTTCATTTATCATTATTGGTTTTGAAATGGTTAATAAAGTGACCTTCAAAACTTAACTTATCTGGCAGACCGATTAACCTAAAATTAAATAAAAAAATTAATTAAGGTATCATCGTTTTCAGTGAAAACCATTTCACTGGATTTCGCCAAACAATTGCAATTCACTTAATTAGATTTGTCTAAGTGTCGTATATTGAAAGAGTTTTTAAAAACTGAAATCTCCATCAATCAGATGAATAGTTACCAAAATCGCTATATAACGCGACATACGCGAGTTTCCTATTGTGCAACTGAGATTGCACAATAGCGAATAGCGGGGTTTCCCTTTTGAGAAACACATGATGTAATTGTTATCTATACTAATATTATAAAGAGGAAAGATTTGATTGTTTGTTTGAATTGAATAGGCTCCGAAAGTACTGGACCAATTGAAAAATTCTTTCAACATAAAAAATAAATTCAACAACTAAATTTTCTGTGATGAACATAGGCTCTATAATATTTAAAAAAATCAGGGTTCTGCATGAAAAAAAATATATTTTTTCAAATACCCGTGCGAAGCCGAGGCGGACTGCTAGTTTTCCATGTATTTTGGCTCAATGACCTCAGGCCATCTGTCATCTGCTTAGTTAAGTTATAGGAAAACTTAGAAAAACACGAATCCCGTTATATATGATTTTAGTGCTAGCAAACTGTTGTAAAACTGACCATGAATCAATCAACAGTGTCAGCAAATAGCCAACGCTTGCTGAGGCCGCTAACGAATCGAACCGCAAAAACGGTTGGCCTCCTAGTTAGGAATGCCACTGTTTCTAGTTCCTGTGTAGTTCGTAAACAGGGCTTTCGCTAAAGTAAAGATAAAGATTATATCTGCATAAACATGTGTAGATATAAAATTTTACATACAGGTTTACAGGTATCAACATGTTTTATCAGGCATGCATGAGAAACGGTATAAGGCTTCCTTGTGCGAGAACACTACGATTATTTATTTGAACACTTTTTCTTAGATGTGTGCAACATTTAAGATACAAAAACATACAAAAGGTGGGCATTATTTTAGTTGAATTTTCATTACATTTAGAAGTAATATTAAAATTGTGTCTACTATAAAATCTTGCACGCCTAATATGGTAGATTTTAATTGAACTTATATGCGGAAAAAGATTCAATAACCTACCTGATATTATCTTCACAACATACTTGCAACATACATATGTATATGATGTATATGTGAACAAAAATAAAGTGGAACAGCGGTGTGCCAAAACCACTTAATTGTATTAATGCCTAAGAAGATTATATAAAGCCTGTGACTCACATGCGACGGCGGGGAATAATATTGATTCAAAGTATTACTCGAACTAAAACTTATTTTAAACATAAGTATGTACTGAGCAAACTGTTTATTTCGCTATTTTTGTCTTGAATAAAGCCTTGCTGTTAAGCTACCTCGCAAGTTGTCTATCAGGGCTAATTAAGAAATGAAAAATCAAAAAGTATTTATGGATGTATAAAGATTCCAGGTTGCAATTTATCATCAATCTCTGCACTAGGTACCTGGACTATGACTTATACTACTAGAAACCAAAATAAATCAGATAACCATAAGGTTTGGTCCACATTGATACCCCAGAAGGGATTCCTGTCCCACTGTAAAAACCCAACCTCCGAAAATCGCTATTATTAAAAAAGACTATGAAGCCTTGAAAATAAACTTAATTTGGATTAACCAATACCATGAATTATTATCTATATTACCAAAGAATACGATCAACTAATAGAAACAAATTTGAGAAATTATTAAAAAATTTAACCAATAGAGCGAAAAATCTGAAGGCCCTCAACTGATCCATAAAATACCTGTCGGAAGCGTCCCCAAGACGCTGGCTGCATTGCCTCGTATGGTAATGCTGATGCTGCGTCAGATACTGACCAGTTCTCAGATAACTTTTAAAAAACCCGACAGGTTCAGTATCCCACGGACCTGCGGTCTCGACAAGCAATACTCGATCGCAACTTTCAGAAGTTTATTTTTTTTGCGGAAGGGCACGTATCACAACTGAGGCGTCTTGCCATAGCATAGCTTAGCGTTTCTCCCATGTTCTCCATGTTTCTCCCTAATGGAATCTCAGGATATCAGAACGTATTAATTAAGGATAATTATGAATATTAATGTGAATATTACGTTAAATATTCGCTTTAAGCCATTTCATGTGGGTGTTTGACCTAGTTACAAATTATTGAGTAATAAGTGTGTGTAACTTGTTAATGGGATTTGGGAACAATTTGGTAGATTCTTGTTTTGAACATTTTCAAGTGCACGGCTGTGCGTAAATCAGCTGAAACTTCGAGAATGTTGAAGCGTGAATATGACGCGTAGAATTAATTAATTTAACTTTTTTAACAAACAAAATTACAATAAAATAACCAAATTAGTATTTCCAATTGAAACAATTGAGCTAACTACAGACTGTTGCAAACTACAGGTGGCTCAACTAATCAATATCAATCCACCAGTCGGATGCGTTCCCAAGACAATTAAAAGACATATACAAAAAGAGACAAATTGATTTGAGGTGGCAATTGACGGTCTTATAGCTCAAGCCGTGTGAGCAACTCTTCCCGTGGGTGTCGTAAGAGGCGACTAAGGGAAACACAGTGGGGGGCGGGCAGCAGCGCCTTCTGCAGAACAACTATACCGAACTGCGATCCCCAACCCGTATGGCCATCGTGGGGATTATGGGCAATAACCCCCAAATAATGATGCCATCTATGGCGCTCATTAGGGGAGGCCTATGTCCAGCAGTGGACTATTATAGGCTGGTGATGTTGATGATGATGTTATTGATAGCTCGAAAAGATTTCTACTACACAGCCTTGAATTTATCACTGGATGGATATTGTGAAACAAATAGATAAATAATAAATCGAAGACGACACTAATGAAAATACGGGGTGAAAGTAAAATGCAATAGCTAAATATTTTCGAGATTTTTTCGTTTATAAAATTTAAAAACACAAAATAAGTTCAAACTTAAAAATTTTATGGAAACCCTAATTATAATTTAACAAGATAATGTTACCATCCTTCTAAAACCACTTACCCATGAGGTGGAAACTGTCCCTTTGCTAATTCTTTACGACACTCCCAAAGTTTTTGTGAAAGTTTATCCATAAAAATTATGCACACCAATAAAAAACGTTTTAAAGTCGCGACTACACCGCACCTGTGATGAAACACAGGAAAAAGATTAGCGATGGAGAAATGTTGTCAGTTTTTATTGTAGGTAAGTGTTAAGGGGACCTTTTCGTGTAGGGCAAGCACGGGCTTTCTTGTCTAAGGTAGAATAGAGAAAAATTACGTCACTTTGTCATCGAATGCGTAAATTATTTGAAATTAATTTCTTCTACTTCACTGATATACGCAATGTATGGCGATGCGATGCCATTATTATCTATTCTACCCTAGAGAACAATCGCCGTGCTTGGCCTACTGTAGGAACATAAAGATTGTATTTTTGTAATATTTTATATGCATAACGTCAAAAGGTTATTTATAATATGTACATATAACATATAACTATAGCAAGCTGTTATTTTTCACTATTGAAATATAAACGTCAGCCCTCTTTCATAGGTACATAACTGTTACTGACAAATTGTTATTCGGAACAAAAGGATTACAAAATAAATTATAATAAATCACGCGATTCGCCTCATTTAGGAAAATAACTCATTATGTAACGTGTAATTTTCATATAATTTGGCAAAATTATTGTATTTAGCAAAACGACCTCTGTGGCGCAGTGGGCGACCTGAGATCCAAATTGTTGCTTTTCGAGCAGTATTATCTTACAGTGACATAATTTTCTCATACTGTATTATATTTACCCAATGTCAAAAACATCGTGCAGAGTGTCAGACTTTTCCTTGTTATTAAGATTATATCATGAATAATTTAGTTTAAAGAGTAGTTATAATAATAATGCCGGACAATCGACACAGCATCATCTAGCCCCAAGCTAAGCAGAGCTTGTGTATGGGTACTAGATGACTGATATACATTAATATACAATATTATTATAATGGATAGCTATTTTTTAATATACATAGTTATTTATACATACTTAGTAGGTATCCGTGTATCCAAACCATTATCTAAACGTCAACTTTTCCTCATAAAAGTTTAATGTCTACTGTTTTACGGAGGTGAGTCCTAAATGTTTACGACACGTAACAATTAATAAGTTTAGGACAACAAAGAGACGTGACTGACAGATTCACGTCAAGATAATTCAATGTGCGATTGAACCTCTGAAAAACGATCATATGGAATTGTTGTAATTGTCGAATTTGACACGGAAGCAATATTGGACTACCAGTCTCTTTCTCACAACAGTGGTTTAACGTTAGGAAAAATCAATACACACTCTTTTTATCAGCGCCCTCTTACTGGTTTCATTGTCACGGATGCCCATTCCACTCAACGGGTTTGTTTACATGTCAGGAGAAGTCATTGTGAGATTTTTATGTTTTGCCCGTGTTTTCGACTTATTTATTGAGCAAAACTGTAATATAAATTGAAAATCATATAGAAGAGGTACCATGAAGTGTTCTGTAGCAGGCTGAGGCCTATGCCAAAGCAAAAACAGGCCGAATCTAACCTTACACCGGTAAGTGGCTAACATTTCGTTAAATTGGTGTCTATTGTACATTGTATTTTGATATAAAGTGTGTAAAAACCTATTATTTTGAATCATCTTTATTGTGAGCTGTAGAAACCCGCAATATTCTCAATATTTCATTCACATCGCAGACATAAAAACCGGTGCTAGTGTTGAACATCATCGAACATCGAACGTTATCGATAAATTAGGTAAGATCAGTATGGGTACCTAAGTGTAACTATTGGGCAAGTGTAGAGGACTTTTTTATTACGAAAACCATTTGAAAACCATTTTTGGATTCAAAATAAACTTTGACAAAAATATGACACACTGCCCCGTGTTGAACTTAGAGGTGCAAATCCATCTTAACGGACTTGAACCTCTCCACACAAGACCACCGGACACAAAACCACTGATGATGTGTTGACCTTTATAAGTTACGTATTTTTTCTTGTTTTAGTTTACCAAGAAACGAAAGTCGGCAGAGGGAATCGTAAGAAAATATTGGCTTAGAAAATATCCGGCCAGGAACTCAAGACATTCATGTGTGCACATTGCACTTTGAAGACAGTGCATTCAAATCAGAAAAGCCTCCAAAACGTCAGGCTATAACAAAATACAAAATATACGCGATCAATTCAGTTAAAACAGTGTTTTATTACATATCCTGCTCCTGCTTCACCTCCAGTAAACTCTCGGATCCAGCTCCAATTCCGAAAATGAGGGTTTCCTTCGATTTCTCCGGGATCCCACCATCAGATCCTGACTTGGTTCCAATGGGACCACCTCAGAAATGCGCTCTTCATAACATAGTATAAAACAAAGTCGCATCCCGCTGTCTGTCTGTCCTTCCCTATGTATGCTTAAATCATTAAAACTACGCAACGGATTTGGATGCGGTTGTTTTAAATAGATAGAGTGATTCAAGAGGTAGGTTTACATGTACCTATAATACATGCATAATATAGTAGAGGAACACTGACAATTTAAGAGGTTTCCGTGCAAAGCCGGGGCGGGTCGCTGAATCGCTGAAAAATGTAAATATATTTTCCCGTCGCCTATAAGTAAGTTCGTTCTGACCTTACTTTACAGTGGCGCTAACTGGTGAGTACAAAAACGGTAGCCCTCATTGATACAAAAAAAATATACAGTTGAACATAGAACCTTTCCTTTTTTGATGTCGATTAAAAAGACAAGCTCGTCCATCGATATAATGTTATCGACTAGACGAACAAGTGAACATCCCTAATCCGCCATGTTGTTCTACCGTTTTTTTTACATAGGTATCCAAGGAAAGTACATGCTTAGGGCACTTCCATAGACAATCGTTTCTGAGGATTGAACGCAACATGTTATTTATCTATACTAATAATATAAAAAGGATGTTTTTTATTGTTAGACCGATTTAAAAAATTTATTCACCTTTAGAATCCTAAATTTTCCCTGTTCAACATAGATTATTTTCAAAATATAGGGATCTGCATGAAAAATAATTTTCGTTTAATACCCGTTCGAAGCAGGGCTAGTAAATTATAAAATCTGATAAAAATTAAATAATAAACTGTCACGTTTTTTTTAATCAGTCTTAAGAGATTTATCCACCTGTCGATACGATCACTTGGCAGCCAAAATTAGGTGTAGTTTCGATGCAACCTCTAGAACTGACGAACCGATGTGCCGGCAATTAAAAACGGGTTTGATTAGCCGACATTCGACGACCTCTGTGGCGCGGTGGGCGAAGGTCCGCCGACGCAGGAGGTTGTAGGTTCTATTCTCGCCTCAGCAAAAATGTCTGTATGATCTGCGGATATTTGTTCCGGGTGTTCTAGTCGTTTTCTATATAATGATAAAAAAATATCTATGTATGTAATATATTGTATTGTGTATATCATCATGATGATGATGATGATGTGTATATCAGTCATCTAGTAACCTTAACACAAGCTCGGCTTAGCTTGGGGCTAGATAATGCTGTGTGTATTTTCCAGCGTATTTATTTATTAATTGCACTCTCAATTAATGTCGCATTTATGTGACGTCCTAGTGGCGGTGGACAAACGATTGGTGTTACGTCATCTTGAACTGGGCCCAAAATAATATCGTCTCCGGTGACGGCGACAGTGGACAAATACCTTTAGGCCTATGATGACAGATAATTGTCATTCTCCTAAATGCGTAACGTAGTTTTGATTAAAAATATCCAAAAGGTTTCTAATGAACGTTATTACATTTCAAATTGAAAAAGTTCGTAAACGCAGGCTTATAAAAAGTTATGATATTTTAATATTTTTATTAAATAGCTACCTACTGGAAATATTTTAATTAAAAAGACATTTAAGTTGGCGAAAGTTTCTGAATATTTGTGTTTGAAATACACTCGAGAGCAATGAATCCGGGTCACTCAAAGAAAAAAAAAATCTCGGAAAGTAAGAATGCTAGGTTAATGCAACTAAGGGTTACTTTCCGAGATTTTTTTTTTCTTTGAGTGACCCGGATTCATTGCTCTCGAGTGTATTATTGTACTCAAGCAATGTAATTTGAGCCAAATTCAGGGTCGAGCGATAAATTTAGTTTCAAACAATTTTTGTTTTTTCACCTGCTTAAATAATTAAATATTTTGCTATCTTAATAATTTAAGTAAAGATAACACCGTCTTTAATTCATTTATAATATTACTAGCGGAACGCCCCAGCTTCTTACGTATTTATAACAAATATTTCAAAAGTTATAAAATTTACAAACACACACACACACACACACACTGGATTACATTATTGAAGTTTTCATAAGGATCCTTAATTTTTCATAATTCTATAGTTCATTGAGATACCCAATTTAACAAGGGATTTTTGTCAGCTTCCTATCTATATCATCTATACTAATATTATAAAGAGGAAAGATTTGATTGTTTGTTTGTTTGTATGTTTGTTTGTTTGTTTGTTTGTTTGAATTGAATAGGCTCCGAAACTACTGGACCGAGTTAAAAAATTCTTTCACCATTAGAATCCTTAATTTTCCGTGATGAACATAGGCTATATAATATTTTCAAAAAAGTTAGGGATCCGCATGAAAAATTCAATAATTGAACCGTGGGCTGTATATTCAACCCTTTTTTCTATTATGGCGCGTCAGAATAGAAAAAGAGGTTGTATAGCGCACGGTGCTTGCTTTTTCTCTACGGCCAGTGTCAGTTTTGGAATGTCGAGTCAATGTCAAAAACCCCAATGCTGTTAAAAAAAGTAAAGATCCGTATGAAAATTGTGAAACCCATCGTTTTAGTGTGTATAATTTCTGAAATTTTTGTTTAATACCCGTGCGAAGCCGGGGCGGGCCGCTAGTCTAGACATATAAAGGCTGTTTTTGGTCTGAAAAACGCGAGTCCACTGCCTAAACGAAAATAATCTAGTAAGTACTTAATAAACCTACTCAAAGCCATTGCTAAAACATAGTATTAACGATCTTACCTTGTGGCAGGACTTTAAAATAATACGAAGATGTCAGCTTACAATTTGTATTGATTAAAATAACTTGTACATCGAATAAGTCTGTTTTTAAGCTAGATAATTATTTACATTGCAATACACGTAGGCGCCGCGCGCTGGTCGCGCTCCGAATGAATGACAAACCACCCGCATTCCATTAGAAGCGGGCTTTTTTTTGAAATGCATCGATAAAGACGCAGACCAAGTAAATTAAAAGTTTCAATATCTGTGATTTTAGGAGAATCTAACAGGCGTCCATCCTGCTACAGGAATGTACCTATTCCTGACCTCTCGGCCGTCCTTATAAAGATTATGTATGACCTCATACAAATATACTGTTTTTATACAAACAAAGCAAAAAAAAATCTTACAAATTTCTGAATAATAATAAAAAATATTTACTTATATAAAGCTCAATCTGGATATAGTTTCGAAATGAGTAACATAATTTATAAAGAATAGTTTTAAAAATTGTTCTTGAATTGGACAATGATGTCTAAAATTGCTTTTATATTTTATACATTACAATTTATCAATTCTTATAATGCTCGGAATAAGAAATAATAAACCATTATTTATTAAAACAATAATGTTAGCGATTGGACTCAAACGTATACATCATAACTTTATCCTTTATACGATATTTCAGAAACTCAACATTATTTATCTTAATAATACTAAAGGTGCTTGTGGTGGTGGTTACATTTGATTATCTTAACTTTATCTTCTTAAGCATTATTATAACCACAAAAGAGTTTAATCATACCTTGAATAATTTTGATACATAATTAAGTTTAGCCAACTAAATAAAATATATATAATTCAGTTATAATATCGATGTAAGATAGGTCTTATCTTCACAATAATATAATGAACACTAATTTTAACAAATATCTAAAAGGACTTATTCATTTTGTCAATACATTGCATTTCATAGTATATACAACTGCATCAGAGACTATAATAATTATTATCTACTATTATTTAGGTATATTATATTTATAATGTAATTGTATACTTTATTAAACTAATATGTATTGCCGTTATGAAACTGAGCAGCATTTTATCACATATTAGTGCAATTAATTAACGTTTAGAATAGTTTGCTGTACTAACATTTAAATAATCAAAAACAATATTCAAAAAGTATAAGGCAATTATTTTTATATCAACCTGTATAAAATTTCAAATATGTAACCTATAAAATTTTATTAGTCAAACAATTTATCTATTTATAATAACGATAACTCAATATAGTCATCCAGTGTGCAATTAGACCAACGCAAAGCAGGGAACTGCGATGTATCCGAAGTCTTCTTTCTGAACTACCCACGAAACGCTTTGAATTTCGCTGGCTATTATATTCTTACAGTGACAGATAATGCTGCTTTAGCTATAATATCATTTATTTTTATCAACACTGTATGCGGTATAAGTAAAGTTTTTTTAAAATATCTCTTACGACATTCTTCTTAAATAAGTCTGGTACGTCACTTGATAGAGTATGAGTTGTACCTGCAGCCTCCAAATTTGATGAGAGTTTCAAACTCTTGTGGGACTATGATTGCATTTTTCTTGATCCTTCAGATTTCTACCAAACTTTGGACTCCTGCAACAACTCACTGAGTTGCATTCTGCGGAATGTAATCTTCTTGTAATGTATTTATCTGTGTGAGTATACTATTTCTCTATAGGTCTTAAATACGTTCGCTAGTTCTTGGTTGTTTTGCAGTTACTGTGTTCCTCAAACTTCCTAAAAATGCGTTGAGATTGAGACCAATCTTATGCCAATAGATTTGATAGTTTTTATGTATAATTCTTGACAGCTTTAAATTTTCTTATTTCTATTTCTAATTGTTGTAATCGAAGTTGGAATCGAATTCTAATTGTTGTAATCGAACTGGTCTATCTTTTGTATCGGCTGTGTAGATACAACATGATGCTTGGCGTTTACTGTTCTTTCTTAGTCTCACGACTGGATGTGTGATTATAACATCATACATCTTGAACTATGGCACTCATTAGGGGAGGCCTATGTCCAGCAGTGGACTATTATAGGCTGGTGATGATGATGATGATGATGACATCTTGAACTGGTCACACACTGTTATAGACTTTAGTTTCTATTCAAAGTCAATATTATTCCTTGTGTCTCGATTTATCCCGTTGTATCATTCCTTTTTTTTCTGTTCGTCTCAATCATCTCCGACTAATATTTTTGTTTCTCTCCTTCTCCTTGTTCATTCTTTTTTTATATGCCTTCTTTTTATCTTGCTTGATCTTGGTCTATCTCCATTCATCTTTCGTTATATAAATACATCTTTCTTTTTATCACAGTTTATCATTTGCGAATTACCAAAACACTGGCTCTGAGTTCATATTTAGGTTCTGCGAATTAATGTTTGCCACCCTTGGGCATGACCTAATTCGAAGTTCAGTTAGAGTCTGTGACTACCGTTCGCCACCGTTGGGCCTCGGCCTGTTGTCACCTTTATTCGTTTATAATGTGACCGTTTGCCACCCTTGGGCATGGTCTACTTGTTAGTTCCGTAGTGCATTTAACTACCGCTCACCACCCTCGGGCTTCGGCCTGTTAACAATACTGTAATAGATAAAACTTAAAACTCGTACGCTCGTTATCGACACCAATGCGCAACTCACGTAATGGCGCAATATCTGTTGTGACGTCCGTGGTCATAAAATGGTAAATTAGGTATATTGACCATGTCATTCTTGTACTCATTAGCTATATTTATAAAGGTATATCAACATTTATCATAATCTATATACGTATGTACCTATGTATACGTAAACTCAAAAACATTTTCTTTTATAACATTATTTTGTAAAATTAGAATTGGCCTCTCAGTATCAGTAAATTAGTAAAGATTACTTCGTTTTCAAATACAAATGCAAATAGATACTTTATCTTATAACTTCTCCATTATCACTTTGAGTCGATATGTCCTTAGTCATAAAATTACTTTTGAACAATGTATAGAAACTGCTTTAAACAATGTACTTAACAAAGTAATGGGTCATAGGTGATCTTTTGAGACGTTAAGAACCCAAACTATCAATTGACTTGGAATCATAATTGTATAATAACTATCAAAAATTTCGTAGTTCGTGGAATGTATTTAGGACTTTATTATACAAATACTGGACAATTCAGACAAAATTATCTAGCCCCAAGGTAAGCAGAGCTTGTGTTATGGGCACCAGATAACTGATATACATACACAATATATACGGGCACATAATATAGAAATCGACCAGAACACCCTGAACAAATAATTGCAGATCGTACAAATATTTGTCCCGAGGCGGGAATCGAACCCGCAAACTCCTACGTTCCAGGTGGACCTTCGTTCACCGCGCCAAAGAGGTCGTCGACTTTAGATAGTCACTGCCTATAGAAACCTTATAAAAGTTAGGGAATACTGTTTACACCCATAATTCTTACCAACGCCTGATTCAGATTCAGAACAAATTTACTTCTTTAGGCTTATAAAATGAGTACTTAGACAGTACCTACGAACAACTCTGCCTGGAAGATAATAATCCTAGAAAAGTATATCTGGGCAATCCCGTCACATCGCCTATACTGGGAAAGAAGTTCTGTATTGACGGACAAGCTGATTACATAGTTCCCGTCCGGTACCTTTCATACCGAAACCAGAAAGAAGCGATTACACTCAATAAAAAATAGCTCAGGTCCATGAGTCATAATTTTCTGACATCAAAGATCACAATCTAATGTCAATGAAAGACCCACACAGCTTTGTATCAGGAATTGATAAAAGTTAAAACAAAATAAATAATAGGCCGTTAGCAGTACATATTGAGCGACCCAACTTACAGGTACAAATTCACCAGCATGAAACCAAGCATTCGCTGGTTTGATATGCAGCTGCGCTTACTCCAGGTAGATACATGAATGCTAAAGCCACATGAGTATAAATGGTCTGCACTCATCCAGGGTAGCACCCTGTCACTCTTGCTAAATGCTCCTGTTAAGAGATATGGTTGTAGTTGACCTCATCCGTAACATACCACCCCGTAGGTCACTGAATGGTTACATTTATTATGTTTTATGTTCACTTCTATATGCATTTGTTCTATATGCGCTTGTTCTACTGACTCCAGGGACATAAGTACTTTCAGTAGGTACTTACAACGTGGACAAGTCAATATCAAATAACAATTAAAACCACTGAATAAAGCTTTAGTAGTAAGTAATACCTTCTTGTGTTTTCCATTTAGTTTGACTTGTAGTTCTTACCAAAGAACCCACGGTTTATGGTTTATATCCATCGCCATTTTTGTTTCTGCAAGAATATTAGTGAAGGTTCGGCCGGTGCCACGAGTTTAGCTGTCTCGCTCGCACGACTACTCTGGTTGCTGTCTCTCTGTAGGTATCCTTGACGTTTGGTAATGCTGTAGTACCAGAGTATGTTACTAGCAATACTACACAAAGCCCAAGACTTTTTCATCTTGCGATCTATGAGAGTAAGTTGCAAATATACCCCAAGTACGTCAGTCAGGGAACTTGTCAACTAAATTGACACCCTTGTTTTTATTAAGTATTATTAAAAATCCTTATGTATACAAAATCATTATTTGCTAATTACGACTTCAACAGACAGCATTGTTTTATTTCTTTATTTTTGTTTTCTACAATTGATTGATGGCGAACCCATGTACTCATTATTGTTTACCTGGTACAACGCCAATAACTATATAATCTGTATATAATAACTATATTGTTTAGGTGATATCATTCATTAAAGAGTACAACTAAACTTTTTTCTATTTGTGGTATGAAGGTACTTACTTAGGTAATTAACTATTCGTTCCAGATACTCAAAGATTCGTGCGGTGACCTCAAACTACTATTAAACTCATAAAAAAAAACGGAAATCTACTCTTGACAACAAAACTAATCCTGATAAAAATTGGAACTTCAAGATTTAAACCAGGAAAATAAATATAAATACATTCTGTGGAATAAATGATCTACGAGTAAACAACCAAATGTAATGGGCTACCGCTACCTTCTTTCAATGTAGCTTATGGGAAGAACCTGTATCCCTGAGTCGTTCACCCATATACATAATTATGTATAATATGTAAATTATACAAACCCAAAGCCTTCCAGTGTGACAGTTGAACAGCAATTAACATCATAGTATTTAGGTTCTACTTATAAACTGTGTATCATGAAATATGACGTAGATATACATCTTCTAGGTAATCAAATCAAATCAAAGCACTTTATTTTGTTTTTAGCCAAGTTATGTAGGTACTTGGACCTCATATATATGGTAGTAGGTAAATCTTTCCGGCTTCATTATAACTGCTCAATGTATCATACATAATATAAGATAATAAAACTGTGATTTATCAGTGAACCAAATATAAAGTGCAAATTATGTTGGTTCTACCTGAACCCTTTATTGTACCAGGTTTATACTATATTATTATTCAGCATAATATTTTTACTTCACTTTGTGCGTAATGATAATGAGCAAAGAAATGATTGTGCAAATATTATTATTGCATTTACGAGTACATGTTTGTTATGTCGTTCTTCAATTATAAGTCCACCGCATCGCTTATATACCACTGGCTTAGGGCGCTTGGTAAACTTTTTGTTATATTGTTGTTTCTTTAAGCAAATAAATACTATTTCATTTCATTTAATTTCATTTAATTTAATTTAATTTAATTTAATTTAATTTCATTTCATTTCATTTCATTTCATTTAATTTAATTTCATTTCATTTAATTTCATTTCATTTCATTTCATTTCATTTCATTTCATTTCATTTCATTTCATTTCATTTCATTTCATTTCATTTCATTTCATTTCATTTCATTTCATTTCATTTCATTTCATTTCATTTCATTTCATTTCATTTCATTTCATTTCATTTCATTTCATTTCATTTCATTTCATTTCATTTCATTTCATTTCATTTCATTTCATTTCATTTCATTTCATTTCATTTCATTTCATTTCATTTCATTTCATTTCATTTCATTTCATTTCATTTTTATTTCATTTCATTTCATTTCATTTCATTTCATTTCATTTCATTTCATTTCATTGATATGCGAACACAATAACATCTAGGTCTGGGTCTGACTGATATCTTCTTAACACATCAAAATTTAGCTTTTCTTTTGCAACATTTTTATCATTGGTGTAATATAAACTACATTAAGTAGGTAAGCATATCGACAGCAAGGCTTGTGCAAACATGGTCTATTGCTACCACTCATAATGCTTGTCTTAGGCCAAAATATATTTATAATACTTAATTAATAAAAATATATTCAATGTAATATTTAATAGTCTTTTATTATCTTTGCCGGGTACCCTTAGCACTACAGGTGCTTAATTAACTACCTTGAATCCACCATGGCATCTCATATTGAGTTGGGTTTAAAATTATTTTTTTTTTTTTTTTGGTTGTTTCCCTAATGTTGTTATTAGAGTTTATATAATAAGTTCATACTCAAATTTCTATATACCAAACAATTTATATATTTATTGTAGGTACTTTGTCTCAAATATGCTTGATGAGGAAAAGTGCCAAATTAGCCCTGACTATTTTGGCCACCAAAGAACAAAACATTTCCATGGCTCACTTATGTTCGAAGTAAAGGTTCATTCATGGCAGTAGGTATTGATGTAACGTCACGTAACTTCTTGTTGGCATCAGTCTACAGTTGGCTCAATCGTTTTAAGTTGGAAATAGGTACCGACTTATATTTTTTTTTATTCATTTTTTGTATGTAATTTTCTTTGTTAAACTCGGACATTCATGGCCAATGATGGACATGTCCGTCTACATGTAAGTACAACAGCCTGTGGCGACAGTGAAGCGTTTATAAAGACGCTAGTTACTTCTTGTTTCATTACATTACTTAGCTTACTAAATAAGCGATAGTCGTAAATTTGTATGCACTGCAAATTCTGGCAATTTATTGCTCATGTAGGTACATATACTAGGCGAGTGGGAAATTCTCTTTGAACAGGTAAAAGAAAACAGTATACCTTAGGTACCTACTTACTCGTACCAACCCGCCAGTAGTAGGTTATACACACACAGACCTCAATTTTTTTTTGTCGAAAATTCAACATTCATTATCATATCAGTAGGTATTATCATATTACAAGATGTACGTAGGTACGAATAAATGACTACCTTATGCCTGCTGAGTTGAAAGAGTCGTAAATACTCGTAGTACCTACTTTGTAGTAGGTTGGTACAAGATGAACCAAAGACTCACTTATTAGAAGTACCTAATGTAGGTACTTATTACTCTGTCATTCAAGATTATCCAAGTGATTTCGCTGAATTTATTATTCGATGAGTATAATATACTTCCTTTCAATTACGTTTTAATAAAACGGGTAAGTAATGGGATCCATACCTTATTAAGAAGGTAGGTATCACGTAGGTTCAAAATAAAAGTCGATACATAATTACTAATTCAAACCTCAGTTTGTAAGTCATACAAACACACACAAAACAAATAAGACATCACAACAAAAGTAGTTTGCTTGGCTTGGCTAAATCCAAGCAGGTAGGTTGAGTGGCTTCTGGATGCATTGTAATACCACAGTACACATGTATACCTACTGTGGTAATATCTTCATTTTATTTGAATAGCTCAGCGAGTGCTATATAGGTTTGTATGACAAATAGGTAAGTACATAACTTTACCAACGACTTCTACCAGCATTAAAATGCTAGCTACTTATGTAAACGTAAAATATCAAAAAGCAACAAAAAAAATTGTGATTAAAGTACATACCAATGGCGTGTCCTCGACGTAGGTACGTTCCTCTTCTGATATTAACGATCTTACCTTGTGGCAGGACTTTAAAATAATACGAAGATGTCAGCTTACAATTTGTATTGATTAAAATAACTTGTACATCGAATAAGTCTGTTTTTAAGCTAGATAATTATTTACATTGCAATACACGTAGGCGCCGCGCGCTGGTCGCGCTCCGAATGAATGACAAACCACCCGCATTCCATTAGAAGCGGGCTTTTTTTTGAAATGCATCGATAAAGACGCAGACCAAGTAAATTAAAAGTTTCAATTATATCTGTGATTTTAGGAGAATCTAACAATAGTTTCAACTGGTTCCATGCCTACTAAATTAGCATTTAACCAAACCAAAAGATACATTAGTGTAGCATGTAATTAGAGCTATTTAGTGCTAAGTACGGAGCCTGTGGTTTCCAGTCCGCGTGGACCGCGTAATCCGATGTGTAGCACGGCTTTATTTTTACTAGTTTCGCTAAATACCGTGTGCGGTGAGCTTAATATGTAGGTAGACGTATTTGAAACAGACACTCTACAAATATTGAGGCTCAATATGTAGGTAGACGTATTTGAAACAGACACTCTACAAATATTAAGGCTTAATATGTAGGTAGACTTATTTGTAACTTCAGACTCACAGACAATCTACAAGTACTAAGCAATATGTTATACTATTGCAACATCAAAAAGGCACTTGTTTATCGCTGTTACCGTTTACCAAGAATCCATGCAGTTTTCGTAACGATTTGACCACACGGGCGCGGTAACACGAAAGAGACAATGTTTGCTGATGAGAGTTTTAGCTATAATGAGTGTCGCGGTATCTTTTTTTCCTATGGTTATTTGTGATTTACCAACTCACTTCCAATCTAAAATCGATGGAGTCAAATTGTTTAAGATACTTTTGTAATTTCATTTATTTTTTTATTACTTTTTTGCACGAGAACTCAGTCTTTCTGTACCCTCCCTAACAGCCGTACATAATTTTATGTAGATATAACTATATAAAAGAAAGTCGTGTTAGTTACACTACATATATCTCAAAAATGGCTCAAAATTGGCGGGGAGGTAGTTTAGAACCAGGACACCGACAAAGGATACCTTTTATCCTGGTTTCATGTTTCGCGGGATAGTACAACTGTATAGTGTAACATTGCAGATAATTCGTAGCAGGTTCGTAGTACCGTAGCAAGTTCGTAGCACCGTAGCAAGTTCATAGCACTGTAGCAAAATTCGTAGCACCGTAGAAAGTTCGTAGCACACCGTAGCGAAAGCTACGAGACGTTTCCACAAAACGTTCGACTTTTAATTATCTATCCATCCATAGAGTGAATGTAACTTGCTATTGAACTTTATGCACCAAAAAGGTTTTATTATTTTTTTTCTCTATGTCAAGAACAAATCAACTGTCAACGAGTCACAATAACTGCAACAACAATCATTTTGTAAAATCAATTCACAACATACAAATGAATCGTTTTTAATGGATAACAAGCCCAGCAAGCACAGGCAAGAAGAAGAAAAATTACAAGAAAAAAACAATGAGAGCGTGAACCGCGATAATGCTGGCCCATCTGGGTTTAGCCTTCCGGGGTCAGTTCAGAGCCCTAAGGGACGCCCTGGGCTGTCGAAGTCTGAACACAACCTAAGACTCATCACCCCTGAGGACCTGTCTAATGCCCTTAAATCTTTGAGCTTTGGAGCGCCGACGACAATCAGTAATTTCAGCGTGAGGGATGTAAAGGTATTATTTATTTGGGTCAAGCATTGGTGTGATTGGTTACCAAGTAGTAAGCTAAAGCTGAGTTTTAGTATAATTTGCTCTACTTTTCATAAGTCATCGTGCCTTTATTGACACAGAATAGGTTATTTTAATTCGCCCACAGTAAGCCTTGATTGTTTTATGGATGAGTCTTGATTATAATTTTATAAACTTTATATTAATGTTTATCATATTGCTGCTAAATGGTCGATAGCTGTAAAAATACGATAGAAAGCCCAGAGAGGCCTTATAGACAGCAGTGGAATAAAATAGGCTAAAATTAAAAAAGAGTTAAATCATGTCAATTTATGTATTATAGAATAAGTACCAGATTCCAAGATGACTTTGCACGCGCTTTTCCGAAAAATAAACTTTGTAACTCGAAATATTTTTTGTGTGTATCAACATACACATAAAACAAATAAAAGGGAATATTAGCTTCAGAACTATGTGTGAATTGAATTTATTTTTTAATCAGAAAATATACTTCTATTTTTAAATTACCCAATACTATAGTATTGGCTGGCAGATTAACCGTATTTTATTGGTAAGTTAATTTAAAAACTTTCAGTAGATAAGGCGTGTAAAGATAACGAACACTGATCCAAAATTTATCATTTATTTTACTTCATGTTGTGTAATGCGATTTAAGTCTCTAAAGCATATCTTAAGGTTCCATCTCCCATCAAGAATGAAGGCCAGGATCACACTTCACCCCTTGCCACGTTGCTTGACATCAAGCAATTCATGGCGTCATGTTTCAAGTTGAATAAAGATCCGTTAAAGGTTGCGGAGATTCCGTTACAGGCTGTGCATACGGAACCTGTGCATATAGAGGGACCTAATCCTGAGGTAAGGAAGGTAACGATTTTAATTTATTCCTAGTGTAGGTTTTTTATATTGTGGTTAGACGTTCGTTTGACCACGATTGCTATAAGAAATCTTCGAGTGAATTTCAGTTCATCTATAAATAATTTTAGAAATTTCAAAAAATATTTATTAATAACGCTTACTATATCAGATGTTTATATATATATATTATGCTGTATGGATTGTCCAGCATTATTTATTTATCTATATAGCCTAGCTGCTAGCCATGTCACCGCCTGATTTCTAATTTTGAGATTGGAGATTGGATAGGCCGATTGCAAAACGGCGTAATTCAAGTAATTACTTATAGCTATTTTAAAACAATCAATATTCAACAATATTGCTAAATGTCACTTAGCCATGAATGATTTTTTTATAATATTCTCAACATATCAGCCCAAAAGCTAAGCAGAGCTTTCGCTATAGGCATAAGATGATTGATATACTTAACAGAATATAATTACATAGAAAACAACCAGAACGCCGTGACTAAATATCGTCAAATAGTACAAACATTTGTCCCAAGGCGGGAATCGAAGCAGCCTCCTGCATCGTACGCGGTTTACCCACCGCGACACAGAGGTCGTCTACGTACTTTATATTTATTATTCTAGGTACCCAACGCAAGTTGCAACGTACAAACGGAATGCCTGCCTCCAGTTATCCCATCGAATCAAGTTATAGTCACAAACGTGGACACAAAGGGGTTAAAAGAAAAGAAGAAGACGTCCGGGAATCTGTCAGAGCGGTCGGACTTGGGTATAGCGCAGAGGGATTCGCTATCTAGCATCGGGTCTAATGTATGCAGGATTTGTATGACGAGAGGGAGGGAGAGGTAAGATCAAGTGAATTTTTATCTTTAAAAAAAGAACTAGCAACACTAAGCATTTTTTTTTCAGTTAGTCCCTAATAAAATAAATAAATAATGATGGACAATCCACACAGCTAGAGCCAAGCTAAGCTTCTGTTAAGGGTACCAGATGACTGATAAATTTAGTACATTACATCAATAGATATTCTTTTATACTAATATTATAAAGAGGAAAGATTTGATTGTTTGTTTGTTTGTATGTTTGTTTGTTTGTTTTTTTGAATTGAATAAGCTCCGAAACTACTGGACCGATTTGAAAAATTCTTTTACCATTAGAATCCTAAATTTTCCGTGATGAACATAGACTATATAATATTTTAAAAAAGTTAGAGATCCGCATGGAAAATTCAATAATTGAACCGTTGCGTTGTATATTGAACCTCTTTTTCTATTATGGCGCGTCAGAATATAAAAATAGGTTGAATATATAGCGCGCGGTGCTTGCTTTTTCTCTACGGCCAGTGTCAGTTATGGAGTGTTGAGTCAATGTCAAAAATCACAATGCTGTTAAAAAAAGTAAGGGATCCGTATGAAAACTGTGAAACCCATCGTGTTAGTGTGTATAATTTCGGAAATTTTTGTTTAATACCCGTGCGAAGCCGGGCGGACCGCTAGTTTATTATACATAGAAAAGTACGAGTAACCAGAACATTCGGATCAAATATTCGAAAATCAAAAACTAATGGCAATGGGCTCGAAATGTCAGGGAATATGTATTTCGCTTTCGAATTTCTGTCAAAGAAGTCCAGCCCTTATTGTATTTCAGCAAAACCAAGAAATATTTATATAATTATTTATTTAGAAACAACTCATTAATAATTTATTCAGAATAAAGCACTTAAGTTACATATGAACAATGAGGCAGCAAAAAGTTAGAAACTGTGGAGTAGCCGTATCGCCCGCCTTCTTGGCACAACATAAAATATTAAATTTTAATATTAATTACCGACCTTAACGCCTTCCTCGGAGATTGGTGGGAGATCGCACGTGACCGCACTGAGTGGAAAGATTTGGGGGAGGCCTTTGCCCAGCAGTGGGACGAAACAGGCTAAATAAAAAAAAAAAAATTAATTACCTACAAATAAATTGTAAAAAAATCTCAGCATCAGAGCAATGGGGTTGTGAGTTTAAAATCAACTCTACTGCCGCCCATATCTTTGCGTACTGTATATTAAAATGTAGGTTTGTATAAAACTTATCCCAAACATGAATATTTAGTATATCTTATCTACCATCTTCATCGTTATTCTGGGCAATCTGCCTCCTGGTGACGGCTCAGATATTCAGGAAATACATAGATAGTGTAATTATTTGTTATTCTGTTAAGAACTGTAATTTTCATTGTTAATAATAAATTTGAAGCCTTTGAAATCAGACGATTCTTTCCGAAAAAAATGTTATGACCAATAACTTACATTTCCTTCTTCAAAGTTACCAGTTACATAAAGAGCACCACCTGAGATAAAACTGCAACCGTGTCCGTCTATACAGCTCAAAGTACAAACTTGTGTAGTTTATTATCTAGAAATACTGGCTGGAGATGCTATCGTGACTGTTTTCGTACAAGTTTTGGATTTGCTTCGTAAACTCGTTTTCTTTACTACCAATTCCGATATGTATACGCGGTGTTTTTGCTGGTTTCGCCCATATAATATCAAGAAATACTTCGAGGAAATTATATGCGTTAGACATCTTTCATTTCAGGAACGTTTATTGTTTGATTAGGTAGATAGCAGTCTTACGTAGTCGCGACGCTTACATAGTTAAAGTTTAACGTATTTGCTGAAAAAAAAACAGAGTGTCGGCATCGATCATTTTGTACGATTTTTATTTGAACTTAATATTGATTTTCCAACACATCAAGAGAAGTCTTGTGAACACAAAATAACCTAATTCCTTTTGAACTTTTCAAAAGTTTAGGTTTATCTCGAATACAGCAAAATCTGACTTTCCAATCACCCTATATCAACATTATCTTTTCCATTTTCTGCGTTTTACTATCCAAACTTGACTATTGTTAGCAAATAGATGATACCTACTACGGCAGCCATTTTAAATCGTGGCCGCCATTTTGTAACGGTCTCAGTCGGGATACTTCTAGATTGTCGTTGCCGATTGTCGAAGTTTATTTCAATCGTTATTTTTCAACTTTATTGTGTCGACTAGACGGTTTTAAAGGTAATAACCCAAATTAATTGGAAAAGTTGGAATCAATGTTTTACAATTTACTTCATTGGTTAGCTTTCACTTGGTATTAGGTATGGTCCACTGTTGGAAGTCTGAACAAAGCCATGTGACATAAATTAAAATATTAGATGTTTTATCTCAATAACTACCTATTTTAGTTATCCTTCCAACCTAATTTTCTTTTACTGTAGTATATATTATTATTTTTCCTTATAATTCAATTTGAAGTACTCTCAGTGAACTCAGCACATGTTTGATAGTCAATTGAGGCTTTTTTTACTTTTTAACTGTTATATTGGTTCCAACGCTACAGGCCCAGCCTTGTGTGGGAAACATTTTTACTCGCTCGAGTAAACCAATAAATCCTCCCTAGGTACATACCTATTCAATAATAATGTTTTGCCAATTTAATCTGTATTAACTGTAATTTTTGTTTGCTTTAATTTAAAAGATAATTAACATATTATTTTTCTATTTTTTAACCCTGTGTCGTGTCGTAGATACCACAAAAATTGCATTAAAAATGCAATTTATCAGTATGGTATGGCATTATTTTAAAGGCTGTGAAATCAGTTTTTGTCATCTTAATTAATATCAACAATTTAGGTACCTACAATATCTTTTTTTTTTCAGGTTAATATCGCCGTGCAACTGCAAGGGATCCCTAGCCAACGTGCACCTTACCTGCTTGGAGCGCTGGCTGAACCAGGTCGGAAGGAATCACTGCGAGCTGTGCGGATTCAGGTAATACTTTATTTATTTGTTAAAAGGAAAACCGGCAACTCTAACCTAAATGATAAAATTAAGAAACAAGCAATAGAAGGCTTTATTCTGTTATACACTGCGAGCTTTGCAGATTCAGGTAAATTAAGTTTATTTATTTTTTAAAACGAAAACCAGCAACTCCCTACTTAAATGATAAAATTAAGAAACAAGAAGTAGAAGGCTATTATTTTCACGATTAAGAAGAGTACCTATTTATCGCCATAATTGACTTATTTTTCCCGACGTTTCAACAGATCACACTGTCATGATCACGGTGACCTTCGCCCCGGCTTCGCACGGGTATTTAAGAAAATTCTCAATTTTTTTAATGTTTTTAGACTCTTTTACATTAATGAAGTTTTCATACGGATCCCTAAGTTTTAGAAAATATGACACACTATATGGGTGCCCGCGGTTTCACCCGCGTAACTCTCGCTCCTGTGTGATTTTTAAGATAAGAAGTTATTCCAGGTCATAAACTATCTGTGTACCAAGTTTCATCAAAATCCGTTCAGTAATTTTTGCGTGAAAGAGCAACAAACATCCATCCGTACTTACAAACTTAGTAGGATGACCTTATTTATTTCATTCGACAACTGCAAGTGAAGTTTAGACATATTTTTAACGGTGATCTTTTAAGAATCGACATAGGTATTTAATTGAACGGTACCGCTCTTCTTCAAACTCAATATCATTCATGTGGCAGAGGTGCCTACACTACCATTTCATACCCAAAACAACTTAGATACGTTATGTGATCGTTTAATGATGATATTTAAGAATCTTGCAACTTTGAAATTGCATTGCAGTATTAATCCATCCGTAATCTAAAGAGACCGTTAAATAAGTTTTTAACAATCTAGTACCGGCCGGCTGGCGAATTAAACGTGAACGATAAAAGTTTGAGCTGCAACTATTTTTATTGTTCACGGTTGCTATCAATTTATGGAGTTGTTTGTGGTTAGATTTCAACTGACTGGATTAATTTGAATGGTTGCGCCGTGAGGACTGTGGTTGCGCCTATTTTGAGTTCCATGGTTGCAACACTTTGTAACATTACTTCACTATAATAATAAAACAATCAAAGTACTCCGCCGTGTTTGGCTGTCTGTCTGAACGGGGTTAATTTAAAAACTAGGTAGCTAAAAATCAGATACCCTATCTGAGAAATGATGATTTTTGAGAAATAGTTGTGTTGTAATGTTTTATTCAGCAGACTATTATGAATAAAGGGGATAAACTCTACGCGACTTTACCAAGCTGTGACGTCAAGGGAGTGAACAAAGAAACTACCTCTATAGTGACTATAGGGTGCTAGTTCAAACCTAGTCATATTACATAAATAATTTTTGAATTTTTATTTGTTTTAGCTACCCTGCCTCGATATATGGTCCAACAAGCCCTGGCTGTGGTTTGGCAAACCGCTACCGTTTACAAACATAGGGAGCTGGTTCGAATCTAGTCAGACGAAATAAATTTTTTGCATTTTATTTGTTTCAGTTACCCTGCCATACGGACGCCTCGGTATACGGTTCTACAAGCCCTTAGGCTGTGGTTTGGCAATCCGCGGAACAGGAGCCATTTGCAGGTTGGTTTATTATTTTGTCAGAGAACTTTTTGCACCTCAGTATTGCCCTGAACTTTTTTGTTAAGTGCCTAATTAACCAACCTCCTTGTTTGGTTTTTCGGTCTCCTTCCTTGGATCCTACCTAGGTCCATGTTCTCTCTCTATGGTCCGAAAAAAAAAAAGAAAATGGTTGACCAGTAAAGACGTGCATTTTACACTAAACTAAAGAAAATAAGATAAACCTAAGACTAGGTACATAATATGACTAAAAAGGCTTTTACCTGTTCATTTTTAAAATGAACTAGGTATGTAACAAAAAAACTCTATGGTCTGACTAATGTAATTGACACAAATGCAACTCAACACTCTATAATTAGAATGTAAGCATAATGTAAGGTAGATTGGTTTTCCTACAAGGACTATCACGGGTGTAGTAGATAGGTACACCTAGTTAATCTATAGGATGGATCCCAGGTTATGTTTGGTAATGGTAGGTTCGTATTTCCGATTATAAAAACCTATTAAAACCCATTCCATGTCGATTTTCCTAGCAGCATTTGGGCCCACAATTCGTCTTCACATTTTTTCAGTTTCAAATGTTTTATTTTCGCCGGGACGAGCGTTCAAATGGCCATTTGTGTCGTAAAGGGTTTTTTATGGGATGTCAGTACGATACATTGTCTTGGTTGATATAACAACAATGTTGGTTGAATCGGCTTAGCAAACACTAGTTTTTTTACGTAGGAAACATAGGTATGGGTATTACCTACGCTGGAAAATTCTGGTACAGGGAGGTTGGTACCTAGCTACTTGCTAGAACTTAGATAAAAAGGCAGGCTCAAAAAAATTTAAATAAATTTACCAACATAATAAAATTTGAATGCAGTGTTAATTACTTTCCGCCCTATTTATTGATTACGCTGGATACGTAGGTACTCGATGAGGTTACGACATGTTCGTACATATTCCTCGAAGTCGTTATCGCTCGTTTAAAAATAAAGAGAATTATCTCAAAAAAACGGTTTTGTGAGATTTTATCATAAACAGCATTATTTCAATCCAATGCACAGGATAGCTTCGACAGCCACTGCAAAGCGAGCATTAGAAAGAGAAAAAACGATCACCCATCTCTTTTCCATTAAACACGAAGTTCAAGTCAATTCTGGTAAAAGGCGACATTCAGTCTTGTGCCCTCAGTCATGAATTAATTTTGAGTTTTATGCGGGAGTAGAACGCAATAATTCTGTTTAGTAATAAAGGTAAGTCCCTTATTTGTATTTAATTTAATCTTAAAATGATACATTCTGTTTTAATTCCTTTTTATTTTAATAATGATGGTATTAATTAAGTCAGAAATAAGTTTGATTTCCTTTTATTATTAAAAATATGCTAGATTACCAGTAACATTATGATTTGTTTCCTTTTATTTTTAAAAACTTTTATGCGTTTGTGAAGTAATTCGATGTAGTTCCGTTTTTTATTAAATGTGGTTCTAAGATCCAGGCAAAATTAATAGTTATTTCTCTTTATGGTTCATTTGATAACAATTTCGATGGTCATATTTTATAATACTTCTTTCTGTTATTAATTAGGCACCTAAGATGTCTTGGAGATGTGAGAAACTTGTCATGCTGGCAAATGCACCGGCCACCCAATGGACAAAAGTAGTGGTTCCTGCTTCGGAGGTAAGATAGGTTCCATTCACCGAAAATCTAGATTAACTTAAAATTAATTTGTTTTACTCTTTTCGTAAGACTTATTTACATATAAATCTGTTTTTTTTTCAAGGTTCAACGGAAGAATACAATAATAAAAATAATGATATGAAAGAGGTGAACAGGGCAACGGACGTCCACAGGGCGAGGTCCTTTCACCACTTCTGTGGATATTGGTTGCAAACAAACTCCTGGACTCTCTGAATGTAGATGGAACTTTCACTATTGCATATGCAGATGACCTGGCAATCATGAGATCGGGCCTTTTCGAGACAACTCTGTGCGAAAAGAAAGATGCAGAAAGCTCTACGAAAAGTGGAAACGTGGTGTACCAAACACAGTCTGTCAGTTAATCCCAACAAGACAGAAATGGTACCTACTGTTTACTAAACTACCAAACTAAACTAAACTACCAAGACTAGAACTACCCTCACTGCTAGGTACAAAACTGCCACTAAGTAAGGATGTTAAATACCTCGGCATATGGCTAGACAGTAAACTACTATGGGGAAAACAACTTGGCTATGTTATGACAAAAGCCACTAATATCCTATGGCAATGCACGCGAGCCGTAGGTAAGGATTGGGGCCTCAGGCCCAAGCTGTGTCTGTGGCTGTATACAGTCATGGTCCGCCCAGTGCTAACCTACGGGGCTATAGTTTGGTGGCCGAGAACAAACTTAGTCACAATCATCAACAAACTACCTACAGCAAGTTCAAAGACTGGCACGCACTCTCATCTGCGGATGTAGGAAATCAACCCCATGCCCCCAGCAGCACTAGACATAATCTTAGGACTAACGCCCTTGCACGTTCACATAAAGCAAGAAGCAATGGCAGCGTCTCTTAGAATAAAATCAACAAATCAGTTGAAAGGTGATTCAGGTCTAACAAACCACTGCAAAATATTAAACAAAGCAACTGCGGCAATTCCAGAGGCGGTAAACGGTACTGATAGAATAGCGTCTACCTACTTAACCGGTAAGAACTACGAAATAACACGAACAGAACGCATTAGCGATCACCTCACATGACGTCACTACATATCACATCTACACTGATGGGGCCAAAACCAAAACAGGAGCCGGCTGCGGCTACTTTTGTTCAGAATCAGGGCTTTCAAAATCCCAACCAGGCTGAAACAATGGGGATCCAACTGGCGGCTAATCGGAACCATTGAAACCATTGAAACCACCATAACAAGGCAAAGTCAGCGAATCATAGAATGGATAGATAGACGCTCTTGTACAGGTAACTTACATGCAGACAGACTAGCAAAGGAAGGAGCGAGAACGAACCCAACAAAACAGGACATCGGTCTTAAACCCGCCCACAGCAGAAGTAAAAAATAGACCAAAACTAAACTCTGAAAAAGAACTTTAAAAAATATGGGAGTGTCGAAAAGTTTGCAAGCACATTAAATCAATATTCATCTCCATAGATAGGAAGACCACAAATACGATGCTCAAGATGAGCCGCGAAGATCTAAAATTAATGGTAGGCGTCATCACAGGTCACTGTGAAATAAACCATCACCACCTGGTGCCACAGACAGCAGCCTGTGCCGTGGCTGCTTCCAGGAAGAGGAAACTGAGGAACACGTGTTGATACATTGCACGGCCACAGAGGAGGCCAGACGGAAAACGGGATTGAAGACTCTTATAAATAAATTATAAATATAAATAATGCTGGACAATCCACACAGCATCATCGAGCCAGCGACACAGCATCATTGATATACATAATTCAATATTATTAAATAGATAGATATTTTTTTATTATACATAGAAAACAACCAGAACCCCTGAGCAAATATCTGCAGATCGTACAAATATTTGTCCCGAGGCGGAAATCGAACTCGCAACCTCCTGCGTCGCAGGCGGACCTTCGCCCACCGCACCACAGTGGTCGTCAACCCGTATAGAGTCATCAAACCCGTCGACACCTCAAGAAAAGCTAAAATAAAGCTGTAAATCTCCAAAAGTCCTGCTCCGGTACTTCAAGGAGCTGGGCTGGTTAGGGCCTGGTTAGGCAGGGGGATAATGCACAAAACACTCCTACGCGAGATGTCAGTGCAGATCTTAGTTCCCCCACTTAGAATTAGAATTAGAAGAGGTGAACGTTAGAAATATAAGGAAGAAGATGAAAAATATATCAGACATAGAAATAATGCTGCCAGCTATCTCAAAGAATGAGTTTTACACT
This sequence comes from Eupithecia pulchellata, assembly GCA_963931895.1. Taxonomy (NCBI): domain Eukaryota; kingdom Metazoa; phylum Arthropoda; class Insecta; order Lepidoptera; family Geometridae; genus Eupithecia; species Eupithecia pulchellata. The sequence goes on from OZ007543.1 coordinate 3,929,824, forward strand.
AGGGTGTATTGACACGTCGTATTTTGTGATCTCATAGGTCTAAGGCACGTATTATGAAGGCTTGCTCAGTAATCGATCTGATCTATGTTTGAGGTACGCTTATGCCATAATAATCGTTACTCAAGCACAGATTGAAGACTGACCAAGCTTTCATAATACGGGGCCTATATACATAAGTTACCTAGTTGTCTTTTGATAAAAGATTAACTTATTTTTGTGATTTAGTTATAAGTTCTTATGAAACTACTCTTGTTAAAAAGGTACAAAGTTTTCTCTGCCGTGTTTTTATTATTATTTGTAAGTATAAAACTCCATAATTCATTTATAATTCGTGTTGTGTATCATTTTATTAGTAAAACATCTATCTCGTAGAGCATACAGTTCAATATAAAATAGAAATATTATGATATACAAGATTCTAAACTTTTATTCATTAATAATAAAAAGAAGTTATTCGCAATATTCCTAGAAATTTAAATATAATTTAAAATAAAACAGCATCATTAATATATACATCCTGTAAGAATTTGAATAATATGACAGTTATTTATCATAAATAGAAGTAAGTCAGCAATATTTTTTTTAAAGCCTTGTATTTAAAAAACTATTTATTATATTATTGATTTTCTTGCTTAATATTAAAGATAAATTTATATAATATCCCATAGTAAGAAAAAAATAATAATATCCACACGGAGAAAGTATTTATTCCTAATTTACTAAACATACTCCGAGTTACAAAACTTTGAAAGCGTTTTCCCAAAAAACGTGTTTTTTGAATTACTTCTCTTTATTTTTATACGTGCGTTATGTGGAAATCACAAGCGATAACATTAATTTGTGCCCTTTCTTAAAAGAAACGTCTTTTGATTGGTAAAAACTATCATAAAAAACTTCACTAACGCGCACTAAACAGGCAACACTAAAAGATAGAATGACTATCAATCCTTGATGGTCATTCTAACTTTTAGTGTTGCTATGACTTGAAATTCACCTGTTTTGTAAGGACTGAAATTAATTAATAATAATTGTAAGGACTAAATGGACAGTTGATTCGTAATTTATCTTAACGTGGCATCATAACAAAACGCATACTATTAATAATAATTATAACAAGGAGAGGTTCCGTGGGGGTCAGGATTTTACACTTTATAATCATATTTCTGATTTGATATATCAATTATTATTACTTTACTATGAGTTGGAATGCTGGCTTTTATTTCTGTCAACAAATTAGCATCGCCGTCCAACGTGGCAAGGCGACCGGCATTCTAGGCACTCTGCCTTCTGGTGATGGCATAGATTTTTTGTAGATATACTTGTGTAAATTCTAACTAATTATTATTTCGGTTAGCATCTGATTAGTAGTAGGTATAGTGAACAAACCGGGTGCCTATCGATATCTACAAACCTATTTTATACTGTGTGCAACTGGGTTGAAATAAATTTATGTTATTTCTTTCCTACCAACCCATTTAATTATAAACTTGAACTGACTTACCTACTTAATATTAACGACGTCATAAAATCTAATTTCGTAAATTTCGCCAACAATCTATATTAGGAAGTCGAGCCCAATAATAAAGCTGACGCGAATTTATTGATTTAGCCCTCTGGGGGAACGCAATCTGTCACTCGGCGCTTGTACGACGCTAAGGGCTAATTAATTAAGCCCAGTTTCGCAGAGATCGGTGAATTTGGCGATCGATGGAAAAATAATGACGTTATTACGTTGACGGTTTTGATGAAAATTGGGACTGAATAAGAGTTGAACCAGAACAGAGTTGCCGCTGCTCATTAGCCTTGCCAGCCCTGAAAATATTCGCTCTGTATGCAAGAGCGGCGGACGTGACGAAATTCGATGTCACAACGCTACAGTGAGGATTCTTCATGTCGCCAGGCTGCTATCTTTTTATGAGAGGTAGCTGTTATTTATGAATTTATTCAAACACGCATCGTATACTCATATTTACAGAACATTCAGTCAGAGCGTCAGGGAACCAGACTGCACCGGACTGCTTTGCCACAAATAAAATAGTGTCCCATTTTTCAAACTTGGAACGGAACTGTAAAAACAAAACGTATATTTCACAGATGTGACATGACAGCCTAGCTAGACATAGGGATGCTACAAGGGTTATTTAGGAAGTTTGTTTATTTTTACCCAGCTTCTGGGTGCCACTGGTCGAAACGTCGAGAAGTAAAACTTTGTTAGGTTCATCCTAAGACACTTATGTACTTTCTACGTAGAGGAAAATCTGCGAACAGATACCATGCTGCGTGTAAGTATTTACAATTTCGAATGTATGGCAACTACGCACATTGTGGGGTTATCGAGTCAAAGAGAAGCTTCGATGACCACTAAATAACCCGTCGATAGCCGGCCTCTATTTTAATCAACGGGCCTAAGAGCTTCGATTGCCCAACATACACTACACTTTGTTACCAAATTTTAACCCTTAAAATGACATGGTATATACATAACTTCACGAAACAAGTCTCATACGAATTTAACGCTCGATATTTCATACTCCCTGTTGACCGCAAGATGGCACTGTCACTCAAAAACCGCCTTCACAGATGACACTAGACACCGCTTGTGAAGTGACACGCACTTATTGAATTCTGTCTTCTCCTCATCTCATATTGAATTTGCTCACGTCTCAGCTGTTGTTAATTTTACGTGATTAATGTTGTTCAAAAGCTTTATTACAAGCTTACCAAACTTTTTATTGTAAATTTTCAATTACTTCGTACTAACTTGCTTTTCTCTTGTCATTTTCTTTGATATAAGTTTTTTTATTGTGTCTACTCTGAGGATTTTCTTTTCATATCATTCCAGTAATCGTTCTTTAAGTACCTACGTTATGAAACTTTTCGTTTGAAATGTATTTGATTCAAATAATTCGAAGATTCTAAGAACTTTAGGATTATGTATGTATGAAGTATGCAACAAAGGGATCAAAAAAGACACATCGAACATTAAGCTCGTTACATCACACCTCGCCTATTTTCTTACCTACTCGATCTCTGATTTACCCTCATTTATGTCCAATGACAAATAATAGTTATTTGTTAAACAAGAGTGTAAAGTTGCTTTTTAACCGCGTGTAAAATTTTGATAACCGAGCAAGCAAAGGATTTTAAAATTGATCCTGAGCGTTAGCGAGAAATTATGGTGATACTGATAACTGAACAATTATTTATTTACCTATAAATAAATTGTAACAAATATTGTAGGTAATGCTGTAGCTAGGTAGGCACATTTCAGATAGTCTTTGATCTTCACCTACCTACCTATACTTTACCTAATTGCTTCCTGTGACTAAGCACTTAATCACAGCGATCATCTACCTAAATACTGATACGGCAAGTAATTCTCGTATCAGCGCGTTTCGGACTATGTAGTCCATAATTGTAATCAAACTGGATTGGACTACTAATTTGATAGGTACTTACCTACATCATCAATTAATTATCTACCTAACGTGTATCTACAGCTAATTTGCTTTGATAAGGATGGTTGTATAATAAAGATTTTGAAAAGGGTTTGGAGTATTTATTTATTTATAAAATACAGCAGTTAGCTTACAGAAAACCAAAACACTAACTATTAGACTTAAAAAAGTAGAGTAGATTTTAAATTTAACTTTTTATGTAGGTATACACCACTTTGTTGATATTAAATTTTACTGAAAAACTAGAATATCAGGTGAATTTCCTTAAAAGTATTTATTACGATTTTTTTTGCATAAGAAATTAGTCTCTGAAGTCATCAGCAGAACCTTAAGAAGAAAAAAAATACTGCTATTTATACCTACGCTTCGTTTTTCTGAGAGCACTTTGCAAATTTTCTTATCCATTTCAGTTTTTTTATTAGTATCACTTATTACTAAAATGGTTCTCAAAACGGATGGCATAGGTTCCTACCCATGTATGTTTTATTTATGTACCTATGTAGGTATCCAGACGAGGTAAAATTGGTATTTTGTACATTGGCAACTAAATGGTTAAAAAATGCTGGAACACACTTCGCTTCCTCCTCAAGGTTATTTATAATTAGCAGATTAACTACATATCTACTCTTCTTTGTCTTTTGCTACGAACGCTACCACTACTATCGTTTTCATTATCGAACGCTGGAAAAATCAAAATGCAAGTCATGGTAATTAATATTAATATTAATTCATTTATTTCAGGCAACATAAGTCTAGTACAGGATGTAAAATATTTAAACACTAAAGCCCATATAAAATTATATACTTTAATCTAACATACATAGAATAAACCTAATTACTAACACGTAATATTGGCGACGTGTGTGACGCAATATGTGCTGCGACCGGTAATCGTCCGCGAAAACGCCGGAACAGCACATACCTACTTCGGCCAGAATTCTTCGTTCGTGAAGGTCGAAATATTTATATTAGCAGTTGGACCACGCACCACAAATGATTTAAATCATTATGACGCGACTCCAACCGCTCGACCCTCACCAAGATGATGGTCTTCGTCTTCACATATTCCACGATCTCCTCCACCTTCCAATAAGCAATCAATCTTTATATTTCGTTCCAGTCCGACTGCCTGATATTCTGGCTCCTGTCCACCGTGACTGCAGGTCTACTCGCAGTATGCATCGTTGGCACACAGTACTTTGTCATTGAGGGGAACAAATTTGGTAAGCTCGACGCTGCTGGTGCTTTGAAGGAGGAAGGAGGTTTGTTTTTGTTTTCTTTTATTTTTTTTATTTATGGGTTAGGTTTTCTGTCCACTGAAGCGGAGAGGAGCCGTGCCAATAACTAATTAATTCTTATTATATTTTCACACATTCAATAGTACCTACTGCATAAAATCTCCTCTCCGCTTATTCAGTGTACAGGGATTTGCGAACTAGTTTAAACATTCATACAAAACCGGGATAGCCCCCTAGCACGCGGGAATTGAGATACACAATTCAGTGCATAACAATTAAGCAGAAATCTGAAGTTTTGGGACTATTTATATTTTATGATGATTTCCATAAGAAGAGATCCCTTTGTATAGGTAGGTAATTATCATAGCTAGTCCCCAGACCAAATAAAAACCTTTTATTTTGTATGAGAGCTAATCTTATAACAATAACCATGTGGAGTTCCGGTATGTAATCCACCAGGCACCAACGCTATATTTGCCTGTAGTCACATATTGCCTTTGAGTATCTAGAACATATTGCACTTATTTATTACACTAGCGGCCCGCCCCGGCTTCGCACGGGTATTAAACAAAAATTTCAGAAATTATACACACACTAAAACGATGGGTTTCACAGTTTTCATACGGATCTTTACTTTTTTTAACAGCATTGGGGTTTTTGACATTGACTCAACATTCCAAGTCCAAAACTGACACTGGCCGTAGAGAAAAATCAAGCACCGTGCGCTATACAACCTCTTTTTCTATTCTGACGCGCCATAATAGAAAAAGAGGTTGAATATTACAGCCCACGGTTCAATTATTGAATTTTTCATGCGGATCCCTAACTTTTTTGAAAATATTATATAGCCTATGTTCATCACGGAAAATTAAGGATTCTAATGGTGAAAGAATTTTTTAACTCGGTCCAGTAGTTTCGGAGCCTATTCAATTCAAACAAACAAACAAACAAACATACAAACAATCAAATCTTTCCTCTTTATAATATTAGTATAGATATAGATAACAAAACCGTTCGAGCTACATGACCACCGTTTCTTTTCTCATCAGGTATATCCCACCGCATTACAGAAACAGCAATGGACTTTTTCATGGCCATAGTGCTATGCGGGTACTCTGTCACCGTGTATCTATTGTGGAAGGACCATTACGTGCTGTGGAATAGGTGGAGGCGAGCAAACGTAAACGTTAGGTTGCTGCTATCGCCTGATAGTAACACTGTGCCGTTCGCGCCTAGGCCTAGATATAATGTTGTTTGATTAAATGCGGAAGTGTCCATGTTTTTTGTTTTTTGTTCAAATCAAAATCAAAATCAGAGTGCTTTATTTCCTTTAGACCTTACAGGACACTTGGATCCTGAAAGATAACTGTACACAAAACCCTTAAAAGAACAGGATCAAGTTTACAAAAGTCTACAAATTATATTTTCTGAGGATCAGAATGTCAAATAAATGCTGTTAAGTTACGGGTTATTTGTCGTGGTTTTCCCGCTGCGTGTATTTACCCTTTGATTTTAAGCCGCGGGAGATACCTAAATGAATGAATTGACTAAAAATAACGCAGGCACAAGAATTTAGGAACTCCTCATCAATATTTGATATTTTTATAAAACAATTGTAGGGTTCTGTATTTTTTAAATATTTTATTTCGTAGATATTTTATGTATGTAAAATCAAAATGGCGTGTGTACCATAATGAAATGAATAAAACTATGATGGATGATGATGATGGTAGATGCCTATATTTTGAACGGCTTTTATATAGGGCTGGTGATGTAATGATGTGATGATGATGAAAAATTATTATCGAAAAATATATTAATATTTATTCGTTAATAATTAAATTATCCAACTTATGTACGAAATAGTAAAATGAAAAATCATCAAAAATTATCTTCTACAAAAAATCACTGATGGTGGCAATGTGGCAACATTTCAAAACAAGATGGCGCGCGCCGTTTATTTTGGCACTTGTTTGTTGTGGTAACAGTTTGGAAAAGTCGGAAAATCTATTTTCAGAAAGTTGTTTGATAAATTCACGAGCTTCAGAGAGTTCGAAAATATTAATTTCAGGCTGTGTAAGTGATCTTAAATACTCACGGGGCCAAAAACTTGTGTTACAAAATGAATAACTCATTCAAAGCCGCCACAACAGCGGCAAGTACTTTTGGGACTGCGACTCCTACTACAGGTAATTCATTTGTGCAATTCCTGCTATACAGCGAATTCCAAATGGAACACATTTATTTTCTTTCCCTAACTTTCCAATTTGTGCATTATTTATACATAAATTTTATGTTTTCTGTGCCTGTGTTCTAACCTCAAAGTGCTCCTATTCCTTAAATTTTGTATATTGAATTATACTTACATTATTGTATATCGTTCTCAAACTTTCCAGGGTTTTCGTTTGGTGGTGGTGAGCCTGCTAAACCTTTATTTGGAGCTGGGGCAACCACAGGAGGTAAAAGAAATATTGATTTCTCTGTAAACTTTTTGGAGAGAGTTAGTCTCATCATGGCCCATCTATCATTTTCATACCTATCTGTGAAACATTCAACACATGCACTTATTTTAAGCTAAAGTGTGTGTTATATAATAAGAAAAAAAGCAGCTTTGTTGAATAACTGTCTAATAAATTTATGATAATAAATTCACTCGCATGTCCATTCCCTAAACCCATTACTTACGAACTGTCCTGAATCATCATCAGTTTATATCAGTCCACCGCTGGACATAGGTCTCCCCTAATGTGCGACATAGATGGCTTTATTTATCATTTGGGGGTTATTGCCCATAATCCTCACGCTATGCATGCAGGTTCAGGATTGAAGTTTGGGCGAGTTGTTGTTCAGAGAGTGAATAGGTAAGTGTAATTAATTAATGCATTGTTTTGTTTAGACAACAAGTCGAGTGGGTTTAACTTCTCGAGCCCCGGTGCTGGAGCTCAGTTCTCATTCGGTGGGGCTAAGACTACTACTGCTTCATCATCTTTGTGTGAGTATTGCTTCTCTTCTACACCAGATTGTAAGCAATCTGATTGAACACTGAACAATGATCGTAAATTTTTACATCTATAGAAAACTTACCAAAATTTGTTTATTTAATGAATCAATAATAAAACATACTTGAAAATACTGAAGTTAAGATTATTTTTTGTAAAATAATCTAAACTTCAGTATTTTCAAGTATTTTTATTGTATTAAAATTATTAATGTTACCTTATTTCTTTATTTTAAGATAAATAATTATTTTTTAAGTCTATTCTTTTGATTGCCATACAAATACAGGATATTTTTTTTCATATTTAGTCAGTTTGACGACCACTGTGGCGTGGTGGGCGAAGGTCCGCCTGCGACGCAGGAGGTTGCGGGTTCGATTCCCTCCTCGGGACAAATATTTGTACGATCTGCAGATATTTGTTCAGAGGTTCTGGTCGTTTTCTATGTATAGTAAAAAATATCTATCTAGTTAATAATATTGTATTACGTATGTCAGTCATCTAGTACCCATAACACAAGCTCTGCTTAGCTTGGGGCTAGATGATGCTGTGTGGATTGTCCAGCATTATTTATTTTTTTATTTTATTACCATACAAAGCAGGTAATTTTTGTGATACTATTACTAAGCATAAAAATTCTACAATGAATAAATGAATGATCTGAAACTTGATATTTTCAGTTGGCTCTCCCACAACCACCAACTCTGGCACTGCATTCGGGGCCTCAAAGCCATTGGGCTTTGGAGGGCCTCCTAATGTTACAGTGGGTAGCCCGGGGTTCGGGCAAGCACAGGTACTTTTTTATGTACATATTACTCTAAACACATTAACCTCTAAACAACCGCCAGTAAATATTGTGTTTCTCACCATACAAATCTAACAAATAACTTTTTAGTGAAAAATAGGTAATACTATTTGTTTGGTATTCACATCTGTCACATGTTTGGTATTCACATCTGTCAGTGTCAGAAAACCGGTGGAGGGTCTTGATGTTTTAGTTACAGGTGCAAACCTTCCCTTCTCTAGTCTATTTTACCACATCACTACCCACTTCCGTTTCCTTACCCATTTCTCTTCACTTTCTACAAGCTAGCGAATCGGCCGCATATTTTCACATAAAATTACAAAAAGTTATCTAAAATCCATAATTGGTGCTTTTCCCAGTTTCCAGCAATTTCCAGCCCATCGGTGAGTACCTGTGCACTATACATTTTGGTCCTTCGAGCCGGATGACAGTTTTTGTGAAATACACACGTGCTAGTGCTAAATCATTGTACGGGCTGACCGCCATTGTTGCCGTGTTAATTGAATTTGCGAGAAATAATTATTCATCATGTCCAAAGGCCAATTATTAACGTTAAAGTATGATTTTTTATGTGAAAAGGTAAACACATTGTACAATACTGCCCAGAATCTAGACTTTACGAATAAGGAAGATGTGTGTAAATTTAAAATTCGTTGTGCTGAAATCGATTCCATACGCAACGAAATCGAAGAAGGTTATTTGTTAACAAAATCAGGTACTAAGGATTCAGACCAGTTAGAATCTAATGAGAAAAGGTTTAGTTTGTGTGAGGAACAGTGCTTACATATAAAGTACATACTTTCCACTATAATTTCGTCATCAAATATTGACTTCACACAAGCTATTCATAGCGATCTGCCTGGCTATTGTTCCTCAAACAAAAGATACGATACGAGTTACAAATTGCCCGATATTAGTTTGCCTCGATTTACGGGTAATTATCAGGATTTTCCTAGTTTTATAAACATGTTTGACGAATTGGTTCATAAAAACGAGCGATTGAGTTTAGTGCAGAAAAAACATTATTTGACGAGTTGTTTATCGGGTGAACCCGCTAACTTAGTAAAACATCTCGCGAACATTCCAGACAATTACGAAGTGGCTCGCAGTTTACTTCTCGATAGGTACGACGACAAGCGAATGATCGCAGACGCACACATAGCAGCTATTCTCGCATTACCTACTGTTTCCGTCAAAAATGCATCGCAATTACGTAATTTTGTGAACGTATTACAAGAAAATACAAGCGGATTGCATAGCCTAGGATTCCCTGTAAAAGAATGGTCGTTATTATTGCTCCACATCTTCACGAGAAAACTTGATAATGAATTACGAGCTAGATTCGAGTTAGCCTACCAACAAGAGAAAATACCTACGTTCGATAATCTAGTGACATTTTTAGGCAGTTATTGTAAGACATTAGAGACCACTGGCGTAGTAAGTCAATCGAGTAGCGGCAAGTCACAGACCACTGTGCATAAAAATAGTAAACAGTCTTACGCGTCCAGTGTAGAACCGGCCGATTCTAATAAGAGTTCCGGAGAGCAAAAGTAGGTTGCGTGTCCCGCGTGTGGGGGATCGCACCTCATGATGAAGTGTGAAAAATTCGTCGCGTTGGATTTGAAATCGCGACAAGATTTAGTGAGATCCAAAAGCCTCTGTTTCAATTGTTTTCGCCCGCATAGGGTAATGTATTGTCATTCACGATTTCGATGTCAAAATTGCTCACGCAAACACAACACCTTGTTGTGTTCGAATGAATCGTCCGATTCAAAACAGGGTAGCTCCGAACAACAAAACCTTGATGACAAACAAGTAGCTCATTGCATATCAGCGCCCGCGCACCCCGCGCCGCCGCCTTCGCCGCCGACCGCGAGTGAATATTGTTTATCTGTCTCGCACTCGCACGGTTCGCAATCTAATAGTAACCAGGTAGTAATTACGCGTCATTCATTGCTCGCAACGGCAATAGTTATGGTTTCGTGTTCTCGGGGCGGTGATTACTATCCTATTCGAGCTCTGTTAGACCCGGGTAGCATGGCGAATTTTGTAACTTCATCTTGTTTACAACGGCTAGGTTTGCGTTACAACAAAACGAACATTATTATTTCCGGAGTGGGCGAGACAAACAAAGTACATCCGAAAGGTGAGCTACACATGTATCTACAAAATAAAATAGGCGATCCTTTATGCGTTGAAATGTTAGTTCTACCTAAAATTACGGCGCCACTTCCTTCGTCAAATCTCGATTCCGCGATTTTGGATAAGTACAGTCACCTTCAGTTGGCGGATCCGCGATTTTACGAAAGGGCTGAGATCGACATGTTGTTGGGTTCGGGAGCGTGTGCCAAGATTTTTAGCGGATCAAAGGTAGAAGTAGGAGACGGATTACCTGTTGCGTTCGAAACAATTTTCGGTTGGGTATTGATGGGGGACGTTATGGAACGTCAACATAGTATTCAATCATATCATTGCGTGACATCATTGATGAAACTTTGAAAAAGTTTTGGGAAGTTGAAGAGGTTAGTAGGGAGAAGCAGCCCGATCCGGGTGATGTTATGTGCGAGGATCAATTCAAGGAGACGCATACGCGTACTCAAACGGGACGTTTCATCGTGCGTTTACCTTTTCGCCAGGGTGACCATGATATTGGGAAGAATTTGGGGAATACCTTGCATATAGCCATCCGTCGGCTTTTATCGTTAGAGAACAAGTTTAAAAGAGATAAGGTTTTAGAAGCGCGGTATAAAGATTTCATGCGGGAGTACATTGAACTGGGCCACATGCAGCCAATCGAACCTTCGATTGCACAACGCTTTCCACAATATTTCATACCTCACCACGGGGTATACAAGAAGGGCACGGATAAGATTAGGTGCGTTTTCAACGCTTCATCCAAAGGCCCGGGCGGAAAGTCGTTAAATGATGAGTTATTAGCTGGACCCAAATTGCAGAAGGATATAGTAGATATTATTCTCCACTTTAGATTGCACGCAGTTGTCTTTTCCGCCGACATCCGTCAGATGTACCGTCAGGTACTAGTTCACCCTCTCGATCGTCAATTTCAGTTGATCGTGTGGCGCGATCACAATAAGGAGTCAACTGACGATCAGATACAGCCTGAAATTCAGCAATTTCAGCTCAATACGCTAAGTTACGGCGTTACTACGGCAGCGTTTCTCGCGATGCGTTGTTTACACGAGTTGGCCTACGAAGGCAAAGACACGCATCCGCGCGCTTCGCGAATTTTGCTCAACGACATATTTGTCGACGACATTGTGACGGGTTGTTCATCCCTTCACGAAGCTCAGTGTACGAAGATGGAACTGATAGATTTATTGAGTAAAGGAGAATTCGAGCTTCGGAAATGGATGAGCAACGATCCTAGGCTGCTCACGGATCTGCCAACTGAGCATTGCGAACTTAAGTTTAGTGAGGAAGCAGATACGTCATTAAAAATATTAGGGTTTAAATATAAACCGAATACTGACACATTTTCCTATCAGGTGTCGCTTGAAAGCGATGAGTGTACGAAGCGTATCATATTGTCGAGGATTAGTTCTATCTATGATCCTAACGGGTGGTTAGCGCCTTGTGTTATTTTTGCGAAGATTTTAATGCAACGTTTATGGACGTTAGGCCTCGATTGGGACCAAGTACCCCCTCGCAATATAATTGATGATTGGCAGCGCTTCTGTAAAGATTTACATCATTTACAAAACATTTCTATAAAAAGACAGATTTTATCAAAAACGGTTCAGTCATTCGACTTACATGGTTTTAGCGACGCGTCAGATTCTGCCTATGCAGCTTGCGTTTATATTAGATGCGTTCACTTTGATAGCAGCAGCGTCTCAGTCCACCTACTTATTTCGAAAACTCGGGTTGCACCGATAAAGCAAAGGTTGACAGTACCCAAGGCAGAACTTTCTGGTGCTCATTTACTATCCCGCCTTTTGGTACGCGTGTCAGATAGCCTTAAGTTACGAACGAACTTGCATAGAAACACATACGCGTGGAGTGACTCGATCATTGTATTGTGTTGGTTGCGCACGCAGCCTCACCTTCTCAAAGTGTTTGAATCAAACCGTGTTAGTCAAATACAAGCTTCAATCTCACCCGATCAGTGGCGATACGTACCCACGCACATGAACCCGGCCGATCCCGCCTCTAGAGGCATCGCCCCGCAGGAGCTAGTAGATCATGAACTGTGGTGGGGCCCCGCTTGGCTCACGTTGGATCCGGAATCATGGCCGCCACCATGCGAGCAGCTCGAGCGTTCTTCGATTCCCGGCCTTAAAAAGCCCTCGCCAGTAGTCGCCGCAACCACTGATGATGATGGTGCTTGTGTGATTGATAGATTCAGTTCGTTTACTAAGCTTGTGCGCATTTCTTCATGGTGTCTTCGATTCGCGCACAATGCTTTAAAGTCAAGACAGATAAAAGGGAACCTAGATAAAATTAACGGAACTTTAAGTAGTGAAGAGATAGAGCGTGCTCTTAACGCACTCATTAAAATCGTACAGTCCCAGTCATTTAGTAACGATTTGCGTAATTTAGAGAAAAATAAACCTTGTAGTACCGGGATGATACGATTGAAACCATTTTTAGATGAAAACGGCCTAATCCGTGTAGGAGGCAGGTTAGTGCATTCTTCGCTTAGTTACTCAGCTAAGCATCCTTTAGTGTTGCCTCACTCACACCACTTTACGAACCTCGTAGTAGATTATTATCACGTAAAGTACTTGCACGCGGGCCCGAGCGCCTTAATGTCACTCCTCCGCGAACAGTTCTGGATATTATCCGCTCGTCGGGTTATTCGCAGTAGAGTTTTTAAATGTATTCACTGTTTTCGGCTAAAATGTCAGCCACCTAAAATTTTAATGGGTGATTTGCCTGCGAGTCGTGTCACGGACAAGACACAGAGAGCTTTTGTTTCGGTATCGATAGACTATGCAGGGCATTTTCATTCAAAATCAAGCACGTTAAGGAACGCGAAAATACTTAAGTCATATTTATGCGTGATTGTTTGTTTTACGACTAAAGCGGTCCACCTAGAGGTCGCTAGTGACTTGACCACTGAGTCTTTCTTAGCCGCTTTTAGGCGATTTGTGTCTAGGCGTGGCTTACCTAGAGAAGTTTGGTCAGACTCTGGTTCCAATTTCAAGGGAGCCTGCAATTTATTAAAATCATTTCAGAAGGATCCGAAAGTGGATCACTTTTTTGCGGAACATTTTATTAAATGGCGTTTCTCACCGCCTCTTAGTCCATCATTTAACGGTTTGGCAGAAGCCGCTGTTAAATCTAGTAAATCACATTTGAAACGTGTCATTGGTGATCGACCTCTGACCTTTGAGGAGCTTACAACTATTTTTACACAAATAGAGGCAGTTCTTAATTCAAGGCCTTTATGCCCTTTATCTAATGATCCTAACGATTTGTCAGTTTTAACTCCGGGCCATTTCCTAATTGGTTCACCTTTACTTTCATTGCCTGAACCGTTACCCGTAGAAACTAAAAATATAAATCAGCTTGCTCGATGGCAGCTTGTCAAACAAATGACTGCTAATGTGTGGAAACGTTGGAGTCATGATTATCTTCACACATTACAACAACGGGCCAAATGGCATCTTACTCAGTATAATATTAAATTAGGAGATTTGGTTTTGATCAAAGAAGACTGTCTTCCATCGATGCATTGGGCTCGTGGTAGAGTCATCCGGCTTTTCCCTGGACCGGACTCAGTTGTTCGTGTTGTTGAATTAAAAACTGCTAAGGGGACTTTTGTGAGATCTGTGTCTAAGCTTGTTCCCTTACCTAATCAAGATTAAGTTGTAGTATATATAGTGTAATAATAGTTTATAAGTTTTTTGTTTGTTAGTTTTAAGAAAAATCATACAGTCCATGTTTAAAATTATTATCTGAGCGTTGAATGTAAGGCAGATGTACAATTTGTTTACCATATACAATAATTTCTTTGTAAAAAGGGGAAACCTTTTTGTGGGGGGCCATGTTTGGTATTCACATCTGTCAGTGTCAGAAAACCGGTGGAGGGTCTTGATGTTTTAGTTACAGGTGCAAACCTTCCCTTCTCTAGTCTATTTTACCACATCACTACCCACTTCCGTTTCCTTACCCATTTCTCTTCACTTTCTACAAGCTAGCGAATCGGCCGCTTATTTTCACATAAAATTACAAAAAGTTATCTAAAATCCATAATTGGTGCTTTTCCCAGTTTCCAGCAATTTCCAGCCCATCGGTGAGTACCTGTGCACTATACACTATTTTCACATTCATATTTATCTAAGTTCATTAAAGAGCAGTCAGGCAAAACAAATTATTGGAAGATGATAACAAAATGGTGGCAGTGGAAGACTTTAGAGGAGGCCTATGTTGAAGGACAAGCTGGAAGAAAATATGACTAATTTTATAAAATTTCAATAACAAACCAAAACAAAATATATGTAAGATTTGATTGTTTGTTTGTTTGGATTTAAAAGGTACTTTCTCTATTAAATTCCTACATTATCCATGTTGAACTTAGGCTATAGAATATATAAAAAAAGTTAGGGATCCATATAAAAACTTCAATAATGCGCGTAAAAATGAATAAAGTTTAAATTTTTGTAAAATACCGGGACCGCTATTAAAATAAGGCTTGTTATGAGGTTCTGAGGCAAGTTAGTGCTAGTGCTTCTGCATATTATCATCTCAATGCATTTTGTTTTTTAATTTTAGGCTCAAAGCACACCTTTTTCACTGGCAACAACACAGCAGTCAGTGCAGCCCCCTAGTTTTGGAGCTCAACAAACAGCACAAGGTAAATAATGTGGAGATTCCATAATAAACAAAATTGGAGAAAGCTTGACGGCTCACTATATGTATGTAAGTTACGAATACGATTTTCTACAATTGGGTGACTACCCAAATTTAAAGAAAATTTAATTTGTTAACTTGCCCTTAATCCCCACGCTGATCATGCGGGTTTGGGCTTGTTAAGGCTCCGAATAGAATAAACAACCAAATGAGTAGAATTAGAACAAGACCATTCTTGATGTAGGTAGTTAGGTGTATATTACACAAACTCTGCTTAACGTTGGACCACATGATGTTGTATACATTGCCCAGGATTATTTTAATTTTTGATGCACAGAGTGTGAGCTAACGTCTAGACTATAACCATAAATCTTTATCTTACAGCCGCACCAGCGCCAGCCTTCGGTACTCCGGCCAGTTCTAGCGGTTTCGGTTTCGCCAAACCGGCAGGGACGCCTACTGGGTTTGGATTCTCAACGCCCGCGTCGGGGTTTTCAACGGCCGCGACGCCTGCTGTGAGTTTATCTATCTATGTAATCTATTGTATTATGTTTATCAATCATCTAGTGCCCAAAACACAAGCTCTGCTTAGTTTGGGGCTAGATGACGCTGTGTGGATTGTCGAACATTAAAAAAAATTATATACCTACTAGTGCATAACATAACATTGTGTTACGAATAAATGTATTTGTATTAGTGGTCCGCTTAGTCTTCGCACTGAACAAAAATTAACATGTTGGGTTAAATTTTTGCGGTTTCATACGGATCCCTAACTTGTAGTGTAATATTAGATTGACAATCCAAAAGTGACAGTGGCAGAGTCATAGCGAAAAGCTAGTGGCAAAAAGAAGTCGAATTTATAGTGAATGGTTTTATTATTGAAATTTTCATGCGTTTCCCTAACTTTTTGAAATTATTGTATAGCCTATGTTCACCAGGGAAAATTTAGTATTCCAATGGTGAAAGATTTTTCAAATCGGTCCAGTTGTTTCGGAGACTTTTAAATTCAAACAATGTAATAGAATATAATATAATACTAGTTATTATATTATATTTAGTATACTAATATTATAAAGAGGAATGATTTGTTTGTTTGAATTGAATAGGCTCCGAAACTACTGGACCGATATGAAAAATTCTTTCACCATTAGAATCCTTAATATTAAGTATATTTATACTTTTTGGTACGTAAGAGCTATTGGCCGGAGTTAATGTTATGTTAATAACATGGGAACGTAGATATACGCGATGTATACGCGAATTGTCCAGCAACCAATTTAATGCTAAATTTAATTATTTATTAATTGAAAAAGCATACTATTCTGTAAATGATTATCTTAATGACCGTATTGATTGACACTTCAAAGCACTTTGACATTCAAAACATAATTTTACTTCAACTAATCAATTTTATCTGTTTTCTTGTATACAAATTATGAAATTTTATTGACATTGATATATTTTTTTTCTCAAATGCTTAAAATTATTTGACATTAATTATATTTTATTTAAAAATTTGACTGTATGCACTAATTAGAGATAGATACATTTTAGTCAAAAATAATCAGATTATTTGCATGTTAATTTAAGTTTGAACTGAATGTATAACGAAATGTTGTATGCCCAAGTGGCAGAATCCAGCGATATAAATAAGTCTTAAGAACTGACTGTATACTACCTGATTCACAACAATAAATGAATTACTGAATTACTGATATAATTTGGTTTTATTTTTCAGGCCGCCACAACGACAACGCCGCAAGGCGCTCCGCCGGCGTTCGGAGCGACCTCAGCTTTCGGCGCTAAACCTGGCGGTTCATTCAGCTTTGGCGCTGCGGCTACGACCGGTTTGTATCACCACATAGTATAAACAGATATATAAGTGCTTATTTTGTAAGTTTAAAGGAATAAAGTAATGGAATCTGAATCTGATTTTAAACAAATTTGCATTCCCGTGGTCATTTGTATGCTTTGATGTTGGAACTAACTATAGACAAAATTCATCACTACTATTAGATATTACAATCCTAAATTTTGTGTGATGAACATATGCTATAGAATATTTTCAAAAACATTAGGGTTCCGAATGAAAAAATACTTTTTTGTTGAATACCCGTGCGAAGCCGGGGCGGACCGCTAGTCTAAATATATAAAACTCAAAGGACTGACTATCTGACATAGTGATCTATCAACGCACAGCCCAAACGACTGGACGGATCGGGCTGAAATTTGGCATGCAGATTTGATTTGCATGGATTTTGATTAATTTTACCCCAAAGGGGATAAAATAGGGGATGAAAGTTGTATGAAACTTTGTCAATTTTAAACCGATCGGGCTGAGACTTTGCATGCATAAAGCTACGACGTAGGCATCCCCTAACACGAGCGAAGCCGCGGGCAAAAGCTAGTATTATATAAATGAATAGTTTTCACTGACAATGCCAATATCCTCAGCGTCCGCTACACCGGCGTTTGGCGCCGCCCAGCCCGCGGCGGCTAACCTGAGCTTTGGTGGCGGCGCCTTCGGGGCCCAGTCGCAGCCCACTGCTGGACTAACATTCGGATCGCCGGCTACCTCTGGTAAGTACTTCACTATCTTTATTCATTTCATTAAGTAATTCTTTATTTCTTCGAATGTGAATTATTTTTCGTTTAGTTTTTTAATTTTTTTCTGTGTAAACTTGTACATCAGTCTTACACATCATTTTGTTTATATATTTACCTAGCTGTTAGTTTTCAGGTTTATGATGTTTTAGACGGTCATCATAATTTGTAAAATCATATCATAAGAGCTGTTCTAAAAAATCGCATTTGCTTCATTTCACGCAATTTAAACTGAGTTGGAAATCTTGACTTGTATCAAATACATTTTTATTTATATTTTAATGTTCCAAAGTAATTTTGGTCTAAGTTATTTCATTGTGCGAGAAATAAATGTTAAATGATTGTATAGAGAATGATTTGAAGAGAAATGGAAACTATAAAAATATTAAAAAGGTTGTAGTGGAAATGGAAGGGTTATTGCTGTTTCGCTCGCAGTCCTGAGTTCCAGAACACATATTTGCAGTCTATAGAAAGATTTTTGAATCGTTAGTTATTACCTTCTAATTCTTTGTTTTATTTTCAATAATTCAGTTTCTACACAGATTGTGTAGTTTTCTTCAAAATAAGCAAAAGCATTTTTGCTACGTAACGATAACGTATGCTCTGTCCCGCTCCTATGAACGCGAAATACTACGCCTCCTTTTCAAAAAGTGGCGCGCAATGCGCTTTATTAACACGTCTTTGTTAATAACCTCATAGGCACATACACCTAACTAATTCATAAATTTCTTTCAGCACCAACCACGACGCAAGCAACAAATCTTAGCTTCGGCGCGCAACCAGCACAACCAACCTCGCAACCACAGTCTTCCCTCAGCTTCGGTACAGCGACAACCCAAGCGTTAAGCTTCGGGCAACCTACGTCGCAACCGCCTGCTTTCGGACAAGCTACGTCGCAACCGCCAGCGTTCGGACAAGCAACGTCTCAAGCTCCGCCAGCGTTCGGACAACCTACATCGCAACCGCCTGCTTTCGGACAAGCTACGTCGCAAGCCCCGCCAGCGTTCGGACAAGCAACGTCGCAACCGCCAGCATTCGGACAAACTACGTCGCAAGCACCGCCGGCGTTTGGGCAGGCGACGTCGCAAGCGTCTGGTGGATTAAGTTTTGGTGCTACTTCTACCGCTGCGCCTACAGGTTAGACTGGAGTTTATGATTTTCGAGAGCTTAAAGACAGGGTTTGTGTCCACGGATCCCGAGATCAGATTTGGCCACTAATACCGCCAAGTTTTATCCACCGATACCACGGATCCCGGAATCAGTGGATAAAAATATTTAATCGTTTTTCATTGGAAACCGATCCCGGTATCAGTGGCCAATTAAATCTGATCCCGGGATCCGTGGACACAAACCCAAAGACACATTGATGGTGCCGTTTCACCGATCAAAATTAGTACCGCCGCCATTATCATATAATTTTTACATTGAACAAAGGAAATTTCAGGATGAGTGAGTGATACAGATAATAAGCTTCTAATACCGTCGTATTAGTTTTAATTAGGTGGAGTGTCCACCAAACTCTATTTTCACATCTCTATGTGAAAATAGAGACCAAAAAAGGCCACTTCGTATCTTGGCCTCATTCACAAATTGAGCAATGAAACTTTTAAAATTTTCATTTTGTAATTACTGTAATTTTTGTGGTAATTACTCGTTGAATTTTCGAGATCAAAAGTGGTCCATAATGTTATTCCAGGTCATCTAATACCCATAACACAAGCTCTGCTTAGCTTGGAACTAGATGATGCTGTGTGGATTTTTTCCGGCATTATTTATTTATATATATACTATCTGTGTACGAAGTTTCATCAAAATCCGTAGTAGTTTTTGCGTGAAAGAGTAACAAACATCTAACCGCAGGTCTTTCATTCGGCGCCGGCGGCGCTGCTACATCGACGACCGCCTCGCAGCCGGCGAGCGTTAGTTTCGGCACCACACCTGCTTCTACGGGCCAGCCTGCGTTAAGTTTCGGTTAGTACCATAAAGTTGTGCTAGAGCAGTGCTCCAGAAACATATACAACAACATCAGCCTATATCAGTCCACTGCTGGACATAGGCCTCCCCTAATGCGCGCCATAGGTGGCGTTATTTCATCTCGGGGTTATTGCCCATAATCCCCACGTTGGGCATGCGGGTTGGTGATCGCAGTTCGGTGGAGTTGTTCTGCAGAGGGCGCTGCTGCCCGCCCCCCCCCCCCCCCCGGTGTGTTTCCCTTAGTCGCCTCTTACGACATCCACGGGAAGAGTGGGAGTGGTGAAATTCTATGCCGGCACCACACGGCCCGGAAACATATACATTAAATGGAAAACACAGTGCTAGAGAAGTTATTCATAAACTTTTACATTTATTGGAAAATATTTTGAGCATCTTATAGTATTTTAAGCTGGATTATAACTAAAAATTTAATTAAAATGGTTTCATGTTCACTACATAAGCTATTCATAAACTTATATAATTATATTTACTACCTTGAAGTCATTCGAAAACATTTAGAGCATCTCATTGTACTAAATTAAGCTGGATTATAACTAAAAATTTAATTAAAATGGTTTCATGTTCACTACATAAGCTATTCATAAACTTATATTGTACGAGCCCAGAGCTGGAGTTTGAATTAAACCACTGAGTAAATTAATCGTAGTTATATTGTTAAAGTGTACAAGTTAGGAGAAAGATACTCATCCGCTCTAGTCCGCGGTAAAGGCTTAACTAATCGAATGTAGGTCGCGGCTGATCGCGATGTCAGCTAAAATAGTATTTAAATATATAAAAATAAAATGTGTTGTACGTGAACCGTACATGCTCCCGAGGGAAAAAAGTAAGATGAGCATCCATTACAGTTGAATGTAAGAAATAATGTATAAGCTAATAATAACACTAAAATGTTTCCAATCCGTCCAATTGGAATGGTTTTCTAATTTCCTTGGTGGAAGGGGCTGGTTGTGTTGGCTTTGGATTTTGCATCTCCTGCATCTCAATGCATTCTAGTCCAGCATTGTCCCTTCCCTGCAGTTCTGAATTCCTGTTTCGGCTTCTTGCCATTTCTTTTCTGTCGAGCCATCTTTTAGCGAATAAGTACAGTAGGTATGTCGCTATTCCTCCCAACAACAAAGAGGTTACCGAATAGAGGTAAATATCGTGACTCGATATCGATAACGTCCTTGGGGGTAATACCTCTTGGTGTTTTTGGTAGTCGATTGCCTGTTGTACCTCATTCACGTCAGGTATAGTTTTTGTGCCGAGTTCAGTGATGTTCAACTGAGCATGTTTCCATCCCAGGTCAAACATGTTGTTGATGGTGGAGTTAATAGTAGGTATCTCTATGTCCGTTCCCATGAAAAAGTTACTCCCCCGTTGATTGTATGCAAAAATCGTTGCGTCTCGTTTTTGAAGCAGACACTTCGGCTCTAAAGTTATAACGCCTGTGCCGTCAATGACCGTCGGCGTAACTCGATCCTTGCATAGTATTCGTATCAGCTGTTTGTCACACAATGTGAATAGCCACAGATTAGGTTTATGTAACTTCGTCCAGTTTTCTTTACAGGCTGTGTCACTCAATACACAAGACAAGGAAGTTTGTTGACTGAAAACTTTTGCTTCACAGTCGTCCTTGCACGCGCAGCAGTCCATTCTCGTCAAGGAATGGAGTTAAGTTCAGTAGTTTGCTTCGCTTTGGTACTGGCTTATTGTTCTTCGAACAGTCTCTCTCTTCGCCAAAATACTCTTCCTGTACGTGCATAACCACAGGTTTAGTGGATCTCAAAATTTCATTTAATGTCAAACACATAACCATCTTTGTTTCACAGTCGGGTAAGTTATTTTTAGAGTTGATAGTATTGTGTATAAAACGTAAAACCCAACGAAGTACTCGGATTACCCGTTTATAACTACAAATTTTATTTAATAATGTTTTGATGATTTCGTCGGTTTTGTAAGTTGCGACGCAGCATTTCTTTCGGCGCCGTCCATCGTTTGTAGAGTAGGTCATGGTTTTTTCGTGTTGTTTGTCCTTGTAATGTATGTATAATTGTAATTGTAATTTAATGTCTCCTTGTAACCAGGCGAGGACGACTAGAGAGTCACTCCAGCAGTTTATTTGTAATTGTTTATGGTTGAGAGTAAGTTTCACCTTTTCTATGAGTTTAACTAGTAACAAAGCAGCCGAGAGTTCTATTCGAGGTAAACTTATCTTTTTGATTATCGGTGCAACCTTAGTTTTGGCGGTAATTATTGTAATTACGTTATTGCCTTGTTGATTCATCACGCGACTGTACTGTGCGACACATGCGTCGGCTTTCTCGCTAGCGTCACAGAAACCATGAATTTCCATGTTAGTGTCTTGGCACTGTAGCCATCGAGGTATGGAAAGTCCATTTATCAAAGGGAGATTCTTTTGTAGTGCCTCCCCTTCGGCAGTAATTTCGTTAGGCAAACATTCGTCCCAGTGTGTTTTTGTGTTCCAGACGTTTTGAAAAAGTAATTTAGTATCTTGCCCGTAGACTAAGTAATCCGTACAGAAGAAGTTTTGTAAGATCTTCGACGCTTCTGGATAAATTCCCCCCTCATCTTTTGTAAGCTGGTGTAACGTACGCATCGGAAGATGAATCAGTAGTGTGAACATGTCCTTCTGTAGGTTAGGCCCGCAGTACATACGATCGTTGAGGCCGGCTCTATCTTTTAGTTTGTAAGAAGCGTTAAACACTACTCGTAATTTATTTGTGGTGGACTCAGCCCTAATAACGCCGTGATGAGGTAAGTAGATTTTCTTTCGTTCTTGTGATAGTGCAGGCTTCATATGCCCCATAGTAATATATTCTTCCATAAAATTATTGTATTTGCGACTCAGCTCCTTATTAGGCTGCATTTTCCTTTCTAGTTGAAGAAATTGAGCCAAAGCTTGAGATTTGTTGCTATTAATGTTAGATGCGTAGTTAGGCTTCACGGGCATTTGAACGACATACTGTTCGTTTGTCAATCTAGTAGTGCTCGAGTTATAGTAATGTTCATAATACTGTTCCTCTGTAGTTGAAGTTGACATGTCGGTAGTTGAAGTTATGTCCTCAGTTTCCCCGAACCTAGTTATGTTTTCTAATTCGTTGAGCGTCACGAAGCAGTTGAATGTTTTTACTTTTCCGCATAAAATCCACCCCAGTTTAGTTTGTTGCGCTACGGGGTAACAATTGTTTTCACTCTTCATTATGCCATCTAAAATGAGTTCTGCGTAGATGTCGGCACCTAATAGTAGGTCAATAGGTCCCGATGTGTTGAAGTGCGGATCAGCTAGTTTAAGGTTTTCTAAGTAGGTCCAATTATTAATCGAAAAAGATGCGGTTGGCAAATTGCTTATAAGTTTGTTCATAATCAGCGTTTCAATATCAAATCTGTAGTTTGTATGAATTGACTTGCATTCTAAGTTTATTACTCCTTTACAGTTACCGCCTAGTGCCCCGACACCTGAAATGACGGCGCTTATTTTTCGCCGCGGTAACCTGAGACGTTGCGCTGCGCTCTCAGTGATAAGGCTTACTTGCGAACCTTGATCGAGTAACCCTCTTAAGTTGACGTATTCACCATCAATCGATTTGACTTTAAGTAGTACAGTCGTCAACAAAACTTCCTTCTCGTTGTCTAAAATATTGTTCACTGCGTAAGAGGTCGAGGTAGAGTCCGATGATGATGATGATGATGCCCTTTGTAAAGGTTGGTTGTAAGGCTGTTCAAGACCCGCCTCATGTAAAAGTGTATGATGGGCCTTACGACATACTCTACATGTTTTGCGTGAATTGCATTGCTTCTCTTCGTGATCATACAAACAATTAGGGCAAATATGCATATTTCGCACAGTTTCCCCGCGAGTCTTTGCATTCATAGCTATAAATTTGTCACATTTCATAAGAACGTGATCAGTTTTGCAAATTGGACAGTTTCGAGCCGTAGTGAATAAGACTTTAGGCGAATATTTAGACTTCATAAAGTACGATGAACTCCGACTAGTGTTTCGCCCGACTTCGTTTGCGTAATTAGTTTGCTTGTCTGACTTCTCTGGCTTATTCGACGTGGACGATTTTTGATTGTTTCCCTGGAAGACTTCTAATGCCATAAATTTTGATTCTAAAAATTCGGTGAATTCTTTCAAATCTGGAAAGCCCCTAGGATTCTCTATATCTTTTATGTACTCGTTGTATGTTACGCTATCAAGTTTCTGTGACAATAAATGTACAACAATCGGATCCCAATTGGTTATGTCTAGTCCAATGTTCTTGAGACCGTTCAAGCACTCCAGCATGACGTCATGTAGTTTTCTAATGCTGGCGGCGCTGGCTTGTTGAATAGTTGGTTGGTTAAGAAGCGTAGTCATGTAAGATGTAAAGAGTAGTCTTTTGTTATCGTAGCGATGAGTAAGGATCTCCCAACATGACGAGTAGTTCTCTGCGCTGATCCCAAGATGCTGAACCAGTTTCTCCGCGTCGCCCTTCAGCTTCGTCTTAAGGTGTTGCATTTTCTGGGCCTTGGATAGTACCGGGTTGTTGTGCACGCTTTCTACGTAAAGATCTCTAAATGTTAACCATTGGCTGTACTTGCCGTTAAAATCCGGTATCTCGATTTTTGGTGTAGATTTTTCGTAGTGCGCATTGTTCCAGATCTTGTGCTGCAGCTTCTTACGCATGTCGTCATAGATGTCCTCCGCAGCATCATACTTCTGCTTATAGATCGAATCCTCGTCTTGTAAAATGTAATCAAGTTGCCAGTTTGCTTTCTCGATGTACTCCCATTTAGTCTTAAGGATGTTAAGATCGTCTTCCAGTTCCCATTTCTCCTTAGTGATAGTCAGAGTCGAATTTATCTTGTCCACCGTACGTTCAAAGGCTCTGAAGTTGCAGTACTGTTGACGCAATAGCTCATGTTGTTTGTCATTTGTCTCCCTTGTGTCACGAGGGGGTACGTGAAATTTTATGTCGTCAAAGTTAAATCTTGATTTTCCTTGGGCAGTCGATGCCAAAGGCGATCCGCCGGCTTCCACCTGGCTAGTGCTAGCAGCCGGTAGCCCAGCTTTTCTTTTTAGAATGTCCTGAAGTACGTCTTCATACATTCTTTTGGTAGTGCTGTAAACATCATCAGCGAAGTATTGATGGTCGGTTGGTACCGACTCCTCTAGTAGCTGATGGTTGCGTACGAACTGTTCCCAGTTAACATTCAGTCGAGAATGACGCTCTTCTAGATAATCCAAAGAAGATTTCCTGCTAGGACTATCCTTCTTGTAGTTGATGCAGATCTGCTTCAAGTTGTTGAAGATTGTCTCCTGTCGGCTGACTAGTTCCGTTGCGCTCTGAGCCATTTTTGTTAGTTGTTTATAAGTTGACCGTCGGTAGAGTAGTAGTAGTATACCGCAGGTGCTAGTTCAGTAAAAAGCGAAGTTTTCGCTCGTGAATATAAAGTATAGAAGTACTCTACTTACAATATGTGCGCCTTCTCAATCCAACTGGCGAGACCCGCTTGTGGGAGACCAATTGAAACGATTCGCTATCGCATATAGAGACACTCACCACACTTAAATTCACTGTTTGTAGCTCGAAGGACCATGTACGAGCCCAGAGCTGGAGTTTGAATTAAACCACTGAGTAAATTAATCGTTGTTATATTGTTAAAGTGTACGTACAAGTTAGGAGAAAGATACTCATCCGCTCTAGTCCGCGGTAAAGGCTTAACTAATCGAATGTAGGTCGCGGCTGATCGCGATGTCAGCTAAAATAGTATTTAAATATATAAAAATAAAATGTGTTGTACGTGAACCGTACATATATAATTATATTTACTACCTTGAAGTCAATCGAAAACATTTAAAGCATCTTCAACAACAACATTAACATCACCAGCCTATAATAGTCCACTGCTGGACATAGGCCTCCCCTAATGAGCGCCATAGATGGCATCATTATTTGGGGGTTATTGCCCATAATCCCCACGCTGGGCATGCGGGTTGGGGATCGCAGTTCGGTGTAGTTGTTCTGCAGAAGGCGCTGCTGCCCGCCCCCCGGTGTGTTTCCCTTAGTCGCCTCTTACGACACCCACGGGAAGAGTTGGGGTGGTGAAATTCTATGCCGGCACCACACGGCAAGAGAGCATCTTATTGTACTAAATTAAGCTGGATTATAACTAAAGAAGTGGTTTTTTGTTGACTACCTAACGGTAAAATGGTGATGTTATAAGTAATTTGTAATAATTTGCTATTTCCTTTTATTTAAGTAAGACATTTCATTCAAATATTGATTGTTATAAACAACAGAATTTATTAGGAAGACCCAGGGCTTTTTCCGTCAAAAGTAAAAGATTAAAAATTAAACTAAATTTGCAGTTATTATTTTCTTATAAATTGAGGGCATTACTCCTTTTGTATGACTTTTCTGTAACTCTCGCGGTTTCGTACTTGGCTATCACAACCCTTCTCAAAAAACCCTGTATCGCCAGGCCAGGTCGTCGTATTATATAGTTACTATCTTTATTGCATCTTAAATCTTAAACCAATGTGGTAATCATTTTCTAATAACCATTGGTGTAATCATTTTATAATAACCATTGGTGTAATCATTTTCTTATAACCATTGGAGTAATCACTTTCTAATAACCATTGGTGATATCATTTTCTAGTAACCATTGGTGTAATCATTTTCTTATAACCATTGGAGTAATCACTTTCTAATAACCATTGGTGTTATCATTTTCTAGTAACCATTGGTGTAATCATTTTCTAATAATCGTTATTCTAATCATTTCAGGTACCGCAGCCACGGCAGCCAGCAAACCCCTGGCCTTTGGAGCCCCAATATCCAGTGCAGCGCCCTCTACAGGACTCAGCTTTGGAACTCCATCTACCGGTAATTGTAATTAAACAGAGAATTTTGAGCGCATAATACAAAAACATCGTGATGGAGAGTGTGTTCGATTCCCGCCACGGGCAAAAGCAGTTTCTTTTGTTATAGTTTGGAAGAATGTATAAAAGGATGTATAAAGTCTTATACATTCTTCCAAACTATAACAATCCTTTCGGACTGGAAAATTTGTCTAATTATTCATCGCTTGGTCCATGGAATTTATATAAACTAAAAAATGGTATTGGACATTTGCTGGGCTAAAATGGCTTTAGCCCTAAAGAACAATGGCAGAATTTGGTCTGGACTTTTTTTCGCGTCCATGGATTTGATGTATATGAATCAAATTTAATTAATTTTCTACGATTTTTCAATTATTTACTCCTTCTCATAAAGGCCGGAGTTATTTTATGTTATTTAAAAGCTTATCAAATGATATTCGAATGAGGTACATTCGAAATGTTACCATTTTATGAGTGGTGCGGGTACTATTTTATCTTTATTATTTTATTTTGTCTTTGACAGTGTCATGTTGTCTGTGGTTGTCTGTTAATACGCTACAGAATCCTTCCGAGACTCGCTTTTTTAATCTCCGCTGTGTTTTGTGTTTATATTTTGGCTTTTTATATATTTCTACCCGACCTGGAGTCTTTATGGACTGCTTGATACTGCCGTGTGTGACTAGTGCGTGCCCTTAGGACTCTGATATTGCTTTTCGTGATCATAAGCTAATCTTACTGTTCTCTGATTTTGTACTGTGTGCCCAAGTAAGATAGGTATGATGCTTCAGTAATAAACCTACGACAGCTCCAAACAGTCGTTTCACTCAATCCTCCTAACACCGCACCCTACAATTTTGCCTAGTGAATTGGACTTTTGTTGTAAACCCGGGACAATCGTAATGGCAGATTATTATAGAGGTCATCGTAGCACACTATTTTATGTGTAAACTGCAATCTGCAAAACACACTGCGCCGATATCAAGTCTTAGGACTTGACCCGAGAGTTGCGAGATGAGAATGAGGAATGAAATAAATATGTTTAACAAAATGTGTTTTTTATTTGCCCACATTAGGTATTTTATGACAACCTCTGTGGCTTGGCGGGCGAAGAGCCGTAAAATAAAAATATCTATCTATGTAGATACTTATATACATTGTTTTAAGTAAGTATATATAAGTTATCTATATGGTTCTCCATAACACAAGCTCTGCTTAGCTTCGGGCTAGATGATGCTGTGTGGATTGTCCAACATCATTTATTTGTGTATACGGTACCCTCAGTTTTTTTGTGTTTACGGGGCAAGGGGGCAAGTATATTTTAAATACGCGCCCAGTTTTTGTAAACATACAAGAAAGTTAGAACTTATTTGGATTTTTCTCATTTCGTTTGTCTGTAAATACTCATTACCTCAATTAACCACACCACATTATCAATTTCTTTAAGATTTAATTTCAATCTGCGATCTATTATAGATAATTTTTGTTTGACGTTGATTCATAATCATAACCTAAAAATTCAAACACCGAAATCTTTTTTTTTTTCCGGCTTTTTAAATGAAAATAGTCTCATTTATAGATTCTGGAGCAAATGCCAAATCTTTCAACATATTTTTCATCAATTTGAAATTCGCTTCAATTTGATTCCAGACAATTCTTAGTATGGAGACCTGCCATTGTTCTTTAAATTTAAGAATAATATTCATTTATTCAATAATCGGTCTTAGAACAAAACAAAGTATGTGTTCTACTAAGTATATAGACCTATTTCCCTTCTTAGTTGAAATTCATCAATCAAGAGGGCCTCCATACAGCATTCCAGACTCTCAGACTAACATTTGACTGATTAGTCATCATTAAGGACATGCTATGTATCTAAACTAACAAGCGATCGAGTTGGAGTTTTGTTTTAGTTTTTATTTATTCGGGGTAACAAACAATTACACTCTAAGCCTAATTAAATAGATCCTTATTCTAAGTCTTATTCTCTAAGTGCAATCAACACCGTTACCAACAATTAAAAGTTGATTTTAAGACATATTTTAAACTAGCTGTACCCGCGACTTCGTCCGCGATTGCCATACATTTGTTTCAGTTACAGTTTTTCTACTATTAAATAAAAACAAAACTTCAATGTGCTGTATTTGTCTTGTTACACTTTTAATGTATTTACATAAATATATTTAGGTAAATAGCAAAATTTTATAAAAGAACTGTATGGATAGGATAGGAATAAAATCAAATATTGATCTACGTGGGACAGTACCTATACTGTGCCGCAGTTATCTTCATCAACATTCTGTACACGACTTATAATGGAAGAAATGTAAAAACAATTAAATGTTTATAGATGCTGTTATAATTTGAAAATATAACTTATTGAAAAAACATACCTACCATAGTACTCGTGATTTTTAGGATACAGTCATACTTGATTTGTTTGGAAATTACTCTTGATTTTTATATATTATCGCAAAGTAGTAATAAACAAATAAAAATATAGTTATTTTAAATAAAATTTTACAAAACATTTAATAATTTAAACCAACTTAACAACACAAATAACAAACAATAAAATAGAAAAAGCAATCAATGACAGAAAGATAATACATAAAGCATTTGATGACGGTGGACTGTACAGTATAGTTTAGAATTTGGACACGTCAGATGAGTAGCTCGCCCACAGGCACCGCGCGACATCACTGCAGCCGCCGCCGCCGTCTCCTCTCCTGTCTTGCTGGGGAGCGAAAGATGTTATAAAGCATAATTGAAAAAATATGTACCTATTTTTAGGGTTTTGACATCTGTTGCCCTTATGGGATCGCT
Source organism: Eupithecia pulchellata (assembly GCA_963931895.1). Classification (NCBI taxonomy): domain Eukaryota; kingdom Metazoa; phylum Arthropoda; class Insecta; order Lepidoptera; family Geometridae; genus Eupithecia; species Eupithecia pulchellata. Next base: position 3,959,433 of record OZ007543.1, read on the forward strand.
TTGGGTCTGTTTTGTGTTTTGAATCCTTAATATCTCGAAAACTACTGCAGCTATTGACTTGAAATTTAAAATAATAATACATTTTGTGCGCCCGCACATATTTATAGAAAAATAAATGAAAAATCAAAATGAAGATTTTCCATACTTTTGAAATCGAAATTTGAAATGGGACCTACAAAGTCGAAAGTGGTATCAAATGAAAGGTACTCGTTTGTAGATTTCAAAATAGTTTTTGAAATTTTGCTAGATTTTATACTTTTTAAAATATTTTGAAAATGGTTAAAAAAATGACCGTTCCCCCCCCTTATCTCCGATGATTGCAGAGCGGTCTATTTGATATGTAGCAAGTGTTTGTAGGTATTGATTTATATTTTACAGGAAAATATAGAGAAGCCTGTAAAAATAATATTTTTTGAAATATAGTCAAAAAAGGGCGGGAAAATTTTCTAAAGGGGTGACTACCCCACCGAGTTGGGTATCAAATGAAAGGTATTAGTTTGTACATTCCAATACAGTTTTTGAAATTTCAAAAGATTTTATACTTTTCGATATATTTTGAAAATGGTCGAAAAATTGACCGGTACCCCCCTCTATCTCCGAAGATTGCAGAGCGATCGATGTGATATGTAGCAAGTGTTTGTAGGTATTGATCTATATTTTACAGGAAAAATATAGAGAAATCTGTAAAAATAATACTTTTTGAAATATGGTCAAAAAAGGGCGGGAAAAATTTCTAAAGGGGTGACTACCCTACCGAGTTGGGTATCAAATGAAAGGTATAGGTTTGTACATACCAATGCAGTTTTTAAAATTTCGATAGGTTTTACACTTTTCGAAAAATTTTGAAAAAGGTCGAATAATTTACCATTCCCCCCCCCCCCCCCCCCTATCTCCGAAGATTGCAGAGTGATCGATGTAAAATGTACTATGCGTTTGTAGATATAGATCTATATTTTACAGGAAAAATATAGAGAAGTCTGTAAAAACAACACTTTTTTAAATATGGTCAAAAAACTAATTTTCATACCATAGGGGTAGCCCCTATGGTATTCATTGAGAGCAATATCAAATCAAAGGTATAGATTTCGACAATTCAAAACAGGTTTTGAAAATCGTCTAAGTTTCAAACTTAGTGAAAAACGTTGAAAAAAGTCGAAAAACGAATTGTAGGTACCAACCCACTAATCTCTGTAGTAACTGTAATAGTAGTTCCATAGCGCCACAAAACCGTTGTTCTCCAAATTTGAAAGTCTATGTATTCCACTGCGCTCGAAGAATAATTATCTAAATTTTAGATACGAAGATTATTGAATTAATTAATTCCACCGTGCTCGAAAAAATATGGGAAGAGTAATATATCCTGGATAATCCACACAGCATCATTCAGATTCAAAAACTTTATTTCTTTAGGCTTGTGTAATTGATACTACTACGATAGCTGTTATACTTAATAAAGTATAAGTATCACATTAGATGATTTATTTTTGTGTACGTAGAAAAGGACTTGAACACTCGAACAAATAATCTGAAGATCTTACAAATATTAGTCCCGAGGCGGGAATCAAACCGCAACCTCCTGCGTTGTAAGCCCACCGCGCCTAACAGGTTGTCAATATACGTACCTACCTAAACGACAAAAGTTCAAAACCCTCGGCGCGCGAGTTACACTCGCACTTGTCGTACTTGTTTATAGATAGTCTGCTCTAAGCTTTCTTTGCTCGACTTGACTTTTTTAAGCCCCCATGAGCCTTCTTAACTTTCAAAGCCGCAGACGTTTTCCTCCTGCCCCGGTGTAACGGGGCAGTTAATGAAGCAGGGCAGTAAATGCGTTATGGAAAAAATATTTACTTGCTCTTATTTACGGTTTTGGTTTCGAGACGTTCGACTGGGGCCCCTTTTCTACTGAACTAATCACATCATTATGCCTCTGGTATCGTCACATAATCACACGATACGTTTGAGTATTCTTCCAGCAGCGGAAATCTACAGATAAAGATGGAGAGCTGCGTCTCAAAAGTCGGTGCGGTGAGAGCAGCGCACGCAATATCATAAGTATTTTTGATCTAAAGGTTCTACTTGAAAATAGATCATAGATTAAGAACTTACTTGTAGAACACCCAAAAATCTAAATCAATATTTCCTTTAGACCTTACAGGACTTTTGGACACATCACCCAGTGTCAGTGTCCATACATATTTTACTGCAAAAAATAAAAACATGATTAGTTTAGTTTCTTTTTCGTGGTTCCGTTCAAATAGAGACAGGAAAGAATGAGGTTTCCTTCGATGAAAGAAACTACAAATGACCAGGGACTCGCGTCAAGTGTCTAATTTTAAACCATCAGAATATAAAGCTGAGTTTTTTTGATCTACTAAGGGAGAAGCGTGGAACCCCGTGGAACCGTGAGAGTTATCGAAAAGTAAGGAGTTATGTGCTAAATGTTCGACGACTTATGCTTAAAATTGTTGGTACTTACACCTTGCATTTATATTTCTAAGTGCAACTGTAGTTTCTTTGATCTAATGATTTTAAGTAACATTTGAACATGTTTATGAAGATTGAATGGATCATACTTACATTTTACTTCGCCTGAAAAGTTAATAGGAAGTACCTAAGTAATAAGTTCTAACTATTAGGTACCTATTCAGGCGAAGTAGGGTGCAAAATTAAAGAAAATAAATACATCATAGAGCGGTACTTACCTGTAGGATAATATGCACAACACATATTCAACCATTATGCCCTTCCGTAACGTTCTTGGGAGAATATTTTACAATTTATAGTTATATAACAGAAGGATTTCTGCCAGTTTTTATGTCTTCATTGATCAAAAAACAGAAAATAGATTGTCACTTTGACTCGTTGTCGTGGAGAAAAAGGCAAAATGTCACGCCATCGTGAAAAAAATCCTGTCTATTACTACTCTTTGGACTCCTAGCCGAAGCGCAAGTGAGAAGGTCAGGATTTAGTCTAACCGGACCCTCGGTAAAAATAAAACCTATATAAAACATGAAACACAATAATATGTATGATTAAATGTATGTCCGTACTCGTAGCATGAACTCAAATCGTGTCAAGCTTCATTCGAATACGTACCTAAGCGGTTTCGGTGTGATGCGCGGTCAAGGAAGTTTACTTTTGCTCTCCCACGGGAACCTTACTGAGTTCCAGGATAAAATACATTATAATGTCCTCCCCCATAGTATGGACTCAGATTGTGGCAAGTTTCAATCGAATGCATTCAGTAGTTTCGGCATGATGCTAGGTTAAAGAATTTTGCTTTCATCCCCTCTCCCAGGGGAACCTTACTGAATTTCAGGATAAAATGTATCCTATGTTCTTCCTTGTAGAATGACCTCAATCACGCCAAGTTTGATTCGAATGCATCCAGCAGTTTCGGCGTAATGCACGTATAAATAATTTTGCTTTCATCCCCTCTCCCAGGGGAACCACACTGAATTCCAGGATAAAAAGTATCCTATGTCCTTCCTCGTGGTATGAACTCAAATCGCACCAAGTTTCATTTGAATACATCAAGCAGTTTCGGCGTGATGCGCGTTTAAGAAACAGACAGACAGACAGACAGGCAGACATGAATGAAAAAAAATACAGTTTTGTCTTCAGTATCGATAAATAGACTGCTCTCCAATAAAAATTTTCAAAATATCTTCAATGTACAGAATGTACAGAATTGGTCCTGTTACAGTTTTATTATAAGTATAGATAACTTTTTTATTTATGAACCGATTTACTTGAAACAAACACTAAATGTTAATTGAAGCTTACCATAACATATTTTTGAAAACCCCATCTAAATCGGATAAGCCGTTTCTGAGATTAGCGCGCACAAACGCACAGACAAACAGATAAACAGACAAACAGATAAACAGACAAACAGACAAAAATTCTAAAAATCATTGTTTTGGGTCCTATTAGCGTTAATAGAGGTCCCTATACTATTTTTTCTAAAATATCTTCCATGTACAGACAGGGTTCCGTTAGATTTTTATTATATGTATAGATAATTTGTGGTGGATATTCCAACTGAGATATTTCGAGCAAGAATTCTGGCCGAAGAATGTGCTGTTCCGACGTTTTCGCGGACGATTACCGGTCGCAGCACATATCGCGTGACACACGTCGCCGATATTAAAATAACGTGGTAGTTAGTAAATATTATTTTAAGTATGTTAGACTAAGGTATATATTATACATGGGCTGTAGTTTTTAAGTATTGGACATCTTGTACTTATATTGCCTGAAAAAAATTATATATCTATACTATGTTATAAAGAGTAAAGATTTAATTGTTTGTTTGTTTGGATGGTATAGGCCCCGAAACTTCTAGGCCGATTTGAAATCATTTGAATCCTACATTATCCAACTAGAACATAGACTATAGAGCATTATTAAAAAAGTTAGGGATCCGTATGAGATATAATAATATAATGTAACCAATAGTATGTGTCAGTTTTTTTTTAAATTTCATAATAACTTTATTTCAGCACTTAGACAAGTCAAATTTCATACAGGCAATTATTATTATCACTAAGCACCAGTGCGACGCGACGCCCGGGCGGAAAACTACTTTACTTACAAATGGCCTCATTTCCAATAATTATTTATGAATATCCACAGCCGCACCCACTGGCCTCAGCTTCGGTACAACCGCATCGTCCGCGGCCACCACTGCGTTAAGTTTCGGCACAACGCCGGCATCGACCACGACCACAAGTGGGATTAGTTTCGGCGCTAAGCTGCCTACGTCATCTACTGCGAGTAAGTAATACCACATTTGATCTTAGCATGCATTGCCGTGTGGTGCCGGCATAGAATTTCACCACCCCAACTCTTCCCGTGGGTGTCGTAAGAGGCGACTAAGGGAGACACACCGGGGCGCGGGCAGCAGCGCCATCTGTAGAACAACTCTGCATCGAACTGCGATCCCCAACCCGCATGCCCAGCGTGGGGATTATGAGCAATAACCCCCAAATGATAAATATTGCCATATATGCAATCATTAGGGGAGGCCTATGTCCAGCTGGGGACTAACATAGGCTGATGTTATTGTTGTTGATCTTAGCATTACATTCATTCTTGTCCAAGAGTCCTGTAATGTCTAAAGGATTATAAAGCACTTTGATTTAAATGCACCGTCTGTAGTGTTGCGTCCAGTTCATCCCAACGTTGCCTGGAAGAGATCTCTCATAGAAAAAAGTACTTCCTCTACTCTAAGCATGTCTATAAGTAATTTGTAATGCTTTCTTTCTTTTGGTGGTGTAAGGAACTTTTTGATATAAATAAAAGAAGAGAAAGATAGAAAGTGCTTTCGCTTTCTATCTTTCTCTTCTTTTATTTATATCAAAAAGTTCCTTTGTTTAACTTAATAATAAAATAGGTGGGTAGGTAAACGCCTCAAGAGAAGCCTATACAGGGTGGAATTTTGTAATGACACCTCAATGGAAAGTACTCATAATTAGAGATCGGATATTCTAATGCATATTTATTTACCTAAAGTTGAGGGGTTGGCTATTATGGAAAGCACTTTTTATCTTTCAATAAAGGTATCCGTACGAAAACTTCAATAATGTTACTCAACGTGTTAGTGTTTATAAAATAAATAAATAATTCTGGACAATCCACACAGCATCATCTAGCCCCAAGCTATATACATACATAATACGTTATAATTAAAATTTAAAGATATTTTTTATTATATGTACATATATAGAAAACGACCAGAACACGTGAAAGCACTTTTTATCGAAAAATCCCGAGTCTCGAGAAATTCAAATTTTTCTTTGTCTATAAATCTCGGGATCCCAGGAAATTCAAATTAAAGTGATGCGAATGACAATTGCACTGTTACAATTACAACGTAATGCTTGCTGTAATTTGTTTTTTGTAATTTGTGACAAATGTGAAATCATGCTTATTTAACCTTAGGAAATCGTAGATAAACGACCAAAAAGGCTAAATTTATACCATGCCAAAAATCCAAAAATAATTAAATTATTTTTGGCAAGGTTCAATCAAAATACCGCTTACCAAACCGCGCTTGAGTTTGTATGGCCGACGGCCAGAAGCGGCAACTTTTGTAAAAACTTGTGTGTACTTTATTTATTCAAAAACGTGCTGTTTTCTTTTCTTTTAAATCCAAAAACTTTTAAAATAAATAGTAAATTTGCAAAAAAAAATGTTTTTTAATATTAGTAGGTAATTTTAGCCAGATATTACCGGTTTTTTTTTCAGTTTCGAGTTTTTAAGTGCATCGCATTAATGAGGAATTTAGGAAAATACTTTTATTTTCTTCATATAAAAGATTTTTCACAATTGATCCCCGGGGCCTAGAATCACCCCCTGTTGGCTAAGTACAAGTAACGTGGCACCCTGTATATATCCGATTATTATTTATGCAATCCCGGGATTTTATTTTTAATTAAAGTATCCTAAGAAGCCGCTTCCATACTTTGTTAGCCAAATATTAACTTTAGGTAAATATGCATTAGAATATCCGATCTCTACTCATAATATAGAATACTAGCGGCCCGCCCCGGCTTCGCACGGGTATTAAACAAAAATTTCAGAAATTATACACACTAAAACGATGGGTTTTACAGTTTTCATACGGATCTTTACTTTTTTTAACAGCATTGGGGTTTTTGACATTGACTCGACATTCCAAAACTGACACTGGCCGTAGAGAAAAAGCAAGCACCGTGCGCTATACAACCTCTTTTTCTATTCTGACGCGCCATAATAGAAAAAGAGGTTGAATATACAGCCCACGGTTCAATTATTGAATTTTTCATGCGGATCCCTAACTTTTTTGAAACTATTATATAGCCTATGTTCATCACGGAAAATTAAGGATTCTAATGGTGAAAGAATTTTTTAACTCGGTTCAGTAGTTTCGGACCCTATTCAATTCAAACAAACAAACAAACAAACAAACAAACAAACATACAAACAAACAAACAATCAAATCTTTCCTCTTTATAATATTAGTATAGATATAGATTTTACTCAAATATAACATTCCTTTATTTTTGAAAAGAAAGAATAACTGAGCTTTGTTTACCTGCCAGTAAGTTTCATACCGACTCGTTTCACGTCGTTCCGAATTTAAATTTTAAACCTAGAGCTGTCAAATACAATGTCATTTTAATGTTTAGAAAACTTTTCATCCCGAACTATCTGTTTTGAAAATTCAATATTATATAAATTCCAGTTTAATCCTTAAAACTCCGTAATTTCGCTTGCATAAAAACACGCAAAGATAGGTTGTAACCGGTTCCAATGTTTCGGACAAAACTTTCTCCTAAATTTTTAACTTAAATTAGTTTGTCTTTCTCATTTTTTTTTAAACTTTGCTGTTAGTTTTTATATTAATCTGGGTAATCATTTTTAGCCTTATTGTTAACTAAATTTTAATTATTCTTATATTTAATGTTACGCTGTGGCTTACCTCAATATAAAATATTTTTCAAACATCATTCAACAGAGGTCGTTTTATATTATATTTTATACTATTTTTTGTTTTTTTATAGCATCATCAGCGCCCTCTGGTATTACTGCGTTGGCTAAATCGACTGCGGCCACCACTATGCCTCCTCTAAGCACTGCTACTACGTAAGTTACATATGTAAATAACGTAATAAAAATGATAATTAATTTTTAACTGACTTCTAAACAGGAGATGGTTCTATATTATAATTGAAATTGAACTTTAATTTTGCTGTATTTTAATTTTCTATTTATAATATTTTTATTTATACCTAATTTAAAATTTATTTCGAATATGGACACTTTTATTATAACAATGTTGTCTGAAATAAACGTATTGAATTGAATTGAATTATTATTTTATTCTTATTATTGTGTATTTTAAATGTAATTTCACAAAATTTGTACATGGTACTTGAAATATTTTTTTTTATTTATTTATATTCAGCTGTATGCATGTTTTTTCATCTGTTTTGTAGTAAGTTAGTAAATTCTTAATTTGTTACAAAAAACACACAAACAAATGGTTTACTTAAACTGGAAGAGTCTAAACATAACTAATTTTTAAAAACTAAATTAAAACAAATAAGAGAGACAAACATAAAATCGCTCATAGCGATAAGGCCGACCTTTATACATCGTCTACTTTAAGCTTGTCTGTTTGTAATGCTCTCTTTCTTTGTGTGGTATAATAAAGTATTTTCTATCTAAACATCTCTTACACTTTTGCTAACGTCTCCGAAGCCTTATAATATAATTATAAAGCATATTTTTATGAATGTAAACTGATTTCTCCGTCCGTCGAGTCATTATGATAGTTCTTTTGCTAGTTTATACAAAGAGGATGATACCAATGTAGTCTCATTAAAATATTTGTAGGTCATCCGAGGTCTACCTGTGGCTTTGATCGGATACATTTTAATCTTAGATGTCCCAAATCTTATAAGCATCCGCATTTAATTTAGAAATAAGTATAAATTTATACATCCCTAAAGTATTTCGAGAAAAAAAATTGCTAGGAACCTAGATAAATACAATTCTAATGCAAATAATAACAGATCATGGTGACATTTTGGTCAAATTTCAAATCATTTTCGAATTACGTTTGTTTATATCTGGGAAATACATCCGTATCGCCGGAGCCTTAAAGTCTATTCTGATCATGAATACTGGATTCTAATTCCAGCACAACAGCCGCCCCATTAGTGCCGCCACACCAGATAAGTTCAATAACCTTCGCGGAGTTAGAAGAAAACATCAACAAATGGACGCTAGAACTAGAAGAGCAAGAGAAGACGTTCATCAACCAAGCTACGCAAATCAACGCGTGGGACCGTTTGCTTATTGCTAATGGGGAAAAGGTGAATACTGTTTTGTTAATTGAAGTTAAGGCGCATACAGCACACTTTATTTCTTTAGGCTTACAAAATAAGCACTTAGACAAGTAAAATTTCATACAGGTAATTATTATAAAAAAGAAATTAGTTGTAATTGATTTCTCTTCATTTCAAATTTTTTGTCCACTTCTCACACTACAACAAAACAGTATTCATAATACCTTTTCATGTTCTATTCTCGCCAACTTTTGGCAAATAACGCCCAAATCGCTGCTTCTCATACTAACAAACAATATTCACCTTTAAGGCGCATACAGCACCTAAACTAGCGCCACCACCTACTTTATGTTATTATTCTGTTTAACAAAGGAATTTTCAAAAATCCATCGTCCAGTTTGTGATACCTATCATAAACTTTTTTTTAATGCCTCTGTAATAGTTTTATTCTATTTAGTTTAGGAAGAGATACGAAAATAGATTTTGGTGGCCACCAAGGGCAACTTCGTATCTCTTCCTTAACTAAATAGAATAAAACTTGGTGCTGTATGCGCCTTAAAGGTGAATATTGTTTGTTAGTATGAGAAGCAGCGATTTGGGCGTTATTTGCTAAAAGTTGGCGAGAATAGAACACGAAAAGGTATTATGAATATTGTTTTGTTGTAGTGTGAGAAGTGGACAAGTGGACAAAAAAATTTAAGTGAAGAGAAATCAAGAACAACTTATTTCTTTTTTATAATAATTACCTGTATGAAATTTTACTTGTCTAAGCGCTTATTTTGTAAGCCTAAAGAAATAAAGTTATTGAATCTGAATCAGAAGCAGCGATCGGAAATTTGGGCGCTATTTAACTAAAGCTGGCGAGAATATCACATGGAAGTGGTTAAAACCAGCTCTCTCTGGAATTCCGAAATATTCTAACATATTGTGTCTTCGACAGAACCTTTATACTTAGACTTTCTTTCTTCCTGTTAAAAAATCCTGGATACAAATATATCTATACTAATATTATAAAGAGGAAAGATTTGATTGTTTGTTTGTTTGTTTTAATTGAATAGGCTCCGAAACTACTGGACCGAGTTAAAAAATTCTTTCACCATTAGAATCCTTAATTTTCCGTGATGAACATAGGCTATATAATATTTTCAAAAAAGTTAGGGATCCGCATGAAAAATTCAATAATTGAACCGTGGGCTGTATATTCAACCTCTTTTTCTATTATGGCGCGTCAGAATAGAAAAAGAGGTTGTATAGCGCACGGTGCTTGCTTTTTCTCTACGGCCAGTGTCAGTTTTGGAATGTCGAGTCAATGTCAATAACCCCAATGCTGTTAAAAAAAGTAAAGATCCGTATGAAAACTGTGAAACCCATCGTTTTAGTGTGTATAATTTCTGAAATTTTTGTTTAGAACCCGTGCGAAGCCGGGGCGGGCCGCTAGTACAACATAAGAAGCTTTTTATTATTTAATACTTCACGCATATCTCTAACTTTTTTGAAAGTATTCTATAGCCTGTCCATTAGGGAAAATGTAGGATTCTAATGGTGAATTTTTCAAATCGGTCCCGTAGTTTCGGAGCCTATTCAATCCAGACAAACAAACCATCAAATCTTTCCTCTTTATAATATTCATGGTCATCATTATCACCCGCTAGTCCACTGCTAGTAAAGATTAATCATAACTGTTCGTGCTTCCAGATTGTAGAACTGAACGACGTAGTCCAAACAGTAAAGAACGAGCAGCAATCCTTAGAACATGAGCTGGACTTCGTGTTGGCTCAACAGAAAGAGCTGGAAGACCTTCTGGCGCCGATGGAGAAACAGCTGCTAGAGTGCACGGGAGATAGAGTAAGAGATCCGGAGAGGGAGCAGATGTGAGTGTTTTATTTCTTTGGTTTTTCTCTGAACTTTGTAGTAACTTGTTAATATTCGTCAACATAATGGCCCTGAGCGGTCTCTTTTTAGTCAACTGGGATGAATGAGTAGTCCTAGCAAAGTATCGACTCATTTTCTATATTTAATCACCCGAAGAACCGATAACCGCTGGGGTAAACGAGACCGAGACTCTGTGAACGTAGTGTAGGACGCCCTCATGCCAGGTGGGATGAAGATCTGCGAAAGACTGCTGGCAGATGCTGGATGCGACAAGCTGAAGACAGGGCGCTATGGCGCTCATTAGGGGAGGCATATGTCCAGCAGTGGACTAACATGGGCTGATGATGCTGATGTATTACCCAAGAACATAAGAATGTTTATTATCAGTCGATAACTTTATTTTACGATTTACAGGTACACATTAGCAGAGAACCTAGATTCGCAACTGAAACAGATGTCTGAAGACCTAAAGGAGGTTATAGAGCACCTGAATGAAACCAACAGGGGGCAGGATAGTAATGACCCTGTAAGTATAACACACACTATCGGTCCGCCCCGGCTTCACACGGGTATCTAACTAAAATTTTATTTTTTCCTACGGAACCCTAACTTTTTTGAAAATATTCTAGCCTATGTTCATCAGGGAAATTTAGGATTCTAATGGTTAAAGAATTTTTAAAATCGGTCCAGTAGTTTCGGAGCAAACGGATTAATTATAATTCAAACATATAATCGAATCTTTCGTCTTTATAATATTAGTATAGAATAGCCCGTTATTCAGTTCCCATGGGATAATAATAAAAAAAAAAAAACAATAAGCTTAGAAAGTTTCTAAAGCAAAATAATTAAATCTTTGTTGGCATGGAATAACAAATCTATAGAAATGCTTCTTTTCCTAATGACCGCCATAGCGCCCTGTCTACAGCTTGCCGCATCTTTTATTATAATTATTTTAAAACTAGCGGCCCGCCCCGGCTTCGCACGGGTATTAAACAAAAATTTCAGAAATTATACACACTGACACGATGTGTTTCACAGTTTTCATACGGATCCCTTACTTTTTCTAATCATTGGGATTTTTGACATTGACTCGACACTCCATAACTGACACTGGCCGTAGAGAAAAAGCAAGCACCGTGCGCTATTAAACCTCTTTTTCTATTCTAACGTGCCACAATAGAAAAAGAGGTTGAATATTCAGCGCAGGGTTCAATTATTGAATTTTTCTTACGGATCCCTAACTTTTTTGAAAATATTATATAGCCTATGTTCATCACGGAAAATTTTGGATTCTAATGGTGAAAGAATTTTTAAAATCGGTCCAGTAGTTTCGGAGCCTATTCAATTCAAACAAACAAACAAACAATCAAATCTTTCCTCTTTATAATATTAGAATAGACAAACGAATTTCTTTCTTTCCCAGATTGTCCAAATCGGCCGCATCCTGAATACCCACATGTCCTCAATGCAATGGATCGACAACGCGATCGCTCAGATATCCAACAAACTGGACCAACTCAAGGCAACCCACGACACACTGAGGCGAGACAACGAAAGATCTTTCCAATTAACTTATAACTGAAGTTTAGATTAAGAACTGTGATTTTGCTAAAGAAATAAATCGTTTAAATGGATTCTTAGAGATGGGATTTCTAGGAATTTTCATAACAATTAAATCATTTAGTATTTTGCGAGTTAGTTTAAATTAAAATCGATCAAAAGCATCAATTATATGCATTCTGTTAGTACTAAGGCTCAATTTATACCGCCGCGCGATGAAAGGGTCATGCATAACGCAAAAAATTCGAGCAAATACGTGCACGTATTCGCAAGAATGCACGTGAATACTCGAGAATTCCAGCGAATTCGCGCGACTGTGCCTTGAGCAACTGTAGTTTATACATGATATAAAAAATCTAATTTGTTCACCAAATAGATCAACTTTTCCTATGAATCCATGATCTTGATGTATAAGCACGCACCCAACCTGTCCCGTAAATGCTTGGCATCGCTATCGCTTGCTGTGACCGACTCTCCATTCGCAACTCCTATCGAACTTCCAGAGGATTCTTACACTGTCCCGACAGTACCTAATTGACATAAAGTTCATTATGATATGTACAATTTACAAGTCCATTCCGCGGCGGTGTAAATTGAGCCTAACTAATTTGGTAGTACTTACTACTTCAATAGCTGTTCTCTAAAACTATTTATTAGCTGCTGTTTTTTTTTTCAATGGCAAAGATAGGAACTGTCACATTTTTTGTGCTTTCAAATTTGTTTTTGTAGAACACAGAATCAACACAATTTTCATTAATGTTGGTCATCCATTAAATATTCATGTATTTTGAATTTGCTACCATATGATTCAATGTAAGATATTACTGAATACTAACAATATGCCCTTCAAATAGGGAAATTTTGAACATAAGAATGGTATAAATCTATACACATTGGATAACATTAGTGTTTAAACAAATAATTTCACTGAAAATGTGATTCTAGGTAGTTATTAATAAATTAAAGCATGTAAGTACATCATTTAATCAGTTAAATGAGTATAATGTTGAAAGATGTTGATTTTGAAATGTTTTCAGGAATAAAAAAAAAATGAACAATTTGATATTCTTTTATTTTTACATCACAGAAAAATATTATTTTTATTATCAAAAATAGTGGCCAATAATCACTTGAAAGTATCTAGCCATGTGGAAAAACGCTTAGTGATAAAGTATCGACGGGACTACGCCGTCGAGTTATTCGCCTTAGGTTGGCGGTTGCTTTCGACAATGACCAGCGGCTCTATTGTCTAACTCAACTGGTAAACGTAATCGGCTTCAGTTTGGCATTTCAAACCTTGCCTGGACTTCGATTGTCACTTTCGTATTGTGTAAATAGCTGAAACCGAAGACCAGTTGAATACCTTATGCAATACTGACAACATTCTGACTGGGTCTACAACTGGTAATCGGTTTGAAGTTCACTGGTAATGGATTTCAAGTTAGACAATAAGGCTGCAGGTACTTAAAAGTCCAAATATGAAATAATTGCTGGACAATTTACACAGTATTATAAGATATTCAGAGTTTGTGTTATTATGACACTACTAATCTAAAATACTCGAAGCAAGCAGGTTGCACAACAAATATTTGTCCAACCTCTTGCGTGGTAGGTTATGATCACAGAGCATATAATCACTACGTTCTATAGGTGGTGTTCGTGGTTATGATAGGTAGGATTTCCAAAGTGAGCTCTCACAATCCATACGCGCAAGTCAAATTACTAACCTAGGGGTTCACAGTGTGGCCTTAGCCTAACCAATTGTCCTTAAATATTAAAACAACTTTTAATACACAATACCTGTTATAAAACACTGCAGTCTAACATTTTCATCAGTTTGCAAACACAAAATCACCAGTTTCTTGTGTACCACACTCGCTATAGTTCGATTATGTGAAATCATATCTGCACTTAGGAACATTGAGAGCTTCTTAGCGTCGACTCGGCAATAGCAGAGGCGGGAGAGATCTTCATTTACTTGGGACTCGGTTTCTGAGTCGGAGTGGTCTATGGGACCTGCAAGAAAGTTACATAATTATGGGTTAGTTTCATCAGTAAAACCCCTTCGAAAATTACAAATAATCAACCGAATTAGAACTAGTATTTGTAAAGAAACGATTGAGCTGAATGGAGACTGTTCTAAAACTTCCTAACAATCTACAGGTAAAACTAATTTACAAATTACAATTCATCTGTAGTTCAGAAGGTGTCTTACTTTTCACATTATTATTTGTCATTACGTATAATTTATCTCAGTTTTTGTTTAGCAAAAAAAAAAATGAGTTGATTCCATGGATAATTTCTTACTTTCAACATGTCAGGTCTGCTTTTACAAAAGAGTCCGAGAAGCGAATCATGATACTTGAACGTTAAACAATTACCAACGTATAATTATAGTTAGTAAGTGTTGTTATGAGGTAAAAAAAAAATTTTCTTAGTCCCATTCATCTTGTATAAATAAGTAGTAAGTATTTACAGTTAAGTGAAAACTATACTAGTTCTATACTTCCAAAACTTATGCGAAGCTGCATTAGGCCACAGTTGCATTACAAGATAGCCGATAGACCGGTTGCCAGGTTGCTTCAATAACTAAGCGTTCTTGCTTAGTTTATCAGACTGGCGACGAGCTATTCTGTCTAACTTAGCGTGTTATGGGAGTGGCTATATTGCAAGTGTCTACTGCCTATGGCTAGGAGTGGCTACATTACCATTACACAAGATGGTGACACCTCTGTGCCTGTAGCGTAACTGTCATAGATATTAAGTGTGTTATATCGTTATATTAGAGAACTCTGTTCTCCAGATAAACCTAATTTAATATTTAAGACTACTTAACATAAAAAAGTCAGTGCGTTTCGATAAATGATATATCAATCCACACATTTTCATACTTGCATTGGCCTCTAAAGTTTAGAACTGGCAATTTTATTAATAGCTAGCACTTATGTGCTTAGCCTGTCCTAAGTCTCACCTCCAAAGCTCTCGACCCTCAAATCCTTGAACCGCGTGGAAACCTTGGCCATGTCAGTCTTGATCTGCAGTGTCAGTCGGCCCTCGGCGGAAGCACGGATCATTACTTCGGGGGCCATACTTCTCATGCGGTCTATCGTTGTACGCAGCTGCTTTAGTGTTGGCAGTTCTATTGATATCTGGAAATTTAATAAATGAATGTCATAAAAAATAATAATTTATGGCCATATTGTTAATACTAGTTGTTATTTGGTTATTTAATTGTAATATTCTTTGTTAATAAAGGTTTATCCCAATTTTTTTTTTATTTCTGTTATATTTATAATGATTGTACTAAAAATAAGGAAATATATTATTTTATTATGTAAGAATGTACAAATCTTTGTTTGATTTATTTAGGAATCCCAACAAAAATATGCATAATATAATAACAAAATATAGTGGTCATAAGTCAAATGTTTATTAATGTTAAGTGTGCCACATCATCAGCCTATAATAGTCCACAGCTGGACATAGGCCACCCTAATGAGCCCATAGATGGCATTATTTATCATTAGGGGTTATTACCCATAATCTCCACGCTAGGCATGTGGGTTAGGGATCGCAGTACAGTGGAGTTGTTCTGAAGAGGGTGCTGCTGCTCATACCCAGGTTTCTCTTCCTTAGTCGCCTCTTACGCGGGAAGAGTGGGGGTAGTATATGCCGGCCCCACACAGTACAGTGTGCCACAGCATGAGCTAATTCTAAGAGTCAATTAAAGGAATATAGGCATACTATGTGACACACTTTTACAAATTTTTATTATTGTCCCCCCTTTCTGAACACCAATAGCATTTGCTAACACCAATACTAATCATAAAATTTATTATCTGGGTAATCAACTCACATCGGGATTTGGTATGCGAGGCTCTGCAAATTCAGACCATAGCTTCCTTGGAATAACTATCGCTGGTATATCATGTATCACATTCCTTGTTTGTTGTGATGTTGAGGACGGCTGAGGAACAGTATTGATTGAATTTGTATAAAGCTATGTATGTATTATGTACAGTCCGCGTCACATCCCCCCTATCTCAATAGTTGTGGAACAGGGTATTTGTTATTGTTGGGAATCTCAGACTGAGTATTATGGGTGGGTGGTTTGATACTGAGCGGCAGCGTGATAAATTTTTGCATCTGAAAATTTGTGACAAGTTGCAAGGGTATTAGAAGTAGTCGAAAATATTTTGTAGACAAGGGGATACTTAATTCTGACGCAAACTGTACATCAGGAGTATATTAGTTTCAGTGATTTAAAATGGTTACAACAACAGTTACTACGGTTCTATAATCAAAATCATAAAACCTATTTAAGGGGAAAGATATACTCACTCACAATTTCAATTTCCAAAGTGAGGCAGGGGCACTGTTTCTTTGTAAGTTTCATTTTCAATGATTTAGCAGACTTCAGTGTTAGAAGAGATCTTGCTAAATTTCCTGAAAGATATAAAATCAGGGTTATCTGAGAAAGATATTATATTATAGCACAGAATTTAAGGTATTGTGAAATAGCAAATGATCATACTATTTAGCACTGAGTGAACAGTATGTTAGTACACATAATGAAAAATATACCTATTTATTATATTACATTAATACAAACCAGAATTCAACCCTAAATAGATATCCCTATGCTCATCATCCAATCCAATAAGTTGATACTCAGAGAAAAACATAGCCTGAGGTATTTCACACCAAAGTATGGGGGGCGCAGGACCACTGTTTTCATCGCTCACAATGAAGTAAATTCTATCACTGGACAGTCGTAAAACGCATTCTTTCGATAGCTTTGAAATTGTTGTTACTATATCTGGAAAATAAGGTTTTTATGGTATTTTGAAACACGGCTAATATTCGTAGTTCTTTTTGAGAATAACGTTATAAATCATACTTGTAAATTCGCGCATGGGACCAGCGTCTATCATAACGCTACGAAATTTCATATTGACAAATGTTATCTTTAACAAATAAACAGGCGCAGTTTCAAAAATATGTTCAATTCCCGGCAGAAGGAAAGGAACCAAAAAGTTTTGTTTGTTTGTTTACATTATTTGACTGACTAAAATAATTTGAATTTGACGTAGCCATTCTGGGTATAGACAACTCTAGGGCGGACTACAACTATTTTAGTCGTTTTGTAGACGAAAACGGAATCGATTAATGTGATGCATTATTTACTTAGGTAGTTATTCATTTTAAGATAACTACCATCTCCTTTAGACCTCGCATCCTCTATTATTAATAATCTACCTACTTCTATGTTTACTGGCGTCCTTCTGCACCACTCGATACCGGCTTAGCGATTACGCCTAAACCACCAATCCCATAATTGTTATTAGAAAGCTATTTCAATGGCGTAATACTTTATAAGTCATGGTTAGTAAAAATATGTAATAAAATAAAACAATGCATGTACCAAATAATGCTTTTAATTTGTTTTCCTCTTTCCAACGTCTCGGGAGAGGTTAGTGAGGAATAAACTAATTAAATCTTTGTTAGATAGGTACCTACTACCTACTTACGTTATCATTAACGTAATAAATTAATAATATCAATTCATATTGATGAATGACGTAACTACATAAATATATTGTCTTGCCTAGATTAGATTGCTCGCTTAGCTCACTGTTATTTCCTTAGTCATAGTGGTCAAGTTTTTAGCTGCCCCAAGAAAATATCACAAAAACTTTCGGGCTCGCTTCGCTCGCCGTACATTATGTAGCGACTGTGTTGTCTTCCTAGTTCCTATTTTGTTCTTAATCGTCAAAAAACATACCACACCAAATTAAAAAAGGCTCACTCCTCTGATGTATTTTGTATTCACTTCTCAAAAAAAACCATCAAATTGTTACCATGTTTTTGTGCTGCAGAAGAGGGCATTTCGTGCAATCTATAATATTATGTATGGCAGAGAATCCATGGGTGAAACATTAAAAAAATAAACATAATGACAGGTACCGTGTCATTATATTTATGAAAATTTTATGTAGGTAGGTACTTTTATAAAATATCAATAAGTTCAATAGAAATAGCGATACTTATTTAGTTACTATATCTAATTTAAAAACTAGAGGGGGGCTTTTAAAGGGCAATGTAGACGCTTCTACAGCAAAACTCCAAGTGTGTTGCAATATTATCTATAAATAAAAATTTTGTCCAAGTACCTATTTGTTTTGCAAAAAGGCTAACTATAAAATTTTAGATTATCTAGACGACAAAAAAGTTAAGATGAGTTTAGCTCCAACTCGACAATGTAAAGGTTTCTTGTTTGCTTCTTTACTGTAGGTACCATTATAAAGATTGAAGTGAACATGGATATAGTGATCATTTTATTTCCCAGTATTACATGAGTAATTTGTATTTTGTGACGTGTCCAAGAGAGTCCTGTAAGGTCTAAAGGAAATAAAGTAGGTACTTTGATTTTGATTTTATTATTTATAATCCACGTGGACTGCCTTAAGTAGATTAAAATGATGAAGCATCATCATTGATGATGCTTCTTGTCTCAGGCGGGTCTGAGGCTCTACCTCCCCAGGATAGAATTTCTGGCAACGGCCCTGCATTTAAACAGCTTTTTTGTACAAAAAATCTCTTTATATCTAAAACACCACAGTTTACTAGTTGAAAATAAATAAATAAGGCCAACATATTAAAAAAAACATAAATTAAATTATAAATAAAGGGCGGAACCATAGACAGGATATAAAAATAACAGTTTTATTTTCTAATCATAGGTATACAGTTTTACCTAAATGATTTCGTTAGAATTTTTTTTTGTTTTTCCGAAACAGGTTAAGTACCTAGAATCAAACAGGGTTGATCTGAAATATTAATGTACCTACCTACACGAAATATCTACAAAAGGGCGCAAAAATAGGGATGTTTATCAGTAACTGTAAAGCAACCTTTTCAGTCTAGTGAAACTATTTGCTTATTCTTTTTATACTAAAGAAAACGCCTCTCATCTAGCCAGAATGGGAGAAAATCTTGAGCAACTAATTGTTGAAGTTAAATTATTCGATCATTAGAAGTCGATTTTTCGAGACAGGAAATTGAGCTTCACTAGCACCATAGACAAGACTAACACTTGTAGGAAAAATATGGCTGCGCAGGCCATGTTGTTATGTCTATTTACGGTGTTGGTATTGTTTACTCTTTCTTGCTTGTATGAATGGCTATCTGAGTGAAAGGGTAGGAAAAGATTCTTATTTGATTCTAACGTACATTAACGAATCGTGGTTGAATTTCTGAAAATTTTTATTTATTTCACCTATTTCTAAGTGCAATCCAAAGTATTTTGTTCTAAGAAACGATTTATATTTACATGATTAATTTATTTTAAATATATTTTCTTGCGTCAACGTCCTTTTGGAGAGCTGATGGCGAATAAATTGCTAGCAAGGTACGTGTTCGATCGATAATGTCGTCACTCGACCGTTTTCCCGAGTCATTTACGAAGATGTTTACGAATGACCTACACTACCGTAACAAAATTGTACATGTTGATTATGCTTGCTATCAAGACGTTCAAGTTTCGCATTCAATTGTTTCCGGATTCATTCTATTTCTGTACAATAACGCTTTACTTAAGTATTGTAGAGAAGAATAATGTAGAGCAATACATCGTGACGTAGATAGAGGATTTTTCTGTTGGTCCTTCCGTTTGGCTTCGAATTCGACCATAAAATAAATAACGGAACTCTAATTCGAAAATAAGTCGTTGAAAAATTTAATAATGTGTTACTGATAATTGATTCAATCGTAGGAAAAGATGAGTGATTATTACCAAATAGCAAATGAAACGAGGACGTGAATATTTGAGCGAACTGAGTACAAAAAAATGAGTTGTTGTAGGTTATGCAATAGATAGATAGAGGTAAGTAGGTACCTACCTACACTACAAGATAAAGCAACATCATTTATATACGCCTAAGGTAAGCTTGAAATTTAAATAAGTAGATACATTAGAAACTTGGTAGAAGATGATCTACGTATTTTATCATAACAAGGTGCTATTTTAATCAATAATAGTTGGAGCGATATCTTCGCGTGGTTCTGCGTTATAGAAATAGAGGCAGGTTAACTGGGAGACACTGTTATATAAAACCGTTTAGGTACAATGGTGTGCAAAAAATCTTTCTACATAATAAGTACCTACCTATGCATATGAATAAATGCAAATGCAACTGTGGATATCTACCTACTTAGGTATTTAGATCGGAACTCTAGAGGATTCGTTTTTATGTCCTACCAAGCAACCAACCTACCTACCTACCTAGGTAAGGTATGTACATTTAGGTGCGCTTCGTATAATTTCTAATTATAATAATTACGTAGGCATTAAAAAACCGGCTAAGTGTGAGTGACTTGCTCAAGGAGAGTTCCGTATCATAAAAAGTTTCGCAAATGAAGCAAAAGAAAAGCAATCTCAAATCAATAACGCATTTATTTGGTGGATAGAAAAAATCGGCAAAAATCCAATATATGTTTTGAAACTTACGCGATCTGAACACATAATGATTAGTAATTAACGGGTATTTATCGCGTTTCTTCTTCCTCCTTTCTTCTTCTTCTTTTCTCGACGTTTCAACAGGTTTGCACTCTGTCGTGGTCACGAGATGACTCTAAAGAGTCATCTCGTGACCTCGACAGAAGGAAAAGAAGAAGAAGAAGAAGAAAGGAGGAAGAAGAAACGCGATAAATACCCGTAAATCCAATATAATTGGTAGTACCTACGGTCTTTGATCCCAGTAAGCGCTCGAAGACGTTGTAGGTAGGTATTCAATGTCATCCCACAAGGTACTTTTTTTTAAATATGCATTTGTTCATAGCCGCAATAGTAAAAAAAAAAGTTATCTAATAGAAGAAAATAATTATTGGGTTAAATTAAAAATAAAGCTTAGAGTAATAAGACGCAGAGTGATAATTTCACACAAAAATTCCGCTCGAAGTTGAAGCCACAAAACAACCAATGTATGCGTAAGCGGCTCGTGATTACATTAGCCGACACGCACACAAGCGCACAAATAATGTTGCAAGCTATCAACATTTACCCCATAAATTAGGGAAATTGTAATATTTGTAAGGAGTTTATGATAATCATTTTTCTGTTAATATAACATACTCTATGGGCGTTTATATAAAGGTTAAGTCATTAAGTCGAGTAGTAAGTATGACAAAAGTAAAACCATGAAATTAAACAATACAATAACAAAATACTTTATTTATAACACCAGAAAAAGAACATAATAAAAAAAGACAAGTACAATGGGCGGCCTTATCGCCTAGAAGCGAGAAAACAGGCAACCTTCGGATTAAATTAATTAGGTAAATTAAAGGTCGTCAAAAAATAGACAAAACCTCTGGTTTTAAGGATGACACTGTTTACACAGACACCCTGTATTAACTTAAAAATCCAGGTAAGATAAGAAGTAATCAAGTAACACCCTTATAATATTTGGCAAATAAAGGTACCTACCTAACAGTGGAAAGTAGAAATAAATAATGCGGGAAAATCCACACAGCATCATCTAGCCCCAAGTTAAGCAGAGAATGTGATGTGGGTACTAGATGGATGACAGACATAAATACTTAATACAAAATTACTATACTTAGATAGATATTTTTTTATTATACATAGAAAACGACCAGAACACCCGAAATAAATATTTGCAGATCTTACAAACATTTCTCCCGAGGCGGGAATCGAACCCGCAACCTACTGCGCCACAGGCGGATCTTCGCCCACCGCGCCACAAAGGTCGTCAAAAAATAGACAAAACCTCTGGTTTTAAGGATAACACTGTTTACACAAACACCCTGTATATTTTACTTAAAAATCCAGGTTAGATAAGAAGTAACCCTAATAATATTTGGCAAATAAATGTGCCTACCAGTGGAAAGTAGAAATAGACAAAACCACTGGTTTTAAGGATAACACTGTTTACACAAACATCCTGTATATTTAACTAAAAAAACCAGGTCAGATAAGAAGTATTACCCTAATAACATTTGGAAATTAAAGTACCTACCAGTGGAAAGTAGAAATAGACAAAACAAATAAGTACGGGGTAAAATATTCTATACCCAGCTAGCAACATTTTTATGTAATGGCGTCTGTTTTGTTTACAATTTGTTTTTGTGCCTAAACGTTGTTTTACTCGATAATGTGTTGTACTTACCTGTGAAATGGAATCTTCAACTGTTTCTGGTGATTATGTGAAGAGTTCTGACACCCTTTCACTGCACATTATGTCATTTTTATTGAAAAATTACGGAGCTCTTCCCAGTTAGTGTTGACCTTGAGCACTGACGCGTCGAGCGATGTAGGAAGCCTTTAAAGGCTCCCTTGAAATGCCTTCATTTCGCGTGCGCCTACTAGGGTTCTAAGTTTAGTTATTCTAAGAAATAAAGCATCAAGTGCGAGTTTGACTTGGGCACCGAGAGTTGCGTTTTTCTGAATTTATGACAAATTTACGGTTTTACTTGTGCTATAAGACCTTGCTTATTCCCAAATTTCGATATTCAAGTTCAACATTGTACCCGTAGGTATGGTGTGCATTTCTTTAGGGGGTGATAGTAACCATAATGAAATGATGAATGAAGATTGCAATACATCTTAGACACAGAAATCTCAATTCAGATTTTTGTGCTTAGACACGACACGTAGTGTCTGCTCCCCAAGCACGGGAGATAGTTCTCTAGATTAGACAAAAATGGCTTCACAACGCCATTGCGGAGGTTTAAGGAATGAATATGACAAAACGACGTTACATTTTTTTCTTTAATCTACACTACACCAGCCAAATACGATGTAGAATGATTGTAGGTATATAAACCACGAAATAAAAATCTCAATTTCACTTGCTTGGCGTCAAATTTCTGTTTATTAAGGAAGCATTAAGCAATATTTACTGGAGGAAAGATCTCGGACAAACTTTTATGTACATTGAATTTTAGGCTAAGTATGGGCGGTTTATTTACAAACATTCTACATAAGTTTGGCTAGACTTAGACACTAATCCGAGTCGTGGGTGGGGGGCAGCTCGATAAAATATCGAAGCTATCGTTAGTCTCGATTTACAGCGGATCTTCAGGTTCGCATCACTCTGATCTCACTAGAGTCAATGGGTGTCTCGTGACCTCCGTGATCCACCGTCGGCCACATCTTCACTTTTCATCAGGTGAGATCATGAGGAACGGAGGTCTATCAGCTATAAAAAAAACTCTTGCCGCCCGTGCTTAGCTAGTGCCTACCGTACTTTACTTTGTCGCTCTACCACGACCTCACCAGCTAACGCCAATAGTTTCTTGGGCTGCCAAGAAACTATTGAAATACGAATTAGCATTGCAATCCAACGTGGCAACATAGGCTATAGAATATTTTCAAAAAAGTTAGGGATCCGCATTTTTTTTTTATTGTTAAATACCCGTGCGAAGCCAGGGCAGACCGCTAGTAAGTATATAATGTAATACTATCTGTAATTATTAAATAGGTATCTACCTACTGAGATACTAAGTGTATTTCAGAGTCTACTCTTGCTATAACTTTATACATTCTATAAACATTTCTTTGTTGGGCGTAGTCACTCACAATCTTAGTAGAAAAATACTAGTCTTTACTGGCTCTATATTTTTAAAAAGAAACAGATTCAATGTCAAAATTCAGTCAAAGAAATTAAACGGAGTAGTAGGGTTAGAAATAGAATATAATACAATAGTAAGACATTTACTCATAACTAGCGGTCCGCTCCGGCTTCGCACGGGTATTTAACAAAAAAAAATATTTTTCATGCGGATCCCCAACTTTTTTGAAAATATTCTATAGCCTATGTTCATCGTGGAAAATTTAGGATTCTAATGGTGAAAGAATTTTTCAAATCGGTCCAGTAGTTTCGGAGCCTATTTAATTCAAACAAACGATCAAATCTTTTCTCTTTATAATATTAGTAGGTACGACAATAATACTATCAGGAGAAAATAAATACAAGACACAATTATAGCATAGATAGATAAATAGATGGAATATGTATATGTATGCATATAATCTTACTAAAAGGCCCTAACTCGGCTTGTTATACTGACTATTAACTGCAGTAGGAGACCTAGCACGGGACCTAGGTTAATAAAGTTTCCTAGGTCCTCTTTAAAGTTCCTATCGAGGCTCAGTAGGTCCTACATGCAGACACTACCTAATTAGGGTTATATGAGTTTTTGTTACATCAAGCATTTTCTCATGCTGCATCCTTCCTTTCCTAAGTCATTCTATGTGTATATTTTGTGTGATAGATAAATACAAGATAGGTACTTTCTACAATTTCCCGCCTAGAGCCACCGCGGCCAGCAAAAGTGAAGCTATGTACATATGTAGTACTGTGGTGGTAGTACGTACTTCGTAGTAGGTATATAGGTATAGGTCCTATTATTGCACAAGAAAATGAAATACAAAAAAACCAGCTTACAGCTAAATCAGCATAGCTTTGGCTAGTTGGTAGGTAATATTTTAATATTTGATGCTTCTCTAAAAACTGGATCAAGTAAGAACTTGGGTGTGGTTCACATAAAAGAACAAGTGACGAAATCCGGTTTTGTAAATGGCTTCTTTTACAAAAAACTTGACACGGAGAATCTTGTGGGGCGCGCGCGGCAGTATGAGTTATGGGATCATAATGAAAGGGAATAATCACCTTTCTACCAAAAGTACCTACCTAGGTATGCCAGTTTCTAAAACACAAACAGATTCTCAAAAAAAAACGCGATACTTAAATACCCTTTAAAATAGTGCTAATCAAAAAAACCAAAGCTGCCTAAATTACTGCCTAGGTATAGGGGCGTTTAAATAAATATACGAGTACATGGATAGATATTCGTATTAGGTACTTCACAAATGTTAAGTAGTAAGTGGCTTAGCTGATTTTTTTTACTAAATAGTCTAACTAAAACAGAAATCTCCCTATTTAGCTAGAAGAAAATTTTAATATACTAATATATTTGAATACTAAGAACTTTGGTACTAAGTACGTAGGTATAGGTGTACCTATTTTACCTACTCATTCAATATCAAATTAAGTATACCCAAGCTTTCCAAGCGTGGCGGTTTTCGGCTGAGAGGAATTATAGTACCTATAACCTAATTATAGGACCTATCATCTAATTACAATGCATTTCCTTCCTGCCTATAATGGTCCTTCGAACATTTCAGAATGGGCGAGGATGATCGTACAAAGTCCTTCGAACAGGTCCAGCTAGCAAGATTCCACGCACTAAAAGCGAAGTTAGATGTAAAAGAAGAAGAAGATTTCGTCGTCGTCAAACAAGAACCCGAAGAGTGAGTATTTTTATACCCCAACACAACACACTTACTTAACCAACCTGGGGGAGTATTGAAAATATTGAAAGCCTATTCAGCAATCGAAGTATTATTGCAAATGGTTTGCCGTAGGTACCTAATGATTATGATTGGCAAGCGGATTCCTGATTGATAATCCCAGTCCCAAATATACACAAACGTAATACCAAAATGATTTGTAATTTGAGCATAAATTGTCACCATGGTCTGCTATTATTTGTATTAGAATAGTATTTATCTACCTAGGTTCCTGCCACAAGCTTCTTTAAAAATACTTCGGTACTGCATGGTGAAAATACGCTAAAATTACAAATCATTTTGGTATTACGTTTGTATATAATAATAATTATGTATTTGGGAAAATCATCCGTGTCACCGGCGCCGCCGCACGGTGGGTCGAAACTGCTAAAAAGCGGACATAGGATTTTTTTTCAAAATTTGAAAGTTTTTTTTATGCCAATCGGCGGAACTCAATAACCCTATTAGAAACTATTCTATGATATTTTGTCATCAAACTAATACTTACCGAGAAAAAAAATAAAGTTCAAAAAAATTATATGGAGTGACATCTATCAAAATCGATTTCAACGAAATGCTCACCGATACAGCTTTGAAAACACCTAGGTGTTAAAGAATACGTTATTACCTATCGTATGATACCATACACAAGTGCATCCACTTGCCTGACTTTCCGATAAATACCATTGAAAATGAGTCGTTTTTTGTTATTTTGCGACGAAATAAAACATTTATTTCCTTGCAATTGTTGCATTTTTAGGTAAAATATAAACAAAATCCATAGTTGGTTTCTTAATTTTATTAAAGGCAACAAAATATTTGATCCATGTTGTAAGATTTTTAGAAAAAAAAATATAATATCGATAATTTTTTTCCAAAAATGTATCGAATTAGTTTGTAACCTATATTGTGGAGGTAATAAGATAACTTAATCCTGTTCGACACATTTTAGTACTACCTACCGGTACCTAATACTTAAGGAAAACAAACTATAGAGGTACAGGTTACTTTTGTGGTCCGCACTAGGATCAGAACCAATTAATTTTTTTTATTGGTTCCATTTTGTTTTTTGGAACTGTTTCTCACTATAATATGATGATTAGGTAAGGTACATAACAAAAATTCTTAGCGAAGTATTAAAAACTTAAATCTAATACGACTCGACTTAAGAACAAATTATTAATGATAGTTATGTATAATATTTTCTTACGGAATAAGAAAAATAAGAATTTAAATTTTTACAAAAATAGAATGTTAAATAAGGAAACACTCTAAATACCTACTGCCTACCTATAACTCCAAGAAGGCCTGTTTACAATTGAATTTTAGCAAGAAAAGGAAAATACTCATCACAATACCAAGATTTTATTTAGAGGTACAAAAAATATTAAACTTAAAAATCTAAAAGTCAGAGAAGAAAGTAGGTTCATAACGCAAAACCATTTACTTATCACAATAAATTGAGTTTATAAGATTCTTAAAATAAAAAAAAAAAACATAACAAAATGTATCCTTTTCACTGTCGCTATCTTGAAGATTACCTATATCAATAAATTCAGTAGGACACAAGTCTTCCGGAAGAGGCATCAATAGCTCTACAGCTTTTGCAGAGAGAACCATACTTCGTTTTTTGCCCATTTGTGGTCTTATAAGGCTGAGTTTGGGATCTGACGACAAAAGAAGATTATGTAGAATATCTTCATTTGTCGCAATCCTACTCACTTTCCTAGAATGGTGTTCTCTGTAGTTCCGAAAACCTTTATTTCGAGGTATACATTTATTTTGTAAACAAGTGTAGGTACCTACTAACTGGTTTAAACAAAAATCTAAACTTTGTTGAAGTGAACTTAGTACAGGTAGGTAGTACTAAAATGTGTCGAACAGGATTAACTTATCTTATTACCTCCACAATATAGGTTACAAACTAATTCGATACTTTTTTGGAAAAAAATTGTCAATATTATATTTTTTTTTCTCAAAAATCTTACAACTTGGATCAAATATTTTGTTGCCTTTAATAAAATTAAGAAACCAACTATGGATTTTGTTTATATTTTACCTAAAAATGCAACAATTGCAAGGAAATAAAAGTATTATTTCGTCGCAAAATAACAAAAAATGACTCATTTTCAATGGTATTTATCGGAAAGTCAGGCAAGTGGATGCACTTGTGTATGGTATCATACGATAGGTAATAACGTATTCTTTAACACCTAGGTGTTTCAAAGCTGTACCGGTGAGCATTTCGTTGAAATCGATTTTGATAGATGTCACTCCATACAATTTTTTTGAACTTTATTTTTTTTCTCGGTAAGTATTAGTTTGATGACAAAATATCATAGAATAGTTTCTAATAGGGTTATTGAGTTCCGCCGATTGGCATAAAAAAAACTTTCAAATTTTGAAAAAAAATCCTATGTCCGCTTTTTAGCAGTTTCGACCCACCGCCGCGCCGCTGCCGTTGCCGTGAGAATTTTTTTTCTCTGTGTTCCAAGTACTAATAATATAAATGCAAAATTAAGTCTGTCTGTATGCCCGTCCGTCTTTCACGCCTAAACTAAAACTAATGAGACGATTTTGATGAAATTTGGCACAGACGTCTTCTAGGCCGGGAGAAAGGACATAGGATACTCATGTCTGATTGACTGACATACTTGTTAACGTTGTTATCACAAAGTCATGTTATCGCGGGAAAGTAAAGGACACGCGATATAACCGAATCCGGATTTTAATCCAGTTTTATTTATAGATAAAATGATTCAAGAGTGATGTACTTACTCGTATAACATGTATTACTCGTAGTATCAGCATTGCACCCGTTTTGAAAGCGGGGCGGGTAATGAAGTCTATACTAATATTATAAAGAGGAAAGATTTGATTGTTTGTTTGTATGTTTGTTTGTTTGTTTGTTTGTTTGAATTGAATAGGCTCCGAAACTACTGGACCAATTTGAAAAATTCTTTCACCATTAGAATCCTAAATTTTCCCTGATGAACATAGGCTATATAATATTTTCAAAAAAATTAGGGATCCGCATGAAAAATTCAATAATTAAACCGTGTGCTATGTATTCAACCTCTTTCTATGATGGCGCAGAGCCATAATAGAAAAAGAGGTTGAATATACAGCGCACGCTGCTTGCTTTTTCTCTACGGCCAGTGTCAGTTATGGAGTGTCGAGTCAATGTCAAAAACCCCAATCCTGTTAAAAAAAGTAAGGGATCCGTATGAAAATTGTGAAATCCATCGTGTGTATAATTTCTGAAATTTTTGATTAATACCCGTGCGAAGCCGGGGCGGACCGCTAGTAATGAATAAAAACACGGAAAAGTTCTTTGCGCAAATCGTTTTCAGTTTAACCAAAGAATATTAAAAACCACAATAACATTTGAATTTCGCGCCAACTCGTGACAATTTTGTCGACGATCACCGTATTAGGCCTTGCCACACTCGCGCGCGGGCCACACGCGCTTCTTCGAACCATTTGGCATGGGATAAAAAACCGACAAGGTACAGGAACGAGGCGCTATGGCAATGCCGCGATAAACATACGAATGGGCTCCATACTCTTGGTTCGCGGCTTCGAGTTCGCCATCACCCTAGGGACTATGGAGAAATTAAAAAAATAATAAAAGGTAGGTACTTACGGAATAAACCCTGGGGTAGGGTTGGTTAGGTACCTACTAATTCGCAGCCGCTGCGGGCAAGCACTCTACTCTACCTACACATCTACGATCTCAGGTAAATCTGAGTCTACGATGTTTTTATTCGTGATTCTGAGGCATAAGTAATACATAGATCGGTCCGGTAGTTTTATTGCCTGTTCAATGTATTTGTTGGCCAAGCGTGTGCTGAACGCTTCATGCTCATCTCATGCTGTTTTTCAGCTACGAAATGGACCACTATTTGGTCCTAATATAATCAAGGTACCTAAATCGTTACAAAATAACTAATAATAATATATTTAAGATATGTAATTTGTGCAATCAACGAATCACCATTCACTAGCAGCTTAACTCATATTTTAACTTTGTTCACAGAGAAATCGCGAAATATTAAATTTAATATTTCGCGCCTTTTTTTGTAGAATGACCGAAATACAAAATGAACAAACCCTCGCCCGATTAGGGCTTACAACTTTTATATTCTCCCAAAAATTAGGGAGCATATTCGTAGAAACTATAGGGCAAATAGATTTCACAAAAAAACTAGCTTGTTCCTACTACTCGTTCGGTTCGGAGTACTATCATGAATAACAACCTACTATTCATGTGAAATTATTTATTAATTATCGAATAATTTCTCGGATCTACCCATATACTTTCTATTATTATTACAAACGCTTTCATATGACGTACACAACACAAAACAGAACTACATCATAATCACCAAATAGGCATTTGCTTCCTGCCGCTAGATATAAAAGTTTTTCTTTTTTCATGAGTTTCACAGTAAAAAACTAATTCCATGAGTAAGGCGCACACAATCTGGCCTAATGAAATGTAATGTACAATGTACAATATTATGGATCCCTTACCTAACTTACGTTGATAATGTTTACTATTATCTATCATCTACAATCAAAAAATATAATTTCAATTAAAATTCTTTTGGGGGAAAATAAAAACAAAAGGTATGCGATAAATACCCGATAAATATTTATTAATAAAATTCTTTTATTTCGGATTTCACTGATCCTTACTTAAGCTTGCATGGGTATTGGTATCGGACGTGACGTCTGGATAGAGCATGTTCACATTCATACATTGACTTGACGTCTTTCGTCCGCAACCCACCGACAATGATGTTGATGATATTATAATTAAAAAGCTTTTTTTAATGAAATTTAAGTTGGGAACCCTGGCCTCCCCCTCCACTTCCAACTTACAATGCGTTCAATAACCATTCATTCAATAACGAAAGTTTCATTCATTCATTCTGTATTCGAGTTCGCTCGCTCGCCCGTCCGCCCGTCCGCGCCGCGCCGCGTCCGTCCAGTCCGGCTATGAAAGCGCGCCGTGCGGTTGGATTTTCGCGCCCTTAGAAAATAAACACTCCCGCGAACTTTTTTAGGTTAGGTCGATCATGTTCGCAAGTGCCTATTGAGTGACGACGATGATTCTAAGGTCAAATAACTTTAGGGGTGGTTTATTTCGTTCGGTATAATTAGTGCGTAAGAAATGCAATTTCAAAGTAATGACGATGACGATTTGCAATATCGGATTTTCGATGCACCCTTCGACTTTCTTGGGAACAAGGCGAATGAGACTGTCGGCCGCCGGAGAAAGTAAGTTTTTTGCATTATTATTATATTACCTACCTAAAACTTCCTCTATATACAATCTATATCTTTTGTTATTTACCTAAATATTATACCGATTTTTTTATATGGTATGGAGACCACAGATTTACCGGGAGGTAGGTAGTACCCTCGACCCTGTACAAGACGCGGGACGTACCATGAACTGATTGATTAGTTTCACCTACCTATGTTCCCAATTTATTTACGAAGGTACCTACCTATTCAAGTAGCTTTTCTGTGCTTTCGTAGAAGAGGTAGGTTAGGTTACGTATCTATGTACAGTGCGCGTCAGAATTAAGTACCCCCCTTGTCTACATAAAATTTACGACTACTTCGAATTCCCTTGTAACTTATCACAAATTTTCACATGCAAAAATGTATCACGCCGCCGCTCAGGATCGAACCACCCACCAAAATACTACAAAGTCTTAAAATTCCCAGCAGTAACAACTATTGTGTCCCACATACATTAAGATAGGGGGGTACTTATATGTGACGCGCACTGTACCTACCGTTGTTTGAAATAGGGATGTGCAGTGGATTTCCGGGGCTGTATATGGATCTACCTACATAACTTGTCGGAAACCTTCGAACTTGTAGGTAGGTATGTTACCGATTTAATCTTCCATATTTCTGTTCTTAAAATTAGGTAGGTATTTTCTATACTTTACACATACCAACAAACCTAGGTACTTGTAGCCGACGCCGACTACCTCTCTCTGCCAGAAGTGCCAGAATACCTATAATGTTTCTGTAATAAACAAATAAAAAATAAGTTTAGTTTTGTCATTTATAGGTAGGTAACATTATCCGTAAGAACGTGTTTTTAATAAATTATTAAAAACTAGCAGCGGTCCGCCGGCCGCGCCGCCGCCCCGCCGCGGCTTCGCAGGGTATTAAAAAAATAAATTTAATTTTTCATACGGAACCCTCAATCTTTTGAAATTATTCTATCTAGTCTATGTTCAGCACGGAAAACATAGAATTCTAATGATGCAATATTTTTTCAAATCAGTCCAGTAGTTTCGGAGCCTATTCAATTCAAACAAACAAATCTTTCCTTTTTATAATATTAGTATAGATATAGATATATATCTATAGATAACCAAGTCCGTCCGTAGAAACCGAAACTTCCCGTAAATATCCGGAATTAAAGAAATCTCCCGATTCTTAAAAACTACCCAATTTTACAATCCCCACTACACTGTAACAACATGTAAAGTCGTCACGAAACCTATTGTAAAAGATAATGTATACCATAACCGGAATCTAAAGATTACGAAGGAATCCTGCCCTTGAACGTAGGCCTCCGAGAAACTTGTTGGTATAGTAGGTACGTAGGTACACTGATGTGGTTATTATGGGCCAGTCGGTGCTTTTTGTAGGTCTGCGGCTTTGAATACTCGTATAGATCGAGTACTAGGTACCTAGGTAAGGTATTAAATATTACCTGAGGGACCTAGACAGGGTAGTTGTGTAAACCTGCTAAGTCCATTATTTTCATATTCCGTGCGTGTCGTGCCTGCCTGGTCATTGCATTGCGCAATTCCCTATGAACCTTACCTAGGTATATCGGGATAAGCACTTTACCTATAGGCATTTCGAAAAAACTCATGCTTTCAAACAAACAGGGAAACATATTCTTCGTAAAATGGTTTACTACAAAATATCAGATTACCAAGACGATTAAAACGCTTGGGACGTGTTTTACTTCAAGTCGAAAACTAACAAGGTAATGGTTTCTAATCCGCTTCTTTACTTTAACTTAAAAAATATTAAAGTGATTCAAAAATCAATGAGATAATTTAATTTCCCTGTTTTAGGTACCTACTTTTGTATTAGAATAGTATTTACATAGGTTCCTGCCACAAGCTTTTTTGAAAATAATGTAGCTACACGAATAATAAGAAAACGTGTTTTTTTTTAAATCCGAAACTGAGGAATAAGCATGTAATGGACAAACAGCCCATACTAAAATTTAATGTTACCGCTTTTCCTACGGAATTTACACTCCTTAATTTTTGATCCATCAATAACTTATTATTACAATTAACATCTGAAACTAGACGCTAAGTAAGTTTCAGATGTTGTGTCGCGATTTGTCTGTATTTCACATTAAGTATTGCCTATTGGCTTGTGTATAGGTAATAAAGTGGTACAAAAGTTCACGAATGTAGGTAGGTAAGGAAAATAAGTTAATAGCTTTCCGTTGATCCGGACCCATAACATTCCTTTTGAGCCGTAAGTAACCTAAGCCGTAATGTCGGAATAGGTTTTATGGGGTTTTATTTAGAATTTGATTGTTGGGCTTCGTTGTTGCCCGGATGCCGACGACGTCGGTTCAATAATCGCAAGAATTCGCCTAACATGGTGCTTACTTGTGAAAGCAAGGTAAACCACATTTTGTAAAATATATTTGTGGGTAATTTATGTAGATGACGTTGTAAACTAGGTATCGTAGATTATATTATATCTATTGCATTGGGTGTTCCCGTCAAAATAGATGTACGTTTGTGAATAAATAAATAAATATACAAATGATATTAATAAATATGTATACATACATTCAGATCTATTTATTGTTATAGATTAATCAAAAATAAAAAGGGTGCAACTAAGATAGTACATAAATTAAATGTTGAGTCAAATCATGAAAAAACAATTAATCAATCATTATTTTCATTAAATAGGTTAAATTCTGTTTTGAAATCACAAACTTAGTGCACACGAAGTTCTACTCTTTCCGATATGGGGGATGAAGAATATTTATATATTCTAGATTACCTATTTTCATTTATAAACTCTATTTGTATGTATATGGAGCTTATTATAAATCTTCAATTTATCTAGGTATCTTCTACGAGGGAAGAACATAGGTATTTAAAATAAAAGCTAAGGAAATTTGCTCATAGGTATTTCCTTTTCAAAGAGTATCAAGAACTAATTATAGTTAACGTAACAAACCTGTGTTATTTGCGGTATATAATTATCTAGACTACATCTCTGCATTACCAAAATTAATTCTGTTTAGCGTAATTCAAAGCATCCTTTCACACTCAGAACTTGACGGAAGACATTCCTCTTCAAACATTCCATTCGCTCAAACGTCCTACGACTATTCAATGAGATAATCCGTGCTTTCCGAGACCTTGGAACTAAACTCAAGGTCCCACGTACAAGCACAGATTACTAGCCACTTTGCAAAAGCCTTCGTGTAGACGGGCCATTACGCCCATAACTAGATAATAGAGTCATGAATGAAGTTGCTACGAAAATAGGTTCTAATCTAGATTCAGATGTTGATGATAGTAAGTTCCCGTTTTTTGTATCGTTAAGGTGTGGTTCGTAAATGATGTGGAGCGGGAATTCTTGGAATATCTGGACCCGATAAGTAGTAGGCTAGTTATTTTACTGTACTGGTGGTAGCATAGGATTCTCAGGGAATTTAAGAGATGACATAGGAGTTAGTACATTATTAAGTATAGAATTAGTTATAGGTTTAACTCGACAACAACGTGATAGTGTTCCTTCCTATCTGTTACGTAGGCATGAGGCGCCATACAAGACAACATTTGACGTTGGAGAAGGAAAAAGATGGATAAAATTCTAGCTTATCCCCAAGACTTAAAGGAAAACAGTACCATTCTGATGGAGGCGTATTTTGCCATTCAAGACTCGTCGGTCCTTGCAAAGTATTTCGACGATACATACATTAAACCTTACTAAGAAATCGTCTTCGTTCAAACGAAACATCTCATCTTCAAATATTTAATCACCATAATGAGAAGCTCGCTTTGTTTGCCAAGCTTTTGTTACACCGTGAGAGAATAAGGCGCTTGGTGCATTGACCAGTGCAACCCCTGTTACCTGGAGGTAAACGACCAGGTTAAAGAGGGTGGCACCCCCTATGGTAGCCTTAATTGCTTCACGTGCATCGCGGCAGATGGCAGGCAAGGTGCAACAGAGGGATGCCCTTTTATCGATAAAACTAAAGCTAGAGGTTTGACCATACATATTCGATAGGGAAGTCACGGTGTCATGTTCGGCGATATGTAATGTGACTATTAAATTAGTGCTCTTTGTTGACGGTACAGCTTAAGTTCTATTTTTTGTTGATGGTTATTTAGTACCTACATATTAATAAAGTCCTGCTTTTTAATATGGATTATGAAAATTTATTCCCTAATTAGTTTTTTTTTTGTTGAACATGAGACACAGACAGACATTTAAGTATAATAGTCTGCTAACTTAAAGCATTGCTATTACTTAGTCAGTCTTCTTCTATTGACATTAAGAAGTAACACTCCTTAGCTGTTTTAAGTTTGCTGACCATTATGATTTGGGGTAAGGTTTTACGAATGGGATGGTTTATTATTGGTGGTGTTTTAAATCGGTTAACTATAAATTTATGTACTTATTTTCATTCATCGATATCGATAACTAAGAGGGTCACTCCACAACCCTAACAGGGCTGTTCTATGAATGCCGGGGTAATTGGAGGACAAGAGGACTCTACTTTCACACGATTAAAATACAACTGTCTTGTAATTGCTTTAATGTCTCTGAGTCATTTAAACAGCACTAACTCATACAACTTTTTGCCCTACCCTCTTTGACATTTTCAGCGATGCTTTTAAGTTATAGACTTATGAATAATATATGATTGAAAAGGCTATAATAGTATGATGAATTCGGGATTTCTATTGAAAATACTTCGAATAATAACGAGTTAGCAAGTTGTATCTAGGAGCAGTCGAATTTCCGACCACGTGGAGACAGCCCCGGTTCTTTATTTTTTTTTATCGAAAGAGCGTTGAATAGCCCAGCTGGTACGACGCCCGACATACGTAACATTGTTACTCAAAAGGGGAGCTCAAGACATCGAGGGAGCTCTTTTATTCGGCCTTCTTAGAAAACTCCCTAAACCCTATTTCCTTTGTTGGAACTTGGAAGTGAGACAGATTCGCAATGGTAGTTTTTTTGCCATGAATAAATAACATGGGGGTTTTGTGCTCGTGTCAAAGTTCATCAAAGTATTATAGGAATATCGAATTTTTGACACATTTTTATTAGAATTGGTTAGTTATCCGTGAGATTTATGGCAAACTCAAACCTTAGAACGATTTAGAAACGGAAGTTTATTCCCGGAAATGATTAAATGCCGGGATTTTAGATTATAGTGCAAATTTTTGTGTCAACTCGAAATTCTTCTTAAATTCAACAACTATGTAGTTTCAAACATAACCAAACTCTTTTATTCACTGCCCAGGTAAACAGTATCTTGGCGCGTGCTCCAACTTACGACATCTCAGCCCGGTGCATAAGAAATTACTATGCACCGAAGAAGTATTCAAATGAGGTTTTTGCTATCAATGCGTCAGCTTGGAATCCTCATTTAAATAGACTTAATGGGCGGTATTGCAGCTTTTACTTTAGGTACAGTGCGCGTCAGAATTAAGTACCCCCTTGTATACAAACTATTTTCGACTACTTTTAAAACCCTTGTAACTTGTCACAATTTTTCACATTCAAAAATTCATCACGCCGCCGCTCAGGATCGAACCGCCCTTCCATAATACTCAAAGTCTGAAATTCCCCAAAAATAACAACTATTGTGTCCCACATACATTGGGATAGGGGGGGGGGGGGGTACTTATATGTGACGCGCACTGTACCTACTGAATGCGATGTGAAATGAAAAAAAGAATAACACTAGACAATCCATACAGTATCGTCTAGCCCCAAAAGTAACCAAGCATGTGTTATTATTTATGGTTAAAACTGATACATTAGGATATATTTTTTATTCACATGTATTTATTTAGAAAAAAGATCCAGAACACCCGCTAATCTGTAGATCGAACAATCATTTGTCCTGAGATTAGTATAGAAATTCTTTATTACATACCGATAAATAAGTAAGAGTTCCCAGTTCTTTTGTAATTTCTGGATGGAGTAAGTAATATCTGAACATTTGTTTAGGGAAACAAAAAACTACATAAAAAATCATTGTAATACGATGTTGAAAGTGTCAAATTAAATTATATACCAAATCATTATAAAGCTGTAGTTCTTTTAAGTAGATCTTAATAAGAAGAAATATGCAATATAAGTAAAACAGCTGTAAAAAGTTACGTGGTTAGGTATGTCATTCTGTGAATGATCAAGCAAAGTACATCTAAATAAAAGGGTCTAAATTTAAATATACATAATACCTACGTACAATATTAACTAAACCTTATCTACCGTATAAGTGGAAACGTACTCGATGCCTTACCATGCACCAAGCACCAGCTCCAAATTTCAAATAATACATAATAATTTATGAAGAATAATAATAACTAAATGTAGAATATCAAAAGAAAATCATAAAATGGTTGTAGTTTTATGTTGGTATAGAATTTAACTTCAAATTTGATTCCATTGTGGGTAAGGGTACCATAAAAAAATTAAAATAACCATTTAAATATTTTATATATATAAATCTACCTAAAATTAAAAGAACAATTAGTCAAGGCACGTGTAGCTATAACCAAAATTACCACATGAACCACAAGTTTCTTTATCAGAATGCGGGTGTTAACGTAAACTTATAAATACTAAGGGCCCCCCTATTTCTAAAAGGTAGGGTCCTTCGTGGTTTCTATGTGGGTTATTAAAGATCTTTGTATTAATATAGGGAAACTTTCATATTGCTATGTAACGCATGTCACGGTTGTAAATAAATAAATAAAGCTGGACAATCCACACAATATCGTCTAGTCTCAAGTTATGCAGAGTGTCACGGTTGTAAATAAATAAATAACGCTGGACAATCCACACAACATCATCTAGTCGCAACTCAATAGGTATAATTGGGGATTCCAATCCCGCAGACATCTCTATCCCGTAAGCCGTATACTCGCTTAATATTGACTTTGATGACAGTGATATGATATTTATTTTACAAAATCCACAGTTCTTATTCTACATAATCATAAAATACATGGTTTTCTTACGTCTAATAACGGATTTACATTTTATAGAAGAATCTAATAGTTTCTATAATGCTTACGCTAGTTGAACCGCGCAGGGTCTAACTATTATAGTTTTCGATATTAACCATATGGCATATTTTATTTGAAATCGATGTTACGCTTCTTATGGCTTATGTTACATTGGTATATCAGCTGTCTTCCGTCTGTTATTGTTTCGCTTGGAAATTCTATTGATTTTGTGTTACGAAAAAAGAGATAATCTACAGGATTCGGGATATAATATAGTTTTTATACTTTAATCAAAAAGTTTAAGCCTGTTATTCGTTTTGTCAAATTTACTAGCAACGCAGCATTTGTGACGTAACTTATAATTAGAAAGCTGTTTCTAATGTTTTATCTGGAACTGTTGGTTTGGATAATTAAGTATTTTTAACTTGTCGTTTTGCTATTCATGTAATACGTAATACAAGCTAGTAAAAACTGTAGATCAAATTAATTTGTTCTTATTAATATTACTTGAATTGTGCAGTATAGTAAAACAAATGTTTACTTTTTGACTCAATACTAGTGTCAATAAAATACACATGAAACAGTTAAATCTATCAGCAGACTGTTGCAAACTTCTGTACGCTAGTCGCTAACTTCATTTCGGTTCTAACTACCAACAAAACGGCATAATTATAAATCTGTACTAATGACCTGATAGTATCCTTACTTACAACCGTGTAAAAGCTCCTACTGCATTTAATTGTTATAATATAATCATTTAGTAAATAACAACCATGACCGCCATATTGCACGATGACTAGACATGCCATGGTCTGATGCTCGTATGGGAATATTGATTTGCATTGGGGGTCCTTGAAACCCCAAACAAACTAATGACAGTATATTCAAAATTGACGTGTGTATTCATATTCACGTATGCGAAATGACAAATCGATTGTCCCGAGATTATAATAATAATTCTATCATAATGTCGCACCTTGGCCGAAATCCCGGAGTTGTTACATCACTATGGTTTCGGTTGACGCTTGGTAGATAGATAGATAATAAAGTTATTTCTTACTGGCTACGGACAGATACATACAATTCATAATCCCTACATAGTATATATATGTATGCTTAAATCTTTAAAGCTACGCAATGGATTTTGATGCAGTTTTTTTTTAATAGATAGAATGATTCAAGAGAAAGGTTTTAGTATCAGCATTGGACCCGTGCGAAGCCGGAGCGGGTCGCTAGTAATAAACAATTTTAAACCTAAGCAACTAGGTATAGTTTAAAATATTTTTATTAAAATCTTTACTTCTGTAAAATTTTGCACGGCGCGGCGGCGGCGCGGCGCTAGCATGTAAAATTTGTGTTCAGTGCGGCTAGTAATAGTACTTCAATTATTGTGTTAAGTAGGTATATCAGTCGTCTAGTACATTATATTATAATTTATATTATAACACAAGCTCAGCTAAGCAAAGGCTAGGTGATGCTCTGTGGATTGTCCAACATTATTCATTTGATGAGTCTTAAAGACCATCATTTTTTAACATACGTTCCGAATCGATGCCTTTCCCAATCACGCGTGAATAGGATCAAAATACTGATTGTAATTTATTGCATTTTTATAATTAAGGGTGCAGTGCAGGTATCCATATTCCCACGATATAAAAAACAAGGGGTTGCTTGCATATACTTGGACATGGGGGCAAGTCATCGGTGCATGTCACTGGTCCCTCAACCAAAATGTTAGCACGAGCAGATGGGATGACGTCATCCGTGTTTTCGGGATGTTCCCATGGAGTGTTTTGACCCGGGAATTAGGTCGGATCTGATTTTTAAGACTCCTTTGTTGGTGATTGTAAGCTTTTTTGATTGCACTTTATTGTTAGAGATAAATTTAAATTCTTGGCTTGGGTTTTATTTTTCAACTGGTCCCTAATTTTTAATCAAAGATTTTATAAGATTCAAGTTTTACAGAATTTTCTGTCATATAAAGGTTGGAATGAGTTGAAATCATGAAATCTATTCTTATACAGTAAACTTGTAGCACTTGTTGAACAGAATGTAATGCCTAGAAGAATTCAATGTTTCTTGGGATAAATCGCACAGCGATGGGGAAGGCTTTTGTTTTGTACTGTCACTGCTTTTATTAAGATATAACTAAGATTATAATTTAGTAGTTTGTCAGTTTCATTATACGACCCATGTGGCGCGGCGGGCGAATGTCAGCCTGCAACGCAGGCGGTAGCGGTTCCCATTCCCGCCTTAGTATAAATGTTTGCGGTATCTTCTAATATTTGTTCCGGGTCTACTGGTTATTTGCTTTGTAATTACAATACAAAATAACAATCAATTATCTATGTTAACATATTTTGTATAATTTGTATAAGTTATCTAGTGAGCTAATTACCCATAACTCAAGATCTGCTTAGCTTGGGTCTAGATAAAATAAACAAATAATTTATTTATTTATTGTATTCATGTCCTTTACAAGGTGTAGCATTTTAATAGGTAGAAATTACATGAACCCTGTAAAGGCGTGGCATCATTCTGAGTTCTTAGTTTTACAATTTGATACATTTATTCCCTCATAATACTTACATAGTTACTAATACTGGACTTTCTTTTTATTATAAAAAGAAAGTCCAGTATTAGTAACTATGTAAGTAACTATGATAAGCTTACAAATTGTGTGTATTATACCGATCTTAACTTGAACATTTAAGTATTAATATTAAGTGTTGAAAAGGTAGTTCAAACAATGCAAAGAACAATTAATGTACTTACTTAGGATTATTTACACAATATAAATATACAATCCAGTATTATAAATTATAATACTGGATTGTCTAGTATTATTTATTTATTTTTATGTATTAGTTATCTACAACTAAATTCAGAGACTGCCTGAAAACCGACGTTCCTCGCTTATGTCTAATTTCCCCCAAGAAATGTTAACAAGGGGTTGTGTTATACATAAATAATCCTAAGTAAGTACATTAATTGTTCTTTGCATTGTTTGAACTACCTTTTCAACACTTCAAAATGTAATGCAGTCATTCATCATTAAGAAAACATAAAACCTGTTTTGGGTTTTGAAAATGTTGTTTCTTCTTACCCTTTGAAGAGGGTTTCTATTATATGGTTTGTTTACAAAGTGCATTGCCCTTTTAATACATATTCTTTCCACATGATTAAGTAATAATAATAAAATATCACATTGCAACTAAAAGGTGAGAATTAATTCCTAGCCTATAAAATACAATCAAAATAATTAGCAGCAATTAGTATTTTTTTCTAGCAAAAGGTGAACCGATAAAACGCCAGATATTTCCTTTCTACAAAAGCCGACTTAAAACACCCGTCTTCATATAAAATTACCAAACAACCCCAGTATAATCATAATCACCTCTATTTAATCCGCAATGAAACAAAAACGTAAATACAATTTTTCTACGACTGTACCATCTATAATTCAAAATTCGTGAACCTTCCTCGGTTATGTTAAGGTTGAATATGCAGTTCGCTATAAAACAAAAATGAAAATAACATTTTTCTACGACTGTACCAAAACATCTATAAATTTAAAATTCGTGTACTCTTATCCATTACAATAAGGTTGAAAGTGCAGCTTGGATAGCGTTGTTGTAAATGACGTTTTGGCGTAGAGGGCGCATCCCCCATAACATTGCCTTGCAGCTGCCCGACAATCAACGTGGTTATGCGTGGGGGTCGCAGATGTCGTCGCACGCGCTCCCGCGAACGATAAATCGATATCAATGTGTTGGTAGTACTGGCATATGTTTGGAATGACGTCATGGGAACGCAAAACAAAGTAATAAACGCGGCCTCTTAGTTCATAGGCCTTTAGATTTAATATTGTTGACCTTGTGTTCACGTATTACTTGGATGTGAGAGTATTTACAACCACATCACACACTTGATAAATTAAATATTAAATAATGGACAATCCACAGATCATCATCTAGAACCCCAAGTTAAGCAGAGCTTGGGTATTAGATGACTAGCCATTGCTGAAACCACTATTAGGTTGTTTCCGTACTACAAAACACCATTATTTTTTGCTTTTAAACGGGAACTTTCTTATAAACTTTCTAAGCTTTGTATTTTAGGAAGGAAGTACTTGAAATTTTTCCTTTTTTATAAAACTTACATCGGTTTAATTTTAGTAGCTAATGATTTAATGGAAGAAGCAAAATCTTCGATAACGCTCTAAACAGAAGCTCCGCTTTAATTTTGTTTAGCTTATTGCCATTATATATTCGGCATTTAAAGCAATCAAATAAAATGCCGAAGAATACCAACTGTCCAACATTTGGTTATCTATTTAACAAAACTGTGAATTCTTGCGCAATAAATTCCCGATCGGACACAAAAGGTCTATCAAGAATCGATAAAACAAAATAGCACATTAACTCCGAACTCCCGTTAGCGAAACCGAAAATCCCGATAATTGGCGATCGGTAGTTGACACGTGGTAACCGCCAG
Organism: Eupithecia pulchellata; assembly: GCA_963931895.1. NCBI lineage: Eukaryota > Metazoa > Arthropoda > Insecta > Lepidoptera > Geometridae > Eupithecia > Eupithecia pulchellata. Next base: position 4,001,864 of record OZ007543.1, read on the forward strand.
ATGGTGCATCACCTGTCTTCGGAGTAAGGAACTGAGCGTACCGGAACTCTGAACTTGACTGCATTCTTTAGCACATCGCTATTTTCGCGGTTGTTGACATTGGATTCGGAATATGAAATTGAATCTATTTTTAATTTTGGATATGTAAGAGGCAGCTGTATAATTTTTTTGGCCCGAATTTGAGATTTTCCGTAGTTAATATGAATAAGGATCGAAATAAAACAGTGAGGCTACTTCGGCAGTACGTATGCCTGAGTAAAAATGATTTATCCATCAAGTCTGTTCTCCACGACGTATCCTTTAGTACCTACCTACCTTATAACAGGATATGAAGTTATCTGAAAGACGATGACATCATTTTATTCAACCGAGGCACAAGGGGGCCTGAGGAACAGAGGAACGTAGCAATTTTATCATCATTATTACGATAAACTAGAGCGAGTCTGACATGGCGCTTACAACAATAACCTGATACCAACCAGCTATGGCAATCGTTGGTTTATTTCTTAAAGCGAGAAAACAAAAAAATTGAGTGACACAGATTTTTTTGTTTTCTTAAACGAAGTGAAACAAACAAAAAAGTTATTTGCTGCAAACCTTCAATGAACCCATGATAAAACCATATGCGATTCAATTGGGTTAGGGGAAAATATCCAAAATATAAACAAAAGGTGAATAAAACAAAAGGTACGCGATAGATACCCGATATCTCAACAAATCGCGAAAGCTTAAAAAGTTTTAATATCCATAGATTTACAATGCTCCAAAAATAGCAGTGAATCATACAGCATCGAACAGCCTTTAAATGGACTATGAAAATGTTGGCCGAGATATGGATAGACTATGTAGAAGTATGTATACGTCTGAGATGCCATTATCTTTTTATTGAATCCTATCAGACGTGAAAAGGTAACAGATGGAGAGATAGTATTATAAAAAAAATATGCAGAACAATCCACACTCCATCATCTAGACCCAAGCTAAGCTGATGCTACAGCTTGTGTTATGGATACTAGATGAGTTATATACATAATACAACATAATATTCCATATGTTTTCTATTAGACATAGAAATGACCAGACTACTATATCACTATTATTAGTAATTGATTAGTATATGTATGTTACTGTGTTCAGAGAAAAGCCTAGGTGGTCCAAGATAAGTCCTATACCTGCTCCTCTATTGTAGCTATTCCATATTGCTAAATTTTAGCTGATTGTCTGGAGCAGGTTTTATAAATAAAGAAATGACGTCCAATCATCTCCTGACCATTGCAAGAGTCACGTTTCGTATTGAATTGTAGTTTATTTATAGTAAAATTCAATATCATTGTAACAACCTAATAACGTAGATCTATATAGAAAAGTAAAACACGAACCGATTTTGCAAAAATATTTTTTTTTTGTCTCATTCAACAAAAACATACTATAACGTTTTCTTTTGTGGATGTATTCAACAAATCCTTACCTTCTGTAAGTATAATTAAGCCTCTTACAAAATCAAGAACGAGCAACGTTCATGGTTGGTATACCTTAATATACTTCGCTCGCCCCATTATTTCTATGCCCTAACGATGAAAAATTATTTCTCGGTGCTTTCTTCTTGCACCTTGGCTCGTGCCAGTAACAAGGAGGTAATAATAAGAAGGAAGTAGAAAAAAACAGGGGTTGAAATGTCAGGCCATCTGCGTAGGCGGCCATTGTGCAGGGTCATGGAATAAAGAATAAAATGGTAGGTTATGTCTTGAGACATTAATCTTGGGGGTAGTGACCAGGTGACGCGACGCTTTTGTACTTTTTTTATGCTGTTTTACTTTTGAAGTTTACCTGGATTTAAGATTTTTGAATTTTGAGTTTTGGTCATTCAATATATGAACGTACGCAGATGCTAAAGCCAATATTAACCTCATTCTACAAAGTATAGTCTTCATAATTTTTCACAACTACATCAATGAAAGAGGCCACGTAGTTTCAGATCAGTTTCAGGAAAAAAGAATTGTTTACAGCACCTATCGATCTGTAATTGGTCGTAACGTAAAGTAACGTGTTGATACTCGCTTTCGGTTGGCACATAAAGGAAGTCTTTCATCTATGAATGTCCTAGTATTAACTATAGTTCTATTTTTCTGTACTCTTGTAAAGACTACAGAAAAAAAGAATCATGCTATGGTTAGGTTCGATACCTACCATAATAGTTTAATTGTAACACCCCGAGAGTACAATTCAAATTCAGTATCCCTTCATTATTTTACCTACCTAGTTAAAACACAAAACACCATAATAAATAACTAAGTAGCTTTGTAGCAGAAGCTAACAGACCCAAAACTGCGGCGCGGCCGGCGCCTCTGCGCAGCAAAAACATCACACATGGCTCAAATGTGTCATCCTTTGTAGATTAAGCAACAGTTTCTATGATACCTTTGGATTGGAGTGGTTATGAGTTGTTTTTTGCCTTTGCTTTCCGTGGCTGATGTATAGGGATTCATAATGATTGACCTTCTTGGCTCCTTTAAATGGATTATACTTATCTAACACTTAAAATTTAAAACTTTCTCATCAATGGTTTCCATCCCAGTAATCACCATTGATTGCATCAAGGATAGCCATACCGTGAGAACCTCTGAAACCATAGATGAGATTTAATTTCGCATCAGTCCCCTAAGTCTATCCATTGTCCATGTTATCCCATGCCCTTAGAACTATTTATCTATTTTGAAAGGATAACAAACCTGTTTAATACCCCTGTCTCAGATCGTTAGAGGTGAAAAACATTTTTGGTTTAGAATATCAAAAAAAAGTATTAATTGCTCAACTATTAATCAACTATATTTGGGTTGTTTCTATTTTGGAGGTGATTTTGCAATGAGATGATGGATCTCAATCAGTGAAGTGCTACAGTGAAAATCATAATAGATTTGCATTATTTATTCTGTAAAATATATTTCTGTGCACAAAGACACCAAAATAATTGATTTATTTGTCAATCATCAGATATCAATCATCTGTGATTTCTAAAAATCAGAATTACTCTGCATTTTACCTATGAATGACTAAATTATTAGCATTTTGTTCTCTGCTAAATAAAATTAATAGAAAAAAATGTTTCGCACCTCTGCCTAACCTTCCACACTATGAGAACTAGAATTTCTAAAGAAAGGGTGAGCGTAATGTCTTTTCTATTTATCTTTGACCCTAAAGGGATAGATTCTATTGGGGTAGCTGGAGCTAGCCTTCTTTTGTTTATGTTGTCTTGAGCTCCGCTTATCCTTCGATACCGTTCTAATAGAACAGAAGTTCGGTAGAACAGAACGGTTCTAGCGAACTTAACTAATTAAAATCCATATCCATTTGGGTCAAAACTTAATAGTTGAACGATAATGAGTGAGGCCAAATAAATAGGCCTTTATCTCTGTATGATGTAAGCTCAACAGCTGATTCGCTGGGCTGGTCTATTCGGGTATTGGGGTCATGTAATGATAGATCTGTCATATAGATAATCTATCATCATTGATATTTTTCGTCCAAATACCGATGTATTTGGACGAATATCCAAATATGAACTCAATTCTTACAAGATTACAAATTTGATCTATTACTTTCTAATACCAAATGGTATTTGTTTATTGTTAATCTTCGCTTCTGATAATGCTGTCTTAAATTATAGCTCGGATTATTTAATTTTAATTAAATAATATTTTATTTTACATGCATGATTTAGCTGTCCTTGAAATGACTATTACTTACCTAATTATTTTAATTTAAACTCAATCATTATCATTTACATAAATTCTTTTGCAGTGTTTTACAGGTTACATATACTATTAAGTAAGCTTACATTAAGACCTAAGCTGTATGACATTATGTGAGCAAAATAAACCTTAATCACTTGATTTAAGTAAAACAAGCATCCGCTCCCTTAATTTGAATAAAATGCGAGGTACGGTCTGCAAAGAAGCAAATGTGTGTGAATAGGCTGATTCGGTAGACGAGACAACACTTTCTTCGTCTCAGCGGATGAGCGGACTTTGGTCTCTGCAAAAGGACCTAACTAAAGGATGAAAAGAATCAATTCCATGCGACTGGATAATCTCATGTTACGGCCACCGCATGGCATGGTTCCCATTACTTGGACCCCGGTGTCGTGTTGCTAAAAAACAGAGCGTTTCCTTCAAGGGCTTTACGTAAGGTAATGTAAGCCTAAAATAACTTTAATTTTGAGCGGTATGGGTGTGGACCACTATTACACCGAATTAGACTACCTATTTGCACGAAAAATACGAAAATAAACAATTTATTGCGGCATTATCGTAAAATCGGAAATCGAACTTAGAATTTTTTTTGGCTTGAAATCTTAATAGTTGTCCGAAGAAATCATGATGCTTAGTGGATAATGATGATTTGTAATTAGTCCAGATATTTGTTCGGTTCAATAAAAAGTCACATCTTTTAGGTATGTCTTGGATTGGTCATATACTCGTAGGTACGAAAAGACGGAGTCATTTTTGTAAGCGATAATGGTTTAAAATCATACCTGTTGTGTGCTGAAAAGCAAAGTAAATACACACTGAAGTTAAACTTAGAGCCGTAAAATTAACATTCGATTATAATACTTCAAATTACTTCTAATAACACAAGCTCTGACGATGTCTAGTTATGATTCTTAATTTTACGAAAAACTGTAAACAAATACATTTACATAGATCTTCGTTGATATAATCCATACACTGGCCAAAAATGATATGAAATATTTGTAAACAAACCATGACAAAATAGTTACTATGCTGACGAGTTTCATATGTTATTGTTATCATATCAATAAGTTGAAGAAAAGTTCTCAAATCGACATGTAATGTAAATTGCGTGTAAAATGACGCGACAACAGTGATTTTTAGGTTAGGTATAAGCGGTTTTTTTTTCAACTTCAATTTGGATGAAATAAAAATACCTCGATTATTATACATACTATGACAAGTAGGTAAGGTAATAACGACTACGTTGCAGAAATATTTTCTATACATAACATAGGTAACCCATTCACAAGAATTCCACGTAACAAAATACAAAGCACCTATCCAGTTAGCCTGCAACTGGAATCCTGTTTATCTCAGTTCACGAACCTGACTCCCGGCTATGGTGTGACCAATTGAAACACTAGAATTCATAATAGTTGTTGATTACTTGGAATTTAGACGAGTAGTTCTGTTATGGTTGAAAATGAATGACGATATTTAGGCTTGAGCGATGTTAAATGTATCGAAATGAGTGAGTTCGATATTTTTTGAATGAAACGCTGAGTGAAGCAGCTGTTTTCAATTCAGTTACAAAAGATTCTCAATATTATTTTGAGAATCATTTACAGTCTACGACCTACGAATCATTTACAGACTATATAAAAGACTGATAGCTTCGACCATAATCATTCGGGTTGATAGTAAATTATCAGCAAATTCGCTATAGTGTTATAAATTTATGATCAAAATATATTCGTCTAGAATTATTTACATCGTATCGAAATAGTTCAAAAGTCCTATCGTATCGCATTTTGTAAATACTAATCCTTTGAGCAAAGCATGTTCATGCAAGTATGTACTCAGTCTAGACAGGCGCCACTTTATCGCCGAATCATTTGAGTACCATTGTTTTATTTTTGCCATTCAGTAAATAATGAATGATTTATACTTATTCTGAACATTCCTGTACCATTATCTGTTGACCCACATGCACAGACCTCTGCTTTATAAAATTCGATAAGGTTTAATTACTTTGATATGTTTGAATGGGTGGTATTTGTATTTCAACACCCATAATCACGATTTTTTCAATACGCTTTTGATAGTTTTGTGTACTTATGAGGTATGACTTCTTGTTGATTTTCTGAGTTGAGCAACTTGGGTTGAGCAATGGGGAGCAAATTAAAACGATAGGGATGGATCCCATTGCTCAATTTGAACAAATGAGTTGCATAAAAAGAAGCTCGCTCAGTGTGAGTTTATTGTTTCTCAAACTATTTCAACTCTATTGCCACATGACATGATTGCTGCGTATTTTGACTCTTATCCAGTTCCGGCTGCCATGCGATTCTGTGAAATGCAACAATAGTTTCATTTATTACGTTTTTGTTTTTATCATTCTGGTAGAATTATATTACCTTCTTTGAAATTATCGGAATTTACGTAAAACTGTTAAAAATGTTTCCTTTTGATGACTAATATCTTGAGGAATAGCCAATTATTTCATACATAATTATAATGATGATAAATAGAATTGGTCACTCCTTCTGAGCTTCACCTCCTTCGTTTCATGAACTCTTCTCAATCAGTTTGTGTACATTCCAAGTCATCGAACCCAAGACTCGCGACATTAAGAAAGCTAGAAGTGCTAATAACCAGGTCACAAGGGGACACAGGAAGCACGGGCGTTGCGTTGTTTAACAGGACGCTTCCTTAGGGTGTCCTGTTGTCCCCTTTCTTTGTGTTTTACGCGCATCGTTAATTTGCTAGGGAAATTGGCCACTTCGTTTCCTTTTGGTTTTGATTACATGTGATTACTTGCTCCACATACAAAGAAGGGACGGATGTCCGAATTGGTATTCTGTTTCTTGAAAATTTCGTATTGTTTTCTGTGTAACTGGTTTTGAAGTAAATAAATATCTATTGAGCTTAGCCAACTAAGCAAGCACGTCAATCAGTCTCGACTAGCTCGCTCACTCAGAAAATATTATAAGAACTACAACAGGAACCGTATTTTAATCTTGAAATTACAAAACGAAAGGTCCGATACATATTTTTTGTTGGAATAAAATTTAGCCCCGGGTCTCGGGCCTATCTTGACCACCAACAGGTTTAATTCATCCCCTCCAAATTCCACAATACACTTGTCTAATCTTTTTTCTTGATAATCGGTCGTGAAATCAAATGTTCCTGTAGGACAGGTGAAAATGACGACACGTAAATTGGCCCACTTCCTTATTATAATTAGAAACGTGATTATATCTACGGATGTTAAAATAGGTCACTAGCCCCTGTTTTCATTTCCATTTACTTATTATTTACGTACGGTTTGCGTTTTGATCATTAGCTTTCAGTAAGAGGGTGGAAAATTGAACTTGGATGTTAAGCTAAGCAACAGTGTTAAACTTAAGTTTGTCTAACTCAGCCGTATCTTAGATAAATCATATCTGACATTGCCCTTTCTAAAACTGACATTTAGGGAACTGTTATCATTGTATGTTTAATAACAGGAAATGATGGCGCTCATGATCTTCATATCGATATTTGTTACACGTGTAAGTACATACAATCATCATGTGATCATCATCGATGTTTTCGTTTCACTTATCATTTTGCAGTTGCAATATTTTAATGTTTGCAGTCAGATAAAACAGCTTGTTGTTAAATTTATCAGCGGCATCGTTTGCGTTTTAAATTTATTAAGTATTTTCATTTTTCATGTTTGCTTGAACAAGGTGAATGTCATCCTTTGCAAAAACTGCGTCCCCGTTATTCAAAATTAGTTTTACATCCGCCACGTTCCCTCGCACTGTATTTTTTGCCCTTTTTGCAAACGAAAGTGCCGTTTTTATTTGAGGCACATGGTTTCCCTGTATCGATATTTTGTCGACCTCTAGGTCGATCCTTAGCTTATTTATAGGTATCGATGTTTCTTCATGATCGAAACTCGCAACAGTAATTTTGTTCTTGATGACAATTTGACCTTTATTGATAGTTTCAATTACAATGAACATCAAATTTTTAATAATTCATCCTTGATATATCACTATTAGTATACCTAAGTTACTTTCTTTGTGCAGCAGAAGCTGACCTATCCAATAAAAAAGTAACTTATATTTTTTTCTTTGTTCCTTTCTACTTCAAGCTTACACCTGCCTGTTGCGTCACACATTCTCATGGGTATGATTTCTGTACCTGATGCTTCGTCCTTTTCATACTTATTTCCTGGACCTATAGTTGTCCTTTTCTCAAATTATGGCGTTCCTTTTGGGGTTTTGTGGAGCCCTGCACCCTTAATATTCGTATGCGTGTGCGCAGCGCATTCTTGTAGAAGTGTGAGTATTTCTGTGTGCGTGTGGGAAGGAAGCAGGGATAGAATTTTTCGCCGGGCCAGTGTTGTCGTGACTCTTGGACCGTGAGATTCGGAATGAAAGAAATGTGATTTCAAGAACTTTTGGCGGGAATTCGGGGGGTAGCTTCCTGGTTTTTGTGGGTTGTAAAGTTAGGTAATATAGTGATTTCAGTGGGTGGAACGACAGCAAAATCTATTCGGTTTGTGAACTTGTGGTGATAAAAATATGATAACATGTTTTGTGAATGATGGAGGCGGCTAAATGTTTGTTATTGCTTTGTCTGAGATAACTCGGCGTGATGTTTCATGAGTAAGTTTGAACAAATATAATCATGATTTTATATACTTAGTTAGTAACTAAAGTCGTTGTAATATTATAGTAATTTAATTTATCAAAAATGTGAGCAGGCCATTTAATTTCATACACATTAAAGCTTTAAAATGCATTATGTGAATATTCATAGTGAAACAAAGAATGAACAAGTATTTATTGTTTATAAAATATTTGTACTTCATACGATATTATTATGGCTGTAACCCATTAATTATAATTGGACCAGGCTGGTCAACCATAGTTTCCTCATAGCAATCGCGAATAAACTCGCAGTGAATGAGAAAAGAACTTGTTTCGATATCAGCTGATGTGAAGCCTTGTATGCATAAATAATAATGCCTATAGTTTTTTACCAGTTTCTTACCTCACCGAAAGTCCATTCCGAAAATTATTAGCTCTTAAACCGGTATTTGTAGGTTATTTTTCCATAGTTATTTTATTTTCAAACTGGTCTTATATAGAATGCTTTGGGGCTACTTCTGCTGTATTATTATCATCGTTATCTCTGGCTGTATTGAGTTCTGAATTCCTTATGGGTGCTTTTTCTTAAAGAGCCTTGGGTCTCTGTATTCTTCGAATTGTATTGTGTCTACGGTACGGATGATACTGGCGCCGTTTTTTTGTACACGCGGCAAGCTGATGTTGACAATGAGATAAGTCATCAATTCATCATTCATGATTCGTTTTCGGTAAAAAGCTGTGGAATGATGTGTGGTTGTAAAACACTATTATAGGGTGTTAAAAGATTACTTTTATGACCATCCATCGATCTTACTCTCTGATCATTGTTTTAATTTGGTTGTAAAATTATGTTAGAATCTATTTATTTGACTTTCTGAACCGTGTAATAAAGATTTAAATTGGCATTTAATTAAAATATTGATATAACCATCTAAGTATCTAAAAATTCTACCACCCAGTAAATGAATAATGGCTATACTAGATCTTATACTAACTAAATAGAGCTACAAAAAGTTTGTTACGTTTTGATTTTTAATCAACTAGAATATTTAAAAGGTTTCACGGATGTAGGTAGGGCAAGCAGAGCTATCAATATTTTTTTCAAAACACATCCATCCATCAATATTAAAGTTGTGTACAGGCTGATCCACGTGTTCCGATTCTAAATAAGGTCATAAAGATTACGTAAGCTTTATTATTACTAAGTATAAAGGCTGGACTCCATTCACTTTACATCTTCATATCATTCTTACTTTATTGCCAAATGTTACTGTACTTAAGTTGAGTAGAAAAGTGATGTACTACTTCCCTGGTGCTCATGCAACAGGTTTTGTTATATTTAAGATTTCTATATCACTTTGTTTGTAACGATGAGGGACAGGGATCTTCAGAAATAACACCGTTTCAATAAAAAAAGCATCTGTAGCGACATTATCCCTGAATGAGTAATGAAAAAGACAGGCCATTATCGTATATAAGAACTACGTCATATTGGCCGCGAACTTAAGTTATTCCAGATACCTTTTATACAAACGTGACCATTGATTTGAGATTACCTAGGTAGGAGGCCATAATAAGAATTCCATCAAATATTTTTTTTTGCCGACCAGACTAGTTTTATAAAAACATGTTCCTATTCTCGTATAGCTTGTTTGGTTAATAGGTCTTATTAATAACTTGCTTACAATTATTGTTATCTACCTCTACCATGCATGAGGTAATTCAGATAATTTTACTCATCAAGATAATGTGTTACATTGGTAATGTCCCAAACATTTATGTTCAAAAAATATACGAGGTTCTGGGTAGGGCTTGTAAAAACCGGGTTATTTTATAAGCCGGTTAATTCGGTTTTTATTTTTTCAAACCGGTTAAAACCGGGTTTTTCGGTTATTTCGGTTTTTTTCCAAAAAGAGTCGTTGGACGATATAAAACCATAAAATTCGATGAAATTTACATATTATTTAGCTTAGCACTGATTAATTCGACTCAAATCACAATTTAGTCTTATGAATACATATCTACGGTTCAGTCAAATGAGTAATACACGTGTCATTTTCATTTATTTGCCGTTGGAGCTCAAGACATTCTTGGTTACGTCAATTTATATTTCAAGTCATGAAAAAATCTGTAATAGACCTAAATATAGGTTGTCAGTCAGGCACAAAGTGATAACAAACAAGGTACCTAAGCAAAGCAACGCACAACAATGAACTGATTAAACTAAAAGAAGAAAACTAAATTAATTAATATATCTGCTGTTAATGGGCATCGTCTAAATAAAAGTTAATAATAGTACAAAATACTATATAAAAATGCATTGGCAAAATAAAGATTCTAAATAAAAATGCAATAATCTGAATTTTTTGTCTGATCGTCGGCAACTGAAATATGCACTAAAAGTACTTAGTACAAACTGGCCACATATACCATAATGTTTAATTAGAAAAAATAATTACTTCAGTAGTCTTTTGTTTCAGGTATTCGTTTGTTTTTTTGTTTATTTGCTATTTCCACTAGTCTATTGGAATAATTTTAGTAACGTGTTATATCAATTCATAAAATTCTGTCTTTTTTTTTCACAAAAACATATCGCAATAGTGGTGCTTACAAATCAATTAATGGACAAAGCCGAATCTTAGCGTAGCTCAGGTTTCTAAAGCTGTTACTTTAATTGAAAATGGTCAAAGTTATAAAGAAGTGGCTCAAAGATTACGGGTTTTACAAATCCGTCATATTTCGAATTGTTCGACGATATCAGCAGACTGGTGAGTACACAAGACGTGCAGATCATGGTCGCAAGAGTGTCACTTCAGCAAGAGACGATTGATTTATGGTGAGCAGTGTTCTGAGAAATCGCACTTTGACATCTTCTGAGGTCAGATCTATGACCAGTATGTTCAACAGGTTACAGTTAGCACTAAAACCGTAAGAAGAAGAGTTAAAGAAGCTGGAATAAAGACGTACTTGCCAGCTAGAGGACCCTTACTCACCACAGATCATCGAGTAGCTCGGGCTAACTTTGCTCGCTCATACCAAAACTAGAATGATGATGACTGGGGGAAAATATTGTTCATTGACGAGTCTAGGTTTTGTCTAAAGCCAGATGATAGAAGGGTTAAAGTTTGGAGACGACCCTGCGAAAGATACGCTTAGTGTAGATTGTCGGAAGAGAGCCATATGGTGGAGGGTCAGTAATGGTATGGGGCAGTATTCGCATAGGGGCGCGTACGGAGATGCACATCGTTGAAAATGGATCCCTGACTGCGGCTCGGTATAAGCTAGGAAAGCAAATAAAATAGCGCGATCCAAAACCAACAAACAGCAGATCTCAAAAGGGCACTAGTACAAGAGTGGAATCGAATACCACAAGATTTCATTGATAACTTAATAAAAAGCATGTCGAGAAGATTGAATGGAGTTTTAACTGCTAGAGGGGGTACTTTGAACCGAGAACAAACTAAACAGGTGTCATTTACAACAAATGAACAATTAGCCCTCAAAGGTAAATCTGTGGAGCGACTTCAACGTCCCCTCCTAGACACAGCACAAATTTAAGTAGCAGAGCAACTACCCCATTCCACTACAACTACCACACAGAAGAGCGATTGAAGAGTGTGGAATCGGTGAGGGATCAGGGGGTTCAACTGGACAAGGAATTGCGGTTCAGACCCTATGTTGCCAGCGTTTGTTCAAAGGCGGACAGAATTATAGGATTTATTTTACGAGCTAACTGGTTCACAAAACTGGTTCGGGCACTCACAGGAGTATATGCTGCTCCGGTCAGAAATCAAGAAAAAAGCGCAGTTTCTGTATGGGTCCTCATAAAGCTAGATAATGTCTCGTTATGGAGCGTATACAGGAAAATTTTACTCGATACCTTTATTAAAAGGAATATATTATGGCGTCAACCCTTTCCATTCCTTTATGTATATAATATATTCGTACTGGGCTAATATAACTAATATAATACATTCCTGTTGTATTCAAATTTTCTTGGAAATTGGAAATAAGGAGAGGTGTGGCGTTAGCACTGTATGTGGTTAGGGTGTTTAGGGGAATGCCCATCAAGTTCATGGTGTTGATAAGTCTGTGCCGACCTGATGAAATTGTCGGGCGGCGCAGGCGGCTACCTCTTTTCTCAAAGCGTCGCGGAAGAACTAAACTGATTAACAATACACCATTGTCACTCATCAATCAAGCACTTAATCTGGTAGCGCCAACCATTGACGTATTCCACTGTTCACGGGGCGACTTCCCAAGATTATATCCATCATTACTTACTATTCAATTTATCTTTTTGTAAAATAAGTTACTGACATTAATATTCCAATATTTTGCATTTTATTATTATATTAAACTGAAATTACTAAACTTACTGACTTTTTATTCGTTCAAAAGTGTTTTTGAGATTTTTGTTGTCCTTCCAGATCGTATTAAACGATAAACTGTGTAATTGAATAGTCGGTGGGTGATATTGAAACCCTTAGAATGCAATTTTTTTCATTTTTTACTACAGCAAAAAAAACCGAAAAACCCGGTTATTTTGACCAAAAAACCCGGTTAATAACCGAGGCAAAATCGGCCGGTTAACCGGTTTTTCGGTTAACCGATTAACCGGTTTACAAGCCCTAGTTCTGGGTTCTGTCTTCAAATATGTTTTGTATTTGATAAACAAAGCTCGTTCTCTCTGACACTTCAAGTTCAAGAAGACCTTACATAAACAAGGACATCCTTGTCTTGTAGTTTTAGGAATGTTAAAAACAAACATTATTCCGGTTTCTAATCAGGCCATCAACACGTACCCTTATGTTCCCTAAGATTTAAGTTACACCATCTTGGCGTAATAAAAGCCGCCATCATCCTATGTGGTTTTGTATAAAAAATAATAATAATGGGCTACGTACAGCGCCTTGAGGTACACCGTTGTGGTTTTCTTACTTTTATACGCAAATCTCGTTTTTACTTGGCTCTGTTCTTAAGTCGAGTAGAAAAGTAAAGCGAAGTACCACTTCCGCCGTGCTTTTGCAACAGGTATTATTTATATCAAAATAACTAAGACAATACTTTATTATACCACACAAAGAAAGATAATGATCTACTTATTCAAACGCCAAATCCAAATCTAATTAAAGTACTAACTAAATCAAACAATAATCTAACAATAGTTTTCTTTTGTTCTAGTGAGTCTGAGTCGAGTGATTACTCAGAAGACTCTGCAGTCTATGAGGATGAGCCGACTACAACCAAAAGTACTGGGCAGAGGAAGAATATCAACAAGGGGCGGTGGACGAAAGATGAGGTAAGGATTCTATTCTGTTACTAAACTTATACCTAAACGATAAAGTTACTTTATTATTGATTAAGTATACAAATGTCACTTTAACTAACTCGGCAAAGTAAACTTAATTTTTATTTTATTATTATAAGTAGTTATTGTGATAAATATAAAATGTAAAAACTTTTTAGTCGAAGAATTGTAAAATAATGTTAGGAAGCTCAGACCAGACGTTTTAAAGTAATACTGACGAAGCTTGCTACCAGTATCTCGCTTATGAGCTGTCTCGCCTTATAATAGCGTCGAGTTCGGGCACTTTAGCTAGTGTAATCATCTTTAATCTTATTAGTTCTCAATTGTTAAATTTTCTGTTTCAGGATAAAAGATTAAAAAACTACGTAAAGATGTTCAATGAGAACTGGGATCTGATCGCGAATGAGTTCAAGGATCGTTCGGATGTCCAGTGCCAGCAGCGGTGGACTAAGGTTGTCAATCCGGAACTAGTCAAGGGACCTTGGACCAAGCATGTATGTTACTTTTTACCTTATTGCTTCCGCAAGGGGCTTCGATGGCAATTTTTCGTGATAAAAAGTAGACTTTGTCTCTCAAGGTCACTCAATCTGGCCCCATAACCAATTGTTACAGGGCTAGATTGTTGCATAGATTGTAATGAATGTTGTTACTAACTATTTTATTACAATCTACCATGCAGACATAATCGTGAAAAGCTAAGCATAAGGAAGGAAGAATTACTTTGTGTCTGCCTGAAAGCTTCACAAGGCATTATTCCGTGATTCAGGGTTTTCCAAGGCACTGTTAATTGTAGGCGATTTTTCTTATAGTTTAGCAACCATTAACTTTGTATATTACATTTCTGTTATCATAATAATCATTCATTTTTCGAAAAGTGACTCGATTCTAAGGTTCTAATAAACTACGAAAAAACTAATTCAATTGATATGTAGTACGAATACTTTAAATTTAGCATTTTCAAACTTCGCGCGTAATTTGCGCTGGACCTGAGTGGTCGCCATATTGTTCAGTCACGTCAGTTGGCTGTGTGAACAAATTATAAGCCTATTATTTATATTTTCTCGTAATTATAGAATAAAATACTCAACCTACCTATACAGCGAAGCTTTTTCTTAAAGTCTGATAAGAGATGTCCTATCTTACGGCTCATAATATCTAATAATTACCTGTCCATTACATCCCACGGATAGCTAAGAAGTGTTCGTTTGGCGGCAGCTACAAGTCAATTATCGTCTATGTTACCTTCAATGGAGACCCGCAATCGTTCGCATACGCAATAATCTCCTATCATATACTTCATACTATCTCATTACGTATCATTTACATCCACTGATAGATATGTAGTGTACGTTTGGCGGCAGCTAATAGTTATCCATCGCATGGCCTATGTTACCTTCAATGGATGTTCGCTATCTTTTGCAGAAGCAATGAATGAACGCTTGCAGTGCAATGCAAGAATATAGAATAGTTACCGGTATGATGACCTCTGAATCACGCTTCCTTCGATGATAGACTGATTGGCGGTGCATTAGCGTGTATTTGCATTTTAGACTCACGTTGACTTGAATTACGTTCTGTTTTGGAATGTTTAAGTATTATTAAATTTCTATTAAAAATATCTCTTCAGGATGATCGTTTCGTGATGTCGCGAGATTTTTTATGTGTCCTTCTCAGGATCAAACTAGTGATAAAACAATTTGCCGCAAATTATGAACCGTTTTCCAATAACTTAAGAAGTCCATTCATTGGTATTTTTGAAGCATTTGGTAAAATAAAAGATATTGGGCGTAAAATTTAAATCCTAGTTAATAAAACAGACCAATAAAAGCCAATGAATAAGATTTTTCATTCATCCGTGTTTAAAATTTCAAACTTTATTTCTCGATGTATTTTTCAAAAGGCCCCTTAGCGTTGATTTTTAAAATCCTAAATGCTCAAGAATTCATGACGTCACACCTCAATTACTTTGGTCATAAAACGAAGTGTGCCTGTTACCAAGCATACGGCATAGCTTCCTAGATTTTATGAATGAATCTATTGTGTGATGTGCCCTGAATACTTAAAACGGTAATATATAAATACACACACACGTAGGTACTTAACTTTCAAACGAGGGCGATGAATACTTAACTTTAAGGTGGATTGATGTTTTGGCGCGAGATTTCAAATTTTACGTGTTTTTTTGTCTGCGTGTCACGAAAAATGTATTTTCCCCAAATCATAAACCATTTTCTATAATTCTTATTGGAAAGAATTAATGGAAATGTTCATTTTCAACCCAAAATTTTGTATTTTCCCAAAAGCTCCAGAAATACCAGTCAGAAAATGGTTTACGATGTGCGGCAAATTGCTCATCCGTAACGTTTATTCCTTGTAGAAAACATAAAAACACAAAAATAATACTCTCGAGCCAACCTGTGTTAAAGTTTAGATATTACAAGATATAGCTACAAGACAATTTTACGTATTTTAATAAATCTTTTATTTAAGGAATAAATCTCTCATTTTAAATGTGCGGGCTGTATAAAATATAGCTTAGTGATGCCTTAGTATATAACACATAAAATAAACCTATTTCCTGCCAAGTAGTGTCAGCGACACTAAAATACCTCAGGATAAGTAGCTATTTTGGCCTCTTCAAAGATATCTTGTTTTAGATGACGTCAGTATTAAATTCATATTACACACAATGAGCAAGAAAATATTAAGTATCAAATCCTGATATGACTTACAATTAAGTATAGTAAGTCAATCAGGATTTGAAACCAAATTTAGTTTTATGACCAAATTTAGTAGTAATAGGTAGATAGATGCCGCAGTCTTGAATTCATTCAAGTCAATTAGGTAAATTATTTGTCGATGACTTCAATGAATTCTACAAAAAGGTGAAGTGTCTAAAGTTAATATTTATTAGGTCACAAAAAAACCCATAAAACATGTTCTGTCGCTAGATTTAGGTGTGTCTTCAAATTCCTTAGTAACAATAATATCAAAGTTTGAAATGCGTGGGTTTTCCAATCGGAATCATTGAATTATATTCGATGCAGATATTTGTTCAGGGTGTTCTGGTCGTTTTCTATCATCATCATCATCATCACCAACCTATAATAGTCCACTGCTGGACATAGGCCTCCCCAAAGAAAAAAAAAATCCTCCTCCTCTCTTTCTATGAATGATAAAGATTATCTATTATAATAAGTTGTATTAAGTATATCAATCATCTGTATCCACAACACAAACGCTGATTACCTTGGGGCTAGATGATTGTCCAGCATTATTTATTTATTTATTCAGTAGGTACAAGAATTTGTATAGTGCAATCGAACAACGATCAATAATGTCAACCTAAAGTGAAATAAAACAATCAATAAGACAAATAGTTATTGAGCTTGAATGAATGCAAGTAAAATGTCACTTTTTGCTGTATAAATTTTACTGACTAAAAGACTGACTTAAAGCGTAAGCGAAAAAGCCACAATAAAGATGCCTTCTACCTTAGCATTATGTATGTACATTACGTCAATTTATAAGTATTTTATACCGACCAATAAAATACTTATAAATTGACGTAAGCTCAAAAGCCACTATAAAAAATCTGATGATCTGAGATGCTAGCAAGCCAGCAACGTTGGTCTTCCGTCAAATACTAACTTACATAGGAAGATTCTCTTCAGTATATAATAGGTAGACCTAGGGAGCACCTTCATCTGTAGACAGCTGAAGGTGCTCCCTAAAACAACCTTACGGATGTTTTTGACATAGTTGAAACAAAATACAGAGGGCAGACAAATATCAGACAAGTACCTACACACATTTGCTACATACAACATGTTTACATATTCTCAGTGCACTTATGTATGACCATTATATTTCTCGGGGAACATCATGTAAAAGTGTATAAGTCAAAAACTTTAGAAATGACATCATCTCATTCTCAAACTCTAAATGCTCAAGGCTATTAATTATTATGTAGTTCAAAAGTTTTTTTGCCTTAAGTAATTATAACGATTGCTTCAAAAGAAGCGTGTCCAATTATAGCTGTTTTTGTTGTGATAAAAAGTGGATCAGTATTGTTCCTTATTGGAAACTATTAAGTTCATAGTTTTTAGAGTGCTTTCAAATTATAGATGCTACAAATCTTCTTTTTTTAAATATTAACGTAAATTAAGTAAGTACCCAAGTCTCTTGAAGTATGTTTTATTCATCAAATTATTTAGGAGTTGAGAACCACTTTCAGGGAAACTGATAATCCATTTTAGGAACTTACCTGAAGTATTTATTCTGTGCTCTTGCGCAGTAACCAAAACTCTGACCTTTAAATCACTAACCAAGCTAATTATGAACAATTTATCAACCAGTTTATGACACACCTAGTATTTTAAAACCAAATCAGCTGTGAGATTTGAATATAAATTCTAGGAAACACCGGTTTCTATCTCGTATGTTATTGTCGTCTTTGCATGTCATGACGCTGTAATACCACCCAGTAAAGAAAAAGAAAAAAACTATAGGTATTGTAGGTACTACCTACGCACTGGATCACCTTGTAGAGTAACGAATTTTCACACGGATCAATGATTTGATTTTCTTTATTTTTTGCGGTTATACGCTTTTTGCTGTCTTATCCTCGTGGAATCTTTATGCTATTAGGATCTTTATCTTGATTAAGCTATGAGTGGATTTTGAATGAACATCAGATTGGAGTGTAATTGATGTTTGATCGGTACAATCGATTTTTTTGTGGTAAGATAGTTACATAATATGAAAAGGTAGGTTAGTAGGTATTTTTTTGCCCCCCTCAAAGTCTGTTTGTAAAAAGAACTATACGTTCCTAATTGTTTTCTAGAGACATACATAAGCCTCTTATTAAAAGTAAAAAATAAACGCCCTAATTTGCTCGATTTGATTTAAAATTGAACATCAAAATAATACTTTTCTATTTTGCTCTTTGAGTATGTTAATACTTAACGATTTTGCTACGCCCGCTGCAAAAATGGCTTCAAATAACTTATTTTTGTTTTAATTGTTATTCATAAATTACAAATTTTTCCCTTGTTTACAGGAAGACGATAAAGTCGTCGAGTTGGTCGCCAAATATGGACCAAAGAAATGGACACTCATAGCGAGGCATTTAAAAGGGAGGATAGGAAAACAGTGCAGGTAAAGTTTAACATAACTTTATGGTTTAAACAGATGTGCTTTAGTACAACCAACGTGTGATCTGGTCGGTATTTGGCGCAGCATATCAGCATTGCCATAGAGCTATGCAGCCAAGCGTCTTGGAGACGCTTCCGACTGGTATTAATCTGTATAAGTCGAGGTACCTGTAGATTGTTTGCAACAGTCTGCAGTTAGCCAAACTGGTTTTTTTCAAGTGGCAATGCTGATTTATGCTTATTTCTCTAATATTACATTTCATGTGAATAATTTTTCACATTTAATAGATAATAAATAATGCTGGACAATCCACACAGCATCACCTAGCCCCAAGCTGAGCAGAGCTTGTTTTATCTTGATTTATTTCGGGTAGCTTACATAAAAAAAAATGTCTATGTTACAGAGAAAGATGGCACAATCACTTGAACCCGTCGATAAAAAAGACTGCGTGGACGGAACAGGAAGACAGAATTATCTACCAAGCGCACAAACAGTTGGGGAACCAGTGGGCTAAGATTGCTAAGTTATTACCAGGCAGGTTAGTATAATACAAATTCTTCGCACGCCAAGTATCTAAGCAATTTCCTACTATAAAATAACTCAAAAGCACCCAAAAGTGATTTTAATCTGGGTTCCACGGAACAACCAGGCAATCCGAGGGTTAAATCATCTATTGCGAAACTAATAAGTAATAGTGACAGCATAGCAAAGGACGCTAATATGCAGGTCTCGACAGAGCCTTTGCTACCCTTGAAATCGAGACCCTAGGTCCGTTGGGGGAGTCTCTCCGGGTTTTTAAGAAACTATCTGAGCGTCTGGTTGAAGTTCTGTTTCGCAGTGTATTTAAGGCATAGTTAAATTCCAATTTTAACATGTTTACTTTTTAAAATAATGTTTGAAGTCTTGTAACATAGCTCTGTCAATCAAATTGAATTGAATAAATAAATAGCATTACCACTTCCCATCCAAGTTTTGCTACATGCCGGCCTCTAAAAAGCGCCTCTTCGTTTCGATATTTCATTCGCTTTTAAGTTTATTACTAGCTGGGAGCCGCGGTTTCACCCGCGAACTCCCGATCCTGCCGAATTTACAGGATAAAAAGTGGCCTATGTGTTATTCCATGAAATAGAGTCAAGAGTCCTGCAAGGTCTTAAGAAAGAAAGTACATTTAGAATTTATATTTAATATTGGATCTCTCATTCCAGGACCGACAACGCAATAAAGAATCACTGGAACTCGACAATGCGTCGCAAGTACGAGCCTGACCTAATAGACAGCTTCGAGGCTCTCCGCCGCAAGCGAGTGAAGCCGCGGCCGGTCTACGATGTGCCCGAGGCGAGTCCTAACGAAAGGGTGCAAGTAGCTTATAACGATGTTAGTACCTTATTTTTGTCCTTTAAAATGCTAATCACTTTATTTTCCAGTATTACTAATGTAATTTGTATTTTGTGACGTGTCCAAAAGTCCTGTAAAGTCTAAAGGAAATAGAGCACTTTGATCTTGATTTTAATCTAACCCTTAGCCAAAATAACAGATGGCAAGAGTACATCCGCCATTTTGACATTTTACGGACGCCATTTTAGCGTCTGCTGTCATATTTATATTCTTTGTATATGCGGGGTTTTCTAAATGTAGTTCATTGAAACTGGAAAGCCTTAAAAACATAATATTATCTTTCACTGAAAGAAAAGGAAGCATCCTCGCAAAAATAAGAAGTAATGCTTAAATTTCGCCAGTTCGGTATTAACGGCCATATTGTCATGCGCGATTAACGCTTAAAGCGAGTAAGTTAATGACAATATGGCGTAGAATAGTCAAACCTGGTAAACATTGACCCTTTAAAGACTTAACTGTAATATTTGATTAATTCTCTTATCTTGCCACACAAAGAAAAAGATATAACCCTGTTAACCAGGTTCAAAAAGTCTCATTAACAGAGGGAATTTAATGAAAACCGGGACCTCATTGCAACTCTCAATAATAGAGGTTTCTCACTTATCCTGTTCCCACTTAATCAGGTTTCACTGTAGTTAATTATTTATTTATTATTTAAACACCTCTGTACCTACACATGTATTTCACGCAATAAACAATATTTTACTTTACTTAATTAACAAAAAAAAAAAAAATAACAATTATCTAACTAAATAAAAACTAGTATTTATAATTGAAACAATTGAGCTAACTGCAGACAGTTGCGAACAAACTACAGGTAGCTTAACTGATCTTTACTATACTTTACTTTACCTTACCTTACTTTTCTTTACTTTACCTTACCTTACTTTTCTTTACTTTACCTTACCTTACCTTGAGTTACTTTACCTTACCTTACATTACTTAACTTCCAGAGTCAAACCTGGTCAACAGACCCGTTCAACGAGTCCACCCAATCCACGTCCTCATCAAGCAGCCAGCCGTCGCGACACGTGCTGCAATGCCGACAGGTGTTGCGGAGCCAGCTGAACAATCTGCAACAAGCTGCAAAGTCTCCGGACAGGGGCCGTCTTCAGCCCGCCGATGTTCATATACTGGACTCTACATTCAAGTAAGTATCTATTACACGTAATGGAATGGGATGGGCCTCGGTTGACACGACTTTTTTTTGACATTACAGCATCATCAGCCTATAATAGCCCATAACATTATATCCTCATCTATAACAGCCCACTGTTGGACCTCTAGGTCTCCCCTATGAGCGCCATAGATGGCATTATTCATCATTTGGGGGTTATTGCCCATAATCCTTACGCAGGGCATGCGGGTTGGGGATCGTGGTTTGGTGGAGTTTTTCTGCAGAGGGCGCTTCTGCCCACCCCCCGGTGTGTCTCTCTTAGTCGCCTCTTACGACACCCACGGGAAGGGGGCACTGAAATTCTATGCCGGCACCACACGGCAATTACATCTGATAACTTAATTAATATTTTATTACTGTCTCTGTTGCACGCCGTCTCTCACAATTTGTACACCGTAATCGGTAAAACATGTTGATCTTTAAAATCCTTCTAACTACACATGTTTATGCAAATAAATGATCTTTATTGTTTGATACAAACGTACACCACCTGTGCAGATCGTGCCCCTTAGTTTGAAATAGGAATTTTACACTTATTAAACTAATATTCTTAATGTGCTTTATATCTTTTTTCTATTAATAGCTATAACTAGTTCTCCCTGACCTATATGTGTGAAAAGCATGCCCTAGTTTTAGGCAAAACATGTATGGTGCTTACCTTTTACCATTCTTCTATCTCTGTGGCCCATGTTGTTGACGTGTCCAAGAGTCCTGTAGGGTCTAAAGGAAATAAAGCACTTTGATTTTGATTTTGTTTGCTTGCTTCATTTTGATTAATATGAATTATTTATCTTTACAGATTCAACATAGAAACGCTGCCTCCGGACTCGCCGTTAAAGAATTACCTGAGCAAAGCAACATCAGATAGCGATAACCAAAATGCCGGTATGTATAGCCATTCATATAAATTTTAATCATTTAGAGATTTTTTTATAGTGGTAGCCATAAATATTATGTAACACGGAAGTGATCGCGAGTAAAAAAGTCAACTGAATTGGAGATACGGGGTAATCGTAAAAATCCTTACATTATATGTATATTTATATTCACAATTATGCATAAATGATGTACAAACACCATAAATTACTATATAAAACAATGTCTATTCCCACTGTCTGTCTATCTTTATAATATGCAACGGATTTTGATGCGGTATTTTGTAATAGAGTAATTCAAGAGGAAGGTTTTTGTATCAGCATTGGACCTCTGCAAAGCCGGAGCGGGTCGCTAAGTATTATATAACAAAATAAATCATAAATTAATAATCAGGCAAATGCAAGATGAAAATTTTGTTCAATAATGACTTCGGATGGCCTATTTTGGATCATCAGGTTCTGGGGGATAAAGAAACTAAGTAAAAATAGAGACTAACTGATATTCAGCATAATTGTATAGTAAGGTTATGGCCGTGTGGTGTCGGCATAGAATTTCACCACCCTCACTCTTCCCGTGGGTGTCATAAGAGGCGACGAAGGGAGACACACCAGAGGGCGGGCAGCAGCGCCCTCTGCAGAACAACTGCACCAAACTGCGATCCCAACCCGCATGCTCAGCGTGGAGATTATGGACAATAACCCCCAGATAATAAATAACACCGCCTATGGCGCACATGAGAGGGAGGCATATGTCCAGCAGTGGACCGATATAGGCTGATGTTGTTGTTGTTGTTGAATAATAATAACCATCTAATAATATTTCATCTCTTCCAGTAACATTCTCAATAGAACCCGAGCCGCTAAAAGAGATCATTGTACCGTCAGCCTACTCGTCTCCGCTGAAGAAACATTCAGAGAACAGCAGCCCGCCACCCATCCTGAGGAGACGGGCCAGGAAACCCACGAACACACCCAATCACGTGAGTTAATGTATCGACTTCTAATTACTAGGTACACGAGCTATAAACGACGACCTCTGTGGCGCGGTGGGCGAAGGTCCGCCTGCGACGCAGGAGGTTGCGGGTTCGATTCCCGCCTCGGGACAAATATTTGTACGATCTGCAGATATTTGTTCAGGGCGTTCTGGTCGTTTTGTATATGTAATAAAAAATATCTATATATGTATTAATATTGTATTATGTATATCAGTCATCTAGTACCCATAACACAAGCTCTGCTTAGCTTGGGGCTAGATGATGCTGTGTGGATTGTCCAACATTATTTATTTATTTAAACATAGACATGGATCCATGCATATAGCTATAAGCATAACATGGGTCCACGCATATAACTATAAGCATAGACATGGGTCCATGCATATAACGATAAGCATATGTGTCCATGCATATAGCTCGTAACTCCTGCTCCGGTACTTCAAGCTGGGATGGTTAGGGCCTAGGGTTAGGCAAGGGGAGAATGCACAATACACGCTTATGCGAGATTTTAGTTCAGTTCTCGGTTTACCCTCTTAGAATTAGATGGACATAAATCCATCTAGAAATCCCTCTAGGATGTATGGAAAAACATTGGTTGTACTCTAAGTTAAATCATTTGTTAACAAAGAAAATTACGGCAGATACTTTACATAATATAAAAATAACGTTTAGTATTTACACTTATTATCTATTCCCTGAATATCAAAGCCGTCACTATAGGGCAGAGTGCCCAGAACGCTGGTAGCATTGCCGTTGGATGGCAATGCTAATTCGTTGACCGAAATAAAAGTAACTAACTACTCCACAGCAAATAATATATTGTTTTCAATGATAATATTGATGGTAGGTACTGTAGTTAGGTATACTAGTTTCTATTATAGTTAGATTATAGATAAAGGTACAGCGTTATTTTATGGGTATTACTTTCTCTCGATAGCAGTCTCTAAGGCGTTGTCAATAAACAGATGTTGTACGTACGTAACCTAGTTAAACAAAACGTATCAACCATCTTTCCAGACATTGAAAGAAAGAAAATTAATCTAGCACCAAGCTAAGCAGAGCTTGTTTTATAAATATATCAATAATTAATTATTGCCGAACAATCCACACAGCATTATCTAGCCCAAAGCTTAGCAGAGCTTGTGTACTAAATAACTGATATACATAATACAATATTATTACATAATATACCTACATATATTTTACTAAACATAGAAAATAATACAGTTACAATAGTTACGTAAGTCTGTCAAATTCTATTAAATACAATTTCGTTTAAATTTCGACTAAGTACTCATATGATTCTGTTATTTCCTTTGTTAATAAAGGTTTACTAATCGTTACATTTGTTTGACAGGTGTGGTCAATGCTCGACCAGCCGCTAGTGACTCCGATCAAGGCACTCCCGTTCAGTCCGTCTCAGTTCCTCAACTCTCCGCACGGCCACGTGGATTCTACGCCGCTCAGACATACCGTAAATACTAAGGTAAACTAGATTTTTCCTAGAATGTTCTAGTTAGGTGCGGTTTATTCTAGAATGTTCTAGACAGACTCTTATTAAGGGGCTCCCGTTCAGTCCGTCTTAGTTCCTCAACTCTCCGCACGACACGTGGATTCTACGCCGCTCAGACATACACTGTCACTACTAAGGTAAAGTTACTCGTTCTAGAACGTTCTTGTCAGGTCTATATACAGGATTATAAGTAGATGATCCTGAATCTTAAAGGCACTTGGATACATCAAGATGAACAACTTTGTCTAACTCGATGATATTTT
Organism: Eupithecia pulchellata; assembly: GCA_963931895.1. Lineage (NCBI taxonomy): Eukaryota > Metazoa > Arthropoda > Insecta > Lepidoptera > Geometridae > Eupithecia > Eupithecia pulchellata. The sequence continues at coordinate 4,026,927 of OZ007543.1, forward strand.
TTCATACAAAAAAATAAGTAAATTTCCAGTTCTGATCTTGTTAGCCAACGCAGTGGACTATTAGGCTGATGTTGTTGTATATCAGTCCTCTAGTATCTCTGCTTAATTTGGGGCTACATAATGTGTGGATTGTCCAGCATTTAAAAAAAAAATGTCATTCAATAAGTAAATTTACTGTTGTTTCAGGATTGGGTTGTGAGTCCACTTCTGCACACGCCGACCCCTTCAAACCAAATCACGCCGGGAGCCAAATTAAGGAGTAATGTTACACCAAAGTAAGTACCTTTATTTTTTCATTTCATTTATTTATTTGCAATATATGTATACATAGATTGAGATCTAAATACCTAAAGCTATATTTAGTACAAAGACACTGTCTGCAATGCTCCACTTTAGCAGTTACAATGCTGATGCAATGCGCTAGAGTTATTTGATTCTAATTTTAAACTCTAAAACCATCGTAAACAAAAACTAAACACCAAAATGAAAAAAGCACTGGTCTGGCCAGGCTAGTTTTAAATTTGCATTAGCTATAAATTGCACCAAAATTGTGTAAATAAGGTGTTTTTAATTTGCTCAATGTAGCTTCCTATCTTCTATATTCATAACACTGAGGCCATGATAGGCCTATAGTGATCGCCACCATTAACACGTTGAACGCTTTACGAAAAATCGAGCATTTCCATTCAGGCCATGGGGCTCACCGGTAAGCCTACCCGTACTGAACCATTTGAGCCATGGGGGTCACCGGTGAGCCGCGTCAGAAGTTTGACATAAACGCTTCCTACAAGCCACAGATTACAGCTATGAACAAAACGCGAATGGAAGTGAGCCGCGTGGCCCTGTGGCAGATACGGACGGCGTGGTTTTCAAATCCAATAGAAACTTACAGTTTTATCAGGGTATTTGTAATGACGCTAGGGTTGTGCTAACGATACGGTCGAATATATATTTTTTACCTTTATTAGATATAACAAAAGTACAAAATAATAATCAAATATGTATTAAAATACAAATTCAAAATCAAAGCATTTAATTTTTCAAAAAAAATTGTGTATCTTGTTGAAACAAGGCAAACAAAGAAACGCGCGCGGGTGGGCCGCATCGTGACCCCGCGGCCCCTGCCAACGGAAAACACGAAATCCTTTGCATTAGGCCACGGGACCCACCGATGAGCCTTTGACGATATCTTAAAAACTACACGGTAAAAGACGGTAATTTTTATTTTCCATCCAAATTACTTAATTTTATTAACTTTGGAATGAAAATTTCAATTTGATGAAAATGACCGATTACCTAATTTTGGCTTGGCCCAAATGGAAAAGTAAGCTAGGCTCACCGGTGGGTGATATGGCGTTCAACGTGTTAAATAGATACTTATCACATTATGTCATAAATACATAAATATTTTTCCGCTTCCACAGAACCCCAACCCCCTTCAAAATTGCAATGGCAGAAATCGGCAAGAAAGCTGGACTGCGCTTCGAACCATCTAGTCCCGGCTTACTCGGTGCTCTCGTGGAAGACATCATAGAGATGTCTCAGCGAGAGAAGAATGAGGACAGCTCTCTGCAGCTGAACGACTCATTAGTATCTGGACCGCCGGAGCAGGAGAATGCACAGGTACATGTTTACTTTACTTACTCGGTGCTCTAGTGGAAGACATCCAATGATTTCTGTCAACTTCTACGATAGATGCCGCGACGAGGTTGTCTTAGCTCACTAAGATAGACATAGACAGATGGAATCTCGATGATGTCTGCTACTAAAAAACAGATTAAGGATTGTTCTAAGAAGTAATGAAAACTATCAGAATAGTTTTTAGAACCACAGATTGTTGAGATTTCCATTCCCATTGCTGAAGAACTGCTTCGTATGATCCGCTGATATTCTATCTTATTTTACCTTCTTATAGGTTTAGCACATTGTGTATAGGTTCATCTTTTGTATTCCTAGAACTATTCAAACCACAACACCATAAACAATAACTTTAAGAAAAAGTTGATCTGACCATCTCCGAGTAATGTACATTCTAGTTAAAACTTACATAATATAATCATCTAGAAACTAGATAAGTACATCGAGAAAGTAAATAAATAGTAAATAATTTAAGAAAAAAACAACAGAAAAGACTGCAAAAAGTCGTCCACTTGGAGATGCAGACGTTTGAACCCTGGACTTTCAGCATGGCAAGTAGACACTCTAATTTCACTTAATCTCTTACAGGTCGATGACTCCGGCATTGGCAGTCTCAAACGCCGCGCCTCAGAATCTTCGAACCAAGGCAAAGAGAACGTTCCGTCTCACAAGAAGTCCCGCAAAGCTCTGGCGAGGGCCTGGGGGCATACCAGCACACCGCACGCGCATTCCGTGCCGGATGTGTCCTTTATAGTCGAGACGCCGGTACGTAACCAACTACTTACATTGATAAATGCCGTGTGGTGCCGGCATAGAATTTCACCACACCTCTTCCCGTGGGTGTCGTAAGAGGCGACTAAGGTAGACACACTCGGGGGCGGGCAGCAGCGCCCTCTGTAAAAGAACTCCACCGAACTGCGATCCCCACGCATGCCCAGCGTGGTGATTATAGGCAATAACCCCCGTATGATAAAAACCGCTCCGGCTTCGCACGGGTGCAATGCTGATACAAAAACCTTCCTCTTGAATCCTTCTAAAAAAACCGCATCAAAATCCGTTGCGAAGTGTTAAAGTTCTAAGCATACATAGGGCTTTCGCAAGTCTGGGGCTATTTCGCTGTCCGCAGTCTGTCTATTTGTCCCTAAAAATAGACAGACAGCGGGAAGCGACTTTGTTATATACTATGTTGTGATGTAGGACACATCTGCTATGATTAGCCGGGATCAGCATTATACTATAAAAATTTAACTATGACGTCATTAATATGCCATCATCAGCATAATAATTATAGTGATAGTTCAACAGTTCACTATCTTTTTCTGTCTATCGTTTGGGAAAATGACGCCGCAATTTAGAGACCCATCTCAGTAACTCAAGTCTCATAATCAATAACTCAACTCAAAATCTAGTCATGATACAGCTATTTAATAATGTTTTCTCTTGTTACAGAGCAAATCTCTAGCCGGCGATAGTTCGGTCCTGTTTTCCCCTCCATCCATCGTCAAGAATTCTTTACTCGAAGAGTCCACGAGTCTACACAGCATTATGTCAGCGGACAACACTCCGGAACCACTGAAATACGAAGAACTAGACATAGAGGCTGTCATCTCAGCGAAAACAAAGGTACAACACCGGTCCATTCCTACTAATCCTCTACCTAACCCTAACTATAACTACGTATTCAAGGAAATACCCGGCCCGCCCTTCGAGAATTACCAAGAGTACGAAATTCCCAAAAATAACGGTTTCGATAACGGTAACGAATTTAAAAGCAGTAGCTACGAAAATAGCGAAAACCAAAATTTTGATAACCATAACTACGAAAGTAACGATAACGTACAAAACTATGATAGGCAAAACTTTCACGTATTCAAAGATATAACGAATTTACAATCGCCGAGAAACGAAAGGCAGTTTGAAGTGTTCAAAGATATAACTAATATTGAGTCCCCTAGAAGTTTCGCGCGACTAAATGCAGATAGATTACGGACAATAACGAACGCTAACGATTTAGCTTGTGAGAATCTTATAGCACCGAAAGATGTACTCGCTAATGCTTTAGCAGATCACATCTACAAAGTGACTAATCAAAAGCCATCGACGTCAAAAATAGATGAAATTCTGACCAATAAAATAGCAAAGGAGAATACGAACACCCAATGGTGGAACGTAGAAAGAGATACCGGGCAGGATCAAATGTATACAGGTGATTATTATACGTATTCGAATAACATGTGAATAACGTTTGTTTAATAATATGATGAGGCTTGAATTACCTGTAGGTATTGGATGCGTTCGAAATGGTTGTGAAAATAACGTTATTACAACGTTACGAGAAAGTTTGTTGGTTGTGATCAAAAATCAAACATCCGGTTTTTGATTTTTTTGATATAAAAAATGATGATATTGCGCTTATGTTCTTTGTCTAAAGAATCATCAGGGTTTGAATTACTTTAGTTCATTCAAGTATTTTTCTACTTGTATTTTGAGTAGGCAAAATCAAAACAATACTTTTTGTCTCTAAGTAAAATCTTGTTGTCTGTAAAGTATAGCATTTATTCGGTAGTAATGTAATGATATAATCTAGCAAGTTGTACATTTTATTTCGCGTTATTTTAATATTATTTGTAATGTTGCACCAAACTAATTTATGACGTTAGACGAGATTAGAGTGTAGGCCAAAGATGAATTTTTCATCAAATGAAATAAGATCGTTGAATAATTTATTATATTGGTAGATAGATATTTTCGACCTCGTTTATGAACACCTATAACTGTAGGGGTTTTTTCCCTTTAACAGTTCGATAAATGATTCCAGGAAATTTCAAATTAGGTTGTATTTCTTCATAAAAATATGCGTTTTTTAGCTGTAGTATTTTATTTTTTTCAATAAATTTCGTAATTTAAAAACGTTAAATATACCTCAAGTTTACCATGCACCAAAATTTATTGTAGTCTTTTAGGTATTAAAGATAATTCGTAAGATTTTCCAAGTATTAATTTTAGGGTAGGTTTTTAGTAACAAAAAGTAACTTGAAAAATCGTGTTAGCGTGCGACAAATAACGTTATACATTTAATAACGTTATATGTACAACTGGTTTTAACAACCGGTTGTTAGAAACGCGGTTATAAGCTGAATATCAGTATTCAGAAAAATATGGCTGTACTAAAACTTAAAACACTAACGTATCCTATTTCTACTAAGATACCTTTCCTTTCCTTTGTATTTATTTCTCTATAAATTCTATTTAAATAGTATTTAGCTTTGTATTTTAGCATTTTGAAATATTAACATTTTCTATACACTGACTTAATCATTGATTAACTATTTATGATCGCGTTGTAGGTTTTATATTTTGTAATATTTATTTCGATCAACTTTGTTGAATTTATACAATTTTTAATATAAATCGGCAGCTATACTTAAGGACACTTTATTTGGAATAAATAAATGACATTACCTTACCCCTTCCCGTCGCCATTTTGATTTCCATCCCCACCCTTCCTACAATATTGACAGACCAGTGTTGAATCTTCAAAAACTTATTTATTATTTTATTGTTATAGCAATTGTTTTTTGTTACTATTTATGTTTTTAAAAAGGTTTTAATTTATTCTCTAGTGGTAGTATGTATTATGATAACACTTTGTACTTATTGACATGTGTTTTTTTCTTATTGTAGTTTAGTGTTTCTGTCAATATTGTTTGTATTCCATTATTCCACTTTCCAAATCCAATGTCATTTTTTATTTCAATAAATGTATTTTATCGTATTCTTTTGGTTTCTTTTATTCATTCACAATAACCGTTTTAAAAACAAAACACGGAAACGTTTTCATATTTTTTTATATACCTCCACGCTCTTTATTAAACTAGTCGAAGTACTCGTATAATGATCTATTGGAAATTACAGTTAATGATCCGGCAACGGAAGAATTTCCCAAACAAACGCAGTACCAAAATGATTTTAATTTTAGATTATGATCATAGTTTGAAATTATTATTATTTTTTTTTATAACTGATAGACCTCCGTTTGACCACGATCTCTTCTAATTGTATTAAAATGGTATTTAATTAGGTTTCTGCCTCAAGCTGTTTTCAAAATTACAAAAATGCTTAAAAACATGTCTTCTTTGATGTAAAAATTCAATTAGATTATATCACATTTTAGAAAACTATTTCTATCTAAGTTTTTTGGAGGAACCTATGTAAATACTATTTTAATACAAATAATAGCATACCTTGGTAAAAATATGCTCAAATTACAAATCATTTTGGTAGGTACTACGTTTGTATGGGAAACTCATCCGCCGCAAGAGCCATAAGTAACTAAATTAGAGCTAGAATTTAAAATCGAAACAATTAAACTAACTGCAGACAGTTTCAATGACAATGTTTTCAATGACAGGTAGCTTAACTGAACCATATAAATACCAGTTGGAAGTGTCCCCAAGACGCTGGCTGCATTGCCTCGCTGTATGGCAATGCAGTCACAACACTATTGGATCAACTAATACAAATGAAAAGATGTTAGAATGATGAGCATTAGGGCCGATTCCCACATATCTGCGAAATCAGAATTCAGAATCGGTGAATACCCAGTTTGCTAAAGAATAATGAGACTGTGAAAGAATAATGGGTCTGTGTATTACAAAAAAGCATAAGTATTTCGATTCGAATAACAACATGTATTACTATTATTAAGATATTCTTATTTACATATTTTGTTAGTAAAGAATATTATAGAAAAGCCTTAATAACAGCCAAGCCTAAGAAACAGCTATTCACATATATTAATGAAAAACATCACAGTTACATTTATTACGCACAAAACATACGCACTTATGAGAGGTGTACTATCGGCAATAGTTAAAACAAAAGCACTACGATTTTGTGGTTTTTCTGGGTCGTCATGAACCCACCTGGCCTCCGTTTTCGGCTTGACGTTGAGTTTCGAGTATATGTAATAATATTGTATTAGGTACGTATATCAGTTATCTAGTACCAATAATTATTATTAAATAATTTACGCATTCGATGACAAAGTGACGCTATTGTATCCGTAAAATCCCCGTGTTAGGGGCATGTCTAGAGACCAATATTTTAACTCTTCAAAGTACAAATTATATGTGCATATATCATTGTGCTTTATTCGACCATCTTTTCAAAATTGTCCACTTAAAACAGTTATTAAGCTGTGTAATTCCTCACTCTGACTTACTAGGTATGTCAGGAGAAAGAGACAAATATAAATAACAGTGTATTCAATAAGCAGACAATTATGAATAAGGGAAATTTGCTTTTGTGAATTAAAATAGGCTCCTCTAGTATCTACTGTAAACATTACAGAACCAAATTATTTTTTATTGAAACAGATGGTGACTGCAGACTGTTCTAACTGCAGACTGTGCTAACAATCTACAAGTAGCTCAATTGACTTAAGATTACCATACCCTAATGAAAGATTTCGAATAAGTCCTTGAAAACTCGTTTCTAGATCACAATGGAGGAAACCGCAGCGCCCAAGCGCTCAGCCGTGCGGTCTATCAAGTTCGACAAAGAGACGGACATTGAAGATGAAAAACCTATCAGCTTTATAATGGTAAGTAAATCAATTAATTAATCTATATCTATGTCTAAGTATATTATTTATATACTAATATCAATTAATATTATAACGAGGAAAGATTTGAGTGTTTGTTTGAATTGAAAAGGGTCCGAAACTACTGGACCGATTTGAAAATTCTTTCACTAATAAAATCCTAAATTTTCCCTGATGAACATAGAATATTTGCATAAAAGTTAGGGATCCGCTTGAAAAACTAAATTTTCCTTCAATACCCGTGCGAAGCCGGGGGGGCGGATTGCTAGTAAAAAATAAAAATATTATTTTTGTTCATTTATTTTTTTTAGTTATTTGTGTTCGAAGTAAACATCTGCATGGTATTTTTCAAAATTACTGCTTATACTATTGGCTAGATGCTAGAGAGCTATGTGAATTATCCAATATAATTTATTTACATATTTATTTATTCTTTTTCAGGAAGACAACTGGGAAACATTCGTTTGCGGCCGCACTAAAGATCAACTCGATTTGACAGTCCTCGCGCATCAGTTCTTGAAGAAAACTGCGCTCAAGCCACGTTCGCTGAACTTTTAATTGAATTGCATGATCTAATTTATGGGACCTTTAAAGCAGGGTAGCTTTAAGGGTTAATACTCTACACATACACACACATAAAAACCTATAACAACTTGGCTATGTGGTAGTTTGTATTATTCTTTTGACAAATCTTAGACAGAATAAGAAAAACTACTTACCCTATGCTTAAGTTTATTTTTTATAAAGTTCTTGTTGAAAATATGTATGCCTGATCTGTCTAGATCTGTAGGTAAATCAGGCGATCAATAATTAAGGCATTGATTATTTATACAGCTGGTATAATAATGGTTAAAGTACATTCAGTCAATCATTTGCTTAGACTATATCATAATCATTATGCGCTAAAAATGAAGCGGCAAATAATATCTGAGATATTACTTATAATAAGTAGCCCAGTTGTTTAGCTTTGGTAAAACCCTCAAAATGATACCAAAAGATTCCATTCAAGTCCTTGGTTATCAAGCCAATCCATGATTTTTTGGTAAAGTCATGATTCGTTAAATAAAATACGTGTGATTTTAGAATAATTTTGTAATTTGATATGTTAGATATAATTAATTATAAGTTTTCTATAGCTTAGTGTAAGTAGTAGAAATAATCTTAGTGAAACGAAATGATTGATACAATATGGGAATGTATTGAAATTGTTTTTATTTATTTTACAGAAGTCTATGTTTTTTTAGTTTTTTTGTTCATATTGTATCAGCCATTGTTTGTTTTATCGCACACCGAGAGAATCATGTTAATAACAGAAAAAAAGCTCACTTCTTTAAAAAAATTGCGAAAATTTATTTTTTATTTCTATTGAGTAACAGTTTTTGAAATTATTACAATATAGTATATTAATTTACGTATGTAAATATATTCGTGATTTAATTTAGAAACGATTTTTTGTGTAACTTTTCTCTTTGCATGGGATTTTTGTGTAATATCCGAAAACTATCGTTCTGATTACAGAAAAACTTAGGTACTTTACCTTTATGGGTTTTGTAAACATTTTATCACATGGACAAAAATAAATTAAGTTTAGAATTTAAGTTAGTAGATATTTTAAGAGACAATATTTATAGATGTTTTTGATAAAATTCCTTTATTTAAGTTTTCTTTTGCAAGTCTATGTATGGCTCGATTCGGATCATGTCTTTGATATTCATGCAGTTTTTCAGATTTGCCTTATAATTGTCACTTTGAAATTATATTTTGATATTGAAAAATTAGGTAACTACTCCCTATTATATAGTTTATTGTAAATCGTTCTTTGGATTACCTATTTGTAAAAACGTCTTGTTTTAAAAATCCTAAGTGCAGTTTTGTATTTTTGATTTTGTTATTAATAGAATGCTCTTTGAATACAAATAGTGGTTTGTTACCTAAAGCTTTTTAGAAATTAGGATTTTCTAGACAAAGGATAGTGATCCTTTGTCTGGAAAATCCTAGTTTCTAAGAAGATTTTGGTGCAAATATAATCGTGATTAGGTGTTAGAAAATGCCTAGTCCATTTACATCCTAGGATCTATAAAGTCCAAAACTGCGTTAATAATTATTGAGGAAAATTTATGTACCTACGTAGCCGTAACTCAAATCGTTAAGGTCCCTTTTTCTACAATACTAAAGTAGTACGTGTTATAGTTATTTTAAGAAGTTTTCTTAGACTTCTTTGCCATATTTTACTGAAAGACTAATATTATGTAAATGTTTTTTTAACTTTCTGACACGCTTTTAGTTAATTTTGTAAATATTTAGTTTATTGGTGGTAATAAAGGATTGTGTAAAATTAGTGTTGTTTTTACCCAAACTATGCCTACAAGTTTTAAGACGGCGATTTAGTCTCTAGGTAGACTGAGGTAAGTTTATAAGGTAGAAAGATGTGGGTTCAAATTCTTTCTAATATCCAAAGTATCTACCTACACTTTTTCAATTATACCTACCCTATATTGAAAAAGTGTAGGTAGATACTTTTGATATAAACAACATCAGCCTATATCAGACCACTGCTGGACATAGGCCTCCCCTAATGTGCGCCAAAGGTGGCGTTATTAAATCTGGGGGTTATTTCCCATAATCCTCACGCTGCTGGGCATGCGGGTTGGGGATCGCAGTTCGGTAGAGTTTCTGCAGAGGTCGCTGCTGCCCGCCCCCTGGTGTGTTTCCCTTAGTCGCCTCTTACGACATTCACGGGAAGAGTGGGAGTGGTGAAATTCTATGCCGGCACCACACGGCCCTTTGATATAAAGGTGACCCATTATTCCTTAATTCCTTATACACTAAATTTATAAGTGAATACTTATTCCACTCAACCGTCAATGGTGACAAGCCGTTTATAATTGAAGATAGGTAAGGCCACCGATAGGTCTAATCTAAGTAATATCTATAGGTATAAAAAATATTTTGTTGTGTATACAGTAGCAGTGTAGGTACTAACATAGGCTGATGATGATGATGATGACGATGATACAATAGGACTGACATGATGATGTAAATTAAAAGTCCTTAAAATAAATAAGCATAAAAAAAACCTACTTTAAGTATATTGCTTTATGAGATGCAATTAAGATTATCGGTCATGGTATCTAACGGGACCTACGGCCGGCATATACATAGGTCCTAGCTAGGATACCCTTATCGATTCAAAGAAATAATTTCAATTCCTTCCTCCAAATAGGCAGCTACAAATAATTCCTCGAATTTCATGAACAAATTAACCCAGTCTCAGCTAGTTACAAACACGATTCAAATGAATCTAATAAAGTTTCTAATAAGGCCACTTCTACTTGAAGTCCTAGTTTCTCAGCTCGCTGCCTAATATAATCAGACTTGGAAACGTCTTCAAATTGACCTCGGCTTGAAACCAAGAGCTATTAGCATGAAAATCTTAGTTGTAGGGTCGGGGTTTAGTTGAAGATTTCCGCGAATATTTCGTACCAGCTGGGTGCTCGCGGTTTATTTCGCGTAACTCCCGATCCCGTGGGATTTTCGGGTTAAATAGTGACCCATATATTATTCCAGGTCATAAGCTATATGTGTAAAAAGTTTCATCACAATATGTTTAGTAGTTTTTGCGTGAAAGAGTAACAAACATCCTTTCATACTTACCAATATCCGCGTTTTTTATATAGGATAGAGGGCGGCTTCGCAAGCGTTTTCCTTACTACTTACTTTTATGGTAAAGTGTATCAACTAATATGCTATATGTTAGTTAGGTAGGTATTACATAAATTCTCTGACTATGGTTCATACTACTAGTTACATCTAAGTTGAGCTTAGGCTGAGCTCGCAAAGCTGGCGCAGCTTTTAGATGACTACTTAAATACGAGTACTTACCTCTGGTTTTACAATCGAGCGAGTTAACGACAGCAAAAATAGGAAGGTGCCAACTCGCGCGAACTTGCGTGTTTCATTCAAGCGAGTTGACAAATAAGTCCTTATTTCTGCGTATACTGCAAACTAATGTAAGTAGGTGGTATAAAAACTGCGCTATGCGAGCTAAGCTGAAGGTGTAATTTCCCCCAATTATGAACAAATGGGAGATCTCTGTAACGGGCATGACCTAGTTGGTCCACTTAGCCTGGTGTTCTACCGACCAACAGTTGATATTGGATCGTAGATCAGTTCTCAGTGGTGCGATCTGGGAATGGTACTCGTTTTGTACTCCGGATTTGTCTTAATGACATCTAGCGGAGAATGTGTGAAGCGCTTATTGATGTCAGCTCTGTAGTTGAGTTGACGATGGATAGAGGTCGTTATAGTCTGCAAAATGAATCGTAAACGTGGAAATATTTTCAGCACGTTCCGCTTTTGACTGTAGTTTTGCGTTGTTTTTTGAGGTCGTGAAAGATTCAGATTCAGATTCAATAACTTTATTATAAAGACATACAAATCTTTACGAACTTTCGCATTTAGAATATTAGTAGGTAGGTAAAATGTCTTTGGTAGGTAGATAGACAGGATTGGTAGGTACCTAAAGCTTTTTTCGAAGAACAGTCGACCCATCAATTGGAGGAATTTTAAGAATTGCAACAGAGTTTTGGAGAATAGACAGGCAGGGAGGTACCTATTAATATTTTCAAAACAAAACATATATATTAGGTAGGTACTTCCTTATTCACTAATATAAATACCTACCTATTCATTAGTGACTAGATACTAGGAATAGATAGAGCATAGATCAAAGAACCCTAAAAGCTTTTAGAAACTATCGTGGTAACCTAGATACCTAGGTACTTAAAGGATAAAACCGCTTCCTCCCTTAATGAAACCGCTATCTCAAGCACTGACAGTACTGCAACATCGAATAACAACCTTGGGCCGCTTGATACAAAGTCTAGAACTGTAAAAGCAATTCGAATGGTTGTAAATTGGAGTAACAGACCCCACAGCAATTAAGATTGCATGTCACTGCTCTAAATTTAGTTTAAGTCCAGCCCCAATTTATCGCTTCGTTTCCTTCAGCGCCATCTATCTTGTTTAAGGCGTTTTGTGATTTATTATAGGGATAGGGGTATACGACATTACCTTTAGGTATACCTTTCTGAGGTTGGTTGATAAATTACAAGAAATTGACTTCGTTACACCAAAGATTATATTAATTGTTTTATTCGTTTATGGTTATACCTAGCTATTTTAGTAGTCCAGAAATTACTTTAAACAGTACCTAGGTAGAGCAAACCTTTAAAGCTTTCACTGTCCTTCAGGAAATTTGAGTTATCTTATACTAATATTATAAAGAGGAAATATTTTTTTTTGTTTATTTGAATTGAATAGGCTCCGAAACTACTAGAGCGATTTGAAAAATTCTTTCACCATTAGAATCCTAAATTTTAAATGAACATAGGTTCATCATGGAAAATTTAGGATTAGGTATAGAATATTTTCAAAAAATTATAGTTACACATGAAAATTGATTTTATTTTAGTAAATACCCGTGCGAAGCCGGGGTAGACCGCTAGTGGGCAATATAAGTGTTAAGTTTCATATAGTACTTTCACCGCTGGGGCTGGACAGTCAAAGCGTTAAGCCCTAAGTGTAGGAATACTAACTCGATAACGTTTAATTGAGGTGTCAAATCATAAAACCTTTATTTATTTTTTGCCTCGGGACAAATATTTGTACGATCTGCAGATATTCAGGGGTTCTGGTCGTTTTCTATGTATAATAAAAAATATCTATATCTATCTATTATGATAGATAATATATCTATCTATTAAATAATATTGTATTACGTATATCAGTCATCTAGTACCCACAACAAAAGCTCTGCTCAGCTTGGGGCTGGATAATGCTGTGTGGATTGTCCAGCATTATTTATTTATTTATTTTTATTTATTTCGGGCGACGAATTGTGTGTGTAACCTGGCAATACTGCCAGCTTTCTGGGCACTCTGCCTTCTGGTGACGGCTTACTATAGGTTTATACATATTAGGGTAGAGTAAAACCTTTATTAAAAGACTATTATAATTAAAACCAAACTAGAACTAGTATCGTTACAATTGAAACAACTTTTGAGCTTTTCTTTTAAGGTAACTACTGCAACTAGCTTATCTGAACCATAACAGTTATGTCATACATATCTTACTTAATGAAAATAGGTAACAACCACGAAGGTTTCCCGTTTCATGGTGGAAAGGAAACTCTCTTAAAGCTTTGGCGACGGAAGATTATCCCATACAAACGTAGTACCAAAATGATTTATAATTAGGGAATATTTTCACCATTATTGCTATTATTTGTATTAAAATAGTATTTATCCAAATTCCTAGCCCAAATTTTTACAAAATGCTTTTCGGAAATGAAATTAAACTTAAGTAATTGCATTTTTATATCAAAAAAGAAT